>CM069931.1:32576509-33835606 GCA_036172225.1 Cryptocoryne crispatula var. balansae
GAGATAAGCATGTTTTTTCATGGCTTCATTGGTTTGATTCATAAGGCTTATGATAAGTTGCGCTGGTCTTTTCTTAGCCGAGTTCGAACGCGTATTAAGTTTAATGAACTTTCCTACCCATCTCATTGATCTTATTATGGTGTGCACTCGATCAGTGTCTTATTCTATTAATATTAATGGTCACCTTTACGAGAAAATTTTTCCAGTGCGAGGCATCCGACAAGGATGTCATCTATCCCCTTATTTATATATCTTATGTACCGAAGTCTTGACCTCTTTACTGTCTCGATCCGTCCGTCAAAAACTTTTAACCGGTATTAAAGTTTCACGGCAGGGCCCTATGATTTCTCATATTATGTTTGCTGATGATCTAGTAATTTGTGGGAAAGCATTAGTTGAGGAGATTCAGCACTTGACCTGTATTCTGAAATCTTATGAACATCTATCAGGTCAGGCAATTAATTTTCACAAGTCCAAAATTTGTTTTAGCAAGAATGTCCCTACTCAGGTAAGAACTGAGATTTGTAATTTAACCAGTTTTCAAAAAGCTTCAAATGAAGACCTTTATTTAGGGGTTCCTTGGAACCCTTTGGTAAGCAGACGTAGCTATTCTTGGCATTTGCTTGATAAGTGTCAACGAGGGAGTGGCGGGGTGGAAAGCAAACCTATTGTCAACGGGAGGTAGGACTACTTTAATTAAGTCCACTCTTAGTCATCTCCCTTTACATGCTATGTGCAGTTTCCAAATTACCTCATGCTCTCTTAAAGAAACTTGGATCTATTACAACGAAGGTTCTGGTGGGCTCACAAACCACAACGGTCAAGACGAATACACTTCAGGTAGTTGGTTGGTCATCACTCAACCAAAGTTGTTAGGAGGTATGGGTATTAGAGATTTACATCTTCTCAATATCACCTGCGGTATGCGTCTCCTTTGGAATTTTCTCCATAATCGGCAAAGCTTTGTGGGCTAGGGTTCTTAATGCAAAATACCTATCTAGAACTAATATTCGGTAGGTTCAAACAAAGTATACGAGATTCCCAAGTTTGGACGTTCATGTTATCTTCTCGATCTTATTTGGCTAATGGAACAATGTGGCGGATCAAAGATGGCTCGGCAATACTGCCTTGGTATCACACTTGGGTCCTGGGTGACAAGGGTCCATTGGTTCCCAAGGATCCCAGGTTTATTTTCCAGGGCCGGAATGGGGCTTGGAACAAACAAGTTATTTCTAATTGGTTTGCTAAGTCTTCGGTCCAGCGTATTCTGGATACTCATATTCATTCCCATCTTTCCCAAGACCAACTTATACGGCCTTTCACTACTAACGGTAAGTTCACTCTAAAAATCTGGTTACGGTGTTTTAGTGGAGCAAAAGCTTCCCCCTGATCCCTCAAATCAAGGGATATGGAAGAAAGTATGGCACCCCACCGTGGCAAAGTTCTTGCCGTCCAAGATCATCTTCTGTATTTGGAAGATTCTATCGGGTAACCTTCTCTCTCATCTGGAAATTCATAGAAGGTGTTCTTATATAAGTTCTTTATGCTCAATTTGTCATGTGGATGCGGAATCCTATGATCATATTTTTCTTATGTGTCCAAGAAGTAGGGATGTATAGATGCTTACCCCACTTGGGAATAACATTAACCGGGGAACTTTGTCTATTTATGCTCTTTTGGATATTTGGGTTTGTCTTAGTTGTTATCTAAGGATATTTATTTTACAAAATTGGGAGTTCTTGCTTTATCTATCATTTGGCGGCTTTGGAAAGCACGGTGCATTTTCTGTTTCCCGGGGCAAAATTCTCCGGCCTCGGGTTATTTATAATATTGCTATGGCCACAACAGACTTTTGTATTAGGAATAGTCCAAATTCTCCACGAATGATGTGTTACATGTATAGTTACCCCCCTCCTTTTCCACTCTTAAGATCAATGTAGATTGTGCAACCGCAGCTCATGCGTGTGCACGGTCGCCCACTTAGTAAGGGATGCAATGGAGGGTTAGTCTTCTATAGCACTCAACATTTCTCAACTGGAAGACCAAAGATACTTGAAGCAGAGGCTATACTTGGAGCCTGTCTCTGGGCATCTTCGTCGAACCGGAAAGTAACCATTGAAAGTGACGCCAAAGCCGTGGTTGATGCGATTCTCGGTTCTGGACCAATCCTTTGGAGGGCCGAGCACATCCTCCAGAAATGTACTTCTATTTTGTCCTCTTCACCATGTATATCTTTAGCTTTTGTCCATAGATCTTGTAATCATGGCACGCACCTGCTTGCAAGGTGGTCTTTACGGTGTGGATACGATCTAAATTTTCCCTCTCTCCTTCCCCAGCATATTTCCTATCAATTATGTAAAGACATGCGAGGTTAATATAAGTTAGTTGTTTCTCCTGTTCAAAAAAAAATTTTATAGGGTCGTAAATAGGTCGAATTAACATAATCATTAAAATTTGATTTTGATTCCGACGAGAGTTAAGTAATTTTGATTACGATTTTGATAATTTCGTAATCACTATATTTTGGTTTTGATCTGATTTTAATTTTATTGCTTTGAAGTCGAATTCGACAATTTTTAAAATACATATTAAATATTAATATTTATTTAAAAATAAGTTCATAATCTATAAATAATTATTAAAATTTGATATTATCTTTTTAAAAAAATTTACGATGCTATCCATTTATATAATATATTTTATAATATATTTAATTTTATTTTTATTTATTAATTTATTTTTATCAAAATCGGATTAACGAAAATGGGATCAACTGATTCCTATTCCGATAAACTACCAAAATATTTGATTCCGATTTTGATGGTTTATAAGATAAAAAAGTTGAAAAATATTATCCGATTCTATTTGATTTGAACAGGATCAAATCAAACTGATTTAAATTGATGTCGTTCCATTCTATTTGATTTGATAGATAATTTGATTTGATTTAGTTTGAGAAGAAATATTCAAAAATCAAATCATTAACACTCTTAACTGCAGATAATGACCCAATCAGAGGATGAACGAGATTGATGGTTCTAAAATTAGTTGATAGCAACGCGCTAAACAAACTCTAAGGTGTTGTTTGGCATGGGAATGATTAGGAGATAAATCTGATTTATCTCTTAAATTTAGGAAATAAATTAGATTTATTCTGAAAATTTTATGATGCCAAACGGGCCCTAAATGTGGTTTGTTTCTGACGGAGGTGTCGATCGATGTTGTAAAAATCAGCAAACTAATGCTCAAAAATAATTGTAAATTCGGAAATAATAGCGGAACAAATCTCGTGTTAACGTTAATAAGATCACTAATCAGGAGTATGAAGCAATCCACACGATGACACCAGATTTAACGTGGTTTGGTAAGGTGGCAAGGTTCCCGGCCGTTTAGGCCCGTTCGCGTAAAAAAAAAAAAAAGATTAATATCCAACATTCCTGTTCAACAACATCACACATTTTATATTATCTTACGACAAAACCTTTCTTCAACCTCAATGGACCCATACGACCACAGAACCCTTTTTTAATTAGTTCCTACTTCATGTATTTTGTTGCATGCTCAGACCTTTTTCTTTTCATAAATTAAGCACAAATTTTAAAAATGGTGGGTACTAATATCCATACAATCTAATCCTATCTTCTCTTTTTATCTAAAAATGACTATACCTTTGTTTTCCATCAGTCCCTTTTGGCCGGTACACTGAAGTGTGGCTAAATATGTGCTGGGATTGTTTTGTTTTTTTTTAAATCTATGAATTTAGAATCTGCAAATTTCAGGAATTTCGTATAAATGAACCTTATTTGTTTTGGTCCAGAGTAGTGTAAAACCAAACTGAACACCTGTGGCTGTGGATCTTTAATTTTCGGTGATTAGAGAGGGTAAAACCATGTATAAACATATTTACCCGATTTTCATTCACCATTCTTGGTATCATATTTTCCAGCATGTCTACGAACACCCGCATGGTTAAAGAGACAAACAGGATGATATCACATTCGACGTAAAAAAAAAATCCACGTGAAAAGAAAGAAAGAAAAGGTCTCACCTCTCTTTTTATCAAAAATAAAAAAATCTCTCTTAAAATATAAATTTATAATAATTGTCAAACAAACACTCTTTTTAACAAATTTTACGATGAAAACATAAAATTACAACAAAAACTCGATTTATCACGCAACCCAACACCTCATAATATATATATGTATTGCTCTCTACTCTCTGTTTCTCGGTTCGTTCGGAGATGAAAAGATTTATAGCTAAAATAACGAGTTGTACAGCAATCTTAGCAAGTTCTAAGAAAGATTTTAGCTTTGTTAGCAAGAAACATTAGGAAGAAATTACTTGCCAACTATATTAATTAATATTATTTTTTGACAGTTGGACAGAATTAACTTCATTGCTGACGTCGTCCATCACGTTTAGCCTTCAACCCACGTCTAAACGTTGGAGTTGACCATGTCAAAAGGATAGTAGGATCCGACAATAAAAGGTCTACCCAAGTCAATATTCGGCAACATAAACCTAGTAGGACATAGGCGTGGCACCACTGTGTTTAATAATAATATTTACCTAGAAATCTCAAAGGTAAAAAGAAGAAGAAGATGGCAGAACCAAGCTAGCATCCCAAAGATTATTCCTTTTTTTTTCCCCAGCCAAGGCATTAACTATATAGCACGGCAGCGATTTGGTTGTGCAACCGAGTTCAGAGATTTATCAGAAATCTCCGACAATCAAGTTTTTAGTCCACCTGAATAATATATCTCAAGTCTTCCAGATTTCATGTAAAAAGTTGGGGAAAATTTGAAAGTGACAGAGAGAGAGAGAGAGACTGACATACTACCCAAACTATATATATTGTATATGTATGCCGGGAAAATCTCTGGAAACCCAGAAGTCGCGAGAATTTCGGCAGATAAACTGACCTTTCTACCGTATATATGAGCAGCAGAGGATTTCAAATGCCCAACGTTACAGAAACGGTTGCCGAGCCACGAACTAATCGCAGAGGATCCGGCATTCACATATGGCAACCGCATTCATGCGTCACTGCTATAAAGCGTTGCCCGCTCTCGTCCCATGTTCTCCTTCTTCCGGCGACGGCGGAGGTCGGAGGATGGAGAGCGACAGGGTCGACCCTTGTTCTTGGTGGTGCAGCTGCAGCGCCCTCGGCGGCGGCGGTGCCGGTCTCGAAGCGACCAAGCAGGAGGGCTTCCCCGCCGGCATCGGCAGCGTGGAGGAGGAGGATGACGACGACGACGACGACAGGTCGACGGTGACGGAGGACGCGGGGAAGGCGAAGAAGAGCGGGAGCGCCGAGCCGGAGCCCGGGTGCGAGACGGCGGCGGGGGTCCGCGGAGCAGCGCATCTCCTGCTCCGAGCAGATGTCGAGGGTCGCCCGGGACGTCGTCGGCGAGCTGGTGAGGAGGAACGACGAGAAGAGGGAGGCCAACAGGGTGCTCCGGCGGCAGGTCGAGAGGATGGCGGCGGAGTTGGGCAGTCTCGCCGGCGAGAACGCGGAGCTGCATTCGAAGCTGAAGGGGGTGGTGCTGGCGGAGGACGGCAAGAAGATGGGGGGCTGCCCCAGGTGCAGCAGCTACGGCGTCGTCCCCAAGAAGAGGAGAAGCTCCCACTTCGCCATGTTCAAATCTCTCTTCCTTTAGCGGCGGCGGGGCCCCTCTCTCTCTCTCTCTCTCTATATATATATATAGTTGGCATGGACGACCTGGCTCTTGTCTTTCTTTTGCTTTTCTTCTAGAACACGTTGTAAGTTGAATTTCTGGAATCCAAGGGACCAACAGAGCAATAAAGAGGATGGATTAAATCAAAGATGATTTAGCGGGCAAGTGTGCAAGTGTGAGTGCAGGGCATGAAACAGGGATCGGAGAAATCTGACTCCTTTCCAAGAGAGCGCCCGGGCTGAACAATCCATTTCAGTCCATCATCATACTAGGCATTTTACAGATGCATGTTTAGCCGCTCCTATATTTTTGCCACCGACCTTACATGAATATTCTCTCTGTTGAAATAAAATAATCGGTCCATAAAACATTGATATTTGAAAAAGAATGTACGGAAATCTTTCATCCGAATGTATTGAAAATCAAATAATTGCAACCCTCTCACAGACGACTTATCGGTGCCCATACCATCACTCGGACCTCCGACTGTGTTCGGCAGACAAAACCTAAGACAAGTTTCGAATCCCGAGCATAGAAACACTTTCGTTTTATGGCAACAAGAGTATGGATTGATAACTTACATAATCTCAAAAAGGCCAATATGGCCTTGCCCCCACCATCACGCGACGACAAGCGTCGGATTGTGTATTGGAATGAATAATCGGGGTGCAATTTTGGAACATCAAAATTTGAAAAGATGAGCAAATATAATTGTACAACATGGCTCAGATCAACCGCCTTTTCTCTTCTTTGGTGAAATTAAGTTACCTAGAGAAGCCTGAGATGTGCAGTATCATTGAACCTCTTTATCTCCCAGCCAGCTCTTTGTGAGTGTGACAGGACCGTCATAGAAGAATCATCTATACATAATCGCTGACACATTGTAGGACTACAATCTAACAAGCCCGTCAGAAGGCACTTGATAGGCATGGCATGAGTGAAAAGTGCGATGGTAGAAGCTGGGTTCCTGGTGTTCACCTCGTGCAAAAGATTCCCACCATGACTGGATTCTGATGGGGAGAATTCTTCCTCAGTCTCAATGTCCCCGGTAGTCACAAATTGGAGTCTGCTCTTGCCGGATCTTTTCCTTCCAAACGCTGGCCGGCCATGCCTGTGAAGCAGATCCCATTGGGGAAGGCTTGGCCCGTCACGTTCCTGGACAGAATTTGTCGAGCTCTGGCGTGAAAATCCTTTTTCATTCTGATGCATTAGAAACTCCCCTGTAAATAACTTCTCAGGCATTCTCAAGACGGTTCTGTTAAGGAACTCTACCATCCGAAACTCCACCTGCCTGAGTGATTCCCCCGAAGGTGCACAAAAGTCTGGCTGCATTTTATCAATCAAGCTTAACATTTCATGAGTGTACACCTCGGAACGATGACATCCCTCCCATTGACCTTGACTCATTTCTACAAGGGAATCAGATGATTGTATTTGCTCTTCTGAGAAGCCCAGTTCCTGTTGGGAAGGGTTCACATGTCAGTTTGCATCATCCTGAAAAATCATGTGATTCTGTGTGCCCATAAAAAATTCATATTGATAGCATTCATTGATCCTGCAATCAGAAATTTGTGCACCAGAAAAGATAAAAGTGCTAAATGGCGAATGACCTTTGCTCTAATTTTCAAACAGCTTCAAATGACTAAGATTATGCTTCTTCTAAGTTCTGAATGAAGCATCAAATTTATGGCTAGATGAGAGTCACGAGTTTAATTCCTCACAACAGAGAAAAAACTTGATTCGCCTTGCTAATAGCTTCTCAAAGATAAAATGAAAATATGAATCAGATCATTCATTTCTATTTGATTTAAACATTTTCCAAATAGAACAGGACATAACCAGAATCTAAGATCAAAGACTTCATCCGATCCAAACATCAGGACAACAAAGAAAATCGTGAAGTCTATTACGATAATCAAATATCAGGCATCACCTTTTCATTCATTGTGGAATCATCAATTTCCTGTGGAGGACATTGTTCAAGTGTTGGAAGATCCATTGGTCAGATCATGTCAACATGGTGTCCCTTGTGCATCATTGGCACCAAAAGAACCCTTGACATTTGGAACTTATTATATGGAAGCTCACCTTACTGGCTATGCTTTGGTCCATCTGGCACACAAGAAGCAGAAGAATTTTTTAAGATCATTCTGAGAACCCAAGAGCTATTTTCTACAACATTTGGAGTGGGCCTCTCTCAAGGAGAGATTCATGTCACTTAACTCTTTCTCGTAGCTGGCTGGGAACAACTACCACCTTGTTAGATGTGCCCAACATGTTTTCTTGTGTTTTCTCCCCTAACACACTCCATCTTTTGTACTTGTCCTGAATTAATAAAACCTTGTTCTCTTGACCATACTAAAAAAAGCTTCTATAGGGTTGCCCAAATTAAAAAAAAATGATTACAAATAAGTATGTACCATAACCCTTTTTCTGCTATATTTAGATTGGATGTGAAAATTTTTGGCTGTTTCTTTTCCTTCAAGTTGACAGGCAACGATCAGTCACAATTTGTAAAAGACTAAAAATAAGAGGACCAAAAAAAACCTTTTGGCTGTTACTGTCACCAGCACTGCATCTGTTCATCAAACTTGACTAAAAAGCAAATGGGACCATACTGCATCCAAAAAATCCAATTTGTGCAATATTCCTAGCTTCAAATCCTCCTTGAACATATCTAACTCTCCACCATTTCTTCAGGTCATATACTGTTACACACATAAAGTAGTAACTACCTTTCTTCCATCTTACTATTCTCTAAAGAATATCAACTGATTTTCACAGTCGTTTCCCCTATTCTTCCATCTTCATGTCTAACAAATATACCATATTCAGTATTAGACCTTCATAGCATGTTCTTGGCCTTTCTTCAAAGATTTCCTCAGTGTCTGATCTCCCTTGCTACCAAGTGGTCATAGAATAGCTAAGGTGACGACTGATGTGTAAAATTTATCCGACTTTATAAAAATACAACAGATCAAAAGGTAGCCTACAATCAAATGGAGGACCACGCTGACCTATGCCTATGAAAGAGGATGCCAATATGTATAAAAGGTTGGCAGGTCACTTGCCTATATAAGAACCCGATTGATTCTCTATTTTGTTTGCAGATCAGTCACATAGTAGCTCTCATCATTCTTTTTTATTTTACTATCTTTTCCATATATGCATCATTTGAAAAGGTTGTCGAGAATGCATGTCAGAGAGGCTTAGAGCCCATGCTTGATTATCACTTGTAGTTAATCTGTCCTGGTACATAATACTCCAATGGCCCCTTCAATTAGTAGTAATTAGCAACCACACATGCTTGTTCCAGGGAATTATTCACATATGGAAATAGCGTGATAATATGTTGATAATTTTGGACCTAAGGAGGCTCCAATAAGAAAAGTAAAAAATATTAAAATAACAATAACAAAAAAAGACGTTGTAGACCTAGGTTAACTTGAAGAAGAGTAATTCAATATAATTTAGATGATTTAAATAACTCTTAAAAGGTAACACAAAATCGACAAAAGTGAAGAAAGAGAATCTATATGGCCGATCACAAGAAATTTGGGACTAAGGCTTGAGTTGAGTAAAGTTCAAGAACTCCAGTTAGTGAGAGGGAAAGACACGAGATGACATCAATGATCACGGAATCGGAATCAGGACCCGAATCAGTGGGTGTCGATTCTGATCCATTCCAGATTGCATTGGCCAAATAGGCTGTTTTTTAGAAGAAAAACTGATCCGGATCGGTTTTTCAAAAAATCCAGAACAAATCACCAAAATCAAAGGCTAGATCAGATTTTGGTCTGATCCGTTAGGGCTGATTCTGGTGAGAATTCGCCTAAATCAATTGAATTGGCCGATTCACTTGATTCCGGTCCCTATCCAGCCTGATTCAGCCAATTCCAACAGAAGTTCAGCTTGGATCAGGACTTTAAGCCACAATCGGATTAACTGTAGCCGATCTGATCTGGAAATCTGCCGATTCCAATCTGGATCAGCCGATTTTGCAATCAATGGGTGGCACAGAATACTTGTTTAAGGAAACCAACAGTTCATTTGAAATCTTTGCTTGTGGAGAGTGCTGCAAAGAAGAAATCCACTTACAAGTAGCAAAAGACGTGTTTTTCTTACCAGTGTTGAGAATCACTCGTCATCTATTTAAACTAATGAACAGAGGATTCTTACAAGCTTCATTGCCTCTTAATATCAGTAGCCTGGGCCCTGGGGATCTTTCTTTACCAAGATGGGGAATGAAACCCACTTAGAACGGTGACTGGCAGTAAAACTTAGGAAGCAACTTGGATATGATGCAACAGATTGTAAGACATCAAACTTACAGGCGTATAGGACTTGCAGTTATTCTCCAAGACTCCAACAGGAAACAATATAAAAAAGATAGCTACTTTCTTATCAAGTTTGTAATATGAAGAATAAGAATTGGAACAGGAACATTACTGCTCTTCGTGACATCATTTTTCCTGTTGACATCTTCTCTTGCTGCCTCAGTGCCTTGCCACCTGAAGAATGAGTGACAATTTTCTTGACAAAATGATGGCTCAAAGGGGATTGTCATTTTACCTAAGCTGTAATAAGCACACCTTTTAGGGATAATGGTGTATTTGTGGTGCTGATGGTTCCAATATCACTTATCAAATTTATAAGAAAAATGAAAGAATAAAAAATGTAGATGTGTATATGATCGACCTTCTATCAGGGACGTAATAATCAGAACTGTGTAGGTCATTTGCCCTTACAGGTGTATAGCAAATACTTATTCAGGTTATGTCCAAGTGCTAGAATCTTTCAAACACCCTCAAATCATGGTTTATTTCCACTATGGTACTTGTGGTTTAGCCATGTTAGGTTACCCCATCACATCTCTCTCTCTCTCTCTCTCTCTCTCTCTCTGGTGGTTCTCATCAACCACTGTAGTGAAACCCTCTTCTTCATTCCAGCACAAAACTAGTGGCTTCTATTTATCCAAGGTTGTGAATGTCTGATGTTCTTCCTATCACTGTTGATGAAGATGGCGATATAGATTCGATGCAGTTAGGTGAATGGCAGGCCGGTTAGCAGAGGGCAGTGCGGCAGGTGGCAAAGGGCAGTATGGCAGTGGGCTGAGGTGATGGTGGAAGGGGGATGTGGCAGCGGTAATCGGTGGAGAGAGCAGCCATGGAAGAGGGATGAGGTTGCGACGTTGCGTGTACAAGGATAAGTTAGTCATTTAACATAGGGTTGAGTTTGGTTAACTCAATGATAGACTAAGATATTGACTGATGAATTAATTTTAGAATGAAACAAGATTTGAGAGGGTTTTCAAAAATTATGAGAATATAGAGAAATTTGTAACTAAGGTATTGTAAGGATTGATATGTAAAAAATCCTAAAATATAATATAGATCACTTTATAAGTGGCAATCAAATAATAGCAGAAAAAATGTCCTATTAAAGCCAAGTTTATGACTATCAAGGATCTTTTCCAAGGATCACAGGATTGGATCTATGGAAGAAAAATTGATCTGGAATGGGTCCAGATCGGTTCTTCAAATCATCATAAAAAAAATTAAAAAAAATCATAAAATCGGCACCTAAATCCGATTTTGATCCGATCCAACCCTTTTGGAGCTGGAATCTGCACTGAAATGAAACCCATGGCAGCACACCCCGCCCTATCGAGCAGGGGACGATAGGCATACCAGTCACCAGATCTGGCCCGATATGACATTCCGAATATACTCAATCCAATGCATCAGGGGTCACATGGACCCAATACACCCGGTCCTCATGTAGGGAATGCCGCTGCGCGATTGCTGTGGTGGCTTATTCTGACAAGTAGTCACCGAAATCAGCTCAGAATTGGCCGATTCAAGCCTAATCGGTTCTGATCCAAATCGTTTATGTTGATTTCAGCCAATTCCAGCCAGAAATTGGGGGTGGATCGGTCTCCTCCCAAAATCAGGTCTGCAAATGCCAATCAATCACAAAAAACAGCCGATTCCAATCTGGACTGTCCAATTCCACGAACAATGCTTTTTACCCTTTTTGAAATGTAAAAAATCTTGCTTATGATGTTACATCATTGCACCACAAAACAAAACAGAATTTAAATTATCTAAACTGTTTAACATCTTTGTGTCCACTTAAATGGCATATGTCAAAATGCATTATGATGTTGCAACTAACCTAGCAAAGTTGTAGTTTGGATGATCATAGTCCATAGAACCACTGCATAAAAGAAGAGGGGAATCGACTGAACACTTCGCCAAAGAAGAAGTGATGAAAATGTTCCTTTTGGTCAATGTAGAATTAGTTTATTATATGTAACAGGGATGATACTGTAAGATCGGCTAAGCTTTTGTCATTGTGGTAAGATGTCATATCTTACCTTCTGTAACAGGTGTGTTATCTCTTACTATATCTGTATATCATCTCGATTCTCCCCTAGTTGTCCATGCTCATTTTTACAGCAAAAAAAGATATATGGCAGGTTTTGCCATCAATGGGAGAAGAAAGAACTTATGCATCAAGAACAGTAGTATAAATTTCAACAACATGCCAACTTCTCCACATTAAAGAACAAATGGTCTCCGTGATTCCCCATTTCCCCAAGCCACTAGTAAAAGTTGAACTGTGATAAATCTTTAGGAGTTCAAATTAAAAGTTACCACCTAGACTCAAGGGGAGTAAGATGGCTCCATATGGTCAGAAGTCCTTTGTCCTCGCCATAGTTATCAAGGCGGACGCCTAGGCACCAAGGCGTTTTTGCCCAGACGCCTTGCCAGAGCACCTTATGGGGGCACCCAAAAAGGTGCCCGCCTAGGCACCAAAGGCACCCAAGCAAGGCGCCCCGGGTATTTTTACATAATTAAAAAAGTATTTTTGGGGGTTTTCCCCCCTTGATATCCCCCACAAAGGACACCTATTTAATAATAATTTGAATATATTAATATATTTCATTATCACTTATACTATCATATATATTTAAGATTTATGATTATAAATATATATTATACACTTAAAATTTATAAAGTTCTCTCTTAGCTATCTTTTCTCTTCCTCTCACTTAGTTTATCAAGATTAACTCCTTTCCCAAAAATAAATACCCACACACTCATAATTACATATAAAAAATCACATTTATATGTATGTACACACAATCATATATATTCAATTATAAAATACAAATATAATTATATTTATGCATTGTTTTTATGTTTGCATAAATATATATAGTATTAATATATAATTACATATATGATTGTACAAATTCATATATATATATACACATATATATGCACATATAATGATACCACCTAGGCAACGCCTAAGCGGAATTGGCACCCTTCAACTCCTTGGGCGCCTTGTCGCCTTGACAACTATGGTCCCCGCAAGTATCAGGAGTGGAAGGTCTGTACCCCTTTCATAGTGCAGAGACATCATTCTAGATGGCAAAGCTAACCGCAAAAACACTCCAACAAACGAAAAGAATGAGATACTTATATTCATCAAAATGCCAAACTTATAATAAGGGCAGCGGCATATAAGCTTCTTGTCAAAAAGAGAAAAAATTGCATTTTCCGGAAAAATCACAGCGTAGAAGCTCATCCAGGACGCTCGAGGGCAAGAGCTGCGTGTAAATTTCCCATTTTCGGAGGCGCAATATACTACTTTAAACCAAAATTACTTTGTCGGGCCAAGAAACTTGCATTTGTAATTTGTTAAGGAGAGTGAATCCATGGGCATCTGCCCTCAGGGCACTGTTTTACGGACTCGAAAAGTGCATACCGACTTCTAAGTTCTAATAAACCTAATGGCCACAGGATGAGGAACTCGAACTGAATGGTTACAGTAACATGAAATCTACCGCAAGTAAATCATCAAAGCTAGTAATGCACTTTTCAAAGAAGTAGCTATAATGTTCCAAAGAACATGAGATTTTACCCGGCAAACCGCAGATGCTGTCGCCATCGCCCGATCCAACGGTGACGCATAAACAGCACTGAACCGCACGCCCTGCGAGTTGAGAAACACGGCAAGCGCCCGAGCCTGGCGCTCCCCGTTCCCTGTCAATCCTGCCGCCGGCCACCTCCCACCGACAAGATCCGGCCGCAGGCTGAGGCTGCATTCCCCGTGATTGATCAGGAACACCTCGGTTATCCGATCGCCCCCGCCGTCCCCGAACACCTCTGCAGTGCCGAACCCCCTCCCGAACATCGCCGGCGGCGGCGCAAGCACGTTGCAGGGATCCCAAATCTTGATCGAAGCCCCCCTTGTAGTCTTGGCGTCCCAGCGGCGGAGAGCTGCGGCGACAGTGGCGAAGCGAAGGCCCGGCAGGGAAGGATCTCCGGCTCCTGCTCCAGCACCTTCTTCTTAGCGATCTTGGACATTTCGCTCTCCTCCTCGTCCTCCTCGTCATCGTCCTCCCCCTCTTCATCCTCCTCTTCCTCCCGGGAGCGCGATGACTGGGCAGAGCCCATCGGAGCGGCGCGACGGGGCTACTGCCGACCGCGGAGGGCCAACCGCACCTCGTTCTGCTCGGAGACGTGAGCTCTATGCGGATCTAGAGTTTTCCGAGGACAGATCTGGACGAGAAAGAAGGAGCAGGTGGCTCCGCAGGGGGGTTGATCTCTGGGGCGGTGTTCACCCACCCTGCCGCGCTTTTTCACCGCCCTTTTTGCCGGGGGGGGTAGAGGAGGAAGAAGGAAGCACCGGAGGAGTGGGACCCAGGGCTGACTGTTAGACCGTAGTCATGAAATAGCTGCCCTGATTGGATCTTTTTCATGATCCGACGGTTCAGCCTCGTCCACGCTGCCAGCAGGCATGGGTCCCGCTGAATCCGAGGAGTCTCTTTGACTGTTGACCCGCAAAGAGGGGGAATCATGCATGCGTCCACTTCCTAAGCGACACGTGTCTCAAAAAAGCAACGGTCATGGCATCTCAAAAGATAAATTTAAAAAATATATATACAACGATTATAACTGATTAACTCTATACCGTTTACTTGAAAAATAAAAATAAAATATAATTATTTTAAACTATAATGTAAAAACAATGGATATATGTATATATATATACTCGTGGCTGACACAAGGTCTAAAGGTATTTATTTGTCCAGTGGATGGTCCATCCGTTGCATAACTCTATGATAGTTAATGCCCTGTTTGGTTAGAGTTTTATTTTCAATACTATATTAATATTGATATTAATATTTTCAAATGGTGAAATATCAATATCAAAAGTAATACAAGTTGACACTTGTATTACATATTATGCTTTGTTTGCACTACAAATTTTAAAATTGATACAATTAACCAAACACCTCTTAATGATTCTTATCAATATCAATTTCAAAATTGATAATGATAGAGGTACTTAATAGTGTTACCAAACAGGGCGTAAAATTATAATTTTGTAACTTTGGTGAGTTAGCAGGCCGAGCATGGATCGGTTGGCAACACCCCCCCCCCCCTCCAAGGGGGAGCAGGGCCGAGTTCGCTTCCCAGCGGTTGCAAGCGGGGCACCCCAAACAGGGGTGACTTGTGGGGATCGAGAGGGCTTGATCTCTCACCACCTGCGTACGCGGCGGGTCTAAGCCGCTGGGCCATCCGTGTCAAAAAAAAAACTTTGGTGAGTTAAGATAATAAAAAGAGTGGGGATCATGCATGATTAAAAAAATAGAGAGTCGGAGAGAGAGAGAGAGATCCCTTTTATCCAAGAAAATTATCTTTATAAAATCATATTTTGATCATGGTTACCGAGCCAAATTTTGTTACAAAAGTATGTTTTGTCAAGAAATATATTTTACCGTGCAATTAAACAGCCTATTAAGTTATGAGCTTGTTTGTACCGTTATAACTCCTATTGTTTTCAAAATCACTTGCTCAAAACAAGATTATTTTTGGACTTTCAAACCAGAGTGTTTTTGTTGTTGTCATCCTTGTAAAAGACATGGAAAACAAAATAGGAAGCAACAACATCGGCATGATTTTACAACTATAATGTGTTTTTATTTTGTTTTTCACACCCTTATCTTCATCTAATGTAAAAAAAAAATCATTAATTTTATCGACCCAAATAATTTGAAGTACTACAAAATGGAACAATGCACCATTTTGCAGAATTTTACAATTCAAGTTATCTCCAATGCATTCTTTGAAAGCCCCATCCTGGAAGGTGGGCTCCCTTTGGCTTGGCTGCCATCTCAAGCTAATGGTCCACAAGGGCAAACCCAGGCACCTTGGTTATGGTTGACTTGCATAGCTTAAAGACAAAGGTGAAGCATAAACTCTACCTGTTAATTTAGAAATAAACATTTTTATTTAATTTTATGGGTAATAATGGGAATAATATGACGAAGATAAATAAGAACAAAACACAATGGTTCATCAAAATATAAAAGTAAGAATGAAACTCCTGCCTTATCAGTTAGCTAGGCGTCCTTTCACATCATTATAGGTTTACAAGGAAATAAGGTTGGGCTACAGATGATACGTGAGATTGGACTTGGTTAATGTCAGTCTCTTAAATATGAAAAAACATAAAACATTTTAGCTTAAACAACATCTTTTGGAAGGAATTGAGTATAGGTGATTAACCAGTGTCAGAGCTTAATATATACAGTTTAGTTTAACAAGGGTGTCTAGTTGCATACAACACTAATTCTTATTACAAAATACATATAAAGAGATTGAAATGTTGGTATATTTGCAAGACAAGAGTATGTTTTTGGAAGAGAAGTTCATTTTAGAGAATAAAAGAAGTGCCTACTCTTTCATATCTATGACCTCCACTTCTGTATAGCTATGTGGTCCTCATCACATAGATCATGCCTTGATTATTCGAATTTCAAATTTGTATATAGTTTTTTTTCACCAATTAATTGTGCAAAAACTTATTTCACCAAAAATCCTGCTCCAAGGACATTAGCAAGCACAAAGGGTTTCTCAAGAGACAGACAAAAGAAAAAAAAACGAGTTTCGTTGAGTTCCCAAAAAAAAGTGTAAAACATGTTGTGCCACGTCTTGGTAGTAGACTAAATTTCAACATAGTAAATTCTTGAACCCTTTTACAGTGATTCATCTTGGTTTAATCTATCCACGATGACTAATGATATGACAATCAATTACAAAGAATATATGGACAGTGAATAATTACTTGTACGGTTTTACCTTTGTGTACAATTACTGAAATGAATGTTCAATTCTTGATCATAGGCTCATTTGGTTGGATTGTTAAGAGAGATTCTAGGGATTACAATATGTGATATGATATAATTCCAATAAAATAAATATCACTTCAGATTTTTGTGTCCTGTCCAAATTCCCCCCCCCCCCTCTCTCTCTCACACACACACACACATACTCGACAATCATAATAAAATGCATCTTATAAAAAATTATTAGACGAAAAGAGGTGAGATTTTTTCATTAA
Organism: Cryptocoryne crispatula var. balansae; assembly: GCA_036172225.1. NCBI lineage: Eukaryota > Viridiplantae > Streptophyta > Magnoliopsida > Alismatales > Araceae > Cryptocoryne > Cryptocoryne crispatula. Next base: position 32,593,615 of record CM069931.1, read on the forward strand.
TTTGTCATGCTCTTTCATTCTTTTTCAATCACACTTCTTCTTAATGTTTTTTACTATATATATATATATATATCAAATCTCGTCAAGGATGATATATAACACCATGCCTTTATTATCTTAAGTTTATTTTACTATAAAATTATGTCCTCTTTGCTCCACAAATAGCTAGATGTTACTTTTGTTTCTTATGTCTCCCCACCATAATTTTGTGTTATTGATTAACTCATACTTTATAATAAAACTTATCATGTAACCAAACACTCTCTATATGACTTCACAGTTTCATATAAAGCTAAAACAAGCTCCCACCTAATCTCTTTGGTCTACTTCCTTTTGAGAAGAGGGTCCAGTAGTGGCAAGCCAATAGAATATTATAAGGATCTAATGATTATTGATTTTTTTTTCTGTGAGATGAAGGGAGTGATATAGGGTAAGATGTAATACTTTTCAAAAAGTAGCCACAGCTCAAGTCTTGCTTGGGATGATGCATACATGGTCACTCCAAGTGTGGTAACTTCAGTAAGATGCCTTGGAGTTAAAAAGGATGTCTGGTTACACAATAAATTTTTATATATTTTTAAAATAAAAAGTATATCAAAACAAAATATAATCTAATTAATGACATAAGATTGTCATATTTAAAAAGACAAGATAACAAGTAAGAGTGGGAAGTATGTATGACTAAAAGAGGTGGAGAACCACAAGATAAGAAAAATAATAAGGTCTCACCTCTTGTTTGTTCAAGGGAAAAAAAATTCTTCTTAAAAACATGAATTTGTAATGTTTATCAAGTATCTCTTTTAACAAATTTTGTTTCAAATGCATGATCTATATAATTTATCTATCAATAATTTATAAAAATAACAGAAAAAATAACATATAAATATATATATATCTCTTCTTAAATATTTAAACTGAACCATTACGATCTAGAAACAAGCTACTCCCTTTGGTTGAAATTATGCGTGAGGAAGAAATTATGAGACGATATCTTCTTCTCTCCACTATTGAAAAAAGACAGTTTTTATAATGATCAGTACATGGTCTTCATAATTCATCTCTTGGTAACTCATTTAAATTGATCAGTAGTCTTCACATATAAGTCATCTGAAAGTGGGAAAGAAAAGAAATCAACTCATAATTACGTCCCCATACATAATTACTCAATACATACAAATTTACACAAGTCAGCACCGGAGATCGAAGAGACTGGAAGCACCCGGAGCTGAGAGCATCTTCTCGGAGAAAGACTGCAGAAAGTTGTTATACCCAAGACTGTAGAGCTACCGGAATCTGGCGTAAAGCGAGAACAACATCCAGATCAATCCGACGGAGCTCTCTACGCGCAGCATCACAAACCGTCGTCTCCGGTTACGAGGCCTGCGATGAAGGCGGGTCTCAGTACGACAAAGTTCGCATCTTCCGCTCGTCCTCTTTACGGGAGGCGATGCCCCTCTTCAGGAACCCCCACGATCCTCCTCTCGTCCTCCGATCGAGGCGACGGGCCTCAAAATCCGAGATCCTTCTCGTAATCTAGCTCATCAGCATTTCGCCTGGACTCCAATCGGGAGCCGCTACCTTCTCTTCCCCAATTTCCGATCGGAGGGAAAGAGAAAAAAAGGCGGGTGCTTTCTGGCCGCATGCTCCTGCTACCATGGCGGTCCGTACCCGGTGACAAGCAGAAGACATCATCAGTTTATTCTTGGAAGATACGACCCGGCGCAGCGCAGCCTCCCGCCGTCGAGAGGAGAGAGGAGAGAGGAGAGAGGAGGGGGAACCGGGGAAGAAGATGAGGCTGGAAAACGCAAAAGCGGCTTTCCGGATGAGCCGCTCCGCTCAAAAGCTCCCCCCTTGCGTATACCATCATGTGACCCTCTGCAGTCGCATACTAGTTTATTTATTCCATGCGCTCGGTTCGAGGGAGGTCGTCGAGCAAACAGAGATGAAGAGCCCGAGGTCGTCCGTTTAAGCAGACACCCGTCAAGCTCCCTCCTTTCTGCCCTGCGTAGCCGTTTCTACCGCCTCCCCGCCGTTCTACTCCGGCCGGGCAATGTCGTCCTCGGCGGCGGTATGGGCACCGGCTTTGGTCCTGCTACTGTGCTCTTCGGCGGGTCTCGCCGCCCAGCCGTCGTCCTCGCTTCGGGACAGGGTTAGGCGCCTGCCCGGTCAGCCACAGGTGAGCTTCCAGCAGTTCTCCGGCTACGTTACTATCGACGATAAGGAGGAGAAGGCGTTGTTCTACTACTTCGCTGAGGCGGAGGTAGACCCACTTTCCAAGCCCCTGGTGCTCTGGCTAAACGGAGGTAATGCACCTTCCCTCCCCATCTCATCCCTATCATCCTCTTCCGACGGGATCTACAGCGGAAAGCTCTGATCTTTGCGGTGGAATCCATCGTTGCAGGGCCGGGTTGCTCTTCAGTCGGAGTGGGAGCATTCTCTGAGAATGGCCCTTTCAGACCCAGCGGGCGGCTGCTCGTCAGAAATGAGCATAGCTGGAACAAAGGTATAATAAGCAAAATCTGGGATTTGAGGAATCAAGATCACTTTTTTGAGTATTTTCCGGCCTTCAGTTCGCTCGATTTGCGATCAAAGGTCGACCTCGTACACCCAGATTTGTGAATTTTCTTTCTTCTTTCCTCCACTCTTCTCTTATACAGAAGCCAACATGTTGTATCTGGAGACACCGGCGGGCGTTGGGTTCTCCTATTCTGTAGATGAATCTTATTATGCCAGTGTGGATGACAGGATAACAGGTGATTCTCCCGGTTTTCAAGAACACTTCTTCCTTCCCGTTTTTCTTTGTTTCTCGTAGATTCCTGTCAAAATACGTCGCACTACCCATCTTGTTCACCGTTCTTGAAGCTAATAAGCAGCAACATCCTTCTGCTCTGAGTACGAGTACTCTTCAAGAGCACCTGTTCACCTGTAAATGTGACTAGTGCACTGGTATGGTCAGCGTAGGATTCTGATGTTTCCCCTTTTCTCACAAAAGCTAGGGACAATCTGGTGTTCCTCCAGAGATGGTTCCTGAAGTTCCCACAATACAAGGACAGGGATCTCTTCATTGCGGGAGAAAGCTATGCCGGTATGGTACTGGCACCATCTCTGCTTCGCCCCAAGTCGCACAGAATCAACAGATAGCCATCAGATTTGATTAGATGATTCGAACTGCTGAAGGTCGCTGCTGTTCTTGTTGCAGGCCACTATGTCCCCCAGCTCGCCCAGCTGATGGTACAGTCCAACGAGAGGGAGAAGAAGAACACCTTCAATCTCAGAGGAATTGCTGTACGCAGTTTCCGCGAAAACTGTTCGTCCCCCATCGATTCGTCTAATAAGAACAATTCCGCCTGACCAATTTCTGATCTGGTAGCTAGGTAACCCAGTTCTCGATTTTGCCACGGACTTCAACGCCAGGGCCGAGTTCTTCTGGTCTCACGGCCTCATCTCGGACGCGACGTACGGGCTCTTCTCCGCCGCCTGCAACTACTCCCGCTATGTCAGCGAGTACTACAGGGGCGCCCTTTCCCCGGTCTGCTCCCGGGTGATGAACCAGGTGACCAGGGAGACCAGCCGCTTCGTCGACAAGTACGACGTCACCCTCGACGTCTGCATATCGTCCGTGCTCGCCCAATCCAAGGTTCTGGTCCCCCAGGTGAGAGCCCGCCCCTTTCCGGTTCCTGGGTGTTCTTGGGCTTTCTTCCCCTCCTGATGAGCTTCTTGCTTGTCGCGCCGGCCAGCAAGTGGCGGAGCCCGTGGACGTCTGTGTGGAGGACGAGACTGTGAGCTATCTGAACAGGAGAGACGTGCAGAGTGCCCTCCACGCCCGGCTCGTCGGAGTGAGAAGATGGACCGTCTGCAGCAGGTTCGGTGTCTACTTGCATTTCTGATGGGGTGTTTGGACGCACAACTGATTTTTGTACAGTTTGACGGTAAAATTCTATATGAAAGTAGGATCTGAGATGGCCTGAGACATAAATTATCATGCTTGCTTGGTGAGATATGATAACACAAGGAGTGAGAACCATGTATAAGTGGAAGGCCATAAGGAAAAATGAACGAATAACTCACATGCTCTACAAAAATTATGTTTTTTTTGTAATTACAGAGGCGTAATTTTGTAACGAAGAACTCACATGCTCTACGAGAATATGTTTTTGTGATCATAAAAGCATAATTTTGTAACAAAAACTCAATTTGACATCTAACCAAGCACCCCGTGTGCGTGCGGAAGCTCTTTCCTTTTCTATGTGAAACCGAAGTTCACCGCACCCATGAAGTGAAACTTGGCGTATATGTCGTCAATCATATCAGGTAGTGATCCATACATTACATCTACAAGATGCCATCTTTACCGGTGTTCTTGAAGTAGAAATAGCCCGTGACAAGTTGAGAACAGATCTACCGGCTTCTTGCTCCCGTGAGCCGGAAAAAGGGCATTCTTTTCTTTACCAATACCGAGTGTGTATATATACAGATATTCCTGAAATCTGTGGCTCTGTGAATGCAGTGTCCTGGAGTACGACTTCCTCAACCTGGAAGCACCCACTGTCCCCGTTGTGGGATCACTTGTCAGAGCAGGAATCCCAGTAATGGTCTACAGGTAAGCTCCGAACTGTGTGTGCAGCTGGTGTTCATCAGGCCCGACGAAAAAAAAAAAGGAGCTTAGCTTACTTGATCCTTTTCTTGTTCTCTCTCCCCTTTCTCTCTCTCTCTATCTCGGGTCTGCGGCGGCCGCTGCTGCAGTGGCGACCAAGATTCTGTGATCCCCTTGACTGGTAGCCGAACACTGGTACAGAGGCTTGCCGGTGATCTTGGGCTGAAGACGACGGTACCCTACAGAGTCTGGTTCGAAGGGAAACAGGTGATCCCACAACGCACTCCCTGATTCGAGCAGTTTTCTTTCCTTCTCGCCGCGTCTACGATCTGCTCGGAGAGGGGCGGGGGAGCTTCCTTCCGTTCCGGTGACGCTCTTGCTGCTGCAGGTCGGAGGGTGGACCCAGGTGTACGGCGACGTGCTGTCCTTCGCCACCGTCAGAGGAGCTTCCCACGAGGCCCCATTTTCGCAGCCGGAGAGGTCGCTCGTGCTCTTCAAGGCCTTCCTCGGAGGACGACCTCTGCCGGAGACCTTCTGACTTGCTCTCTGTTTCGAGCTCGTCGGCGGAGAGAAAGCTGGTTCTGCCGGGTGTTTGGGGATTGCGAGACTGCTGCTTGTGTAAGCTGTAAATGATATGCTATCTTGCAACAGCCAATAAGCTAAAGATGCGATTTTTCCGGTGTGGTTTGGTTGACGATGGCAAAGTGTGAGCCGAAGAAGAGGTTGATGATGTGGACTGTAGAGACCAGTTACCTTGTGTTGAGAAGAGATTTCCTCAGTTTCCTATTCTTGCATACCAGAGAAATGGCCGTGGAGAAAGAGGGAGCATCACGGTTCACAAGACCAAGCTCCCATTACAAGGGAGGAAAAACAGTAATTAATCGGTGCACGGTGTTCAGCGGTACGTTGGAGTAGGATGAAAAAGAAGCGATCTTTCGGGTCCGGCAATAGATGTATTTGCTTCTTTATCTTTCTACAAAGATGCCATCTTTCTCACTTTAGCTTTATTCATCATTCAATGCTATGATCTATGCCTGAGCCGCAATATGTTGGGCGGAAGACGAGCAGGGGATGCCCTCTCGGCAATCCGTTGAATCTTTTTCTGTTATCTATTCATCGAGATATATACATCAGATGGTTAGATAATATGCTTTATATCAACAAATATAGATACAGATAAAATTAAAATTAAATCCATTCTGTTATCTATTAATCAAGGCATGTACATCTGACAGCCCAAATAACAGGGGATAGCTATCGCTTATAGTGTCGAGTCTCTTGCCAAATGTTTTTACACGCAGTCACCCACAGTCACACTTGATTTTTTTTTCACTACAATCTTATTGCAGTACACAAGTCTCCTGCCTGAGACTCTTCCATGATGATGGTTATTCAATCTTGAATATTGATGGTTACTTAATCTTGAATCTTTATTTCTAAGAAGGTGATTGGTTGCACAAAAATATAAAATTAGCATGTTTGATGAGAGATAATAATAAAATGGGCCAGAACCATCGATAACAAAAGGTGGGAAACCACAAAAAAGAACGCTCTATAAAAACATCCTTTTGTAATGATTGTCAAACACTTATAAACAATTTTGCTAAACAACCGAGCACCCCATAAATTCCACAGTTTTGATTCACTGCTCTAACTACAAATAATGAAAGTCTCACTCGACATAGGCTGTCCATGAAAACAACACCGCATGAACACCTCGAGTCTAGACTGCTGCCTGTGCAGCTAGGGGTGTCAATGGGCCGGGCCCGGCCCGGCCCGAGGTCGGCTCGCTTGGGACCCGGTCCAAAATATATTGGCCCGGCCCAATCCGGCCCGCACTACATTGTTGGCCCGGCCCGACCCGACCCGCAAAAATTATTAACTTGGCCCGACCCGGCCCGGCTCAGCTCAACTATATATTTTATAAATAAGTATTTATTAAATATGATAAATTTAATTATTTAAGATAATATTATAAAATTAATAATAATTTAATTAAAATATATTTTTAATAAGTAAAAATGATGTTTTTGACATAAAAAATTGAAAATTATTTGACCCGTTTTAGCCCGCGTCGGCCCGCTTCGGCCCGTATGTCGGCCCGACTAAAACCCGCGGGCCAAAATGTTTGGTCCGTCAAATGACCCGCAGCCAGCCCGGCCCGCGAACCCGTGGGCCGGCCCGGCCCATTGCCACCCCTATGTGCAGCTCTTATACTACTCACTAACCGCTCACTAATTACTTCCTAGTAGATAACATACTGTGCGAATAAACCCATTGCCGATAGCTAACAAACAGATAATTTTTAAGAAACAATAATAGATAGTGAGCACCATCAGCACGGCATCTGACATGTCCCTACCTCCATCCACTTTCTTGGAGCTCTATCAGAGAAACCATGGTTCGTCGGGTCGGTGACCCGGTCGCCCGGGTCGCCCGACCCGGCCGGTTTCCGGGCCGACCGGCCCGGAAATGACCCCGCCGGGCCGACTCCAAGCCGGCCCGACGGGGGGTCGCGCGACCCAGCTTTGGGTCGCGCGACCCGGCGACCTAGTCGGCCGGGTCGCCCGACCCCGGGGCGACTCGGCCTATGTCAAAAATTTTTATATTATTATTATATACTTAAACTTTTTTCTTCTCCCTCCCTGTTACCACCATTAAAAAAAAATCTTAGGGGGGCGGTGCCCCCCGATACACGGGGCGCCGCCCTTGACCCCCGCGACCGACCGCGCAGTCGATCCGCGACTACTCTGCGCCGCATTTAATAATAGTATAACAATAATTCACTATCATTTATATCATCACATATATATAAGATTTATAATTATAAATATATGTTATATACTCACATTTTATAAAGATCTATTTTAACTATTTTCTCTTCCACACACATATCAAATTTGTCAAGAATAATTATTTTTTTAGTGTTCCATTTATTGATTGTACAATAATATTTTACTATCATTTATATTATTATATATAGTTAAAATTAATAATTCTAAATATACAATACATCTTAAAATTTATAAATTTATTTGTTAAGTAAATTTACCCTCTCAACTTATATTAATACAACATAATCACAAAAAAAACATATTCACTTGTATACATAGATAAACACTCATATTCAATTATAATATAAAAATATAATTATATTTATGTATATATTTTATGTATACATAAATATATGATATAAAAATTATTATTTCTATTTGTTTCTTATTTTTATATAATTTTTTATAATAAAATAAATAAAATCCGACCCCGTCCGACCCGGGGTCGCGACCCCGTCCGACTAGGTCGGTTTTGGGGCCGACCGACCCCGGGCCGACCCCCGACCCTGCCTTCCTTGAGAGAAACCTCTTCGCTGGCTGATCAGATGATTGCTGGAAACACCCAATGACAACTTAACACAACTCCATTTTTATTAAATAAATTAGCCCTCTTACTGCAAGAACAGCCAAGTGAAAGAAAACATAGGAACAGAGCCAGAAACTGATACACATCCCGACAAATGATGGTACATACCAAACCTTCAACTATTACGGCTTCTAGGTCACGATTATTCTGCTAAAGAAGCAAGATAGATTCCTAATGTGCAGTCATTTAGATTTATCAGCAGATAATCTTTTTGAATCTTGGGGAAGTGATGCCATCTCAGACACCTTATACATGTTTTCTCTATGGCAATGAATCTAGAATTATTGTAGGATAGAGCGAAGAAAAAAAAACATGTAATGATAATCCAAAAAAGAAGAAACCACTCAACTCATCAAACTTTTCCAGATTAAGCACAAAATAAAATATCACCCTTCAAACTCATTACACCTACCACAACAAGGATGTTCCAAAAAGTTACTCCACCAGAGACGGCAAAATATGATACTGTTTTTGGATTTGAACAAGTTTTCGTTCAATCAATTAGAATTACATTGAAGTACATAGGTGTCAACGTTTCTCATGAACCACAGATCACTGATGGCCATGGAGGTCAAAGTTGACATAAATCAAATAAATATGAAGCTGACCAAATGGTGTTTATAACTACACGTACTGAAACAATGGAAAATGCCTTGAAAGAATAAAATCTTACATTGCATTGCTACACTCAGGACAAGCACTGACAACGCTGCCCTCTGTAATCAAAGCACCTGTAACCAACGTTCTTGTAAACCTAGAAGATCATCACCTAAGAATTGCAGCAGCCACGGCAAACGAATATCTGAGAGTGATTTGATACACCAATGTAACTAAAAGATACACTATGCATACGATGCAAACCTTAACTAAAAAGTGATGTGGCAAGATGTACTACAAAATCTAGACGGGAATTGCTGGTGCTGCTGACTCAGGCACACCACTTCCCCCGCTGAGAACATTAACATTGCCATCAGCATCAACGTCAATGATGGCCGAATCGCCCTCCTTGATATCTCCAGCGAGCATTTTCTCTGCCATGCTGTCCTCCAAGAGACGCATGATGGCCCTCCTTAGAGGTCTAGCTCCATAGCTCGGGTTGAAACCTTCCTCCACCACCCTATCCTTGAACCTCTCTGTTACCTGCAGCTCGATATCCTTTTTCCGTAGTCTATCGAAAACCTCCTTCAACATTATATCTGCAATTTCCTTCACCTCCAACTTCGTCAACTGCCTGAAGACAATCATTTCATCTAACCTGTTCAGAAACTCTGGCCTAAAATATTGTTTTAGTTCTTCTGTGACTAAGCTCTTGATCCGGTTGTAGCTGCTGTCTTTCTCATCATAGTCCAGATCAAACCCAATCCTTCGGCCTCCCTTCTCAATCACGCTGCTTCCAACATTGGACGTCATGATTAGAAGTGTATTCTTGAAGTCCACTGTCCGCCCTTTACTGTCGGTCAATCTCCCATCTTCCAAGATCTGTAGCATCATATTGAAGACATCAGGGTGGGCCTTCTCTATCTCATCAAAGAGAACAAGTGTATAGGGTCGGCGGCGAACAGCTTCGGTTAGTTGGCCACCTTCGGTGTAACCAACATATCCGGGAGGTGAACCGATAAGCTTGGAGACTGTATGCCTCTCCATAAACTCACTCATGTCCAGCCGTATCATTGCTTCCTCAGAACCAAAATAGTAGGTCGCCAATGCCTTTGCAAGTTCAGATTTTCCAACACCAGTTGGTCCAGAAAAGATAAAGCTTGCAATTGGCCTGTTAGGATTCTTGAGTCCAACACGTGCACGACGAATGGCCCGACTGATTGCTTTGACAGCCTCATCTTGGCCAACGACACGTTTGTGTAAAGTTTCTTCCATCTTCAGAAGACGGTCAGACTCGTCGGTTGAAACCTTCTCAACAGGTATCCCTGTCCATGAAGAAACAATATGTTGTATGTCGGACTCTGTAACAACGGGTCCAGATTCTCCAGCCTCACTTTCTGCTTTGGACATCTCCTTGCCTTTGTCAATGAGAGCAGATATCTGAGCCTTGAGCTCCATTTCCCTGTCTCGTAGTTCCCCAGCCTGCCAACATCATTCATCCTTGGATCATTGAATAATCCTCAGTTTGACCACAATAATATCATTAAAAATTAGATAAACAACAAATTGACAATTTAATGAATCACATTGGAACATAGCCACATACTATGCAGCACAGTTAGAAGAGCACATCACAACCAGTTTACACATCAATTAGTATCCTCAAGGACAGCAAAACCTTGTTCCAGAAGTGAATTAAATTGCATCTAGAGCATGTTAAAGGCGTCTGATACAAACCAGATCCTAAATGCATATAATCAAAACAACATGTAAACGCATTTTCACTTCATTGACCATAGTAACGTTTATAATATGCACATAGCAACCATACCATATATGGTATTCCTCCTACTTAATCTACAGTCCACACAAGAACACCTGAGGACATCCAGATCAGGAGTTTCAAAAAACAAAAACAAAAATCTAATGACCTAGTTATGTTTAGGGATGTCCACAGTTGGGTTCAGGTCCAATTTGAGTTGTTTTTTAGCAAACCAAAAAAACCAATAAACTAAACCGATTCATATTGAACCCTGTTGGCACTCAAATTTTATATGCAAGGTGCCCCAATATAATCAATCGAGACATAAGCACCACTGGCCAGTATGCAGTCATAGCTAAAGGAGGACCTTGGTATGCACTTAAAATCAGAAGTACCATATGCCTTACATGAGCTGATACAAAGAAGAAAGACCCGATACCCTCCTTAGCATGAGCAGGTCATCATGGTGCCAGCAGGGGGGGGAAGGATGATAGTCAAGAGAAGGGAGAATAGGTCACGACAGAAGAAGAGGAAAAAAAACTGACCAGGGAAGACCCTATGTGCAGAAGAGGATGGCCCCGATAGGGAGACCAAACAGGTTTAACCGGAGAAATAATCTAAGAGAAAACAGCTGGTCGTGAGCTCCCCAAACATATGCAGGCCAGGGTAAGATTGATCCGATGGACAGGATTGGCCAATGGGTAAGTCAATTGGATCTAACCTTATCGGGTCCTTAATAAGATCAATATCCAATTGTAATCCTATTGGATCCTTATTAGGATCAATATCCAATAAGATGAGGAAGGGACGAGATCAAGAGAACACCAAATCAATGGATGGGATTTATACTTATTGTACGGTGGACCCATAGTTAGATGGTCTCATCAAATGAGCTTAGATCACATCCGTCAAATAGAGATCAAGATTCATCTAATCAATGGATAAGATCTATACTTATTCTACGGTGGACCCTGGCTAAATGGTCTCTGATCACATCCGTCTGTTACCATTTGGTTTCTAGAATGCTCTCATATAATTAAAGAAAAAAGAGCAAAGGGGAAATAAATCTGGACGCCCCATCCCCTCCAGGAGCTTACTCGGTCAAGGCAGCCACTCCCCACGGCCCGAGAGAACGTGGCCCCACTCCTGATCAGGCACGAACAGCACGTAAAGATCTCTCAGTCAACAGCCTTCCATCCAGCAGTCTATATAAAGGGCCTTTCCAAGGAATGTGAGAGGCGGCAGAAGGGAAGAGGCTGGCGAAGAAGTCTGTTAGAGAAGAAATCTGGCTAGGAGAACAGGCTTGAAAAGGCTAAAGATTTGCTGCAGAGATAGGTTCGACAGACTGAAGAAAGTTTGCTGGGAAAGGCAAAGTTGGAAGCTGCTACAAGGAGAGGAAAAGGAAGGATCAAAGAAGGAAAAGGTAAAGGTTGAAGGTCTCTCGGTTGTGCCTCCTCCCCTAGTCATTCTACCCATATCCTCCCATTATTGATGTACTGTCCTACCGAAAACCCATCTCCTGCCTGTCATTATCAAAAAAAAAAAATTCAGTCAAATGCTCCCTCCCTCGTTGAAATAATTCTATCTTGGCCACATCCTGTTCCACCATTCTATTAAAGAATGGTTGAAAGTCATCCTGTTTATGCCACGCCCTTACAGCAGGTTCCTGTCCCATGTGTTCCTGAGCTTGATCCTTCTAGGAGCAATCAGAGAGACTATAGGAAAGCTATGCAGACACGATGGAAGCAGGCCAACAGGGTCTGAACTATCAAGAAAAACTCTGAAGCTGATGGGATCCGACATGATGTCTGAAGAAGTCCACCTGTCAGATGGACCAGAATCATAGCATGATGGGCTGATGAAGTCAAGATTATGAGAACGTGGGATTAAGGCCAGAAATGGTCTGAAAGAGAAAGATTATCATAAACAAAAAAAATTCTTTTAAGAGCTAGCCTATTTCACATAGGTTACCTCAAAGGACGGGCACTCGGGCATGTCCCCGGCGTGTTTGATCCTGGACGGGAGAAATGGGCATGTCCCCATCTTCTTTTGATCCACCCTCCAATGTAGGGAGCACTAAGCTCTGTATACGTGAGGAGGGAAATCTCATGAGATTCTTGAGGGAATGAATCCCCTTGAAATTAATGAGATCATGCCAAACTGTATCCTTCATCAGCAATCATGGAATTGTTACTTTAGCATATATCTTGAATTGATCAAGGAATAAAAGTCATGCTTTGTGCACTGTCATGTACATAAAGGATGTGGATAGCCCAATGAGCTCGGGTGAATGCAGGTTTTAAAGAAGACTTATTAAAAAGAACATATCTATTCCATTAAAATCTGATTTATGCGATCCTTTTTCTAAGAAATTGCAGAATGTAGGTTGTGGGAGAGGAGTGATAATTTGTTAAGTGCCCTGGACCGTTTTGAGCATGAAGTCAAGCCCCCTCCCATAAAATTGAATATGTAATCAACAGGGACAGTAAGTAGAAGATTAAAAAACAAAAAAGGGTATAGAATGGAAACTTAAGGCATTGGGGTCAGATTGCTTAAGCGATAAGTCAAAAAAAAAAGAAGGGAAGAAGAAAATCAAAAACAAAATCTAGCTCAAAATCTTAATATGCAAGTAAAATGCTTGGAAGATGCTCTGTCAGCCTGAGAAATCTGGGAATTGCAAAGCCATTAAATTTGATATGTAAAAGTGTCCACATCTAAAATAAATAAACGAAAAATCAAATCTGAAATTCAATTCTGACAGAATTTAAATTAAAACATAACAAGACCAGTTTAAATCTCAAAATTTCCAAATGAGACCTCAAAATTTCAAATCTGATCTGCAACTTCAAATTAAGAATGCAAAAAAAAAATGAATGATAATATCAAAGCAAACTCAAACAAATGTTCAAGTCAAAGGGCATTAAGTCTTGAGCAATCTTTGAATAAATACAAACCCAAATGAAATCATTTAAATCAAGAGACATCAAATTTTAACCAAGTTTTACTTAAATCAAATCCGGCCCAAATAATACATCCCAATGAAAATTTAAAACAAATCACCACGATGACAAATCCTAATGAAAGGTGAATAACCAATTTAAAACAAACTCAGAATTCATAATGAGAAAATTTCCAAAACCTTAAAATCCCAAGTCAAAAGATGTCAAAATATGATGAAATAAAACCAACTCAAAATTTTTAAATAAATCTAAAACACTTATATTAAATAAAAAAAAATCTCAAAGATAAAATTAATTTCATAAACAATAAATTTTAATAAATTCAAACTAATCTAATGCAGTCATCAAGCTCCTAAATCCTAACGTAAAACAAACTCATAAAATTTATCTAAAAAGAAATCTTATCCAATTCAGGTGACATCTTAATCAAATCTTAAAAACATGTCCTTAAATATTAATTCAAATTAATTTCAAAAAAAATCTTAAACAAATCTGATTCACAAATCTCCCAAATCAAACTCCAACCAATTTTAATGAAACAGACTCTATTCAGTTCAAATTGAATCTAAAAAAAAACATAAAGCAAATTCAAATCAAACAAAATTAAATTAAATCAATCAAGCCAAATACATCAAATGCTTGTATCCCACTAGGTTCATGGGGCTATTTACATGTGCTTATCTTTGTGGATGTATGTTCTCCGTTTTATGGATTGTTATGACAGTTAATCAAGGGTATTCGAGTCGTTGCTCTATATAATTAACATCGGATCTTTGCACCATCCGATGGGGAGAGGTGAAAACATTTTTTAAAAAACCTAATAACCTCAACATATGTTTTTTTTATACATACCACTGACCTAACTGATACTGTTATGAAATATCACCTATTTTTCCTAATAGTCAAGGTTAAGTCAAAAAATCAAAAAAAAACCGAAAAAATGAATTTCCAAAACTTAAAATAAAATAAAATCTCGAGGTTTCACAAACCCAAACTAGTGAACTGAACTAAAATTAACGGTTGGGTTTGGTTCTGTTCATCGGTTCGGTATCTCTTATATTTACCTAGAAGCATAAAAAATGTAAAGTCATACAGAATCCACTTCCATTTCTGATTATACATATAGTTTTTCCTTTCTTCAGAGAAATGCTGATCTGTTAAATGGCTGAACAACTGAACAAAGACAGTATGATCAGATTACACAAAGTTCATCTAAGAATTTTTCACATTTGGTTTATATGAAATGAACTCATCTGAGATCCTGAGATCAATGTAAAGTCATACAGAATCCATTTCCGTTTCTGATTATACAAATAGTTTTTCCTTTCTTCAGAGAATGCTGATCTGTTAAATGGCTGAACAACTGAACAAAGGCAGTATGATCAGATTACACAAAGTTCATCTAAGAATTTTCAGATTTGATTATATGCAATGAACTCACCTGAGATCCTGAGACTGAGACCAATGCAAAGCAGGTGCTCCCCCCCCCAAAAAAAAATTGATCTGAGCATGGAATTTTCAGATTTGATTATATGCAATGAACTCACCTGAGATCCTGAGACTGAGACCAATGCAAACCAGGTGCTCCCCCCCCCCCAAAAAAAAATGATCTGAGCATGGAATTTTCAGATGATAACACATGTACATAGATGTGGGATGAAGCTCAGTAAGAGACTGCTTAAGGAGAGGAAGCCAGTGCACCAGAGAAGAAAACTAAGATATAATATATTCGTACATCAAATATAATATATTTGTACATCAAATATGTGAATGAGCAATTACACAACACCCTCATTACCAAAAAAGATGATATATGTGCTTCTTATTTTTATTTCCCTATTTTCTATACTACTTATATTTTCTTTTTAAGATCTAAGTCAAATAGATTAGGGGTGTGTACAGTTCAGTTTAGTTCAGTTTGAGACCATTTTTTTCCCAAACTGTTAAGTTTGGTTCGGTTTAAAACCAAATAGATAAAATATTCAAAATAATTAATTCTTTACAATATATACTAAATTTTAAGTTAAAAATAATTAAAAATTATTATAAAAACTATATAAATATCATTTTTATTAATAAAATTATATAATTTTAAATAATTCTATTTAAACAGTTTGGTCTGATTTGATTCGAGAAACTGAACCAAGCTAGTTTGGTTCTGTTTGGCAGTTTGAACCATTCAGTGCACACCCTAGGATAAATTCTATGTAACAATCTGAACCAGAAAAATCAAAAAAACCTACAAGTCGACCCACTGATAGATTCTATGTCACATTATAGTCCAATTCACCTGTTAGGGGCAAATTGGTGCCAAGGCAGCACCACCGCGCTGCAATTTCCTGCCCGATCTACCAAGTCCAAGCGGACCCAGCACGAGTGGATTCAAGGACTTAAAGTCATTGGCAATATTGAGTCCCATATCTAAAGCTATAAAGCACCAGAGAAGTAGATATGGTCACTATCAGATACAAATGGACCCAACATGTCTTCCTAGCCTGATATCAGGGAAGATAGGGCATGCCATGTGGCAGATGTTGGCCAAGGCATGACAGGCACATGCAACTGGACCACCTGAACAGCCAATTTTGGTTGTTCTGGTTCTCACAGAGCTCGCAAGAATCTTGCAAAATGTCGAACAATGATCTATGTTATCGATGGTATGAGGTGCTTGAGATGAGGAAGGGTTCGCCTCGCCTCTAGCACCCCAGGCAACCGCCTTGGGTAGTGGAGACAAAATAAAGGGGAGAGAGGCAGCTGCAGTGCCTCTCCCACTGCCTTCTGCAAGCCCGCGACGGAAGAAGACTTCAGATGGCAAAGAAGACCTTACCGGGTTGCACAGACCCTGTAAGGCTTGAATCTGGAACTTAAAAGGGCCAACCACTGAAGTGCTGAACCACCCAGTCGGGTTTTCTTAAGTGGCAGATCCCCACTTAACGGGTCCACAAGTCATCTTCGCTTGAAATGGGATGAAGAAGACATTGCGGTGCCGTGCGGAAACTGGGGGAGGTCTCGCCTCGTCTCATCACCTAGAAGACTGCCTCAACCACCTTTAATAATAGAGATGATCATGGAATGCCAGGTCGGGACCCGGGTCACAACCTGGCCCGACCTGGTTAGTTTTTGGGCCGACTGGCCCAGTTCCAACCCCAAGACCCCAACCCGGGGTATGTTTCTAAATTAATTTATTATTATTTTTTTATTACGACCCGAACTGACCCGCTCCCAACCCCTACCTCCACCTACCTTGGAGATGATGATATGCAGTCCTTTTCATGTCTTCATCTTTCTCCAATGTTTTATCTATGAATATGACAATAAGATTGGATATATACACACCTTATAACCTATGTTATCAAAGGTGATTGCTACCATCTCCTAGGCAATGAGGCAAGGCGAGGTGATCACTAGGCACCTCATCTTGGTTGTGATCACATGACATGATCGCCACCTTCACCAAGTCCACCTCACCTCCCTCAGAGTCAACCCAAACTAGATAAGAAACCTGACCAAAACTGCTGGATAAAATAACCTCACTTCAGTCTTGCCCAACCTCACATATTTCCTATAACTTTTTTATTCACTTGGAAATCTCAACCCACTCAATCCCCTACAACCCTCTCCCCCTCTCTCTCTTTCTCGCTCTCTTCTATATATATATATATCACAGCCCCTTCCAACCCATTTGCCCATATCTCTCCCCCTCGACCTTGCCCCTTTAGTCTCGACTCCTCCACCCCTCTCTCTCCCCCCTACCAGCCCTTCTAACTTAGTTTTGTATTTCAGTTTTAAATTTATGATGTTACTAGTGATTCATGGATGTATAATGAATATATACTTTGTCACAAGTGCCCGAGGGGAAACGAGGCCCTCCTCGCCTTGGGCGCCTCACACCTTGAGCAACATAGATCCAAAAATGATAGCAGATTCTCTCTCTGATGGTAGATGACATCACAAAAAACACAACAATTTGAGGATTTCCCAACCCAATAAAACTTTCACATAACCTAGTACATACTTGACTAATTGAGTAACAGTAGCTAAATGACAGGGATACAAGCACTCTAAGGTCGGGAAATGATATCATAAAAACTTTATAAAAATAATAAGATAATTCCAGACGTAGTAGTACAAAAGCTTTGAAAGATTTTTAGGTATCCGTTAAATTGGATTTCTGCTTATCCTTTTGTTGCAATGCAACTATTGCTAGAAGTTGCAAGAGGTTGCCACAAAAAAGTTCAATTTTAATAACATGATGTACATGTCAAACATGCAGTCGTATAACAAAATAATACAAGCCAACCTTTTCAAAATCTTGACCACGCACAGCTTCATTCTTCTCCTTGGTAATCTGCCTGAGCTCTTTGTCAAGTTCCCTGGCTTCCTCTGGAAGCTGCAGACATATTAACCATCCAAAATTAAATCAGGCAACGCAACACAGCTCACGAGAACAGTTGAGACCATGACAATGAATGTTTTGAACCTGGGCATGACGAAGCCTAACACGGGAACCAGCTTCATCAATCAAATCTATAGCTTTGTCAGGGAGAAAACGATCACTGAAAAATTGGACGCACATAAGGTGAGGAACAAACTAAGAAGCTAGTGAAATTATTTTTCATATGAACAAAGAAGAACGTAGTCTTGCAATTTCTAAACTTTAGCGTGTTAGCAAAGTATAGCCTCTGTCATGAAGCAAATCTTTTGTTTTTAAATTAACAAACATATGGAAAAGAGCACAATTTGCAAGAAAAGTGCAGGGAAAATATTGAAAACTGGTGATATAGCTTATCAAGGTTCCCATCGGGATAGTGAAAATGCCATAGAGGGTGAGGCAAGTCTTGACTTGATTGCTATGCAAATTAGGTGAAAATAAAAACGGATTGAAATTGCGGTAGGCAGTAGCAAAAGAAAGCATCATATCAACCAATAGAACAAAACCTTCTGTAAGATTATCAGTGTCATTTGAAAAGGTGAAGATTAATATAGCTAGGAACTAGAATCAAATATTAATTTCTAAACTGATTCCAGTTGCTGCAAGGTTCTGCTTCTGCATTTGCACAACATAAATGATATTCTTTAGCGCACAACTTTGTAAAAAGATTTTTGTAAAAGGAACTTGGTGAGTAAATCAAGATGAACCCATCCTTGGAACTTTTCCTTTGTTTATTTTGTGTTGGAGAATTTCAACAATTAGCGTTGGCTTATTGCTAATCAGCATAAACTAATGCCGCAACAATGTCCGAATATTACAAATTTCCCCACATTTTCTATTCCACATGTACCAATTTGGTAACAAAAGTGAGAAATAACCGACCAAAAAATAGACAAAAATTTATGTAACTATATAAACAAGTATAAATGTACCACATATATGTGATTGAATAAGTATATAAATAAGGATATACACATGCAGAAAAAAAACATATATATGCAAACATTATTGTCGTGTCCCCATGGTTGAAAATAAAGCAAGTATTTATCCAAAACATTTTAATATACCGTATTAACAAACAAATTCATTTTTTAAGATGGCAGAAACAAACAAATAAATAGATAGTTTTTACAATTTTACTCAATTTCTCTCGTGTAATAATGTTAATACTGAGTTTCCTTAGATGAAATAAGTTTCCCAGGAAACAAGTTGCCCATTGTTAATGTTTCCTTGCAACTATGTTCTTTTCCGTATGACAAGCATAGTTTGCAGAATCCACGATCAAATTGGAATTGGACGTGCCTGATTCAATTAAACAGATACAAGTACAATTTAGAAAAAACATGGTCAAAATTGGTCAGACTCAATCAGGATCAATCCTGACCAAGTCCAGCTGATTTGGCCTAAGCATAGAGAAATCTACCAATTCATGCTGATGGATGACTAAAAAAATTAGTTTTTTATTCGAAATCAGCCTGGAATAGGCCAAGCCAGGCTTAGAATGGCAAGTCTGTCTGAGTCAACCTGCGTTAGGATTGAATTTGAAATAGTTATCTTTTTTTTTTCTTACAGTGGATTAAACAACTTGGCCTATCCTTCCTGATCAGATTGGAATCACGTAGCCATGAATACCTTGAAAAAAAAGCACCGTTGCAACTTGTCTGGTGCATTGGACTTTTGGGTCTTCTTCCCTTTTATGATCATACCTGCTTGATAGAGTTTTGCGGCTTTTCTCTTACTGTCACATTCTCGTTTTTAGCATTCCAGTGACTTGTGTCTTTTATAACTTTTAAAGAATGTAAGCTAATACCAATTTTAATCCACTCAAAATTCATCAGAGCATGTTTAACACATTGGCAACAATATGACCTTGAAAATATCATAGTGATTAAAAGTCAAAATTGTACCAAATGCAGCAAAAACAATAGAAAATAATAGCAAAACATAAAGAAAAGGCACAATTAGCATCTCAATATAAAGAACCAAAATATTTAATCATCCAGAATTCTGACAGACCTGATGTATTGATGGGATAGTTGAGCAGCAGCAATTAAAGCTTCATCAGTGTATTGAAGTTTGTGATGAATCTCATATCTCTCACGTAGCCCTCTCAAAATTTGTATTGTCTCATCTACTGTAGGTTCAGGTACTCTCACTGGTTGAAATCTTCTCTCCAAAGCTGGATCCTTCTCTATATGTTTCCGATATTCATCTAGTGTTGTTGCTCCAATGCACTACAAACAGAACAAAATGTGTATTTTGCATCATGTGCGACAAGAAACAGCTTCCACCAAAGTTCTTCCACCAGGCCAATGCACACTAAAGAAAATAGATGACAACTGATAAAGATTATTAATCACTGTTTGATGACATCCAGATTAGAAAATGATGATTATACTCATATGCAGATGGAACACAAGAGTGAGTCAGCCAATTCACCTCTGGATTGGCCAGCGCCTCTCTGATTCAGATGGGTAAATCTAATTGCATGTTCATTTAAGAGGAGAAAATGGTATTAGCTTGGATTGCTTCTAAATTAATCAATCTCGAGCTGTCTTAGCCATGGTTTGCAGGATTCTCCAGTCCAGATAATGATTAGCTGATCCAGATTGGGTTCAGCAAGTGCCAACTGGATCTAGGGGGAAGCCAGATCCCAGAGCCAACTTCTGCCAAGATCAACCTAGATATGACCCGATTGGCTTAGATCAGCCCATTCCACAGTCCACAACAATCCAGGAAGAATCTGGTAAGACTGGTATCTTACAGTGGCACCAGCCAGTCCCCCACAGCCGACAGGTGCTTCCCGGTAGCAATCATGGTTGCTTATCCATTGTGTCTAAGTTAGGAAAATAAATTTTTCTGTTTTTTATTTTTTTCATTTTTTAAAAACTGACCCGGGCCACTCCTGGATTGGACCAGCCGAGCTAGCCGATCCCAGTCCTGGCTGATTCATAGGCTAATCCCAACCAAGAATACCTTGGCATTACCTGGTGCACATCGCCATTTAAATATGGATAGGGCATAGCAAATTCGGAATTCCAACCTGATTCTCCAATCCTTGGAGTGAATGGGTGCTACTTGTCACCGACATTTGGAAACCATGATTAAGGAATGCCAACCCAGCTCTTGACCTCGCCAAGGAGAGGTTGGAGAGACAAGATCTCACAAAATTCTCGTGAGATCTAGGAGAGCCTCGCCAGAGGAGGGCCTGCCAGCCTTGTCACTTTTGGGCGGTGGCAAGTGGTTCTGTAGCCACCACTGCATCATATGCACTTGCTGAGGTTCAGATTCTTGGACCCAGCAGAAGATGATGGCTGCTGGGATCCAGGTTTTACAGGCACTACTGAACCCAAGAATCTGGATCCCGGCAATGCCTCCCCCCCTATTGGGCGGGGAAGACAGCAACCTGCAGTGCCATCATCTTCTGCCGACTTTGCCTCCTTCTGGCACCGACTTTGCCTCCCTCAAAACTCGGATGCCTGTTGAGACCAATAATCATTCCAAGATAAAAAAACCATGACCATGACTAACATAGACTCAAGCATGAAAGTCTGGTTCTTAGCTAAGTGAGATACTGGAAGTTATATAGATGAAAAGTAATATGGGTGGGATATCTATGAATTCATCCATCCAAATGCACCCAATGATGTATATAAATTAAAATAAGCATTAACAATAATAAATGGGGTCTTATAATCAATTGTGCAATTGGAAACTCTCGATACAGAATAAAAGTATAATAATGTTGTGCCTGAAGGAAGCTCAAGTTGAATGCCATTTCAAATTTTTATTTCATATAGAACATAACATCACCTCATACCATAAATTCAATAGCAAAGGTAGTAGTCAATGTGGGATTTAACAGTACTGGAAACAGTGGTGAAGTCCTTAGGATTAAAATAAAATAATAAATTGCTAATGCTACCTGCAGTTCACCTCTTGCAAGAGATGGCTTTAAAATGTTTGCTGCATCGATTGCACCCTCAGCTGCGCCTGCTCCTATTAGTGTGTGTACTTCGTCGATAAAAAGAATTATCTCATCACTTTGCTTGATTTCTTCCATCAGTTTCTTTAATCTTTCTTCAAATTCTCCTCGATATTTAGTGCCGGCAACCAGAAGTCCCATGTCAAGAGTTATCACCTGCATTTTTTGAAGGGGAAACTTGCAATATATGTCACGCTGAATGAAAACAAAGAATCAGACACTAGAAAATGCATGTGAAGTATTCCACCTTCTTCCCCTCAATTGTTTCAGGAACATCCCCACTAGCAATGCGCTGTGCAAGCCCTTCTGCTATGGCTGTCTTCCCAACACCAGGTTCACCAATAAGACAGGGGTTGTTCTTTGTTCTTCTTCCTAAAATTTGAGTAACACGCTCTATTTGGTCTTGCCGCCCCACAACAGGATCAAGCTTGCCCTGAAACAACATAAAAAATGCCTAATGACAAACCACATGTACTTGATTATGAAGTAATACCATGAAATGAACATCAAAAGTACCTCCTCAGCTAACTTTGTTAAGTTGGTTCCATATTCCTCGAGAGTAGGCATCTTATTGCCACTAGTCCCTCCACCCACTCCAGCACCAACAGCTTCTGCACTTTCTCCTACCATGCGAATGACCTGCTCAAATCATGTGAATTCACGCAGTGGAACATTTAAGCACTGAAAAATCTAATGCATAAACAATGAGAGTCACCTGTGTACGAATGTTGCCAGGATCAGCTCCAAGGCTCTCAAGGACGCGAGCAGCTACACCTTCACCTTCACGCAGAAGTCCAAGAAGCAAGTGCTCTGATCCAATGTAATTATGACCTTAACAATATAAACATGTGCCAAATCATTTCTCCATGTCACCTAACAGCTTAATTTATTGAGAGGGGCAATCCCTTCTAATTTAGAGAGAGAGAGTATAATAGACCATCAACAAGCAAAGCACAAAAAACATTGAAAACATGGCAATATAGAAGTGAAAATCCAACGGTAGTAGTAGTTTCATGACTTCATCACATATCATCTCATAGTAAGAAGATGCTGCCTCACAAAACCACCAGTTTATGTCTATTCAATGATAAACGTGCGTAATTGTGTACTAAGAGACAAAACAGAATACCTAATCATATTGCTTTTTTATGTATAGAATTCATGCATAGAATATAAAACCATTATTCAAGTATATATGTTGAAAACTGAGAAGATCGTGATAGCAAAATCTGAACCTGTTACCTGAACTACTATAAAAAGACTGCAAATTTGCCTTCCTCCAGCAGCAAAACATTAATAGAATTGTTTGTTGTGACCAATATAAAGATCAGACCAGGTTATATGTTCATTGCATCACATAAGGTTGTTTCAGGTTCACCACCACCAAGTGAATTAAAAATATTTTTCAATTCATTGGCAAAGTTGATCAAGTAAAAAGATACAAACAACAATGTAATTGGGAAGCTCAGAAATTGTCGACTAGGCCAGTTCCAGTTTGAATTGTCATTAAAATAGCATCAACTAACATTGACTGCAGCCTACCCCAGTGTTCCAGTTGCATGGTCATCAATTGCATTTAAAAATATGAAGAAAAATATTCTAAAGGCATCATGCATACATGCATACATCACATACATGTATATATATACAGATAGAGAGGGAAGGACAAATGCCGCTGGTGGCATCACAATTACTCTAAAATGGAAGTTTTGATATTAAACTTCATGTTCAGATCATTAAAAATGTTTAACGCTAGTTCATTCATGTGTAAATGCATAATGAAAAAGCTATATCCTACAAGAAAGTGCTACAACAAAGCACCAAGAAGGTGTTCAACATAATACAAGAGCAAAGACAGAAAAGACCTTAATATATGCAATATAAGACAGCATGGAAAGCATCAGACAGGTATGAGCACATAAAACAAGTTACCAAGTTGGCGGGCTTCCTCTAACGAAAGTTCCAATACGCGTTTCGCTCGTGGTGTAAACGGAATCTCCACAGCTACAAATCCACTTCCCCTTCCAATAATCTTTTCTACTTCAACTCGGGCATCCTTCAAACTAATTCCCATGGATTTCAGCACCTTAGCAGCAATTCCAGTTCCCTCACCAATAAGACCCAATAAGATTTGCTCAGTACCAACAAAATTGTGCCCTAGCCTTCTTGCTTCCTCTTGAGCAAGCATAATAACCTTGATTGCCTTCTCTGTGAAACGCTCAAACATAGCAACAGCAACTCCACGGCAGGCCTTTCCTTGTGGTGCATGGATAGCAGCTGACACTGCAGAGTGAAAACTTCTATCCAATTTCAAAGCGAAATCCAAAGAATTGCATTTCCGTAATCCAGTGAAATGTCGTACTTGAGCATTGTGCACTCCAACTGTGCATAACATCCTGACACTCCTTCGGGATTTTCCAGAGCCTTGAATATGGTTATTGTGTCCATTAACAACTACTCCTGGAAGAAGAGATGATTGAAACAAAGCTCCGGCCATGACTCTGGATGTAAAGCAAGAGCTCCAAAGAAATACAGATGGGAGGCCCTACAGATCAAGAACAGAAAAATAATGCCACAATTGACAACTGTTGGTAAATGCAATAAAGTAGATCAACATAAGCTACTGAATAGCAGAGTATCTTTAGCAGTGCATAAAGAACCCCGATCCAGGTAGATCCAGGCCCGGGGTCCCACCAGATCGTGCCGAATCGCACAACCCACCGACCAGGTCGTCCCAACAAAGCCCAAGGGTAAACCTATTATATTTTAATTTCAAATATCTAATTAATTTATTAAATGGCAAAGCCAGCAAGGCAAAATAAACCATTCATTTGATATTCCTCTAAAAGAAAGCACATGCAAATGGGTCAAAGAAGAATGATGGACAGTATGGCGCTGGGTCATTTTACTTTTTAAAAGCACACTACGTGACATTTGCTTTGTGGTGTCCGGCATGGGATTAAAAGAAGCTCTGCACATCACATCTGCCAAGGGCATGCCATCTGCAAGTGTTTGGTTTGCTTCTTTCCTCTATTTTTAGCAAAGATCAGCAAAATTCTCCACTAACTCTCTTGCTAAATTAGCTCTCAGTTCCCATTCCCCGGATTACCAAATGTAATGAATAAATCAACTAAGCGATATAACAATAATTAATTTGTAAGTGGATCATCTAATTCTGGTTATGTTACTTTGTAAGTGATATAACATATATTAGTTATAAAAATATCTAAAAATATATTTTAATATTTTTATAATAAATTTTTTTAAAGTGGATCCGATCCCAACTGATCATGTCCGACATGAGTCCCAACCCGGTTGGATATGGTCGGGGTGACCCAGTCCCGACCCCGACCCGACTTACCTTGGTAGGAATGGTAACCAAATAGATGAGAATGCATTCAACCAATTTTCATGCCACGACGGGACATGATTGGCTACAATAATGAGAATGCGTGACTAGCAGAGGATTGTAAAAGATGACAACATAAAACGTAGAGCAAAGAAGCAAATTTAGAAGTCTTAGAAAGAAGTCCATCAATCCTCAAACTTACTGCCTCTACCTTTGGTAAGGCTGGGTAGAGATGAGTGGTGAGGGGTGCTCCAGCAATGCCAGAGCTGGAGCAAAAGAGCGGCTTTGTGGAGGGCCTCTCTCTTCTGGAGGTCGAGGGCTGTCGCTGGGCAGGTGCATAGGGTGGTTGCAGTTGGTTCAGCAGGGTGGGATGGTGTGGCCTCTGTACAATCTCATCGGCAGCCATGGCCATAGAACTTCTGCGCCATTTCATCCTAGTTCTACGGAGGGGGAGGCCAACAGTAAGTGAATTCCAGTGGTGAAGAAGAAGGTCATTTCTGAAGGACAGGGAGGCTGCCGGAGGTGCCTCAGGTGGTCATCGCATTCTTGTGGTGTGCTACGGGTGTCTGAAGCCTGGACACTTCACAGTGAGCTGCAAGAATGGAATTGTGTGCCGCAGATGCAGAGGAGTCAGGTGTCAAAGCTGCTCTTGCAAGTTACAACGGGAATATACTGCTTCAGTGTCAAGATCATCGCCAGCAACATTGGGGTCTCAGCCCCTCTCGGTGAACCTTCAAAATGAGATCATTGTCCCCATTTCAAAGTCCTTCGCTTTAAAGCAGACTTGGCTTAATGGGTGTGCTCTGGTGATTGTCCGGGGGTCCCATGGATTGCAAAATTGGTCAAATCGGATCTGAATCAGGCAATTCCAAAATCAGATCGGTTCATTTTGATCCAATTTCTGCTTAAAGGACCGATTCTGACCTGAATTTCACCAAAATCGATTTGAATCATAGATTGCAGAATCGGCCAATCCGGATTGATATTGGCCGATTCTTAGATCGGATCGGCCATTCTCAGCCAAAGGACCGATCTAGAAAAAAGTTCCTGCAGAACCGGTCAGGATTGGCTAGATCAGATCAAATCGGATCAGAATCGGGATTGATGTTTTTTTAACTTATCGATTTTGGATCGGTTTTATTCTAGTGGATCAGTCAGGATCGGATCGGTACTTACCGATCCCAACTCCGATTCTGATCTAGTGATTTTTGGTCTGAATCGGTCAAATCGGATTGGAATCGGAATTTTTCGCATGCAACCTGTTCCCCGCATGCAGGAACTTGCCAAGGATCACAAAACACTCTCAATGTCAAACTCCACTCCCACACCAGCTGTGTGAATAAACAATAAGAAAACACTCTCAAATTTTTGATTATATTTAATGCACGTGCCACATAATATTTTATTATATTTTATATAAATATATTTATTTATATTGTGCTAATAAAGTTAATAATATTATTTTTCTTATTAATATAGTAGTTTATCATTCTAATATATACTTTGCAATGTGCACCCGTGTACCTAGTTGACATTTAAAAGTATATAATAAATTTTATAGTTTAAACTTTATTTTTAACATTTTTTAATATTAAATATATTCATAAAATAAAATACATGTATTATTTTAGTTACTTATAAACGTTATATTGTGTTTTTTTAATGGGAATTTATTATTTTTAAATTAAAAAGTAGCATAAAATTAAAAAAGATTAATATTTAATAATTTTTTTACATACAAATTTCATATAATGTTATTATAATTAATCTACTTATATTTAAGTAGAAACCTAAAAATGTATGAAATATATTAACATTTAACAAATTACATAATGTTTTATATGTTTTAATATTTTTGTAATATTTTTAAATAATCTTATTAAGTAATATAAAAATATATGTAAAAAATAAATAATAAATAATAAAACCTAAGTAAAATATATTTATACAATGTTGCTGTAATAAATATAAAAAATAAATTAAAATTTAATATATACTAATAAATACTTTTTTATTTTTTATTTATTTAGTAGCATAAATTTAAAAATAGATTAATTTTCAATTATTTTTATTACATTCAAATTTCATTCAATGTTACTATTATAATTAATCTTCTTACATTTAACTAGAAACTTAAAAACCTACGTAATATAGTAACATTTAACAAATTACTTAATCTTTTTATATGTTTTAATATTTTTATATTCTTTTTACATAATCTTTTTTAGTAATATAAAAACAAATACAAAATATAAGAACTTATGTAATATATTCATATAATGTTGCTGGCATAAATATTAAATATATAAATTAATACTTAATATTTACTAATATGTAATATTTTATATTATATACATATTTGACATAATCTCTTAATAATAAAATATAATCTACAAATATATTTTTTTTGAAATATATTAATATTTAATAAATTGCATAATGTTTTTATAATCTTTTTAAATAATATTTTTAAGTAATATAAAAACCTACGTAAAATATAAAAATAAATATTAAAAATTATGTGATATATTCAAACAATGTTATTAGATTAACATTAAAAAATAAATTGATACTTAAGTTATCAATTTCATTTTTTATTTATTCATTGCAAGTAAAAAAATTTCATTTAATTAATAAACTTAGATTTACTTAAAATTACATATATATGTCTGGTAATTATATTTTATATAAAGAACTTATGTTATATATGTATATGATACAAAGTATTATATATCAATAAATATTAATGTTGGAATATATTACATAGATTTTAATATTTATTTTTTTAATTTTACGTAAGTTTTTATCTTACTTAAAAATATTATGAATATTTAATAAATGCTTAATCAATGTTATTAAAACAAATATTAAAATACTTTAATATTTAATAATTTTAAATATATTTTAATTTTAAATAATTTTTTGTGATCACTGTTATGATCTTTTTTAACATTGGTACATAACTAAGTTTTTTTTTTTTGGAATCAAATACGTAGTTAACGTTAAGTTAACGTTAATTGTAAAAAAAACTTAAATAATATAACTTACCTCGTCGCGACTCGCGACTCGCGACGGCGGCCTGTTCGTCCCGTCCCGATCGAGCGTCACCCGAGGCCGCGGCGGAGGGGGACGAAGCGTCGGCTCTTCCGGAGGTCGCCGCCGCTGTCACAGCCGCCGCCGGAGGTCGCCGCCGCTGTCACAGCCGCCGCCGGAGGTCGCCGCCACCGTTGGAGCTGTCGTCGAAGGTCGCCGCCACCGTTCGATGCCGCCGTGACAGCCAGAGAGTGGAGACGCTGCCGCCGTGACTGCCGGAGAGTGGAGATGAGGGAGAGGTCGTCGAAGCCCTCCGTTGACAGCGCCTTGGTACGTCTTCGTTGCCCTCCTATGGCTGCCTTCGGGGTCTAGCAAGTGGTGAGGGCCGAGGGGTTTTAAACACCACCGTAACATACCTTGCTTGGTGTGTGCGGTGTGAAGGTCCGGCGCTTTGTTCCTTCCCGCCGGCCTCCACAAGGCATCCTCGGCCCTTTGAACACCCGCGAGATGCATTGCTTCAGCTTCGGGTGTCTCGGATCTCGCCATCCCCGCGAGACCGAGATTCTCGCGAGATCTCGCGAGAATCTCGCGAGACGACAAACCATGGTTGGAATAAAGGGACACTATCATTTACCCATGTTAAACATAGGCAGTTGGAATAAAGGGACACTATCATTTACCCTACCCATGTTAAACATAGGCAGTTGGAAAATTATAGGGACACGGGAAAGGGTAAAGTTGGGAGAGCTGAGGAATATTGTGTTGGCATAGAGATTGGATGTAATGACTTTGCCAGAGACAAAAACTGATATCTTGTTTCAGTATGCGCATGACAATCTCAAATTGGGAATTTAAATGGTTCGGCATTTGTTCCAGCACTTGGCATAAGTGGGAGTATTGTTATCGAGTGGAATGGAGGGTGCCTGGAAGCAATCTAGACAGATCCAAAGCACTCTAGTCAGATCCAGATTTATGCTCGCACTTAGATTTGTGTCACTTTCAGATACGAGGGAATGGTTTTTCGCCACTGTGTACAGTCCACTTAAAGATGATGACAAAGTATCTTTTTTCAACGAGCTGAAACAAATTACTCGGGTTTTTGCAGGCAACGCAATCTTTGCTAGATTTTTTTTTTTGGTTTCTGCACAATGGGCACAGGACTAACCAAAAGTGACCTCTGAGGGTATTTCCCATGGTAGAGATGTTAGATCAGGTAAACATATGTTTCGCTTAGAGTTGGCTTGGTGTAAGGGCCCCTCTTTTATGAATAGAATTCAGGAAAGGTGGTATGAGACTAGTCCAGGTGTATTTGACATGAGGATGTTTGTTCATAAATGGAAACATGTTCGGCAGTGACTCACTATTTGGGCTGAGTCTAATTCCAGACAGAATACCAACAAAGGGAAAATGCTTCCCGCCAAACTAAAATGCTTTGAACAGGCTAATGATAAAGGGTGTGGGATCGATAAGCAGAGGGCTGAATGGCTAGCCGTGAAACAAGAATTCAATGAGTTGCTATCATCGAAGAAATGAAATGGAAGCAAATGTCTGAAAAGTTATGGCTGAAGGAAGGGGATAGGAATACTAAATACTTTCGTACTCAAGCATCACTAAAGAATAACAGAAATATCCAAAAAACCTTGAATGTCAATGGCAATGGTTTGGAAGGTATTGAACCTATAGGTTAGGCAACTGCAGCATTCTACAAAAAATTATTTAAGGAGATGACAATATTGAAGCCTCTTGAACTTTAACTCGTGCATGAAATTGTCAGAAGAGGAGGCAGCCAATTTGGAAGGTAATTTGTCTGAGGAGAAAGTGTGGGCAGCTATCTTGTTGATGAACCCTTAGAAAGCTCTTGATCTGGATGATTTTTATGTTGGCTTTTCTCAGAGATGTTGGAGTATTATTAAGAATGACTCCATGGCCGTGGTCAGATAATTTGAAATCAATCCTTAGTACATCAAATTTCTCAACTCTTACTTCTTAGTCTTGATCCCAAAGAAAGTGGATGCCTCGAACATTAAGGACTTGAGACCTATCAGTCACCTTATTTGCAGCTACAAGATTCTAACAAAGGTGTTTCCTAGCAGATTAAGTGTAGAAAACTTGAAAAGTCCTTTCTCAATTAGCGTATACCCAGGACAGATATACTCTAAATGATTTTATGGCAACCTCTTAGTGCCTTCATGATCAGAAATCCAAAAAGAATGAATGTGTGATCATGTGATGATAAAATTGAACTTTTAAAAAGCTGATGACAGGATAAATTGGAGATGCCTCTGCATGATTATGCAGTTGTTAGGTTTTAAACAACAAGGAATTAAAGCGATACAATGTTGCATGACTACATCCAAATTTATTGTCAGGATCAATGGTAGTTCTTTTGGCTTCTTTAGTAGCTCTTGGGGTCTCTGACAGGGAGACCCCACTCACCCCTTCTTTTTGTTCTAGTGGGCCAGATCCTCAGCCACATGTGGGACAAGGCTTGTGCAGGTGGCCTCATTAAAGAGATCAAAGTAGGGACCAACAGAGTGCAAGTTGCTCATTTTTAGTTTGCGGATGACACAGAGAACTCTGTTGTTCTCTTCGTCTTCAGTGGACAATTCTACCAAGTTGAGAATTATGTTATGCTTCCTGAAAGCAGTCACATGATTGAAAATTAATCATGGCAAATATGAGCTGATTGGCATTAATACCATAGAGGAGGTGAAGGCAAGACTTTAAAGAATATTAGGTATGTCATGGGGTTTATTACAAATCAAATATTTGAGCCCACTGCTATATGATGTTATGTCTAGAGCTAGAGATTAGAACCCCCTTATTTAAGAAATAAATTCTAGGTTGCAAGGAGGGAAGAGTAAGATGCTATCAGCAAGGGAAAGGATAGTCTTGTGGCAAAGTGTATTGCAGAACCTACTGATGTTTTCTCAGTACTCAAGTCCCTAGATGGGTTTGTGATAAAATCAAAAGCCTAAAAGTTTCCTTCTCCTGGAATCGCAGAGTTGGAAGCAGAGGACTTCAGCTTGTCAAATGGAACCATGTTTGTAGAAATATAAAGGAGGGCGATGCAGGCTTGCACCCACTTCACTCCATGAATATCACACTTCTTATTAAGTTGTTACGAAGAGTTAACCATGTTGAAGATTCCATGTAGAGCAAAATTGTGAGGTCAAAGTATAGACTGCCCTTGGATTTGTAGTTTTTCCAACGGCAGGAGACTACAGCATTTGGAAGGGCATTCTTCAAAATCAGCACTTCTTCTCTTCTTCCTCTTCTATCTCCATGGGAAATGGTAGGAGGATCCTCTTCTAGAATGACAGATGAAGTTATGTTCTTTGATGTTTGCTTTCCTAACTTGTACAATTTAGCTCTAGATAGAATGCCAGTGTGGGTTCTCATTGGAATTGTATGCTTGTTCAGGATAACTGGACCTTTGTTTTCAGGAGGTCAATGAAAGATAATGAGGTTGCTGAATTTGCAGTGTCATGTGCTGAAGGAATTTAAATGCATCAACAGACATGAAGACAAGCTGAGGTGAAACTTGAGTTATGATTCCTCCTTCTCAGTAAAGTCTGCCAGTGAATCTGTGATAGGCTATCTTAGGGGAGTTAAAGTTCCTTGGTGGAAACGAGTGTGGTGTTCACCGGTTCCATCAATGATCAGATTTTTCCTACAAAAAGTTTACAGAAGGAGGCTACCAATGAGAGCACACCTTCAGAAGATCTTTCCAATGTTATCCAGCCATTGTATATTCTGTGGATAGTTCCCAGAAATTATTGTTATTGCTTTCCTATAGAGGGTTCTATTTCACAATTGGAATGCCCAGTGGAAGGAACCAGTAAATGTGATCTCTATGATACAGAAATGGAGTAGGAGAAATACTTGGAATGGTCAACCTGTTATATAAGTATTGGCTTTGCCAGCTATCATGCAGTCCATCTGGAAAACAAAGAGTAAAGTGTTTTTGATGATCAATTCGACAACCCATCTACTATCTTACTCCTTGCAGTGTGTAAAGGATTGGTTTTTTGCGCACTCTGGAGGGTCACCTTGTGATGATTACTTTGGGGATACTTTCTTTGCTTTGAGATATTAATGTTCCTATTATGATGTTTTTGGGTGTAACCTCTTAGCTACCATCTTGGTACTCCTTTGAAGGGTCGCCCTATAGATGTTTTGTTGTCCTTTTCTTGCAACTTTTGTGACTTCCTTTTGAATCAATGAATTGCGCTTTTTTCACCTTCAATAAAATGAAAAAAAAAGACTTTGAAATAAAGGTAATTGTGTATATGAAACATTAGAATATGCAAGACCTCAAGTTTCAATCAGTCACAGTAACAAGGTTGACAGGGACAATAAACACTTGCCCAGAAATTAAAAAGAGAAAAATAGCAATCAACAAACCATAGCAGTAGAGATAACCATGGCAGAACAGCAGAAAGATAAGGGTGACCGGAGCCATTTTGACCAATTTTCCCCATGAGCAAGTTGCTAGAAAACATATCTAAGAAAATAGAAAATTAATATAGCCTTGTCAGAGATGTATATGATTATTAGGTGTGTCAATGAGCTAGGCCAGCCACAGGCCAATATACAGGCCACAGTATTCGGCCCACAGGCCTTAAATTGGCTGCTATTTGGCTGAAACGGCCAAATTTTCATAGTACACTCTTATAAAAATTGTCACTTTATTCATCAGAAATAAGTCATAGTTTAAGTTGTTGTCAATTTTATAGTGTTATTTTGATTCTTAAGTTTGTTAAATTTGACAATGATATAATTATAAAATATAAAACAGAAGGCTGGGTTGGGTCAATAATATGGGCCAGGCCTTGACTGAGACAACTTCGGAGCAGGCTGGGCCCAAGCTTCCGCAAACCCTTATATGAAAAATATGATATCAATTGTTCTCCTTTGATATGTAAGTGAAGAAAATAAATCCATATCTCACGTTCTTCGCAAGTCACTCGGAATGACCACTGAAGAATGATCAAAGTTAGATCTTCAATTCGCATGTAGACCAAATTCAAAAGTAAAAAAAATAAAAATGCCAGGGAGGGGGGATTTTACCAATTTAAACAATCTAGGTCAAAGATAACAGGAAAACTTAACTAGTTAACCATTAAGACCAACGACACCTGAAAAGTCGTAACTTCAACGAGACCAATCGACGGAAACAAAGCAAATAATTCAGCAGAGCCAAAACATATTGAACTGAAAACCCAATCCTCCAACTCCAGGACGTAACCCCTCGCTGAGCTGAAACTTGAAGACGGAAACTACCATCTACATCTGCCTCTAGAAGAGAGATATTTTTCCGGAGACACGTGAAACGCAACGGAAGCCCGCAGATGGCGAACAGTCAAAACGGTCCACGGGATCGACGAGCTCCTGCCGGAAGTGGGGAACGACGTAGAACATACGAAAAGCAGGCATATTAAGAAAGATGGCCTATACCTCGGAACTCCTGCTGTGTCAAGCGGGAGGGAAGGTGGGAAGACCGCAGGCACGGGGGGAGAAGGAGAGGTGGATAACCTCTTCTCCGTTCCCTCTTCTTCCCCGGGTTAGAGGAGGCTCCCGGACAGTCGTCATTTTAGGTTTTTTATATATATACCCCTCATCGCAAAACGGCATTTTGAGTTTCCCGTTAAAATTAAAGTATGTCATGTTAAAGTCAACATTTTGTGATGGTACCCCAAAACAACAATAATAGTTTAAATGTACCTCTCTTTTACCCAACGTTATTACATAGTAAGTTTCAAAATTAATACTATTAGTAAAGATCTCTTGATATCTGTAATGATATTAATTTAAAAAGTATTAATTACAGAGAACTCAATACTGTTATCAAACACCGCATTAGGTAATAACAGATTAATGTGAAAGAAAACACACATACGCAAAATATTAATTAAGTTACTTATAAAAATATCACAATCAAAATGGGATGTGAGATCTCAAGGCATATTTGGTATCAGGATAATTTAAGACACCGGGGATCTTAAGATGCCTCGCGGGGTAAGACACCGCGCGAGCCCCAGCAACGCCCACCGCGCAAACCTCCCGTGTTGGACTCGGCCGCATCCGGACCCAGGCTTCTAAAAAATCACGTTTCCTTTCTTAAAATACGGTTGAATAAATTTATAAATATCATCGGAGTGATTTAAATATTAATTATTTAATTGTTTATCTAACACCTGAATAGTCAGTTGGGTGTGATGCGTTGAGTGCATTTTATGGTTAGTATGAACGCTGCTGCATTCTTTTTTTATATAAATTTAATATACAGAAATAATTTACATCGGCTTATAGATGGCTTGTGATATTTTATCCCATTATCTTTGTTGTGTGTTTTATTTTCTTTCAAAAAACATGATAAAAAGTATCACACTTTTTAAAGATCGTAGGTGCATTGGAATACATAGATATTAATAGACTTAATTTTATTAATTATACTCATTTAATATTTAGTTTCGCTTTTAGATATTATTTTGTGATTACCAAAAAATCTTCAATATTTAATTTTAAAATTTTAGATGTTGTTTATAATTTATATTCATTTTTTATATCCAGACATTAATTATTAATTTATCAAATAAAATTAATAATTAAAATTTTAAACGTCTACACAACGTACGTATTCAGACATAAGTTACTGTTCTCGGATTTCAGATTTCAGATTTTAACATTATCAAACACCACCTTAATGTTTAATTTACGTTAAAACTTCGGTTCAATTCGGTTTTGGGGGTTTTTTTATCTCAATACCCTAACATTGTTCAAAATTATAAATAAAATATAAACCCAATTAATTTAGTTTGAATCAAAACCATAAATAAATCGTAAACAGGTCAATTTTAGTTTGGTCCAAAAACATAAAATAATTATTAATCAAACTAATTGGACTTGACTTGGCTCAGAATCATAAACAAATTGTAAAAAATAATAATTTGATTTTGTTCAAAAACAATAAACCGTAAGCCAAACTCTAACATCTAACTATTTAATATTATCTATACATGATTTTATTTGATCTATTCTCAATCACATTTTACTAAAAATATTGTATATAAATAAGATAATTGATATATGGATAGTTCTTCTTCTTGTGTATATTTGATAATATTATTATTATTTCTTCCTTGTTTAATATTTATATTATTATGTAGCTTTTTTTCTTCTTTCATATATTTTTATTCTCTTCTCATTTTTTGTCTTTCTATTTCTTCTTATTCATCATCCATTTATCCTACTTCTTCATCTTCATTTTCCTTCATTATCATCATTGTCGTATTCTTTTTGTCTTTTTTTTTGGACATTGGCGCAGTGGTCTGCGCTGGCGAGAGAGAACCGCCCTCAACGGGGCGGGCACGGTTCGAGACCGCGAGCTGCCGCCTCGGAGGGCGGTGGTATCCCATTGCACTATGAGCGCGGGATATCTTATTCTTTTTGTCATTATTCTCATTTGTCGTATTCTTCTTCGTTCTAATCTATCTTTTTCTCTTCGTCAATTTATTATCCACCTTTTTATTCTTTTTCGTCTTCTTCTTTTCTTCTACTTCTCATTCATCTTCTTCGTGCCATTCTCCTTCTTCAATTTTCAATTTATCGTTCTTCTTAGTCTGTCTTATTCTTATTATCCTTATTCTTTGCGATCTTCATTTTCCTTATCATCTTCTTCTTCTCATTCCATTCTTTTTTTTCGTATTAAGAATTCATCTTCTCCTTCTCCTTCTTCTACTTCTCATTTTTATTTTTCTTCTTCTTGCATCTTCGTAATTATCTTATCATTTGTGTTCCTTATATTTTTTTTCTTCTTCTTCCTCATTTCCTTTTTTTCTTCTATTTCTTCTCTATGTCATTCTTCTTCTTTTCTACTTCTTCCCTCCACCTTTTTCATCTTCATCTTTATTTTTTATACTTTTCATTAGTATTCTTCTTCCCTTTGTCATTCTTCTCATTGTCCATCATTTCTTCTTCTTTTTCTTCTTCGACTTTATTTTTCTACTTCTAATTATTTCTTTATTCACCATCATCATTTTCTTCTTCTTCATTTTCTCAATTTCTCATTCTTCTTCTTCTTCTTCCTTCCATTTCTCTTCTTCTACTACTACTTACTATTTTTCTATTTCTCATTCTTCTTATTCATCTTGTTTTTTGTTCTTCACATTCTTTATTTTTTTCGTCATCGCCACTATCATCGCCGCCAACATCATCATCATAATTTTCTTCATAATCGTAATCATCATGGTCATCTTCTTCTTTTTCATCTACAATGAAAATAAATTATGGCACAAGCAAATTTAAGAAAATTAGTATGACAATTTAATTGGTTATTTACAACGAGTTCTACTACAACTATCAACTAATATTGTACACAACTCTTAACCAAATTGTTATTTTTATATTTTAGATCTAAAAATTGTTAAACCCTCTAGACTATCACTATATTAGCTTACATGCGTTCTTACTTTTTTGATTGAAAGGTGGCAATTGGCAGAATCATTTATTAAAGAATAATATAATTTTTTATTTTTATGTGATAGATGAAGAAATTTTTTTAGTATGATGTTAATTATGCAAGGTTTAATTGACTCCCAATGGTCTATCAACATCGATGTCACCTCCGACACAAAATGAGGAGGATATAAAGGACGATGAGGATATGGACTTTGTTGAAGAGGATGAGCAAGATTATATTATTATTGTATAATGATATGATTGTTATGAGTTTATTGTATATGAACACTTCACATTTTTTTAGTTCTATGTGTCCCTCATTGTTCCTACTTCTATATTTGCTTGTTGTAAATTGATTTGTAATTATATGTTCTTGTTATATGTATGAATATGTTATATGTGAGTGTGAAACACTTCTATGAAACATATCGAATGAACATGTTTTATGAAATAATTTATTTACGTATTTTATATGTGCATGTCATATGAAATTGAATGTATGTACGTTGCATGGAACAAATTTTAAATCTATAGGTCATACGAGACAATCATACACATTACATGTGATAAATGAGTTTAAAATTGACAATAGATCTATGTAATTTGTAATTTAAATATATGTCTTACAAACCAATTACATGTGATATGATTCGACATTTCTATAAATTTTTAATTCAATTAATCAAGTAAATATTCATTATTAAGTCTTAATTGATGTGTACATCATAATGAAGTCATTAATCACATGCAATAATAATTAAATCATGATGAAATCATGATAATAAGATCAATCATCTAGAGATATATGATCAACATATTTTTAGTCATAGGATCTTTAATACGAGATATCAAGAATATGAATAGATTATTGTATTTGATATCTTTTAATATGATACAGATGATCGATCTCATTGGTTATTAGTGTGAAGACACAAAGATACACATATAATTACTTATTAGTCGAATGAGTTCAATAAAATGACCAAAGTAGAAATTCTGAACGGTATCTTACTGAATTGTGAATTAATATTTTATATCATCATGGTTGCACGACTTGACTTTTGATCTTAGTCGCCAAAGATGCATTATTGAGCGAATATTGAACTTTGACTAATGACCTATGGATCACCGATTCGATGGTCCTAAATAGAAATGGATTAGGTATAAAAGAAACTCAGTGGAGGTAATTGGATAGACAATAAAAGATCATTAACTCTTAGTAAATGAAAGTGAATATCTTATGAAATAGTACTTTAAATCCCTGACCAGGCTAGATAAGATAATTGGAAAAAGTTTTCCAATTGATTTGATACCAAGTACAAAATCTCATAGAGTCAGTATATTAAAGTGTTGATAATCAATGTCATACTCATATCCAACCGGGATATTGAATGAACGAGAATTTATATCCATGTGATAGTTAATAATAGAAATACTTCTTAGAGATAAGATTATCTCCATAGTTATTTGAGATCACGGGATATGACTTATACCCGTCATAATCAACAGGTCATTAAATTTGTTATTAGATAACATATTTAATTTAAATAAATAGAATTATTCTATTTTAATTAAGCCTCAATCAAATAGGCTAATGGGCTTAGTGGGTCACATACATAATGACTAAATCATAAGTACGATGGCATAAGCATAATATTTGAAGATTTTGGATTTTATGAAAAGTTTAATTTCTCTATAAATATAAGTGAATTTGGTCAAACTTTAATAAGCCAAGGGAGGCAATTTAGTGGCCAGCTTCCTCTTGCCTTCTCTCTTTCTTTTAAGCATATTTTACTATGGTAGTGCGATGCCCAGGGTGAGTCAGAAGTTCGGCATGCATGGGAACTTGTCTACAGAGGAAGTTTGAGTGTGGATATTGTTAAAGACAATGCAATTGGATGGTTTGAAAAGTTTGAGAAGATCTTCCTTCTTCTCTTCAAGAGATTAGATGAATACCTAATAAGTATATTCGAAGCTATTTTAATTGATATTCAGTTTTCACCGTTTAATTCTGATCGAGATAAGAGCAACAAAAACATATAGGAATTGTCACTTTCGCTGCACCAAATTTCACACGACGATAACTTACAATTTCGTTGTTAAGGATTCCACAATTTATATAGAGTAAAATAATTGTATTGCATGTTTGTGATTGCACGAGACAATCATACAAATCAATTGTTGATTTACATGAGAGAGACATTTTTATTTGTATAGGTGTTGTAAAATAAATTTATGTTATTGTACATGAATTTTTAAATTTAAATAAAAAAATATTTTTTGTGAATAAAAAATACACCACATGTACATGCATGGAACATATTGTACATGTATAAATCGTATAAGATAATCATACCGATTGTACACAATAAACGAGTTTGAAATTAAAAATGGTTGTATGCAAATTAGTTGTTTTAGATTCCACAATTTGTATAAAGTCGAATAGTTGTGTTGTATATTTATGATTGTACTTGGAAATCATACAAATTGAGTGTGGATTTATATGGGAAAGACATTTTTATTCTTATAGGTGTTGTAAGATAAATCTATGTTATTGTACATAAATTTTTAAGTTTCAATAAATAAAATTTTTTTGTGAATTAAAATTATTGGAGCTTGGCTCCTCAACCATCCCCAATAAAATTATTGGCGATAGCTAGGACGTTGCCAATATCTTTACTAACACCGAATGATGGAGCCTTCCTAACTATAGTATTAGTGACACCTTAACTCGTCATTGCCAATAAATTATTCAAGATGTTGTTGAGCAGTCAATAATGTTATTTAGTGACGGTCTACCCATAAGTTGTCACCCATAATCATCAATGACTTGCTTATTCAAAACAAACTTGTGACAGTCTTGAAGTGTTTCTAATGATTATCGGCAACAACTTTGTTGTCAAAGTCGTCGCCAATTATTTATTTTTTATAATATATGACTCAACAAGTACACTAAATAATAATCTTCTCGAGAAATCACGCATTATGTAATTAGCCCCAATAAAATAGGTTTAATTACACCGTTCTCTTCAGATTAGTATCCAAAACATAATTTATTGACATCGTTAATAATTCACTAATTTAATTTCTTAACGTATTTTAAAATTATAGTATTTCAGGGATAATCTTGGATGGGACTTTCTAAGAATTGTGCTATATTGTCTAATAGAGACAATAATTTCTTTCACTCCAACTCCAACATTAATGAATAAAAATGAACCAATATCTCAAGAGGAGCACCATAGGGTATGCATCAAAAATTCAGCATTCGCACTAGGAGTGAGATCACTAGGTTCCAATCTATTTATGGATTTTTTTATCAATTGGTCTTTATAATTTATCTCACTTTCAAATCTCTCCATCGATCTATCTATATATACATTATTTTAAAACTTCAATTTATTTTCATCATGATACTGTTAGACGTATTTTAACTTTGTTAATAATCCATGGCATTATAATCACAAAAATAGGTCCTTTTAATCTCATCTCTCTCCTAGAGTAGTCATTTGACACAATCTCATGTTTAGTCAACATATAATTCGACTAAATTATTGAGGGATAAAATATAACCAGATTTGAAAAATATTTAAAGAAATCAAAAATACAAATACATAATTTGAGTTGAGATAAAATATAAAGATTGATTTGTGAAAAAAACCTTTTAATTATTTACTCTTATTTTACCTTTTTTTTGATTGGTCATAGGTGCCCAAAGGGTACGAGTCTAGAAATCATACATTAATTACTGCATTTAAATATGGTTTGTGTGATCCAAGTGCAGCACATCGGCACACACGTATTCACCAAGACAAGCGGGGGTTCGGCTTGAAGAAGCTTGGCAGCAAGGAGGGATCGCGGAGAGGGCGGCGACCGGTGAACGGAAGATCCTGCCGAGTCGCCGACGAGCTCGTACTACTTGCTTGATTACTCTCTGTAAACGCCTTGCTGGTACTCGGCCTCGCAGAATTCCCCTCCGAGATCGTCGCAAGCCTCGCCGGGGAACACCCTGCCAAATTCACGGAGCTCTCGTCACGATCGGGGAGAGCAAATTAAACCGAGGAGAGCTTAGCACGGCGATCTAATTTCTTACGTTTTAGGGTTCTCGTTGTACTCGAGGTAGTCCCTGTCCGCCTCCTCCGCGGCGGCGCTCCCCCTGACGGCGCCCTGGGACACGGGCTTCACCTCGGGGAACATCTCCACGTCGCACGCCTCTCCTCCGATCGTCTCGCAGGCCTCCGCGGGGAAGACGCTGCCGAATCGAATCAACCGCGGCGAGAAATCAGACGGCGCGTCCGATCAAATTGGTCCGGGGATTAATAACAAGAAGAAGATGAATAATGGTGGTCGCAACGACGGCAAGGAGGGGAAAATCTC
This sequence comes from Cryptocoryne crispatula var. balansae, assembly GCA_036172225.1. Taxonomy (NCBI): domain Eukaryota; kingdom Viridiplantae; phylum Streptophyta; class Magnoliopsida; order Alismatales; family Araceae; genus Cryptocoryne; species Cryptocoryne crispatula. Next base: position 32,634,587 of record CM069931.1, read on the forward strand.
TCTCACGAGGTGGAGGAGCTGTAATCCACAGTGGAGATCTGATCCGAAGCAGCGGTGGCGACGGCGACGATGGTGGAGGACAAGCGCGTTGCTGCAGGTCTCGTCCACGGCGTGCCGGGGGATTTCCCGGCCACCAAGCAGCTGCTCCTGGTGCTCCTCACCGGGAGGGGCGCCGCGAAGCAGATGGATGCGGCTGCCTGCATCGCCATGGCCGTGACTGGAAGTTCAAGCCGCCGGCTGCTCGCGGAAGGTGGAAGAGGGCTCCGATCGGATAAGGTGGCGGAAGAGGATTCTCCTCTTTATATACGCCGGGAGTGCCGCCGCTCCTCCTCCGGATAAGGTGGACGCCAGATTTTTCCCCCCCGCCGCTTCTCTTCTAAAAGATTTTCAAAAATACCTCTTATTATGCTTTCAAGTTTCAGCTCTGTACCTGTTACAAATACAATTGTAGTTGTACTCGATTTTAATTTCTTCTTGTGGTTTTTGGTAGCGCTGCACATCCACATCGTCGGGGGAAGATTTTTATTTTCTCGCGAAGATCTTTTGAATTGATAAGAAGAAATTTGTTTCCATTGATTATTTTTTTTTTTACATGGTGGGCATCGATCGCTGTCCATGGGAAGCCTGTCATGTCTTTCCAATTAACCATTTAATATGGTCTTTGTTACGAATGACTTTTATATACGCATATAATCATACTTGATATACACAATACGAGAAAAATAACAAGGATCTAATGGTAAAAGCATCAAATAGGGGGCAATCAGAAAATGTCCACTCATGGGTAGACCTGTAAATGGGTCACTATCAGGCGGATCTTTTAAGATCCAAATCTGAATTCAATAAGACATATCCAAATTTAATAGCAAACCTGATAAGTTGTTGAATTTTAGGTCTAAATCCATACCTGAATCCGAAAGTAGTTTCGGATTCAGGCCAACCTGTTACAAATATTGGGGGGAATTGCGAGGCATCTGTTCTAACGCCTGCCGTAGCGATCAGAGCGGAAAATCGGCTCCGCCTCCGACCGAGGCGCAAGATCTCATTGACTTTTCGTCCGGAACGTCTCGAATCTCTCTGTGCTTACTCCTCTCGATCTGATCATGCTTGCACCGCGTCCGGATGCTGCCCGCGGCGGCGCTCGGTCGTCTAGTGGCGGAGGTACGAGCAACTCTGCCATGCGGAGGACGAAGGCGACATTCCATCAGGTCTACGATCAAGGATAGGAGAACAGAGAGCATCCGACCGTCTCGATCTGATTATCTCGATCTCTCGCTCGGAGCGGGCGTTGATGGAGGGGGACATCTGGGTGCGTCCTTCTTCTCCGGCTGTTCATGGGGAGGACGGCTTCTTCCGTGGAGAAGGAGAAGAAAAATCTCATCGTCAAGACGTGGGAGCGGTGCCGCGCTATGGGCGGCGTCGGCGGCGTCGCCCCTCTGCAGAAGACGAAGTCCTGGCCGAAGGGGAGCGGTGCCGCGCTATGGGCGGCGGCGTCGCCCCTCTGCAGCAGAGGAAGGGGTGCCGCGCTATGGGCGGCGGCGGCGGCGTCGCCCCTCTGCGGCGCCAGAGGGGTGCGTCTGCGTGCGCGTGGGGGTGGGGAATGAGAGGTTCCTGATAAGGACGGAGCACCTCAAGCTAGGGCACGCCGTCGCTGCGGCCCGCCGCCCGCGATTTCGGAGTCGACTGTCGACCGACAGGCTGTCGTAGCGCTGAGCAATTTCGGGTCGTCGATCTCACAATCGGGTTATCATATCAAACCCGATACGTGACTTTCGGGTTATGTTTAAAATCGGGCATGGTTAAACCCGATGCCAAGAGTTATCGGGAGCACCAATCAAACGCATGGATCCTCTTTTTCCATTCGGATTCAGGATAGGTTACGGGTTAACCGTATCCACTTACAGGTCTACTCATGGGTCTACAGACTACTACAGTGTTGTTGTTGTTGTTGTTGTTCTTTGATTTCTTATAAAATGTTTCATTGATGAGAAGAAGCATCGTCACTGTATAATCTAAAGCTGTTAACGAGGTGTTTGGCTGCTCAACATGTTCTGTACGCTTTATCATAAATTTTACATTAGAAGAAAATCTAAAACAGCTAAAGATATAAATTCATTGTACCCGAGCAGGTACGACAAGAGAAATAGTGAGCATCATGTATAACTGTAAAAATGTGAAAACCACGGGATATTATTGAATTTTCACTTCTTATTATTGGAAAAGAGTTAATATATAGCACGGCCTTGTGGTAGTTATTCGATTCCATACACCAAGATTTATCACCTTCTGACGTTCTATATATGTTGGTACGGGGAAGTAAGTTTGGGATGATCAATCCGTGGCAACATGTTTTCTTGAACAAAATGGCGTAGTTAATCTTTGCAATTAAGTATGTTTCTCTCTACTAAATGGTCAGAGAACTTATTTTCTTGAACAATCAATTACTGTTTTTCGACAAGAAAATCAATTTGTGGCAAAGTATTTTGCTGTTCTAAAGAGGTTCCGGGATGAATCAACTCAATTTAAGACATATTTACTTGTTATTCAAAGTCACAAGTATTCGATGCAATTTCTAATGAGATTAAATGAGGCGTTTTCTCATATTCAAAGTCAAGTATTACTTATGGATCTTTTGTCATCTATTGAAAAGGTTCGAGGCTCTCTCGTCCTTCAAGATGTGGCTCAACAAAATATTCTTGTTCTAGCCCAACAAGATGTTCCTGCTATGGTGCCTAAGATTGCTGAAAAATACAAGAAGCCTAAATCTAAAGCGCATTATTCTTATTGTCATCTAGTCGGTCATTGCTGTAAACTTATCGGATATCTAGCACAGAATGTTTAGAAAAATCTTTACAAGAATAAACAATCTCGGTCCAAAGAAGTTCTTGCTAATCATACATTCACCACCGAACAATATGAGCAATAGATTAAACTTCTCAACAATCTTAGTCCAAAGAAGTTCATACTAATCATAAACCATTGAACAATATGAGCAACTGATTAAACTTCTCGAGTCAACCAATGCTTTGGATCACCAAGTCAATACGGCAAGTAACATTAGTACTATATCTTCTCCTAGATTCAAGTGCATCCACACCTTACTTTGGTTCCTAAATTTGAAGGTTCTACTTTCACACGTCAATATATTTTACTTTTGAATAACATTACTATTGCAGTTGATGGGACAAGTTCTATATCATTGACAAATGACATTAAATTGACCAATGTCTTACATGTTTCGGAGTCACAATTTAATCCGTTGTCAATTAATCATTAGCTCAAATATGCCAAGTGTTCTTTAACTTTTTTTCTACGTCACTTTGTCATTCATGTTCTTCATACTAGGAAAAGAAGTGGGCTCTATTCTATCAAACTAAGTAGAGAAGTTTGTTGCTTCTCCAAAGGTTCTATTAACAACACTAAGATAGGGCATTGACGTTTGTAACATCCCTCCAATTGACCGAAAAAAAGGCTTGCAATTTTACAGAAACTTGTACCTTCCATTTTTAATCACAAATTTAGTTGTATAATTTAATCTAATGGAAAAAAAATCGTTAACCATTTTATTCAAGTGTTAGTTCAACAAATTCATCATTCAAACTTTTGCATATTGATGTTTGAGATCACAATACGTGGTGTCAAGAATTAGAGGTCGTTTTTGTTCTTAACCGTGATAGATGATTTTACTCGTTTTACTTGAGTGGATATCATGAAATTTAAGTCGCAGATACTTGGTATTCTTGTAGAGTTTGTTGCTTATATTGCTTGATAGTTTCAAACAATTTTAAGAAGAAATAGAACCCATAATGGTTCTAAATATTTTTAACATATTTTCATAAATATATTAAACAATATACTGTGTGGTATAACATAATTGTGTAACCATTTCTCAACAAAATAGAGTGCTTGAGAGAAAACACATGTATCTTAGATGTTGCAAGGACTGTGTAGTTTCAAACAAACTTACCAAAGCAATTTATGGAGTGGTTATGTTCTAATGGCCACATACATTATAGGCAACCATTCATCTTATAAAAAGTAATCCATATAAAAATTTGTTTGATAAAATCTTTTATTTTTAAAGGTTCGGAACTTTCGAATGCTTATGCTATGTATCTATCGGTCATGTAGACTCGAAAAAGTTCAATCTAACGAGTAAAATGCTTATTTTCACCGGATATTTTGCACTACAAAAAAGTTATAGACTATGCCAATTGTCTACTGATGTTTTTTTTTTTGAGGATATTTCTTCTATTCTTTCGGAATTACGTTGTACCATCTACTGAGAATGAAGACCAATATTGAAGTATTGAAGTATTATCAGATTTTGCAAGCACTGAAGGATTATCGGATCATGTTACTCAAACATCCTGATCTATTAAGATTCCATCCAAGGTGATCAGAAAACCTCCAACATATCTAAGAAGATTACATGCCTTTTCTAGTGTTCATGATCCTCAAATTGACAAGGTAATTCATTTGATACACCATTTTTTTTAGTTATAAGAAATTCAATGACAAACATGTAACTCCCATGTCATCTTCACATTCATCATTTGAGCTAGAAAGTTATGTTGTTGCATCTCAAATACTTGAGTAGAAAGTGGCTATAAATGTTGATTTAAAAGTCTTTTTTTTTTTAACAACACCACCACAGACTATTTCATTTATAGTAGAACAAAGTACATGAATGATAATACAACCACTAGACCCAAAGGAGTAGGACAGACGATCAAACTGAGAACACTCAAAGTTCTGACACCATATATCTTTTCAAGAAGACTCAAACATAACCACATAGCGACCGGCATATAAAAGTGCTCGTAAAGTCGCACGGCAAGTAAGGGGACTCCATCAGAGGAGTTTGATGATTGCCAAGAGACCGGAAGATCACACCAAATAGATGTGGAAGTCGCCCAAGTCATCGGTCTCGAAAGGAGTAGCGTGGCTATGAAGAGAACCAGAAAAAATAGTATAAAAGAACTCGACTGCAAGACAACAAACACACGTAGAGAACCTAAGAAAATAAAGAGACATAGATACGTCGAACTCCACATCTCCGGCACTATAAACAGAGACAAAAAACTTAAACACATGTTTAAGCAAAACGCCGGAGAGGGAGACCGGCGTTTTGCTTAAATGAAAAAAAAATATGGGATCTTGTAATACTGCCGCATGGTAAAAGAGACCGTAGTGTGTAAATCTTTTAGCATCATATACCCTTTACTTAATTTAGAAATAATATGTTATTAAGTCATATATATAACTTACTTTTGTGTGTTACCATCTTTTCAGATATGATAATTTTAAGTATTAGTTCACATTTTATTTCAATATAAATTTTTGTCATAAAAATATATAAAATTTATTATGTAACCAAACATCCTATTAAGACATGTTTGGATCCTGTAAAACAAAATTCAATTAAAATAATTTTATCGAACAATTTTTCTAAAAAAAAAAGAGCATGTAACTTGTTATCTGCACATTCATAATTTATTTTTAAAAATATTTTTATAATTATTTAATTAAATTTAAATTATTATTTGACAATTTTATGTTTTAATCCGGTCCGTCGATTGGGTAATCCGTGATCGACCTGCTTTTCAGCCGATATTTCCCTAATTTCACCGTCCGCTTCCCCGCCGCCGCCGCTACTCCTGGCTTGTTCATGGCCGCCGCCGCCGCCTCTTCTCCTTCATACAATACATACCCTCTCCGCCGCCGCAACTGTCCCCCTCTCCGCCGCCCTCTCCTGCAATTTCCTGCCCACATCCCCGTGCTCAATCGTCAGTCCTTTTGCCCTCCCCGCTTGCTCCTGCCCGCCTCCCGTTCCTCTTCGTTCTACTCCTCTCAGCAGCATCCCACCTTTTCCGACCATCATCAGGTGAGCAGAGGCGAGGAGGCCGCTGCCGATGGCGTCCACCGTGCATCCGAGTTCGATCGTGAGCGAGACAAGCCGAGGGAAGAGTGCGGCGTCGTGGGGATCATGGGCGACCCGCAGGCCTCGCGGCTTTGCTCCCTGGCACTCCACGCATTGCAGCACCGTGGCCAGGAGGGCGCCGGCATAGTCTCTTGCGACGGGGGAACCCTTCGCTCCGTCACCGGCCTCGGCCTCGTCTCCGAAGTCTTCGGCCGCGATCCGTCCAGGCTCGATGCCCTGCCGGGGGAAGCCGCCATCGGCCACGTCCGCTACTCCACCGCGGGCGCCGCCTCCTCCCCTCTTAATGTCCAGCCCTTCCTCGCCGGCTACCGTTTCGGCCAGGTCGCCGTCGCGCACAACGGCAACCTCGTCAACTACGCGGCTCTGCGCGCGCGCCTGGAGGACCAGGGCTCCATCTTCAACACCTCCTCCGATACCGAGGTCGTTCTCCACCTCATCGCCACCTCCAGATCTCGCCCCTTTGTCGCCCGTCTGGTCGAGGCCTGCGCCCAGATCGAGGGCGCCTACTCCCTCCTCTTCCTCACCTCCGACAAGCTCTACGCCGTACGTGACCCCCGTGGCTTCCGTCCCCTTGTTCTCGGCCGTCGCCGCTCGAACGGCGCCGTCGTCTTCGCCTCGGAGACCTGCGCTCTCGAACTCATCGACGCCGACTATACCCGCGAGGTCGAGCCGGGAGAAGTCGTAGTCGTCGAAACAGACGGCACCCTCTCCTCTCTCTGCCTCATCCCTCGCCGTCCCCGCCGCGCCTGCGTCTTCGAGCACATCTATTTCGCCCTCCCCCATTCTCACGTCTTCGGCCGCCCAGTGCATCGGGAGCGCTACAACTTCGGTGCCACCCTCGCCGCCGAGTCCCCCGTCCCCGGGGGCGCCGACGTCGTCATACCTGTTCCAGATTCCGGCTTCTTCGCTGCCCTTGGCTATGCCGAGCGCTCGGGGGTACCTTTCCAGCAGGGCCTGATAAGGTCTCACTACGTCGGGCGCACCTTCATCGAGCCCTCCCAGAAGATCAGGGATCTCGGCGTCCGGCTGAAGCTTGCGCCTGTGCGCGGCATCCTGGAGGGTCGGCGAGTTGTGGTGGTGGACGACTCCATCGTAAGGGGCACCACCAGCTCCAAGATCATCCGTCTTATCAGGGATGCCGGAGCCAGGGAGGTACACATGAGGATCGCCAGTCCCCCCATTGTGGGATCTTGCTTTTACGGGGTGGACACCCCCAGCTCGGAGGAGCTCATCTCCAATAGGATGGACGTGGAAGGGGTGAGGAGGGAGATCGGCGCCGACTCGTTGGCCTTCCTGTCACTCGACAGCCTGAAGCTATCTCTGGGGGAGGAGGCACCCACGTACTGCGACGCCTGCTTCTCTCGGAACTATCCTGTTCCTCCCATGGAAGCCGAGATCGCTAAGGTAGAGCTATGGGACTAATGTCCTGCGGTTGTGGTGGAAGCCTTCCAATTGCTGCAGCTGTCTATGATATGTTAACACATCGTTGTAGCTTTGAGAACATGCGGCGATACCTGTCTCCTCCCCGGACCCCGAATAATGTGGATTACTGCACTTGCATATGAGTTTCTGGTATTGTAAGTGTTAATGATGCCCACCGTCCTATGGCTTGATGCCATTCAGTTTTGATGTCTTTAAGAATTATTTGTGTACTGGTTGTCTTTTTTTTTTGAGATTAGATGAACCTTTTGCTTAGGCGATTTGCTTTCTTTTTATAAGTAATGGAAGGTTTTGTAACAAGTGATCATCTGATTGTATATCACGGTTTGCTTCTCAAATCCTGCAAATCGAGCCAAGTCAATGTTATCCCACTTTTTAGTTTTGAAGTGGTTGTATATGGCTGGTATTTATCTCCTGCTAGTACTTTATAACCTTGGCCAGTTCCTTTTTGCTAATGTTGCTTCTATGTTTGCTTGAACTGTTATGTGATGAAATACTCTGCTTGTTTGTATTTGAATTAAAGATCCTTTTGTTGACACTTTAATGTGCTTTGTACTTTGCTGTAGATACAGATATAAAGCTGTACGTGGATAGCTTGGTGGAAGTTAAAGGAATCCTGAAACTTTTATTTACTGTGGACAATTATAGTATATTAATATAAAAACTCCCTAATTTACTATGGCTTTTGTAGTTGGAACAGAAACATGTGTGGAATCTTATGGGAGACTAAGAGGTTGGTATGTCTGATCATATGCTATTTCAGTGGTGCTTTGGAGTGGTGAAGGTGAACCTGGTGATTGAATCTATTGGTTATTTTAGCCTTTCTGTTCAGCTGGTTCTATATTGATGTACCTTACATGCGGCTTTTCAGAGTGGTATTGGCATTCTTGTATGCTTTTTTCTTTCTTAATTGATATAGTGTCACGTGGAAGGAAATTTCTAAAAATTCTAGCTTGCATTGAAATGTTAAAACTAATATAATATCATTTTTGCTGTTGACATCTATAGATGTTCAAAGCTGATACTACAAATTATTAGGATTATGATAGATACAGCTGTTTGGTAGTTAATACTGCAATTAGACAAATGCAAGGACATGGACGTTTTATGTGGCTGGATGACTGCAAATCAAGCTGGGTGGATGTATGCAACCTCACCTGGAAGGCGTTGCTAGCAGGTCTCTTGTGGGCTATTTGGAGGATCAAGAGCATTCGAATTTCAAGAGATTCTTGTCAGTGGATCTGAAATGGATAGGATAATGAAGATCCAGAGAATAACTAGGCAGAAGGAAGGAAATTGAATTTAACTTTTGTAATTCTTGGAAGTGGATGAAGATGATTGTACCAAGTTAGAGCAGGGACAACAAAAAATTATCATTGCTGCAAGCCTGCAAGTGGTAGGCGAGGTCTAACAACAAATTTATGAGATAAATGAAGACGTGCTTGCACGAACCTTGGACTTTCAGCTAGGAAAAGGACTAGTTGACACCGGTCTTAATTTTTCCAAGTTCTTTAATAAAGTAAATAATGTGGATATTTTTGCTCTTTACCAAGCAAGTTGACGCGGTTCTTTCAACATTTGGGAGGTAGGAAGAACAATGAAGAAAGCCATGTTTGTTGAATATCATATCCAAGGACCAAGTTAATGGGCTGAAAATTTAAGGTACAAAATGCATGTACCCTATCTTAATGCAAGCAATGTGTTGGTATCGAAAATTGTCATTTTAGTAATTTAGTTTGAGATAGGGTACTATACTAGGAAATATTGAATGAATTGCAAAGTATGTTTGATCTGGCAAAATAGGTCTGCTGTTTTGTAGAGTTTGGCTCAAGAATGCTGAGGCGTATATTAGCAGGGAAGCTTTTAGATGAGCGATGGCCTCTTTCGGACTATCTTTTATGCAGAACCTGTGGAGCCCGGACAATTTTCTCTGAAACTAGTTATTATGAATTCTTTTTCAGGGTCTGTGGTATCGGTGATGTGTTTATGTAGGCTATTGACGTTGAAAGTAGTTCTGAAATGGTGGAATCAGTGATCTTTTCTAATAATTTCTGTTGAAGGAGAAGATAATCATTTCAGAAAAAAAGATAATGGACAACTTTTTTTTCAAGAATACCCTCTCTTTCTTGATTAGAGTTCATGTCATGCGAGGTGATGATTTCATGTTGGCTGTCATCTAACCAGACTGCCACCACCATGCTTCATTTTCTGGGTTTGAGATTGGGAAATACATTTATGTTCCTACTCAATCAAGATTAATATTAAAACTGATTTGGTATAATTAAGCAGTTCTTTTGCTGACGGGATGTTTGGTTGCAAAATGTTTTTATACATTTTGTGGTAGAATTATGCATTAAAATAAAATCTAAGATATCTATAGACTTAAAATTATAATCTGAATGGGTGGGGATCATGTATAAAAAATGTTATGGCCAGCAGAAAAGAAAGAATAAAAGTTTCCAACCTCTTCTTTTGTCCCAGAAGAAATTATCTATAATATATATATATATTTGTAATGATTGTCAAACACTTTTAACAAAATCGATTCATGGATAAATGTGAGGATACTTTTTAAGGTACAAGATTAATTCGAGAATGATCCAAAATTTCAAGTTCTGAATCAAGCCGTGTTCAGCGGTGTTTGGGATGTGGGGGAGAACAAATGAGAACGCCAAATTTTGTTAGGGTGGCCATAGCTTACCTCGGTTCACATGGTTAACCAAAAAGAAAAAGAAAGAGAGAACAGCATAGCGGAAGGGGGAGCGGGCAGGTTCTATCTTATACAGAGAACATGGGACACAAAAATGGAGCAAGTGGAAACAACCCTGTAAATAAGATCACAAAAGGAAAGCAGAGTAATAACTCATCAAACACTTGCACAGCCAGAGAAAGCCTCATGAATTGTTCATGTCAGGAGCGAACAACCAGACTTCTTGGATGCTCAATTTTAAAATCTGTTTGGTAACAATATTGAACATCTATGTCACTATTGATTTATTGATATTAGCATAGGTGTGTTTGGCTATCAGCATCATTTGTGAAATTTGTCGTACAAACAAAGAATTAATTATAGCATAAGTATCCTCCTGCTAGCAATTTTATTGTTGATACTCTATCCTCTAAGAATAGCAATATCAATTGATTGTAACATTTAAGAATGAACAATTGACCATGTCAGAGACTGGGTTGACTTTGTTCTCAGATCTCCTAGAAAGCCAAGTACTCCATAAGATGTCTGGCAAAATCATCTCCCAATATTCTCTATCATCAGATTTTGAATCCAGATTCAAAATATTTGGCATTGCTGTTTTATGTTTAATTCTGAAGTTGAAAGTGAGCTCTCAAATTTGTGGAATCAGTGGTTCTGAGTCTTCTGACCCCCATATGGGTTTATGCAGGGTAAGAGGGTGATAATCCTTTTAGAAAATTTAAGATCATGGGTGTTTCTTCAACATTGCCCTTGTTTCCTTGATAAAATTAATATCATATAATGTGATGGACATTTATGCTAGTTATCACCTGTAGCAACCATCCTCCTTTTATTCGGATTTGAATATGATAAAATTCAAGTTTATATATAACGCTTCTTTGCTTTGTTATAATTCTTTTGTTTCAAAGTCACTTATTAAAACTTTTTTTTTGGATTCTCAAAGAATTCTTTGATTACCTTCATAAAAGACATGAAAAACAAATTAGGGAATTACAGATGATTTTACCATTATAATTTATTCCTGTTTTGGTCTTCACTTCCTTCTCATGTAATTTGAAACCAGTGTTTGAAAAGAAAATGTTTTACATTAACTCAAACAATTGAAAATAGTCCAGAAAGGAACAAGTGTACTATTTTAGAGAATTTTATAATCAATCAAACAAGCCCTGAGTGTAAACTTTTTGTTAAAACCATGAATTGGGCACGAATCTTTCTTGTGCAAGTCTTATAATCAATCCAAATAATTAGTCATGCTTTGAGCTGTGTAGAGAGTAGTGTTCCAATGATGGTACAACTATTTTATGAAGTGTTTGGTCGAAAGGGAATTTCTTATATATTTTCGTGGTAAGATTATGTATCAAAATAAAATCTAGGATATCTAAAACTGTATCATTTTTAAGTGAGATGCGAACCAAAAGGGTTGATGTCATGCATAACAACTTGCTATCAAGAGGCCTGAAAAATAGGTTACTTTTGTTTGTCCGATAACAAACTCAACAATATCATACTTGTTTATCATGACTAATAAACACTTTCCCAAAAAATAGTTTTTGTGGATAAAATATATTTTATAACGCAACAAAACGTCAGCCCGTCTAGCTCAGCCGGTAGAGCGCAAGGCTCTTAACCTTGTGGTCGTGGGTTCGAGCCCCACGGTGGGCGGTTTTCGTATGCGTTACGTTTAAAACAAAACTGTTTATTTTTACTATATTATTTGATGGAATATTATTTATACATTTCTATTAGATAAAGTTACGCTGAACCATTCATAAATAAAAATAAGTAAATATAAATAGCTATTTATTTATTTTTTGTCTCAAACTGTACCGGCCCAATTAGGAACTGGTTCGAGCGCCGGTAGAGCGCAAGGCTCTTAACCTTGTGGTCGTGTGTTCGAGCCCCACGGTGGGCGGTTTTCGTATGCGTTACGTTTAAAACAAAACTGTTTATTTTTACTATATTATTTGATGGAATATTATTTATACATTTCTATTAGATAAAGTTACGCTGAACCATTCATAAATAAAAATAAGTAAATATAAATAGCTATTTATTTATTTTTTGTCTCAAACTGTACCGGCCCAATTAGGAACTGGTTCGAGCGCCGGTAGAGCGCAAGGCTCTTAACCTTGTGGTCGTGTGTTCGAGCCCCACGGTGGGCGGTTTTCGTATGCGTTACGTTTAAAACAAAACTGTTTATTTTTACTATATTATTTGATGGAATATTATTTATACATTTCTATTAGATAAAGTTACGCTGAACCATTCATAAATAAAAATAAGTAAATATAAATAGCTATTTATTTATTTTTTGTCTCAAACTGTACCGGCCCAATTAGGAACTGGTTCAATTCGATTCAGTTTTTTTTTTTTTTTGTTTATGGACGACAGTCAGTATTGGAGGCTTCCTTTTAAGCCACTGCTTACCAGCAGGCCGCTTGTGGAATATCTTGTGTTTAACATAGAGATTGTGGGTCTAAAATTTACAGCTGGTAAGAAAGTTTACGGTCTAGCTAGCCTATGTTGAAGTGGCACGGGTGTCCGATGTTGGAAAAAAAAAAAAACTTTCACCGTGAGGACCCAGCTTGGTAAACTCTTGGAACCTGGCCATACTGTTCTTGGTTATGAACCTCCTATATGGATCTTATAGTGATGACCCTGAAATAGAAAAATATATACAAAGGACTTGTCCTTCTTCAGGTGGTGCCCATCAAGAGGGGGGCCATGCATGCAGAAGAGAGACATGTTGCTGCGGGTCCCGTCCTTGGTAGCTGAAGAGTATGGAGGTGGACAGCTCTTCCAAGGGCAGACTAGCTAGATGAAGAGAGAAGACGAGTGGAGTGTGATCATGAGGAGTTCTTGAGAGACCGATTAGGAATTGAGATTTATCCTTTTAGCACATCAAGGAACAAGCACCCTCAGAAATGGCATCGACAGATGGTGAAGATGATGTGCCTGTGGAGTTGGATCATTTGCTTGTGGAACATAAAGATGGAGAAGACGATGCTATATAATTAACTGTGATATGTCGGAGTAAACTTTTTTTTTTTTTTTTCTTCTTCTGAATACGGTGTGTTTATACACGTACCTCTTGTTGGCTAACTTCCTTGTCCCTCCGACTAGGCTTATTTACTTAGAAAGAGAGGAGACTCTCCTCTTTATTTAAGAAGAAAGTCACTTTTAAAACATAAAATTGTTAGAGTTACTAAATATCTCTTTTCACAAATTTTCTTATAATTTTTAAAAATTAAAATAAAAATCTTCGTTGTCGTACCACCAAACACTCCGTAAATTTTAGAAATAAAGATTAGGGGTACCAGCTTGCAACGCTAGCGGGATCCAGCAACTAGGCGGTCTGTAGGGATAATTTTTTTTTGGTCATGGCCGCGTTGGACGGTAACCCGCGGCTCATCCCCACCAGATAACCCCCCAAGGGAAGGGCCGGATGCAGCAGGCGTCCTCGAACCCGGCCCTCCCGCAAACCCAGCGGGAGGGGGTGCCAACCGAGCTAAGAGTCCATTTGGTTTCAAGGAAAACTAAAACAAAAGAAAATGTTTTAAATGAAATACTATTTACGAGGAAACCCAAAACATAGTTGGTCATTTAGTTGTCCGAAAATTATCGAACATTTCAACGTAAGCAAAACAGTCGTAGATAATTATAATCAACTTATTTACTTATAACAAAATCTTGATAAACAAAGTTTTTTTATTGAAATTTAAAATATTTTTTATTATTTAGATACTAATCAAATGTTTTTATGAAAAACAAGATTTATTATTTTTTAAATCATATTCCTAAATTTTATGTAAAATTTTGCCATTGTATCCTTATTTATTTATTTTAATATTTTATAATAATTACCAATGTCAAGTCTACTTTTTAAAATTAAGTGCACGTCGAAAAAATTTAAAACTAAAATTTTTCATAAAAGTACTCGAAATTTGTATTCTAAAATTTTACAATACACAAGAAACTAAATAATAACGGTTTAACGTAATGTAATCTTGTAGTATATGCATATAATAATTTAATTTAAATAGTTTAATTTTATGCAAGCTCAAGTTTCAATTAAATTTTTATTGATACATTTATAAAACAAGTAATTTGTATGATAAAATAACTTGTCAGTAAACTTCTTTACTTCTCTGACGTAAACAAAGAATAAAATAAATTTGTTATAAACCGATATATGACTTTAATGAATTAATTTCAACATGCAACCTTATTAAAATTGATGATGTCTATTTGACACTATTTTATATTTAACAACATGTATTTTAAGAAACTTACGCTGTGTTTTAGCGGATGCCAAAATCCGAATTGGTCCAACGTGGCAGAGGTATTTTATTTTACGTGATTCAACTTTTTACGTCCAACCAAATGGGCTCGTCGACGACATTGTATCTGAATTTTCTATTTTTTTTAATATAGTTTTCGCTTTGTTTACAAAAGATGAGTTGACTGACGTCATTTTTCTGAAAATCAGGTTCTGCGGACAAACAGACGGACCCTAAGCTCGGCCGGCCGGCCTGTGTGGACAATTAATTGGTCAACAGGTCGTGCCTAACTCAATTAAATAAATATATAAAACAGCACGTGGTGGTTCAGACTGTTCCGCCGACCGCGTCGCGTGCTCCGTTTCGGTCAAAGTCAGAAAGGACGATATTTTGCGCATCCACCCTGCAAAATACTCTTTTTAGCAGTCAATACCAGATCTTTTCAAGGGTGATGAGAAAAGTATCTTTTATTCTCTCGCAAAAAAAAATTGATATTTATTATCCTGTTTAAATGGTGATTTATGTCGAGTGGCCACGTGAATTTCATCTTTTCACGAGAAGGTGAAAGATACTTTTTGAGATGACTTTTAAACTCTATTTATAACGTTTAGTCGTTCAAAGAATGAAAATTAATCTAGAAAAATTAGTTTGCATCTAGTGGCCGGATCTCAGTCTCTGTCTTACGAGAATATTTATTTTGTCCCGTGACGTACTAGATTTTCCTACCCAAGTCCAAGAGGCTTGTACATGATTTGATGAATATATAATTAAGAGATTAATTAGCT
Source organism: Cryptocoryne crispatula var. balansae (assembly GCA_036172225.1). Taxonomy (NCBI): domain Eukaryota; kingdom Viridiplantae; phylum Streptophyta; class Magnoliopsida; order Alismatales; family Araceae; genus Cryptocoryne; species Cryptocoryne crispatula. Next base: position 32,649,746 of record CM069931.1, read on the forward strand.
ACTTTCTGAGAAGAAATCCGTCAATAGTTGTCACTAATTAAGATATATATATATATTTATAAACATACAGCGCGTCTGGTCGGAATTATATACGGTAAAGCGCAGGGTTACGTACATAAATGACGATAAATCTTCCTGCTGCCTAAATGTGAGGCTTCTGAATTATTATCACATAAATCTATACGCATTTATTTATCTTCCTGATCTGACAACATTAGTGTTGCACGAGCTGTATGCCTAGTTTCCACGACCCCGTTGACAATATATGTTGAAAGGTTAATAACAAAAAATAAAAAAACTTATCACACTGGCACGTACGAGAGGTTGAAGAGCCAAGAACATGTGAAATAATTAAATCTTCATCCAGATGATTATAGCATGCACATATATATATATATGGTCACTCTGACACTATCTACCTTACAAACCGAACAGTACCGATATCATATCTCTGAACTGTGAGGCTGTCAACCTGGGATTTATCCCCACGATTCCAACAAAAATATTAATTCATCCCTAGAAGTGACTAAAATGATCAAGAACAGTACATATCTTACAAGCTAGGAAATAACTTATATATATATATATAGGGATCCAAAATGAGATGCTGATCGAGCGTGCACGTATGGCATACACATGCATGCATGCATGCACGCACGTCGGGGAAGCTGGCCGGAACCCGGTCGCCGGCGTCGACGGAGACGGCCCTCCCCCGCCCGTTGACTCGCTCCGCCGCCGCGGGCCGCCGAGGTCGGCGGCAGGATTTAGCATGGATGAGAGTGGAGGCCGACCTTCTTGTGGTAGGGGAAGGCACACGCGACCCTGCAAAGACACCATATATTTTTATATTTATATTTTTGTGATAAAAACTGTATTTAAATTGAAACCATAAAATGTGAGCCTTGAAAATTTATAGAAAATGAGAAATCATGCAAAAGAAGAAGAGAAGTAATATGATCATTCTCTCTCTTTTTTTTTAGAGTCCAAATTCTCTTAGACGGACACTCACTCGAGAAAAATCCTCCTATCCTAACATAAAAAGTTTCGGTAGAACATACGAGATCCAAATGGGATTTCTTCGGATATCTGTATGAGAAAGAAGTCGTTGTATTCAGATATAAAAAAAACTCTGATGAGAGAGCATCATTTATTACGATGTGACATATGAGATCGATGAGTTTTACGGATTTTTTATATCTACGATAAACCTAAGGACACTTTTATAAGAACATAATTTTGTAACCCTCATCAACTGCCTCTCTTGATCAACAAAATTTTGTCACGATAATTAACAGCTTGTTGATTACTTCGGGATCGCACCTTTCTTTGCGCTTCTCCATGAACCTCTGCAGCGACTTTCTCCTGGCCATGGGCAGATCTGCAGTTACACGGGCGAAGGAAGAAACCTTTAGGTCTTCGTGATCAATCAATGGGGTTTTCCAGGTTTGTTGCGCTACTGCAGAGGGAAACTGGCCGTTTCCTCGAGCCTCACCTCCTTCGACCTGCTTGTCCTCTTCCGGCGTCGGCGCTAGGTTTCCGCCGTATCCGGTCTCCGCCATCTCCATGATAGATGCCGCCTGCAACCAGACGAGTGCCGCTGAAGCGTTAATAAGAATAGGGTTTCGAAACCTGGAGCCAAGCTCTTCGAAGAAGAAAACAATGGGAATCGATCGGGAAGGATAGGCGCGGACCCTGTCGCGCGGGACGTCGAAGGTGAAGACGGCGCCGCCGTAGAAGATGGTCAGGGGGGCCGTGCCCGCCGCGGGGGGCGGAACGTCGACGGACCGGGCGGCCGCCGTGGCCTTGCCGACCGCGGGGGGCGTCGTGCTCCGACATGCGGCGGCGGGGCCGCCCGAGGACCCCGCTTCGCCGCCGGCGGCCATGACCGCCTTCAGCATCTCCGGGTTTATCCTGGAAACGACGCCCTGGATCCCTGGACATAAATCCAACGGCACCGTATAACACACGGACGATCTGCACCGACGAACAGGACAGACAAGCTGTCGAGGATGACTAACCACGGGAGGAAGAAGGCGCCCGTCGAGGTGCGTTCTTCTGCTGCTCCATCCGGAAGAAGTCGATCTCGACGATGGCCGCCTTCGACATGGTTGATCCGCCTTCCCGCTCCGAGCAGCCGCCGCTCTGGGTCTCCAGGTGGAGGAGTACAAGGTGAGGATTTATTGCCGGCCGCGGAAGGCGGGAGGCGGGAGGCGGGACGCGGAGGAGGAGGAGGAGAAGACGACGACGACGACTGCGCCCGGCTCTTCCTCCGCTAGGGCTTCGGGGCGGTCAAAAGGTGAACGACGGAGAAGGTGGGGGGAGGACTTTCCGGCTCTGTCGAGGCCGTCGGATGCGGCCGTTGACAGGTGTCGGATTTCCTAAGGGAACACGTGGCGCAACCCGCTGGATACCGTCGTGGGGAGTAAATTGCACGTGCTCCCTAACGTGGTGCCGGCCAAGGGTGTTGGTGGTTTGATTTGATTTTTAAATTAAAACAAACCAAAAAATTCTTGGGTAAATTAACTCCCGATCCAATTAAGAAAACGACTTCCACTATCAATCCGTTCGTCAAATAACTTCAATGGACAATCCGGCTGCCAAAATAACTTTAACATCCGCTCCATCTGGTCATGCTCCGTTAGCTGAGTGTTAAATAAAATTTATAATTCCAAAAATATCCTTGTTGAATGTAGGCTACCGCCTACCCTTGACTCGCAGGCGTTAGAATGATTATAAAATTTCACAAATATCATTTCATTGCCACCTGAGACGACGTCTACTTAGAAATGCAAAGAAGTTTGTATCTTTCAATCTATTTCTTAATATCATATTTATTATATATGATTAAAAATTACACAAGTATTGTTATATTTAAAATAAAAAATTATCACATATGGCTTATGTCAATATTTAAAACTAATATAAATATTAATTTATGTTTAAAGTAAAAATTATTACATTTTATTTATTTAAATGTTTATATATAGTAATTAATATTAAGTATTAATTTACTTATTAGTGATGTTAACCATATTTGATTATGACTACAAAATATTAATATGTTTAAAGCATAAAATCAACACATCTGATTTATGTAAAGGTTTAAATATAATATATAATGTAAAATATTATTTTATTTACCACATTGTGTTGATTATATCTACTTCATAATTATGGCATATAAATTATGCTTATAAGTCATTATATTTTTATTTATACAAATACTCAAATATAATATAAATTATTAACGGTTAACTATTAATCTACTTAGCATGTCATTTAAATTATATCTAATTTAATTAAAATCACAAACTATTATAATATTTGGAGCAAAAAGTTAATATGATCGTGATTATACATTAGTTATCATTAGTTCTAATCTATATTAATATTTAAATCTAATATAAAAGATTAAATATTAATCAATTTATCATGTCATGTTACTTGTATTTGATTTACAATTACAAAATCTTATTATATTTGGAGTACAAAATTGTTATATCTCATTTTATCTTGATTTAATTTAAATTTAATCATCTATTAAATATCCTATCAAAACTCAATAGTCAAGGATCGCAACAGCTAACATACGAGGGCATATTGGTCATGTCACTACACCACTTTGCCGTCGGTCACGGTAACATCAAAATTTGGAGCGGAAGTCGTAGAAATTTCAAGTATCGGACTAGGCGCCAAAGATATTGAAAGTTCGGACCGATTGTTAAGCTCCATCCTCGTGAGCGGATCGGGAGTTGATTTACACAAAATTCTTTGACATGTTTATACATAATTTTATTAAGACATAATACATATGTTAATACACAATTTTATCTAGTTATTTTTAAATCATATTTTATTAAATTTTGTTGTACATGTTTACACATCTCATTGACTTTAAATTAATTTTCTTGAACAAAATAATTTTTACGAGAATAAAATATAAATAACATAATATATAACTTGAAACATTGTATTTAAGCTAATTTAGATCATTTTGTTTAATCTTATTTTAAAAAATGTGCGAATCAAATCAAATAATAACTCGAACTAGATCAGATCAGATCGGATCTTTGACTTTTCAGGTTGAGCCAAATAACGAACAACCCTGTCGTCGGCTAGCAATGCCATATTTGTGACTATGTAATTTTCATTTTAATACATATACATGTGTATCGCTCAATGTATGAAATTATTTTACGACCAAAAGAATCTAATATAAGAATAAGCAATATCATCTAGTAATATTTTTTATTTAAACAATTTCCATGGCTAGAAATGGAGAGATTAATAAAGATAACAACAAGGATGAATATTAACCATGCGAAAGAATAGAACTTTCATTTTAGCACATTTTTCTTGCCTGCTCTCATTTAGGATCTGGGTCAAACTCTTGCATTTTTTTTATTTTTTATTTCAAAAAGGAGCGGATCATTTTCTAGGCTGGCGGGTCAAATCTCCCCATCCCGGTTGAATTCACTACGAAGGCGAGTGAAACGCCCAACGAGAAGAACGTGCGGAAATGGTTAATTTACGCGTGGCCCCCTCGGCGCTATCGAATTCCACTTTACACTCTGCTATTTTCATGTCGTATTATAAATATCCGCACAGGGGTATTCATGATTTCATTTGATTGGATTTGTTAGTATTTTTTTAAACCAAACTAAGGGTGCATTTGGATCCTTGTAAAATGGGTTATATGTATCAACTTTTCCCGATTTACTTTGTAATATGTTTATTTGGTTCCACGTAAAAGGGTGGTCCACCGAAAATATTCTCCATTGACTGCGCTGAATTTCCGAATACGGCATCCGCAAATTTGGGTCGGATACCGTTTTCCGCCTGTTACCTGACGTAAGACACATATGGTGTTTTGAACATTGAAGGTATAAAGTATAAATGTAATGTTTATATTATAATTTGTATTTATATATATTGATTCAAATAATTTATAATATTTTGAAATATATTTTTATAAAAACTAAAAATCTTGAAAAATTTTTAAATCTCTTTTATTAAAGATTATTTTCAATATGTAAATGTCTTTAAAATAATATTAGTATTTTTTGTTAAAAATATATCTTTATAATATTCTATCTCCCTTTTCTTTTGGTATCATAGATTATCTTCACAATTTAAACGTATTTAAATAATATTAGTTACGATTATTTATTTTTTGTTAAAAGTATATCTTTGTATTATATTTCTTTTCTCCTCTGACTTCCTCTAAGTGAGAAAATTTGTGAAAAAAATATCAAAAACTTAAATAATGATAATTTACATATTTTATGTGTAGTATTTTATTTTTTTAAAAAATATTATTTTAATTATTTTAAACTTTAAAAAATTTGTTTATAAATAAAATTATAATTTTTATATATAAATTTTATATGATTTTAAATAAAATCACTATAAGATTTAAAATATTAAGATGCCAACTATTTTAAGAATAAAAAGTAACACCATGAAATTTTTTGTAACTTTTTTGGGAAATCATTTTCAGGTGAACCAAATAAGATATTTGTAAATCCTTTTTGCTGAAAACGTCTTTCTATGTAAAAGATTTTCATAGTTTTTTCTTTTACGCGGAACCAAACGCACCCTAAATCAAATTATCTCCCGAATCAAATGAAATCGAACCAAATTCGATTTGATTTAACTAGGTTCGGTTCAAATCATATTTTATTAAATAATAGTAGATATATCATTATCTTATTTTATTTTATTTGTTTTAAATCATATTCTATTAAAATATTGTGTATATGTTTCTATATTACATTAATTTTGTCTTAAAAATTCTTGAAATAAATTTATTTTTATAAGCAAAATGCATAAATATAAACTAAAATATTTAATCTAATTCGAGTTATTCGATTTACCAATTCTATTTGATTCGAAGAATCTTAGAAACTAAATCAAACTGATCGGTAGTTCAAACCAAATGAAACTGAACCAAAGTAATAGTTTGGTTTAATTTTTAGAGTTGAATCGAACAGTGAACAGATCTACCTCAGCATAACTCCCGCAATGGCAGTGTGTATCATCGCAAAGCTCAAAATGTTGCGATTATATTTTTTTTGAAAGTGTTCGAAGTTAACTTGTTAAGTCGAATACAGTTAGTATTTATGTTCTCAAAAATTTTTATAATACACCTGATAAAAGTGCATAGAAGGGTTCACCAAGATTAATCAATTAGCGCAACCCAACCTAACATTTTTTTCTTATTTTAGGAATATAATCAAATAAGAAACATATATACACATGGTGTGAGATGAGAAAGGTAGATTGACAAGTGAATTATCGATCAGATTGAGTGTTTTTTCAACACAAGATAAGAGATTATTGGTAAATTTTAAATATTAGCCTTTTAGCTCAAAACAGATGTTATCTTTACGAAAAGATATATCGTCTCCACAAGTCCTCACTACAATTTCATAAACAGCCATTAGGTTACAGTATAAAATTTAATATAAAAATTAAGTACTAATTAAAATTTAAAGTTAAAAAATATTTAAATTTTTTTATACATTTAAATGATGTTATGTTAATATTTAATTTATTTTAGTTTTAAACTTTTTGATCAAATTATTACACTAGTTATTTATAAATCTACTGAGTCGAGTAAAAATCTATTAAAACAGCTCCTTAATAAATCAAGTAACTTTATTTATTTATCATCAAAAATAAATTCAATTTACCTTTTTACACGAGTCGGATTCGGTAACAAAGTTATCGGTAACCGATTTTAATTTCGTTAAGAGCCATGATGTTTCAATTCTGGTTTCAATTCTGGTTTTATTAGTAATAAAATTGGATTTATTAGCAACCAATTTTAATCTATAATTTCAGAGTTATTGTGTATTAATTTTGATTCGGTGGAGAATCAGAACTAAATCCAATAAAATTTTAAATATATATCAACTTTTATTCGAAATCGAGTTAATGACACATGTATAATCATTAAAAATCAGCATAATCTCTTTAAAATGTTATTTATAATATATATTATTTATTCTTATTTATTTTAATTTTTATATAATTATTTTTTAAAAAATGGGATAAAATGGAAATAGATTCAATAAATTCTGATGTTGATTTCGGCAAACTATCGAAACAACTCATTTTAATTATTTTGACCGCTTATATGGTATAAATACGAGTTTAGAATTCGTTATTTTTTACCAGAATCAAATCAAAATTCAGGAACATGGATTTCATTTACACCGCTTTGGTAGAATACTCGCGTGTGTTGATCCGTTTGGGCCTTGACAAGCGGATGCTCCTGGAACGTACGCAACGAAGCGTACGAAGGTGGTGCAGCTGCGTGCGCAGGAGGGATCGCGGCAACCGTCGTGATTCACGTGGGGGTGGGGGCCACCGCACCGCACGCGTCCCTCTGCCACGTCCGCGCGGTCCCTGTTGGGCGCACGTGTGGAGAGAACACCTGGCAGCATCCCATAGGTGATAAGAAAAATATATTATGACTTTGTTCGTATATATATATATTTATATTTATCTACCCAAAGTTTCTATGTTTACAACGACACGGCATGATTTATGTTTTATTTCAAATTGCAATGGGTCACTGCAAATTAACTTACCGATCAGATGACCCAGCTCGAGGGTCACACTTTAATGTTAAATTATGTATTACGTTTTCGTGAATAAATGGGATCGTTTTGCGATTTATGCTCCATTACTGTGGGCTGAACAAAATATTTCGAAATATTTATTCCTTGAAATACACCACAAAATATTATTCATTAAATCTAGTTTTGCTCTCTCTCTCTCTCTGTTAAAAATAAGTTATAACTTTAAGTTATTGTCGATGTATTACGGTGTCATCTTTAGTGCTCCAATTTACTAAGCTTGGTAATGAATACTGATGCATATTTTACTACCCCCCCCCCAAAAAACTAAGGCGTGTTGAACATGGCTAGACCAAATTAAATTTTATTTTGGGTGAGGTCCGGCCAGCCTTTGTAGCCCTAGGCTAACTTGTCCAGGAGAGAAAAGATGTAGCTCACTAATGCTGTCACTACCCGGATTTTTAACATGCACAGCGGAAGATAATCCGGCGACGTAACGGGAAAGGATATCAGTTTGGAACCAAATAAGACTAAAAATCATAATCCAGATTCATAATTCCGAACTTTACAACTTATTAACATAACAATCAAACATCTATCTAACAAATTAAATACCAACATTGAATGAGTACTCCACTAGCTCCTCGGACTCCAAAACACCACTACGCTTCTGCTGCGCTAAACCTGCACTCCTGAAAATATTAACAACGGAAGGGGTGAGTCACCACAGACTCAGTAGGACTTACATCTGAACTACCCCACTATAATAATGTTTTCTAGTGGTATACAATACATAATAAGCCTAAAAATCAGATTTAATACATAGGGTTTAAACTAATCATATATCTTTAATTAATTGATTACAAAGTCATTCAACTACCCCATATGATAACATGACACCAAATGCATTAAAACCAACATAACCTACACATTAGGCTACTCTAGGTATGCTCATAACACACATAACCTGACATAAAACCAAGGACACATCTAGAACACTAACATCTATGCCAAAATACACAACTAGACACCTGTCTGAGTAAATATCATGCTCCATCTGAAAAATGTAGTCACATCACAAAACTAGCACCATATTTACCATATAGTAGGAAGTAACGTATAGTAACTAAATCCCATAGTACCCCTAGGCAGGGGAGTACTTCGGATAAACCGCGGTATCTGGGATCGAATGATGCTCCATATTCAACTAATCTCCGCTGCCCACGGGCCACTAATATAGTCTGGTGAAGTACATTTCCATCACAATGCAGCTCACTGCACTAACCACATTCTGCACAATGCAAGCATATAATTAACTCAGACAGTAAACATGAACAGTTAATTGGCAAATCAAACATGAAATACATAGATGAACACCCATGGTTCTATGCACCACATATTTGCATACCACACCACAATTTAGCACAAACTAGATGCATATAAATAGGATAATGCAAATTACAACCTAAACACATTAATCACATGCTTAAACAGAACTACCTATTACATAAAAGAAAATAAACTAAACTCTACCAACATTATGCCTAAACCTTACATCGGTTTTTTATCAAATCAGGGTATACATGTTTAAGGTTTATCGCGATGCAAAAATACTAAACTAGCTAGATTTAAACATACACAACCTATCATGATGACTAGCATACATAAATAACCAAATTAATCTAAGCATGCACAATTTAAACCGATTAATCTAACTCTATCTAAACATGTAAATAAATCAAAAACAGCCCATCAATTCCAACCTATTAATCATGATGATCTGAGCATAATTTTTATGATTTAATTAAATATATAAAGTGCTAATGATAGCCGAGACGCCTACCTTAACGGCGACGGCGAACGGCGCACGGAATTCCAAGGAAAATGAATCAGGCGACGAAACTGCCGCGGTTGCGTCGGCGACGAAAAATCGAGCCAGATAGGTGTCTTAACAAACTGCCGGAACAAGAGGATAATAAATAATCTAAGAGGAAGAAACATAATAGAAGAGAGAGCGATAGGAGAGAGAGGATGAGGCTCGAGAAAAGTGATTAAATGCTCTGTCTTTTCAAGAATATCTAACATGTAAGTGTCCATAGCCTATCACAATTTATTTTTATTTTTTTACTTTTTGGTCAATGCCTGATTAATCTTATAAGGTGTTTGGTTGTTCAAATAAAATCCAAAATAGATATAAATTTCATGTTTTGGTGAGATATGATGAGAAGAAGTTTTGCTCATGAATGTACAACAAAAAGAGCGAGGACCACAAGAAAATGTTGTCTCACTTCTTTTATCACAGAAGAAGAAATTCTCCGCAAAAATATATCGCATTCAAGTTCACACGATATTCCCGGGGTTCAACTTATTCGATGTGTTTTTAATCTATACTGTATAACTATCAACGTTCATATTTTATTCTTTAGATAATTATTTAGTCACGTGCTTAATGTTAAACGGAGTTGTTCAGGTAGATTTAACGTGTCAGATTAAGAATTCGCCCCAACATGACATGACCGGGTAACATGTTCTCGAATTATTTCTTGAGTGCACCAATTCATTTTTGCATCCTTATTTGGGCTTCAAATGTGACATTTTGATCCGAGAATTACTTGCTTTATATTTCTATTCGGATAAAAGTTAAATGGTTTCGATTCTAATTATGACTAAATCATGATAATGCAATTCTAATTTCATTCCGGCTCCGGTCAAAACAAAAAATTGAATTTAATATTTTTTAAATATCTAGAAATAAATTAATAAATTTCAGAGCCCGTCCTTCCCCCTGCCGTAAGGGAGAAGGTTACTAGTGGGGATCAAGCCAGCAAGGGAGCTCGACCCCTCGTCATGCACCGCGCGCTTGTGTGGCCACTCGGTCAACGTGATCAAAAAAAGATATCAAAATCATTTATTTTATATTTTTATTCCGATAAAGGTAAAATAGTTTAAATTTCAATTATGAATAAGTCAGAGTCGTGCAATTCCAGCCACGGTCAAAATGGTTTCAATTTCAGTTTTAATATTTTTAAAATATATAATGATAAATTAGTAAATGTCATTTAAATATTAAAGATTAATAATATGATAACTTTAATTTTTTTTTCTTTCTATCATTTGTGTCATGCGTTTTTATAATTTATCATAATAATGCTTTTAATTTTATGCAAATATAAAATTGATTCTGCCCGAATTTTTTCGCAGTTGTTAGAATTAGAATTTATTTTTAAAATGTTGTTAATTGAACATAAAATTTATTTTATAGGGTGAGTGAAACTATAAATAGTCAATCGCACCCGCTCGAATACAGCGCAAGCAAACCCTAGGAGCGTCGCCGACGGGACCTGCTCAAACTCGAATCTCTCGGCGCCGCGCAAGCAAACCAGGGAGCGAGCATGGCCGCGGAACCGGCAAGTAAGGTCCGTTGGGGAGAGCTCGAGGAGGAAGACGATGCCGACGATTTCGCCTACCTCCTTCCGCCGGCGGTGATCACCGGTCCCGATGAGAACGGCGTGAAGAAGCTGGTGGAGTACAGGTTCAATGACGCGGGCGACAAGGTGAAAGTTACCACCACTATTCGCATCCGGAAGCTCGCCCGCGCCCGCCTTAGCAAGAAAGCCCTGGAGCGGCGCACCTGGGCCAAGTTTGGAGACGCCGTCCGCGAGGACGCTGGCAGTCGCCTCACCATGGTCTCGACCGAGGAGATCCTCCTCGAACGCCCCCGTGCCCCCGGTTTGCATTTATTTTTTTTTCAGATTTTATCAGTGCACGATCGTGTCTTCTTCGTGGTGATTATTGATAAAGTTCAATTCTTGTGCTTGCTCTGAAAATCTAAGCTCTTAATTTCACTTATAATCTCTTATTTTGTGTTAAAATAGTGCTTAATTTTGTTAAGACGTAGGTTTTCTGATCAACTCTGTAACGATTGAATCGGCTTGGCAGTCTTCCACAAGGTCACTTATCATCAGACTACTCCAAACAAAACTTGTTTAACTTTGGAGTTCTTTCAACCCAAATTCTGAAAAATAGTTAACCATATTTCTTAGTAATCCCCTGATCTAATCTTTCAACATATTCATAAATCGGAATCTTACAAACTACCTCGTTAAAAACTTTAATGTTCTTGTCAAAGACCACACACACATCACATATCAAACACGTAGGCACGGTAGACTTTTCGGCTGGGTATTTCATATGTAATGATTAAATCAGCTGATTAACTCAACAACAACACTAATTAGCAACCTTCCCTAGATGTAACCCATCCGCCGACTACTCTCAGAAAATAGACCTATAAATAGATCATAAGACCCGATAACCTGATCTGGATAGAAAATTATTACTGGAATTTGGGTGGCTTATTGAGTGAATTGATGCTGCTGCCATTAGGTTCTTGCTTTGACGAAACCCGATTATGTACATACCGGGTTCCTTTTTGGGTTTCTTAAACCCTGACATTACCTTTGTCTCTCCTCACCAATCACTCTCCTGCGTGGCCTTCTTTCTCCTTTTCCACCTTGGCAGGGAAGAGGGAGTTGTATTGTGTTCTAGAGAACAGTGTTCACACTGCAAGATATCCCACTGCTGGAAAGATGACGACAATTTGCCTGCAAGTCAGTTTCATCGACTCATTTTTTTACATATACAGATCTCTGTTGCAAGCTTGGCAATCTATCTGATAAGCTTTCGGCATTTGGGCATCTCAGTTCTGTGGATGAAGTTGCGTTTGTGCTGTTAAACCGACAACTAAAATGCTTCTAGCTGTGCGGGAGAGCTCCTCTTTCAACTGGTCCAAGCAAAGAAGGGCTGCCCGCCTCTTCTCCAATGAACCTCTCGGCTCCTCATGGCTTCTCTTCAATCTCTTCGCTGGGGATGATTGTGGCTTCTGCTTTCCCCTTTGCTTCCTCAATACCATGAATCAGTGATCGAGGCATAGATATAATGCAGATGTAGAAGATTTTGAAATTCTTCAAGGGAATACCATCTAAAGTGGAGTCCACTCCATTGGGGCATGAAGATCGGCTTGACGGGCAGCCGTAGATGATGTCAAGGGTTTTCGCTTTGCAGCTTTGCAGGCAGGTATGTGGCACTCTGGTCTGTGTGTGCCTGTGCAGGATTGGGGAGTCTCCCAGCCATTCGGGTGGACTGGAATTGGGAAGTTGATCACTGTTTCGGATCAGGTCTTGTATCCGAAAAGTTTTTATTCACATATTTGGATTTGGGTTCAGTTCTCGCTTAACGGATTTGGGTTCGAATCATTTTAGGTCCAACCCTCACAGATGTACTAACAAAGTACGCTTAAATTTGGAGTTCTTTTAATTTTTAACACTCTCAAAAATGGTTAACCAAAGTTCTTGGTAGTCCACTGATTTAATCAATTAACATATTTACAAATCGTGGTGTTACAAAATCATACTTTGTAATAAAAAATCTGTACATGTAGCTAGTTCATTCTTAGTTTCGCCAAAAGGAAATTGAGTTTGGAAATGTAAGATTACTCGTTTAGTTTTAACTGATTTTAGGATATATGAGAGGTGTTAAGATGTTGTTTCCAATAGTTTTTCAAACAATCTGAAATGTTCAACCTCGTAGGGAAGGGAATAGCGGTTAGACCATAGTTATTAAGAAGACAAGGTGACCGAGTGTTCCTTGTATTGTATGCATGCTAAGTGGCAAAACGCCTGCTTAAGTGTCACTTAAGCAGGAAGGTCATATGATCCAAGATTGAATCCCATAGTCCATACAGCTTATCAGTACTTACCACTCAACAGGAGATAAAGGTAGGGCTGTTCACTGATCGGGCTGACCCGATAACCCAAACCGAACCAACTCAAAAGTGTTGGTTCGGTTCGGTTCATGATCTAGACCCGGGTTGGTTCAGTTTGAAAAAATGAACCCAAATGAACCGAAGTCGTTCATATTAACAGGGCTATTGACCCACTGCATGGAGTGACTGGGAGACTCCATGTATGCTTGCGCCCATGGTTACCTCAAGAAATATATAAACAGCCCCATTTCTTTGATGTAGGCGATATGAGATTAATGTTTCTCCACTTCTCATGCTCCAGCTGTCCACCCACATGGCCACGTGCACCCACACAACCATTTGTCCCACATCGCTCATCTCAAAAGCAAGGAAGCCAGGACAACGTCATTTGTATAGCTAAAGGGTGTGATTTACGTTGTGCAGTTTAATACCGTAGCATCTTTAGGTTAAAATCATGAAGATTTAGGAATAAGTTATTCTTATTCTTAAACTTAGTAAATAAAAAAAATTTATTTTCTGTTCAATCCGAACCAATCCGACTTTCTTTGGTTCGGGTTGGGTGATCTAATCGGGTTGGTTTGGGTTGACAAAATTCAAACCCCAATCCGACTTGAGAACACCCCTAGATAAAGGTCACTGAATTAGAGCCCAGAAGAAAAAATATTTTTTTTGTATTCATAACTCAATCTGCAAATGGCTCATTAAGTTGGATGGTGAACAATCCAACTTTTGCTCATAGTAATAACTGAAAGTCAGTTATGAGTACAAAAGGGAGAGGGGGACTCATAAGAAGGAATGAAACAAAAAGTCAGACTGACATTTTATTTGGACAGGGGTTTTTAAATGAGAAAACTGGTATAGTCATTCGATGACCTGCTAGGCTCATGAAAGTTGGTGAAACATCTCCCACCCTGGAGGTTGCTCGCCAACCCTATTTTTTTTGGAACACCAAGAAGGGATGAGGTATCTCCCCCTTGCATTTACTACATTAGATGGTCTATCTGGGTTTTTATGGCCTTTCAGCCCTCTTTTATGTACATATTTGACTTTAAGACCATCTTTTACTGAATTGATGGAGTTAGTGACTTGACATTTATTGTACAGTCTTGTCTTTTAATTTATAGAGTAATTAAACTATTCATGTGGATAAAATACAAATTTCTGTTTTAAATACATCATTGCCTCTATCACCTAGACAACAAGTAGAAGGTACAAGGCAGACAAGGTGACACCTCTTACCACTTCTTAGCCAGACAAAGTATCATAGAAATATTTACAATCACAGTTCTTAATGAAGTTGATTTTAAGTTTAGACATGTCAAATGTCGATTATTGAAGTGTACATGTTAATTGCCTCAACTGAATATGATCCTGTTTGTGCTATATAGCGTGTTGTACATTTCTACTTAAAGGCCTGAATTTTGAAATATACTTGCCTATGATTTATTTGATGTTAATAAAAAGCTCAAAAATAAGTTTGATAATAGATCAAATAAGTCTATTTATGGAGTGAAGTCAAAAGACAGAATTTAGACATAGGGAGTGATTCCGTGAGGAGACTGTTTCAGAAAAAAAAGGTGACTATCAAGAGAAATGTCTAGCTTCTTAGCAGCACAGACTGCGCTCTTTAACATTCTGTGCATCAGGCTATGTGAACCAGGATATTGGTTAAATGTAAAACTGATGAGAGCTCTCGTCATCCTCTCCTCAGTCCTGCATATACACCATTTGCCTCAGCAATTCTGGGGTATTTTTTTCTAATCTTTCTTTCTCCTCCTAACGGAGACGGTGTATTTTTTTACTTTTTATTTTTGTTGCTTTTTACTTTTTGGGAGAACTGATCTTGGCTGATCTCAGGTTAGTTTTTCTTTCCTTGGATAAGACAAGCCAGCTGATCCGATCTTGATTGCAAATTGTTGAATAGAAGGAACCATTCGTGTTATCGACATGCATCTTTCTTCAGAGGTTTCTACCTGATTTTTTTTCCAATGGTAATTGTCTACAAATAGACAATGTTTGCCCGATAAAATATCTGATTCCCAGCCTCCTCTTCACTTTTTGGTATTAAACAGACACTGTCGCTACCTCCTATTCAACTTACGTCTTCTTTCTTTCCCATGCTTATTGCTCAATAAAAGTCCTTTGGTGGTTGCGGCGAGTGGAGCGGGGCTTTCAAATGCTCAAGCTTTGTTTGTAAATTATTGGCTTGAAGCCCACGACTATATCTTTAGCCTGTTTCTTTTGCTCAATCTTGGTTATTGCCAATGGCATCTTCTCGTTGCATTTACTACATTAGATGTTCTGTTCAGGATCTTTATGGCCTTTTTGGCCCTTTACAAGTTTTGAAATTTTCTATTAGTTTTATTCACGTATTTGATTATGAGAACTGAATTGATGGCGTTACTAATTTGCCATTTACTGCACACTCTTGGTTCTTATTTATAAAGTAATTAAACTAGTGATATGGATAAATGGCTAATTTCATTTCTAAATACATCATTGTCTCTATCAGCTAGAGAACAAGTGGCAAGGCACGATGCAGACAAAATGACACCTCTTACCTCACCTTAGTCAAAGCATCGTAGAAATATTAGAGTTCTTAATCAAAGTTGATTTTAAGTTTGATATGTCAAATCTCGATTATTGAAGTGTACATGCTATTTTAATCGCCTCAACTGAATATGATCCTGTTTATTTTTTACTATACCGTGTTCAACATTTCTATTTAAAGGCGTGAGTTTGGAAATATAATTGCTGATGATCCATTTGATTCCGATGAAAAGCTCAAGCATACGTTTGACAACAGATCATAGAAATCCATCCATGGAGTGAAGTCAAATTGACCGACAGAATTTAGACATAGGGAGTGATCCCGTGAGGAGACTTTCAGTAAGAGGTGATTGTGTCAAGAGAAATGTCTAACTTCTTAGCAGCACACACACGGCCCTCTTTAACATCCTATGCATCAAGCTATGTGAACCTGGATATTGGTAAAATGTGAAACTGATGAGAGCTCTTGTCGGTGTCTCTTTGGTCCTGCTTGAACACCATCTGCTTCGGCAGTTCTGGGCTGGGGTATTTTCTTTCTGTTTTTTCTTCCCCCTCTTAACAGAGAGCGCTAAAGAAATTCAGAGATGCATGCCAACATATATATTTTTTAGCTTGAGGCCTTCTCTTCTCTTTTTTTTCTTTCTTCTCTTCTTTGTCTGTATATTATTATCTTCGTGGGTCATTGAACCATGCTGGATGCCCCCACCTCTCCGGACGCACCGACCCATATTGTCAAACAAACTTGTGTAGTACGGTATTGCCTTCTGCCGTTCTCTATCACACGTTCACGTTGTGCACCAACACAATAGGTGCCTGCATCGGCAGATTTGTTTTCAGTTAAACCTGTTTGGCTGGCCGGAGGAGAATGTTTGAATCAAGAGACCGAATGGTAGCAGATAAACATTGCTGTCTCTTGCCGATTCGTGTTGTTATTATTATTTTTTCATTCCTTTCTGTGCATGTGAAAACGGACATGACAGTTGAAATGGGGGGTGCCCGTCTCCAGGTAGCTCGGCCGAGGAAGCGAAGACTCCGGACCCCTTAGCTGCTGCAGCAACCAAGGGCGGCGCCGTCCTGATGGTGTGCAGGACCTGCCACAAGAAGGGCGACCACTGGACGGCGCAGTGCCCGTACAAGGACCTCGCACAACCCCTCGACACATTCGTCGACAAGCCCCCGGCTTCCGAGTCGGCGGCGGCACCTGCGGCGGGCGGCGGCCGTCCGGGGGCGTACGTGCCCCCGGGGATGAGGGCTGGGGGCGGCGGCGGCGCTGGTGGCGAGAGGAGCATGCCCGACCGGCGCAGGAACGACGAGAACTCCGTCCGCGTGACGAACCTGTCGGAAGACACGAGGGAGCCCGACCTGCTGGAGCTCTTCCGGACCTTCGGCGCGGTCAGCCGGGTCTACGTCGCCTTGGACCAGAAGACGGGGCTCAGCCGGGGCTTCGGCTTCGTCAACTTCGTGCACAGGGAGGACGCGGAGAGGGCCATCGCCAAGCTCAACGGCTATGGCTACGACAATCTCATCCTCAGAGTTGAATGGGCCACCCCCAGGGCCAATTAATTGATTACTAGTCTAGCTCCTGCTCCTCCTCTTCTTCTTCTTGAATGGATCATTTCTGGATATTTTGTCAAGTTATTTCGAACTCATTTCTTCTTCTTCTTCTTTGCGCTTCTTGTTCTTGGTTAAAACAAGGGTCGGATTGTTGTGATTTTCTCCCCTTTCATCCTGATTTTTTGAAGCCTTGGATGGGTGTGTTTGGACTAATTTATTTGACAATTGACACTCTAAAATGACGTATTTTCGGGTTGGTCATGTATGTGGCTTTATCTACGTAAATAGTTAGTTCGTAGATTAGCGCAGGCAAATTTATATTTGCTGATACAAAAGGGAACAGTGGGGATCGTGTTTAACCATAAAAGATGGGTGAGCACACGAAAAAAAAAGATCTCATTTTCTTTATTTAGAAAGGAATCATTTATGAAAAAACATATATTTGTAATGAATGCCAGAAAGTTTGTTTGTAGCAAAGTTTGTTAATGAAAAGATTATATATTTGTAATGAAGAAATATATATTTGTAATCGTCTTTACTATTGAGTGGTGTCTCGTTAAAACTTCCGCCGTATTATAAATTACAATAGTTTATATCATATTAACACGTCTGGGGGGTTTCTTCTCTTCTAGATGGTTTGACACGTGGATGATCAACGTGTCGCATTGACCAGAAAATCATCTTGGCAAAGTTTCATGCCAGACGGTCGTTAGGGGATACCAAGAAATTTATTTTTTTAAAATTCCAACAAGAATTTCAAAAAGTCGTCTCTCGCTCTCGCCTCCATCTCGTCGCCTGGTCGGCTCCGGCGGCTACCTCCGCCTCCGTATACAGACATCCGGTGTCGGCCTGGGGCGATCTCCGAAGTCGTTTGACGGCAGATCGGGTTGGCGAAGAGCGGAGTAGCAGGGCACCGTCGTCTCTCATGTCGAAGGTGATGGGAGAAGAGCCCGCCTTAGGCGTCCCATACGCCGCTTATCATCAGGCATCGGCGCCCCGGCCGCCGATGTACCAGCAGCCCGCGCCGCCGCCGCCGCAGCAAGTCTACTATGTGGGTCAGAACCCTTACCAGGCCGGTATGGTGCCGCCCAACGCCATATACGGCGATCCTAAGGGGATCCCCCTGCGACAGACCATGTACAGGGACACGCCGGCCCCTTTCAATTGTGTCTTTTGCGGGTCATCCGGCCTCACCGTCGTCAGGTCGGTTCCTCCGCCTCGATGTGAAATATCATTTACTGATTTGAACGCGCTTGTCGTGCCAGTTACCTTGATCTCCTGTGGCTCGAACTGTTGAGTTTAAGATTGCTGGTCAATATCTACTTGATCCGACACTGGGTTCCAGCCTGCTGTGCTTCGTGGGCATTTTTTACGGAAATTACTTTGTCAAGTATATGCACTAAGTTGCACTGATCAACGTAGATTCACTTCCTCTTGGTTGCTGCTCTCTGACATAGCTTCAGTTCAAACTTTAACTCAAGGGCCTGTTTGCTTGATTATAAAATCCTTCAAAACAGTGCACTTGTCCTATTTAGCAGGATTTTCGATTGTTTGGGTTAATGTGAACCATTCTATCTTCAATGGTTCTTGTTTTAAATTCCATGCGGATGAGCTGGAAACCAAAACAAGAACATGTTATAGTCGTAAAATCATCTTAATCATGTGGTCCCCTGCTTTATTTTTATGTCTTACAATGTTAACTGAACAAAATCTCTTGTTTTAAACTACAAAAAAAAATCTTGTTTTTGAATAAATGAGTTTGAAACGAGAGAATTACGATAAAACAAGTAAGCCATAAATTAAGTATGAGTCTACGGGAGATACTCTTTCACATTAGCAGAGAACAGCAGGACAACTATCAGTGTATTGCACTCATATTAACCCAAACTGTCTTGGCAAATTTTGATGCCTTCTATTGTAGTATCAGAACTAGCTCTACCTAGATCATTTTTAGTACCATGCCCCCATGATGATAAGCATATAAAGAGAATTGCTTCTTTGAGTTTGAGAAATAACCAGTTGAAGAGAAGGCAAGAATGGATAATCTGGCTGTCTCAGTACATCTCCACCAACATGATCCTTTTATCATTGAAACCCATCAACCTGTTTAGGGTATAACTTTTTCCATAATTTTGTTCATTAGTGTCTCAGGCTTTTTTACGTCATCCTTTTCCTCCTTAATTCTATCTAGTGGTGTATCCAGATTTTGTTTTTGGCTGTAGTTGGTTCTGGGTATTCACAATCATAATTGTCAGTGTGACAAGGCCCCCGAGGTGTTGAAGGTTGCCAATTCTGCTTAGGCGACTAGGCGGCCTCTTAGGGGGTCAAGTTGGTGTCATTGGATATTTCTATATATATATATATAAATATGTGTATGTACATATATATGCATATATACAGTCATATATATAATTAGTTAGATGTTAATACTATATACATTTATACTCACATACAATCATATATACATAAATAGTATGTTACAATTGAATGCCTATGTTTATGTGTATATACATATAAATGTGATTTTATACATGTAATTATGTATGTGTGGGTATATATATTTTCGGAAGGAGTTAATCTTGATAAATTAAGTGAGAGGAATAGAAGAATATTTGATGATCATTTTTAGAACCCAAAAGGGATCCTTCAACTAATGTCATGTCATGCCAAAGATTGAAAGTTGGCTCATTCTGGAGAGGAGTTGGGGCACACCTATTTCCAAAGGAAATTCTCTAATCTGGGAGCTTTCTTTGTGTAGTCCTCTGGACCTATCTGCCCTTTCAATAGATGAGTCTTCCCACTTACTGAGCTCTTTGTTCTTTCCTATTTTTTATCTTTTTTTGTTTTTCTGTTGTAATCTTTTGTTTGCATTAATGAAATTCCGATGTTGGCCACCTTCATAAAAACTGGGGGAGGGAGAGAAAAGAGAGTTAAGAGAGAACTTTATAAATTTTAAGTATACAATATATATTTATAACTACAAATCTTAAATATATGTGGTGGCATAAGTGGGTGAAATATATTAATATGTTCACATTATCATTAAATGGGTACCCCTTGTGGCGGGTATTAGGGGGGCAAAGCCTCTGAAATAATTTCTTTTAATCATGTATAAAGACTTGAGACGCCTAGCCTGGGCACCTGGGCTGCCTAGGCAGACACTTTGGGCACCTTTTGGGCTCTCCAAAAGGAGCCCCAGTAAAAGCGCCTAGGTGGCAGCACCCAGGTGCCCACCTTGACAACTTTGTGCACAATTAAGCGTTGATGTCTTCATCAGGGAAGCAAATATTATGATGCTTATTAGTTGGTTCAAATGTGTTAGAGAATATTCAAGCAAGTGTCCCTCACTGAGCGAACATGTTCCACATTAAGGTCTGAAGTTTTCTTGTGGAATATGAGCCATTGAGACTTCTTTCTCTTGTTTGAACTAGAACTCGAGGATCCACAAATAGCATTTAGACTGCTTTTGGGAACACTAAGTGCATGGATTGCAATCATTAAAAGATTATATTGACATAAACTCAACCAAATGCCATTACCCTTTTACCAGCCTCCGTGCACCCCATGTAACCTAGAGAGAAGAGAGGACAAGAGGGCATTTCCAATATCCAAAAGCTCAAATTTGTCAGCTGTTGGACCAGTGAGTACATCATGGAAAAAGTGAAATGACTATAATTGTCCCCAAATGTGCTCTCCGAATTGAAGCCTTTGAAATTTTCACGAAGGTGCTTAAATGCAATTCTCTCCATTGTAAAACCACCTGCACGGGATACAACAAGAAATGAATGTTGATCTGATATCTGAGACTATTGGTATGTCATGTTGAGTCATGCAAAATCATGAAAAATGGCAAAATGGTAAGTGGCAACCTCAATTATAATCTCTATTTGATTTGTTGAGAAAAACTGAGGCATGGCTTGTCTGAGTTAACTAGTGTCTGAAACAGGCAAATGTTTTCCATGTTTTACGTTAAATCTCATTTGAGTTGAAGGGTGGTTGATATATCAAATCAATGCTGCAGCCTTTGCTCAGGACTTGGGGAAGTTTTGGTTGAAATGTCACTGGTGGTTGATGCCCCCCAGTCACAGTTAAACAAGCGGAAAGTCTTGTGAAATAAGAGGACATGCTTTGACTTTACTATTAAGATTTTTTTTTCTTGACAGTTCGCGAAATGGCAACCAGTTAAACAACAGTTTGCTCATTAATAATACTTTGTGAAGTTCACTCTCCCCCTATGCTGCAAGCAAAAAGAAGACTACCAGTAAAGCAACTCATGGTAGTTTCGAAGTTACGTCCTTCAGCCTGTTAGTGGTATCCCTTCCCACCTTCACAGCAAAAAGAGTATATTCATTTTATTTTGATAGTCTTTATCTTCTCTATGCAAAGTTCTTTTATTTTTTCTACGGGAAATAATTAAGCAGAATGTTGAATTCTTTTTTGTTCTGGATGTCCCCGGTTTCTTTTAAGCTCTGAATTGTCTGCCAAAGATAGGATCATGTATGGCATTAGCTATATAGATTGTCAGCTGCCAAAAACAAGTATACTGTTCCCATCGAGCCTCGATGATTTTTTAAGTTGTGCTGATATTGCTCTGACCAAATAATTGTTAATACTTGCTCCGTGCATGCCAGTTCTGACATTATCTGGAACTTTCTTTTGAGCACCACAGATCCAAACCAAGTCTGGCCGCCGTTGTTGGGTGCATGATGCCATTCATGCTTGGCGTTTGCTTCCTCTGCCCATCCA
Source organism: Cryptocoryne crispatula var. balansae (assembly GCA_036172225.1). Classification (NCBI taxonomy): domain Eukaryota; kingdom Viridiplantae; phylum Streptophyta; class Magnoliopsida; order Alismatales; family Araceae; genus Cryptocoryne; species Cryptocoryne crispatula. Next base: position 32,671,946 of record CM069931.1, read on the forward strand.
TGGATTGCCTGTGGCACAAGTACCACCACTGCCCGCAGTGTGGAGAGAAGGTGAGATGAGACGCCACTTCCTTGTCTTTTCGTGCAGCTGTATGATCCGCTCGCAGTCCTACGTCTTAATCCAAAAGAATACACTCTGCTCTCCACTCTTCCGCAGGTCGCCGATTTTGAGAAGTCGGATCCTTGTCTTGTAGTTGATGCCCCCCGTTGGAACGAGCAGAGTTATGCCCTTCCTGCCTGAGCTGGCCCCGTCTCTGGTATTTATTCAAATCTGTGTCACCTCCTTGTATTGCTTGTGTAAGTGAAGAACAGATCAGACGCATCGACGGTCATAATTGCTTGATTTTCATTGTCAATGAATGAAAAAAAAAAACAGCATGAACTTTGTGTTTGCCAAGTTGCGTTAAAACTTGGACATTGTCGTTGGGGTGGCCTTGAATTGCCTGATTGCCGGCATTTTGTCACGCCGTGCTTCGTGGTCTTAATCTGGTTTATTCAGCTGGTCTTCAAGATGACTGGTTTGTTCGAGCTTTGATTATGGGCTGGCCTAGGTGCCTTGATTTAGTTATCCTGATTTTAAATTAGCACAAAAAATAAAAGAAGTAGAGTGAAAAAAATAAAGAACTCATTTATCATCGATTTAAAATATAAATTTCATTCAAATGATACATCTTGTGTGCTTTTCATATAGTGGAGGGAGAAAATGAGTGCTTAGTTAGTTTGACAGGAGGTAGGAGCGAAAAGGGTTATAGACATCTTAATTGATGACAGATATTTTTGTTTCGTATCTTTCGATAAATTGTATGGGTATAAGCTTCCTTCTTTATGAGTATTTAGGACTGATTTTTAGTTAAGATCTTTGTGAATCTTACCGTAGTTAAGAAGGGTGCATTTAGTTAAGGGCATAGGGGGAGGAAATCATAAAACAATCTTTATCTCTTTCCACTTTTCAAAATTCTAGATTTTGTACAAGTGATAATTCTTATAACATTTTCTTGATGGTTTTTAAATTTTCTTTCGTAATCTCAACCAAACACACTCTGAAAGGTTAACATATGTTAAAATAATTAAAACTTAATGCTCAGTTTGATAACACTATTAGACACTTCTATCACTATTAATTTTAAAATTAATATTGTTAGTAATCATCGTACGATTAATGGTATCGATTTTGAAATTTGTAGAGTAAACGACACATCTTATGGCCTGTTTGGTTAGAGTATAAAAAATGATACTATATTAATATTGATATTGATATTTCTAGAACATGAAGTATCAATATTAAAATTGATACAAGTTGACACTTGTATTGCATAACATGTGTTATTTGCACTACAAATTTCAAAATTGATACTGTTAGTCAAACACCTCAAAGTGATTACCAATAATATTAATTTTAAAATTAATAGTGATAGAGATGTCTAATAGGGTTACCAAACAGGGTATTAGGTAATACAGTGTCTACTTGTATCAGTTTTGATATTGATACTCCATCTTCTAGAAATATCAATATTAATATTAATATTATTTTATTTTTGATACTCTAATCAAACCAGGTCATAAAGTTTTAAAAATAAAATTTAACTTGGTCCGTTAGGCTGGTGGCTAGGGATGTCAGTGGGCTGGGCTGGCCTGCGGGCCCTCGGGCCGGGCCGACGTTGGACCAATTCTTGATGGCCTGTTTGGTTAGAGTTTCAAATTTGATACTATATCAATATTGATATTGATAAGTTTAGAAGTTGGAGTATCAATATCAAAATTGATACAAATTGACACTTGTATTACATATTGTGCTTTGTTTTCACTGTCAATTTCAAAATTGATACTATTAACCAAACACTTCTTAGTGATTAATAGGAATATCAATTTTAAAATTGATAATGATAGAGGTGTCAAATAGTGTTACCAAACAGGGCCTGAGGTAGCAGAACAGGCCGTGGGCTTAACATGGGCTACCGTTCGAGCTGGGGTGCAATGAAAGAAAAATATAAAATGTAAAAATTTTTATCTTTTCAGCGTGAAGCATAGTATATTTCATTATTTTCATATCTTGTCCTAGTTTGATGTGGATCGGATTATATGTTGGACAATATTTGATTAATATATCTAATATTATAAAAACACGTAGAAATAAAATTTTAAATATAAAAATTACGATATATTTATTTTTCTTATGCTATGGTTGACAATTTTTGATTTCTATCTAAATCAAATCGACATTTTGAAATTTTCTGTTGGTATCTTATACTTATATTTTCTAATAATTAAATAATTTAATTAATTTTACAATTTTTTTAGCTGGTAGTGTTTTTTATCACAAATATGGAGACCACCATTAATCAGCTTTGATGTTTAAATTTTTTTAAAAAGTATGATATGTACATTATAATATGTTAGAAAGATGGTCGGGTCGGGCAGAAACATGATACGGGCCGGGCCAGGTCAGTCCATTATATTTTGGACCTAGTCTTGATTGGGTCCAGCCCATTGACACCTTTACTGGCGGTGGCAGTACGATGACTATGATGCCAACTGTAATCAACTTTTTTATTTTCTACAAACAGTTATAAGATAATTTAGTAGTTCTTGATAACTCAACAATATTACTAATGGATAACTCATTGATTTGAGGGGTGCGAAAATAGACACACACATGGAACGGAATAATCTTTTTCGATAACCATATCTGTTCATATCCGTTGATCAAGGTGTATCGTCTGATTAACCATATTTTAGAAAAACTCAACACCTAACCTGTATCAAAGATTAAAAATCAACACTGATATTGTTTTATTTTGCTCTTTTTATAACCTATGTTTTAGAATTTTATGACGAAGGTGTAACCTAAAACGATCTTATACTTCTTTCTGAGTACCTTTTGCCAACATTGCTATTGTGTATCTGTTTTGTCTTTTAAATTTTGATACTGATGCTATTTTTATTTTATATTTGAAAGTATTATATCACTTCATGTAAGACATCTTTAATTAGTCGAATCAAATGTTATAATTTAGGACTTTTTATATTTTGGTGTCTGTAATTAGTTATATTTTTAATTAGATATGTTCTTTCAAAAAATGAAAATCCTATTAAGTAACTCCTTGATATCTATTGTCGGCAAAAAAAAAAAAGAATTATCTCCTGAGCACGTAAACGTTCTTAAAATAACCTTAATTAGTTAAGCATTATCATAAACATGTCTTTCTCTTGCATTAATTTTCTTGTATACCTATCGAGGTAAATATTTTTTGTGTTCTATACAGAGATATTTATTTTTAAAAAAACACATCATTTCAATAATTTTTAAGAATTTTAAATTTTATAAAAAATATTTTTGAAATCAAATAATTATACACAGGAACTGATGTTTGAGATCCTTACAATCCAAAAGAAGCCAGAATTAGTCTTGTATGTTAAAATGCCGACTAGTTTTAGAATATGTAGAAGATAACATAAAAAAGTCAACATTTAGCAACTTAAATATCCAAGGGAGATGCAATTATTCAGTTAATAATGTACTGAAAATAGTTCGAAAGAGTCTCTTGAGAACTGGAATGTTAAAATATTCTAAGCACCTGTATATTTATAAGTGACCAAATAGTGTCTGAAGATATCTTCAGGGAAAACATTTTCCAAGTGTACCAAACAAGAGATACGTATATATATCCCTCGAAATTGTTTTCGGTTTTCACCGTTTTTCCTTTTACTGCCAACCAAACGGGGTCCCAAATCAACGATATGATGATTCCATTATTCCATCTGACAGTTGGAACCGTCTAATGCATACATCTGAGGATGTGGAAGAACCTCATTACATCGGATATGATTTTCAGGAAATTTGAAAAAACTGATGTAGTCGTTTGGTTTATCTGAAACGCATTTCTTCTTCTTTTTTTTTAAAAAAAAGAAAGAAATCATTTCTCTTGTCTGGTTACCAGCAAATTGTGCTACACATCTCGCTCTAACAAAATTTCCAGTTACATATATAATTTGTCAAAATATGTCATGTGTAATGATTGAAAGCAAATTTATTTACTAAAAGACTTACATGATGTTCCATTATTAGATGATGCTTTAAAAAGATTACATCGGATACAATATTTGAATATAACATATTATTTTATTGTTTATACAAAAACAGGTTAATTTCTTCTTCAGAAAAACAAAAAAGAAATGTTGTTTATGATGAACAACAAGCACACATGGAAGTTGTAAACTCTGTTTACATATTCTTTCAATTATTTCAGAGCTCCGCGTAACTTGAGGATTTTGGACAAGTATATACTAAAAAAAAACTTATTTAATCAAACCAATATATCAACGTCCTGATAATTCTGAGCGTCCAACACATTAACATCTATTAACATAATTTATTTGATTAAACTAATATGCCACGTATCAACACATCTGGTCGTGAAGCTCAAATTTTAATGGGAATTAAATCAAATTTAATTCGAAACCAGGGGGGTTTGACGAACGTCGACCTGACAGCAGCGGCGACAACCAAGTACATAGATCAGGTGGCAACGTATAAATTAATTAAAAAACATTCCGAACTGATCTTGAAGATATAATTCCATGACAGTTCTAAATACTGTTGAGGCTTTCTTTTCTTTTTCAATTCCTTACTTACCACCGTTATTTCTTGCAAGAAGAAAATATATAAATATATATCTAATATTTAGATATATATATTAATATGATATTTATCTATCAAGTCCAGCTGTCTGTTATCCGGCGGCGCATTGCAGAGCAGGCAGGGCCTTGAATATTGGAGGGAGAGAGAGAGGCTTCCGTCCGGCCGCGCCATGCATCGCCGTCGTCGGCGCCGTCACGGCCGGTTGCCCGCCGCCGCGCCGCTCCTTGGGGCGGCGCCGCGGGGGGTCCACGGCTTGGGAGGCTGCAGGACGCAGAAGCAGAAGCAGCAGGCTACGGCCGCGAAGGCCACGGCCAGGATGGCCACCACCCGGCGGCAGTAGGCGGCGAAGTACCCGCACACCGGCATCCACCCCGCCTTGTCCTCCCCGTACTTGCCCACGTAGCTTACCGACGTCGTCGCCGCCGCCGCCGCCGCCGCCAGCTCCAGCGCCACCTGCAGTGTGCCGGGAAGTGGAGAAACGGAGAACGGTCGATCTCGACGGCCGGCCGGAGAGAACAACTCCGATCCGAATCACACAGAGAACTTCTTCATACGTACCAGATCGCACAGATGAATGAGGCCCGCCTTCCTCTGGTGCGCCACGACGTGGATGAGGGAGATCAGGCAGTAGAAGCTCACCACCGCGTTTCCGCCGATGAAGAACCTGCCATTGACGACGACATCAATGCGAGGGGGACGGATCAGCGTCGAACGCAGATCGATCAGAGGGCGGCGGTGGAATTAATAAGCAGGTCGGTGCTCCGGCGCCGGAAGCGATCGGCGGGGACCGCGCACGGGCGACACACGACTAATTAATCGACGCGCAAATTAAGACGATCGATCGATCGATCGATCGGGTGTTTGATTAGCAATCTATATGTATGCATACTTGAAGGTGGAGATGGTCTTGAAGTCGGCGCGCATGGCGACGCCGCCCAGGTTGATCGTCTGGCGGTTGAAGACGAGCAAGAGGGCGGCCGCGGCGGCCAGCACGCAGGCGCCGATCCGGGCGAAGACGTTGGCCAGGACGTGCCGCCTCAGGGCCGTCGCTTGCCGGCGCTCGTCCTCGATCATCTTGATCTCGTCCCCCGCCATCCACGCACGGCTCGAACGTCGGCGCGGGCTGCTGGAGCGGTCGGAGGGGGGCGGCGGCAACGTCGGCGGCCGGTGGCGCTCTCGCTCGGAGAGGATGGAGGCGCGCGCCTATTAATCAACCGATGATGATGGGCTGCGGCGGGGAAGTTGCCCTCCGTCCGAGAACGGAGCCGCCGGATCTTGACCAGATCGGCGGCGGGGTGAAACGTGGCGCCCCGTCATTGGCCGGAAAGGTTAGGGGAGAGCGTCGAATTAAGATTAACGGGGGTGATTAATTATTTTGAGATTGTATGTATAAATATATAAACCCGTCTTGAGTTGAGTCCCCCGTTTATCTTAATTGTTTAATCGTCGTTTGGTATAATCGGATCCTACCTACGTGGCGACCGGGTCGGTCCGATGTGGTTATTCTTTTAATTATTTTTTAAAATTTTAAAAAAATTGTAAAATAATTTTAAAATAAAAGATGTACAATAAAAAATTACATTAACAGAAACCTTACTTTATACAATTCGACTTGATTTAAATTTTCTATATAAACTTTGTACTATTCTGCGTCACTGTGGTATATACAATCGGTCACGTACATATTAATGAATGTTATAGTCAGGAGTCCCTTATATAAGTATCCTAATGTCGCTAATGAATCTTAAGAATCTACCAAAATAATTATCATATACGGATCGAATTAAAATGTTAAATAATAATTTATAATTCATTTCATTCCACTCTTAGTCGTACGTGAAGAACAAAGTGTCGCGAAATAAATCATATTTATAAGTCGGCTGTTCATATCGATCAATGGTCTTGATCTCCATCGTACTAGATAGGTTGTGCTCCTCCACCGTGTGACTTTGTACCATAGTCCATTTCTCGAGTCACGTGAGTGATCCACTCTTCTCCGGTGAAACATTGTACCATTGTAAGAACTTTTCTCACATTTGTGAGTTACTTTCAATTTTATCTCCGATGGAGTACAGTAACATATCGACCTTCGTTCCGATAAGATGATATTTTAATTTAAAAATATTATTATGCATAACTTTATCATAATATTTATATTAATTTTTTTTGGCCGTCATACAGATTAAAGTGTAACTATGTTTGATCTCAACCGAGAGAAACCCCGCCATCATCTTTTGTTATCATAAGCCAGCTGGATCTCTCTCTCTCTCTCTATATATATATATATGTATATTTATATCAATACTAGCATAGTGGTGGTGACAGAGAAACCCGTGCAACATGCTTTAACTCTGCCGAGGAATATATATATCCTCCCCCTTGGGTATATCATTAATCATCATCGCATTATGCACTATATATTTTCATACTAACCATTGGTTATAAATTTTTGTTATGATTAATTTGTAATATTTCGATTTATGTATATGTTGAAAGATTAAATTAATGAACTACGGACAACGCCGACCAACTATTTTCAAAAGTTGAAATAATTCCAAAATTAAATATATTTTATTAAAAATATATCAAAAAAGTTCAATGCAACTCGTCTAAGTATACTTATTCATTTATGGTTTATGAATTAAATATATCAAACCATGATCAATTAATTTCTGACCATGCTATGATACCTGAAACCTGATTTAGCTCCTTCTGCTAAAGAAAATAAAATTATTTTATAATGACAAATTCAACAATTAATACCTATTTAAAAGCAGTTTTACAAAATTTATATTAGTTTACAACTCTAATTAAACTAATTTCTAAAGTTTAAAATTTTAGAAAACGGGTTGCAAATATCTAAATTAATGAAGAAATTCTCATGAACTTAATTTATGGATAACTAAATAATAAATCATGAATTTCCTTTAAAAAACATTATGATTGATTTTAGTTTTATATGGATCCAAATGGAAGGCATTTCGACAGGTGCCATCATATCTCATAAAAGTCAACCTATTTTTGAACTTTCCCCTCATTGCTTGGTCATGTCAACTAAATTATTATTTAATAGACACAAAAAATATTTTACACTTTCGTACAGAACCTCGGACATTCTTTCAAATGGAACTCTTGATATAATTAATCACTTGCAATGTGTACGAAAGTCCTAACTTAAAAACATTTGTTTTCACAGAGAATCAACAACTTCTCATACAAGAACAGTAGATGATCATGAGAATCTAGCGATGTAAATTCCATCATAATAGAACAACCGGAATCTTCCATATGTTCTCCAATGATAGGTGCACTTGCAGTATGGGGGCCAGGTTGATCAGTTCTATATTTCAACTCTGGGCTTGCTGAAGCTACTAACATACATCCTTTAACAACTAAAATGGTCTTGCAGCATCCTCCATCATCTTTTTTAATCTTGTCAACTTCTCTATCTCGCTAAGAACCTGCTGAGTGGAAAGTGCATCCTCACGAATAAAACTATTTCTAAAAATACAAACTTGATTTAATTATAAAACGAAATTACCTCTAGGGCCATGTCTTCTGGGGTTACAGTGCTCAGGTCATCATAGCCTAGTTTTGTAGCGATATCTACCAAAACCCAGATATAATGAGCACTGGTCAGAATACAAAACTTAAGGGATGCTTGCTTTTGATGAAATTATACCTTTAACCAACATGGGAATCCCATAAACGTACATACAGGCAATCATAAAGGTGATGAGCTTTGTTTGGCAACTGGAGGTATTGAAGAATATAGATGGAGACATGTTCAAGGTATTAGCCCTTCAATATGAACCTCAAATCTTTCACACTTCTAACAAGAAGGCCGTTTTATGTTGCAAGATGCTATCACTATAAATGACAATGCTTATTGATTGCATGGAAAAAAAAAACAGTCTTTCAACCATTGCTTGTTTCATGTGCCTTATTTTGTAGATGTCATTAGCTTGTCCCAAAAAAACTGTTACCCTTTCTTTGTGCACAAATGTTTATCTATTTTAACATGCAGTATCACACCAGTATCTATTTATCCCTTGTTTCTTCTGCTCCATAAGATGAAAAGATTAATAAAACATTACTTAAAAGTGAGACAGTTGCATCAGCAGTGCCATAACCTTCCCTGCTTTGTTCGTATCGGCTTGCCAGCTCAACTAGTATCTGCATCATGAATCAAAAGTACTGGTAAATAAACACACATATGAGAAATCTTGATTTGGTTTCTCTAAAAGCAGCAGATGTTAGCTTAGAATTTAAGCATGGACGTGTGCAAGCACATGCTCATCCATCAAGTGGTTTTACCATACTGATATGGATTTTTTTTATAGAATCCTACCAAAAATAACGTAGAAATACTCAAGGAGGAACTGGACATCTAACATCCACGCCCTACATGCAAGCACCAGAACACCACAGTTTTTAATCAGGATATTTAGGGAAGCCGTAAACACAATGAACATCTATTAGGTCAACCAGGAGAAAATACAGGTCACAAAGATCATGTACAACAGCAAAAGCCAGGTCCTACAAATATCTGGTGCCCTTTTCTTCATTTTATTTGTTTTATTTGCAGTCAATAAGTTTCCAAACACTGACTTAAAAACCTTTCATTCCATTCTGAAGATCTTTCAGAAACAGTTTAGCCCTATAATTATAGTCTGAACTTCATCTCATGGATAAGCAATTCATTGAAAATGCCCGGTGGATATAAAATATAAAGGAGATTTTGAAACATAATGTCGAGAGCAATATGTTAACATACAAATATGAAATACGGTAAGCAAGGATCAAACCAAAATTACCCGATCAGAGAGAACTGCCATCGATGTCTCTTGAGCATCGGAGAGCTGAATTCCATCTTTTAGCACTTCATCTGCTACCATATCCAAGGGGACATTCACCAATATTGAGATTCCATATCTCAAGTATGCCCTAGAACATAGCATTGAAGACTTAGTCCACACTTAAAAGAAAAAAAAAATCTGAAAAGTGAAAAATATGATGGCGATGCCTGATTCTCTGTGTAGTACAGTGATGTTGATTGACGAAAAGTATAATAAAAATGTCTTACAGGTTAGTGGCATTCTGAACTGCACCATCCCCTGCACACACAACCAAACGACCCATTGAGGATAACTGCTTTAGCACTTCAGTCTGCAAAAAATTCCAAAGGGGTTAATTACCTCCATCTTGGTACCGTCCAATCAGTACATGTTGCACAATGAAATTGACTGCAAGATTCAAAAGGCAGCATGACCTCTGATTCGCGAAATCCATTTTCATCTCTCTCTCTGAAATCTCTTGCAGCAGACTTCCCACCAGCAGCCTCCTCGACCAACTTATCACTGTCCATCAGTAGAATCGTCACAATGAATCTTAAACTCTATGCTCATCATTCATGTATAAATAAAACTAAGTTTGTGCCTCAAAATGTGGACGTACCTGTCGAAGTAATAATACCGCAACGCATCAGCTAAAGCCATTCCCAAGCTCGTCTTCATTGTATTGTTAATCCCTAAAAATTGAATGTAAACCACGTGAAACACCAAATATGTCAAAAAGCATTGCTAAATGTAATGCCCACATAGACAACACGATAAGATTTACATTTTAAACAGAGAAAGCGTCAAGCAAAAAACACATTTCAACAATAATAGGAACACAAACACCAACCAACAAGAAAGAGAGAGGTTCCTTTCAAAGTCTCAACCAATTCTGTGGCCTTTACCTGTCCATAAACAAACCAAAATAAAATCTAAGCATGCATTCTTTTGGATTTCCAATTTCATTTATTGGAAATACTCAAAAGATGACGATTACATGTATACTAGTTTCTCACCTTTAATGCAAGAGATGGCTGGACTTCTACGGCCGACATCGTGGCCCCTGAAACTGAGAAACAGATAGACCAGTGAATGAACAATGACCAAGCCACAGGTACTCAGCAACAGACGAGAGACGAGCGAGGAGGCCATTAGAGATCAACGTTTACGCTGCATATGGCATCGAAACGAGATGAGGAAAAATCATAAAAGAAGGAAAAAAAAATTTTGTGTTGACGTCGGAAAAATGAAATTTTCCACTCAAGGTCACCTCGGTGCATCTAATTCCAACGTGGAATCGGGAGCAAGGCTCGCAAAGAAGACAGCACACATACCAGAGCTTCGTCTTCTATCAGGTAACAACCGTCGGGAGCAAGGGCAGCCTCCCCGGCGCGGCAAGCCAGACAAGGGCTTCACACAGAACCATCGGATACTGCCTCTCGTCTCCCCGGGAGTTGGGCAATGTCCGCCGGGTCTCACCAGAAGGGACGACGGATGGGGAGCCGTAGGTTTGCCGACGGGAGGAGAACGCCATGGAGGGTGAGCCGAGGGATCGAGAAGGCGCGGAAGGGTGGCGGAAACGGCGGCGGCCGTCATCGCCATAATCTGCGGCTGCCCGCGATCTGGCGCCTCTCTATCTTCTCCCCATGTTATCGGTTGGAGATTTTAGTATATATATTTATATATATTAGAAGTTATGTATGAAATTTTGTCGTTCATTCTAAATTATTTGTCTTCTCTGTTTTTGAATCGATGTATTCTAATAAATATATCATGTCTGGGCAGGGTATATATATGTGTGTATATATATATAGATTATGTAATATTAGTCCTTATTTCTAAAATCTCAATTTTATCTTTAATTTTTATTATTATATCAGACCGAGATTAATATAATATTATTAAATACATAAAGTCTCAATTTTATTTTTAATTTTTATCATTGGGAACATGAAACCTTACTTGGCTATTCACTTTTGAATATAAAAGTATAGATTATATCAATTAAATGAGAAGTCAAACAAAGATTTTATCCCGAACATGAGATAAATTGATTAATTTCTCACCACATTTCATTATTTTTTACCAGCGTAGTGTTTCATACAGAGAACACCTTGGAAAACAAGTATATGTAAAAATGTCGTCATATCGAAAGAAAAAAAACGTTTGAACAATGCCTTGACAGGAGAGTTATATATTATCTATATATATAAAAAGAGCACATGCCTTTTCTTCTTGGGCTGCACGTCGGATAAACCAATAAAATTATTATTTCATTTTAATAAGATGGTATATGATAGAAATCTAGAGAATTAAGGGACAAATATAGAATATCCTTGATTTTGAGAATAGGTAATTACTAATTCGTGGAAACAACTATATGGATTAATGACGTCGGCCTGGGTAGGTGGCGAAGGTAGGAAGGGAATTAATGCCGATCTGAAGGGTATTTAATGCTGCGCTCTTACTCGTCCACGTGTCAGACAGACAAGGGCCCTCCGACCGACTTTGACGCCTCCACCTGGCGCAACCGTCCCCGTTCGAAGGGCAAAACTACATAAATGCCCTTTCTCTTCCTTGAAGAAGGACCGACGGCGGAGGAGTTTTTTTTTTCTTTTCAAAAACTCCCTTTAATCATTAATTTTCAAATAAATATTTTATTGCGTAGTTACTTGAACTACTCGCGAATTCATCCAGTCTAGCATATATGATTTGTTCAAGCTAGATATCCTAACAAATAAAGTTTTATTTTTTTATGCAGCATGATAAATGAGTTAAATCCCATTTTTATAGAATCTACTTGCATCGTCCAGAGAAATAAAATTAAATGATGAATATATCAATATAGATATTTTGACTTGGGCTTCCTGCGCTAGGTAAGGAGGCGCGGAAAGGCGCCTGCGCCGCGTACGGGGACTGGTGCGTCACCTACCGGAGGCCGATACACGTGCGAGCCCCATCGGACGGCTACGACCTTCGGTGAGGTGTGGCGGACGGTGTTGGGTGGGGCGTCCTACGTACGACCGCCGTCGGACGACGCAGAAATGGGGATGGGGGAAGAAAGGGTGTCAGTCAGGCTGTCAGCGAGCAAGCATGGGCATAAATGTAATTTTACTTCCTTGCGGGTCCACCATCTAACTCTCTCTCTCTCTCTCCCCTCCTTCTTCCCCTTCCTCTTCCCCACGACTCGGCGGCGGAGGGGAGGCTGCTCTGCCACCGGCGAAGCCGTGGCAAGCAGAAGAGAAACTCGGAGCTCGTCTTCGTCCTCTGCAGCTGCCCAAGCTTTTCTTCCTGGTTATGTAGACTGGCACATTTCATCTTCGTGGGAGGATAGAGATCGTACCTCGGCTGATACCACCATTGAATCCCATCCGGGGAGGGAGAGAGAGACGGCGTCCTTTCCGGCATCTGCCGCCTTGCTCCCTTTTACCTGTCCGATCCGTGTACACTTGATCGCCGAGCTGCGACCGAGTGTATCGCGCCTCGACGAGAACGACGCGGGAGCCGAGGAGAGCGATGAGCAATGGGTTGCGTCATCGGTAAGCGCGCCGACGGAGACGACTGCCAGGAGGCCGGTGGCTCCGAGGAGTCCGCCCCAAACCTACCAGCCGCCGGGAAGGTCTGGAAAGGCGCGACAAAGCTAGCTACCCGTCGGCATGGCCACGCCACCGTGCCAGACGTCAGCCGCCGGTACATTCTCTCTCCCTCCGTTACGACGGCATCAAAGGTCTGGCCCGAGTGGCTGACCACGGTGGCGGGGGAGGCCATCCAGGGATGGGTTCCTCGCCGCGCCGACTCCTTCGAGAAGCTTGCCAAGGTGATCTCTCTCTCTCTCTCTCTCTCTCCCCCTTTCTGAAGCATGGCATCTTAGATGCGCTTTTCATATTTTGGCTGCTTTGATTTCCTTCCTTCCCGGTTCATTCCTTTGTTGGGGGAGGGATTTCTTCCTCCTATGTTTATGGCTTTGCTTCTTGCAAACAAGAACGCCTCCATTTCTCCTGTAATTTCTCTGTGCATTTCGTCGATTTCTTCTTTCCGATGATTATCTTGTATCCCGACAGAACAGAACTGGTTCTCTCCGTGTTTCAGATTGGGCATGGGACATACAGCAACGTATACAAGGCGAGGGATTTAGAGACGGGGAGGATTGTAGCCCTGAAGAAGGTGAAGTTCGACAGCCTTGAGCCGGAGAGCGTCAAGTTCATGGCCAGGGAGATCGCCCTGATCCGCCGCCTCGACCATCCCAATGTGATTAAACTGGAAGGCCTCGTAATCTCTCGGATCGCCTGCAGCCTCTACCTCATCTTTGAGTACATGGAGCACGACCTTGCCGGACTATCTGCATCCGCCGACATCTCCTTCTCCCTGCCGGAGGTGATCAACCAACCTTATCGTTGTTCAGCTGACTGACCACGAAGCATCTGTGTAGCCATTGTTCCCCTGATTGGCGTCCTTGCTGACTAGAGATCTTGAATTAGAATTAGAACACCTTCTCTGAAATCTTCGGAGGATGCCTCGTCTTTCATGGTTTCAACTTTCAAGTGACCGAAGAAGCACATTCTCATTGAAACCGATTGATTCGAACTCCTCTCTTCTTTCGTCAAGCTAACTTTGTTCTTTGTTTCTTCACTGGTAGATCAAGTGCTATGTAAAACAGTTGCTCGCTGGGATTGAGCACTGTCACAGTCGAGGTGTCATGCACCGTGATATCAAGGGTGCAAATCTGCTTGTTAACGATCAAGGCATTCTCAAGATTGCTGATTTTGGACTCGCTTCTTCTTATGATCCCGACAATAGGCGGCCCATGACAAGTAGAGTTGTCACACTGTGGTATCGCCCTCCAGAACTTCTTCTTGGTGCCACTAATTATGGTTTCGCAGTTGATCTTTGGAGTGCTGGTTGCATTCTGGCAGAATTGCTCTCTGGGAAACCAATTTTGCCAGGAAGAACTGAGGTAATTTGTTTTAGTCTACCAAGTAGACAACCATCTGATTTTTAATGTTTCATGCATCCTTATATATATGCCCAAAAAACAGCCATGCTTTTCATCTACGAATCAGAGTATACTACAAATTTTGCTACATCCTGTTATTCATGAATATAAGTAAAATGATGTGGTGCAATTTCTGGAACCAAGATCATGAAGAATTTGTTTTGCCTGCATACTTTATCTGATAAATGGATCCGATTCAGATTTATCAGTAAATGCGCTTTTGTAAGTGTCGCACCACCTGTCTTTTGGAGTAGTGCAATTGTTTTAATCTCTTATTTATTAATGTCAGTTGGTTTTCTATCTTTAGGTGGAGCAGCTGCACAGAATATTTAAACTATGTGGCACTCCTTCAGAGAACTATTGGAGGAAATTAAAATTGCCACGAGCCACCATGATTTCTCCACAGCAAAGTCATAAACGTTGTATAGCAGAAACCTTTATGAGCTTCCCACCTTCTTCCCTCCCCCTGGTAGAAACATTGCTTGCTATTGACCCAACTGAGCGAGGCACAGCTACTGCTGCCCTGAATAGTGAAGTAAGTTGTTCCTTCACCTAACTTTCGGGATGTGTACTTTTCAGTTGGAACCTATGCAGTGTCTTCAACCCCGCGTTAGCCACCAATATCTTCACTATCCTTGTAGAATGCTATCTTTTAAGGAATTCATGACTGTTACTTGACTCTCACTAAAAGTTCAGTATCCGATGCATGATATTATGATGAAACAGTTGACTTCCTGAGCATCTCATACAACTTGAATTGCTTGCTTGCTTGCTTGCAGTTCTTTGTCACGGAGCCTCTTGCTTGCGAGCCCTCCAATTTACCTCAATTTCCTCCAACAAAGGAAATGGATATAAAGTTCAGAGATGAAGAATCGAGGAGGTAAATTTCTTTCTTATATGCATTCCCTAGATTTGTCTCACTCTAGTTTGCGTACCACCCATTCACTCAGCCATATCTCTTCTCCTCCACTAGGAAAAGTTCTGCTAAAAGGGACAATGGTGGAGCTAAGAAAAACAGGTGCCACAATCGCAGCAGAGCAGTTCCTGCTCCAGAAGCGAATGCCGAGCTGCAGATAAACTTGGAAGTATGCGACAATCCCTGTTTCCATCTTGTTTACTTTCTACCTGTGCATTATGCACAAAAGCTTTATTCAACTACCCCTCCATTTCTGGCTCAAAGTCATATCGTCCATCAACTGCCAAAAGTAGCCAGATCTGATCATGAATCTGCTAACTGGGCGTAGAAGGTCAATGGACATTTCCCAATACGAAGTTTGAACTCCAGTTTGAACACTGATATTGCTGATGTTCTGTTTTATCTACTCACTCCATGAATTGTCTGTCTGCAGCGGCGGCGCCTGATTGCCCAACTGAACATCAAAAGCCACACTGAGAAGTTCCCACCACCACATAAGGATGGGGCAGTAGGAATTACACTGGCGGATGCATCACATGACCATCATCACTCATCTTTTATAGCGGCAGACAAGTCCTTTGCCTCATCCATATTTGATCTTCAAGGCCTGCAAGATGCAGCAGCACCTGCCGAGGAGCCTGGGAATCCTTCCAGGAACCTCCTACTGGCCCTTTGGGGTACTTACAGAACAAAGAAGGCGGTAAAGACAGATGCCCAGGTGGCTCCATCGCATCTCCTCAAGGCTGCAGCTGGGTTGCCTGATACTGGGAAGAACGGTAAGACCCACTCCCACGGGAGGGTCAAGGGGGGAAGAGATTGAAGTGAATCATGGTGAGGTCAGAGGTGTAAACAATCTGATTTCTTTCTCACTTTGTCTTGATGCCACCATTTTGTAGACTTCACTGCTATGATCATTCTGGCTATCGCCAATTCCCTCCATTGACAGTCCCACATGTACCTAGAGGTTCTGTTCTGGGAATAAACCATGATGTTTGCCACCACAGCTTCTCTTCCACCATTGTCTCTGTTGACTTACTGTCTCTTTTCATGTATACACAAGAAGGTGAGCCTAGGGATGCTATTTTTATGACAGGATATGTAACTGGAAGGAGCGAACGATAGAAAAAGGAAATCTCTAATAGATGGAGCGCGATAATACACACGAGGTTAGATGGCTGAAAGACCTCTATTACATTTTGCCTCGCCCACATTGTTCGTATAATTTTCCAATGGAACGATATGCAGAAGGGGCAATATTACGAATGGAAAATTTCTGTCATCTTGTGGATGCTTGACCGGCAAAGATTGTAATACAACGAATTGGAGATGTTCGGCGTGACACGTCTACTTAGCGATCTAGGCTCTTCTATTGAAATAACCACTACGTTTTTGTTAAACGAGCCTCAACATGTTGTTCAAGCCTTCGGCGGCCGATTCAGGTTATTGTTACTGAAAAATGAGATCAATGTTTAATGAAGATGAGATGTCTACAAGGTCGGTAACTGCTTAAAAAGTAGCTGCAAAGATGATTTAGAATGGGGTTCTTGCATACATCCCTCCTTAGATTTTTTTTTATCTCTAACATCTCTGTACCGTCGCAGTCACAAGGCTGCGGGTCTGTTTGGTTATCCGTAAAAGAAGGCTCATGCGGTAAGTTTTCCTTTCTATATATTTGGTTGTATACGTTGACCATGAGAAACCTTCGAAATCATAAGATTTTAAATATAAAATATTTTTAAAATTTCAAAGAACCAAAATACTTTCAAATATAATATTTAGACTTTCTTTTTCGTGAGAAAATAAATTCATGTAAAATGTTTCATCAAATTTTATTTTATATAGAAACAAATGGACCCTTACTGTAAAAGATGTCATGATAAATTTTAATACATTAAAGTATTGATTACGTTAGAATACGTAAGTTATGGCATGACATAAAAGAAATTTACAAAATTTAGATAGCAATAGAACATATAACATTTAAAATTTAGAATTAATTAGTTGTGTTCACGATCATTAAATAAAAAAATCAGCAAGTGCTAAAATATTTTAAAAATATTTTACATCCAACAACCAAACATACGAAAACACTTTCGAAAAAATTAGTTTCAAGTGTACCAAACAAGGAATGTGAATATCGTTTTGCACGAAAAACCAATTCCCTGTAAAGTATTTTTCACCAATTTTCTTTTTACACGCAATCAAATGGACCCTTACAGGGTGTTTGGTTGCATGATAATTTTTTGTACACTTTCGTGATAAAAAATTGTATTAAAATAAAAAGTGAACCAACTCATGACATAAAATTATCATGTTTGGAGAGATGTGATTACAAAAAAGAGTAACTACCACACGTGACCAAATAAAGTGTTTAAGAAAAAAGAAAGAGGTGAAACCCTCTTTTTTTGTTTAAGAAAAAAATCACTTTCAAAACATAAAATTATCATGGTTATCAAGCACCTCTTTTGACAAGTTTTCTTACCATTTTTAAAAATTAAAACAAAAACCTTCATGCAACCAAACACCACATTAGCTAAAATACTGCTGGTCCACATGGCTAACACTCTTTAATCGTTCTGAAATTCAAGATCGACAAAGTTCAGCGTTTTACGGATGCACGATGTTCGTACACCAAAAGTTAATCAGGAACTGGTTGTGCGTGCAGGAAACGTCTAAAATTAAGTTAATTGTTCATAATCCGTAGCACCCTCGACGACCAACGTTCAAGGCCTGGGAGTACGCACACAGATCGACCGCACTTCTGAGCCACCATTGAAACAGAGTGCACCCAACAACCACACGGTGCTTCGCTTATCATAATTACGACATGAGATGATGGCAGAGAACGGACGGACTTCAGGCGATATGGAGTACAGGAACACCGGTTCGAGAATCCACGTCACCCCAGTTCAAGTTTTCTGTGCAAAGACAAAAAAATGGGCAAATCTTTATATTTAAAAAACAAAAAAAAACAACAACAAAACGAGCGATCATTTGGTGACCTTGACCCATGGACCCACAACCTACTTGTTTTTATGCTCGTCAATTAATCAATAGGTGGGGGCAGGGTGCCGAGAGAACGGATACAGATGCGGGCTGATACAATTATTTTCTAGAATGTGGATAAATAAGCAAGAGACATTATTTGTGAAGCAGCTTACTTCGGTCTTCTCAAAATTCCATAACAAAATGGAACAAAGGAAACTTTTCCACAAGGGGTTGGGATCGGATAACTAGGAATTCACAGCAATTCTATGTACACTATGGCTTGAAGGCTAGAGAGAAGAGCGCTTCCTCGTGTAGACCAAGACCGTAAAGCACCTGCGATGACAAAGGCATGTCAGCTGCTTCTGCAGTATATCTGGTAAGACTGGAACTGCAAGAACATTACACGGTGCAATTTTTAATTGGAATATATGTCCCCCATGTTCAGAGTCACCTACGTTCAGCCAAGTGAGGTCACGTCACCCCACTGGATTTTGAAAGTACATTGAAATTTTAATTTTTTTTCAATAAAAATACTTGAGTTAAAATATGTTATAAAGGGAATGACGCCCCTGAATTTTTGGAGTGACCATGAACTCAAAATTCTAGATCCACCACTGTTCAGAGTAAAGACTTCTTTTCTTCAAAATCTTGATGAAGAAAAAAGAGAACATGAAGTAGAAACAGAAAATAAGAAGGAAACTTTAGCCGTTTTTTATTTAATTGAATAACTCAAATAACAGAACAGAAAATCTACTAATGCATGCGAGCAACAGTTCTTCAACCTGCTTTTGACTTTTCACGCATACAAGTGAGATACTCAGAAACATAGGATGAATTTTACGCGTGGGAAATAACACACAAGAAATGAAGAGAGATCAAAATGATATCACTTAAAAAAACGTTACAAGGATAGATCAATTCCTAATTCACTGACAAGCTGTGTTGTCAATGTGAGGTGCCTGAGGCAAGGGAGGAAGGAGTTGCCTTGCTTCAGCCGCCCTAGGTGACCTTAAGTGGCGGAGGCAAATCGAGGAAAGAGAATAAAGGAGCTATGCAACCTCATGAGAGTCACTGGAGGCTGTAGGACTCCTCCCTCCCAGTTTCGGGTAGAAAAGATGAAAGGTCCAAGGGTTCAGATCCCACGAACAAATATATGGTATCTGCAACTTTAAGGTGAACCCTAGGCTGGTTCAGCAGTCCGGGTTCCAACTTAAGTTCATTGATCCACCATACACATGGATCCATGGGATCAGGCAGACCCATAGAGCCTTCATCTTCTTTGCCAGAAACAGGGCAGGGGAGATGGAGGTGGCAGCCGCTGAACCCTTACCTCACCGTCGCTGCCCCTTTGCCCTGACCTCCCCTCTTCCTACAGTCAACCTATCCCCAGAGACTTTCCACTCCCGCCTCCCCTCTCACTATATGCCACAGCTCTCTCCTCTGGTGTTCTCTCTCGGATGGACATAAGAGGTGATGGTATAGGACATTAGAGGTGATGGTGTAGGACAATGAGGTAGGCAAGAGGTTCCTCGCGTCAAGCACCACTTACCGCTGACTACAAAGAACAGAAACAGTGGCAGCAGCGGTGTTCACCCAGGTGCATAGATTGTCAAGGGTCAGAATCGGTACCTGGATTGGTGGGTACCGATGTGATCTGGATTGGGATTGGATCGGCGATCCAGATCAATTTTTCAAAAGAAAAACTGATCCGGAATCAGTCTGGATCAGTTCTAAAAAAAGTCCTAAAAATTAAAAAAACACAAAACATGGGCCTAGATTGGATTCCGATCCAATATAGGCCTTTTTGAAGCTGATTTTGGCCCCAAAATGGGGCCATATAGGCCGCCATGACAGCTGTGCTGCCGCTGCAGCCACGGAGGCTTGATTCCGGCAATCAGAATCATCTGAATCGACCAATTCCAGCCCCGATCCAGCCCAATTCAACTGATTTCGGTCAATTCCAACAGGAGATCGGGTTGGATTGGCCCACCAGGTAAAAATCGGATCGCCAAGGGCTGATCCTAATCCGGATCATCCGATTCTGCAATCCTGACTAGGTGATTTGACCCGGGGCTCTGGGGACAGACAGGACCACCTCACCTCATTGCCTAGGTGATTGTCTCAATTACCCTTGATAACATAGTTGAAAATAAACTAAATTAAAAGTCCATTGAGGTTTTCTTTTCTACTGACTTGAACCTCTCTGATTGCTGCCCACTGCCACACCAGACTTCTGTTATCTAGGTTCGCCCTCACTCAACCATTGGGTGATAAGTCTAATTTCATTACTGCCATGCAGCAATGGTTTGTGGGATTGCCAATCTGGATCAAGATAAGTAGGTGCCAATCTGATCCAAGGGAAGCTCTTGGGGAAGATTACCAGTGGGATTGAGTTAGGAAGGGTCAGAGAAGCTCATTCCAGACCGATCTAGGGCCAATTCCAGCTGTGGAGGATGGCTGCCACCCCTTTGCATTCCCGCTCTAAACCGGCAGAAAGAAAGCTCATATCAGCCCAGAGACGCAATATGTGAAGATGGTGGATCCCACAATAATGGACCACAGTTAGACATGTAGGATAAGTTGGTGGATCCCATATGCCTTCTTACCCACCCACTTCCCCACCCTTTCAGGGGGGGGGGGGGGGCACAGTTAGCAATGTAGGATAAGTTGGTGGAATCGATATGTCTTCTTCCCCACCCATTCAGGGTGGGGAAGGACGGGAGTGGCAGCAGCAGTCCACAACCTCTCATAGCATTTCCACCAAATCCCGGCCATCCCTCCACCCTGGATCAGTCAAGAATGTTTTACGTGTTTGTTTTCCTTTTTTGCTATTTTTCAAATTTTGGAAAAAAGAATCCAAGCCAATCCTAGATTGGATTTCCTCCCGTTAGATTCGCATCCCAACCCAGAAAATCCCTGTACGCAGCAAACACGTAAACACATCCACTAATCTACATACATTTTCTTTTGTCTACAAATTTATTGATGACTCCAAAAGAAAAGAAATTTGTGGGGGAAGCCGTCTTTCTACTTCAAGCTAATCATAGCCAAAAAAATTAATCATGCTACAAAGAAATAAGCCTCAGTGGCATCTCCACTTATCTACCAGCCAATATCTGGCAAAAACAAAGCATACAAAATATGCATTGCAGGATTGGCCAGTCAAGATCAGGCTCGGCACCTTCTAATCAATCCTGGCCGATCCAAGGGGCTGATGAAAACATTGAAAACATGTGTTCTTGGTTAAAAAAATAATGTTTGCATACTCACTTACTGCTCATTTTCATACTGATCAAGCAATGCTGATTCTGGCAGGAGATGCTAACGAAATGGGTGTTAAAGGAGGTGATGAAACTTCCCTGCTCATATCTTGATTATAAGATTCATCCATCAACTTTACCACACTTGAACCACTTGCTCGTTGACTCCTCGAGGGTATTGAAAAACTGCGTGCCATTACCACGGGAGGTGTAGGCAATGGAGATGGTGTTTGTGATGAAGTGGTAGAAACTCTGTGAGCTGGGGAAAGTTCTTGACCTCTAGAAACAAGAGGAGCCGAATGACCAATTAATGTTGCTGGCCTCATAAGGTTAGCTGAGCTTAGTGGAGGTCTAGGAAGCTCATGGAGTTCACTTATCTTTGGTGAAGGAATTAAAGGAGGAGAGGCACTGGGTGAAATATTCGGGGATGTGGATCTGGGACGCATAGGTATATGTGAAGGCACCGGAGGTCCTTGGTGTTGCATGGACGGAATTGAAGAGGACCTGGTTGACCATGGTTTATTCGGCAATGGCCCTGAAAATGCTTGTCTTTTAATCTTCTTGGAGTCAAAATTATGTGAAAAGGATTGAGGTGTTATCTTGTCTGGCCGCTCGTTCAATTGTGGTGATGCAGAGCCTTCCGTCAGTGGAGGTGGCATCCTTGCATTATGCTCACTATTAATGTTGCTTTCTGTAAGCACAGATTTCGATTGTGTAGCATTGGGTGGCATATCAGCTCTGGATGTTTTTATATGTTTCCTGGATTCCATTGGGGTTGAATGCCAGAGCTGCGAGGGCCAACCACCAGTCCCATCCAGCTTTTCTGAATGAGATGAAGTTGGCTTCAACGGCGCTATGGTTGAGCTCTTGGAGTCAACAGGTGTAGGTAGCACGTAAGTGTGGAACTTCGTTGATGATGGTGGCTGCACTTCTTTCGTCCTTTCAACTGGATCAAACTTTTTATCAGCAAAAAGAGGTGCTGACTGACTTCCAGGCCAAGGTCGCCTGAAGGAAAGCAAATCAGGTTGACTTCTGTCCAGGTTTTCCTGCAAAAATAAAATATATATGAGAATTAAAATGTTATTATCAAAAATGATAAATTCAAATCTGGAGTGCTCTAATAAACAATAATCTCAAGTTCCAAACTAGAAGTTAGCACTTCCCCTCTAATTAAATAATTGCTCAGTGATGGAGCAGTGCAAAATCTGTGAACAAGTTTCAGTGATTTGAAGATTAGCATGAAGTAATATGACATTTTAAGATGATGTAAACATCTAATTTGTGGAATTTGGATCCATAAGTGGAAGTACAATTACTTCGTGAACACCAAGCATTAACCAATAGTCAAGATGACTGCTGTGGCAACTTTTATTCATAAAAACAATTAGTGAGCAAAACTTGATAGGATATTAAGCACAGAACTGAGAGACTAGATTTTGAGAAAATGCAGACAGAAGACATGGAGGTAAATATAAATGAGTAGATGACATCAGTAGCATCAAGAAATCATGAAAGTATCCAAAGGCAGTACTCCCAGGAGATAGATTAACAGATGGATAAATTTAAGAACAAAAAGGGCATAACATCGCAAGTTACTGAAGCCCGGATACAAGAGATGAATAAAAAATGCAAGTAATGATTTTTCCTATTTTATGAACTAGTGAAATTGTTGATCTAATGTGACACAAAAAGATGTTTAACCTACGAAATATACCAACCTCACTTATGGAACATCATTACATTCTTACCATCCAAGAAAGACCACAAACTGACTAACTGGCAGCTGATATAAGCCTATAACAAGTGGCCAAATAATTCAAGGATCAAAAGAGAGAAAAGATGGGCCTTCATCCTAGTCAATAAGTTGCTTTATCATGACATAATTAAATCAAATATCACAACCTAAAAAGTTAAATATAGGGAGTCATAGGTCTGAAGTCACATCCACACACAGCAAAACTGGGGTGTTGGTGGCATTTAATAAAACTGAAATATGAAATGTGAGATTCACCTCCGACATCTGAACATGTTGTGTAGGTGTCTAAAAACTTGACCATTAAGACTGTTAGATAAATTCACAACTTATATCTGAATCTAAAAATTATTTTCAAGATTCCACTCCATGAAGCATTATTCATAAAGGTGAGACCTCCACAAACCACCTTACTAGGTGTTGCCACCAATCCTAGTCCCTCCCCTTCATCACCGGCTATCCATCCACCCCCACCCATCAACCCTGCAGTGTTTGACCCGTCCTGTTGGACCCAATGCAAGCCGAACCGCAAGGGATGCCCAGTGATGGCAAATCCCTCTGCCCAGTCAGCCATTGCCACCCTCCCCATGGCCCACTCACTCAATTCTCCCTTGCCCAGCACCTGCCTACCGGTCCCACATGTCCAGCTCTCCTCCTGTCCCTCTTTGGAACCCATAGTCAGCCATCCACATTGAGCTTCCCCTCCACTACTTCCCTCCCTCCCTTCTCCCACTGTCCACCATTCCTGGTCTCCGCACTGCATTCCAGCCACCCCTGATGCCAGTCAATCACCTGGGCTGTGTCAATCAGGGTACCTAGAACCGTGCTGATGTTGCACTGCCAACTCATCTCATCGTTGCGGACTCCACAGGAAATCAGAGAACTCACGTAGCCAACTAAGCCCCCGACCGTTGGCAGTCTGCACCAACCAACCATCCCCACCAGGAAAAACCACCTGCAGTAGATCACAGAGCCAGGTACAGCAGGATCGAAGCCGGGTATCCAGAGTCGGTCAACACTAGGACTATAAACGGTTCAGTTTGGTCCAGTTTAGGACCAAAATTGCCCAAACGGGCCAACCGAACCAAACCAATAAGGAATCTGGAACCAAACCGAGCTGATTCATTGCCCGGTCAAACAGAAGCTGAACCGAACTGAAAATTTCGGTTTGGTTTGACAATTCAACTCACTGTTCCATCTGTTTCTTCATGCATATGCCAAATATCAAAGACAAAAGCATAAGGTGAATTTTAATTATTTACTGATAAATCAACAAATAAACAGTATAAAGTGATGTCCAATTATTTACTGATAAATCAAACACATTTCTCATCACAATAAACAAGTGGGGATAATAACATCAAAATTGTACATAGAATTTTCCTCAAACATTAAACCAGCCTTCTCATTCTGAGACAGCAAGACCTTCATTCCACCAGTCAAGGAGAACCGACAAATTCTCCTCAGTCACGCAACAAGTTGAAGCCATCTCAGCAGCATTTTGTAGAAACATAAAAAATAAAGACCAAAATGAAATGTACTAATTCTTCTAGACATTTAAATAGCAAAACACCCCCATGCTAAGGCAAGAAAAAACAGATTGGGGACAGAGGAAAATGGATCTCAAGTCCTCAGTCCTCACTGTTTACCAAGTTTCTGGAGGGTTTGCTGGCATCGGGACGATACCTTAAAGATAGGTAAGTGGGACAGCAACCAATAAAAAGCAAGATGGCACCAGAACTGGAAGGGGCTGGAACCAGAACCTCCCTTGCATCCGAGCAGGAGCAGGACCTGCCATATCTTCCTTTCCTTGCATCGAAGCAGCCGAGCAGGGCCTACCGGAACTGGAACCAGAGTTGTGTTGCCTTGCCGTTGTCATCAGAGCAGCCAAGCAGGGCCTGTGGGTGCGGGAGGGAGGAGCCGGGCCAGGAAGAGGTACAGTCATGCGTGCGGGGGGGGGGGGGGGCATTGGACAATGCTGTATGCATCGGGGCCATCGGCTCTTCAACGGGACCAAAACCAAACCAAACCGTGTAGTCCATTTCAGATTGGTTCAGTTTACAGGTTCACCAGTTTTTTTCACCCCTAGTCAACACCAGCCAAGCACGGACATCATCACCAGAGATGAAGTCACCCAGTCAGTTGGCCCGCTCGGTCCACTTTGTCTGGCCCATATCAGATTGATCAAATCTACTGTGAGGGCCCATCAACCTTTCTGCGCCTAGACTAATACTTAAGTTGAAGCCTTCTACCTCCCTGCAAGGTGTGGCCATTCACAAGTTTGTCAATAGCAGAGTTTGTACTAATGAGGTTGAGGGCAGACAGCTGGGTAGTCATCTACCAAGTTTAGACATTCAGGTATCTTATTGACCCCATTCTCCTGCTTGTTACACTTAACCTGTTTATTATATTCTCGTATGTAGTGTCCCGTACGTGAGAGTAGATTCTAGCTCATTTATATACGATGTCATCTGGTGAGGAAAGTCCCGCAGGTGGACCTAAAGTGAACTTGAATGCAAGTGTCGTCCACACAGGTAGTGTCCTCACCACCACGTCCCGTCTCCCATGTGACAGACAGCCAATCAGGTCAGCTTCTGTTCAATTTAGTTGAACCTCAAATATCTTGTTCATCTCTAACTCAGATCATAAACATATATTGCTCACAGCATCATCATTTAGTCCTATGTTTTAGGCAGTTTTGCATCCGATCATCTAATTAAATTGGTAGTGCATCTTAAAATAAATGCAGATGGTACATAAAGATCGACAGCCATGATTACCCAAGGAACAGAAAAAAAAAGATTCAAACTTACAGATGAAAAATTAGGACCATAGACCTGCTGAGGACACAGCATCAGACACTTGAAAGATAGCCTCGGGTAGTAAATGATATAATAATATACTAAGGCAGGTAGACTGGCAGGAAGTCACATGATGAATCACCAAGCTGACTGATGCAGGACGGACCAAACGAGCCTCCAATAGAGTGGTATGCTGCTCATCGCACTTTACCAGCTGGCCTCGCACAACCATCAGTTCAAGTGGAGACAAGCATGCCACTTGATCAGAGTCTCATCCAGCCCGTCCTACATCAGTCATTACTGATTCATAGAAATTACTTCACAGAAAATATCCCAAATAAATCCAATGAATAACTGATGACCATGTTATCAACAAAAAAGTAGCCATCATTCCCGTTTCTAACAAATCACATAATCCTACCCAGAAATAACTCCACCCATGTAAAATTATAGAAAATCTCCTTTATGATCAAACAATTCCATCACATTGAGTTTGGCAGTATCTGGGATAGCATTTACCATCCCAGGAACATCATTGAACCCAACTCTTGCAATTTCTCAGGATACCCTCTTTTAGCTTATCACGGTCGATTTCATATCTCAATATCCCTCTTACCAAGTGGAATAAAAGAATTAGTGTTGACTAAAGCAAAATCCCATATTGGACGAGCTTGGTGCTAAGTCAACTATAAACAGATTGTGCTGCTTGATGCTCCGATCAGAAACATATATATGCATCAGAATGGTCAACCCACCTTTTTATTATTAACTAAAAAAACTAGTTTGAACTTATATAAAGAGGGGAAGACAATTACCTGAGCAGCTTCAGAGATTGGAACAGTTGTAGTTGGATGAACTGCTTGATCCAACTGCAAGTAACAGATAGTAAGATAAATTATTGACAATGAACTAAGTAAATAAAAACATGAAAATAAAGACTACGGTAAGAAAATAGTTTTCCACAAATGAAAACTCTTGAAAGATGTCCAACAAGCTAAACTGGGTACAAACCATCTAAAGTTGTCATACATGATGAATTGAATTTCCAGTTTGACATTCATTTTGTGACTCGTAAGTGTTATATGTTGCTGTTTTTTTGGAAGGTTGCAGGACCACATATTTCCATTAATCAAAGTTAATTACAAAAAGTAAAAGAAGGGAACACAACACACTACTACCCCATCTCACTACCGTGGTGATAGATGAGGGTGGGGTTTACAATAATGAGCTAAAATTTAAAAGGCCTTCAAAAATCCGCCCATTCCTTGTTTGCCAAATAGCCTAACACATTTCAGGTAAGACAAAACCCCAAACTTTATTGCCAGAATTCCAGGGGTTCAACTTAGTCCAGGTATGCACAGAGAATACAGGGACAGGTTCTGACCACTGAATCTTCCAATCCAAAAACAAAACTTTCCAAAGGGAGTAAATAATTCCTCATCTGATGAAGAGATGATCAATAGTATTTCCTTTCCTACGGTATAAAATACACTGTAGATAGCTGTAGAATAATCTTGCTTAAATGGCATCTAGTGGGAGTTGATGCCTGCAAATGTTCCATAAGAATATTTTGATTCTGAAAGGTAATGGAGACTTCCAAACCACCTAGTACAAGGCACAAACACCCCCCATATGATAATCTGCTCTTAGTGGACTTAACTGTGAAAGCATATTTCTGGCATGGCAGCCATAATAGTTCATCCTCCTTGTCATTAACTCACTTATAATTATCAAGTATCCTCAGCATACTAGAGAGCTTACCGATCTCCTCTTGCTAAAGGTGTCTACGAAATGATAGGCACCATTTAGCACTGACATCCCACTTGTTGCACACCCTAGTTTGTGGCTCAGCATAAGGAAAACAGACTAGGAAACAAGGAAGTCAAATAGGCATGCCCAGTCCACTTATCTTCCCAGAATGAGGTTTTCTCACCATTTCCAACATTAATGCAACGGGAAGAGTTAAAAAAACACCCAAGTACTCAGAATGTCGTGCCAATAGAAAACCTACCTCTGTCTCCAAACTCTATAACCCACTCACCATTCGTCCCTCCCCCATATTTGGATATCACAATCCTGGCCCACAGAGCTTGTCTATAAGAATTCAATTTCCTTAGCCACTTACATAGGAGGGCTATGTTGATAGTCTCCAAAGGTAAGTCCTACACCCCCTCCTTAGTTGGCCTCCTGACATGATCCCATTTAATTAGATGAAGACCCTCTTTGTTGGTGTTCCCTTGCCAAAAGAATCTCGCTCTGATACTTTCCAGCTTGTTACAAAGATCTTTAGGCAGTTTGGGAATGAAGAAGAGAGAGATGGGAGTGCTCTGCAACATTGTCTTAGATAAAATCCATCTGCCACCAGCAGAAAATATTCTGTCTTTCCACCCTTGTAATTTGCTTTCTATCTTATGTATTACACATTGCCAGTCTCTACTCTTTATGCCTTTGTCGGATAGTGGGAGTTCCAGATACTTAATAGGTAGAGAGATCCAAGACACGTAGAAAATTTTCTTCCGCTGAACTCTTTGTTTCACATTAATGTTAATGCCGAAAAATTAGCTCTTTTCTTGGTTGATACTTGACTCTGACACTACTTGTAGAAATGAAACAAAATTTTGAGGAGGCATATTTATCAAGTTTACCGGTGGAGAAGAGGAGGTAATCAACTGCAAATAGAAAATATGTAATTCTTTCCTTATTAGCTCCCACCAATGCCTTCAATTAACCATGCATGCTCAGCTTTTGCCTATATAATACTAAGGACTTGGCTAACAAGAACAAAAAGAATGAGAGATTAGGTCCCCTCTTCGAGTCCTCTTGATAAAAAAAGTAAGCCAAAAAAATTACCATTAATATCAACTAAGAATTTCGCAGTGGAGATCCAACTCTTAATCCATCCAATCCATCTGTTCTTGAAACCCATAAGTTGCATAATACGAAGAAGATGATCCCATTTGACCCTATTGTAGGCTTTCTCAAAGTCTAACTTTGAAAGAATGCAATCTCTGTCTCACTATCTAATCATGTAAGTATTTATGGGCAGCCATGAAAAGAATTTCGCAGTGGAGATCCAACTCTTAATCCATCCGATCCATCTGTTCTTGAAACCCATAAGTTGCATAATACAAAGCAGACGATCCCATTTGACCCTATCATAGGCTTTCTCAAAGTCTAACTTTGAAAGAATGCAATCACTGTCTCACTATCTAATCATGTAAGTATTTATGGGCAGCCATGAAATTTTCAAGGATGTATCATGTATCTCCCAGGAGTAAAATCAATTTGAGATGCAAAAGTCATAATATCAATGTATCTACTCAACCTTTTTGCAAGAGCCTTAATAATAATCTTGTAACTACAGTTAAGTAAATTGATCAGCCCCAGGTCTTCAATGTCATCGACATTCTCCTTTTTTGACAACAGAACCAAGGTGGTCGAGTTCAGGAATTTGATGATATTAGGGTTATCTTCAAAGTCCCTGATCAAGGCCATGAAGTCTTTGATGTAACCTCAAAATTTTCCCTAACAGTCTTTTATCTTTTTAGAAAAAAGAACGTTAGGTTTGATTAGCTCTAACAACTAGAAAACTATGTGGTATTCCATAGAAGTATAGGTAATTCATGAATCATTATATGTATAAAAATATGTATTGAAGTTGTTGAGGTTCCCTAAATTTTTTATTTTATTTTGACATTTCCCATATCAGAATTGCGAAGTACCAATGTTAATCATATCGAGCAAATGCTCGAACACCCTTGATTGACCGTCAAAGTAAATTTGGTGTCAAAGCCATTCATCCACAAAAATGAGGGACAACTGGACAAGCCCCCATGACCTTAGTCGAAATACCAACTTTAGGTGTATTTGGGTCTCATTCGATTTGAATTTCATATTTGAATTTTTTTCGATCTTCCAATTTCTTTTATTTTGAGTCTCTGTTTGGGGATGTGTATTTGAAATTTAAAGCTTCACTTTTATTAATCAGATTGTTTGTTTTATTTGGGTTCCCTTTGTTTGGTTTAAAAGTGTGAGTTTCAATCTTGGACATTCTTTACATCAGATTTTTAAACATTCATGAATTTCATATTTGTCTTTAAGTGAAGTTTAAGATTTATTTTTTTAATCCTGTAAGTTTTATTTGTTTTCTGCAACTTTGTAGTTTCAGATTTGACCCCTCCCTTTTTGAACTGGTTTTTTATCTGCCTTTTGCCTTTTTTCCTGATATGGTGATTTTCAGTTTTATGTTATCTCTTAGTTTTTTTGGTTCCCCAATTTTCAGATTTGATTGGTCTTTAGTATGGTTACAATTTCAGTATATAATGTCTTCCGATTTATCTTGTTTCCTCTTTGTTGTAAGCATTCCTCAAAGGTCATAAGGACTTGAATTTCTCCATAAAGCATGGTCATTTAACTTGAACATGAAGGTTTCATTCATATCATGGGTTCAGTACACTTGCAAAAGCACAAGCCTCAATGGGCTTTAGGAGGTGATTTGGGCCTAAGGAGTGACTTGGAGTTTGGCAGCACGAAAATCCATACTCGGCTTTTCCTCAACTACTAGGATAATCGTTGAGCTCAATTGGTTTAGTTAAAGGCTTGTTGGCATGGGTATCATGCACAGCCCTTCACTAATCCATTCGGGGTTGCTTTCTTCATTTTTATAAGTTTTCAATTTCTTTGTTTTCGTTGAGCCATTCAAATGCCAGTAATTGGGCCTCAATGGGCCTATTGCACTTCTTCAGTCTGGGACCTCAAATGGGCTAGTTGGAGCTTCATTGGGCCTGCTGTGGGCCAACATGCTGTTGTGCTGCTTTGTGCGATTCTCCTGTTTTTGTGCACCCTTCAGCCCTCTAGGAGTGCTGCATGAAAGCTGGGAATGGGGCTGTAGATGGCTAATATTGGGCTAGTATAAGGGCTGAGCCGCTGAGCATAGTCTTTTTTGGGAATTGAGATCAAATTGGTTTGAAACTTGTTCATGAACTGTAATTGACTAGGCTCGGTGGTGACTTCATGGGCCTAGAATGAATTTTTGTTGGTGTAGGATAAGAGAAGGGTACCCCCTCCTCCTCTTCATCTTCATCTCTCCTTCATCTTCATGTCTTCTTCATCCTTTTGTCACAGCAAGCCCCACAGCAGCAGTTCAAGGGGTAAGGTATACAGGTTCTCTTTATTAAGGTTTTGGTGATGATTCTTCTTTTGGCTGCAGGTGGAAAATGATGTTTTTGTTTTTGTTTGCTCAACTAACTGCAAGTGGCAGTAAGGGGATCTATTCCCCTTCTTCTTGCAGATGGGCATGCACAGGAAACAGCAGCGGCAGCAAGGTGGCTGTTTATGCTCCTCCTACAGACGCAACGGCAAGAGGAGGGGGCAGTCAGCTGCATTTCCTCTTCTTGCTTGTCTTGGCACAGCAGTACCATCAGTAGAGAGAGAGGTAATGTTGCCTTTTTTTTCTTCCTTATTTGCAGTGGTGCAGGAGTAGTAAGGGGTAAGAACCCCTTGGGCCTTCTTCTTTACCTCATACATGGGCGCAGGTAGTAGCAGTGAAAGGTTTGAACCTCTCTTCTTTCTCCTTCCTAATCTTACCTGACTAGGCAGTAGGCACAGCAGCAAACAAGAGGATTGAAAACCCCTCTTCTTCGGGTCTTCTTCTTCTTACCTACCTTGGCATAGCAGCAGAGGTGGGTTGCTGATTTTCTTCTCCTTGGAGCAGGATCAGTAGCAGGGCAAGGTGCAGGTGCAGGATACAGCAGTGGAAGGATGGTAGCCAGTTTTCTTCTCCCTACCTTTCACCTTTATGGTGCAACAACAGTAAGAGAAGCCGATGCTCCTCTCTTTTCTTTCTTCTTTTCTATTCCTTCTCTTCGAACGTGGCACCAGCAATGGGTGCAGATGGCTAGAAGTAGCAGCAGGAGCAGATAAATCTACCGTCTCCCTTCTTCGTCTTCCTCTTTTCTTCCTCTTCTGTTTTACCCAGTCGCAGCAATCAGTGAGGGTGGGTATCCCCCTCCTCTTATTCTTATTACCAGGGCACAGCAACATCAGTGAGGGCTTAGCCCCTTATTCTTTCTTGGCGCAAGGACGCACCAACGGGAGCAGTAGAGAGAGGCAGAGGGGAGATGGTGCAGGAATAGAGAGGAGAGAGAGAAGGGGGAGGCTCAGATCCTTCTCTTCCTTACCTTTCTTCTTCAGTACAGCAACAGGAATAGAAGGAGCAGATGCTCCACCTCTCTTTCTCTCTTCCTGGCGAAGACAGCAGCAGCAGGGGGCTTGGCAAGGCAGACAGCAGGGGGGAAAGAATGGAGCAACAAACAAGGGCAGTCGAGCTTCCTCCTCCACCTGCAGAGGGCATAGCAAGCAGCAACAAGGCAGCAAGGCGAGGGGTGGTTGATCTGAGAGAGCTGCCGACCCCTTCCCATATGGTCATGCTCTTATAGAAGAAAGTGGGAGATGAAAGGGTGGAGATGACTAAATGGTCAAAGTGACCTTTCACCTTCCCCCATGCGCTCCTCCATTATCCAAAGGCTGCTGCCTGTAAAAGAAAGAATTAATGACCGTTAATAATGCCTTCACATCCTCCGAGGGCAGCTCCTTTAGGAAGGCAGAATGATAACCTCAAAGTCTTCTCTTCTCCCAAGGGTGGCTACTTTTAAGAAAAGTTTGATGACCCAAAGTCTTCTCTTCTCCCTAGGGTGGCTGATATGGCAGGTGGTTGAATGGGCTAAAGTGTGCACTCAAGTGGGCTAGATTTTAAGCTGCAGCCTGACCCATGGTCAGTCAACCCTTGGGGTCCTGCGACCCAGATGTGGGATCGGTCGCATGACCCTGTGACCCGGTGTGGATCCTGCTCAACCAGGTCGCCAACTGTCACGTTGGCTAGCCAGTCATGTGATTGTTCAGGGCCTTCTAACAAGGATCGCATGATCGGAATCGGTCCCTGGATCGGTGGGGTCCACTCCAATCCGGATCGGATTGATCTGATCCCGGACGATCCTCCAGAAGGTAGACCGATCCAGAATCGATCTAGATCGGTTTTTCTTACCAACCCAAGGGGGGTGAATTAAGGCCCCAAGCACCCCCTCAGGGGGGGCTAAGGGTCACCCAAAGGGGTGACCCCGTTGAAGGCAGAAGGCACCCCCTGCAGGGGTACCGTGGAGGGAAAAGGGGGCATCGGAGGTCCCCCCCCTAACTTACCTGCTATAGGGGTGGATCGGCCCAAAACCTCCAAGGATCGGCCGATTCTGGAGGATCACCACCTGGGGTTGGGGGCTTGGAGCCCTAGATCTCCCAAGAGGAGAGGGAGGAGGGTCGAAGGGGGCTTCTGCCAAAGGAATCGGTCTGATCTCTCCCAATTTGAGAGAGATCGGACCTAAAATATCTCCAGAATCGATTCTGGAAGTTCCAATTTTCCGGAAATCGGTCCGGATCGACCGATTCCCTAATTGGTCAAAGGATCAACTGATCCAGCCGGGAGGCCGGCCTAGAGCAGTAAATTTGTGTGGAATCGGATCGGTGGCTACCGATCTGATCCAAAAATCGGCCGATTCTGGAAACCATGACTTCTAAAGGCCCCCAAGGTGTCTCCTCTCACCTCTCTACTCTCTTGGAGATCAATCCTTTGTTCCATGGAGTTGGGGGGCTTCTAAAAAGCAATATTTGTTGTAATATCTTAGAAAAAAAGAAACTATTTGGTATCATTGTAAACAGAACTGTTGAAAATTTACAAAAACCAAAGACAACGTTTCTTACTTCCATGGAGTTTCTGGATGTTGAAACAGCATCGTAACTATGCTCATTCTGACCATAATCAAAACTCAGTTCTCCATCATCATTAGCGTCATCTCCATTGTCAATACTGTTTCCATTGTCGTCACTATCTGTGCCATCCTCTTCAAGTCCATTGAACTGGTAATCGATATGCTGCTTCTCAGCAACAAGTTTAACATGTGGTTCAACAGCCTCAAGCAACTTAATTCCTTTCCTAAAGAAGCTTAACTGTTCCATCCACGAGAGAGTAATGTTACAGTTTAAAACCCTATATTAAACATCACTAAAAAAATAAGAAGTAAAGATCTTTAAGAAAAAAAGTACCTGTGCAGAATGATGGCGTGCAGCTTGAGTCAGAAGACTGCGTGACTGACCTTGCTTCAGTGATTTCAAACGGAAAACAAATAAAGTTGCCTCCTGATCGTAACCTTCTTGAGCTGCTTGCAAATGTTGTAGTGTTGTACTCTCTCTGGGGCTTTTGGATCGTCCTTTATTACCTCTTTGCGCTGCCAGCATGTCTTCGTAGACCTCCCTGAAAAAGATGTGGAAATAAGCACAAAATTTCAAAGTATGTTGGCAAACAATTTCATCAACTAGTAAAGAAACGCACCGTTTTTCATCACATTGACGTTTCATTTCCTACAAGAGCAAAGTGTAAATATAATTCAGAATTCCTTTAAACAAGATACTCAAATGGCAAATTTGGTGCTGCCCTCTCCATGGAAAGATAAAAGATCAGCTTTCAAAATCATTCCCCACAAAACACTGGTGATAAGTACGTTGAAGCCAGAGTTGGAAAGGAAAATAGTCCAATGTGGGAAGTTTCTTCTCTATGAATGCGTTATGAAATGCAAGATTTTTGTTTCAAGCATATTAACGTAAGAAATTACTGAAAGGAGGAAGAAGCCAGAACTGGAAGGAAGAGTAAAACCTTAATACGAAGAAAGGTAAAAAAAATTAGTATTTTTGAATTTCACCGGGTCTCTGGCTATTGAAGAGTATCGTCTGCATATTGAATGTGAGATGTAGCTTGAGAATTCTGAGCCTCTAGCTAATGCTAATTCCTTCAATTAGACATCACCTTTTCTCTCTAACCCACGAAGAGTGAAGGATTTCTCCATTGGATGAACAGGTACCAGAGATAAAGGATCTCCAGATGCCTCTAGAAGAATTAAAATAGCATCTAACTTCCCTGTTAATCAGAATGGAGAAAGTCGCCAAAGTTTTCAAGACAAGCAAGGCGACATAGTACCGTCTTGTCACTAAGGCGGTAAGGCGAGACGTTAGACGACACCTTTCTACAGTAAACTTAGTAAAACAACAAATATATGAGTGACAAATAATATATAAAAACAATGAATAGCTATAACAACATGTAAATCAATTAATAATGTGCAAGTGCATACAATTAATAGCATGAATACCTAATTAGAACTACTCCAGTAAGTTAATTTTAACAATTAATTTATATTAACTATTAGTAAATATCTATGAAATTACTTAGTTGTGATTATTATTCTATCAAATAATCTATTTATAATCAAATTAACTATTAAAACTAGTAATTTTTACTTTAAAACCACTCAATTAAAAAATATTAATATTTAATTAACATTATTTATTTTTAAACAAGACAATGAGAAGGGAGAGTGGCGGCAAAAGGGAGTCCTCAAGCGACAGTGGGCTAGTGGAGATGATGGGGGTAAGTGGATCCGGAGGAGTCGAAGAGGTCGCGGGGTCTCCGATGGCATTGGAATGAAGGTTGGTCACCGGAAGAGGAGGAATATGGGGAGGGAACAATGGTGGGAGACAGGTAGTGGCCTCCACAAATCCTCTGGGGATCACCAGTGGGTGTTGGGAGGCCGATGACAATGGGGTTGCAGTTGATGGCAGGACCTTCGATGCCAGGGAGCATCGAGCCAACGTGAAAAGAAACGACGATGCCAAATCAGAAACGATGTAATTGGGATCAGAGAAGGAGGAATGGAAAAGAACGGCAAAGACGCCGACTAGAAGGACAGGGGGGAAAGCTCGAAATCGGCCTCTTATAGGAGATGAAATGGATGTCAGCCTCTTATCTTAAAGATAGCCTCCATTGTGGAGGATGTGAAGGGGTAATCGGAGTCAAGCCCCTTACGCACGAACTAGGTCACTAGCCTTCAAATCCCAAAAATTCTCCTTGTTCTTAATTCTCGTAAGTGGGGCTTCCTCTTATAAAACGAAGCAAAATTACAAAAAGGGCCACTTTAAAGTATTATTTACAAATAAGTCCTCAAAAAAATAAAAGTAAAAAAAGACTCTAAAAAACTTCAAATATTTACAAACAGATCCGATAAGGACCGAGATACAACATCAACTCAAAATCGACTAAACTGAATTCTCATCACTCTCCTCTACCGAAAAAACTCATCCCCAAGTTTCGAACTGCATCACAAACATCTCTGTTTTATTTATCCATCAAGCACGAAAGTTGACAGAAACATCCTAAGAGTCAGCTCATAAAAATGAATCATTCCCAATTTCTGAGACTAATTTGATACAAGACTTCACAATAGAACTAGGCCAAAAAGCTGTAAAAACATTAAAATGCTCAAAATAATCTAAACTAAGTCAAACAAAGCAGACAAGTCTTAAACTGGTCAAAAATGGGCCCGAACCAGCCCTAGGCCACGACTTAACCCAGCCAGGGTCGTGGAGTTGTTGCTAAGTCCGACATGAGGGCCATGGA
Source organism: Cryptocoryne crispatula var. balansae (assembly GCA_036172225.1). Lineage (NCBI taxonomy): Eukaryota > Viridiplantae > Streptophyta > Magnoliopsida > Alismatales > Araceae > Cryptocoryne > Cryptocoryne crispatula. The sequence goes on from CM069931.1 coordinate 32,708,628, forward strand.
GGCTTGAGGACGCACTAGCATGTGTGAAGAAGCGAGACCCTGGTGGGGGTTGTGCAGGTTTTGTGTCGCACCCACATGCATGAAGAGGTGAGACCTCAACAAGAGGCGTGGCAACGTGAAAGCACCATCGAGGACGCATGAGAGGGGCCATGGTGGAGTTGTGGCAACTTCTTATGGCATACGAGTGGAGTGTTATGGTGCAAATCGAAAGGCAAGAGTGCATGAAGACACTTAGCAACAAACAAAAGGGACAGACAAGGTGGGATTTCGTCGCCTTATGTGTCTTCGTCGTCATCTAGACAAGCAAGTCATAACAGATGATGCCAATGGCGTAGCCGACACCCTTGCACGGCCGAGAGAGGGCAAGAAGACCTCACACACCTTCCTTGTCATCCTCAACCATCTTCTTCTGCTCTTCATCATCTTCTTTGTCTCCTCCTACATCGTCTAGAATGTGAGAGAGAGAGAGTAGGGGGATGACAAGAGTGAAGAAGACGGTCAGAGAGGTCGTGGGATCTCCAATGGCACTGGAACAAAGGCTGATCACTAGAGGAGGAAGAGGTAGGACATGGGGAGAAACTAACGGTGGGAGAGAGATAGAGGCTCTCTACAACTCCTTCGGGGATCACAGGAGAGTGTTGGGAGGCTGACGACAATGAGGCTGCAGTTGATGGCCGAAGCTCCGATGCTCGGGAGCGTTGAGCCAATGCGAAGAAGAACAGAGATGTCAAATTAGAAACAGCGTAACTGAGACCAAAGAAGGCTGAAGGGGAAGGGGAAAATAATAGCACAGAGGCCAACTAAAGGAAAGGGGGAACGTTCTAAACCGGCCTTCTGCTGGGGATAAAATGGATGCCAGCCTCTTGTCGAAGATGAAACAAAACCTCTATCATGGAGGGGGTGACAGGGTAATAAGGACCAAGCCCCTTGCGCACAAACTAGGTCACCGGGCATCAAATCTCAAAATTTCTCCTTGTTCCTTTATTCAAGAAAGTGGGGCTTCCTCTTATATAGAGAAGCCAAATTACAAAAAGGACTACATTAAAGCACTATTCACAAATAACTCCTCAAACAATTAAAAGTAAGAAAAATGATTCAAAATGCTTCAAATATTTACAAACAGATCTGAAAAGGACCGAAATACAACATCGACTCAAAATCGATTAAAGTTCAAGACTTTAAGAGTGGTAAGAAAAGCTTTCCAGTTGGCCATATCGTACACCTTTTCAAAAATCAAATTCAGCACCGCACCCTTCTTTCTTTTCCTTTTAATGTCATGGATGATTTCATGGGCAATCATGCAGAAATTAATAATCAATTTCCTTTTGAAAAAAATAAATTAAAATTTGTCAACCACTTTAGAAATCACCTTCTCCAATCTGTTGGCCAGGGTTTTGTGAAGATTTTATAAATGGTGTTCAGAAGCCTATAGGTACTAAACTGCCCCTGTCAACCAGGTACCAAAAGTGCAAAAAGAATTATGCCGGAAAACCATCCGGCCAAGAGATTTATCCTTGTCTAGTGTTTAATATAGTAGCAACAATCTCCTCCTCTGTCATTGGGGTCAGGAAGAAAAAGGTTATCACCATCAGCCAACTTAGGGTTTGACAAGTTGCTCATGGATGGTCTCCAAACTCTTCCTCTTCGAAGAAAGAAGATAAGTATTGGACAAATCTCGTTGCAATTTCTTCGTCATTAGTGGTGGTACTTCTGTTATCTGATGAACTAAAGCAGTGCTTGAAATGATTATTTGTTGGATTTAAGCAACTTCATTAATCAACGGTCCTCCAATTTATTTTTTATTTTCTCAAATCATAATTGTTGGCTTGTTGCTTAGAATGTTAAAGGAAAACTCAGACCAAAATTGATCACAACACAAATAATTGAATAACTAAATCTGTAGTCTCAATGCATGGGGGCAGCATAAATTATATACCGCCATTTGAGCATTCAGTTAAAGCATTCAACATTAATAAACCATTTAAAATGGTGTGTAGAAAAGATAAACCTCCACAGTTTGAAGTTCTTTGAGGAGAGACTCAGACGGGGTGGATATGGTCTGTGTAATGTGTGACCGCTGAAAGAGGGTAAGAATAGCATGATTCAGGCAACTATCCAGAGTGACAATCCAAAAAATTATAGAAACTGTCAAAACTTACATAAACATCAACAAGTTTTTGGAGCTCAAACTGAGCCTTACCCAGTGTCAGAAGAACTCTACCTGAAAATGGAGAAATATAAATGCATAAACGTGATCACTTTTTCTGATATCAAACAGTATAATTACTACAATAACATAAACAAGTAAGATCATGCACCCAGAAGTCAGAACACTACAATGTCATCAAGCAGTAAAAGACCTGCATGAGAGTTGGACGGTGATGAAAAGAGTTATCATTTATATTCTGGCTTTTGAAGCCCTGATGTTTGCAAATCCATCGAGTAATGCTTCTAACAGCTACATTATTACTTTTGAAACTAATGGAACCCAGTGAAATCCCAACAACAAAATAGAATGAAGGTTAGTGAAGGAAACCGCCACAAGACATCTAGTCAATCCAGTAACAATGCAAACAACTAGGAAGTTGAAGACAAACCAGACATCAAGTGTCCAAGATCTCAAATTTCTTAACTCCTAGCAAAGATTACTAATTCATGACGCAAGGCTTAAGAGATAAAGAATGAACTTTGTGTTGCAGGAAAACTTGAAAATTACCGCTGAACTAATGTAGCGGCCTTAGACATTACCATCAAAGGCAAATCATATGTTGAATAGCATAAGAAGTAAACTAACTGATCAGCATTCTTACCACTCTCTTCATCATCATTCGATGCGGTTTTCTCAAGCAAGCAACTGCCCAACTCCCCAAGGGACTCTGAGAATTCTGCAACAATAACGATGGGCATACAAATAAAACTATGCAGAAGAAACAATGTAGAGTAGGAAAATTTGGTGCAACTCTTACATCATTTAAAAGAAAATCAAGCCATGTTATCAACAAGGTAGCAGAAGTGTGAAACAAAAAACAGAGAAAACCATGGTTTGCAGAATCAGCCGCCAATTCCGGATTGAGAACGGCATAAGCCGACCTGATTTGGGGAAAGATCCAATCCACCCTGGATTCCCATTCAAGTCAGCAAGAATCGTCCAAATCGGTTTGGATTGGGCCAGAATTGGCAGACAATGTTGACAGTGGCAGCCCTGCCACAGTGTCTTCCCCATTCACTCCTATCAGGTCCGTCATTGGATATGTGGGAATCAAGATCTGGCCCAGATGCCATGGCTGAGGCGCAATGGAACCAATAGGAGTAAGTAATAGGACATATAGATATCAAGATCCAGTACAAATGCTGCTGCCGCACCTGCGGCACCGCCACCTCCCTGGTGCTGGATTCCAGTGCCGAAGGGTCAGATCAACCCAGAATCCCCTTAAAAATGTATCTTTATTGTTTTTTTACATTACTTAAATTTTTATTTTTTAAAGAACCAATTATGGCTGACTCCGTATCGATTTCCCTCCGATGGAATCAGTCAATTCTGCCAATCTGATTCAGATTGGATTCGATACTAGACGTCCGGTCACCAATCTGATTGTGCCATCATTGGAGAAAACAAGAGAGCAGCAAAAAACAGGTTAAAGGAAATTGGGAAAAAAAGAACTGAGAGGCATATATTAGTTAAAGACTACCAAAATCCTCAGGCATGCCGTTTTACAATAACAATCAGAACATACAAGGAAAAATGTCACCATCTGCCACCTTTTTTAAAGGTGACACAGGGTCACAATTTCATAGATGATAAAAAGGAATACAAAATAAAAAGTTGCAGGAAAATAAAATTAAAGACTCCAACCAGTCACTACCGAGAAGGTAAGGTCAGGCCAGTTACAAAAGAATTGATCAAAAGCAAAAAAACCGCTCCAAGAAAGCCTCCTCATCCGAAGAAAAGATGCTGCAAACCATTGTCCAGTCTTTCACCAACCAACCAACTCTCTTTATAATCATCTTTATATGCTCAAAGTGGTTGTCAAAGATCCTTCTGTTTCTAGAGCACCAAATAGACCACAAGATTGCCAGTTGTGTTAACTCCCAAAGCTGAGCGTCATTAGGCCAGGGGTTTGTAGTGGGCCCATACAATCAAAAGAGAATGAGTACCGCCCGAATCCCTCCAAGGGAGGTGCCACAGAAAGTTGATCACTCCACAATTAAAGAACAAGTGATTAATGCCTTCTTACATGATACCACATAAAGCAAGAGCTGCTTCGAAAATCCTTGAAGATCCCTTTGAGATGTTGTCTGGTCAGGAGCCTATGTTTGCATATCTTCCAGAGAAAGAGCTGATTTTAATTGGTAGAATATCATTCCACACATACTTGAACCAAGGAACTGTCACCCCTCCAATAGAAAGTCTGGCGACGGCTGACTTGACAGAAAAAATGATTTTCTTGTTAGGCAACCACATTAGTTTGTCTATCTTATCCTCCTCACACTTATGCCCCTCAAGTATGGAAAGCATGTCTGCAAAATCCCTAATTTCATCATCATTGAGGTCACGTCTGAAGTGGAAGAACCAAGTAGCATAAGCATCCCAAAAGGATTTAACACTAACATGTGGAAGTCTGCACAGATTATGAAGTTATGGATATAGAGAGGCCAACATGTACAGTCCAGTCCATCTATCATCCCAAAAAGCCATTCTAGCACCATTATCATCCCGGGTGTCCTGCCACCAGTGACCAGCCGAAAGTGATTCTTTCTTCTTTGTTTTCTTTGTTTCTATCATCTTTAAGAAGACTGATCAGCCAATCTGATCCCAATCCAGAATACCATGACCACAAGTCATTAAACCAAAAGGAAAGGAACATAAAGGAGGACGCAAAGTTTCTAACAAGAAAATAAAAAAAAGAAGTTACAGCAATTGAAAGAAGTAAAACAAAGCACACAAACTCAAAAGGCCAAAAGAAAGACATAACCACAAGTCAATGACCATCAAACAAAAGACCCCTCCCCAGCCATAATTGGCAGAATAATCCCGTCTAAATTGGGATCGGCATAAACCAACCCGATTCAGAAGAGAAATCTGATTCACCCCCAGATTCTCACCGGAATCAGCCAGAATCAACCTAAGCAGCCCCGACAGTAGTGGTGGCACCCTGTGGCACCGTTGCGTCTTCCCCACCTGACTCCTAAGATACAATGACTTAAAGTCACCAGATCTTGTCGTACCAGGTCCATAGGACCCAATACGACCTGCCTTTGCTGCAGAGGCACCCTGCAGCACTGCCGCCTCCCTGATGCCAGATTCCAGCACTGGAATTCCGTTAGGAATGTATCTTTAACAATTGACATACCTTGTATGGTAACAGTTGTGGTTTTTTGGAGAGCCATTAGACTTGCATTCTTCTTACTCTCATTTCCAGTCTAAAATACAAGACATCAATAAGACTAAATCGTTCCTGAAGAAATAAATGTCTCTGTTGTTGAAGAAAAGAAGAGGCAAATGACACAAGGAGACTTTTTATCAGCTCATCTTGATCAAGTATAAAGAACATTGGCGAGAGTTTCATTGGAATAATAATCTAGAAGAATACCATATGCACAATTTGCTGCAGCTGCTGCCGCAGACAAGAGACCATCATAGCAGTTTCTCATTTCTTGCATGTCCTGGAAAAAGAAAATAATGAACAAGCATATAAGAAAGTCCATCTCCTTATATAACTTAATAATGCAGCAGTACCATGACAAACCATACTGGTCAATTTAGGTTATAAAAGTTAGAAGGAGAAAGTAAGTGTGGTGTCATAATGTGGACAGTTAGAAGTGAGGTAAATTTTTCATTCAAGAACGTCCATATTTTAGAACCAGTTTTGTTAAAAATACTAAGCAAGGACATAGTTGTTGAGGCCATAAGACGCCCAAGACGTTCAAGGGTACCAATTCTACTTAGGCGACAAGGCCGTCACTTAGACGTTGCCTAGGCAATCAAGGCGGTAACATTAGATACTTATATATACATGTGTATACATATGCGTAAATACATATATAAACATATATAATTAGATGTTAGTACTATACATATTTATGTATACATACAAATATATAGACATAATTACATAAATAATTGTATTTTTATGTTACATAAATGATTGTGTTTTATTTATGTAATTATGTATATGTGGGTATATATTTTTTGAGAAAGAATGTTGATATACTAAGCAAGAGAAAAAAAAAGAATCAAAAAGATAAATCTTAAGTATATAACATATATTTATAATTACAAATCTTAAATATATGTGATAATATAAGTGATAGTGAAATATATTATATGTTTACAATATCATTAAATGGGCAACCACGAATAGCAAATTGATTTTTTAACCAGTTGATGGGGCAGTGCCCCTTGTGGGGGTATCCATTGCCGCCGCCCCCCCAAACCAACACAAAAAAAAAATCAGGTTGAAGAGTTAGGGGTGCCTACTCAGGCACCTTGGGTAGGCAAGGCGCCAGCAGTATAGAGCCTTTACACCTAGGCGGGACCTTGACAAATGACAACTATGGTGGGGAAACATTTTGTCTTAATTGAAAAAAAAACGGCCAGGTGTTGCCATGTTGCTGGAGGCTGCTAACTCTTGGGTTGCAACAGAGTGTGGCTACAGTTGAACTTTCATATCTTAGGGCTCCCTCTCATACCTAGTGTTATCATTTGCGGCATGGTTTGCAGGATCATCCGATCCCGAATCAGGATCAGCAGGTGTCAACTGAACATGGGGTTGTGGGGCCTGATGCCAAAGACAATTTCCACTGGCCAACACAGCTGATCCGGGGCTGATTGCCGCAGGGAGGCGACAGCAGCTGGCCCTGCTCTTTAGTTAAGGAGGCGAATGGGGAGGACAGATAGTCATATATGTCCAGTGGACCCAATACAACCAGATGGGCTAACTTCTAGTTAGCGGATCTCTTTCTATCCGGACAAGGGACCTGATATGAGATGTCAGGTTAAATCGGGTCTGTTGGACCCAATACACATCATCCGAAGACACAGGGTTGAAACTCGATTTTGAGAAGACTATAGCAGAGTAAATTGGAAGTGTCTATTCAGGATTCTCAGTTAGATTCAGAGTTGCTTTCACAACTAAATTCTCCATCAACATTAATGGTAACCTCTTTGGTAATTTTGGTTATCCCAGATGCTTGAGATTAAGAGACTCAATTTTTCCTCTTCTCTGTCTTGGTTGGATATGTTTTCAATCTTGTGGGAAAAAATAGTTGATTAAGGGTCCGCTTGATAACTCTTATCTAATTTCTTATGTTTGACTCAGTCAGACCTTAGATGATGGAGGATGTTCGATATTACATCTGAAGAGAGCTCTAATCCAAGCTCTGTGTCTGAAATACACTTTTACCAGACCAAATGTGAGGTCTCACTTTTTTTTGGTTCAGATCCTTGGTGCCAGTTGCACCCGTGACCAGCACAGTAGCACCACCTTGATCAATCAAAATGGTTTGTTCCCTGTTATATTGCCCAGCAGCCCAGGTCTTGGTTCCTCTCTCTCTCTCTCTCTCTCTCTCTCTCTCTGTGTGTGCAGTCAAAACATTTTAATATTTATCTTAATTTTTAAAATTATTTTAAATATTTAATTTTACTATCTATTTAAAATATTTTTATACATATTAGTATTTAATAAAATATTATGGATGTCAACCTTTATATTTGGTATGATCTAGGTTATATGTTCATAATATACTCCGTTAACGTATATATTACAATGCATATACTTCATGTTCATTCATCTTAATAAAATCTTAATTTAGATATTTTATCAAACAATATTGATCTCTTATGTCTTAATCAAATTAAGTACTTTTTTACCACTCATTGAGATGTTAGACATAAAATTAAGAGTTAAGATTTTCGGATTAAGCCTAATCAAATGCCACCTAAGACGTGATTGAAGGAATCAGAGTTGGTAGCCGTCTTGAACATATCACTCATCTCCAGTTTGCAAACAATACTATAATTTTTTCAGTTGCCATGTGAACAAATGTATCAATCTAAGGATCCTTTTGTGGACGTTTGAAGCAGTTTAAGAATTAAAAATCAACAAAAACAAATGTGACCTATTGGGGATTCATGTATCCAGTTCCTTGATAGCTTGTGGAAGTTCTTCCCAATTATGAAATTCGGTCTTCCCCTATTGGCAGGGTATCAGAAAAATCGGTTGACGTCCGCCTTTAAAAAATATAGAAAAGAAATTACAAGAATGGAAAGAGACAGTTTTATCTGCCGGTGGATGATGGTTACAATCGAAGATAGCCAATCAGAGAATCTAATCTATTTTTTCTCAATTCTAAGATTCCCAAGAAATTCGGAGTGAAGTATAAACCGTGAGATCAAACTTCTTTTGGTAGAATTCGTAAGACCAGAGAGGTCTCCATCTACATGGGATAGTGTATAGGCCCAAGGAAGGTGGTATTTGTTTTCTACCTCGGGAAAGCATTAATCAGTAACTCCTTTATAACACGTTATAAAGATTCAGTCAAGATGGAACCATGGTTTGAGCATCTCGAGCCCCCCAAGAAATGGAACATCCAAAACTGACTGTTACGAGCGGCCTGGTCACACACACTGGTCACGCCCAGGCCAGCCACCCCCACAGTGGCGTGCACTGCAATACAATAAGATCTAGTCACTTAAGTGACAGGATTAGTCATATTGAGTTTAAAGCATCGGATATAGGCCATTCATGCCAGGTCCACGTGGACCCGGTATTGGACAGGAAATCTGCACGAAGTCAGTGGCGCTGTCCCAACACCGAATCAACCCCAAATGGGTTGGATCGGACCAGAGTCCAATGTAGAATCTATCTATGTGCCAAATTTCACTTTTTATGGTTTAGATTTTTACACAGAATCTATCCAATGTAAATATAAATAATATATAAAATAAAAAAGAAGCACATAGACTATCTTTTTGGTATTGAGGGTGTTTTTTAATTACTCATTCACACAACTGATAAACAAATATATTATATTTTTTGCATATAAGTGCAATAATGTATTCCATTTTAATAGAATATTATGTTATGTTTCATTCATGCAAACATTTTAATCCAATATTCGGAGATCCGATCTCCCAAGATTTGTCTAAGATCTCTCAAGATCAGATCTCCTCGTTTACCACCATCACGCCCAAACCAAGATCCAATATGGCAATTCTTGGTCTAGAATGAATCTACCACTGATGCAAGCACAGTGTGGGACTTGTCAACTTATCCATCCAGTTTCTTAGTCTTGACTCATAATCCTCGGCAGTGCCTGAGTGGACATGCCCTCCCACCGAGAAAGGTGGATCACGGGTTCAATCCCGGGGCTCTTGGCCCATGTAGTCTCTCCTGCAACCATTGCAGCAGTGACCGAAAAAGGTTTCTCAGTCTTGTGGCCAATACTTTTGATATACTTCTGTAATAGTAGATAAGCAAACTATTGGCCAAGAATAAAAATCATAAGATCTACTCTTTTACCCTTGTTAATCTATAAATATCTTCTTTACTTTATTTAGTTTCAGATTTCTCATACATCTATTTGAAGGTCTCATCTCTTGCTCATCTAACAACCTTTTTTTGCTTCACTTTTTACTATCTTAACTTGTTTAACACACTTGAGCAATCTTTAATATCAATCACTCTTACACTTACAGTCTTTTCACTTCTCCATTCCACCATCATCTCTCCTTTTTAAGTGGGCAATGTATTTTAGACTCTCCAAGTATTTTTCTAGCTACATCTCTAATCTTGTTGTCTTGTTCATCCACATCGCATTAACTTCTACTTTGAATCTCAATCATTTACCATGATAAGTTCATTCTCAAATATCTCTTACTTCACCCACTTTAATTTCCACCATTGAATTATAAGTGAAAATTTCCTTTTAAATGTGTTTGCTCATCTCTTGATCTTAACATCTAAAATCTCTAACTTATGTTGACTTGTTAAAATTTCACTAGAAATAACTTAACAATTTTTAGAAAAAGCATGTTCAGTCTTTCTCATAAGATTGAAGTTAATTTGACTTTTATTTTCTCCACTTTTAAATGTTATTGAATATGATTATCTTTTAAGTATTTATCAATATAAGATCATAAGTCATAGCAAAACCAATGATATTTTTCTCCTCTTCATTTAAATTTTCATATCTGAAATCTTCATAGACTTTACCATATCCATGATAACCACTTCCAACATGCACGTTTAAATCTCCTTCAAAAGATATGTTCTCTTTATTCAGTATATTCTATATATTACCACCCATGTCCTCCCAAAAGTTCTCTTTAATCTCACTTTTTAAGACAATTTGTGAGGCACAAGCAACTAAATACATTAACTATCAGCTATTTGAAAGGACATTCTTCATAATTGGGATTTCTTCAAGTCTTCCTCCTCAGTCGTGCTAAGGAATGGGAGAAAGACTCAATTCTGGAAAGCTCTATGGGTGGGGAACATGACTATGCATGTTAGGTCTCCTAGACTTTGCAAGATTTCTTATGACAAGGATGCAAATGTCAGATCCCGTTAGGATAATTGTGAAGAACGGTCAATTTAGTTCGGAAGAGACCTAAGAGAAGTGGAATCGTTGAATACATAGATAAGTTGGGCATACTTAAAGATCAAAATGCTTGATGACTCGAGAGGGCAAGCTTATGTGGATCCCTGGCAGCATCAAAATCTTATTGGTTAAATCAGCCAATCAGAAACTAAATCTTAGAGGAGTGGAAGTGAATTGGTGGAGAATAGTTTGGAGCCACTGGCTACCCACCAGAATTAGTGTTTCAGTGAAAGATTTGCAGATAGGCTACCAACCAGGCCCCTAATTCACAAATTATTCCCTACTCAGTCATCATCGTGTGTGCTCTACAATTTTTTTACAAAAACATTAGTCAATTCTTCCTAGGATGCAGCATTATCAGCTCACTTTGGCACTCACTTTTCAGCAGTTAGAGTTTACCTTGGATTGAGCAGGATGTTATGGTTTTGTTTTTTAATCAGTGGAACAAAGGAAATGTCTAGTCAGAGGTCCCAACGCCATGGCATTTGGCCCTGCTGACTACGCTTTGAAACTTTTGACTCATTTAGAGCTCTCAAAACAGAACTTTTTTAAGAACATTAGAGTATATTTCGAATATATTGCATAGGATGGATCTTCCGGTCAAAGACTGGGAATTTGCTTCTTCTGGCTCTCATACAGTTAGGTTTCCTATGAGGATAAATTCCTCATGTGAATCAGTTTTATGTATAGCTCTATTCTTGACTATTACCATCTTCATAGTGGTATTTCTTTTATTTTTCCTACTTTCAATTCTTAAATTATGTAATCAGTTTCTTTTCACTGATAATGAATTGTGGCTACTGCCACCTTCAAAAAATAATCATTTTTATAAAGATAAGCCTACCTCCTACTATTTTCCCTGACACAATTGCATCTTTCAATATTTTATCAATAATAATATCAATCCCGTTCTTATTTATCTCATTTCATATATAGCTTACATAGTTTATAACTCGTATTTCCTACTTTAAATTTCTTTGCTATTCATTTGGTTGCTTGAATGCAAGCAATATTAATCTGTTTTTCCTCTCTTCGTAAAATCAACAAGTTCCAGAAGTTTTCTTATAAGTGACCCAATTTTTCAAGCACTTATCATCATCATTCTTTCAATGTGTTCTTTCTTAGACTTCTTGCTATAATAATGCATATTTGTCTTTAAATTTATCTATTTTGTCTTACTCCACTTTACATACTAGCTTCTTTACTCATACCCATCCCCGATGTGGGAAGTCTTACTTATTTCACCCATCTAAAGTAATAAAGGCAAAAAAATTATTTGACTTACAATAATCTATTACCATCCACCAAAAGTCAGTAATCTCACACTTTAGACAGGAGTGAACACAAGAGAGCTTTCAGCCCATCTCTTTCCTGGTTGCACAATCTGGCCCAGTAGACAAAATGAGCCACCTATGTACACTTGGATGAAACTAGAGGGTTTTGGATTCCATTCATTATTATCCTCTCTAAGAACCGAAGCAAAACATGGCCTTGAAACAGCTCTCGATGAAAACATGACTTGCTATGTTTACTTCAACCTATTGTACTCGGACTGCTATGCAAATATCAGTGTCATATAGACTCCAATTCATGCACAAATATTTCTATTTTGATACTCATTCTCAAGGAAAGTCGGGTCTCACGTCCCAATTGGGCGGCTGGCCCAAGCCGACCAGGTCTGATCTAGGTCACAATAACCCAGGTCTGACCAGACCTGATAAGAAAAAAAATCATAAATTTTGAAAATTACAAAAAATCTAAAAAAATAAATATGACTAAAATAAAATTTTATTCATTTCTATGCAAATTTTACATTTTGTGATGTTCTACATAATTTATATGCTCTCAAGATATTTGGGAAGAGTACATAGCATTAAAAGTGTATACATGCTCATTGTACTCCGCACTCTCTCCCATAATCATCCTAGATAAACTCTCCAAAATCAACTATAACTACCATAGGTGGAATGCATGAAGTGTCTGATGACTCAACTACATAATTTAAATGCTCTTCCCATGACTTTTGAAAAAAGTACATAGCATTGAAAGCGTATACAAGCTCATTGTACTCCACACTCCATCTTACAATCATCTTAAGATAAGCTCCCTAAGATTCACCATAATTACCATAGGTGGAACGCATAGAAGTGTCCGATGAGTATCCATAACTAGCTTGAGTCATCTCATAACTCGTTTAATCATACATAAAAAACCAAAAATCTTGAGATGACTCAACTTGGTAAAAATAGTTGTAGTGATGACTCAACTTTGTAAGGGTAGTAGACTTTCCTTTATGACGTGCTAATTAAGTTGCAATGAAGTCAAGTCAGATTGAGTCACACAAGAGGTTTGATGTCACGGCTTTAAGAAGACATCTTGAAAAAAAAAGTAAAAAACAAAAATTAATGCTTAACAAAATAGGGTTGGTAGTACAATTAAAAAAACCAAGCCTTAGAAAGCTTTAAAATGAAATGATAAATCAAAAACTTTGAAGCCATTTAAGAGATAAAGATAGCAAAGGACGCTTGAGAGAGATATCTTAGTGAGAAAATATGAGATAATGAGGAGAAGGTGTGGGGATCTTAAAGGCCCCCAATGGGCCTTGGGTCCTTTGAAAGGCCCCCATGGCTAGTCGCGTGACCCTAGGCCCGGATCCGTTTGGATCAAGGGACCAAGGTCGGGACCAGGCCAGTCAACCCAAAAACCGACCGAGTCGAGCCTGGATCCCAACCCACGTTTCCATGCTCATTCTCATGTGTGTGCACGCACGCAAGCATACGTGGTAAAACATGGTTGTGGAAATTGGACTTGCCAGGTCCACTCTAAGTATACTCAGATTATTCTTCAAACAACAACAAAAAATAGGCTTTAATGCACACATGAAGTTTTTGTTTCAACACTCATCTCTCTATCCCACAGTCCCACCAACACATATTTATCGAATAGCACTCACATTGCAACCACCTTCAAAGACCTCCAGCCGATCGACCTCATGAATTGTAGTAAGAAAATCATCACCAAAGTTCGTGCCAATAGACTTAGTGGTTTGGTGGACAAGCTAACCAAACAGTCTGCTGGCAAGTTTATTTTAGATAACTTTATAATAGCTCATGAAACTATACATGATCAGCGTATGAGAAGAAAAAGAATATATTATGCTAAAGTTGGACTTTGAGGAAGCATATGACAGGGTTAGATGGTCCTCCTTGTTCAGAATTATATAGCTTATGGGTTTTAACAGTAAATAAATTAGTTGAATCAAGTTTTGTGTCAGTACTACCAGATTCTCAGTTGACATCAACGAAAAAATTTTCAAGTTCTTCTATAGCTCCAGAGGGCTTAGACAAGGAGATCCAATCTCTCATTTGCTTTTTGTACTTGTTGGCCAGAGTCTCAATATAATATGTGAAAAGGCTGAACTTGCAGGATTGACTGAGAGTATTTCTGTGGGGTATAATAGGGAGCCAATCACCCATCTACAGTTTGCAGATGACATGCTAGTCTTCTTCTCATGATAGAACGATTGTTGTATCTATCTTAAAGTTCTGCTCTTTATGTTGCAATATGTTATAGAACCAAAGATCAGCAATGACAAATGTGAGATTATAAGGATCAAACTAGATGACTCAGTAAAAGCTCAATTAAGGAGAATCCTTGACAAGCCGTGGGCAAGTCTCCACATCAAGTATCTAGGCCTACCCTTATCTGATAGAGTACTAAGAGCAGTGAGTGGAATGGTGTGATTCAAAAAATTGAGTAAACTACAGGGATGGAAAGCGGATTGCCCCTTTCTAAAACTGCTTTGCAAAATATCCCTTTATATTTACTTTTCTATTCCCAAAGTACCTAGAGGAATTTGCAACAAACTGGAAGCTTTAAGGGCCAATTTTTTTCTGGCAGGGCACTCACGAAAAAAAAAAAGGTGAGATTATGTATGCAGACCAGTCAAAGAGGGTGGTGTGGGGCAGGTACCTCTGGAGGTGATCAATAGTGTTTCATCCAAGTGGCTATAGAAGTTGGACAATAATAACAATGCCATGGGGAACAGAATTGTATGTTCCAAGTATTGCGTAGGGAACAACAGATCATGGATCACTAATTTCAGGGAAAGAGGTAGAGTCTCTAAATTATGGAAAGGAATCCTCCATAACTGGGACTTCTTCAGCTCCTTCACTATTCTTATGTGTGATAGTAAGAGAACACTCTTTTGAAAAGATGAATAGGGAATGCGCTGTTGGCCAAGATTTACCCTACCTTGTACAGGCTTAGTAGTGATCCAGGGACCAAGGTAGGAAGTTGTTGAGATGTTACAACTAAATGGACCCATGCTTTTAGAAGGAATTTGAAAGAACATGAGATCACTGACCTTGCAAGAATGTTGGACCTCATGGAAGAGTGTAAATGTACGAAAGATGTAGAGAATAGGCTTCTTTGGTTACCATAAAGAAAAAGAAAATTCAAGGTGAAATTAGCTATCCGTAAGTTGAACTTCAGAGGCATCGATGTTGAGTGGCTATCCGGAAGATCGGGAGACGGGGATTACCCACTGAAAGCATGTTGCATAGAATTCTACTAGTAGAGGTCCGGTCTTGTGTTTTTTGCGGCATCAATGAAGAGAACATTGATCGCATGTTCATTCACAGTGGAATTGTTCACTTCATTTGGCAAACCTTGTTCAAGAGATGGGGTTTAAACTGGTCAAAACCTATCAACACAAACAAGCTTCTTCTGGATTAGATGAATTGGAACCCTTGGCCTTCGAAGACAACTTTGTAGAAAATTACCTTACCGGCAATGTTGTGGCTAATTTGGCGATTCAAGAACAAGAGGATTCATTTAATATCACTTTGAGAGGCCTTCTTCAATCCTTCTACTTAAGGGATATTTTGTAAAATATTCGTGTTTTGCTTGGTTGGGTACTCCTTTGGAGGTGTTTACCTTCATGTATAGAGTCTACTCCTACACGTCATTTTTCTTTTAATTTCTTGCCTTACGCATTCCTTACATTTTCCACTCTACTGCCTTGGTAGGTAATTTTTCGCCTATTAATGAAAATGTGATGTTCAGGTCGTATAAAAAAGACTACTCATTTTCCACTCTACTGCCTTGGTAGGTAATTTTTCGCCTATTAATGAAAATGTGATGTTCGGGTCGTATAAAAAAGACTACTCCATTAACTGTCAATGTACCTACAATCTAAGCACACCCTTCTTGGCGCATGCATAGGTATAAATGATGCATGATTTCACTGAGACAGATGTTGCCTAAGTTAGGTCGACAGAAGTGCCGCGGGGAGCCATCCGAGAGGAATGGACACATATGGAACAGTGACTTGTGATTAGTAAATACGATGAGTCGTCAAAAATAGACCAAACTTCTAGCATAGTTGATATTGACTACCCGATGTCCATATCGCTCGAGTCGCACCGCGTAATGTAAGTGGCAACTTATTCTGACACAAATTCGCTCCGAGCAGATGGAAGATTAGCTTCCAAATGTCTTTAGGTTGTATGGTGGAGGTAGAAATGATTCTACAAAGATCAGGAAACTTCTGCGACGGCGGAAGGAAGAAAAAAAAAAGGATATGCCCCTTTTCTCCTCTCTAGCCGTGCACCTATAGTCATCACGTAACCATACATTAGAAAGCGATATTTGAGGCAATTTCTCGCGCTCTCCATGTCCATCCCCGGTCCACGGCATAGCAACTCATATAACGGGAGAGCACGACGGGAAGGGCGTCGACTGAACCTGAGTGGCGCGGGCGAGCTCTTCGAGCTGCGTCCTCGGGCGCGCGTCCCGCTTCTTCTCCTTGCTATCCGGACGATGGTGCGCGGCCAGTCCCCTCAGCTTCTTTAGCGAGGACTTCATGCTTCCCGCGCCGCGAGACCACTACCTTCCGCCCGGCAAGCCACGCCCCGCAGCTACAAAGAGAGATCAGTAGCGCCGCCAAAACGGGGCGAAAACCGAGATCCCCGCCCCTTGCTCGCTCCCTTCCAGGTCGGGCTATAAAACCCTAGAAGGGGCTGCGGTGAGGGAGTGGCGGGGAAGGGGAAAGAAGCGTGGATCTCTCTGCTCGTGCCCCCTCTCTCTCTCTCTCGCTCTCCCCTACTTCTCTTGCTTGTCTCCGACGGTTTTCTTTAACGTTTTCTTCTTCTTCTTTCTTTTCCACCGGGGCCTCTGTTTCCGGTCAAAACCATATAATAAAAAATTTAATTGAATAGGGAGAGGAGCCGGAAGACTGTGAAGTCGGAACTCCGGAGCCCTGACGTCTGGGGAGACGAAGCGATGATTGGGCGGGGCGGGGGGTGGGGAATGGATATTTGCAAGATACACCTCAAAAAAATCATGTTTGCGACATTACTCGACGAAGTTGATTGCTTGTTTAGTTAGATAATAAATTTTAAATTTTTATTTAGATAAAATATTATATTAAGATAAAATGTGGCTTAATCAATGACATAAAATTAATATATTTGAGATGATAATAAAAAAAGAGTGAACGCTGAACAAGGCGAAGAAATCACAATCACAAGATAAAAAGATGATATTCTTTTCTTTGTTTGACAAAAAATTAAAAATATAAATTTGTAATGAAGGCCTCCTCCCTGCTCCATTATTTAATTTACCCCGCAAACAAACATTTCATTAAAAAATTATAAGTCAGGCCATCGTCGTGATTTGGTATCAAATTATTTAAGAGATAAATTTGATTCATGTCCTGCAGCCCACTGTATCACATGAGTTAGAAGTTAAACTCTATTTTGGTCCATGTTTTTCTTCCATGAGTAACGGCTGGAATTAAGAATTTCAAAAGGTCAAATACGGATCAAATAATGACATTATCTGTATTCATATCGTAAAAGTAAAGCATGTACTCGTATACTAACTATTGAGAATGGGTATATCCATGAACTGTATCGTAGTATCCGCTTAAAAGTAGTTCACGGGCATTTAATGGATACACGAAGTCATAAATATTTCAACATATAAACTATTCCTCCAAGAGAAAAAAATTTGTTGTATATTGTGGAGGGGTTGTGGAGGCACATTAGCATACGGGGAAGCTCGAGTAAGGTGGCATGATGGTGTCCATTCCTATATTGTGTTGTCGTCAACTATCTGGCAAATCACACAGTCGATAAGTTCCTCTAGTATGGTGGGCCTTGTGGAAAGCCAAATTCAATGGTAGTAGGACTAGGAAGGGGAATGAGTTGTTGACTTGTGTGTACGTGGATTATACTGTTGAGACGTAAGAGAGAAAAAAGATGTTGTCGTTGAATGTCATAACGAGATTCGTTCAATGTTGAGGACACGGAGGATGGTGAACTAGATAGTTAAGAACAATAAGATTCTTGCGATTGTGCATATGCACATGCTTAAATTGTTTAGAATGTGAGGTGTTAGATTATGTATTGATTAATGGATACAAATAATAATTTTTGGGGTTCAGTTTATGTTGTATTTGTGATCATATTCGTTAAGATAATGGATAAACGGTAAATAAATGTAAATAGCTTATTCAAAAAAATCAAACTATCTGTTAACATCTTGTTAACTTAACGAACGAGTTGTGTAATCAGATAACTCGTATCCAGTGACATCTTTAGTCGCATTTGCAAAGAAAGAGAAGACAAGTTGAATGGAGTTGAACTTAGTGTTGTTTATTCTCACGAAAATTTTATTTTCATCTAACATGATGTTTGGTTAAATAACAATGTTTATATATTAGATGACAGAAATTACATCAGAATAGATACTAAGATAATCAAACACTTAATAATATTACAATTAAAGACGTGATAATCGTATTAATCAGTTACATTTCGATCACCCATCCTAAGTTTAACTCGATCAAATGTGTTTAATTATAAAGTTATTTTAACTCGAATTAAAATGATTATTCAAAGTTAATGATAGATAATTATATATTTTTTTAACATATTTAAAAGTTGAGATTATGTTACGCCTAAAATTTTGTTTATGGCAACATGTGACGATGAAAAAAATAAGTTGTTGAGTGACCACCAGGAGAAAAGAAAAAAAAAGAGTTTCACCACATGTTCGTCTGAGAAAGAACTGTCTCAATATATATATATATATATATTCTGTAATGATTGTAAGATACTGTTTTAACAAATTTTGACTCAAACAAGATATATTTGTGATAAATTTTAATTTCAACATACGGTTCAACACCACCATATTAGTCATGCCATTCTTGAAGCTGATAGAAGAAAATGTAAAACTAACACACCATTGTGGTGCGCAGACCCAAAAACACAAAAAAAAAAATGATACACGATGAGATAGATGCCCATGCGGCGTTTGCTTGCACAAAATTTTTTGTTACTTTGTTTATATGTTTCTGTTGAAATTACATACATATACATATATCAACTATTTGACACGTGGCTCTCTCTGAACCATATGTTCAGTGGCTCACATCTCACATCCGAGCCACACATCCGAGCCACACGCATACATCCAAGCCACATATTTGCTCTCTGGTGTACGCTCTGTTCCACCATTATATATATAGAAATAAGAGAGCGGGATGTCATAATTTTGACTCCCAGATATACATTGTCTTCCTCTCGTCTGCGTCTCGTTTCTCTTTCACCTTCATTTCGTATAAATGTATCTTCTTCAGCTAAGTAGCAGTCCAAATGGATCTCCCGCTGGTCTTCAACGGATCATCTACTATCTCGTGAGCCGCGAAGCTTCGATTCAAAGATTTCTACTTGGTATCGAGAGCGGGATCGAAGGTATGGAAGGTTCGAGTTCACGATGATGGAGAATGTCAGCCCGTAATATTGAAGGCAGACGGTCCTTACTTCCTTGCTTCATCGTATAGTCCCTGAATCGTTCTTGTTTCAAAGGCTCTTAACAGGAGAAAATTACATATCCTGGCAGAGAGGTATGTATGTCGCTCTTACTGCTAAGAATAAAACCGGATTTGTCAACGGGAGTATCCTAAAACCTGCTGAATCAGATCTGATGTATCATGTTTGGGAACGTGCAAATAGTATGGTCATTTCATGGATTTTAAATTCTGTTCATAAGGATATTGTGAGTTCGGTTCTCTACATTGATACAGCTTATGAAATCTGGAACGATTTAAAGTCACGTTTCTATCCAGCTGATGGTCCTAGGGTTTATGGTCTAGAAAGAGCTATTTCTACTCTTAGACAGGGAAATGATTCTGTAGGAAAGTATTTCAATTCTATGAAAGCCTATTGGGATGAACTTTGTCAGCTTGATCCTACTGCGATTGGAAATCACAATGATAAGAGGCATCTCATTCAGTTTCTTATGGGATTAAATGATGGTTATGCATCCGTTAGAAGTCAAATTTTGCTTATGGAACCATTACCTTCCGTAGGGAAGGCATATTCTCTTATATTACAAGATGAGTCTCAACGAAATTTACATACAACAGCTTGTTACGAACATTCGCTATGTTAATCAAAGGAAAAGAAAAGAATATGAAAGACAAAAAGGGTTGGTGTACTCATTGTAATATTGCAGGTCATAGCAAAGAAAATTGCTTCAAAATTAATGCTCCACGGTGTACACATTGTAATATCCCAGGACATAGTAGAGAGCAATGTTACAAATTGGTGGGATATCCACCTAACCGAGGTAATAAAAAGGTGCAAACTCAAACCGTTCAAACGCGCAGTTATTCAACCTACTCTCACTGAAGAGCAATATGCAAATCTCATTAAATTGCTTGATTCTGGTAATGATACAGAGAATTCTGACATTTGTTTTCATATTAATGATAACAATGGACAAAGATCTGATCATAAAGAATTTTGGATTTTGGATTCAGGAGCTACGGCTCATATTTCTTCAACATCTACTTCAGCTACAAATGTTCAAGACAATCAGAACGTTCCGACAGGTATTAGATTACCTGATGGGTCATTGGTGAAAATTCAAAGTTGCAAACGGTTGAGATTGAGTGAAAATATTCGCTACCTACCGTATACCATGTTCCAAGTTTTAAACATAATCTGTTATCAATCAACTACTAACCGAACTTCACATTGTTCGGTTATTTTTTATCCATCTTATCTGTACTTCAGATTTAACAACGGGATTGGAGATTGGTCGGGCCCTTGAAAAGGATGGTCTCTACTACATTGAAAGGAATAAAGAGGAACCAGCTTGTTTCAGCTCTCAAGAACTGGATGGGCTTTGGCACATGCGGCTTGGTCATCTTTCAGATGGAAAGATAAAGTTGCTGACGAAGGAAATAGGAGTTAATGCTAATTCAGGTTTTAAATGTTTAGTCTGTCCGAGAGCAAAGCAAACTAGGCTTTCTTTTCCTGATAGCACAAATAGAAGTAGTATTCCTTTTCAACTATTATTGGTGGATGTATGGGGACCATATCATATTCAGTCGAAAACAGGAGCCAAGTACTTTGTTACTATAGTTGATGATTGTTCACGATTTCTATGGATATACATGATTGCTCTTAAGTCTGATGTTCCTAGTATTATCATAAAATTTGTGAATTATGTTCAAAGGAAGTTCGCATATTGGTTAAAACTATCGAATCGATAATGGTTCGAATTTTTCACAAATGATCTTCGATCATTCTTTAATATGCAAGGAACAACACACCAACATACTTCTCTTCGTACCTCCCAACAAAATGGCATAGTTGAAAGGAAACATAGAGAGATTCTTAATGTTGCAAGAGCTTTGAGATTTCAAAGTAATTTGCCAAAATCTTTTTGGAACTATTGTGTTTTGACTGCTGGATATTTAATTAATAGAGTTCCATCAAGAAAATGAGGTAACAAAACACCATATGAGGTTCTTTTTCAAGAGTCACCTGATTATGAGAGGCTCAAAGTTTTTGGGTGTTTATGTTACTCTTCAACATCTCACTTAGAAATGGATAAATTTGAGCCAAGGGCTCGGTCTTGTATATTCCTTGGATATCCTCCTCATCAAAAAGCATATTTGCTTATTGATTTGGAAAACAAAAAGGTTTTTACTAGCAGAGATGTTGTGTTTCATGAAAAGATTTTTCCATACAAGTTTAAGGGAGAGAAGAACAATATTTTGCCAATACCTGGTGCACAAGCAGAGTTTTTCGATGATGAAATGTTCATGAAAGCACAAGATGATCATAATATTTTGCCTCACTTGTCTTCAACGAGAAGATAATGATCTTGCTATTGACGATCATGATGTTTTGGAACAAAGCTGAAATAGAGAATAATGGTGGATGTAATGAAATCAATGAAAATGAGATAAGAGTAGCAAGAACTAAACGAAGACCAGCTTATTTGGATGATTATATCACAGGTTTCAATACAGTTCTTCCTGATTTGAAGTTTCCTTATTCTCTATGCAAATATTTGTCTTATTCACAATATTCTCAAGAATATAGAGTTTTTCTTGCCGCTATTACTAAAGCACATGAGCCAAGGACTTATGAGGAAGCTAAAGAACATGAATGTTGGCAGCAAGCAATGAAAAATGAGTTGAAAGCATTGGAGGATAACAAAACATGGGAAATTAGTACACTTCCTGAAAATAAAAAAACAGTGGGATGTAAATGGGTGTATAAGATCAAATACAATTCTGATGGTTCTATAGCCCGGTATAAAGCTAGATTGGTGGCTAAGGGCTATACTCAATTGGAAGGACTAGATTATCATGATACTTTTGCTCCTGTAGCAAAACTTGTTACTGTGAGATGTTTTCTTTCTTTGGCAGCTACACATAAGTGGTATTTGCTACAATTGGATGTTAACAATGCTTTTCTACATGGAGATTTGGAGGAGGAAGTTTAGATGCAATTGGGTACAATCAGAAGGAGAAAATGTTGCTTGTAAACTATTAAAATCTCTTTACGGTTTGAAACAAGCTTCTCGAAATTGGTTTGCTAAACTTAGTACTACTTTGGTTGACTTGAAGTTCATACAATCAAAATCTGATTACACTTTATTTACCCAAAGAAATGCTTCAGGTTTCATTGCGGTCCTCATATATGTTGATGACATTTTAATAGGTACAGGGAAGCAGGAAGAGGCTTTGTTAGTCTTAAAAGAGAACTTATTCAAAATTTTTCATATGAAAGATCTAGGCAAACCGAGATATTTTCTTGGTATAGAACTTGCTAGATCTTCTAAAGGAATATTTTTGAGCCAAAGAAAATATATCTTGGATATAATTATAGATACTGGAATGCTTGGGGCAAAGCCGGCTATTACTCCTCTAGAACAAAAACATCAAATTTTTGAAGCAAGTTCTGAGTTAAAAGATCCAAGTATGTATAGAAGACTTATTGGCCGATTAATGTATCTATCAGTTACGGGCCGTACATTACTTTTGTGGTTAACCTTCTTTCTCAATTCATGAACAAGCCCCCGCCAAAATCATCTTAATGCTGTTTATAGAGTCATCAAATATCTTAAGGGAAATCCCGGAGCAGGTTTGTATTACAATACTGATTCTCGGCAATCAATTACATGTTTACACAGATGCCGACCGGGGGTGCTTGTCCAATTTCAAGAAGATCTACTACCGGTTACATATGTTTTATTGGAGATCATCCAAAGGTCATGGAAATCTAAGAAACAACAACCGTGTTCTCGTTCATCCGCCAAGTGGAATACAGTCAATGGCGCAGAGTGGCCGAAATACAATGGCTAATATATCTTCTTTCGATTTTGGTATTTCGCAAAACCAGATAAATTTTTGTGTGACAGAAAAGCAGCCATATACATAGCTGAGACTCCAGTGTTTCATCAACGAACTAAACACATTGAAATGGATTGCCATTTCATTAGAGAAAAAGTACAAGAAAAATTAATTGATTTGATTCATACAAGGTCCGAAGAGCATGACGTGATGTTCTTACAAAAGCTCTTGGAAGAGATCATTTTCTTCACCATATTTCCAAGTTGATACATAGTACCCAAATATCAACTTGAGGGGGATTGTTGAAATTACATACATATACATATATCAACTATTTGACACGTGGCTCTCTCCGAACCATATGTTCGCGGGCTCATCTCACATCCGAGCCACACATCCGAGCCACACGCATACATCCAAGCCACATATTTGCTCTCTGTTGTACGCTCTGTTCCACCATTATATATATAGAAATAAGAGAGCGGGATGTCATAATTTTGACTCCCAGATATACATTGTCTTCCTCTCGTCTGCGTCTCGTTTCTCTTTCACCTTCATTTCGTATAACAGATCTTCTTCAGCTAAGTAGCAGTCCAGCGGATCTCCTGCTGGTCTTCAACGGATCATCTACTATCTGTGAGCTGCAGAAGCTTCTGATTCAGCATTTCTACTGTTTCATGATCAAAAATTGTATTAAGATCGATATTTAATATGGCTAGATATATAAATTTATTCTGTTTGTTGCAGGTGGTAACAAAAAAAAATATGGACCATATTGTACAACAATATAAAAGATGGGGGCTGGTGGAAACAAATGTCTCAATTTTTTTGTTGCCCACGAGATTTTTATATAAGAATGGACTTTGTGTGAAGATTGCCGGGCATATTTTCTTACAATTTTATTGTAAAAACATATATTATATAATTAAAACTTAAATTACCATGCAACCAACCCATCTCGTTAATGCTCCCGAATCTTAAGGGGAGCAGGGACGGAGTTCAAATCCCAGCTGAAAGTCGGGTCACCCCTGGGGGAGTGGATCCTGTGGTGCATTGCGCTGCGCGAGTCTCTGACCGTTGCGTCATGTGTCCAAACAAAATTGCCGACCGAGCATGGCTCGGTTGGCACGATGCCACCCCCGAGGGGGAGGTGGCGGGGGTTTGAATCCCGGCTGTG
Organism: Cryptocoryne crispatula var. balansae; assembly: GCA_036172225.1. Lineage (NCBI taxonomy): Eukaryota > Viridiplantae > Streptophyta > Magnoliopsida > Alismatales > Araceae > Cryptocoryne > Cryptocoryne crispatula. Next base: position 32,733,074 of record CM069931.1, read on the forward strand.
TTCAGCTGGGCCACCCCTGCGGGGGGCGGGGGTGGTCTTCCTGTGGGGTTCGAGTGCTCGTCGACAGCACTCGAACCCTCGCCGGTGCGCAGTGCGGCACACACCTGGCCATTGAGCCATGTTGTCAAAAAAAAAAATGTGTCCAAACAAAATTTGCTACCAAATCTTGTCCGTTTGGTTTTTAATTTCTATCTTACTGATGAGACGTTTCGATTAGGCAACAATCTTTATACAATTTTCACGATAATTTTTATATTCAGATAAATCTCACGGCAACTCAAGCCATAAAATTTAGGGATAAAATAGGTTTATCCCGCCCATAGATTACGGAATCGGTGGAATCGGACCGATTCCGACCGATTCCGGAATCGGATCGGTGGATTCCGATCCGATTCCTGGTGGAAGGACCGATTCCGGGAATAATTCCGCGGAATCGGTATGAATCGACTGGAATCGGTCGGAATCGATCCGATTCCGACCGATTCGTTGTGGAATCGGTCGATCCGACCGATTCCGATGGAAGACCGGTTGAACCGGCCCTGCCCGATTCCCGGTTCGATTCTCGGGATCGGGAATCGAACCGATTCTCGGCCCCCAAAGGGCCGGAATCCGACCGCCGCGGTCGATTCCTTCGATCCCGCGGCGGTAGGGCCTGCGTTTCCGGCGATTCCGCGGCGATTCCTCGCCGATTCCGCATCGATCCGGCGATCCGTGCATGGATCCGAGCGATTCGTGCGATCCGTCGATCCGGAGCGATTCGACCGATTCCGGCGATTTCGCCGATTCCGGCGATTCCGCCGATTCCAAGCGATTCCTTCAGCCGATTCCGCCGATCCAAGCTCCGATCCGCCTTGAATCAACGTCTTCTTCGATCTTTGACCAGCTTTTTGGTAAGATTTTTCGCCGAAAACTTCGTACGTCCATTCTTACGCGTTTCCAACGAGTCCGAGCGTCGTTAAACGTTGTGATTTCCGACCGAATAAGTCCGTCCAAGTTTTAAACTATCCGTTTAAGTTCATTTTGCACGGGAAAATTCCGGATATCCCGTACGTTAATTTGCGACGATTTCCGCAACTACGTAACCCTTTTTAAACATACCGAATGGTGTGTTACTTGGGTTGTCTCGCTCGAACGTCGTCTAAATCATTTTTTATGTTATCTAATCATTTTTAGTGCATTGTTTACAATTTTTGCAGTATACAAGCAATGGCCGATCAAGGTAGGCGCAAAGACATCAGCACGTGCTTCCGACGTGGGTTGGGAACACGGCATATGGTAGACCTAGTCAGAAGAGGGTGCGAAGGCAAGTGGTGCGGGAAGGAGATGAACGGGGGTGTTCCTACGAAACAACATATCACTTGAATGGGAATGTAAAGAAATGTGACAAGGTGCCCAGGGAGAAGAGTGAGGAGATGAGAGGATACATGATGTAGAGCCTCTCAACGGGTCGTTCAGACGAGCAGGGAGGAGTTGCAGGACGAGCTACTCGAGAGGAGGAGGGGACCGCGATTTGCCTACCTCCAAAGGGAAAGGCAAGGAAGGAAGGCGCCTCGCCGAGCCGAGAGCGAGGACGAGTCCACGGACTCCGAGCCGAGACGTGCTAGGCACGCCAGCAAGCGTGCATCGGGCCTGAGGAGGAGGACAGGAGGAGGGGAGCGAGGAGGGTCCGGGTCCGTAGTTGACCTGGGCCTTTGGGTCGATCAGGCATCGGCTCGCCCGACCTCGGCCGGGGACCGAGAGCCTCGACCCCGTGAGACATTGTGAGCCGCACCGCCGTTCCACTTTCTACCAAAGCACTCGATTTACACCGAGTGACGAGTTTTTATTTAGGAAACAAAGTGCTGGGCAGATGGGGATAAAGCAGGCAATGAAAGGGGTGAAGGCTACAGGAATGGCTGCAAAGAGAGCCGTTCGCCACATTGTCAAATGGTTTTTACATGCAGGTATCACTTTTTAAATTAAAATTGACATTATGCCTGTTTTTTTGACTAAAACTTAATTTTACCCCCCGATCCCATTTTTTTTAACTTGATGTAGGCATCCCAAGACATGCGCCACTCACCCCTACTTCCGTACGATGGTGGATGCCGGGGGTGAGGCCGTGGACCGGCTTGCAAGCCCCGGCGTTGCAGCACACATATACGGCGCCGGCCCCGGATGAGGAGGTCCAGCGGAGTCGAGGGAGTGGATGGACGGGTTCAAGTTGGTGTGGAAGGAGAGGGGTTGCACAATCATGTGCGATGGGTGGACAGGTATCACCAAGAGGAGTATGATAAACTTCTTGGTGTACTGTTCTGAGGGGACTACATTCTTGAAGTCGGTAGATGCTTCTGGGAAGATTAAAATGCCGACTTCATTTTTTTTTCCGATGGATGGAGTGGTGGAGGAGATGGGGGAGGAAAATGCGGTTCAAAGTTGTCACCGACAACGAACCATCATATAAGGCGGCCGGGAGGAAGTTGATGGAGAAGAGGAAGCACATCTTAAGGGTGCCCCGTGCGCACATTCCATAGATCTCATTTTAGAGGATATAGGCAAGGAGGAGGGTGTATCTACACTTGTCGTGCAAAGCAGACGATCACATCTTTTATTTATTCGCATCCCCGCCTCCTACATATCATGAGATCTCACACAGAGGGCACGATCTTGTCAGTGCCCGGTCCGACACGCATTTGCTACGAACTTCATTGCGCCGGAGAGTTTACACCGGCACGTGTACATGCATTGGTTAGGTTCACAGATTACCGAGGAGTATTACACCTATATGGTGGACAACCCGCATGACAAAAAAGAGCAAGAGATTCTTGTCGTCCGAGAAGCAAACATCACCGACAAGAGGTTTTGGGAGAGGATTGCCTACTATTTGGCAATCATCGAGCCACCGGTAGTTGTCTCCGAGGTTGGTAGACTCGATGACTGGACCGGATGGGCACACTGTATGATGCTATGGACCGGGCAAAGCTAAAAATTAAAGAAAAAAATCCCAGAGGTTACAAAAAGTGGTGGAAAATCATTGATGACCGATGGGACAAGACCTTGCACCACGATGTCCATGCTGCAGGTAACTTGATTCTAAAATTATTTTTGATGTATAATTATCTTATATGCACAAAGGTTAACTAATAAAATCTTGCAGATACTTTTCGAACCCCCGCATCCAATATGGAGGACGTGGTGAACGACAACGAGGTGATGCGGGGTACACTTGTGCTTATCCAGGCCGTGCCGATCTCAAGCAGACAGAATAGGCCGAGATAGAAGTAAGTTAGAGTTCATTAAATACCTTTGACTAGCATTACCAGCAACTAATTTTTTTTTTAAATTTTTCGATGCGAAGTACGTGTGACGAGGGTCGGCGTATACTCGTATGTCGGCGAAATATTCGCTTGACAAAGTGTCACCCGGGTATAGTAATAGTTTGACATGGAATTTCTTTTCTTTTCATATAAGATATGGTGATGATTCGCTAATTGTTTTCCTTTTCTCGTTTGTGTTTTTCTTGCAGCTGAGTGGTGGGTTCAGGTGAACACCACGAGTGGATGGAATCCACTTGCGGCCATTGGTATCAGGATACCGAGTTGCAGCACCGCTTCCTCCCAATCGGAGAGGAACCTGAGTACATTCAACCCGATACATACCAAAAGCGAGGAACAGTTGACCTCGCACCGGTGGAGAAGCTGGACTTCTGTCATTAAAACATGAGGCTGCGCATAAAGAACATCAAGGATCGACAGAAGATCAGCGAGGAGCCATTTGCACGGTTCGGCAGGTGGCCCATACGAGCAAAGAGCGCCCCTCCGCCACACCACCACCCGAGGAGGTGGACACGGACCCGATTTTCCAGGAGGAGCATGCACTTGCCTCCTGGATAGAGGAGAGGGAAGCCATGGATCATGCAGCTGAGTTTGATCCCGATGACCGTGCATGGGTAGAAGGAGAGTTGGATGGTGTTGAAGCCGAGGAGGATGCTCCACCTCCACCTCCATCTACTTCTCAAAGCTCGTGTGGCCTTCTTCGCCCTGCTAGCACATGGGCACCACCTGCGCCTTAGCCTCAGCCTGGGCTCAAATTTTCCGCCCTTCAGTTAGCCGTTACCTGCACCCATTCGTCCGGGAGAACGAAACAAAGGTGACCGTACCCAAAATGGGAGGATTTGCAAAGTTGAAAAAAACTTTGGGTTCCTGGACTCGGTAGTTCGTAGATGGTCAAGAGGTAAAGAGAAGGAAGTTAGAGGTCGTGCGGCCCGTCTGCCCGTATGACAAAGACGCAGCTCCTTCTCACTCCTCGTGTGATGATGACGAGGGAGTGTATACGGGCCGACGCAGCCATCAATGTGAGTCACCCGATTCACGGTTTTCCAAAGCCGTATTACACGCCGGATGAGCAGACACCGCATTCTTATATTATGGAGCCACAATATCCGCATTTGGCCGTTGACCGGCGTTGGATTACACCACCAGCTCCACCATCCTCTCGTTTACGTCCCTGGTCGTCCCGCACTCCGATTCATACGACTCGAAGGCATGGCATCGGCATTATTTTCATATGGATATGGTCCCGACAAAGATTCAAGACCGAGCACGAGGGAGGAGCGTCACGAGCAAGCAGGGAGAGGAGGACGACCCACATCTTTATCCTAGATATTGGTAGTAGATTGATATGATGTAATTTTTTTTTCGATGATGTATCAACTCTTCGATATTCGAATAAATGGAATTGGAATATGTACTTAACTTTCAAGTCTTCAAGTCTTCAATTGGTGTTCATTAGTATTTGTATGATGTGGTTTTGTGGATATCATGCATTGGTGATTTTTTAAAATTTTTCTAACTCATTTCCTATTTTTTTAGAATTTTTTCTGAATTTTTTGAATTTTTTGACGAAAAAAAATCCAAAAAAAAAACCGATTCCGATCGATTCCGGAATCGATTCCCTTCCCAGGAATCGGCCGATTCCGGCCGATTCTGGGAATTGGAATCGGAATCGGTCCCGATTCCGATTCCGATTCCGATTCCGGAATCCTTGATCCCGCCGGATCAATCTTGTACCAATTAGACAGCCCATCTTGAGATGAATGCAGGATTATCACCGAATTAAAACCACGCATGGTAAAACAAGCCTAAATTGTCGCCGACCGAGCTTAGCTCGGTTGGCGTGTCCCCCCAGGAGCAGGGGCTGGGTTCGAGTCCCGGCTCCGTCTGTCCGGGCCACCTCGCAGGGGCGGGGTGGATCTAGTGGGGGTTGAGTGGTTGCTCGATCCCTCGCCACGCGCTGTGCAGCGCGGTCCGGCGCCGCTGCGCTGTCTCGTTAGTCAAAAAAAAAACAAGCCTAAATTATCATGCGGTTTCTTTGATAAAAAAGCATATTAAAATAAAATACAAGATATGTAACAAATTAAATGGAGACCGTGTGATATTATAACAAAAGCCATTTTTTAACAAGCAACAGCCACTAATTTCATATATGAAAAAACAGAGTACAAGGATACGAATAAAAAGAAAAACTTACAAGGCACACATGACCACGAACATCACCGAAAGTCTGCCGAAAATTATCGTCACCAAAGTAGGACATAGTCACAAGGTGACCAGCACAATAATGTGCTTAGACTGTCGAACGGCAGAGGTAGAGATTCCACCGTAAGAGTTTAGCCGGTGCCACGAGACCGGATGAACACACCAAAAAAGTGTGATTAACGTCCAAGACTAATAGTCTCGTACGAAAGACAAAAGCTAAATCAAAATCAAAAAAATAATCAAACAGAAAAACACTCTAGCACATACGACACTAACAAGAGACACAAACAACATCCAAATAAGTACACCAAGTGCCTCATTTTCAATGAACCAAACGATACATATTTTGGTAACTAAAATTGAAGCTGCCGTACTCGTACCCAGCATAGTCTCTTCTTCTAGAGCACACGGTTCACCTTCTCGCGTTTGATTATGCTCTACACAAGGCTACATAGAGAGTTTGTCTTATTTTATTGTAATCCATGTATGTTACCATCACTTATATCAAATTTCAGTTTTAAGAGAGCAGTTTTTGTTTGATTATTTTTGTAAAGAGATCGGTAAAACAACGACTAGAGATCGCACCATTAAGATGAGTTTATAACTATAACATGTTTTTGTTCCGATTTTAGTCCTACTACCTTATGTCATGTTTGGTTAGAGTTTCATTTTTAGTACTATATGAATATTGATATTAATATTTTCAAATGTTGGAGTATCAATATCAAAAGTAATACAAGTTGACACTTGTATTACCTAATATGGTTTGTTTGCTTTACAAATTTTAAAATTGATACAATTAACCAACAACATCTCTTAATGATTTCTATCAATATCAATTTTAAAATTGATAGTCATAGAGATATCTAATAGTGTTACCAAGCAGGGCGTTATGTAATTCACAGAGAAATTTATATTTTAAAATAGAATAGTCACTACAGGAAATAAGGTCATTAGCGACGGCTGACCGCCGTCACTACAAATACAAAAGCCGTCGCCATAAGGCAATAGCGACGGCTTTTCCGCCGTCGCAATCCTGTCGCAAATAAGCCCGTCGCCAATTTTAATGGCGACGGCTAATGATAAGCCGTCGCTTTTAGTATTATTTGCGACGACTAATAAGTTATAAATAAGGGCTGAAACCGTCCCTCATAAAGTTTTTAGCGACGGCGCTAAGGCGTCGCAAATAAATTTAAACCCGTAATAGACATTAGCGACGGCTTAGAGCCGTCGCTAATACCCAATTTACAGCCTGGCGACACCCGCGGGGGTGCATTTTCTGGTTTTGCGACGGCTAAGGGAAGCCGCGCCTAATTCTGACCGGCAACACCCGCGGGGGTGCATTTTTACAGTTTTGCGACGGCTTAGAGCCGTCGCTAATACCAGCGGGGTGCATTTTACGGTTTTGCGACGGCTAAGGAAGCGCGTCGCTAATAATACCAAATTTACGACCCGGCAACACCCGGTAGGGGTGCATTTTCTGGTTTTGGGACGGCTTTGAGCCGTCCCTATTACATTAATAGCCGTCGCTTAAAAGAACTTTAAGGACGGCTGAGAGGAGCCGTCGCAAATAACTTACAGTTTTTAAAAAAAAAAAAAAATTTCGCACAATTGTATTCTCATAGCAAGACCTACATACACAAATAATTTGTCGGTTTTCCCGATCGAAGCCATTAACATTCATTCATACATAATAAACACTGATATTCTTTAATAAGAAAAGTTCATATTTATAAAACGTATCATTACACAACAACTATCTCAAATACAAAGAAATAATAAAATAGAGAGTAAACTCTCTCACTCATCCTCCCCAAAAGAACGCTCATCGTCTTCTGCGTCCTCGTCAACGTCCTCCTCCTCCTCGTCCCCCCGTGCGCCTCTATAGCCTTGGATTGGCCTCGAACTAGACGGATTTGCAGGTGGGAGCCTACTGTTTAATTGGGCTAACATTTCTTGTGTTAGCCGTGTCATCGACTCTTGAAACTGTTGACATTGGGCGTCCAGTTGTTGTTGGAGCGAGTCGATCATCGAGTTTTGTTTCTCGATTTGTGTAGCTTGAGCATCGACTTTGTCCACCAACTCTTGGTAGCCCAGACCCGCAGAGGTACTCGCACCTCCACTGCATACACCATACCAGGTGTTGCGGGTCTGTCCTCTCCCCCCACATCGGATCCGTCCCGGCATGTCTCGCGAACACGGTGATAAATGCATCCTCGGCGAGAGAATGGGCGCTGCTCGGAATTCCGAGCATACGATTCCTACGGCGGGGGCATTCATCACCTGGCGCATCTCATCCTATATAATGTAAATATAAAGTCAGTTGTTATATGAAATAAAAATTGTCTAATGTTGATACAAACAAACATATTGCGTACCATAACTTGACGACTTTCCTCGTTGCACCATACGAGGGATCCATCCTCTGTCTCTTTCGTTTGGGTCATCTCGAAGACCTGCGGGACGGGTAAGACGACGCCCTTCTTTGTTTGTACGGTAAGAGAAAACATTATGAACACATTAGTACTATTATCGAGATATACAATAGTGAATAATAAAAAAAATTATAAACTTACAAAATCAATCTGCAGCTGATGAATGTTGGTTCTACCTCGCCTATAAGGCATGCTCAAATTACCCATGTTTGTTTTATTCCTTTGGCTAAGTGCCTACAAACAAGTTCATAACACATTAGTTTTGTTAAGACAAGCTAATAAAATGAGTTATCAAATGTGGATTACTTTTAAATTAAATAAATTATTTACCTTATTGTCGTCCCTCTATCATATCTCACACATATGACGTGCGGTCCGGATCGCATTGTGGATGCACATCGCCAAGTGCCCCCTCCAGTGACCGTCCTGTAAAATATTGTACGCCAAAATTGTATTAGTTACAGTACATAATCGTTTACTAAAAAAATAAATATGAAATTTTTACCTTCTTCTTAAGATGACCCCTTTGTTTTCTTTGCATCTCTCCCATATGCCTTAAAATTTCCGCATCTATGGATGGAGACCGCTCAAATGTAAAATGTTGCTACAGGAAAAATACATGCATTAGTAATTTTAAAGTGAAAAAAAACAAATAAGCTCAAGTACTTTTATTTGCCTCGAGGTCTCTAAATATCGCCTCCTTCTTGTCATCTGGAAGGGTCATGTAATCCTGTTGCCATAAGTTACAATGTACCCACATTGCAAACTCGAATATGAGGTGAACTCCTGGCCATTCGGGCCTACACCCGATCCTCCGATGACCCGGACGTTCAATGTCTCCCCAGGTGCTAATGTCCGCACATTATACGCCTTTGCAGGACCTCTCCCACGTCTAGCAACTGTAGCTGCATGCCAAAAATTTTAACACATTTAAAAATTGATATTTATAAATCTACAAAATATAAAAAATTGATATTTACCGGAGGCGGAAGAAGATGGACGGTACGCGGGGCGTCGCCGTAGTAGGGAGAGTGTCAACCACACGGGAGGGAACACCTGATGGCAACGCATCCTGGGTAGGGTGAGATGGGCCCGGAGACCCACCGGCCTGATGGGTGGATTCTCCGGCTACCCCACTCCTCGATGTACGTCGACTCTTGCTAAATTTCTTCATCTGCAATATAATCTTTAAAATTGCAATCCGGCCTCGGGGTGATGTGTTATGCATTTTTCCAAGCTAACCGGCCGGTTTGCCCGATCCAAGCCGGAATCCGGATTCGATCGGGCAAACCGGCCTCGGGGTGGGGTGTTATGCATTTTTCCAAGCTAACCGGTCGGTTTGCCCGATCCAAGCCGGAATCCGGCTTCGATCGGGCAATCCGGCCTCGGGGTGGGGTGTTATGCATTTTTCCAAGCTAACCGGCCGGTTTGCCCGATCCAAGCCGGAATCCGACTTCGATCGGGCAATCCGGCCTCGGGGTGGGGTGTTATAACACCGTCTTTTTAAAGTAAATGTGTTACAACACCGTCTACATGGACATTGAATCAAAGTTTTGTCTAATCCATGTCTAAATCGAGTCCTACATTCATCGTAAGCATAATCTAAAAATTCTTCTACTCCTTGAAGATACCTAGGACTTAATCTGTTAGGAATATCTATCCAAGACTTATCTAAGCTCATCGTCATGTGTTAATATAAATAAAGATATATATGCACAAAAATAAACAATGAGATAAGAAAGTCTCGAAACAAAATAAACACAAACCAAACCACATCCAAGAGAAGAAAGTCTCGAACGAGAATGTCGTTTGAAACTACCTGAAAATAAGAATTAAAGCCGTCATAAGATAAACATATTAATGACATTGAGTTTCATTAAAAAATTCTTATAAATTTTTTATCTTCTACTCTTGTTAAAGAAAAATCCAACTACGTAATAATATGTAACATAATATGTATTTATAATAATATATATTTATAATTGATGTAATATATATATATATTTAAATGTAACATAATATGTAAATAAAGTGGGTCAAATTTTGACAAATTGGGTCAACTAGTTTACCGGTTCGGTTCGGTTTGGGGAGGTGCCGAACCAAACTAAATCGATAAAAAGTTATCGGTTCGATTTAGTTCAAAAAACCAAATAGATAACTTATCAAACCGAATCAAACTAAATACATATTATTTTTCTTAATAATAATGAAAAGGTTTAAACAATTCGATCCAAGCGAGTTCGGTCCGGTTTCATTCGATTTGTGAGCCTTCGAGAATCGATGAAATCGAAACGGGGAGTTCTGCCAAGGCCGAAATAGCCGGATCGTTTAGCTATCTGAGTGATCTTTTTGATTCATGCGACGTATAATTTAAAGAAATCAGCATAATCTAATTATAAAAGACTTAATACACTACACTTCGCCTATTTTTCTTATCATTTTTTTACACTAAATTGCTTTCTTCTTAATTTGGCATATATCATGATTTCCTTAAAAAATTACTTGGTCTCAATTCTCACGAGTGCTAGATGATTGACCACACATCTAACCCTAGCCGATTTGTTATGAAAGATTTATAAATAAACATCCACTTTTCATAAGACTTTAAAAAAAAATTCAAATAGAAACTAATGAATAAAATAATTTCACTTAAAATATACCTTGGAGGATAATGCCGGACGGATGTAGCGAGGGAGGAGGGCGCCGGCGGTTGGCGGCGGGCGCAAGAGGCGGCGGCGCCGGCGCGAGGAGCGAGAAGCCGCGGCGGCGCAAGGAGGCAGCGCGGCGGCGGCGGCGGCAGCGGCGGCGGTGGCGGCGCGGCAGCGCGGCGGCGGCGGCGGCTGCGGCAGCGCGGCGGCGGCGGCTGCGGCAGCGCGGCGGCGGCGGCGGCGCGCGTCGAGAGCAAGCGGGGGGGGGGGAAGAGGGAAGGTGCCGACGGGGTTTTGTAAACCCTTAATGTATTAGCGACGGCTAAGCGCGTCGCATTTGTACGTTTAAGTACGGCGGCAACGGCTCAGGCCGTCGCAAAAATTAGTCGACCGTTGAACGGGCGAAAAATTTTATTGCGACGGCTTCGAGCCGTCGCTATTAACTAAGTTGGGGACGGCTATCGGTAGCCGTCGCCATTAACCCGGACCGATGGGTGTTCCGGGTGCATTTTCTGGTTTGGCGACGGCTTAGGCCGTCTCTAATAAGCGATATTGCGACGGTCTCATAGAGTCGTCGCTTATATCTTTGTATTTGTCGACGGCTTTAATAGGGACGGCTTTAGCCGTCGCAATTAACTCTTATAGAGACGGCTTAATAAAGCCGTCGCCATTAAACCGTCCCTAATAACTTTATTTCTTGTAGTGAGTCTACGTTAATTTAACAAATCTAATCATTGTAAAAAAACAAAAAAAACATGCACACTTATTCTTGCATTGGTCTTTACAATGGAATTGAATATTGAAAAAGTGAGCATCAGCCCTGCAACGAAGGTTTTCTAAAGAGATTTAGTTGTTTGTACTTTTATCGGTCCTTTGACTTGAATAAGATTTTGATCTCGTTATAATAGCTGACTAAATTTAGGTCAGTTGGCACTCTCTGCTCGCGAGGAGCAGAGATAAGAATTCGAGGGCCAGCGAGCCCGCTGTCCTTGGGACGGTCACTTGTGGGGATCGAGCCCCTCGTCTGCATGCGGAGCAGCACGCTCTTGATCGATTGGCCACGTCGTCAAAAAAAATCTCGTTATAATAATTAATTAACTTAAATTTTATTCTCGTTATCGATCTCGACAGTAACTAATGGGGTGTTTGGTTACGTGATAATGATCTTTTTTTTTAATTTTTGAAAACTGTAACAAAAGTGGTCTTGAAATCCTGTTTGGTTTGTTTTATCATTTTTTATTTTAAAAACGTTTTCCACAAAAGGGGCAACGTAAAACAAAAAAGTGGTCGAGGCCACTTTTTTTTTTGAAAACGAAACTCTGTCCGGGGAACATTTCAGTCCGGCCCAAGTCCGTGCCCGCAGCCGTCCCGTTCCCTTCCCCGCTCGTCTTCCCGATGGATCGATCGGAGCCGGAGAAGATGCGACGCGCCGGAGGCACGGAACAGAACTGGTGGAGGGCCGTCCCCGGGAGCACCGGTGTGACCGTCTTGCTCGTCTCCTTCTCTATTCGCCCGGATCCCTCCCTCCTCCTCGCCGCACTTCGCAAGATCCAGGACTCCCATCCGATCCTCCGTGCCAAGCTCTGGCCCGCCCTCTTACTCCATCTCCACTTCCCCCTACATCCGGATCCAAGACTTCGACGCTACTTCGACCTCCGAGATCCTCGCCGCCGACGTCGCATCGCCTCCCCCATCCATCGCCTAGTCGAGCATGAGATGAGCCGGAACCCCTGGGCGGCGGCCCGGGGGGGGAGAGGTGGGGGGACTCCGCGGGGGGGCTCCGTCTGGCGGTACGGCGACTCCGCGGGGGGGAGGGGCGGGGGGGACTCCGCAGCCGCCTCCGGCGACTCCGCGGGGAGGGGGGCGGGGGGGACTCCGTGCAGCCGCGGGGGGACTCCGCGGGGGAGGGGGGCACCTGTCTCCGCAGCCGCGGGGAGGGGCGCGGGGGGCTCCGCAGCCGCCGGGGGGACTCCGCGGGGGGAGGGGCGGGGGGGACTCCGCCGGGGGCGGGGGCACTGTCTCCGCGGGGGGAGAGGCGAGGGGTCCTCCGTGATCCGAGAACCGTTGGATCTTCTTCGGAGGGTGAGAACGGCGGCGTCGAGAGGCGAGACTTGATGCCGGCGATGGAGGACATGATGCGCCGAGAAAGCAAAGCAGCGAAGCCATTCTGGGCGAGGGGGAAGGACATGCTCGGCTATTCGCTCAACTTTACGCGGTCGGCGTGGCTGCCGTTCCAGGACGCAGGTGGTGCTCGGTCGTCGGAGCTGGTGATGCTCGAGCTCACAGTGGCGGAGACCAATATACTCCTTTCGGTGAGTCCCATCTGACCCCAACTGCCTCCGTCATTATCATTTTTAAATTAAAAGTTAATTTAAAATACTACCAAACACCTCATTATCATTTTAAAAATTAAAATATTTTTGCCAAACACATTCATTATCATGTTTTCATTTTTTAAAATTATCTTGTTTGGTATTATATTTTAATTTTTTATCATGAAACTTTTTTTTAAATTAAAATGCAACCAAACACCCCAAAAGATTACTAGGAAAAAAGGGCATTAGCCCTTATATTTTCGAGCTGACTACATTGTCATGTTTTTCTAAGTTTGTATCACACAAGTGACTTCAGCATTTTGCACGTCTTATCACGATGATCTCGTCTAAGTCGCAACAGACAATTAAAAAAAGGGGGGGAACAACACAGTAAAAAAGCCCTTGCCGGGTGGCGAGGGCTCGATCCCGGCGGTGGACGCCGGGACCACCTCCCCATGGGGGAGGTGATCCAGTGGAGATCGAGCGCTGCACTCGACCGGCGCTGCGTTGCGCCTTGTCCCGGCCACTGGGCCAGCGTGTCCAAAAAAAATTTGACTTCGGCTTTTGTCTACTAAATCCCGCTCCTTCCAAGTTTTGCTTTCCTGTCCCAAAGAAAGGCAGCAGGACGATCGAGCCACACATGGCTGCAAGCTGTATTTAAAAACCCACCGAGCAAACAAAGTAATCACGGATCATTCAGCGGGTTTTTCTGCAAAAACGAAGAAGAAAAACTGTTCACTCACGTGCCCGGCGCGTGGCCCGAGGCAGAGCACCCGACAGGGCCGACACGTCGGGCAAGCGAGCATCTCCCCGGCCCCACCACGTCCGTAGGTGCCGGAGCCCACGGCGTTGACCACGACCAGCGCGGCCCACGTTGTTCGCGCCAACGAATCACCCTCCCAAATCGAACCGAACCAAATTGGTTGGTTCAATTTGATTTGGTTTAAACCGAAAATAAATAAAAATATTTAAATTAATTATTTTTTTACATATTTATATAAAATAAATATTATTTTATTATAAAATTTATAAAAATATCATTTTTATTAATATTATAATAGTTTTTATATTTTTTTAATAAAACGATTTAAACGGTTTGGTTTGGTTTAAATCAGTTTGAAGATTTTTCAAATCGAACCAAACCGAAAATGGGTCCAAATCAAATCGAATGGGCTGGTTTGGTTTGGTTTCTCGGTTTAAACCGTTTTGTGCCCACCCCTGGTTCGCGCCGGGGCGGCCGGCCGACGGCGGCGACCGCGACCCGCCGCCAAGGAGAGAGGACGAGGACGTTGTGGGCGGCACGGCGTCCCGGTCCCGCCCAGCCCGGCTCATTTGGGCGGCCCACGCCGTCATGGCGTCGTCCGGAAGGGTCCACCGGAGGGACGTGATGTGATGCAGCGGCCTTGATCGTCTGATCAATAGATGCCACCTCGGAAATTCGATCTCATGTCCAAAGGTAATAGATTATCTAATTATCTAATTATCACGTCTCTTCCGAATATAAAGATCCTTCATATCTTGGGGGTGAGTGTATCTTGCGTACGTATGATTAGTGGTATGGCCAACTGGAATGTGCATGGTTATTCTACGTTTCTAGGTATATTCTTAGCATATGATTGGTTAATCTTAAATTATTGTATTTTTATTTAACTCCACATCATAATTTTATTTTGTTTTTTAATTATATTTAGAATTTTAGCCGACACCATAAGAAAAATTTTTAGTGACTACATCTTGGCACTATAAGAAAATAAGTTAGTGACAATGATTTCAAGTCGACACCACAAATTAGGAGTGCAAATGGAATCTGATATTTTAAAGTTTCGATTCAATTTTGATGAAAATTAATGGGCTCAATTTTTGTATCCAATAAATCATCATAATCGAAATTAGGTGATTTAATTTTTGTTTATTCAATTTCGATAAAAAATTTGTATATATAAACATAAAATATAATATATAAATTGATAACATGATAAAAATTAAGTTTTAAAGAGATCATATCATTTTTTAGTAATTATATGTAATTTATTATCTCATTTTTAAAATAAAACTATTATTAAATATGTATTTTAAAAATTATCAAATTTGATTTCGATTCTGATAATGAAATCATAATCGGATCCCGATCGGAACATAGTGATTCTAAAATAATTAGAATCGAAATCATAACACCTTAATACTTGTCAAAATCAAAATCAGATATCGATAATTCTGCTACCAAATCCAATTGATTTGCATCCTGCCATAAACCCAAGAGCCGTTGTTTTTTGTGACGACTTCAAAGTTGATGCCAAAAGTTTTTTTTTGACCACTTCAAAGTTGTTGTCCGGTCATCTTAAATAAACTTATCATCAATAATATTGGCCCGTCACAACAAAACTTATACCTACATCTTAAGGTTGTCACTTATAACTAATTAGTCGCCATTAAATTTTTTGCGACGATTGTTTGTGAGCTGTTGCCAAAGCTGTACATAATGTTCATCGGGGGCACTTTTGATATGATTTGGCAACTGGCTTATGTTATTGCTAGTACTTGATTGCGATGGCTCTAGCTTTGCTTATTATATGAATTGTACAACACTTGTATTTAAAAAAATGATATATTCATTTAACCTGTTCGTAGGAGCCCAGAGAAACATATACATTCATTCATATCATATTCCACCTATATATTCATTCAATATGCATAGAAATGCTCATTTTATTTATCCAACCACATATCATGTGTACAAACATCTATTCATTCAATCACAACCACACATAACTATTCAATCAATACATTCATTTATTTAATCACAACCACACAAGACAAGTGAGACAATAGTGTATATAATATTCAATCACATAGCATTAAATCACAAAAACATATTACAATCATACAAAAAAAGATAGACAACTATATACGATCAATTGTTCATATAAACTGAAATGAGATAAAGGACATACAATTACTCGTCCTCACTAAAATACTATAGTCATCCTCTCTATCCTCCTCTCTCCACCTCAGATGTGATTTCAACATTGTTTGATTATTTCTCGAGTTAGTCCCTCAATTGCTTATTGAAAAGATTTTTTTAGACCACATGTTTGCTGTTTTAAATAAGTAATCTCAATTGATTGCTTCCGTAGCTTCTTCCCAAACTCTCGAATCTCTTGAGTCATGGAGTTAGTAGTGGCTCTACTCTATCCACCATACAAGATGTCTCGAGTCCGCCATTGCCCTCAACATTAAATTGTCCCGATCTATCTTTACCGAAGATTGTAATAAAGGCCTCCTCCCGACTAAATATAGTTTCGTAAATCTCAACATCCGATTCTTCTGATCCTAAGATATTGATCAATTGTTGCATATTGTCTTAAAAGTTGACATTACACTAATGTTTGTAACGAATCATTAAATTTGGAGAAATAAATTATACACTTATCATGATTTGACAAGTTTTGTAACGACCGATTAAATTAGCTGACTAGCCCAACAATCGTGCTAATTAAGAGCCTTCCCAGGAGGTCACCCATCCTTGGCTTACTCCCAACAGAGCACGCTTAACTTCGGAGTTCTTTCAACTCAACCTCCGAAAAATGGTTAACCGGTGTTGTTGGTAGTCTACTGATTTAATCTTTTAACATATTCACAAATCGGGGTATTACAATCTACCCCCCTTAAAGACTTGACGCCCTCGTCAAGATCACACACATCACATACCCAGGCGAGTCACACCGGACCTTCCGGCTGAGTCATGCTCTGATACCATATGTAACGACCGATTAAATTAGCTGACTAGCCCAACAATCGTGCTAATTAAGAGCCTTCCCAGGAGGTCACCCATCCTTGGCTTACTCCCAACAGAGCACGCTTAACTTCGGAGTTCTTTCAACTCAACCTCCGAAAAATGGTTAACCGGTGTTGTTGGTAGTCTACTGATTTAATCTTTTAACATATTCACAAATCGGGGTATTACAATTTTCTTGGTTACTCTACACAATGGATACCAACAAACTCTTCATAAATATGTTTCATACGGAAGACCTATGTAGGGGAACGTCCTTCTTTTTGTATATAATTGTAGTATTTGAGAATTTCAAGATACATATTTACTCAACTCAACAACAAATTAAGAATTGCAACAAATAATTGTAAAATTTCTTTCTAACCGATGAATATTCATCATTGATCTTGTGACATAGATAAGTGACATCTATTGTCTTTATTCCCTTACTACATGTTTACAAACAAATTGATAAGATTTTAATAATTGATAAATATCATGTTTAAAGAAAGACATTTTTTTACCTAATTGTCCTTTCTCAAACATATGTCATGCGTGTGGCCCAATGATCACCATCACATTATTTCAGCTCATTCTCATATACCTCCTTTAGTGATGGCCATGTAAAATATTGAACGTGACAAACGCTATCAATTCATAGATAACATATAACTCGCTAAACATCAAAATATGTTATTTATTTTTTAAATGATTCTAGTATTTTATTTATATCTCATTCTTGTGCCTTGAATTTTTTGCATTTATAGATGCATAGTATGTAGATGCAAGCCATTCAAAGGTAAAATGTTACTGCATAATAACTATGTTGACAATCACTAACGTTTTTTCTATTAACCATCATAAATAAATTATAATTGGTAAAAACTAGTATTTTTATATCAAGATCATAAAAATGGGTTATTTCTTTTCAGGCGGGAGAGTGATGTAAAATTTTTTATCATAAATTACTATGCCCCATGTTTCACATGCTTAGATAAGAGGTTAACTTCTGAGCACATGGCCCTATAGTCAACCCCTGATCAAGTCGATTTGGAGAGTCTTTCTAGGTGGTATGCTCTCTAGTGTACTCTAGATGAAGCTAAATACAATACATAAAAATTAATCATTTTAGTTGTCGTACATTATATAATGATTTAAAAATATTTAATGACAATAATGTACATGTGATAATTTAGGATAGACTATCAATTAACAGAGGAAGATGAGAATCACCAACTTATAATGACCATGCTTAGAAGGACTAGGCAAACATGGAGCGTACTAAGATGAACCTCATTGAGAATGAGATCCACCTGCATAGTCTTGGGAGCCACCTGGGTAGGAATAGGATGCACTTACCCGAGATGACCATCAACTCTTACTAAATCTCTTCATCTACTATATTAAAAAATCATAAATATTAAGTTTAGTTAATTTGTTTTAAATATTTAAAAAAAAACATAAAACATCAAGTTCGGATGCATCAATTGGATCAATACCCACCAGTTGGATCCAAAAAATTGATTGTAATTCATACGTGCATCATTTTTCTAATAACTTAGTCATTAGTCTTTTATAATTTTTGAAGTTCATGTCAATGGTCAAGATCACTTATATCTTCAGGTAAAATTTCTTTAAATAAAGTTAGTATCATATTCATACATTTTTCAAAAAAAAACATTTATTAAGGGTCCATTTGTTTGCAAGGAAAACTTACTCCATGTGTCAGTTTTCCCGAAATGACCCTCCGCGAACTCATTTGGTTGTCCGGAAAAATTGCTCCATGGAAAATGAATTACGTATGAGTGCATATCCATCTGGATTTTGGCATCCGCCAGAACGTAACTGAAGCCGTTTTCCATGAATGGCGGGTGGAGCTTTTCTAAAATACATGATATTAAATAAGATATTATTAAATAGATAGTACACGTAATGAGTGTACTATTTGGAATTAATTTTTTCAAGGCATATATCAATAGATAAAAATGTTATTTTATTCATATGTGTTTAAAATAAAAGATTTTCTCGTACAAAATATTAATTTAATAAATTTATTAACAAAAAATTGACTGCAACTTGAGTTTTTCAAGTGCTTGAACTTATTTTTAATTAAATCATTTTAGATAGAAATTACGATAACACTTTATGATGTACTGTTACGTGGTATATATTTTATTTAGTTGCCAGTATGTTGTAGGTTTCCAAAATATGAATTTTAGCAAACCAATTTTTTGTAAAAATTTTTAGTTTTAAACAAAGTTTTATCACATGCTTAATTTAAAAATATTACTTGAAGTCTAGTAATTATTTTTAAATATTCAAGTAAAAAATGAGAATAATATAGTAAAAATTTCAATAAAATTTTTAAAAAATAATTTACAGATATCCAAATGATTGAAAATAATTTAATAAAATACTTTAAAAATAAAAAAATAGATCTTGTTCTCCAAAAATATATTTAACTAATATCTAAATAATAAAGTATATTTAAATTTTATTGAAAAATAAATTTATGCAAAATAATTAACTTGATTTATTTATGCATCAGTATTTTGTTATGAATAAATAATGTAATTATATAAATATTAATAAAATCATCTATGATGTTCTCGTAGAAATATTTGATGAAATTTTTTAGAAAAGTAATTACAGACAACCAAATACATATTGGTGTTTTCATTTTTCTTGGAAATAGTATTCCCCGAAGGACCTTTTCGTTGGTTTTCGTTTTACATCAAACCAAATAGACCCTAAGTTTAGTTGAATCAACTTCCTATCAAAATGAACAAGAATACATTATCGCTAAGTATGACAAGAATGTGTCATTTGCAATTATGATCACTAAAAATAAACAAAGATATATCAACATAATATTTAATATTTATTTAAATAATTAAAAAATGAGAAAACAAACAAACAAAGAACAAAAAAAATAATTAATTTTATACCTGATTAAACAACAAAATGTCTGCTTGATATCTAAATTAAACAAGTAACAATATATGATTAAAGAAGCATAAAAATAAAAAATACATATCTAATTAATTAAATCAATTTTCAAACTACTACAATATCTAATTAAACAAGTATATAAACAATACAAGATACATATTAAACATGACTTTACATGTTCTAAACCCTACTTAACTATACTCTAAGATGCAATCAAACTTTAAGAACAATATAAATGATAAAAGACTTATGTTTTAACATTTAAAAGAAATTAGAAATTCATATTAAGCACGTCTTCGAGTAATGAAGTTTTATATTGAAAATTCTTAAAAGACTTATGTATTAACATTTAAAATCAGAGATTCAACAACCTATGGAGCAAAGGGGCCAATGACGACAATGGCGGGATTGTGGCCCGCAGTGACAATGGCAGGGTAATGGCAACCATCGGTGTAGCCCGATTAACATTGGGAAGGCTCTTGACTCCCCACTTGGGGATAAAACATGGGCGATTGCACCTTTATACATGTCCTTGATGGTGTTAATGAATCAACTAGATATCATTTTCTTTCTTAAAACCCACAAAAGAATCTTTATTGAGACTCTGTCATAAGTTTTTTCTAAATCGAGGAAAGTCATATGAAGATCTCTCTTCGTATCTATGTAATTTTCTATTAAGGATTTAGTTATGAAGATAACCTCTGTAGTTGATCTACTGGCCATGAATCTAAATTGATTTTTTGAGATCTTAGTACACTCTCTCAATCTCCTCTCTATAACCCTTTTTCACATCTTCATTGTATGACACATGTACATCCAAATTGGTTTAATACCTATGTTGTTCTCACAATTGTGTACATCTACTTTACCCTTAAATAACGAGACAATGATACTCTTTCTTCATTCATTTGGCATCTTTTTAGACTTCAATCTGGCAACCATTACAATTTTATATTTTAAAAAATATTTTCTTCTTGGACATAAAAAGGTGAGACCTCCTTTTTTATTCAATGATCTCTCACCTCTTTTGGTCATATATGATTCTCACTCTTTTTTGTTAACACATTTTCTAAAATATGACAATTTTATGCTATTGGTGAGCTTACACTTTATTTTATTATAACTTTATTGTCATGAAATTGTATAAAATATTATTATGTAATGGTCCCCTTTTTTGCGGAGGGAGAGAATTCATGTAGCTATCTCCAAATAATTGGAACCAAGGATATGGCTAGGTTGGTCGAGTCTCATCGTACTCTTAAAAATCACATAGTTGAGCGAGCATGTTTAATATCTTTAATGAATTGGAGTATCTATGCCCGTTTGATTTAGTCATTTTATTTGTGTATTCCAAAACACATACATTTACATATATAAGAGAGTCTCAACATATTTAATTCTTGATGTGGATATTACTAGTCAATTTATCAAAAAAATTTGGTAATTAGGTTTATGATCATGCTACACATTTGAACATGAGAGTTGAATATCAAATTTCACTTCTCTACATTAACCGGTGCTACCTTACACCCTGTTTGGTAACACTATTAAGTACCTCTATCACTATCAATTTTAAAATTGATATTGATAGGAACCATTAAGAGGTATTTGGTTAATTGTATCAATTTTAAAATGTGTAGTGCAAACGAAGCATATTATATAATACAAGTGTCAACTTGTATTAATTTTGATATTGATACTCCAACATTTGAAAATATTAATATCAATATTGATTTAGTATCAAAAATAAAACCCTAACCAAACAGGGCATTAGACACCAGCTACACCATTTAACCAAATTATATGTATCAAAACAAATTTTAGGATATATAGTTAAAAATATACATTATCTTGTTTCGTTAGTTGCGTTCACAAGGGGACCACATAGATGAATAAAAAAGATCCCACCTTTTTCATCCAAACAAAAAATCTATATTTAACCCCATTTTTATCATGACTGTGAAACACATATTTTTATAATTTTTGTGCAAATATATATTTACTTTTTTTGTAGTGAATACCACCTACTTTCTTATGTGGTGAATACCTATCTTAAAAAAATGTTTAGTACTCATGTGCATAAGAATCCAATGCTTTTCTGTCATTTTTTATTAATCGAAAACAAATTGAACCTAAGTGGATAATCCAGACGGTTGGCCCCAAGTTAATCTGATGCAGATCCTATGTGTGTGGTTATTTCAAGATTTAAGAGCTTCGTAATACATTATTAACAAAAAAAATCAGAGCATTAGCATGTTAATGGGGTGTTTGGTTGCATGATAAAAGAGATTTTTATTTTAAGTTTTAAAAATTGTAAGGAAGCTTGTTAAAAGAGGTGTTTGACAACTATAATAACTTTATGTTTTGAAAGTGATTTTCATCTTAAACTAAAAAAAGAGGGTCTCTCCTCTTTCTTTTTTCTCGTGGTCCCCCACTTTATTGGGTCATGTGTGGTAGCTACTCTTTTTTGTTAACACATCCCTCCAAACATGATAATTTTATGTCATGAGTTGGTTCACTTTTATTTTAATAAAATGTTTTATCATGAAAATATACGAAAAATTATCATGCAACCAAACACCCCCGTAAGATATACTTATCACCGGTGGATAGCTGTTTAATTATCACATGGAACACATCATCTTCGTGCATAACAAATTATGAAGCAATATCGATCTCTTTTCCAAGTACAAACGCCAAAAAAAAAGCCCTCATCATCTATAATCGAATTCCTGTATTTCTGGGTCAAGTTTTCAGACCATCTTTGACCCGTGGTTGTTCATATGAGTAGACTTTGAACAGAGTTACTGACCGGAAGAAAGAAATAAAAAAGAGAGACTTTAAATGAGTTTGTACATCATTTTGACTTGTTAACTCATTCATACCCTTCATTGGACTTGGGCTTGAGACTGAGTTTTAACGGGACGGGGGTATAATCACAAAATTGATACAGACGGGGGCATGTGTGTGTTGCCGACATGGGAAGGTGGGAGTGGACACCTTTCAGCCAATAGTATAGTGCCACGTACCAGCAGAGTGCTACGTGGAAAGCAAGAACGCGCGGCTCAGCCTGCAGCAACTTTCCCCCGTTCTTTGTTGGGATAATAAAATAAAATAAAATAACAAAATTGGAGGGCCGGGCGCCATCACCATGGACTGCGGCGGCGGCGGCGGCGGCGGCGGCAGCTGGAGCCACAGAGCGCGACGAGGCAGAACATCAGCACTGGTGAGTGGTGACGCCGATGGCGCCGCGGGCGGCGTCTGTTGTCGAGCAGGGAAAGCTGTCGCCGCCCTCTTGTTGAAGCCGGGTCCAGCCGTCCAGGCGTTTTCAACTACATGCCCTTGTCGCCGAGAGGTCGTCCGTTCAGTGGGTGGAGCTGTTGGGGGATACGGGAAGTGTGGGGTTCCGCGTAAGGCCGGAGGGATGTACGTGATCCCGCAGCCGGGGGGGTTCGGAGCGGGGTGTTGATGCCGATGAGCCAGGAGCAGTGCGGCCCAGGGTCTTCCCGGCGTGGAAAGGTAGTAATGTAAGTCCGTGCGCCCCTGTTTCGGTTTCTCTTGTACTAAATATGCAATGTTATTTATATCGACATTTATCGGGGCTGTGTTGCTTCTACTTGCTCTCAGAGATTTGCAGAACGCGTTTCTCGAATTGGAAGGGGGGGATAATCTGAGTCATATTTCTACCTGTATTTCTTTCTCATGATGTCTTGCAGGATGATTCCTTGATTAGATTGTTTTTGTCAAAAAAACACTTTCGATTTTTTTGGGTACTTTTCTTGATATGTTGGACCGGAATATATATTACTTCTGGCTACTATAGTCTTGGCATTCTTAAATTTATTTTGCATGCTTATTTCTTGTTCCGCCCATGAGGGAAAACAATGGTGGACTAGATAGAGGAGCCCACTTTTGCCGATAAGCGATTTGTCCCTAAGCAAGGCATAGCTAAGCAACCTATTCAACATGTATCTCATGCGTCTTCTTGTCTTTCATTCAAGGTACTTAATGCGTCGATATTTTTAATATGCAAAAGCTTCAACATATTGTATTTTACTGATCCTTAATTTGAAAAAGTATATATTTGTTTTTTTTAAACCACTTTCTTATAACACATTTGACCAATGTCCTGGGGATGTTTTTTTTCTTGGAGGAAGACTCATATTTGGACCTGATGTGAGATCAATTTTCTGTGTCTTCGCTGCCAGAAAGCTCATGGATGATTTTTCTAATCATTATGGACTGTCAATTATGGTAGTTGCTGTTGTCTTTACAGTACATGTAAGTGGCCCTATATCTACAGCTCTTTGTTGCATATCCATATATTCTATGGCTGTGTTTTTACTTTGTTTTCTGCTTTTCTTGTATCTAAAAGTTAATGGTGTGTTCAGTTAATGGATAGGAGCCATAATGTTTTGCATCACATTACTTATTTTTTCTTGAATTTTTTTGAGATGCGAGTGAGAGAGGTTTGTGACTCGAGAGGAGAGGTCCAAGGGGGAATATATTTTTTTTCTCTTTTGATTAATTCATGTCATCATCACAAATGCTGGGCTATAGCTATCAACATCTCTCTCAGTATTCGCATTTGTTCAGATGCCCTTTTCTAGCTGATGCTAGAAATGGAGGATGACGCAGGAAATGAGGAGAGACAGGGAGAAGGTCTCTTCTTGCCCAAGTCTTCCATCCCATAGGAAAGCATCATGCTCAACCAATCAAACACCAGTGTTTTTCCCATTCGTTCAACTTCTTGTTCACGTAGGTACAAGACATCCCTTTTAAAGGAGGGGAGACTTCACTCATAAGCCCCAGATTCCCCTTTCTACAAGTACCCAGTCTTTTGAAAAATACCTTTACTCTTTATGTTATATTAAATGAACAGCACATTTCTGTTCAAGACACCTTCTTTTTCGTTTGTTAATTGTGGATTTTTGTGTTGATGTTGACTTGACTGGAATACTTGGTAACTGGGTTATGTTTGCAGGATTTATGGCTTCTTCTTCTTACTTCTGGAAGAGATCCTGGTATTGTTCCACGTAACCCACACCCTCCTGAACCAGAGGTTTATGATTATGATGGACCAGCTGATGCTGGTGCTGGTCAGACTCCACAATTACAGTTACCTTGTGTAAAAGATGTTGTGATTAATGGAATCACAGTTTAAATTAAGTACTGTGATACGTGCATGTTATATCGACCTCCTCGATGCTCTCACTGTTCTATCTGCAATAACTGTGCAGAGTGCTTCGATCATCACTGTCCTTGGGTTGGACAATGCATTGGGCAGGTAGGTGATGTCTATAATCTAAATTGTAACTGTATTAGGGAGTTTGTTGTACTCCGTCATGTCTGGACCCCAAGTGAACTATCTCAATCTTGTGTGATTTACTGAAATATGTTAGTAATTTATCAACACAATAACTTATTTTATACATTGATAATAGCCTCCTGGTTGTGACACGTCTGAGCATGGTTCTTATCCATTTGCAATTTAAATTCCTTGTTAGATC
The DNA here is from genome assembly GCA_036172225.1 of Cryptocoryne crispatula var. balansae. Taxonomy (NCBI): domain Eukaryota; kingdom Viridiplantae; phylum Streptophyta; class Magnoliopsida; order Alismatales; family Araceae; genus Cryptocoryne; species Cryptocoryne crispatula. Next base: position 32,758,222 of record CM069931.1, read on the forward strand.
TGTATGCCAACAATTGGCTTGTCTTTTCAATTTATTGTAGATCATCTGTATGAATTAGCTCGTCAGCTTCTATTTTCAAGGGTCACTGTCTATGTTATTTCATATTGTGGTGTGCATCTGTAGATCATTCCTTGTTTTTCTTTCCTTATTTTAATTTTATTTCTGTGCAGCAGAATTACCGATTCTTTTTCATGTTTGTGTTTTCAACAACACTACTCTGCGTCTATGTTTTTGGGTTCTGCTGGGTGTACATTAAGAGGATTCTGGATTCTGAGGAGAACAATTTGGAGGGCAATGACCCTAACACCAGCTTCCATCGTTCTCATTATCTACACTTTTATATGCGTTTGGTTTGTTGGTGGACTTTCTGTGTTTCATCTATATCTCATAAGCACCAATCAGGCACAGGAATAATTCCAGCTTGTCCGTCATCATCATACATAACTACAGATTGACATTGGTTTCTTCATGATGTGGCAGACAACTTATGAGAACTTCAGATACCGTTGTGACTGACCAGCCAATCCATACACTAGAGGCACCTTTGAAAACTTCAGAGAGATTTTCTTCACAAGCATCCCCACTTCTAGAAACAAGTTCCGAATGAGAATGCTGCTGGAAAAGACTTTATCCGTACGTTCAGTAGGTGGTGGTTTTATTAGTCCAAATATGGGAAGATCACTTGCGGACCTTGATGCTGGTAGAAAACCATGGGGCAAGCCAGGAGGCATGGCAACAGAAGATGATCCTGAAGCTGGCTTGGACAGGAATCAGCTGGAGAAGAAAGAGATTAGACTTAATGAAGCTTCTCTTGATTGAAGCAGAGCAATGTCTTCAGAGAATCTGGAGAGGCACTTGAACACACATCCTTGAAGGTTTAGTTGGGGAAGAAAAAGTGGCAGCTGGGAGATTACACCAGAGATTATTGCATTGGCTGCTGGAGGAGGGGAATTCAATAGGGCTGTCGGCGGCCCTGGTGGTGTCATTGCCCGAAACTGGCTCATCACATGTTCGGGCTCTACACACGCATGAAGGGTTTAGGATTCCTAGTTCTCAGCCTCATCTTTCCAAATTCACAGCTTGCGGATTGTAAGGATTTCTTGGCCGTGGAAGTATCTTTTTTTCTCAAGAGTGTCGCAGTGGACACCCGACGACCATGAAATTGCCACCTGGGTGATGCGTCCCTGTTGTGAACCCGGGGCAGCCTCCTGCAGGAGGAACGGTGCCTATGATGAGGCAGTGTTCACCACTGTGCCACAGCGCTGGCAACTCCATGGAAGTATCTCAATGCCGCTGTTGTGCAATTAGTGTGCCTTTATGATTATATCTTTCCTCTCCTCGTCTCCTTCCATCTGGTTGTATTCATCGCTTTTACCCCTACATGGTCACTGCCTTTTCTTCGTTCCCCGTTTGGCTTGGGCACTGACATCATTGTTGGGTTTTATCTTCTTGTGTAGTGTTTGCATATGCTGGAGATTACAGGGGAGCATGGGGGTACGTGGATCTTCCTTCCATTGAACATTTTGCATAGAATACATCCAAGTTCGTCTTGTTTGGACATGGGTAGGTAGGATGAAGGAGCGGTAGGAACGTGTTTGAAGTGAAGCACGTGGTGATTTTGTACTAAAGCAATATAACATTGAACTGCGCATGTTCTTACTACTATCTAGAGTTCATAGTTCAACTGTTCAAGTTCCATGACAGAATACAGATCCTTTTGGTGTTTCAACCGCGAGGAACCATGCTCGAAGTTGAATGGTAATATAGAAAGGGCCGTGTATGTTGTGAAGAAACTGAAATGGCTGCTGCTGGCGTGGTTAATTTTCTGCTGGACCGTGCATACATAGCAACCCATTGAAGTTCTTAATTTTCTGGTGGATTTGTTTTTCAAATCAGGTGCTTAAGATAGTCCTTTACATAAGCTCTACGAAATAAATTTCAGGAGAGGTTTTCTCATCCGTGATTAGAATGCGGGGGTTCTTGAAAGATAGGAGTATCCGGATGATCAAGGTTTTTCTATAAAATATGTATGTTGCGATAAATTTTGTTGAATGGTGCTCGACAACCGTGATTAAAGTTATACCTTGATTTTTTTAATTTTTTTTTGGTTTTCAAAATGCAGGATCTTTTAGTCATACGTGCAGCTTCCACCATTTCTCCTGTCGGACATGCTGATTATGATCATGTAGTTAATCTGGATTTACCTTGTTTCGGTGTATCATTTACATGTATTTTCTGGAAAATACTCTTGATTGCGTGCATACTATGCTAACCGCTTGTTATATCATATAATTGATATATTTAAGCTATTTTATCAATTGCTCTATTGTAACCTACATTATTTTATCTTGATCATAGTAATACGGGTATAAGTCTAATAGCCTAATAGGGGTACTGGACCGCATGATACTATACATTTTCTTCGAAGGAAAAAAAAAGTTACTATTGGGGTGTTTGGTTGCATGATAATGAGCATTTTTATTTTTATTTTTAAAAATTGTAGTAAAAGTTTATTTTAAAAGTGTTTGGCATGTGTTACAATTTTTTATCTTAAAATTTTTTTCACCCTCCTCCACGTGATGGAGAAAAAAAGAGGTAGTGAGCATTATTTTTTCAAAAGGGCACAACCAATGCACATGGTCCACAAGCCTAACCCATGTGCTACATAAGTGACTTTTCATTTATGCACCAAACACCTTACCATCATTTCTAAAAATGATAATGTTTTTGTCAAACATTATTGGGGTGTTTGGTTGCATGATAATTTTTTGTACACTTTCATGATAAAAAATTGTATTAAAATAAAAGGTGAACCAACTCATGACATAAAATTATCATGTTTAGAGGGATGTGATTACAAAAAAGAGTAACTACCACACATGACCAAACAAAGTGGGGGACCACAAGAAAAAAGAAAGAGGTGAGACCCTCTTTTTTTGTTTAAGAAGAAAATCACTTTTAAAACATAAAATTATCATGGTTACCAAACACCTCTTTAACAAGTTTTCTTACACTCTTTAAAAATTAAAACCAAAACTTTCGTTATCATGCAACCAAACACCCCATATATTTTTATAGTTTTTAATTTTAAAATTTGTCAAGTTTCAATGTGTGATATCATTTTTTATCATGAAACCATATAAAAAATAAAATGCAACCAAACACCCCCATATACATCTTCTTCACGAAAATACATTTTTTAAATAAATTTCATGATAAAAATATGGTTATGCAGATAACCTTTTCTTAGATAAGAAGTGGTGAGTGGGGCCCCTTTTTCTTTCGTGTGACCTCTCGCCCTCTGTGGTGTACGCCTTTCTAGCTCCTAGAAAGGCCCCGGTGTGTAAAAAATGTCCCCAACTTGATCAAGAGTATCCATTTCATCCTTTATACTATTATACATATAATGGATATTTTTAATTACATGATTAATTTTTAAAATATATACTTACACAAACAAACTTTTCGATCACATGATTACATTCCAAAAATATTATTTTTTTCTAAAAATATAATTATTCACACACACATATTCATATAAATAAAACACACTTGCATATATGAACGCATAACACATATGTTCGTATATATGCACATAAAATATATGATATTAATGATATCAACACCTAATTTTACTGCTTAGGGGACGGTCTTATCACCAATGGTACAGTCGTAACATCCGGTACGATGTTACATAGTCGAACTTTGTCCAAAAAAAAACATAGTCGAACTGATTAAATTAAGGGAAAATTACCATCAGGTCCATTTAAAAAAATCGGTTTACCAAAAAGTCCGTTGACCACATTTTCTTCCCCATTAATCCGTTTTCAACGCCATGTATTTCCATTTGGTCCGTTTTGCGCCGAGCGGGTCCGGGTATCCCGATTTTGCCCTTCCGCAAGACGCGACCTCGCCTTCCCCCCTTTCTCGCGGCGCAAACGCTTCCCGGTGTTCTCGCAGCGCAGCCCTCGCGGCGTTCTCGCAGCCCTCGCGCGGTGCTTCCCGTGTTCTCGCCGCTCGGCGCCCCTTTCTCGCCCCGTGTTCGCCGCGGCGCTGCGTAGGTCGCCCCTTGATTTCGAGGGCTTCTGCGGTCCTGGGCGTCGGTCGCCCCTTGATTTCGAGGGCTTCTGCGGTCCTTGGCGTCGGCTTCAGGTCCAGGCGGGTCTGCTGTAGTCCAGGCGGCTCTTCCGGCGGCTCTTCTGGTCCAGGCGCGTCGTTCTCCCCCTCTGTTCGCCACAGCTCTTCTTGTCTTCTGGTCGCCCCTTGATATCGAGGGCTTCTGCAGTCCAGGCGCGTCGGCTTGTGGTCCAGGCGGGTCTGCATTAGTCCAGGCGGCTCTTCTTCACCCTGATCTGCTGCAGTCCAGGCGGCTTCTCCCCCTCTGTTCGCCAGGCTCTTCTATTCCACGGCTCTTCGCCAAGTTTTTTTTATTTTTTCACCTGTTTAAAATAGGCGTAACTTCAACGTGATTTTAATAATTTCTTTTTATTTTGACCTATATCAAAAATCAGACATTTTTATCTGGACGTTACTTTAACGTTCTTTTATTTTTTCATCTGTTTGAAATAGTCATAAGTTCAACGTGATTTTCATAATTTTATTTTAAAATATGATCTATATAAAAATGCATTTTCTAGATAAAATCAGACATTATTATCTGTACATTATTTCAACATTTCTTTATTTTTCAACTGTTTTAAATAGTCTTAGATTCAACAAGATTTTAAATTTTTTTTTAATTATGATCTATATCGTAAATCAGACGTGTTTATCTATACGTGTCCAGCATTTCTTTAATTTTTCATATGTTTAAAATGCATTTTTTATCAAACAGCTTGCATCTGTACGTGACGTCCAGTTCAAGTTTTCATTTTTAATATTTAAGAGAGAATACACGTGAGCATCTTCTAAAACGTGTGGGGAGGGGGGGTAAAACAGACTTTTCAACTCCAAAATGAAGTGGATGTGATGGTATTTTAAAAAGATGGACTTAATGACAAAGCGATTTTGAAAACGGACCTATTGTGAAAGCAGTGGTCCCAAAACGGACTTAGTGTGCATTTGCGCTTAAATTAATTCTCCCTCTGCTTTGACTGGTGCAACTGCCGATGGAGACGGATATCTGACGTCACTCTCTCTCTCTCTCTCTCTCGCTTGACTGTGCCCGTCTCCTCTCTCAGAGGACAGCCGCGGCGGCGGCGGCGCCGCCGACGACGACGACGGCTGCAGCAGCGACCTAGGAATGAAAGCATATTGGTACGCGGTCGAGAGGAGAGGGGGGCGCCGGAAGCAGACAGCGGCCTGGGGGCGCTCGCGCATCGTCCGGCGGTGCCGCTGCCCCTCGGCCGCGCTGTTCCGGTCGCCGGCATAGTCAACACGGGCCGACAGCGGGCGTAGGCCCCGTCGCCGCTCCGTGCTACGGCGGCCGTGCACGGGCAGACTTCCGCCCCTGCCACCGGCCGGCTTACTCCCCTGCTGTTCCCCACGCCCCCCCATCATTCCCGTCTCGTGCTTCTTGTTCCCCTCCCCGCGCCCGCCGGGGCGGTGGTCCGCGCCCGACAGAGGGGACGGCGGGGCAACAACAGTACGGGTCCATCGCCGCGGCGCTCTTTCTTTCGGACGAGAGCCGAGGATGTGCCCACGACAGCGACGAACTCTGGCTTGCCGGGACCGGACGAGACGGCGACAGGGCAACTGCGGAATGATATCGTGTTTCCCATGCAGGGTCCCCCCCCTACCCTTTCTCTCCGTTCGAAGAGGAGCTCTCCCCCCTTTATTTTCTACGGCCTCCGCCCAGACAAAGCATCGTCTCCTGCACGAGAGAGAGAGAGAGAGAGCGAGCGCGCTCTGAACGAACGTACGAGCGTCTAGCCATGGAGAACGTCCAACCATCCATATAAAAAATGTTCACGCTGACTTTGCTTCAGTTCAAGTTACATTAATTTATCTTACAACGATCAATAAGACATATCTAAGTAAGCTCGTCTCGGCGGGATCAAAGATCTCCGATCAAAGCAAAAGCAATGGGAGAAAAGGCCGGCGCCTTTATTCTCCCCGCCGCCTGCTCCTTAATGCCCTCCCTCCGGCCGTCCCCCTGACTGACCGAGACGTGATCGCGCAGGCCGACAGCGGCGGCAGAGAGCAGCTATGAGCTAGCGAAGAACACAGGATCACCCCTCTCTCTATCTCTCTCGCTCTCTGTGTAGAGAGATTGGCGCCGGATGGTAGGAACGAAATCATTCCGTTCTTCAAAAGGGAGAGACAGTATCGACCTCCTCGGTGCAGGTGCGTCTCTCTCGGGGGAGTAGGGAGTACTGCGAACTGATCATCTCCTCCTCTTACATGCGTATGTCTCCTCTCGTCTCTCCCTTCCTTTTGTTTCTTCGGTGGTCGTCCTTACGCTGCTGGGCAGCCTGGGCTATATGCCCGAAACGACGACGACGACACTGCTACCGACAGCTTTGACCTGAGCAGGAGGGGGGCATGCAGCTGGTAGCTAGCTACATATGTTGATACGTCTGTTTAATTTAATTAACCATGTACAAAAAGCAGATATATATATATATCTGTAGATGTTATGAACTGAACGAGCATATATACACGAGGTGTTTGGTTGAGGTGAAATCTATATATTACCACACTTCACAAGGTACGTAATTTCTAAAACAAGCAGGAAAACTTCGTTTCTAAAACTGAAGTCGAATTTACTCGCCAATCAGGCTTCTATAAAAATTAGGTGAAACCAAATTCGGTTGCATTATAAAATGTCTATGGCAGCCTCCTGACACCTCACACCACTGCAGTGGTGACGTTTGGTTTGACTCAATGAAACATCCGAAGTCTTGATGATTTCTCGTCCGTGAATCTCTCCGGTGGGACGTAAAATTTTGATTATCTATGTTTAAAAATAAAATTTATAACGAATAATCACTTGAATTCAAATGATTTTTTAGAATTTATTGTTATATTCAATCATTTTACAAAATGACTGAGTTATCACCAATTTAGAGATTGGACGCCCAAACAAATGCCCGATGTGAAGCTAGATTCTGCCGGCCGAGCGTGGCTCGGTTGGCATCGACCCTGCTCCTCGGGGAGCAGGGTGGGGGTTCGTCTCCCGACGGCTGCAGTCGGGCACCCCCGGGGGGTGACATGTGGGGATCAAGCGCGAGCGCACGCTCAATCCCTCGCCGCCCACGTGTGCTGTGGAGTTTAGGGCCACTAGGCCACGTGTCCAAAAAAAAAATAGATTCGGTTTCACTTCAAAAGTCAGATCTTTATGATTATACTTTTTTATATAGAAGTTGATTCAACTTCATCTTCTTCACTTGAAAGTTGGAATATTTGAGCAATCGAACTTCTAAGAAATTGTGTTGCTCTTGAAATAATTTTTTTTTTCATCGGTTAATTTAAAATAAAGTAATTTGAAGTGTGCTAATAATTAGTTTACACTTTTGTTTTAGTTTGGTTGAACACTATTTTTCAATATATATTTCATGATACAATTATGTTTAAAGATAAATTTCGAGGTACTAAAAAGCCCAAGTTGTCATGTTTGGTGCGGTAAGTAAGAACAAATGTTTTAAAAAAAATCATATTTTTATCATGATTGTCAATCACCTAATTTTTCTTAAAAATCTTATTACAATAATAAATATATTTGCAGAGGAAGCCTATGTTATCATGCAAAGAAACACCCCATGGACGTTTGCGCTTTTCTCGTGAGAGTTAAAATTAAGTCACAGGCATAATGTAATAATTTTTTTTTTTGAAAAATCTTATTAACCTGGCCTCGAAGGAGACTGATGAGGTAACAGATGAGAGTTGATTTATTTTTTAACTATATAAACTAATAAGGCCAAGCTTCTTTATTTTTTGGTCGAAAAGGCCAAGCTAATATATACACCGACGAACATGTTATTTCAAAATTTTAAAAGTATGTTATTTTGGGTAAATTCGGCTTGTTTTATTATGACGCCATGCTGACGATAAGCTAAAGGGCGTGGTCCATCTCAAATGTCAACTTTGCCCTCGTTCTTTTTTCTTCGCACTCTATAAAAAGCCCACCTCTGCTTGTCCGGCGATCACAGCGCCGCCGCCGTCGATCATCTTCTTATCCTTCAAGTTCAAGCTACTACTGTCCTTCTTCGAGTTCAATCCCCGTCGACCGCCGCAGTCCTCCGTGTTCTCTTCACCTCTTCGGCTCGCTGCTGATCTCCCGGCTCTCCCCTTCTCTCGATCCGCGCGGCAAGATGTATTACCAGGCGGCGGCGGCGGAGTCGTGGGGTTCGTACATGCAGGGAGCGGCGGCGGCGGCCCGCGTCGGCTGCGACCCTCTGGAGAGGGTGGAGAGGCTGGCGTCGGAGAGCGCGGTGGTGATCTTCAGCGTGAGCACCTGCTGCATGTGCCACGCCGTGAAGCGGCTCTTCTGCGGGATGGGGGTGAACCCCACCGTGTACGAGCTGGACGAGGATCCCCGCGGGAAGGAGATGGAGAGGGCCCTCGTGCGCCTTCTCGGAGGGCCCTTCGCCGTCCCCATCGTCTTCATCGGCGGGAAGCTCGTCGGCGCCATGGACCGGGTCATGACCTCCCACATCAACGGCACTCTCGTCCCTCTCCTCAAGGAGGCCGGCGCTCTCTGGCTTTGATTCGGCTCTCCCTTCGGATCGCGTTGAGATATACAGAAACAATAGATAGAACTGAACAGGAACCTACGTACGTACGTACCGTTAATTGGATATGAAGAGATCAGGTAGCGACGGAGAGGAGAGATGGAGAGAGGGAGACAGGACGGAGATGATTGCTTCTTCTTCTTCTTCTTCTTCTTCTTCTTTCTTCCTCCAATTTTGGGGATGCAACAGTTAATCAATGATGGCTCATTGGGGAGATTTCTACTTTCTGTCTCTTCTGTTTCTTCTTCTTCCTCCTCTTCGAGCTTCGGATACCTCTCTCTTTGCTTCCGTTCTTCGCGAGCAAGATATGGCCGTGATGATCGATGCGGTAGATGTTGATAGAATATATATATATATATATATATATATCTTATATGCATACAGATTAACCATGCAGTTAATTTGTATGGAAGAAGGCTTTGGAAATTTTGAGGCTTACAGCGTCGTCCCAAGCGCTCTCTCTCTCTCTCTCTTTGTATTAATTTATCTTTCGACGACCTCGCTGATCTAGCTATGCAAGATTCTGTTCTTCATTAATGTTCTTGGGATCGATGATCCAGACGCACAGGTCAACCAAGATTATTGCTTCTTTCGCAGAACCAGCACACATCTCGAATTAATGTTGGTTTGTCCGCAGGCATTGACCTACGTGTGAATCTCAGGCCACTTTTGTTAGCTTCGCCGTCGATTATCTCTGAGGAAGAACTCGATCGACCTCCATTGTACTGGTTCTTCAATTCGTTCCAACTTCCAAGGTCCTCGGACGAGGTCGATCGAGAAGGCGATGGTACGTAGAAGAAGGGTGGTGTCTCTCTTTCTCTCTTAAAAAGTGACGTTATTAATTTGGAGAGAAGTCGGCCCTCCGTATATAATAATATATAATACGTAGAGGTGTCGGAGGATGACATTGCCGGCGGCGAAGCCAACGACGGCGGCAAGAGTGCGTAGATCGGCGGCATCCCGCCGAGAATCACGTGCTGTCGCCGCCGTGAAGACGGACCACCTCGGACGGCATGCCCGACATCCGTGTCTGGGCAGCCGCACGGTGAACGGTAGGTCACCGCGAACATCCAGGCATTGACTTTTCAACTCAAGGCTTACGTGTCTGTCGATACATTTAGTGTTGTTTTTTTAAGAAAACAGTCAGTAATTTTAATAATGCTTATGGGATATGTTTGGTTGCATGATTACGAAGGTTGTTGTTTTAATTTTTAAAAATTATAAGAAAATTTGTTAGAAGAGGTGTTTGATAATCATGACAATTTTATATTTTAAAATTGATTTTTTTCTTAAACAAAAAAGAGGGTTTCACCTCTTTCTTTTTTCCTGTGATCTCCCACTTTGTTTGGTCATGTGCGGTGGTTACTCTTTTTTGTACTCACCTCCCTCCAAACATGATAATTTTATATCGAGTTGGTTCATTTTTTATTTTAATATAAATTTTTATCATGAAAGTGTACAAAGAATTATCATGTAACCAAACACCTTATTAGTCTTTTATTTTTAATATTATATCATTATTAATTTTAATATTTTCAAATGTTAGAGTATTAATATCGAAAGTAATACAACTCGACACTTGTATTTTATAATATATTTTATTTATATTATAAAATTTAAAATCGATACAATTAGTTAAATATATTTTAATAATTTTTATTAATATTAATTTTAAAATTGAAAATGATAAATTTATAAAATAAGACGTAAATTAACCGGATAAGTCACTACTACTTAACTGAAATCATGCCTCCTTCGGCAAATGGCAAGGGGAAGTCGTCTTCCTTGCAGGTCTTCCCTGTCCAGCGAAGGAGTAATTACCTTTTTTCTTTCTTTTTTTATCACAAGATAATTACATATTCCCTGCAAATATATGAGATAAAAATGTGAGGAGCTAAATTCAACAAATTTAAACATTCATGAATAAAAGCGTGTGCTCACTGGGGGTGCAAACGAGTCGAGCCGAGTCGAGTAGTATAGTGTTCGAGTTCGACTTATTTATTTTACACGAGTTCGAGTTCCAGCAAATTTGAACATTCATGAATAAAAGCGTGTGCTCACTAGGGGTGCAAACGAGTTGAGGCGAGCCGAGTAGTATAGTGTTCGAGTTCGACTCATTTATTTTACACGAGTTCGAGTTCCAATTTTAATGAGTACGCTGAACTTTTGTTCAAACTTGTTTCGTTTATTAATCGAGTCGACTCGAACTCGAGTAATAAATAGACTACAATTTAATTCATATTCAAATTTAAACCATATATAAACTCATTTATAAAATTCAAAATTAATGAAAAATTATCTGTTGAACTTTAGATTTAGTTCATTTATGAAATTCAATCTAAATTTAAACTCAAATTTTGAATTATTTAACATATTTGAGTGACAATATATGATTATTAATATTTACAATTTAATTTTAAAATAAACATATAATATAACATTCAATCGAGTTACTCGTGAATTTATCGGACCGAGTAGGAGTCTGTTCAACTAAGCTCATTCAATGAATCGAGCTTTATATTTTTATTCATATTGATTCAATTATCATAATAAATGAGTCGAGTCGAATTTTTATCGAGTCAAGTTTCAAGTTATTCGTCGAGCGTATTGGTTCGTTTGCACCCCTGGTGCTCGCCAAAGCACGGGACATGTCGGCTTCAACCACCCTCTTCCCGTCACTCTGATCCTCAACATTCTTGGAAGATGAACGATGCTCAAGATATGACTTCACGAAAAGTCTCGGCTTCCAAGATCTCCGGACCCGTGGAAGATTGAGAATTTAGAACACCAGAAGATGACCCGTAGGATACCGCCGACATAAAATTTGTCTAATCTAACTTGGAACATAAAATCTTAGTTTTACTGAAAATGTTAAATTTTTTACAAAACAACCCGAATGCCTAATCTAAACATCTAATTATGGGGTGTTTGGTTGAGTTTTTACTATTATCTTATATTTTTATAATAAAAAATGTTAAAAAATATTTGTCAATTATTACAATAGAGAAGATCTCACTTTTTTTTTCTCTTGTTCTCAGGCTTTGTTTGGTCATATATATATACATATATACTACACAATATTTTTTTTTTGTTATCGCAACCTTGATAAGTTTATGTCATTGACCGGGTCACATTTTTATTTTAATATATATTTTTAATTCACCATGATTTAGAGTGTTTGCCTTTTTTTGGGTTGATAATTAACTTTTACAGATATTTATCTTATGTCTTAATAAACCACTTAATCAGTTGTATGATTTACTTTTTGTTTTCACATGTAATCCATCGTAGACGTAAAAATAATATGTAACATTTCTTCGAAGGAACATTTATATTGATTAACGTGTATACATTTAATTAAATCAAATATTTCGGTGGTGTTATGATTTGACTTAATGAAATATCTAAAATCTTAATTTCATCTCTAGTCTCTCATGTAAAATATAAATTTTATATTTCATCTTTAATCTCTCGTATAAAATATAAATCTTAGTTGGCAACCTTCTACAATAAAAAATTATCAAAATTATGTGATTTATTAAAAAGTTATTATTGGAATCACATGTATTACTAAAGATCTTAATATTTAATCAATTCAGAGTTTAAATATCAATTAAACTAATACGAGTGAGGCTTTCATTTTACCACTAATTAAGAGGTTATACATAAAAAATCAGTGCTTGAGTTTCAGGCTAAACCAAAACAAAATGCCAACTAAGGTGATTTTTTATTGATCTTAATACCCCTCTGAATCTCTGGCAGAGGTACAAGATAAAAGTCTTAAAAATAAATTGTGAAGTTTAACCTATTATGTTTTAGAAATAAACTCTGTTATAGGAGATAAAAATAACATTCATGATATAATTTAAATAAAAATTAAATTGATTAGCATGTAAATATCTCAGGTACTTAACTTGATCACAGATTAAGATGTTAGAAAAAAATTAAAATTTCATATTTTCAGATTAAGTCAAAACAAGTGTCACCTAAAAATGTGTTTGATTACTCTTAACATACCTCTTACCTCATTCACTTATAGGCTTGTATGGATTATTTGACTGTGTCTTAATTAAGCTCTAAACACATCTCTTATATATCAAAACTCTTAAAATTAATTTGTATATATTAACTTTTTATTTTTATATATAATATAGCTTTAAGTAAACACTAAATTGATTGACATATTTTAACTAAGGTGATGTTTGTTTAGACTTAATCTAAATATTTTAACTCTTCTTAATATGAAAATTGGCTCTTAATTTTATTTCTAACCTTTTATATTAATTAATTTTGTGCTTACCTAAAGCTGTATTATAATTTTAATTCTATAATAAATATATTATGTTTGAAATATTTAAACTAAATCATTCAATTTTTAACATTTTTATTAAGAAATAAAAGATATGCTTAGAAGTTAATTAAGACACACATCTGAATACTCAAACCTTTGACCAGAGAGATCCCAGAAGTATGGTTAGATCAAACAAATGTATCCTAAGAGGCTAGACATGAAATTAAGAAAAACAAATGCTGACTAAGTTGTTAATGTTCAGGGCATAATTCCAAACAATCTGAAATTCACTTCCTCTTATTGAATTAGAGGTAAGAGGATGAGTTGGGTGTCATTTGCTTTTGTCTTGATCTAAAAATTCGAGTTCTTAATTCATGTCTAACCTCTTAGTTTGTTGCAAAAAAGTACTTATTTATTTATTTATTTATCATGTTTATATATGAATTAACTTATGGGGTGTTTGGTTGCATGATAATTTTTTGTACACTTTCATGATAAAAAATTGTATTAAAATCAAAAGTGAACCAACTCATGACATAAAATTATCATGTTTGGAGGGATGTGATTACAAAAAAGAGTAACCACCCCACATGACCAAATAAAGTGGGGGACCACAAGAAAAAAGAAAGAGGTGAGACCCTCTTTTTTTGTTTAAGAAGAAAATCACTTTCAAAACATAAAATTGTCATGGTTGTCAAACACCTCTTTTAACAAGTTTTCTTACAATTTTTAAAAATTAAAATAAAAACCTCAATTATCATGCAACCAAACACCCCATTAGTGTTTACATGCAGTTAGATTATACATACATATTACTTGTATTTTCTACAACGAGGTTATGCCCGAAAATTAAAGGGCTAATGAAAAGTTCGATTACATAACAATTTAAATTTTTATTACATAAATATGTTTTTGGTAAAAAATGTTAAAGTGTGTTGGGCAATAATTACAAATGTATAAATTTATAGTTGGACCGAGGCTTTTAGGTTCATATCATGTTTGGAATTGAGATCATGTAAAGAAAAAAAAATTGAATAGTCTTTATTTCCAGCAAGTTTCCAAAATATGGAACACTCCTCTATCATCAGAGTATCAAAGATATATTTAAATTGGCACTTGTATCACATAACATAACATGTTTGTATTGTAAATTTTAAAAATGATGATATTAATTTTAAAATCGACGGGGATAAAGTGTTTAATATCCAAATACAATTTTTTCTTCTCTATCAATATTAATATATAAAGTAATAGAGTTACAAAGTAGGGCGATGGGTGGTTTGGACTAACAATATAACATGAACAGAGCCCAATGTTTTATATATATATATATATGCTTTTTTTTGGCAGCACATATATACGCTTTGATCTAGTTTTTTTTGGACTTGGGTATATCATATATATCTTTTTTTATCAATATATTCATGAGATCCCTGAAACTGATTTGGAGCATTGATGTTTGTATGTGATACTCACGGAATCGCTTGAAGTCTGTCGTCTTTGTCGGTTTAAGTTCCGTTCTCCCCTCTGCATTTCCACTCTCTCCTCTCTCTCTCTCTCTCTCTCTCTCTCGATTTCGATCGATCCAGATGCCAACATGATGGCCGCTTTGCATGCAAAACTGTCCTCGAACAGATATTTCTAAGGTGTTTAGCCGTAAATCGTATCATTTGCTCCCTTCTACCGGCTATGTTGTCCTGGCGCACGTCTTTCTAGCATACTAAAGGTGGGATTTTTAGCTGAAACGGAAATTTTGATTTCTGCGGAGAACGAAGGGCGAGGGCTTGCAGTTGCAGATATGTGGAGTTCTGAATGAGTAGTTTTTGGCTTCTCTGGTTTCCCCAAACGGGCGGATGGGTTGCTTCCCTTGCTTCGATTCAAGGGAGTCGGGCGAGATGGAAGATCGGGATGGGAGGGATGAGATGAGGGAGAGGCTGGGTTCTTCTCAGGTGGCAAGATCGGATTCAGGTTAGTCTCCCTCTCCCGCTATGTAGTGTCCGTTGAAATAAAACCTTGATGCGGATGTTTTAGTACGTATTCTGAAGTTTTTGTTGTACTTCGACTCCTTCTCGTTTCCTGGGTTAATCATGAGTGCCCTGGTCGTGATCTGATTACTTGATATGATACAACGAACCTCATAAGTCACTGGCAGGGAGGCAAGCTCATGGCTTGTCATTCCTGATTAAATGATTGTGAACGATTTTGGCATAAACTTACTTGATTTTACAGTAAATTTAACATATTCCCCCCAAATGGCGCCCCCCCTACGTGCTTGGAGCATGTTCCTGCTGGAATGCCACTCCACAGTCCACACTTCTGATGAACTTGTTTGCCGAAAACATAAACAGGCAAGTACCGAGTAAATTTGTTAATTTTTGTGATATTTTGATGACTTTCAGTTCATAGTTCAAATGATTCTTTCAGTCCATATTTTGATGACTTTCAGTTCATGGTTCAAAAGTATCAACTTTTGAGGTACATATATTTGACTGTTGACAACAACATAATTCCAGTTTTGTGAAATTTTTGTGTTTTGTCGGTCCCAAACTGGATAAAGGAGGAGAGTTGTAGTAGGTCACAACTAACATAAAAGTATGTGTTGAAGATGGATTCAAATGATATACATGTTGTGACATTCTCTTTTTATGACACTTTGCACTGTTGACTAGATTAGTGTAAAGAACAACATGGGCGAGGGACCTGAGGGTGTATCTTGCTTGCGATGCACCACATAAACGTTTTAATGTGGTGATAAAATACTAAATAAGTAAGAGTTTCTACATCAAGAACGTGTGTTAGTAAAAAAGATACTTCATAGTACATAAAAAGAGATAAATTTTGGAACAAATTTAAAATTAAATAGACATTATTATAAGAAGAAATCGAAGAAAGCAAATATTGAAAGAATGATAAGGATAGATATTTGGAATATGGCTCCTCTATGGGAAACTTATGGAACTTGTTGATGGTATGGAGAGAATAAAGATTAATATTACTTGCATTCAAGAAACCAAATCAATACGAGAGACATAAAGTAGGAAATATAAGTTATAATCTAGGGTATATAAGAAATAAAAGAAACAAAAGTGGGGTAGGTATTATTGTTGATAAAACCTTGAAGGATGCAATAGTATCGGTGAAAAGAGTACGAGATAGAATTATTTTGGTAAAAATGATTATAGAAAGAAAATCAATTAAAATAGTTAGTGCTTATGTTTCACATTGGATTAATAAATGAGAATAAATTTTTTTTGGAGGCCATGGATAACCATATGCAAGGTATATCAAATGAAGAGAATATATTTGTTAGAGGATATTTCAATAGATGTGTTGAAAATGAATGTCATGGTTCACAAAGGTTTTGAATATGAAAATTCAAATGTGGAAGGAAAAATATCATTGATTTTGCTATGTCCTATGATCTTATGCTAACAAATACCTATTGTATTAAAAGAGAATATCATTTAATAACATTTAAAAATGAAAAAAACAAAATCAAATCGATTTCATTCTTATAAGAAAGATTAATTATACTTTTTGCAAAGATTGTAAAGTTATCTATAGTGAATTTTCAACAAGCCAATGTAAGTTAGTAGTTTTAGTTGTTAAGATCAAAAGACAAATAAACATATTTAAAATAAATATTTCTTCTAGAATAAGATGGTGGGAGTTTAAAGGGGTGAAGCAAGAGACATTTAAGAGTGAACTTTTTAAGATAAATGATTGAAAGTTAAACATATAAAGTAGTACTGCAGATGAACATAGATATGCATATTAGAAAAATAGCTAAAAAAGTACTTAGATAGTCTAAAGAACATGTCCGCCTAAAAGAAGACACGATGGTGGGATAAAGAGTCATAAAAGATAGTAAAAATAAGAGAGATTGGTATAAAAGATTACTAAAATGGGATAACAACGAAGCTCAGGAACAATATAAAATAGAACAAAATAAAACAAACAAGATTATTAGACGAGGAAGAGAGTGAGCTTTTTGAACATATATATGAGAAACTTAGAATTAAAGATGGCAAAAAACATATTTATACACTAGTAAGGATGAGAGAGAGAAGATATCTGAATTTTAACCAAGTCAAATGTATCAAGGATAATGATGTAAAGATTTTGATAAAAAATGATGACATTAAAAAAAGTTGAAAAAGTTATTTTGATACACTTTTTAATGGAAACTTCATTAGAAATATAGAAGATAAAGGATATAACAAATCTTAACATGAATTATATTAGAAAAATAAGATTTTTTTAATTTACAGAGGTATTAAAGGGAATAAAACAAGCAAGGCATGTGGCCTTAGATAGCATCTCTATTGAAGTTTGAAAATATTTTGAAGATTTACAGGGTAATAGTTAATTGGACTTTTTAACAAGATCTTAATATCTAAGAAAATATTGAATGAATGAAGAAATGACATCATTATGTCATTTTTAAGAAAAAAAGGAGATATACAAAATTGTTCAATTCTATGAAGATCAATCTCATGAGCAATATTGTGAATCGTGGGAGAGAATTATGAAGTGACAATTACAAGATATTACAAATATTTTAACTAACCAATTTTGATTTCTACTTGGTTGGTCTACAATGAAAACTATTTTTTTATTATATGTTTGAGGGAGAAATATCGAGATATGAAAAAACTTGTGAAAAAAAACTTACATATAGTATTTATTAACTTAGAAAAATAGTTTTAAGAGATGTTTTACGGGAGATGTTAGAGTGAAAGATAGTGCTTGTTTGGTATATACAAGTGAGAAAAGACATGATAAAGGGCGCATTAATGTTTGTGCCATCAAAGGAGAGATGAAAATTTTTTAGTCTAATTGGCTTAAAACAATTTTATATGATAAATCTTTATCTTTTTATGTTCGTCATGGATGAATTAATAAAGAATATACAAGATTACATGTCCTAGTTTGTAATATTTGGAGATGATATTATATTAATAGATGATACACAAGAAATAATTAATACGAAGCTAAAACTTTGTCGAAACATTTTAAAGTTAAATGATTTCAAGATAAGTAGACTAAGGCAAAATATGTGTATTGTAAATTTGATGAAATGAAAATAGAAGAAGATGGGCAAAATAGTTTGGAGGAAGTAATATTATCTCAAATACCTTGTTTAAATATCTTATTTCGATTATTCAAAAAGATAGAGAATGTGATCAAGATGCTAACATAAGATTAAAGAATGATGGATGAAGTAGAGATTGACTATTGGGAATGATATTCTATATGATTATAAGATTCTACTAAAGTTGAAATAAAGTTTTATTGTACAACTATAAGGTTTATAATGTTATATGGCAGTGAATACATAAAAAGTGTTGTTGAATGAAGATGTTAAGATAGATACGTGGTCATACTATATTACGTAGAATACATAATGAATGTATTATAAAAATTGTGGGACTAGGGCCATTGATTGAATTTCGGCCAGAACACGATCTGGTGATCTGGTGTGGACCCATCGGAATTAACCTAAATCGACTGAATTAACCTGGATCAGGACCAATTCGAGTCAAATAGGTTGATTTCAGATCAATTTCGGTGATCGGCTGCCATGGTCACCACAACGTCTTCCTTGCCCTATTGGACCCAGTAAGCCATGGATAGTCACTGTATTCGCCATATCATGCCCAGGAGACTTGATATGGTGGATATGATGACTTAAGTCTCCATTTCCCTGTCAATAGGGTGGAGAAGACACCATGGTGGCCTTTTCGGCCATATTTTGGGGCCAATTTCGGTTCCAAAATACCTAGATCATATTGGAATCTGATCTAGCCTTTTATTTTGTAGTTTTTTTTTGTTTTCAGGGTTTTTTTGAAGAACTGGTCTAGATCGCTTTAAGATCAGTTTTTCTTCTGGAAAATTGACTGATTTTCTGATCCGATCCATATCAAAATCAGCACTTATTGATCCTGTAGTTAATTCCAATTCCGTAATTCTTGAAGTAGGAGTAATTATGGACAAATTGAAAAAAAGAGAGATTGATATTAAGAAGTCATAGTTAGAAATGTAGAACAAAATAATATACACAAAAAGATGTGGTAGACCAATTGTTTGTAGAATCAAACAGCTGATCTGATTTCGGCCAGGAGGCGTGATCCAAGCCTTTCTACTATTGGAATTGACCGAATCTGGCTGAATTGATACCGGAATCGGTCGAATCAGTCCCCACAGAGGCGTTGAGCCTCGATGTCATTGAAGACGGGTGTGCCGGGTCCGATAGGGCAGTGCCACTGAGGCAGCCATTCTCGGTCCATTTTGGGGCCAATTTCAGCCCCCAAAGAAGTTAGATTGGATCAAAATCTGATCTAAGCTCTTATTTTGTGTTTTTTTTTATTTTTAAGACTTTTTGAAGAACTAATATGTATTCATTGATCTTTCTCCAATCAGATTCAAGACCCACCGATCCGGGTCTCGATTTTGATCTTGTGATCAATGGGTAGACCTAAGTTAACTTAGAAGTGAGTAATGCAATATGATTTGGACTATTTAAATATCTTTGAAGAAATAACTCTAGATCGATATGAGTGGAGAAAAATATTTTTTATAGCCGACCCTAGATAATTTGGGATCAGGCCTTGAGTTGGGTGTTTGTTGGCACCTCAAAATTTCACAAATATTGAATGGACAATATGGAGGTAGTTCAGATTGAGAAATAAAAAAAAAATGAAATGATGAAGAAGACATGCGAACCCCACAAATTTTGACCCATTTATCAGCTGGAGGTGGGCTTACCTGTGTGGGCGGCAGTACACAATCGCGAGCAGAGGCCTGAGGATTTGGGGAGAAATGGCAGCCGATATTTGTGCAGGAAATGGGACGGCTGAGGATGTGCACAGGAAAGCTCCGAACCATACGCAGGTCCTGTTCAGCTTCAATCGGATCCCGCTCCGGAGCCGACTCCTCCGATGGAAAGAGTCCTCGTATGGAAGGGAAATCTCCCTCAAAGGGAAGCCGGGATAAGCTTAGAAGGGAGGCAGGTGGATCCCGCTTATGGCGGATTTGTTTCGAATCCGTTCGGAACGGAAAGAGGATCGTCTACGGTGGAAGAGAGAGTCACGAGAGGAGAAGGAGAGTCGCTCGAATAGAAGCTGGACTCCCGAGTCCGTCTCCAAGCCGGACGTACCCTCTCGGAGAGAATCCCGGCGGCAGACGTCAAGTTCCGGAAGGTCTCCTAGCGGAATAGGGAGACCATGAAGGCCTATATAAGCCTGTCAAGCCGCAGGATGGGGGAGAAGAGAGAGGAGAGACCCCCGAGGCTGCGTCAACACCCCCGAGAGAGCGCGAAGGAGAGAGGGCCCCCCTGTGCGCAAAAGAAGAATAGAGAAGAAGAGGAAGGAGATAAAGGCCTACTGTCGTCGCCGGAGCTCCTGCCGGAGTTGGCCGCCGCCGAAGACACCTCTTGCAGCAGCCACAGTCGCCGGAAGCAACCGCCGAAGGCAGTCGCCTGAAGCCGCACCCGCCGGAAGCCTCTGCGCACTCGCCTTCACCGGGAGCTCCTCCGGAAGCCAAAGCCCTGCCGTAAGACCCTCTTTCTCTGCCGAAGCCCCTTGCCAAAGCCTCTGCGCACCCGTCGGAGGAGCCTGGAGTCCCCTGCGCCTTCGCCTGCCACCGTCGGAGAGACCCACTGCCGTCGCCTGGTCGGGGAGGGAGAAAAGGGGCGCCGGCTTTATTTTTTTCACACACTTTATGCCACGTTGGCGCATGAACAGGGGGAGGAGGAGAAGCAGCGGCCGATTTTGACCCGGGGTCAAAATGCTCGCGGGGCCCACATGAAAAAAAAAGAATTACAGCGCGGCCAGAGGGCGCGCGCGCGGGAGCTGTTGACCGGGCGGGTCAACATGGAGTGGGGCCCACTTTTTTGAGAGGGTTTAAAAAAAAAAATAGGGCCTGCTGGACCAGCCAGCAGGCGCAAGAGGAGGAGGAGATGGGCCGGCCCATTAACTGGAGGCCTGCGGACAGAAAATAAAAAAGAGAGGCACATTTCTTCTAAAATACACAATCAAGGGAAAATTTATAAAAATTCATTAACTAATTAAATAAACCGATGGCAAGCATCTGGCCGGCTAAAAACCCGCCACATGGTCTCGGCATAATTTAAAAGAATCAAAACAAATGGGAAAGCAATAAGCCGGCTTTTTAGCACGCTTCTTGACCCATAATTCAAAAAAACCAAATAAAATAAACAACAAACAGAAATTTAAATAAAAATCTACTAAGTTAATTTCACAAACCGATGGCAAGCATCTGGCCGGCTAAAAACCCGCCACATGGTCTCGGCATAACTTAAAAGAATTTGTGGGTCGGTTCTAAACCTCCCTTTTAATTTTTTAAGGTGGATATACAAAGGTCGAAAGACCCCAATGTCTTACCAAGTTCACCAAGCTATGCAAGGCTCAAGCATAATCAATATGCTATCATGCCGGTCGTATGCTGGTGAAATCATCAAGAAATAGTGGGGGATGCCCATAAGTCTATCAAGACCGGGTACATGCCGCCCATGAATCGATAAGTCCATCAAGGACTCAAGAGACTGATTTTCCAGTCAGGCTACAAATTATCTCATAGAAAGTGGAGGGAAATGCCCATAAGTCTGTGTAAGACCGGGTGTATTCCATCCAAAAATTGACAAGGACTGTGCTCATCAAGAGTTGAACAGGAGTGTTCTCAAGACAAGTCAGAGTTGTAATATCACATTTTTCTGGACTGTGAACGTCCAAGACAGACAGTTGTACTGCTGATTTATATCATTGAAGGGAGTCAATGATCTCATTGATCCGATGGGATGCCAAGCACTTAAAAAAAAAGAGAAAACAGAAAAATCTGTAATTGAGCCTGGAATCCGGTCTAAGTTCTGGCCAAATTCGGCTCTGATTTGCAGACAAAATTTTAATCTCATAAATAACATCCACTTGAATAAGTTCAAATCATAAGAATCTGTGAGAATCTGAAATTTGAAGTTCTGAGATTTGGAGTGTACAGAAAATCCGAAGACAGAAAATGTAAGAATCTAAAATCTGAAGTCTGTCTTGTGCAGAATTCACATAAAAATCTGAAAGTCTGTCTTGTGCAGAATCCACATAAACAACTGAAATCTGTAGAGGGATCCGAACACTAAAATCTGCAATCTGAGAATTGGAGTTTCAAGGTCTGAACTCCACATTTCTGACGTACAGCAAACTGAAATTTACAAGAGGTCTGGGGCTTGGAATTTGAAGAAATAAAAATTGGGCATTGCAGGAGCCGAGGCTGGTAGGATCTGCAGAATTCCGAAATCTGAAGATTTAAATAGTCTGAATTCACCTCTAAAATTCAAGGCCAAAATCTGGAATCTGGAAGCTGAAATTTTGAAGCATAAAAATCTGCAATTGAAATCCGGAGGACTGAAAATATGAATGCACCATAAGATCTGAAAAACTGAATCTGTGTCGAACCCACAAGAATCTGCAATCTGGAAATATTTGAAAAGTGCAGAATTTAGAGTTTGAAATTTGAAATCAGTAAGAAATCTGGAAGTTTGGAGGACTGTAAATATGAAATGCAGAAATCTAAAGTTTGATATTTGAAGAAGCCTAGAAATCTGAACTTTGTGGCTGAGGTCCAAAGTTTGAAACAAATTGGGAAGCTCCAAATTAGAAAATCTGGATGCGTAGGATTTGAACCCCAAGCTGGCTATCCGAAATTGCAGAATCCAGAATCTGAAATTTTTTTGAAGAATGTGAAAACTAGGGACTGCCAAATCTGAAATTCAAAAAAAGGAATCAGATCCCTTGAATCAGAAGCTTGAAATCTGCAGAATTTGAATCAGAAAATGCATGCGCCAAGTAGAATCTGCCAATTTTGCAGAAGTCTGAAAATGATCGAAATCTCAGCATGTCCAAATTAAAATCCAAACCAGAAACCGAAAATTGTGAACCTGCAGTAAACCCCAAACAGAAATTAAATCAAACTAAAAAACAACAAGTAAATTGAACTCAAATCAAGCTCAATTTCAATTCAATTCAACTAAATCAAATCTGGAACTGTAAAAATCTGAAGTTGTGATCTGAACAAAGTCAGCCCAATTCAAAACAATTCAATTTTTAATCTAAGTCAAACAAATTCAAATTTGATTTTAACCAACTCAAAACAAACTCAAATTCAAGCGAATCCAAATCAAACCCAAATTTCCCAACAAACAAATTTGATTTAAAAACAAACCGAATTCAAAAGTTGAGCCCAAATCTCATTTAAACTCAAGCAATAAATAAGTTGTTTTTCTAACTCAAACCAAACTTAAATAAACAAACAAGCCAAATTCAAATTCCGAACAAACTCATTCAAAAAAAAAAACTTAAATCAAGCGATCAAATCAAACTCCAATCCAAACCAAAAGTAATCAACAAACTAAATTCAATTAAAACAAATCAAATTTCAACCCAAACTAAAAGCAATTCAACCAATTAAATTCAACTCAAACTAAATCAAAATTCCAACCAACAAATTTAATTTAACCAATTCAAATAAAATCCAAACTAAAATTGAGTGCTTGCATTCCATCAGTTTCATGGGACTGTTTTCTCCTATGTCCATATGTGTGTGAATGGTTGTGCATGCTTGTTTTCTATATTTATGGATTGCTATGACGTTTAATCAAGGGTATTCGAGTTATCTCGATGTAATTAACGTCGGATCTTCGCACCATCCGACGGGGAGAGGTCAAAATCAATTTTCAAAGAACCTAACAACCTCTACATATAATTTTGACTCTAGCTAGTACTTTTATGGAATACCATCTATTTTCCTAAAGAAGTCAATGCTAAGGTCTAATCAAATTAAATTCAAATTCAAAAGGAAAATGAATTTCCAAATTAAAAGAATTAATCTTTTGAAAATTTTGAGGTTACATCAGTGTTGTTCTCCACAATACAGCTCAAATGAGAGAGATACATAAAATACTTTACGAAACTAACGGGTTATCCTGGTACTGCTATTATATTTATAATATTTTTATTTTCATAACCTTCCGTGGCTTTTGTCCAGAACAGTAAATGCAGCTGGGGCTATCTCACCTAGTTAGGTGATTCCTGAGATTCTGATTCATGAGATAGAGCAAAGGTTTTAATATATCATATGACAGCCTCAAATTGATTTAGTATTAGGTGGTGAAATACATACAAAGTTTCTGGTAAGCAATGGACTGACATCGAAGAAGTACTGCATGCTGCTTTTTGTTTAGGGATGCAAATGGAATATGTGATTCCGAAATTTCAATTCTATTTTGACATAAGTTAATGGTCTTTGAACTCATTAGTGCATCCTATGCATTATAATCTGAATTAGAATTGGCTAATTCTGTATCCCTTTTCCAGATTTCGATAAAAATGCAATGTATTTATTTAAATGTTAATATTATAATAAAAATATGGCTTAAAGTGATAGGAAAAGTAAAAGTGTTATAAGGATATGAGATCCTACTTTAGTAGTTATATGAGATGTATTAGTTTATTTTTAAAATAAAAATTATTGTGTAGTATATATTTCAGCGGTTATCAAAATTGGTTCCAATTTTAAAAATGGAACTGGAACTGGAACAGAATCATAGTATAAATAAGAATTGAAATATTGTAACCCTTATAAAAATCAGAATCGAAAACGGACAATTCTGCTATCCAACCCAACCTTTTTGCAGCCTTATTCTTGTTCAACAACCATACTTGTTTGCCTTGTCATATGGATTTGCATGATCGAGGGTCTTGCCTCCATCCACTATTTACATTTTCAAATTGTGATCCTGCATCCCAAATCCACAGTGCACTATTTTTCCTTGTCAGGAGGTGATGAACAAAGATCTAGTTGTAATGGATCCTCAGAAAGGGGAACATCAGCTCAGAAGGACAAAGCTGGTGCTGGCATATCTGCAAGAGTATTTACCTTTCAGGAACTTGCTACTGCAACAAAGAACTTCAGACCAGAATGTTTCCTAGGGGAAGGTGGATTTGGACATGTTTATAAGGGACGGCTTGAAAATTCTGACCAGGTGAAACTTTCAAGCATCGTTGGGTTTGCTATCTGAAGTTATATTTGAAATAATGATTCTATATGTTATTTAAGAGATTGAATTTGACGAGTGTCGTAGAGCTGCTGAAGTCATAATGCTACTCACTTGTCCTTGAGATTATATCAAGTTGGAATATATGATTCTTGAGATTTGGAATTTTGATATTGTTAATCTGCTTATCTTGGTTAGGTCGTCGCGGTTAAAAGGTTGAACAGAAATGGGCTACAAGGAAATAGAGAATTTCTGGTAGAAGTTCTGCTTCTTAGCCTATTGCACCACCCTAATCTTGTAAATTTGATTGGCTATTGTGCTGATGGGGATCAACGCCTTCTTGTGTATGAGTTTATGCCGCTGGGTTCACTGGAGAATCATTTACATGGTGAGATTAATGTACTATGTAATCAATTTTTATCATTCTGTTAGCAGCATCAGCGTGGAAGAATATTTTAGTATTTTCTCTGTATTCACACTTGCAGTAGGGTACATTCATTGATTTAATTGTGATATAGCAGAAAGTCTAATATGAGCATATGATAACTGTTTTTTCCATGTATTCACGGTACTCAGAATTGGCCCCAGCCTCTAATCCAGCCAACTTGGTGATTCTTGGTCAATCCAGACTGATTGCTGACCTGGATTGGCTGATCCTTTCTGGTAGACACCGACCGATCCAAGTACAGATTCTAATCCTAATATTTCTTAAGACATCACTCCTATCTCTTATATTTATTTAGTTTCCAGATCCATCTATTTTTTCTTTTAACTCTTTCCTTCATCAGTTTTTTTTTTTTTGCAAAATATGTGAACTAATGTGTATATAATTTTACATTCCCATAAATTCATATATATTTCCTGGCAATGAAAATTTCCAGCATGCATTTTTGTGCACTAGCGTGTTCTTGTGTCATCAAACTTCATGTTAAGATGGTAAATGTCAGAAAATATAAAAAATAAAAACAGAAGTAAGACGACACTTATTAGTTGCAGGAGGGAAACTATAAAGATGATCTAGGCGAGGCATTCTTCATCAAGTAGCTCAGCCACTTGAGGCTGACGGGATGTCACCTCAAGAGGATTTTATGACCTTTCCTTCAAAAATGATAACTGGTAGAGATAGTTTTTTTCATATACTTATTTTAAATGATTTTAGGATAGCATTTGTGAAACAAGTTGTTTACAGGTGCCATATACTGCATTTTATCATGTTTAGTCACTGTAACTATACAATTTGGTTAGATAGCTGCCATTTTTGTGTCCTGAACCAGACATGGCCTCCGTCATAGAGGCAATGGATCTAGGCTGAGGCAAGGACACCCGCTTGGCCATCAATTCTGCCTCACTCAAGTACCACTAATCGATTCTTATTGAGTGCTCTTTCTTGTATGATAACAGACTTACGAAGGTATTTGAAAGGTTGTACCAAAAAAAAAAAAACTAGTACCACGCTTGTGTAGTGTCTACTTGGCTGGCCATGTAACTGGCATTACTGATACACTTCAATTATGATACATAGACTTTATCTCAACAACTAGGCAACTTCCAGTTCCCTGACAATTAAGAATTTTCTTAGTTTTAACTTGGAGAAACTTACATTGTTTTCTATATGCAGATATACCCCATGATAAGGAACCCTTAGATTGGAACACAAGGATGAAGATTGCTGCAGGTGCAGCCAAAGGGTTGGAATACCTACATGATAGAGCCAATCCACCTGTTATTTATAGAGATTTTAAGTCATCCAACATATTACTGGATGAAGGATACCATGCAAAACTCTCTGATTTTGGGCTTGCTAAACTCGGTCCAATTGGAGATAAATCACATGTTTCTACTAGGGTCATGGGAACTTATGGTTATTGTGCTCCAGATTATGCTATGACCGGACAACTAACAGTTAAGTCTGATATTTACAGTTTTGGGGTTGTTTTACTGGAGCTTATTACCGGAAGAAAGGCCATTGACAGTGCCAGGGCACATGCAGAACAAAACCTTGTTTCATGGGTAACTTTTTATCTTTTTGGTGTTTAAATGTTTATTCTGATACATGTCAACAACCTTGCTGCATGCCTGAATAATAAGTTGGAATACAGACTTCTAAATGTTAGTCTTGATATTATTCTCAGGCACTCTTTGCAAGGTTCACATGATGTAAGCCTTGACTAACAAGGGGGTTATCGCTTGGTGTTAAGGGAAAGAATTACAAAACCATCAGAATAGCTGAAACATAATCTGATTTCCTTTAGAGTTGGGCTTGAACTCACTCTTTTCTCTCATTTGGAGGAGAGATCTTCCTTGCAGTATATGATAACTAATAGAAGAACCTCACTGATAGGTTATCCTGCCTTTACATCTTTTCATCATGTACAACATTATGGAACGTCATGGTTTTCCAGGGCTTGAACCTCACTGATACATGGCAACATTTTGAACGTCATGTTACTCCAGGGCTTGAACCTCACTGATACATGGCAACATTTTGAACGTCATGGTACTCCAGGGCTCTCCTGGCTACAGTTCGTAGCTCTGTGCTTGAAATGCAGTTGTCTGTTATTTTAACTTTATTTTTTGTTTAGGCATCAGATCTAGTATATACATGAAACTGCTACAGAGACCTGTAGCTTCAGTGCCATCAGTTTTATGAAAAGCAAGTTTTACAAGCTAATGCAGCATCAGGCTATATTATTTATATTGTGGCAAACGAGTCTTTTGGCTCCACTCTAGCATGGGAGTTATATCCTTGACTCAGATCAGATATGAAATTGTGTTTTTTTTTAATTTCCATCTAGACTTAAAACCTGTCGTAGATCACAAAAAACACCATTTTTTGGGATGTTGCTTATGAAATGTTCTCCATCAGCTCCTCAATATGCACATATAACTTTGCCTAGGTGAAAAAACTGTGCTTGATGACAGCAACAACGTTGAATGCTGTATACAATGATTTTATGCCAGCAGGCTGATTCTGATTCAGAGCAATTTGATTCCCAATTTAGGAAAAATTGGTCCTGATGTAAATTTCTGACCAAACTGGATCGATTGAATCATCTTATTTCGATATTATTCTTAGTCAACCAGGATCCTTATCAGGATTTAACATGGCCAGTCCTGAGTGCTAATCTTTCCTGCAATTCTTGTGACTCAAAGACTTGTATAATGCGCTGAGAAAATTTGACAAGCAGTTCATTTGAGACTTAAAGGGTAACCATTCACCATTGGCAACTGTTTCACTAGATGCAATTTGTCAAGGAATAGCACCATCTTTAAGTTTAAATGTCTAGTTTCCTGAAGCAGCATTAGGCAGCGGAAAACATGATTTTCATTTAGTGGCTAGACCATTAGAAAGAGAAAGGCTGCATACTTTAAAATGTATTTAATATTTTACGAGGTGTCCAATAACAAGTGACACTTTTTTGAGGATACAGGGCTTCCTTTATCATCACGCCTTAATCAGGATCTTGATGATTAGTTTTTCTTTCCCATTCAATGTCTTATGAATCTTTATGTGGTGTTTAGTTACATTACAGCTGAGATTTTATATTGTGATTTATATTTTTTGATAAAACTTGTCAAAGTGTATTCAGTAATCATGGTTAGTGCATAATTGTCAAGGTGTCCGCCTAGGCGGTGCCTAGGCGGCAAGGTGCTACTTTGCCAGCGCCTTGCCAGAAGCCCAAAAGGTGCCCAAGGTGCCCGTCTTGCCGCCTAGGCTAGGCACCCACGATTCCCTAGTGCCCGTTTGTAATAGTGTAAATATATTAATATATTTTACTATCACTTATACTATCACATATATATAAGATTTATAATTAATAATATATGTTATATACTTAAAATTTATAAAAATTTCACACACATCAAGTTTATCAAGATTAATTATTTCTCAAAAATAAATATATACATATACATACATAATTACTTAAATAACCTCACATTTAAATGTATAAACATATAAACATACAAATTCAATTATAACACACAAATATAATTATATTTGTGAATTTGCATGTATGCATTAATATATATAATACTAACATCTAATTATATATGATTGTGTGTATATATATATATATATGCATATACATGTATATAGAAACATCTAATGTTACCGTCTTGATCGCTTAGGCGATGCTTAAACGGCCGCCTTGTCGCTTAAGCGGAATTGACACCCTTATACCTTGGATGTCTTGTCGCCTAAGCGGAATTGACAACTATGAGTTAGAGTATATTTTGAGAGTAACTCTTCTTAGAAGGGGGGATCACTTGTTTTTCTATATATGGTCCCTACATTTTTCTGTGATGTGGTCCCCACCTAATACCCAATAATTTTCTACCAAATGTGATGATTTATTTTTTGGGTTTTTACACATCCATCCCTAACTCCTCTAAAGAGGGAGCGAGAAATAAGCAGCTTAATGGGTTAACGGCACGTACCCTAACATGGTAATTTTTAGTAGATGAGAGGGGTATTTAAGTAATTTAGCAGTATGATAAAGTCATCGTAAAAGTTAACAAATTTAAACCACGGGTACTTTAATGGAAATAAATAGAGATTTTAGTAAGTTTAAAAAGTTTATCAAGATTACAGGGACATTTGGCATAACAAATGATTAAGGAGACAGATGTAAAGCACCCATTATTTTATCGTCCAGATGGAATGGCAGTGAATTTCTTACTGCTTAGAAGCTATTTTTTTTCATTCACGTGACTTAGTTCTAATCACTAAATTCTGGATGATGAATAGAAGTTTTAAGTAGCAACAAAAAAACTATCAATGATTGTAATGTTTCCTTCATCATCACGCTTCATGCAATCTCTAGATGATTTTGTGCTGTAGTTAATCTCATGCTATCCCATTCCATTTTCTATTGAGAGAAGATATATTGATGCCTAGGAATATCATGACATTCTTTCTTGATCAACATACATTTTACAATAAGTATAGGACATACTGTAGTATAAAATTAAACGCTAGAAGGCAAGAAGATATCAGATAAAAGTTGACAAGGTTAGTACGGAAAAATGACTTGGGGTAGGTTTATGATCTTACTGGTGACAATTTCACCCGTTCACATGTTCTTTCTAGGGAGGTTACTGAATTTGGATGACAGTACAAGCAAGGACACCTGTTCACTCCTATTCTCAAGGTGTTTACTTTGTCCTCGTCCTAAAATGCTGTTGTATTTTTTTTTTCAGGCCAGGCCCATGTTTAACGACCGTAAAAGACTTGCAAAGTTAGCAGATCCAAGGCTACAGGGAAGATACCCTATGCGTGGTCTCTATCAAGCCCTTGCTGTTGCATCCATGTGTCTTCAACCCCAAGCTGCTGTACGCCCTCTAATTGCAGATGTAGTGACTGCTCTCACATACTTGGCAATGCATGCATTCGAACCCTCTGCGGCGCCTGCTCTGAGTGAAGCTGTGGCTGAAGACCAGGATGGCAGAATAGATCGAGATGGAGCACACGAGGCAGAGGTGAGCATATGCAAGCTAACAAGGAGTGAAGATGGAAGGGAGTCTGGCTGTAGTTGGGGTTTTGATGGGAGCGAAAGAGAGGACTCGCCCCATCAAAATAGAGTGAGAAGAAATTCCAACCGTGAGAAGGCAGTGGCTGAGGCCAAGATGTGTTGTGAGGGTTAGTAGCTTGGTAAAGACAACAACAAGGAGCTTAGGTCAATAATAGGATTAGAGAATATTGCTGCTGTCACATGTGAAAGCATGGGGTGGTGATGCCTCTTAGATCTTTTCTTGTATGGACGGAGAATGCAGATAATCAGAAACTTTTATGGTCATCAGAAAATATTGGAAGGGGGGCCAAGAAATGTTGTGGAAATGCAACAAGAACTAGAACCATCATTTCAGCTGCTTCTTGATGCACTACTAGGCATGGATATATAAACATGCCCATTACATTACTGTGTAAACCCATGTGAGCCTGCAGTTGCCTTCTTTGGTTCTCTTCTTCTCGGCAGCCATGGGAGCATTAACTTGGATAGCTTGCAGGTAATCATGATCAGAGGTTGTGTTAAAAAAGAAAGTTGTATGATGATCAATCATATTGCTTGATAAAGAAAGTTGTATGCGATATGCTGGGAAGCGATGTCGGAGTGGCCATTGTCGTTTAAGCAAACGACCCATGAGGTGTTTACCTGCGTCATATTAAAAAAAAAATTCTCGATAAAAACATTTTATGAAAAAGTGAAATGGGCTACTGGCAAAGTTGGTTAGGGAAAAAAAACGTGAGTTTTCTTTTTGTTAATTTCGCAGAACCTCGTCTTCTTTTCTCATCTGAGCACTGATTCGATCAAACCAGCATTTCCCCATGGAACGTCGCAGTTGTAATATTTCAGTTGTCGTTAATTGTTCTAACGTATCATTATCTCGTAAAATTAGACAAGATATTAATATCCATACGCCTAATCAGTGTAAAAAAATTTCTCCCCACTCCCCGCTCCCCTTTGTACGTGCATGTACGACTTTACACAGGACTAATATACAAATAAGGGTGCTGTTGGGATTATGAAGTAGTTTTTAATTATTAAAATATCAAATATCACATCATTTCATCCTAGTGTGCCTTGTTTTCCTTCTTTACTTCCGAATTGTTATGACCGACTTTAGCTTTTGAAGGAAAAGAGAGAAACTTTATATTTTATGAAAAGCAGCAAGAGATTATTCCACAATTCCTTTTTTCACGTGATCCCAACGAAGCGCACCGTAAAACCGGTACCTGCTCCCTCTGTGCAGTAGATTCGGATTATGAACCGGCAAGTAGCCCACTGAATACCGAGCGATTACATTTGAAGAGGTTGAAGAAGAAAATCGATGAAGGTGCTTCTGCTCTCTCCGGATTATAGGCTTCTAATGATGACATAAGTCACTCTTTACTGCATGACCAAATCCTGCCAGCTCCAACAGTAGTGGCAGTGACTACCCTCCAACGATAGCGTAAAGATGTCAGCATGCCAGAGAAATTAGAACAGTTGAGATGACAGCTCACGGCTGATATTACAAGAAACATTTTATGAGTAGGGCACTGCTTTGCCTATGGTAAGATGTTTTTGTGAAAAGGGCTCTGCTTTGCCTCTATGGTTAATGCCTGAAGCATCTCTTTCAACGCGCGCTATGTCTTGCCTTTTTTTTTTTTGGAAGAATGACTTGCCTAAAAAGCGCCACTTGCTAAACACACTGGCGCTAGCATATGTACTTGAGGGTGCAAACAGTAGCAAGAAAAAAAAAGTAATATATGGCAAAAATGTCACATGATAACGCAAGGCAATGGTAGTAATATATGTATACAGATGATTATACAAGCATATATATTATAAATCTGAAAACAATAATATTATACAATTCATACTAGCCGTAGATTCTTTACCAACAGTTGTACAATCGTACCAAAACTTGTATTAGAAATGTGAATGCTACAGTACAGATGAGGAGATAAATTACAGTTGCCTAACGGCAGTGCAAATTTGGGACACAACATTTTAGATGGAACTACCAGATGCTTAATTGACGTAAAAAAGACCAAACAACCAGCTTCTACATGATTCAACAAAGCAGTCTATGCTAAATACAAGCAACATAAACAAATAAAAACCCAGGAACAATGATAACAACAAAAGAAAATGATAAAGAAGCACATGCTACAACCAAAATAGTAACAAGAGAAAATAAACACTAGCCAGATCATGACGGACGTCCGTACAACGTCTCAAAAGTAGTATATCTTCATGGTTACGAGGACCTCACTGAACAAAGATTCTTATGCTTGGCCACACTTCCTCAAACAAGCAACTCCCTCTTCCATGTAATCTTGTTTGCTAATCCACAGCTCTGACGCATCCTGTAGAAGATGTGTTGCCAGATGAAATTAATTTCAATTGAAATGAAACAATTTGGTTGGTACTGGTATTTGTTCTGATCTAATATGTCATCTGGGCAATCAGCTGGGGTAAAAGACATGATAGCCTTCACTGGAATAGTGAAAAAGCAAACTGCGACAATCAACCAGGACAATAGCATCCGACAAACAAATGCTCACGCCAGCATATAACAGTGTGGGATACCTTCATGATATCGGCAAGGACTGTTCCCCCATGGAATACCATGTGTTTTCTGCGTGGAGGATCCTCAATGCGTAATCGAAGCTTCTGTTGTCATAAAGCGAGAAGAAGGTTTAAAGGCAAAAAAGGGAGACAATTTTATATTAATTGATGCAGTGATTCTCAATATTTAACTGTTACAAAAATCATAAATTTAGTAGAACCCCTAGCAGCCAGTACCTTTAACCCGTCTTTATTCCCCTTTAAGACAACCTCGAGGTATCGATCAAGAATTTCTTTCTCCAAGCTGTTGAGATAGACAAAGATGGGGGCACGTAGATGCACTCAATTTTGAGTACTTGTGAGAACGGAAATATTCATGAATGAAAAATCAAATCTAGCATAGATGACAAGGTATGCCAAGGAGACCCTTCAGAAAAGAAGCTTGTAACATCGCAAAGTAAAAATGTAATGCAACCTAAGTCTTCTACAACCCATCAATCACATTACTTGGAAGAGTTTTTTTTTGTAGCTTCCCTTTTATTGTTCTACTTTTGATAGAGCATTTTAAGGCCTTGTAATCCTTTGTTCCCAGTTTTGCATTTTGCTACCTTGTACTGTATTTTTCTCTTCTTGTTCAATATATTCGCTCCCACATGTTTGGGTCACCTTCAGAAAAAATCGGTCATATAAATCCAGGTAAATGATCAATTTTATAATGGAGCTGATATGTTATGCTGAGTAACGTGCCTGCTCATAAAGACAGGTCCTTTCATTTTAGTTAGATAACATGCCAGTCATGTAGGAAATGACAAGTCTTTTTTATCGCAAAGCAATGACTATACCTAATTTTCAATCTTTGTTAATAGCACTGAAACTAGATAAGCAGCATATTCTGATGCAATGTGAGGCTTTCGATAACCAGAAACCTTGGGCATGATAAAAAGTCAGTGGTAGCTATATACATGATGCTCCCTAGACTGCAGACAATGAGCAACCATCCTGGACGTCTACTCAACCATGTACGAGATAAACTATGGTCATCTACTCTAGCTCTGCTTCCCCAAAGAGTCTGAGGACCATCGTGATAGAAAAGGCCTCCTAGAAGTCCTTGAAGAGCTGTCCGTATTCATAGTGAACCTACTTAACTCAGTGGCTAGAGTATGGCTTTCATATAGCAGAGTCAATTGATTCAAATCAGATACTAGGTAGAACCTACTAGATACCAAATCAAAGGAAAGGCCTCTGCATTCCTAATCCACATAATCTTACTGCACTTGAAAAGAACACTTGGAATCAGAAAAAAAAGTTTGAGAGGACCATTTGTTTTTTGGACGTGGATGGTAAAATCAATGCACTTTGAAAAATGTAGAAAACTTAGAAGAATGTACACAAGTAAGAAGATTTGTAGGGGTTCTTTACAAAAATCAGCTATTCCCTAACGTAGCAATAGGGCCTCACCAAATTAGTACCAGAAAAGAAAAAAATTCAGTTAGCTTCAGTTAGCTTCAGCACATCCAAGAGAGCTTTTCAAAGTGAAACCAGACAAGTGACAAAAACTTTGGGTCAAACTAATATAATGCCGATAATGTTGTTGCATCATCATCACATTTTTACAGGATCTAACTAGCCGAGAACAAAAACATACATCATGAAATCAATGAATTTATTGAAGACTTGGAGAATTACCGGCTCGGCAACCCAGGATACATAGTGCTACCTCCACTAAGAACAATATGTTGGTAAAGCTACAAAGAAAGAATAGCAATGCATCAGAACTTCCTGCAAAATGAAACCGAAAACCACGAGATGGTTCCAACTTGTAAAGATGTTCAAAAATCAAACTGAGACATGTTGAAAGTGAAAAAGAAGTGAAGATATAAAGAAGGATCAACATTAATATGTCCAACAGCCACTGTATTATCCAGAAAAGTGAATGATTTGAGGTAGAGACACAATTCTAGGTTTCTAATTCTCTTCATTCATGGCTCTACATTCATGTTGCATTTTCTATTAAACAATTTTGCCTGATTAAGCTGATACCATCAACCAAGTTCCTGTATTTAGTGGATTAGGCCTTAGAGAAGGTCTAAAGTTATCATAAAAAGTGATCAAAGTCTTATTAGTTAGTGAGTTCCACAAGACTGACATCCAATAAATCCATACGAACATGGAAGCCTAGTGACATGAGTTTGTGAAGAATATTACTTAGCAAGATATAAGATAGCAAGCTCTTACAAATAATGTCCGCAAGAACATAGACTGTTGTTTATTACATATAAATAATAGAGAAAAGACAATTTATTTATAAAAGGTAATTTGAATATGATTTAACTATAAATATCTTTAGCTTTCACTATCAGAATTAAGTTTTAGGTTAATGTTCAGTTCAATGAGACTTCTGTTGCACAAGGATCAATCAATGACTGATTCAGAGCCAAAACCAATCTTGCAACAATTTCTCTACAAGCATACCAATTACTAGTCTCATTTGTGGTGGCATTTATGTATGTACACACACAAGCACACAAATGTGTGTGTATAGACGTGTGTGTGTCTGCTTCTGCGTTCTTGCAGTTTTATAGACCAATCTGAAAAAGCTAAAAGTAAATGACACTTTCTTTTCAGATAACACCGAAGTTGTTAGATATAAAAACAAGGTATGAGAGAAAATAGGAGTGTAATGGGAATGAATTTCTCCTCTAAAAAAGTAACAAAGAAAATAAAAGTAAATCTATTGTCTAAAACAAAGATTGTGTACCATCATTCGGTTATCAATATCCATCTCTTGAATGC
This sequence comes from Cryptocoryne crispatula var. balansae, assembly GCA_036172225.1. Lineage (NCBI taxonomy): Eukaryota > Viridiplantae > Streptophyta > Magnoliopsida > Alismatales > Araceae > Cryptocoryne > Cryptocoryne crispatula. Next base: position 32,794,099 of record CM069931.1, read on the forward strand.
AGCGAAAAGCCATGTCAGCCATTCCATCTCCTTCAACATCAATGAGTTCCTGCAGCCAAATGCCATATGTTCAAAGTGGTAGAATAAAATGATAAATATCTATGATAATTTCACTGTCTCCAACTTAAATTTAATTGTTCATATCTAAAATAATATTTGCGGTTTAAGATAGTTTAAGATAAATGGACTTAAGTCAACCTCTTTGCTTTCTTTGAGTCCATTTCACCCTCGAGTGACACTTGTGTGGATTAATTTATGATTTCCTGTCATAATGTTGCCAATGCAGGTCTATACCTAATTTATTCTCATTGGGGTAATTAGCAAGGCTCTCTATCTCATACCTTAGTGTATCTAGTTTCAGAAACTTGACTATAAAAAAATTACTAAAATTCATGGATGACTATGGCACAAGTTGCTTTCAGTTTAAATTAAAGGGCAATCTTGCTGTCATATGGTAGAATAAGACCAAACATCCCTTCTTCCACGTAATTGATTTTGTAGATAAACATTACGATTAAGCAACCAAAACACAATTCTGACACTACAGCTCAGCATGATCAACCTTCAATACAATCTAGTCCAAGGAAAGAGTTAGATAAATTGTGGGTTAAGATATTGGATATGGCTAAATGCAAAAAATAAATAAAATAAAATAAGAGAGAGAGAGAGAGAGAACACTACTGCATTCCATCTCAGCATCATGACTGATTAGAGACTGTAAAAGGTGATGCGGGAAAAAAAAGAAAAATGACTAAAATAAAGCAAGAAATGAATTAAACTAGATTGAACTGAGTCTGAACTGGTTTAAAACAGGCCTAAACAGGCTTAAAACCGGTTGAACAGGTTTGAACTGGCCAGAACCAGGGTTGGGCAGCTGAACCGGTTAAACCTGGTTGAACCGGCTTAAGCTGGGTCTGAACTGGGTTAAATGGGGTTTGACCAGGCAGTTGGGAGATTGGACCATCGAAGCTGATGGGGAGGGGGCTATGTACACATGAACAGGGGGTGCACACGGATAAGGGGAAGGGCGGTGATGGTACGGGGCTTCGTACAGTGGCTGAAGGGTGCAGGAGAGGGGAAATTGGGACCAGAGAAACACCAAACACATGAATGGGGTGGGGTCTGAGTGATTCGGCAGGACACACAGTAATAAAAATGTGAGGGGGTTTGGGAAATGGGCGCAATGCATGAAGACGGCAGGTGCTGGGGATGGCATTGAATGGAAGCTAGATGAAGCCAGAAGAAAAGTATAAGCCAATGAGGGGGGGAGTCTGAGGATCACCAACTATATTGTTGTAGAGGAGGGCAAGTGGGGATCTCTAGAGTGAGCTCTGTGGAGATGGGTACCATAAGCCTCCTCCGGGAACTTCATGAATTCTCCATGGAGTGGGAGCACTTTGGAGGGCCGTAAGCCTTCTCTTCCTGGTAGAGGCTGTACATCAGAAGCACATGGGTCAATGGTGTGGAAGAAGCCATTGCTTAGACCATACGGGGATAAGGCATCCAGATTAGGATGGGGATGCTGTGACCAACACCAATATGCAAGTGATTGTACATCAACGTCCAGTATTTGTTTCCGGCGGTGAAATGTGCATGTCAATTGACTGGGCCTGGAAAGATGTGGCAGATGCGGAATGGTGTTGATGATGGATCACAAGAAAGGATTGGACAAGAATAAGAGAATCTGGAGATGAATGAGAAAGAAGGAAGGGAAATAGGGAATGGTGCAGATGGCCTGTGGAGAGAAAGGAGGAGGAAGGGCCTGGCTGACCAGGAGGGGGGGGGGAGGGGCAGTGCCTGCCTACGAGACACCAAGTCTCCACAAATTGCACTATTCCATTCCTTATGTGAGGCTGTGAAACCTCGAAAAAAAAACTTTGTTTTAAAATCTCGTCATTTGAAATTTGAATTTGGTGTGATTGGAATTGGTATGATTGTGATTTGGAAAGTTCGAAAATTTTGTTGAAGATATGTATATATAACCTCAAAATTTGAGATTGAAATCAAATTTGGAAATTCGTTCATGTATGTATGTGTTTCGAAACATGTATATATGGAAATTGAAATTTTGAGTATTTCAAAAAGTTTTGAAAATACATTTTTTTGATTTGAGCTTTAAACATGAAAAAGATTTTGATTTTTAAAGAATAGTTTTCCAAAAATCTCATCCAAAATTTATTCGTCAAATTTCGGGTTTACAACTATGAAAATATCGATATTCCATAGAAGTATAACTAATCCGACGATATACATAGAAATTTAAGTTCGAGGTTGGGTTCTTTAAAAATTCGTTTTGACCTCTCCCCATCGGGTGGTGCGAAGACCCGATGTTAATTATATCGAAAACATTCGAATACCTTTGATTAGCCGCCATAGCAATTTCGAAATGATAGCATACATCCACAAATGAAATGAACATAATAAGAGCAACGGCTCCATAACTTTCGATGGAATGCAAATTTTTTATATTTAAAATTGAATTTGATTTGATTTGATTTAAAATTTTGATTTAATTGCTTTGTGATTTAATACCTTGTATGTTTAATTTAAGATGTGGTTAAATATTAAGTTAAAGTTGATTTAACTGATTTTAAATTTGTTAAGTTTTTTTAATTCAAATGTTATGTAATTATTTGGAGATGTTAAGATTAAAAATCTTACGTAATATTTGTTTGTTTTGTTTATCATTATTGTTTATCGATTATGATTACATGTATTTTTGTTATTTAATTGAATCCATTAATTAATTAGTTTTAAGAGATTTGATTGTTTAATATTTTGATTGATTTAAAGGTGTAAATAACTTAATTAGGTATATTTTATGTATCTTCTTAGATTAAATTGGTATTAAATCTTAATAGGTATGTTATGTTCATAAAATTTATTATGTTTTGTTTTATTTGCTGTTTTTGTTTGTTTAACTTTTAAAGTTATCTTAAAATTAATTTTAATTTATGAAAGTTAACTTTGATTAACCTTGATTAATTTGGTATTTTCGGATTATTTAATAAATTAACTTTCTTTCTCTTTTTTTCATTGTTATGAATTTAATATAATCTTTTTTTTTTAAATTACTCTTTTTTTGTTTGCATTCCATCCAACTTATGGAGCTATTTTAACTCCCATTGACATCAAAAATACATACACCATGTAATTTCCATTAATTGGAAAAAAAAATGTACAACTTACAAATGAGATGAACATAAAATGATATCATGATTACAATGAATCAAATCGGTTTTGAATCCATTGAGCCTATGATAGGCATTATGGAATGGATCACATCGATAATAGATATAACACACCGACCTTTGGCTAAGGTTTATGGGTGTTATTTATCGAGATAATCACTATCATATCGGTTTTATATTTTGGCATTCATGTATATATGTATACACATTTAGCCATCATATAAAATTGATATAATAATCCCTTGATGGGAAAATTTATATAACATTGGGGTCATTTCATTTTGACCTTCATATGCTAATCAAAATTAATTTATTTTGATTCTTTTAAGTTATGCCGAAGCGTAGAGCGTGCCCGATTGGACCGGCCCCCAATTAGCCTCGATTGTTTGATTATTTTCCAAAGACGTAGAGCGTGCCCGATTGGACCGGCCCCCAATTAGTCTCAAATCGGTTTGATTGTGAATTTTATTAACATCAAACTTAGACTTGAACCAGTTTCCTCCGGTAACCGTTTATCGACGTCCACTGTCTCTTGTGCATCACGCGTAGATGGGAACTCGGCCGGATGGGTTCTACGGGATATGACCGATTGGTCTCAATGGGGCTTGACCGGTTGTGCACAGACAAGAGGGATGCCTCATGCCGGGACTCAAGGCGACGGCGGAAGGATGTGCGCGCGGCCAAGGGAGGAAACCAATTGAATTAAGGCAGTAGCGAAAGAAGAAGAGAAGAAGGAAGGGGGGCGGCGGCTGCTGCGTTCGGGGAGAGAGGAAGGAAGAGGGGCGACCGCGGCTGCGTTCGGGGAGAGAGGGGCGTGAGTGGTCGGCGGAAGAGGAACGGGAGGAGGGGTTGTGCGCGGCTGTTCAGGAACGGCTGCGAGAGGAAGGAGTTGCGCGAGGCTCGTACGGCGCCGGTAGAAGAGGAGAGGGAGGAGGCTGCGGGCAGACGGAGGGAGAAATAGGGGGCTCGCCGCACGGCTGTGGGCAGGCGGAGGGAGAAACAGGGGACGGCTGCAGCGAAGAGAGGAGGTGCGCGCGCGCGGCTGTGGGCGGCTGCGGCCAAGAGAGGGGAGGGACGTGCGGCGGCCAGAGAGAGAGACGTGTGTGGCGAGGAGGGCGTCTGCAGGCGGAGGTGTGCGCGGCCAACCGCGGCGTCGGTGAACGGGGCGTACGGGAGTGCGGCTGCAGGCAGAGGTGCGCGGGACGACGGAAGAGGAGAGGGAGGCGGGGCTGCGCGCGGGTGCGAGCCGACAGAGGGAGAGAGAGGAAGGAAGCTGCGGTTTGAGACTTCTGCCGCGGCGGTGAACAGGAAGACAGACACGCGGGACGACGGAAGAGGAGGAGAGGGGCTACACGCGGACGCAGCTGCGGGCGGAGAGACAGCGGACAGCCAATCGGCGACGACGACCCTCCTTCTCCGGAGGTGAACCTCACCTGTTCTTCCTCTCTTTCCCTTGCTGTCTGCGTATCTCCTCTCTTTCTGGTAGAAGCTCCCGACCCTTGTTTTTTAGGCCGCGACCACCTCCTCATTGCTGCTGTCATTGATCAGCCGGGAGGTCGGCTCGCTTCCACCGTTATGCCCATGTAACGTGCACATTGCTCGCCTCCACGGTTACTAGCATCAATATGACCGTTACAATCTTCACCTCCATTAGAAACGCTAACCAGAGGGAGGCATCTGAGGGCTGATGCCAGTAGCGTTGTCCAAGCGTGGCGATGATGACGTTCGGCTCTTGATGGGCCTGTCCATACCATTTAGAATATTCTCTCCTTGAAGGGAGCTCCGGTAAACGTCGATATCGTCGGGGTTTTGATGCAACCTTCTCGGTTCCCTTCCGTCGACGCGTCGGGTGATTCGTGATAACTTTCAGCTGGTGTTCAAACCCATCGAGAAACGTTACGACGTCCGTGATCATCTTGTACCGACGCGTCGGAATACCATACGAGAGTTTCGACACTCTTCGTACAAACCTCGTTGTCGGTTTGAACTCGTCGACAAGGTGCCGTTTGTGACAAGTTCGGAAGACGTATGTAAACGTTGCATCTTCGACGGCTGAATTGCATCGTCTTGTCCACTTTTATTTATTTTGGGAATTTTTCCAGCACTTTTTTAGGCGCCAACAGAGGCACAAGGTGGACTCCCTTTATAAAGGTACATTGACAAATGGACCCTCCAAAAAAAAGATATTTACAAGCATATCCTTCATGACAAAAAGATACTAAAAAGCCAAAAAAATACACACAAAATAAGTCCACATTAATATCCCATCAGAAGGCTTGTAAAAATTTCTGGCATTCCGGTAATGCTGACGATGACAGACAAAAAAAAGAACCAAAATAAGTTAGATCAGCCTGAACCAGACTAAAACAGGCCTGAACTGGCCTGAACCAGTGTAAATTGGCCTGACTTGAGCCTGAAGGCCCTGAACAGGTCAAGCCGGCATGGATTCGGTTTGAGATGGGTAATTCGGTAGTGCTGGGCCAAGGCCAGTCCAGTGGGACTGGTTAAGTCCCTGCCAACTGGATGCTCCTGTGCTGACATGGCAGGTGACCAGCAGTTCATACAGCCTACGATGTGCAGTCAAAAGAAGGGGGGGGTCTATGCTGGGTAGCGCTCAGCTGAGATGCTGGCCTGATGTGAAAGGTGGGGTGGGCAGGGACTGTCAGCTGTTGCACTTCCAGGGCTGGTCAAGGGTGTGGTGGTGATGGCATTGGCGACGGGCCATGAAAGTTGCAGCAGGGCACCACAGGTGGGGAGGACCTTCAACAGAACCAAGGGGTGGCAAGGGTGAAGCCGGGAGGGAAGAGGTTGAGGTGGTTGCAGCAAGGTGCTCAATTGTTAGTGGTCCATCGAGCTCACAGGTGGACAGAGACCCCGCAGCCTGACATGGCGTCATTTATTTTGCCTTGATGACCTGAGGCACCTGTGCCACGACAGTCGACACTAACATAGGCCAGGGTGCCAGCCGATTTTGCCAATAGGATGCTGATTCCACTACAAGCATGGCATACACAAACACACAAGCAACACAAGTAGGCATGAAGTTAACCGACTTTGGCAAAGGGACTTGTATTGAATACACAAGTATAGGTGGATTTGGGTGCATATACTTGGGTAAGAATGGTTGGCAACTAAGGCCCTGCTTGATCAGTTTAAGTTTTGCTTCCCTATAATTCCTTAAGCTCATCCATGTAAATACAACCAATGGACCATAAAAGCATATTCTCAAGGCCATATAAAGATAACCGTCTTTGGCCTAACCTAGCTGGCAGACACAGACCTGGTGGCCTAAGTTGGCACATGCACAGGTGCACTGGCACATGGCCACGTGGGCACCCAGGCATGCATGTGCATGGGGGCGTGGGCGCACTAGCATGTGTGGATGGGCAAGCAGGCCAGGCTGTGTAGGCTGCACAGGCCACACGAGCAGATGGGACACAGACGGGCAGGGGGCATTGCCACGGGCCAGGCCATGCAAACAACGCAGGACAAACTGTCCTTACAAGTAGGCTTGATGACAAAGGGAGAGAAAAGATGTTGTGGAGGAGCAGGCCAGATTCTCAACTATGGGGATAGCTGGAGTGGACCTCTGTAAGATGGGGTTAGATGGGGAGTGCAGAGCAGAGATAGAAAGGCCAACAGGTGAGTGAAGAAGGTGGATATGGGATGAAGACTGCCGTCGACAAGGGGCTGGTGTGGTGTGCTTCTGGGGATCGCTGGAAGGAGATTCATGCAAAGCTGATGTGACGGAGTGCATGGACAATGTGCATCCACATGGATGGTTGGAGAACCCATGGGTGTCATGAGTGACAGGTGTGGCATGAATGACAACATAGACATGCAGCTGGTGTGCAATCTGCCAACCTCCATCCATAGATTACCAGATTTAGTCGCTGTTTTGCAGGACAAACTTGGGATTGTATACACGAAATTTGGGTGTGTGGGCAGACAATCTCTGTCTGGTGCAACCTCCCCCCGGGTTTGCTGTATGCAGTCCGGGTTTGAACTACCATTCAGCTTTGGTTGCAATTGACGATGGGATTATTGCTGTTGGTAGTGGGCTGATGGAGAACACTGAGGTGGGGAAAGAAATCATAGAGAATGGTGTAGATTGCCAGGGGAAAGAGAAAGAGATAACTGGGGCAGCACCCAAAAGGGATCCCATTTTCGAGAGTTCTCGAGTTACTAGATGGGTTCTGTTAAATAGAGCCAACATACACATTCAGCCCTCTTAGCAAAACACATTTACAAACATTTCAAACTTAACATCTTCAAAAAAACTATATTTAAATTGATAAAATGTGCAGCCAGATCTGGATCTAATCAGTTGTCAACCATGGAACAACAAAATGATGTTTAACTGGCATGGTGTTCAGCATGCACCCATACACATTCTTAACTAAATCAAAAGCCATAAAGTTGGTAAACAAAAGATCTAACAAGCAATGAACGCATGATTGGCTAATCCAAAGAAAGAAAAGTCAATCCGGGATTGGCTCTTCCAAAAACAGAATAAAAACAAAAAAATATTAAAAAATATAGAAAGGATGAAAATTGGCTGGGAGACTGCACAGGTCCTAAGCCCTAACGGGCAGCGAAGACAAGTCATAGTTGGTCCATGGATCCTATACAACCAGGATCTGGATACTTATCCGGAGTCATCGAATCATGGGATAATGGGTCTGACAGACCCGATATTTCCAGATGCTATCACTTGTCTTATCAAGTCCATTGGACCGGATACAAGCCATCTTCCCCACCTGTGGGGGAAGATGGAAGGGAGGTGGTGCACCACCCTGGGCAACCGCCCCCAGCAGGATTGGACAATCTGGGCCATTTTGGAGGGAAGTCTGGGGTCAAATCAAGCTCTCCCTCATGGATTGGATTGGCCAATCCTGCAATCCACACCAACAAGTCTTAGTTCAACATATTTGAATTGCTCTGAATAAATTTCTAACCATAAATATTGATTTTTCAACTGAAAACAAGATTTTATCACAAAATTGGCAAAATAGAACAAAAAACTAGAGGCACAGAGAAAAGGGAATACAAACAGGTCTTTGTGCCATTATGCTAGCAAAATCAACACTTCAAATATGTTACATTGAAAACTATAGTTCAAAGGAATGGATGCCAAGGACAAAGCATGCAACCAGCAACAACGTAGTTTCAAAAAATCAGAGCATAAGGATTATGAACTCACTGGAGTAAATAGGGCTTCAGGTGCCTGGAACCGTTCTGTGCCAACCTTGATAACTCTTCCATCTGGCAACTAGCCAAACAAAAGAAGAAATGAAATAGTGTCAATATATTGGGGTCAATGTCAAACAGCCATTTGATTGCAGTGACATTCACATAGGAAGCAGGGAGATAGCCCAAACTGCCTAGCAATTCAGATGAAGTTATGCTTTTAGTCATGAGGTACCTTGTTTCCCATGGCAAATTTCCAAGCGTGAAGCGGGTATTTCTTACATTTGTAGATGTGGGCTGCCAAAGTTACTCATAATACATGGGATCTCAGAAGGCTCGTATCATAGAGCAAAACAATGCCACTATGCCACACACACCTAATCAACTAAAACAACAGTGGCAGATATGGCAGTGTATCTGGAAAAGGTATTCTGTAAGAGCAAGAAAAACTAGTGACGATGCTATAAATAGGTTTATTAACCTTAAATTATGCAAATGCAGGTGACACCTTTAGTGACAGAGCTTTGTCCCATTCTTTGTTATAATTTACATGCTCTTTGAAGAGTAATGAATTTCCCGGCCTTCCAAATGCTCTGTCAACATCTAAATGCAGTATATTAAAAGCCATTTGAACATTTAAGCTGTCTTTTGATGCTTGTCATCCAAGGTTGAAATGGTATTTTCTGGTAGATGTGATATGTAGTTGAGATGTTTATACAGAATCAACTGCGCCTCTAAGGGCAATCTGGTAACAAAAGTGCCTCAAGCATTGATTACATATTCACATTGAAGAGCCGAGAGATGATTATTATACTATATTTACAGATCTCATATTATTGGATAACAGAGACCATAAAGTTCTGTATTTTCTAGACAAAAGAACAAGTCAAATGGCTCAAACCTTCTTTATCTTAACTTAAAGTTTCATCTAAAAGTACAATTTACACCAAAATCCAAAAACAAACGGCTCCATGTTACTGTCTATCTTAATTTCTTTGTCAAGAATAGCTTCAAATAAATACTAAATGAGATTAAATGTGTATTATACAGTGTAGATGGAAAAAGATGACGGAGAAGATTGCTAATCCCAATTTTGGCATCCAGACTAAAAAAGTAAGACCTTCAATTTTCTCAACCTCTTCCAAACAGGTTACATGTAATGAAATCAAAGCATTAACCTTTTACTTTTATGTTCTTTGTTGAAAAAGAGTAGCTGCACTTACAGTATAATTTTTTACAAGAACAGTTGTCTCGAGTCCTAATTGGTATTCACGCTTGTAATCGTAACTGCAACCATATTATTTTTAATTTAGCGCTCCTGGAAGAACTCTAGAAGGATAAAACATGGGCAAGGTTTTTGTGGATAACATACCTTATATAGCATAGTTTCTCTTTGATTTCCCTGACAGTCTCAAAATCCGCAGTCCTGTTCATTGAGTATCTTTACAAAATTTAAACACCATTAGTCAATCAAGCTACAACGTAGTAAAACAATGTGAATAAAGACAGTTCATATGCAAACATACGCATAATGGAAAACAGTATTACCCCCTTCTGAGGAGAAGATCAACAAGATAGGATGTTATGTGTCTGCCAGCTACATTCATTCTCTTTGTAAGGTGGGGGAATGAGTAACCATCAACAACTGGGACCTGGCCAGAGGATATAAGAAATGTATTAATAACCATTAAAAGTTCATACATAGTCAAAACGTAATGAAGTGCACCACACATGCTTCCAAATAAAACACTAGATATAGTTACTAACAATAGCCATGTCCTCGACCAAAAACATACTCCACATCTACAAAAGAAAGATGAGTCTGTAGCAACACCAACAAAATGAACCTCCTAGAGACCATCATCATATTCTCAGGTGCATCTAACAGCCTTGGTGTTGGATTTACCAAATCAGTTATATGACACATGTAGGAAGAGCCCGAAATTTCAGTTTTTCAAAATAAAAAGTAGTTTCCTATCAATATAAATTCTTTTTAGTTGAAAATTTAATTTCCTAACATATCTGTATGTTGCATTGGCATTTATATTCCTATGAATATATTATTTTATATGTTTTATTGGTAGACTTGCAAAAGTCTCAAAAGCTGTACTCAAGTGAAAAGATTGATTGCTCCACCACCCTAAGTCTTTTATTTATGTTAGAGAAGGACTTTTGAGAGCGAAAGAAATGTATCTTTGATGGTTAAACTAAAAACTGGAGAAATCACCTTTAAAATCTGTATACTCACTTTACTATTTGAACTAGTTCTGCTAGGATTATTGGACTCAAAATCCAACGTGTAGAGAGAACACATTCCATATTTTGCAACTGAGAGCTTTTATTTGCTAGTGGTAACATAATAGTAAACTGACTATGATATAGAGAAATTTAAATCCAATAAATCATATTGAATTCTACCCCAAGTCAATCTAAGTCCACCCATTCCACTTTTCGCTACAACTGCTTTAATTTACTCTATTTTTCTCTCTTAGTCTGCACCTAATATGTTTCAACCAAGATAAAGTGGGTCGAGAGTTGCGACTGGGTTTGGTCGGACTTATTTTTTATTATTAATTTTTGTTTGAATCTAACAAAAATGCAAAAAATGACAAAAAAATCAGGAAATCTAAAAAGATAAGTGACATGATTTGAACAATTAATTCATGATTTTTATTCCAATCTTATTTGATCTACATTTTTTATAATTTATGTACTCCCTATATCATTTGAGTCGAGTACATAGTATTTAACAAATATATGTGATGATTGTACACGTCATTTCCTCTCACAATTATCCCAACATTAGATCCCTCTCAAGAACCATCATAGCTATCATAACTATAGGTGGACTAAATCGAAATGTCTGATGAAGACCCATAATTTAATCTATAATGCTCTTGACCATATGTTGGGAATCAAGAGCCTTGAGATGAATCAAAACCATAGTTGGAGGCATCATAGTTAGGGGTGTTCATGGTTTGGTTTGGTTTGGTTTTTGAGTATTTTTTCTCAAACCAAACCAAACCAAACTATCTCCCAAACCAAACCAAACCGAACCAAATTAATTCGGTTTGGTTTGGTTTGGTTCGGTTCAAACCATATTTTATTAAAGTATAGTAAATATATCAATATATAATTTTATTTTGTTTGTTTTAAATCATATTCTATTAAAATCTTGTGTATATGTTTATATATTACATTAATTTTACCTTAAAACTCTTAAAAATTTTATTTTTATAAAAAAAGATACATAAATACTATCGTATATATAACTTAAATTAAAATATTTAATCTAATTCGGGTTATTCGGTTTACTGGTTTGGTTTAGTTTGAAGGATCCTAGAAACCAAACCAAACCGATCGGTAGTTCAAACCAAACCGAACCGAACCAAAGTACTGGTTTGGTTTGGTTTTTCGGGTTGAACCGAACAGTGAACAGCCCTAATCATAATATTGTCCACCGTCTCGCTGGGTGTGTTGACTTTTATTATCTTACGACCTCACACCATGGTCCATGTCTTAGGTCGTATGGGTGTAATGCTCTTCTCCGATAAAAAGTTCAACTGTTGTAGGAGCTCTCCCCACATTCGTGGACGTCTGTTCACCCGAAACGGTACCTCTTCTCTTATGTCCTACTTCATCATTGCTGCTGCTCTTCGAAAAAGAATCCTCCAAAGTCAAGTATTATACTCAGATGTTTAGCTCTGACGTATTTTCTCGTTTCTCGTCAATTATATTAGTATTTGCAATATCAAAAGGATCAATCAAAGCTTATTTACTTTTTTTTTTTACTTTGCGTACCTTGCTACATACTTCTTCGATTCTTTGTCGCTTTGCCAAGGAGGGAGGAATATGAAATTCTTTAGAGAAAGGGACATCATCGAACACTTCGACAACTTATCTTCGGTCTTCCTGATTGAACTCTGGTTCATCCATCCCTTCTCGGTCTTCTGGTTTTTATTATGACAACCTTTAAATGTTTTTAAATGAGATTATTTTTATCAAAATTAGTATTTGTTAGTATTAGATCGTAAACCATAACAAAATCAAGGTTACTTTTCTCCTCTTAATTTAAATTCTTAGATACAAAACCTCCATGTACTTGCTCATATCCATGGCATTTATTTTCAACATGTCCATTGATAGTTTCTCTAATAAATATATTTTCTTTATTTAGTAAAATCTCATAAGATCATTTATATCCTCCCAAAAGTTTTCTTTATTCTTATTTATTAATCTATTTTATAAAATATAACTACTATATACATTGATTATCTCTTTTTCTATAATTATTTTTACTAAAATAATCTTATTTCTTACTTTTTTTATTGGCATGACTGCATCCTTCGATATTTTGTCAACAACGATACTTCATTCTTATTTCTCACATTTCCTATATATCAAAGTTTATAATTTGTATTTCCCACTTTACATTTCTCTAGCCACGTGATTTTTTAAACACAAGAAACATTGATCTTTATTCTCTCCATACTATCAACTAATCTTATAAATTTTCATGTATGGAACCCAATATTCCAAACACCTAGTCTCATAAAAATTTTTAAGTTTTTATTTATGTTTGTTTTTGACTTATACCTTGCTTTGCACTATGAACTAACTTCTATCCACACCCTTCATTGACGTAAAAACCCTTACTTATTTAATATAACATTAGGATGTTTATGTGGTGCATCGCATGTGAGAAATGCCCTTGCCTTTGTTGTATTTTTACTACACTGGCTCCGGTGGAACATGTTGTAAGTAGAGAATGTCTCAATGACATTTAAATCATATCACAAGATGTGACGATAATTTTTAGCCGAGCTTAAGATTGGCCATGGCGGGGTTCTTTTAAGTATTCTATAAGTAATCATGCAAAACTCCTTGTGCAATCCTCACTATGCATCACCCTCCTTATAAATGCAGTATGCCCAATTATTCTAGGAGATAAAACTCCATGTTATTAGAAAAAAAATCTAGATATGTGACTTTGTCATACTGTTTTATGAGTTTTAGCATGTTTACGGTCACTTCAAGAAACCAATAGTCACATGTTGCCTGGTAGCACAATTATTTATTCATGTGTATTTCTCTAACTCTTGTGACCATAATCCTGCGTAAACTAATTTTGGTCCATCAGTAGCCTTTTGACAAGGGCATGAAATTAAACCCAACCTGGAAACTGACGTACTCAAAGGCACTGGTGTAGTGCCATGTTACTATATGGAGCAAGAGAAAACCACAATAACAAACATCCTTTTCTACAGAATAAATGTAATTTAAGCTAGACCAACTTACCACATGAGTCACACCATCACCGGAATCAATAACAAGACCTGTCAATAGTCCTGTCAAAAGCAGAACATATGAGAGAACTTTATTAAAACTATAGTCTATAAACATGTGATGGCCAGAAGAAAAGGCCAAATGTAACTTGAAGAAGCGTATGCAGTGATGAAATAGGTTTTTAGTTTATTACAAGGTGATGGCAGTTAAGGCATTGTTGATAGGGGATAAGACATAGTTACATGAAAAACAAGAGTTAGAAGAGTTAGGGGCCATCATCTTTCTTCATCGATCCAAAGCAGAAGAAGTATGAACATAAGATGCATGAGATGATGTAATTTTTCCTTTTAACTTCCGGAAGAATAATGCAGATAAAATTACATATTAGAAGCACCAATTTCTAACTTATTATCTACAAACCTTGAGCATATAAGGTCAAAACTGCCTGAATCTGAATGAAGAATGCCATGAAATCATACTTCTCAAACATGATCTCCACCTGACGAGAAGACAAAATGTCATATGCTCTATAAAGATATCCCGAATAGCAACCAAGGAAAACAAGACAAAATACTCCGAACTGAGGACAAACAACAAAGATAACAAGATGAATCACCATCTTCTCCCGGTTCTTGGAAGGATTTAGAGGCGGATCTGTAAGCAAAATCTTACATTCCTTTGTATCTACCTGTATAAAATGGTGAAAGGACATCAGGTTTTTTTAATTGGAAGCATCGCAATTGGAGAAGCCAGAGCTACGCACAAGCGTAAGAACAGAATACTTTCAGTTCATCGTAGAACGTGTGATCCCAAACGTGGCACATATCATCCCAATTTTGCACTATGCCATTGTTGACGGGATAAGATATATCAAGCTGATGCCGCAAGTTCGCACACGCCTCCCCCACAACGACATCCTACCCGACAAACAAGACGAGCAAGCAAAAATGACAACGATCCATAAAGAGAATAAAAGATCGAACTACTCCTTAAACCGGGATAGCTGAAGGGGCCAAAATGAAACTATAAGGTCAAGCAATTAGCAATCCGCAAAACGGCGTGGATGTATCACAATGAAATGACATACAGAGATAGTTCACCTTCAACTCCTGCTCGGTAAGGGACTCCTCGTATCGGAGCATTGGCCGCCCGACGACGCAAGGAAAGACTGAGGTGGGGAAGTTCTCGCCAGCGAAGCCGCATTTCACGTACTGCGCGGAGGAACCATACCGGATACATAAGATCAAGAAGATCGCCCTGCGCTGAAGCGAGAGGGGCGGAGGGAAGGGATGGGGGGAGAAGTATGTGCAGGTGCCTACTCCGGTGCCGTTGTCGCACACGACTACTCTCTTGTTGTCCATGCCGCTCCGCCGTCGCCGCTTGCGAGGAGCTGCGCGAGATCTCAGGTGGTGGCGCGAGTGATCCGACTCGGCGCCGGGCGGTTGCCGGACCCGACCGTGCTTGAAGTCCGATCAACAGAAAAAAAGGGCGGATCATTTGTAAATAAAATAATAAAATAATATGCAAGAAACAAAAATTCTCTCGTATCATAATTTTTTATAAAAATTATAAGATATTTTTTGAAATTATTATTTTATATCGCAGTAAAATTTATTTATTTTTTGTGTAGGCAAACACCTGAATTTATCACAAAACTCTAGTTATAATATAACTAAACACGCATAAAACTTGTGCCGATTGTATTGGATCTAACCTCAAATAAAGTCGACCATCAAATTGAGTAGTAACATATCGACTAATTTCAAAAAAATATAAAATATTATATAGTACTTTTTAGAAAAAATTTATAGATGATATAGAATTTTAAAATAATTTCATAAAAAGTCAAGGTGTACTAAACAAGATATTTGCTTTCCACTTTCATAAAAACTAATCTGATGTAAAATATTTTCAACGCTTTTACTGCTAACAGGATAGAAAATCAGATATGGTAATAAAATAAAAAGTGCCGTGCACTGTACGGGTGTATGAAGCAGCCCGCAGTAAACCTCATCATCTTCGGCTTCACTAAATTTCCCCTTTAGCAAGCTTACCAATCTGGGCCGTCTGATCTCCATCATCCCGAGCGTAATCACCAGCCTCCCCCGTGGGCGTGGAGGCGTAGAGAGACCTGTGGCCGGAGCCAGCGTCGTCGGAGCATGTCGGACCAGAAGCCCCCCGATGGCCTTCTCTCCGACCGCGAGCTCTATACTGTCCCCGCCCGCTCCAGTAAGAACGCTCCGTCCATTCCTCGATATATTTAGGGTCATGGTTTCTGTCTTCCTCCCTCTCTCCAGGTTTAGGGATCGGTTCTCCGCGGAGGGTCTTTTCCACGGCTCCCCTTCTTCTGATGGGGTGCTTTTCGCAGGCTGGTTCCTGTGGGACGAGATCCACGACACGGAGAGGTCGGAGCTGCCCGAGTTCTTCGACGGTACTTCGTTCTCCAGAAATCCCAGGGTCTACAAGGAGTACCGCGATTTCATCATCTCCAGGTACCGCGAGGACCCCACCCGGCGCCTCACCTTCACCGAGGTCCGCCGGTCCCTCGTGGGCGACGCCGGCGCGCTCCATCGGGTTTTCCTCTTTCTAGACCGCTGGGGGCTTATCAACTTTTCAGCGGCCGAGGTGGGCAGAGTGCGGGCGGAAGAGGGAGCCGACGGCAGGGGCGGCGTGTTCTCGGTCTTGGTGGAGGATGCGCCACCCAGCGGCGTCAAGGTCGTGCCGTTTCCTAATGCGGCAAAGGAGGTTTCTTCACAGGCACACCCGCAGGGGATGAAGACGGTGACGGAGGAGGCGGGTACCTTCAGGTTGCCACCGCTGACGTCATATTCGGATGTATTCGGCGCCGGGACGCCTGTGGCGGGGCAATTGTGCGAGAGTTGTGGAGAAGCGTGTATATCTGGGCGGTACGAGTCTAAATCGGTAATCTCCTTGATCTCCGATTTTCCAAAGTTCTAGAAATGTCTATTCCAGTTGGCGCAAATATTCTGGTCTGCATAAGATATCCCAACACTTTAGTTTCCATCTTTTGGAATATGTTTTATGATTACGGAATATATACTTTATTTCAATGATTCGACGTGTGAACTCTGGTAGATGGCGTTCAATCTCCAGGAGTGAAAGAAGTCCAATTACACCATCAAGGCTGATAGCATTGTCGTTTCTAAAGATCATTAATCTTGATTTTATGGACAAAAATCCTATTTGTTTTTAAGTGATCAAACTCTCACTTTGTGTACCCTGACGCCAGAGATGATGAAAGGATTATCCTCTCGTATGTTATAATATACTAAATTCTCCAAATTTTTTAATCTTTCAAATGTTGTGTCAAGTTCCAAGGTTGTAATTATGGAGAAGAACCAAGAACAAACTACGTGGAGACTTCATTTTTATATGCAGAGCATGGGTAAGAATGCACCCAATTATAAAATTCATGCATGCAGAATTTTTTTGAAGGTGTCATGGTCACAATTTATTAATACTGAGGTAATTAAGTACAAGAAGGGGAGTAAAAGGTGAAACAATAAAAACAAGGCACCAGTCAACTACGTCCCAAGCTACCAAGCTGGTAGCAAATGTGGGGCGCAGCCCAAGCAACCCGTACAATTTGAGGGCTACACCCAGAATCTCTTCCAAGCTTCCCACTTATCATCAGAAAAAAAGTTGGATCCGGTGGAGTTCCAGAGTAGGCAAAAAACCAGTCCTTGACCAAAGTTGCTGCACGCAGAATAATGAAGGGTCAAGGAATTGATTCCAAAAAATTCTTTGGTTCTGCACCGACCAGATGGATCAAAGCATAGTAGGTAGTGAATCTCTTCATAATGAAAGATGGCTACTCTAGGGACAGTTGAAATTTCTTTGTTGAATAAGGCAAACGGTTGAAAGCGGGTATTGCCATTGTAGTTTCCAACTTTTGAAGCACACCGACCAAACTTACTTAGTGATACTGCATTGTACGAAAAGGTGGTTTATATCTTTATTATGTGTAAGGAATTGTTTTATAGCAGCAGAAATGTTTGATTCTTTGGATTTCGTGTTTCAATCAGAACCGAACAGCATAACTGACAACTGGATTCAAAGAAAATCTAAAATATTTTATTAGAATTTGATAAATCTCTCACACCCGATGAAGATGGAATGTTTCTTTGTTTTCAAACTGTAATGTGGGACCTCTAGTGATATCCCCAAGAACTTCCTATACAAACGAGTTCTCTTGCACGTTAGACCTTTCAGAACTCCACTGGCTGTCAGCGACTACCAAGGTGGGAGAACGTGAAGGATAGGCTGAGCACAAATTTGGAACCCTTAACTTGACGAGGTTTGGCCAAATTCACTCATATTTATAAAATTTGTTTTTTCCATAATTTTTTTAATTTATATAAATTGCGCCTATGCCCTCGTAGTCACTTATTTGAACTGATTCCAGATTGATTTTCCTCCAAAAAAAATGGGTCAAAATCAACTAATTTGATTTGATCGGATGGGATCGGTACCCACCAATTTTGGTATTGATTCCAATCCGGCAATCATTGCATGCAATCAAGCACCCTGTTAGTGGTATGAATTGGAAGAGAAATGTTGGTGTTCTCAATACAATAGTGAAGGCATATATCAATGTAATTGAAAGAAGTGGAATATTTGTTCATGACCTAGGTCATAAGATGTTAGGATCATAGATCGTGGAATTGGTCGATCTGGATCGGGATTGACTAATTCTTGGATCAGATTGGCCATTGTCGATCCGATTCTGGATCAGAGGATCAATCTGGAAAAAGTCTTGGTGGAATTGGTCAGATCTGTCAGAATCAGATTGGGATCGGAATCCTATCATTTTTTTTGCAATCTTGGTTGAATCGGCCAACATTTGTTGGGATCGGATTAGAATCGGAATTTTTTTGTTTTGTTTTTTTAATTTACCACTTTGGGATCAAGATTTTTCTCAGTGGATCGGCTTGGCTCGGCCAATCCGGGTCCTGACTCCGAAGTGGAGGGTGCCAATCCTGATATGAGATTATGAGTTGGCCACTTTTGACCTGGATCAACCACTTATGCCAACAATGATTTATAGGGCATTATTATGCAAGCTATGTGAAAATGATGTGTCACTTGTATTCTTGTAGTCTTTCTATCATAATACTTGTCTTAAGTCTGAAGCTCCTGATGCAAAGTGGTGTCTTCTTTCAGGGAGTTGTAAACTGCACAAGATGTTTCAAAAATAATAATCATGGTGTAGCAAATTCAGCAAATGATTTCAAGTTCAATGATCAAAAGATTGATGGCGGAAAGCAAATGACTAGTGAATGGACGGATGCAGAAAAACTCCATCTGCTAGAAGCCATTGTATCAAAAGGTCCCGATTGGGACCTTATAGCCAATCATGTTCGTAGAAGTAGACTTGAGTGCATTTCAAAGTTCATACAGCTTCCATTTGGTGAGCATATGCTAGGCTCAATAGGTGTTAAATGTGAGCAAAGAAACCCTGCAAGTGAGATGATTGATGAATCTATACAGTCTACAAACTTGAATTTGGACCAAGATATTGCTAAATCAGACATGCAGAGTATTGGAAGTGCCTCGGAAAATGAGCAACTTGATGATGTAAGTAATACTGAACCTCCATGGAAAAAAAGGTGCCATTCACTTGCAGACGCAAGTGATTCACTGATCGAAAAGGTATTTTTTTTCTTCAAAAAAAAAAAGGCTCTAGTTCGCATTGCATCCAAATTTGAATGGTGATTTTTCTAGGTAGCATCAATGTCAACACTAGTTGGTACATATGTTGCTGCTGTTGCGGCGGAGGCTGCTGTCTCAGCATTGTGTGATGAACATCCGTTTGCAAAGAAGGTATTTATGGCTGATGAAGATGTAAAAGTGGGCAAAGCATTTTCTTCCGCTCTGAAGGGGGCCAGGTTAGCATCTGAACTAACTGCAGCATGGGCATTCATGTAAGATAACATGCTCAGTGTTCATAGTTGTCTAAGGTGATAATGCAAGGTGTTCAAAATGCCATTTCTGCTTAGGCACAAAGCAGCTGCTTAGTCGATGCCTAAGTGGTACAATTATATTTTTATATTACACATATACATACATAATATATATATATATATTTAGATTTCATTCATATATATGTTTATATAGAGAGATAGGAAAAAGTATGCAGTAGACTTTAAGTATTCGTTTGTAATTTAGTTCCTAAACACATGATACTATTAGTGATAATAATAGATTTTGATATAATTTCACTATAATTAAATGGGTACCCACGATTTGGAGGTGTCAAGGGGCAGGCCCTTGAGATTGTTCCCCAGAAGATTTTCTTTTTAAAATTACTTTTAAAATTATGTAGAAGGGGTCAGGTCACATAGCCAGGCTCCTTGAGCACCAAGGTGGGTGCTAGGCTCTAGAAAAGCGCCTAGGCGGTAACCTTGACAACTATGCCAGTCATACAACGGAATGTATTTTTTATGTTGTTAATTACATTGTTTTTAATCCATCACCTTTTTAACGTATTACTTGTGGACTGCACAGTGATTTGAAGACTGAAGAAGAGACACAGGAAAATTTCAAAGAACTAGGTAAATTGATTTTCCAAGTTTACATTGATAGCATGTAGCTTTATAAAACATTATCATGGAAAGAATATGCACGAACATTATCAGCATCCAACTGTCTTTGTTCTTTTCCATCTTTTGCACGTGGCCCACATCTTTAGTTTTAATTTGTGCAAGAGGGCTTCTTTGCATTCATTTTTAGACTGCCTATATCACCCATTTGGCCCACATGGGAAGGGAGGTTTGAATCATGGGTAAAAACTGGTGATGGCCGATTCATTTACATACGGTTTCCTGCCAGAGTTGAGACTTGAGATCTAATCAGACCCAGTTTGACTTGGCTGGAATAAGTGGGGATTGACCAATCTTTTGGATAGGCTTTGAAAGAAGGAAGAAGAAAGAAAAGGATTGAATAGAGGAACACCAGAGCATTTGTTGATTTCAAATGTTTCCATATCAATGGAACGGTTGACTCCAGATCTGTTCTCAATGAACTGACCTAATGGGGCATTTTTCTTGGGGGCCCCATTCTCTATACATTCTTGGAAAATGAAACATTCGCTGAAGAGAAGCAAATGAAATGCTTTCATGAAAATTCTCATAGATTGAGAATGTTTTTCTTCCAGAGAAACTCCTGATTGTTCTAGATCAACTAGAAAAGGATGAGAGGAATATCTTATAGAGGCATTCAACCCTGGCCATTCCGCTGAATCACAGGCAAGGCAGGCCAGTTATTTGCAGCCTCCAGCCAAGTCTCATGTTTTGCTGAAACGCCCAATGTGATCTCAGTCTGGAACAGCTTGGCCGTTTGAGGGATGCGGGGGATGAATCTGATTATGCCTATTTTTAGGAACCGAGACTGAAATCTATTTAGATTTTACTGGTTTTTATGGCTTCCCTCAGATTCTGTTAGCTGCACTTTGATTTATAGAGTTGTAGGAGTTATTTTTGTTTCTTGTTATTTTTCTTGGTTGACTTAGACTAAATTTGAAGTGCTTCAGTTATAGGGAATACCTTCCACTAAAGATCATCCTGTAGTTCTCTCTCTCTCTCTCCATATATGTCTGTAACCTCATGCAGTTGTGTGCTCACATTTTCTAGATGGACGCTGCTCTCCAATGCATTAATAGAAAAGAAAGTACATAAAGAACAAAAATAAGCTATACCAAGATGCTAGATATCCAAAAAGATGGAAAAGATGAATGCATTCACATTGCAGTTGCTTGAAGACTACCCACTTTGTCTCTCACTTTTCATTTCTCAAATGATTAATTAATCTCTTAATATTTGAAGGTCCAAGCATCATTCTTGTTGTTTTTGCTTCTTTTTTCTACTTCCAAATTGTCGTTAGTATAGGCTAGCTCCCTCTTGATCTTCCTGGATTTTTGTGCATTTATGTGATCATACAACTTTTGCTTAGTTGTTTTCCAACTAACAGCAAACATGTGAAGGCTATGAACAGATAGGTTTGACGGCAAGGATTGTCGTCTCGGATCTCGGCTTCATCTCGGAAACGTGAAAGAGAAGAGATCTCGTAAGATTCTCGGAAAAATCTCGGGAGATTGGATCTCGGATTTCATTTATGCAGGGTATACTTTACCCAATGATTGCCATCTCACATCTATATTTTATCTCACGGAGATTGAAGATAAAAGATCTCAAAAAAATCTCAAGGGATTAGATCTTGGAAATACCAATCAATGTGCATGTTTAGATGTAGAATGTCATATAATCTCTTTAAAAAGGACAAGATAACTCATATTAAATATTAAAATAAACTGTGAGAGAATTAGAAATGTAATACAGAGATGGTGAAGTATTGTTAGTATGAGACATACAAAGGATCTTATGTCAGACCAAAATTTTATCTTGAATAATATAGATAGGATATTGATAACATTTTGGGTCAATTGTACATATATAGTTATTAAAATATTAAGTTATGAAATTTTATCAAACAATAATGTTTAGATGAATATTTGGAAGGATTCCATATTAAAATTGGAAATATAAGAAGGAAACTTAACAAAATCATCTAACAAGTTGGGGATAATAATAGGCAAAAAAGATCAACGTATCACAGGTACTACATAGATATTCTCGTTTCGGCGATCTCGTTTCTCGGATGCACGGAAGAAAAAAGATTCTCGGGAGATCTCGAGAGATTCTCGGGAGATCGCATTCCATGTTTGACGGCAACAAGGTTTTATGAAAAATTGTTCAAGGCATAGTTAAGTGGATCCTCTTTCTAAACTTTAATTTGGTTAGCACATGGTTCGCCGGGTCGCGACCCGGGTCGCGACCCGGACCCGACCCGGTCGGTTTTGGGGCCGACCGACCCGGTCGCGACCCCAAGACCCCGACCCCATTTTTAATTTTTTATTATTATTTTTCGCGACCCGGGCCGACCCCGTCCCGACCCGGGTCGCGACCCCGGCCGACCCGGGTCGGTTTGGGGCCAAACCGACCCGGTCCCGACTCCCGACCCCACCTTCCTTGGTTAGCAGACTTAGAGAGGAGGAAGCATCTTCAGTTGTCAGACCCTTTACCGAGGAGGAGGTTTTTAGCACTGTTCAGTTTTGGACCCTTACAAAGGCCTGGGCCCTGAGGGTTTCACTGCTGGTTTCACAGTCAGTCTCTTTGAAGATCACTTGAGAACTCGAGAGCTATTATTTACATGATGTCCTCATTTGTGAAAGGCTGGCTGATGGGTTCCTCCTGACACTTTTTGGAGGAGGCCTCTTTCAAGGAGACCTCTTGATAGTTGAGCCCAGCCCCATCTCCTTTGTACTCTTTTTTGAATTAATAGAAGTTTAGTCTCTGACTATATTTACAAAATGACTGATGCAAAAAGATAAAAACTTATTGTAGATTTTTTTATGTTAGTCAATTGAAATATAAAAATCTCTTGTTTTCTTTTTCTGATTGTATGACACTGGTGGTTGTTTCTTCATACATATTTTTATCACTTGTATATATCAATACATATTGTCTTTTGTTCAAACATTCACCACAAAACATCTCTTAAAACTTTGCCATAAACATTTTCTTGGTCAATAAATTCATATATAACTCTTTCTATAAATCTTTCTTTGTATCTCGATATTTCTCCATCAAAGTTCTATTAAGAAAAATTACTTCTATTGTAGATTGACTAGTCCTAAATCCAAATTAGTTGACTGAAATATTTGTGTAATTCCATAATTGCTACTCTCTAGCTTTTTTTTTCACGATTTCATAGATATCTTCTTTTTATTCTTAAGAATAGGTATAGTAATGTTCTGTCTCCATTCATTTGGTATTTTTTAGATACTAAGATTTTGTTAGAAAATTGAGTTAACCATCTCACTTTTACATCTCTCAAACATTTTCATACTTTAATAGGGATGCTATCTTGTTTTCCTATTTTTAGTGTATATTTAACTTATAAACGTTAATTTTTTTTTCTTCAGTTAGTTCTCTTGCCCTAAATTGAACTGGGGGGCATTGATGTGAGTTAATTGAGAGTCGTGTGGCTCCCTACACTTACTCTCAGAATTAGGCTGTTCTCATGAAAAATTTGCAAGATTCATCTACTCACCAAATCTCTAATTCAAAGCATTTCCCCAATGTTATGTGCTATACATGTTTTCTATGGAACCTATGTAGAGGGTATAGATTATTCATTATTTATTCTTTGGATGTGGTATCATCGACTTCTTTTGACGATCTCTTTTCAAAACTAGGACGTGCTAGACATATTGAGGATGTTCTTTCCCTGATTCTCCAGTGGGACAAGAAAAATCCTTGGATGGAGGTACCGAACCAAAATTTGGATTCTTTTTTTGCGAGCAATGTTGTGGGCTATAAGGAGTGTTCGAAACAAGAGAATTTTTAGGAGAATTTTGAGGACCCATCAAAGATTTTCAGCACATGGCCTTCTCTGTCAGAGATTAGTATTTCACTTATTTCGGATCACACAGTTTGGGGTTTCCTTTGGTGGCAAGACAAACTCACCAACTGAAAATAACATGTAGTTCTCTAGATTGTCACCCTCTTACTAGTGCTCTGGGTTTTCTTCTGCTTTGTATTCACATTAGTAACATTAATTTCATGCAATAAAATGACTTTTGGCTTTGCCACCTTCAAAAAAATGCCAATTATGCTCTCTTGCATTTGCTTTACTTAGGAAATGGAGCCTATCCCTCACGTTCATTGAATTAATTGCATTCATGATTCAACTTGTTAGTCTTTTCGTGGATAACTGTCTCCAAGACAACAAGGACCAGAACTGACCTTTTGACTGAATGGTTGAAGCCCAACTAGCCAAGACCGAATCTTCTATGAGCAGATGAAACCCGATATTGACAGGCATTTTGTACGGTCATTAAGTTATGACTTTCGGGCTTGGTTGATTAAAATTGTTTCTGATCGGGGGTTTATTTAGTTGATCTTTGTCAGCAAAACAGCTGCTCATTATTTAACTCTTTTACCTTTTGACTTGCTTATTTTCAGAATATACAGCTGAGAGTAACTTTGGCCATTCAGCGTTACAAATTAGAGCTGCCACAGCAACAGCGTTTGGAGCAGCAGCTGCTCAATCAAAGTTACTAGCTGATCGGGAGGAGAGGCAGATTGAGTACTTGATGTCCTCCATAGTCGATATGCAGGTTCATTTCCTCAGTTCTTGTTAATTTACTACCTTGAACACTTGGATTTTTTGCTTGACTTGTTTGTGCCTACAGCTAGGAGTGCGCACTGTTGCTTTGGTCTCATTTAGACCATTTTTTAAAAAATTGAACCGAATGGGTTCAATTTGGCTTAGTTTTGGGTTTGAGATAAAAAAGTATTTAAATATTTATAATAATTAATTATTATATATATTGACTTTTTAGTTACAAATAACCAATATAAAATTTATTTTATTAAAAAACTATTTAATTATCATTTTTATTAACAATATAGTTGCATTTTCAATGTATTTTGATCTAATCGGTTCACTTTGGGTTGGCAGTTTGGACTGTTTTAGCACACCTACCTACACCCTTTTAACACCCTTTTAACAGCGGACTCATCCTAACGGGATCCTTCATTTGATGGGGTGCTATGTGGATGATGGCTCACTCTGCCTCTCAGATGGGGAAGCTTATTTTAAAAGACAATTCTCCAACCTCGGTGATTTCTTTTTGTAGTTGAGTGGGGGCCCATCTGCCCCTCGACAGATCAGTTTTCTTCTTGGTTTTCCCTATTCTTATTTATTTCTTCAACTTTTTCTGTTGTATTATCTTTTGCATTAATGAAATTGTCTCTGGCCAATTTTTGGAAAACAGCGGAGTTACCCCTGTTCATTGCTTTAACTTTGGTCGGAGTATGCTTTTTTATTGTTGTTATTTACTTGCTATATTTTTATATTAGCAAAAAATGAATTGCATGTTGAATATTATAGATAAATGCTTTGTGTATTTCATTAGAGAATGATGTTTAAAACATTTTGTAACTCATTTTTTCTTTTTATAGTTACATATTTTGCTTATATATATTTTATTATTAGGATTTTTGGTTTTATTTGGGGGGCTGGCTGTTCACCCCAATTAGTTATATTGGCTACTGCTTAAGTCCACTTAAGCGAGCATTTTGTTGCTTGAGTACTAAAAAGACTCTTGATTGCTTTGTTGCAACCATGGAATGCAGGTCGAGTCTCGGGTCTGACTTGGTCGGTTTTTGGGTGCGTCTGCTCGGCTCGGTCCTGACCCTGGGACCCTGACCTGGTGAATGTTTTAAAATTAATTTTTTATTATGACCTCTGTCAACCTGGTCCTGATCCGGGTCTTGACTCTGGCCAATCCGAGTCAGTTTGGGTCCAACAGACCCGCTCCCGATCCCTGATCCCACCTACTTTGGTTGCCACTGAGTATAATGATTTTATGTGTTTGAAACTGCTATTTGTTTCCTTCAGTTTTTGGAGCAGAGCATGTACTTTGTTGTGTGTCCGAATACTACTTGCCAATTGGTTTGCTAAAGAGTTCCTGTAATAAGATCACACTTTTATTCGTTATATTTAAAAGATAAAACTGATATATATCCATCTGTTGTTTGCAATCGTTAGCTGAGGAAGATACAGTACAAAATGAAGCATCTTGCAGATCTCGAGTCAATCTTGGAACATCAGTACGCCCAACTACAACAACTGAAAGAAGACATTCTTCAGGAATGGATTGACGTTTCGCAGCTGGCTCTTGCTGCTGGCATTCCCAGATGGAAGGATCATAATCTTCATAAACCCCTTGCAAACAAATACTTAGTTGAGTAGCTTTCTTGTGCCACAGTATCTCGCCCCTTTTTTATCTGCCGGGAGATGCTTCCAGGGTGATTAAATGTTCTCAGATCATCATCTGTTGTAGGAGAAGACCATGTAAGCTTAGCTTTGAAATCTCGAGCGGTATCTTTTTGAGGTCTTGCTCTGATATAAACCAGGGAATGAGGACCTCAGTGTGACGGCCCGCGTAATCTTGCTTATCAGCCGTGCGATCTTGGTGTTTGTTTCACGTGATCTCGTTGCCTCATCTAAAAGATTTTTGTCTGTTCGTGTAGATCATTCTTTTGTGAAAATATTGTTAGGTGAAAATGTTGTACTTGTCAGTGACTAGACCTTGTATTTGAGGACGAACCCATGTAATAATAATAACGATATAATTATTTGAATATAATGAACTACAGATTTATTCAAGAATAGTTGGAATCACTATTTTTGCTAGAAAATGGTACGAGGTGCCCGCAACCAATTGTCACATCTTCGTAAGCGTATCCAACCTTTGTACGGTTTGTGGGTGGATTAGAGAGAGAGAGAGAGATTGTTTCACAGTATTCTCTCATTTACTGGGTGATTATGCCTTCAGTATATATACCCTATTGAAAACAGGAGCTGCAGGTGTGGCTAATTACACCAAGAAGGCAATAGGATGACAGAGATCATCTATCTATCTGTACATTTAACCGAACGACGCGAACCGTTCTGTATATCTGTCTGTACAAAAGGATCGTATCTGGGACGAAACCCTAAACGACGAGACATCTACGCACCTTAATAACGGCATAGACAACTCCTGTACCCTTCCTGCACCGACAAGCAGCTCGTGTGTGGTCCTGTACAGTCTTGCGTCTAATTTCTCTGTAAACGGCGGCGACGATCTGAACATCAGGAGTAGGATCTGATCACCCTGAAGCTCTGGAAAGAACAGGCCTTCAGGAGACTCCCCAGGAGGAGGAATCCCGTCCATTCCTCGGGGTGCCGCTCGAACGCCGCCTGCGCGCCTCCTTTCACCCTGAGCACCACCGCCTCGCCCACCTGCGCCGCCTGCCGGCGGACCGAGTCGACGGTCGCCTGGTCCACGCGCCCCCCGGGCATGTCCACCACGAAGGTGTCCGCCGCCTTCCCGCCCTTCGTCGAGATCTCGGCCCTCCGGATCGACAACCCGTTCTCCCGGAATATCCGGGTGATGTCCGAGAGAAGACCCGGGCGGTCCTCCGTCTGCAGCTCCAGCTCCAGCCCCTGCATGCGCCGGACGGCGAGAACCCCACCACGTCAAGATGTTAATCATACCGGAGAGGTGTGCGCCGTCGAAAAAAACAAGGTGGCGCCGCCGCGCGCAACGGCGGCACCTACGCCGGCCTGGCCGGGTCTACCTCCGAGGTCCGCCTCTCGATCGCCGCCTCGAGGCACTGGATCACGCGCTGGCTCTCGGCTTCCGACCTGATCGGCAGTCCGTCGACATGCCGGATGTAGTACTCGTGCCGCGCCTCCGCCCCTTCGGTGGTCACCGTCCCATGGAAGACCACGTACTGCATGTCCGTCAGAGTGCAGAGGGCGTCGAACAGCAGCTTGGGGCGGTCCCTGCACCTCAGGGAGACCACCGAGTACTCCTTCTCGGCGCAGTCCGACAGGCTGACCTGGGTAGCCATCAGCTGGCCGCCGCCCGTCTTCTTCTTCGCCGGCGGCGGCGGCGGCTGCTCCGCCCTCTCGTAGTCCCTCGCCGCGCTCATCATCTGATGCAGCCTCCGCTCCCGGTGGACGCCCGCCGCCGACAGCACCGTCATGTTCCCCGCCGTGGCGGCGGCGCCTCTGTCGCCCCTCACCACGTTGCGGAGGAGCTCCTCGATGGCGGACACCCTCGCCGGGTCCTCGATGGCGGCGCCGGTGGAGTCGTCGGCGACGTGGACGACGGCCGCCGCCCTCATGTTGTGGGTCCAGAGCTTGGCCTCCACGACGCTGCATCTCATGTCCCGGAGCACGGCGCTGACGTTGGAGAGCAGGCCGGGCCTGTCTGCCCCGGTCAGCTCTATCGAAGTCAGCTTCTTGGACGGCGTCGTCACCGCCACCGCCGAGCTCATCCGGCCGGAGGAACGCGCCTCCGTCGCCAGCGACTGCAAAGCGGTCGCGACGATGATAAACGTGAGCCATCAACGATCGCCGCCTCATCTACTGCAATCCGTAACGCCAAAGCTTGCCGTTTCATACGCTCGTATGCTAGAAATTTTTTTTAGCCTAATATATTTCGAAATTTTTTTGCTAGAAGTCAAAACCTTTTTAATAAAAATAGGATTTGTGTGTGTTAGTTTTAGAAAATAAGTTTGAAAATATGTTAATTTAAAAAAGATGTTCCCATGAATGCTTCCGTTCAGAACCGGAAGCGTCTGGAGATCTTGAAACCGAAAAGAGTTGCGGAGAATTCCAAAACCGTCGCCTTTACGGCAAACCAAACAAGATGAAGCAGACGGGGATTCCTCACCTCCTCGATCTTGTCGATCTCTTCCTTCTGGAGTTTGTTCCCGTTCACATCCGTTACATGGAAGACTGCAAGACCGGCATCACGGCAGCCATATGAGCAGATATCTCTGGCAGGAGGACTAGAACTGGACCGATCTCTCCGTGCCAATACTGCGGAAAGGCCGCGATTTGAGCGAGAGGAAGGGAGAGGATTTTAATACCGTCCATCCACCATTCTCCGTCGAAGGACATGTTTGCTTTGGTGATGATGAGGTTCAGATCGGCGAGGAGCTGGACAACCTCGAGCAGGATACCCTGCTTGTTCATCGCCTCCGTCTGTTGGGTAGAACAAACAGAGTACTCTCAAATTGGGCGATTGGAAGGTAATATGAGCGCTTCTGCGGATGCCGAATCATACCCTGATGACCTCGATTACTGTCGCGCTGCTGCAGGCTTCGTTATCGATCGCGAAGCTGCAATCAACTACCAGTTAGAACAAAATCCATCCATACATACATATACATACGGAGAGAGAGGTTCCAATTATTTCAAAGAATTCAAAATAGGGGGAAAACAAGTAGAAAGAACAGGCTAATACATCGAAAATCCAAGGTTTTGGGAAGCCAATCTCTAGGCAGTCTCCAACAAAACAGACGGAGAAATTTGAATCTGCCGGAAGAACAAAAAAGGCAGATGCCCAATTCGTGTTTCTGTCGACACACGGGCGAGGCGCCGTGGGAACAAGATACATATAAAAGTCCTGCGGAAGGGAGTCCGCCATCGCCATGCCTCCAGTCGTAAAATCTCCTCCAAGATGGGCACCCGAACCATGATAAGGGTCACATCCGGTTAGGGGGCGGAAGGAGATAAAGAGTAGAAGACGAGGAAGCTGGCACCAAAGAAGCCAGCTTTGTTACCTTGGGGTGGTCATCCTCTGGACCAGCTCGGCGTACCAATCGTCCATCGCTTCGTCTTCCTCAGATAGCCAAGGTTGCCAGAGCAAAAGCCGCTCCCTTTGCTGTTCTCGACCCTCCTCCTCCTCCTCCCTCCCTCTGTCTGCTCTGGTGATATAGGGAGACGTTAAAGAGGAAGGGACGAGCGAGGAGCGTGGAGATCGGGTTAGGAGAAGGTAGGGGAGGGGGTGGGGGTTGGACTGGGGAGGGAGAAATAAAGGTGGCTCGTGGAAAAATCTGATCTTTCGGATTTTGATGCCCCCTTGCCCCTTTAACAAAAAATTCAGTATATGTATGTATATATCCAGCAATATTTCTTTTTATTGCCGACTGCTATCTTGGGCGGGCGCAGCCCCCACCAAGTGCGCCCATCCCGTGGTCCACTCCCGGTGGTCCCGGGCGCAATGGACCACAGTGCCTTGTCTCCCTTCGACATTTTTCTCTTTGAAAAGTCCTTGCTTTCTTTTGAACGCACAAATATCTATAGCATGACATCTACCCTTTTCTTTTCTTTTTTATAAATTTGATTATTGAAAAATGATGAGAGGAGATCTGGTCAGAGACTTCAGAGTAGAAGATCTGGAGCAGGCTTGAATTCTTTGACTTGGTCATTCTGGGGAGCGTTGATCACGAAGGAAAGTGAGTTAATAAGTTTATTTGATGTTTGCTTGCATAACAAATTTTTATATATTTTCACGATCAAGAAATTACATTAAAATGAAACGTAAACTAACTGATAACATAGAATTTATCATGGTCGCAGAGATTTAATAGCGCAACATTGGCAAGAAAGTATCATATAAATAACAAATGCAAAACGAAAAGTGTTACTTGGAACAAAAATGAGGTACACGTATGGTTACAGGACTTGAAACTTTCTTCAGACCATGCTTATTTCTGGACAACAGTTTAGTCATTATTCTTAAAAAAATCTCAACAATCACAAGCACACCGATATATATAGTACTTATTATGGAGCAGTACAGCGCCATGCTTTTTATTAATCTCCACATTCAAAAAAATTAGGGGCTCGGAACCGTTGCAATGACTAAGTTATCCTCCACTAATAAATCTTTATTTCCAAAGCAGACTAAAAACATTCATGGTCACATGAGCGAAACAGAACAAATTAAAAACCCAGACAAGGTACTTTTTTGTATACATAACATCTAGCTATGTGACAGTTGGTCTAATTAATAAGATCATATATTTAAAGACCACGGTAATATATATATACACACACACACAGCCTCTCTTGTTTTTGCAGCCACGCTGATAAAGGGCATGGATAGGCTCAATTTAATCATTATCTGATTTCAAAACGATTAATATATATTTAATTCCGTGGTTAACAGAGAATATACAGCCTCCTCAACTAGCTAGATAGGACTATTTTCTTACTCTATTTTCCGTTGTGATAGTGGTCAGTCACCACTGTCATTCCGTTCTTTAGCAGGGTATTTAATTAAATCTCTCCGGCGGGGGTCTTCTCTCTCTATCTCTCTCTATGTATATATGTGCCAATGCCAACAATGCACGTGGAGATCTTCCCCTCGGAAGCGGTGCTGCCTGCGTTGGGGTTAACCCATGGTTAACCTAGGGTTAACTGACTGGTTGCAATCCCTTACTTCAAAACACTTCAATTCCGTTCGACTAAGGTTTAATGGGTTTTAAATTTATTTTCGTACCCGAATCGAATATTCTTATCCGAATCAGAGTCAGTTGATCTTATTTTTTATCCGAATTTGATAAAAACGATAAACATAGATTAATAGAATTAATTATAAAATCTAATATATAAAATAAAAAAATAAAAATTTAAAGATATTATATCAAAATTTTAGTAATGATACCGAATTATTAGCTTATTTTTAAACAAAAAATAATGTATAATATATATTTTAGAATTTATCGGATTTTGTTCTAATTAGGGTAAGGTGATCACGAGCACAACCCCAACGCATGTTTTCACTGCAGCAGCTGGCACCCTATCTGCCAGCTGGCCAGCGCCAGGTGTCACACTGCCCAATTGTCCCACACATCAACGCCACCACGAGAAGGACCGAAGAAGGAAACAAGCTGAACCAAACCAACCAAACCATACCTACTCAGTTATGTCCGTAGTCCGTACGGGTTAGATAACTCAAGCCTCCGATTTTTTGGTTTCGATGACAAGGTATCTCCGAACTAGCAAGTTTGACCTTGATTCCCTCTCTCAATGCTGTACACCAGCTACCTTTGTCGATAGGATCTTCCTCCGGACCCCTTTATATCCATGCTCGCAGGAGGGTACTTTGTTTTTAGGCCAAATCAACTCCCGCCCCCACATTTGGAGTCTTCTTTATTTTTTAGTCCCATTCGTTTGTTTCTTTATTTTTTAATCCCAAATCTGAAAATATTGTAATTTTCGCTCCTATCTGTTCCTCACACCGTCAAAGGTAAGTCAGCACTCTCTCTTTTACCAATTTTACCCCCTCATCCCCTGTACGTAACTGAGCATCCATTTTTCGGTTCACACATAATACAAGATAAAAAGTTGAATTTATCAATATGACTTCGTAAAAGTTAGTTCATCAGGTGTTGTCTTAGATCGCTTGAAAATATCCCCTGTGCATTGAAGGAAGAATGGCTGCTCTTGACGGAGGCATGGCTATTGGAATAGAAGGCAGGAAGCCACCTGACGGCGGGCTGGAAGGTTCGCTGCTCTCTGCCGCCGCCTGCTCCCCATCGCTGTAGCTGGCCACACCTGGCGGTGCACCAACCTGAGCAGACGACGAGGGGGGGAGGAGAGAGAGAGAGACCGCGCATCTGCGGGACCGCTGTTGCTTGGAGTGGCGGCGGCAGCTCGGAGTTGGAATCGGGTAGTGTTGGCAACACCACCTAATCCAACGGCGGAAGAACCAACAGAGTGAGAAACAGCGGTGGCCGAGGGGAGAGATGCAGATTCGGCAGGTCGGCTGCCGGCAACGACGAGATGTTGAGTAGATGTCGTGCTGCCAAAAACATCTACCAAGCTGCTGCCCCCAAATCCGAGGAAGAGGAAGACACATATGGGCGGCAAGAGAGCCACGACGGCGACAGAGTGACCTAGGGTTTGAGTTGCTTCTGTTCGAACGGTCGAGCGAATCGAATAGCAGCGACACCAGTATCTGTGGGATGCAGGGGCACTACGGGAATACATGTGTTTAATTAATGGAGGGGACTAAAAAAAATTAAATAAACGGAAGCGGGACTAAGAAATAAGTTACATAAACGGTGAGACTAAAAAATAATTTTTAAATTTTCGGAGGACTAAAAATTAAAAACCCCTTGTTTTTATGGCCTTTCACTCCCTGTGGCAACCTTTCTACAAAGTCTTGTCTACGAGTATTGATCTTGATATGTGAGCCCGTTCTAGTCCTTCGGATTTCTCCGTATGGAAGTTATTCCGGTATCCTTGGGCTGCAAATGCTCTTCCCAAGACGGTCATCTTCAAACCAATTAGCCGTCGAGAGAATGAAGATGTTGTTGCGGTGAAGAAGAGGCTTTCGAGGAATGCCCGTAGGAGGGGGGACATCTCTGTTGATCAACTATTTAATGATGGTCACAGCACAAGAGTAGGGCCATCTGGTTTATCGATCTTCTCCTTCGGTGCTACAGATTAATGCCTAAATTATGGTACTTTGGAAATCAACCAAACCTATTTGGAGTTCGACTGATTCAGCATGACATCATAACTAGTGGTGGATCCAGGTAGAAACTAGCTAGTGGGGTCAAGTAAACCCACTAAAATTCCAAGTGACCTCACTAAAGCTGACTTCAGGGTTTGCCACCGACATCAAACCTCATCTGGATGGGAGTCCTAGCCTCCTCCATCCTTTTGGAAGGCTAGATGCCATCTCACTTTTAATCATCTGCATACCGATGGAATATCCTAGTGGAGTCCTCAATAGAGCTATACATGATGCTTGTTTCTTCTTCTCTCTCGTACGAAACACAACTCCCCCCTCCCATCTTGCATGAGCAATTGGTGCCCACAGTGAGATAGACCATGGTCTCAAATTTAATGTTGATTGTGCCACCGATGATACTACAGGTCCGCACGTGCCACATCGTCATTCGTGTCGTGGACAATGCCGTTGGTGTACCTCACTTTTGAGACTCCGGATCCCAAAAGTGAGGAGAGTCCTCGACTCTAGACACAATGAGGTGGGTCCCATGCATCTGATTGAGTGGATCTCACCCTGATGTAATATGTACGAGACTTATCTCATTGAGCTTAGAACTAAGGAACTCCCCTCAGACACTTGCCCGAGGGGATTCGAACTCCACTTTTGAAGTTTCTGCCTCTTCGATTCGAATAACTCTCAACTTTGAGAAACCGAAGCTATTTCTGAAGCTTGCCTTTGGGCATCGGATCAGGCCTCTAGTTGCTTGATTATGAGCGATAGCTAAGACTATTGTTGATGCAATTCTTGGTCCTGCTCTTGTTTTTTGGCATGCTCTCGGCATCTAATCACCTCACGCCAAGCTCTCGCGAAGGATCCTAACTAGGGTAGACATTGTTTTTACTCCGAGGAAAATGAAACCAAGCTGCCCCCACTTTGCTTGCCAAGCGGGCGCTAAAAACCTCTAGCGTACGTGGATGACTCTTCTATCTTGAGTACTCTTATTTATTCTGAGATCTATATGGACATGCCGGTTTAAATTTATCTATCGATCATCTTTCATTTTTTAAAAAAAAAAGTTGACTCATACTGTGCTTCCTAATTAGATAAATAACAAATAAGGTGTTTGGATATAATTCTTGTATATAGTTTTGTTCTTAAAAAATTTAGTCCGGTGTGTAGGAACCCAAAATTTGAAAATTAAATAGAACTCAAGTGATTTGTTTGACAAAAATAAGATAATTGTTGGGAATTGTCTACTTAGTGTTTAGAAACAAATTAAAATAGAAATTCTAACATAAACTTTTATTTACTATAATATATACTTTCATATTCATTACTTTATTTTTATTTTTTAATCAAGTGCAGCAACTGTTGCAACGGCAAGCCACGAAGCCCCCAGGTTCGAACCAGGGCTCTCTCCCCGCCTATATATGTTACTTCACATCCATCAAATAATTAATGGGGTGTTTGTCTATTTGGTCGCAAGATAATAGATATTTTAATTTTAATTTTTAAAAATTATAAGAAAATTTGTTGAAAGAAATGTTTAGCAAATATGACAATTTTATGTTTTGAAAATGATTTTTTTCTTAAATAAAAAAGAGGATCTCGTCTTTTTTTTTCTTGTGATCTCTCACTTTGTTTGATCACGTGTGGTAGCTACTCTTTTTTATTGTCACGTCCCTTCAAACGTGATAATTTTATGTTACGAGTTGATTTATTTTTTATTTTAATATAATTTTTTATCGTGAAAATGTACAAGAAAGAACCAGAAGATCATGTTTTGTGTTGCTTTGGAAAGTGAAAAAGAAGGCATGGCATATTGTTCTCACCGTTATCTCCATCTTCTGGTTCTTTCTTAATGAATAAAACGGGCGTAATATTATTTTTATTTTCGGAGAGAAAAATAGAAAGAAAGATGCCTATCTATCTCGAAACTAAGATGGACCCGGCTATACACTCCATGAACTTTGTTCTGAAAAGGGTCAGTTGCAACACATCAACATCTCAGAGACAACTAATTGATTTAGAAAATTTTTCGACCATACAAGGAGTCTTCTACGAAATAACGACTAAGACTGTTCTAACAAATGTATCTGTATCTAAATA
The DNA here is from genome assembly GCA_036172225.1 of Cryptocoryne crispatula var. balansae. Lineage (NCBI taxonomy): Eukaryota > Viridiplantae > Streptophyta > Magnoliopsida > Alismatales > Araceae > Cryptocoryne > Cryptocoryne crispatula. The sequence continues at coordinate 32,829,772 of CM069931.1, forward strand.
ATGACTTGTACTTGTCTAATGCAGCGACTAAATTAATTGACTGAACTCAACAATTATATTAATCAGCAATTTTTTAAGAGATAGTTTATTTTTAGACTACTTCTAGCAAAACATATTTAAGTTCACTTTTTTTTAACTCAATCCCTAATAAATGATCGACTTGAGTTATTAATAGTCTATTTATAACGACCGATTAAGGGTGCATTTGGATCCATGAAAAAGTTCAAACGATTGAAAATATTCTACACGTAGCCATTTTTCTATGGAAAAGGAAAACCAAATATCTTATTTGGTATCCAGGAAAATGATTTTCATGAAAATATTTTTAACATTTTGATTATTTGTAAACTATTTTTAGGATATTTATTGTTTAACTTTTAGAAAGTAATTTATATATTATGACCAAAATTTTATTTCTTACAAATTATTTTTCTTGAAACATGAGTTAATCATGTATTAGAAATATGTTTTAATAATAGTAAAAATCATAATATATTAGGTCGATGATCAAATTTTATAGATTTTTTAACTTACTTTGTAAACTATTCTGCTATGTTTTTAGCCTCTTCTACTAAAATTGTATTTAGTTGTAAGTAAAAGTTAAAAGTAAAAAATAATTTTATATTTTATAATTTAATAATAATAATTTAAATCGATTTTTATTTAAATACATCATAAAAGATGGTAGCTACATGTTTTTAAATTTATTGAACACTCTTCTCAATACGGGGGGAGAGAAGAGTATTTCTTTAAAAAAAAGATGGCAAGGACATTGTGAAATGAAAACAATATTAACATTGTATTTTCTTAGTATTTTCTAACAAAAAGGAACCGGTAGAAAATGATATGTAAAAATCCCAAATGGAGCCTCTTTGCATGAGATTTCAAAATGTGGTTCTCAACGCCAAAATCCAAGACTCCTAACGCAAAAGAAGAAAAGGAATATCTTAACCTTACAAAAGCTTGCATAACAAAGAACGAAGGCTGTCAAAAATATTGGGCTAGGGTTGGCCTAGCACTTGCAATTATTATTATTATTATTATTATTATTATTATTATTATTATTATTATTATTATTATTGGCTAAGGCCAATGAAACTACAATATCTTATGCAAGAATGCATTGAGCTAATTAAATCATGGTTAATATGTGCGGCTAGTTGTCTTTAAAAAGTTGAGTTGAAAGTAATTAACTCCGAAGTTATGTGCATTTCAAATATTTTAGGATGAGGTGACCTTATGGAAGTCTTATAAATTATTATAAAATTTAAGCTAATTAGTTGTCCTGGTTGCTATAAACACTCGTATAGCATATTTAAATCCAATTAGAGCAGCACCACCAGAAATATATTCTAAAACAAAATGGTTTTGATAATCTCGATAAACATTCAATTTGAGCCAAGATATTACCCATGTCAAGGGACAGCGCTTGTAATGATTAAATCAATTAATTGACTTAACAATCATACTAATTAACAATCTTCCCAAGAGATCACATATCTTAAAACTATCCAACAAGATATATTTAACTTCGGAATTCTTTTCAACTCAATATTAAAAAAATTAGTTGACGTAAATTATTGATAGTTCACTAATTTAATCTCTTAATATATTCACAATTGGAGTGTTATAGTATACATATTCCTCTTAAAAGTTTGGCATTTTCATCAAGAACATACACATCACATATCACATGCTCTAGTAAACCGGATCTTCTAATTGGATCATGATCTGATAGCATATGTAATGATTAAATTAGTTGATAACAACTAGTTAATTAGTTGTCTTCCTAAGAAGTTGTATATCTTGATACTATTTGTTTAATTTCATAGTTGTTTTCAACTCAACATTTGAAAAATAGTTAAGAGAAAAATTATCGATAGTCCATTGATTTTATTCTCTTAACATATTTATAAACCAAGGTATCACATCACCAGAGATATCATATTAATAAGAAATAAAATATCTAGACAGTGAAAGTATATACTAACAAAACATAGAAAGGCGCCAAAGGATGGGGTCTCTTGGGCACACTGATACAAGGGACAAATGTATATAGTATGTGCATAACAACTGAAGTAGCAACAAACACATTTATGAATTTAATAAATCATACAAAATTCTAAAAGAAAAAATAATTAGCCCTGTTTGGTTGTAGTAATAAAAATGATATGATGTTAAAATTTTAGAGGATAGAGAGTAACAATGATAATATCGATATGGCTAGATGTTTATATTACAATTCATTTATTATTTGTACAATAAAATTAAAAATTGATATTAACAGATAAATTATTTACTTATTATTAATATCAATTTTAAAATTAATAATAATAGAGAGATCTAATACTATCACCGTGTGAAATTTGTAGATATTACGTAAAATCTCTCTCCTTTGCCTCCCCTCAGAGAGAGAGAGAGAGAGAGAGAGAGAGAGAGAGAGAGAGAGAGAGAGAGAGAGAGAGAGAGAGAGAGAGAGATTTGCACCTCACGTACGTGGCCCATCTCTTAACCATGCAGCATGCAAGGCCAACAACGAGCTACACACACACACACATCACAGTTATTAATTATTACAAGTCAACAAGTATAAATATGACATAAAAAAAAGAAAAAGACAAATTGATAGGGACATAAAGTAGCTTGTCAATCAATTCATTCGCGGAGTTCAGTCTTCGGAATCGTTCATAACTCAAACCTGAAGCCTCAAACTGTTAAAGGATGCTTGGTTGCTTGATAAACATGTTTTTCTCTAAAAATATATTATTAACATAATTTATTAAAATATATATTTTAAAATCACGATGAAAATACAATTTAACCGAATTTATTCTTAGATAAAAAGTAAGTAAATTTTTTTTCAAGGTTCCTCATCTCTTTTAATTATAAATTGTATCCACCCTTTTAGTTGCCATATGCCATTAAATACAAAAAAATTATCTTTATAATTATTTTAGAGTTTATTTTAGTTTATAATTTTAGCAAAAAATGTACACAATTTATTTTCTATCTTGACAAACATAGACAAAAGAAGAAGTTGAACTAGTTAGTCCCAGTTCAACAGTTACATGCATCTATTATAAATTTCCCATGTTCACAATGTAGGATGTATAGGGTAGCATCCGGTCAGAAAATTATTTTTTTTAAAATATAAAAAATAAAAATACTGAAAAATAAAGAATATGACTAGAAAAGAATGTATTCATTTGTATTCAAATCTTACAATTTAATATTTTTTGCATAATTTATATGCTCACTCCATGATGTTTGAGAAGAATAAATAATATTGAACATGTATACACCATGATCGTACTCATGGACTCATAATGCATCCCCTTTGTAGTGTTCGCTGATATGCTACAATGGAAGAACCATATTTCGATGTCGTCCACTTGTTTTTTTTGCATATCCACAAATTCTTCATTGTTGTCATGATGAATATTTGTCTTTGTCACATATGTGTGATGATGAGATCCATTGATCCTATCGTTGGGTTGTCATCTCACGTGAGATCGTGAATTTTATCATTTTTTTTCTATGTTTGATCCACTACCACTTCGGTGTCCACTCCCCCAACTTATCGAATTTTGGCTCACGAAACCACTTCGGTGTCCACTCCCCCACTTATGGAATTTTGGCTCACGAATCAACTAATACACGTACTTATACATGTCTTCATCTACGTACAAATGACTTGCGACTTATCTCTATCACTCGTATTAAGTCATTTATTTGTAAGAATAATAATTAAATATTAAATATTACATATTACATATATACATTAATATGATTTAGTAAACTTTAATGGCAATGTATTGTCATCAAAAACTTCATTTTGAGAAAAATCTGGGGACTATTGTCTTGTCTCGTAAATGTGAATTAAACACCTTGTGGGTTCAAAAATTCTTTCTCGGATGGTATCCTATATGCTACCTTGCGAAGCTCCCTTTATTTGTTCCAAAACTTGTAGATGCTTAAGAAATTGAGCTTTTACCTCAGGTGGAGTTCATGTGCACAATGCAACATTATCTTTTATCCTAGTGAGGTAATGCTTCAACTTGTAAGTCCCCTTATAGATAATTTTTTATAATATTTACATTGAACTTTTCTCTTTATCATGAATATCAAGTTTCAATGAAGCCAAGTCGGATTGTTTGAGTCGAACAAGTCATTTGAGTGTCACAGCTTAGAGAATACATGTTGAAGAAGAAAGCTTAAAAAATAATGACAATACTTAGAAAAAGGTTATCAACACAATTAAACGAAAAAATGTGTTAATAATATAATTAAACAAAAAAGAGAGAGTTAGCAACACAACAAAAAATAACATTGAAGCACTAATTAGATGTTTAAAAGAGAGAGTTAACACTAATTACATATTTGAGAAAAAGAGTTTTAGAGTGAGAGAGAGAGAGAGATTAAGAGAGAGGGAGGGTGGTGTGAGGAGAAAGGGAGGTGTCTTGGAGGTCTTATATTGTCCCCCAAGGGGGCTCCGGGGACTTAAAAAGTCCCCTATGGATTAATCGTTGATGACTTGGTCGGCCAAATTGCGCGACCCATATAGGTCGAGACATAGGGTCATCAGCCCGGGGTTGCGATGTCTAGACCTATCCCGATGAAAACCTACCGCGTCGGGTTGAGTGACCCGACCCGACCTGACCAGGTCGAGACCCAGCCTTCTATGGTAGCAACAAAAGACCTGTTTACTTTGTAAAGATTCGAAACTTCGTTATGGATATACTTTTAAAAGTCCTAGATATAAAACTACAGTTGTCTCTCTCCGACGCAACAATATTATAAACAAGATGATAAGATCCGATGATAAGTGATTGGACAGGATTTCTCATGGGGTTCTCCTCGGAAGGCTCAATCAGGTCATATGTACGTCATTTTACCATCAATTCATGAATTTTAACATAATTCAAAGCTCGTCCAATTTTGCATTGCCTGTATTTCTTTCATTTGAATAGCGAATAATATTTTATTTGGATCGCCAAATAATTAGAAATAATACTTTTTATTGGATCGCCAAATAATATATATATATATCCTGCATATATATATATATGCAGTACTTGTGATAGAAACCTGCGGTTTCTTTTCTTGTTTTGCACGGATGATCACAACTATGTGGAATAGCTGTTTCCACTCCGAACATCAGCTCGGGAATAGGTAATTTTATTATATATATAGAGAGAGAGATTCTACCCACCGATGGCAAATGGGATAACTCAAATAGAATTAATTTATTCTCTCTCTCTCATTCTTTTATATATTTTCTTATCACTACAAGAAAATAGGTTATTAGGGACGGCGGTAAACCGTCTCAAAAAACCAAAAAGCCGTCGCTAATATTTATTAGCGACGGCTTCAAAGCCGTCGCACACGCGTCGCAAATAACGCCGTCGCCAATAATATTAGCGACGGCTATTGTTAAGCCGTCCCTAGTACGTTTATTGGCGACGGCTCGTAAGTCGTCGCATAAGTTATTAGCAAAACGACCATTTATTGGAGCGGCAAACGGCCGTCGCCAATAACTTTGCGCGACGGCAGGTTTGTCGCGAAAGATAAGGAGATTAGACGGCGGATGAAGTTATTTGGGACGGGTTAAGCCGTCTCGAATAATCTTATTGGCCACGGCTAACCGGCCGTCGCCAATAAATGTATTTGCGGCGGCCCGTGGCGTCGCAAATGTATGAAAACCCCGCACCCCGGGTCCCGGCATTTTTTCTACAGGTATTGCGACGGCTGTATAGCCGTCATAAAGATTATTTGGGGCTTTAAAGCCGTCCTTTAATATTAAAAACAGCCGTCGCAATACCGGAGAAAAAATTTCGGAACCCGGATTAGGAATTTTTCTACAGTATTGCGGCAATTTGTTAATATTAGGGACGGCTTTAGCCGTCCCAAATAACTTTAGTGGCGACGGCTATATAAAGCGTCGCCAATAATAAATTTACGAAAAAAAAAATAATTTGATTGGCCGGATTGGATCAATTATACGATCCAATCCGGAAAATCAATCATTCTTGAAACTTTCATAAAGATCTAAAATCGGATCTACCAATCCAAAAATTGATTTATATTAATAATTTCGGTGCCGGATTGATCGTTTCAAACTCGGAACGGACACCGAATTAGGTTGAAACAACACACATTAACATACCAAAATTGAAATTCACCAAATTTAAATTCATATTCACATACCATATTCAAAATCACATTCATACACAAAATGGTTTGATACATATGAATAACATTCATAGAGTAAAAAATACATCTTAATCTATTCATCTTCTTCATCTTCATCTTCATCATCATCTTCACTCTCCTCGGCATCCTCGTAGTCCTCGTCGTCATCGCCATTTCTGTCCTCTGTTTGTTGAGGCGGAGGATGCCCCGATGTGGATGGCACATCAGGAGTCGGGAACCTTTGACTCAAGCCTTCAATGATCAAATTGAGGCGATCGAAATTATCTTGGAATGATTGTTGGTTGTCCAATTGTTGTTTCAATGAAGTTATTTGTTCTTCATAACGTTCATTGATTTCTCCTTGCCTCGCCACGATCTCTAAGCTCTCGAACTTCTTGAGTCGAGCTAGAAGCACCTGCCTTGACTCACCATACCAAGTGTGGCGAGTTTCACCTCGCCCGCCACATCGGATCGTCTGGTCGATCTCTACCAAACACGGATATGAAAGCTTCCTCCGCGGTGAGTGGAGGCTGCCGATACCCCGACATCAGAGGATTCGGAATCTTGGGGATTCATCAATCCTTGCATATTTTCCTATAAATAATATGAATAAAAATTAAAATCCTACCGTGATGAATTGTGGATTATAAAGAAAAATAGGTTATGATAATCAATAATTACCATCATAAGATGACTTTGGTCATTATCCCAAATAGCTTGCTCCATCGAGTTCTTCATGCGTTTGACTCATACGGAATACCTCCGGACGAGTTGGAGGTCGACCTTCTTTTCGTACCTTACCAAAAAATTTAAAAAAAAGATAAAGGTTATTACGAGAATAAGAATCAACTAATATGAAATTTTAAGTTTTGACTACTTACAAAGTCTCTTTCTAGTGGTGTATATTTGTTCTTCCTCTTCTGTACGGCATTGTTAATTGCCGCCTATTACCGGCATTCTTTTCACTCAATGCCTACATATATATATACAAATGAAACAACATTAAAAAAATGCAAATGAAAAGAATAGGATCTAATTATAAGAGGAAATAAAATTTTGAGTTACTCTAGCATCATCTTGACTCCATAAATGGCACATATGATGCCATTGTTCCTCGTTGCCTTGTGGAGGAATGTTGGCACGGGCTTCTCATTTGATCGTCTGTAAAATCTTTGTACACAAATTTAGTTATCAAAAAATTGGTTATCTCGAAATTACATTCTAAATTATATTTTACCTTTCTTTTCAAATGATTTCTTTGTTTTCTTTGCATATCTCCCATATGCCTTAATATCTGTGCATCCGATTGAGGATTCCGCTCAAAGGTAAAATGTTGCTGCATTTATATAAAAATGATTAAAAAGTTTACCAAAATTTAAATAAAATGAAGCTACTTGAATGTTACCTCTAAATCACGGAATATGGCATCCTTTTTCTCCTGCGGTAGAGCCATGTAATTATGCTCCCACAATCGCAATGAACTCTATTCATAACTCCTAAGTATGAGGTAAACTCCTGTCCATGTGATCCAACGCCGGATCCTCCTACTAGAACGACGTTGTAGGACTCATCAGGGCCAAGTGTTCGCACACTGATGGCCTTTCTTGGACCTCTCCCACGTCTAGCGATGTAGCTAGTTAAGTATAAATTAAAAATTACAATTAGACAACGAAGATTTTTAAAGAAAACTTTTTACTAGCATTTATTCAAATATTTACTGAAGCATGGGAAGATGGACTACTACCGTATCCTCCGTAGGAGGCATCGTCGGAACCCGGTGAGAACGAGTCGAGATGGACTAGGCTCGTGGGGTGCCTCCCTAAGCGGCTCGGAAGCAACACCCCTGGAGGTGGAAGGTCGATCCCTAGACGCCCCAGAGATTGACCCCGAGGTCCACCGCCCTCGGATGGTGTAGAAGTACGAGATGTCCTACGACTTTTGCGCTGAAAATTCTCTTCATCTGTCACATAAAAATATTAGGCGGCAATCCCGGCTTCTAATTGTGCAATAAAAAATTTCGCCGAATCAGGGCGGATTGCCCAATCCGAGACCCGTTCCGGGTTCCGATCGGGCAATCCGGCTTCGATTGAGAAACTTAGATTTTTTGGCCAATCCGAGGCCGGATTGCTAATCAGGCCCGTTCCGGGTTCCGTCGGGCAATCCGGTTTCGGATTGAAACTTAGAGTTTTATGGCCAATCAGGGGCTGGATTGCCCAATCCGAGGCCCGCTCCGGGTTCCCGTCAGGGCAATCCGGCCAGTTGAGGGACTTAGATTTTTGGCCAATCAGGCCGGATTGCCCAATTGAGCCCGTTCCGGGTTCCGATCGGGCAATCCGGTTTGGATTGAGAAACTTAGATTTTAGGCCAATCAGGCGGATTGCAATCCGAGGCCGTCCGGGTTTCGATCGGGCAATCTGGTTTGGATTGAAAACTTAGATTTTTGTAATCCAGAGGCCGGATTGCTAATCTGGTCAGTTCCGTCAGGCAATCCGGCTTCGGATTGAGAAACTTAGATTTTTTGGCCAATCAGAGGCCGGATTGCCCAATCCGAGGCCGTTCGGGTTCGTCAGGCAATCGTGACCCGCAGTTGAAACTTAGAGTTTTGGCCATTAGAGGCCGGATTGCCCAATCGAGGCCGTTCCGGTTCGATCGGGCAATCGGCGGATTGAGAAACTTAGATTTTGGCCAATCCAAGGCCGAGATTGTCAATCAGAGGCCCGTTCCGGGTTCCGATCGGGCAATCCGGCTTCGGATGGAGAAACTTAGATTTTTTGGCCAATCAGGCGGATTGCCCAATCCGAGGCCGTTGGGTTGTCCGACGGGCAATCCGGCCAGTTGAGAAACTTAGATTTTGGCCAATCAGAGGCCCGTTTCCGGGTTCGATCGGGCAATCGGCGGATTGAGGACTTAGATTTTTGGCCAATCCGAGGCCGGATTGCCTAATCAGGCCTGCAAATTCGGGTTCCGATCGGGCAATCGGCCCGGATTGCGGGACTTAGATATTTTGGCCAATTGTCCGAGGCCGGATTGCCTAATCAGGCCCGTTCGGGTTCCGATCGGGCAATCCGGCTTCGGATTGAGAAACTTAGAGTTTTGGCCAATCCGAGGCCGGATTGCCCAATCCGAGGCCCGTTCCGGGTTCCGATCGGGCAATCCGGCTTCGGATTGAGAAACTTAGAGTTTTTGGCCAATCCGAGGCCGGATTGCCCAATCCGAGGCCCGTTCCGGGTTCCGATAGGGCAATCTGGCTTCGGATTGAGAAACTTAGATTTTTTGGCCAATCCGAGGCCGGATTGCCCAATCTGAGGCCCGTTCCGGGTTCCGATCGGGCAATCCGGCTTCGGATTGAGGAACTTCGGATTGAGGATAAAAATAAGAAGGAATGCACACGTTATAATCTTTATTGGTCCGTGCCCAACTGATGAGGCTAGTGATTGTCCTGGATTTTTATTGTCGGTATCCTGGTTGAGGGCTAGGAGGATTCAGATAAAGCCAAAGAGAGGTTCTAGAGCTGATATAAAAGGCTCTACTGCAAAGTCCCAAGAGAGGTTCCACGGACCTCATCTTGCACTCCTTTAAAGAAGAAAGTAAAAACAAATAGCTAGAAGTGTCTATCTTATAAGATAGGCCCTACGTTATTTTTACCTCCCACATAAAGAGGAAAATTGACAAAAGCGATAGTTAGAAGGGTCTAGCCTTCAAAGCCGCACCCTATCTTTGTCCAACTCCAAACTACTATTTATGATGAGTTATCCATGTTCAATCATGCCAATAAATTCAAATAATACATTATAGTCTTCTAATAATATTCTAAACATATTAGTTATGTAAAATAATTATTATTACGAAATTTTATGGGTTAAATATGATTTAATGCTACCAAGCTCTAAAAATGACGATAAAAATAAAGGGAAGTTATAAGGAAAGGGGCATTACCCTTGTGTATTTCTCTCGAAATGCATTATGAAATATTATTCTAAGGCTCATTCCATGATTAAATAAATTATGCACCTATCTACCTTTGTTCTATCTCCTAAATAATTAAAGTGATCAAGGTGCTACATAATTGGTTTGAGGAGGTCCTAACCTATTAATTTGTTAGGGCTATTTGGCACATTTCTATTGCATATATGCTTTGTGATGTATATAAAAAAAATTAAACAAAAATTCGTTTGTTGAAGATGTATACATCAAAGGAGGTTTGATTAACCCTAAATAGGGTTTAAATCTGGCACAAAGGAGGCGGCGGCGGAGCCGGCGACACCCACGGCGGTGACGGAGGTAGCTCTCCCCTCAAGGTGCCCTACGTAGGGAGGGGGCAAGCCGGCGGCGGCGGCGACGACGGCGGCGGCGCGGCGCCGACCACGGCGGCGGCGACGGCTGAAGCGACGGCGACCGGCGGCGGCGACGACCGGCGGCGGCGGCAGGACGAGATGGTGAGCGTGCGCACGAGAGAGAGAGAGAGAGAGAGAGAGAGGGGGGAGTGAGCGGCAGGATAAGTTACATTGGCGACGGCTTCCGCCGTCGCCAACAAAAGGCGACCGTTCAACGGTCGGCTTGGATTAGTGGCGACGGCTTAGGCTGTTGCCACTAATATTATTAGCGACGGCGTATCAAGCCGTCGCCAGTTCTCCGTGGAAAAAATGCACGGGGTCCGTTTTCTGGGTATTGCGACGGCTTCGACCGTCGCCAACAATATTATTAGCGACGGCGTATCAAGCCGTCGCCAGTTCTCCGTGGAAAAAAACGCACGGGGTCCATTTTCTGGGTATTGCGACGGCTTCGACCGTCGCCAAAAATATTTTTTGCGACGGCTAGATTTAGCCGTCGCTAATTATTAATTATTAGCGACGGCGTTAGTTTAGCCGTCGCTTTTATCATTATTGGCGACGGCTTAACAAAGCCGTCGCCAATAACCCGTCGCCAATAACCCAGTTTCCTGTAGTGTATATATATATATTAATTCCATGTGTGTATATATATTGTGTCGATTGGGCTGTATATATACATATATTTAATTATGCGAGTCTGAACTGAACAATCGAGATGGACGATGCCGTACGTAGTAGGAATTGAGCCTCCGGAGTGCGGCCTTCGTGTGTATATATATATAGATATAAATACGACGTACAGTACACAAAACCAATAATTAATATTATTTCTATTCGACTCAAATTTGACTTGGAGCAGGTTCACCGTTGAAAACGTCGTCCGGGGTGGGTATGAACAACAGCTACGTACGTACCACTGCAGCGGGCAAACCGCCGACTCTCTCCTAGCTAATTGCCTCCTTAATCTAGTATTAATTAAGATCGATCAGTATGAATTTTCGTTAATTTCGTGTGTGGTTGAGTAATTAATATCTTGGAAGATGATCAGCGCTTGATTCCCCCCCCCCCCTCTCTCTCTCTATATATATAGACTGTTCTGCTGGCTCGGTTCTTCAAAAATTTTGTTTTCTTAATAACATGTTTTTCTGCGTACCCGCTTCTTCTCGACTGAACTCTTCTTTTCTAGAGCTTCAACGTTATCCGGCGCTTGCACGCGCTTCCAGAGGAGTTAATGTTCGCCGTTAAGATATATATAAATTTCACCGACTCCGATCGTAGAGATCGAGGAAGAAACATTTAATTAAGATTGTGAAATAGCTCAGGTATACAATATGGTTAGGTCAGACAACTGTCAGCCTTTTCTCATCAAACTTTCCTCAACCGAATATTAACATTAAGCCTAAACATTAATTTCACTCATTTGAATATACTTTCCTACTCTCCAAAGATTCACATCTTACAAATTAAGGCTGTGGATAAATAATAAGAATATTAATGAGAAGCTATTTTTCATGGTTATATATTAATGGTCAGCTGTATCATTTAAAATAATTGCACGATAATTACAAAACTATTAGTATTAGAAGAAAATCTAAGATATTTATAGTTAACAGATCAGACGATAAATAATATTTGTTCGATCAACCTCCTCCTTTTATATGAAACACACTCTGATGTCTTCTGGGACTTTATATCTACGTACGTACATGTTGATCGGTTGACTTCCTTCACCGTCGGCAGCTCACAAACCCTCCTTCTCCCATCCCGCTGCCTTCTTTTAAAGGATGTAAACGTTTTTTTTTAAAAATTTACAAATTGTTTTCTTCTATATCATATATTATTCGTAGCTGCTTTGTATATAAGAAAATTTCCAATTTTGAATATTCATTTCATACTCAAATTCTAATCGAATCCTATATCCAAAAATCACATATCCACTCCATTGCTCTGCTTAAAGGCCTTTGTGTTAATTAACCAGGTGTTACAAAGGGAAATTTGATATATTAATATATGTGTGTGTGTGAGATTGTGCGTCTTTAGCCGATACATTAATTAAAGTTAGTATCCTCTTGAAACTTAAACTGTGTTCATCTTTAACAATTAGTGTGTATATGTCCTCCATAAGCTGGAAAGCCGGCTCCGATGTTTTATATTTTTAACAACACCCTTATGTCGAAATATATTATAACTAATTGACCCTTTGATTTTTAAAAATCACGTCCAAGTACAAATTAATAGAATGTCTCTTTTATGTTCTTAAGATAAAAAAGAGCCGGTTAGTATTATGATGCATTATTACTTTCTTTGTTTTATCATCATTACTTGTCATATTTTAGTTTATTTCTTTCTGACAAGTTTCAGTTCCTAATAATATATATTTTATCACTTTTCCCACCCATATAATTAATGTATGCATATATACGTACGTACAGGAATATATATGTTTATCAGGCAAGTGGGTGATGTGAGCCTTCCGTACGTAGCGCACTTTCACAACAGCTAGCTCGTTATAAAAATTGGGTCGAATGTTTTCCGAAAAGAATCTTTTTTTTTTTCGAAGAAAACAGTACCCATCTATTCATATTAAACTAAGAAAGATACAGAGTTTGAATATCCAAAGAGATACAACGGTGAAAGTATTTGACCGAGTTAACAAAAGAGTTATCTTGGAAAAATAAATTTCCAAGAGAATACCATACCACCACGAGATGACCAATACACACGAGTGCGAACATGGTCGGGTGGCAGAAGTAAAAACTCCTTCATAGGAGTTAGATGACTGTGTCAAGACCGGAAGATCACTCCAAACGGGAGTGGATAAAGCCCAGACAAACGGTCTTGAGAGATGTTTAGCGTCAAAGACGCTAATAAAAGCTGATTTAGATTCATAACTCGGTCGCGGGACTACTAACATTGACAAACTAGAAGAAAAACGAAATAAACTTAGATAACTCGAACTCCACAATTTCAACACTACAAAGAGAGACAAAATACCTAAAAATAATTTTAGGTAAAGTGTTGGAAAAGGGAGATGGGGAGGGAGGGCCATCCGGCCCTCCCTGGACTAAATCGACCTCAAAACGACAAAACGAAAAACACAAATAGAAAATCTAACACCGGTGAAGAGTGCGCCGGCTACAAAGAAATCGTCAAAAGTGCCGCGGAGGGATGCAGCCGTATGTAGAAACTCTGCGCAGAGGATGCCACTGACTAAGCTTCCGTAGTACGCCCCCGCGATGACTCAGCAGGATGAAACCGCCGCAGAAGGGTTCCGCCGCGAACAGAGGCCGCCGCAGAGGGATTCCGCCGCGGAAGGGGGCTGCACGTGAGGAGTTCCTCCGGGGGGATGCCGCCGGGGAGATGGTCCGCCGGGGAAGAAAGCTACCGCAGAGGGGTTCCGCCGCGGAAGGGGGCTGCGCGTGAGGGGTTCCTCCGGGGAGGTGGTCTGCCGGGGATGGAGGCCACGCGGGAGGGGTTCCGCCGCGGATAGAGGCCGTCACGAGGGGGTTCCTCCGGGGGGATGCCGCCGGAGAAGGAAGCCGCCGGGGAAGGAAGCCGCCGCATCAGGGGTTCCGCCTCGAGGTGGTCCTCCGGGGATGGAGGCCACGCGGGAGGTGTTCCGCCACGGACAGAGGCCGCCGCGAGGGGGTTCCTCCGGGGGGATGCCGCCGGAGAAGGAAGTCGCCGGGGAGGTGGTCCGCCGGGGAAGGAAGCCGCCGCGAGGGGGTTCCTCCCTCTACTGAGAAACGTCTGATCGGGGTTTCCGTTTTCCGAAAAGAATCAAATAATTTATTCTTTGATTCGTAATATTTGTAGATGATGAGTTTCCAGTTGATTCAAGATTATTTCAAATTCACTAGTTGGAGTCAATTATGATCTATGCATAAAACCTGAAAAGTAAAATATGCCAGTTAGAAATCTACTTATCGAATGTTCTTAGAACATTTCTAATGTTTTGTTCTCGAATCATCACAGAAGTTTTTTTGTTGCGCAAATGCACACTAGGTTCATTTTACATGAAACGGTTCACCACCGGTCCATTTTCGAAAACACTTTACCACTAAGTTCAATTTTTCAAAATTTCATCACACCTGCTTCAATTTGAAATGAAAATGTCCTCTTTACCCTTCACTTTCAAAAAATTCACAAATTCACCGAACAATTCCCAGTCTCTTGGCATCGAGTTTCTTGAGGAGAAAATTGAGGTTGTGGGGAGGTCGTCGATTGGGAGGACTTGATTCTACACTGAAATGGCGACGATGGCCTCTTCCTCCGCTGCCGCCTATTTCTCCTCCTCTCCCTCTTCTTCCCCTCGCCGGATTCTGGCCCGGAGGTCCCCGAAGGTCCTTGCGATGTCCCCCACGAAGAAGGTACGAAACACGGCCTCCTGATTTCCTCCCGCGGGTAGACTATGGCGCCAGTGACACCACGCATCTCCTCCTCCTCCTCCCTCGATGCAGGTGAACATGTACGACGAAGGGTGGGAGAAGCTGTGGTACAGCCTGGGGCTATTCATGGAGGGGAGCAAGGAAACCTCATGTGATCAGAGAATCAAAAACCCCGAAGCGGGCGCACCCGACTGGAAAATCAGCAGCAACATACCTTGCTTGACGAGCGATGAGACCTAGAAGCTCGTGCCGCGACCAAAATCCCTCGACTAGAAGTTGTAGACGCCGCGCCTGTTGGACTCCACGACCAAAAGCCCTCGACCAGGAGTAGAAGTCTTGCTGGACGCCGCCCCTGGAGCAGAAGCCGTTGACGGCTCGATGATAGCGCCGTGCCTGTTGGACTTCGCAACAAGAAGTCCTCGAGCAGGAGCAGGAGCCCTGCTGGATGATGTCGTCGGGAGATTGCGCAACGGCGAAATAGGACGAGGCGAGGGCAAAACAAGGGGCGAGGTCACAAGGCGCTGAGAACGAGCGAGGGCAAAACGGGGATACCGAGACAGTGGAGCAGCAAAACGGACCGGGTGATAATAGAATGTGATGTCAACGGATTAAAGAAGAAAAAGAACTAGTCAACAGAGTGTTTGGTAAACCGGTTTTCTTAAATAGACTCAGTGACAATTTTCCCCTTTTTGTTTCTCGGGTTCCGCACACATGGCGATCGTACGTGATATTTTCTGCGCACCGAAGACAAGTATACGTACAAGGACATGAATCATTACGGGGTGGTTGATTGCAGGATAATTTTTAGTACATTTTTATTATAAAAATTGTATTAAAATAAGAAATGAATGATATAAAATTATTATGTTTGCAGAGATGTGATAACGAAAAAAGAGTAATCATCGTACAAGATCAAAGTGGAAGACCACAAAAAAGCGAAACTTTTTTATTTAAGAAAAAAAACATTTTTAAAACATAAAATTGTCATAATCGTGGAACACTATTTTTAACACATTTTCATAGAAGATGTGCATATGTTTCTCCTATTTGTGCTGTTTGCAACCAAAATTCAGAATTCCTGGAACATATCTTTTTTCTTTGCCCACGTAGTAGAGCCATTTGGCTGCTATCCCCCTTTGGTAATAATCTGAGTTGGAAGCAGATTACAGTGTCAAACCTTATAGAACAGTGGCTAGACTGGTTGCTTTCCAAAAATCATCACTTGATTTATATGGGCATATTGGCTGTTTCTATTCTATGGCAGATTTGGAAATCAAGATGCAGGTTCATCTTTAGCTTTTCTCATGATAGTCCACATCGAATTTACAATCTAGCATTAATGACAGCGGATCTTTCTTTTGGTAATGCACCTGTAGTATCATCTCAATCACAAGACGTGTGGTCTCCTCCGCAACATAACCAGTGGAAGGCAAATGTGGACTGTGCTACTTCGAACCAGCTAGGTGCTATTAGTATAATTGTTAGGGATGCGGCTGGAAGGTTAATATTTTGGAAAACTGAACTATCCAATTCGACTCATCCACAGGAATTGGAAGCAGAAGCTATTGAGGTGGCGTGTTTGTGGGCCACGTCTACTACAACTGATGTGATAATAGAGAGTGATGCTAAGAGTGTTGTTGAGGCTATTCTAGGCAATGGTTGCCAGCTGTGGAGGGCTCAACATGTTATCTCTCGGTGCTCTTCATTACTCTCTTCTGCTAAGCATATTTCCCTAAGCTTTGCCAACCGAGCTTGTAATTTTCTTGCACATTACTTAGCCAGGTCTTGTTTGTATTCTAAACAGGAGGGAATGTCTCCCTCTTTTTTTGCCTAAATCGGTATGGCATCAGTATTGTAAAGAACTTTCTGTTTGAAGTTAATAGATACTCTATTTTGCTTGTTCTTCAAAAAAAAAAAAAAAAACACATTTTCTTACAATTTTTCACAACCAAACAAACACCCATTAATAATGTTGGCTTTTTTGTCCAACGGATCAGAACGGCCGTGTGATGCGCCAACGTACGTACGTACGTACGTACGTACGTACGTGCATGGGCGAGCAAGATTGGACGTACGCATACATGCATGCATGTTCGTTCCAAAATCTTCCCGTATCCACCTCTGGACCCCACCCACCCCCTCGATATATTCTAGATAGCAACCTTCGATCTCATGTATATTATATATACATATATTTATATATACTTGCTTTCAGAAGTCTCCCTTCCGACTTCCGACGAAATAACGTCTCCGTCCTTGTCCCCTTTTCTATCTATCTATCGACATCTGGGCCGATCAATCATCGATGAGAGAGAGAGAATATTATAATGGCATCGAATTAGCTTTACATGCGTTCCCACCGGGACTGTAAACGGGTCAGAATATTGGTATGCTACCGATCGAGGTATTGGAACCAAAATAGATAATTTTGAAACATATATTAGATGTTAAAAAAAACTAATAATCTACAGTGACCTACTGTAGTTTGAAATGATTTATTCGAATTTTATTTTTATAATTGTCAACACTTTATGCATCGTACTATATTATAATCCGTTCTCCGTCCTTGTCCCCTTTTCTATCTATCTATCGACATCTGGGCCGATCAATCATCGATGAGAGAGAGAATATTATAATGGGTATGTGGCCGCCTCTGATTGGGAACTGAGATTTCTCCCTCCACCCCGGAACTGAGATGATCCGCTCTCATATTATAATGGCATCGAATTAGTTTTACATGCGTTCCCACCGGGACTGTAAACGGGTCAGAATATTGGTATGCTACCGATCGAGGTATTGGAACCAAAATAGATAATTTTCGAAACATATATTAGATGTTAAAAAAACTATTAATCTACAGTGACCTACTGTAGTTTGAAATGATTTATTCGAATTTTATTTTTATAATTGTCAACACTTTATGCATCGTACTATATTATAATCCGTTCGATTTTATTTCTGATGAATTTTATTTATATATTTTTATTTTTATTGGAATGGGTCAAACATAAACTGAAATGACTAATGCCGATTTGGCCAAGTTATGGGAACATCTGATACTCATTAATCTTACGACTTACAATAAGATATAATGACAAGCTTTCGTTAATTTTTATTGAAATCGTATCTAGATTTCTGGTTAATTATGTCCCTAGTTCCGACAGTACTGTTGACTACGTCAAACAAAAGCGGCTTTGTAGCGGTGGCGCACACAAACAAAAGTATATATATATATATAAATGTAAGTGTGTATGTATGTTATGTATTATATATATTATATGTGTGTATATATAATATACCTGACTACCTACGTGTGTTTATTGAGACTAATGGGCCGGGTGTTTGGTTGCGTGATAATTTTTTATACACTTTCATGATAAAAATTTATATTAAAATAAAAAGTGAACTAACTCATGACATAAAATTATAATAATATTTGGAGGGATGTGATAACAAAAAAGAGTTACTATTATTCATGACCAAACAAAGTGGGGGACCACAAGAAAAAAGAAAGAGGTGAGACCCTCTTTTTTGTTTTAGAAGAAAATCACTTTTAAAATATAAAATTGTCAAGATTGCCGAACACCTCTTTTAACAAAATTTCTTGCAATTTTTAAAAATTAAAATTAAAATTTCTATCATCTTACAACCAAACACCCCGTAAAGTCTTGTATACATGCAGCAGATCTAGAGAGATAGAGACTGCTGTGTCCTCTCGCATCTATCATTTCCGTTTGGATGACGCCTCCGTGAAGGGGCATCGATCCACACCAGCTTCGTCGGGCCGGTCTCGATCATTCATGCTTGCAAGCATTGTTTACCCGCATACTCTGATTATATGACCTTGATTGATTGATGTATATATATATATATATATGTGGGTGTGTGTGTGTGACATAATGAAAATTTTCATCGACTTCACAATATGGCTAGCTCTCCCTTCTTCTGTAAATTAACAAGACACGTACAAGCGTGTGCATAGGGATAAAAAAGGGGTTAATCATAACAAGATATTTGCGATAGTTTCAGTGTCATCGATAAATTTGTCGTTAATGATATTGATTACGATTTTTTCGAAAAAAAATATATCATTACTGATCAATGTACACCTGTAGATGATTTATATAAATGTTAATTTCAAAATTAATAGTTAAAGAGATATGTTAATTAAGGACACAAGTATAAACAGTTGAAATGATTAATAGCTAGGTTCACGGGGTTAGTACGCGTCTCAATCCTTAGAAGGGGAAAGAGAGGGGATGCATATATATATATAGAATTAAAGGGCTTTGAATCCTAGCCGTGGTCGATCCAAAAAATCTATTTCAGTGACTCACCTTAACAAATCAGTTGGGTCGACATATATTTCTTTGTAAAATTTCAAATTTAAAGTATTTTAATAAAAATCATAAAGATATCAATGGGTTTCTTGGAATCCGGCCGGTGGGTCAGGGGTCCATGTAGCTAGATCCTTCACTCCCCCTAGCCAGGTTCCGTTCCGCATTTTAGCAATCATCTAGGTTTAATATGTATACGGTTTCTCTCTAAGTATATAAACAGTTTTCATGCAAATTGATTAGTGTTTTTATCTCATCGGTCTCTCGATAACGCCTATATATACATATATATATATATATACTAGTTAAATCACGTGCTTCGCACGTGTTCTTATAATATTTTATATATTGATTGACTATAAATTTGTAGTGTGATTGAGATAAATTCTTTAAAAAACGAAATTATCTTGACAACCAGAAGTTCACAAATTAAGAGATTTATGATAAAAGATTTTTACAATCCTTAACAAGATCCGTGTGATAACAATGATGTGTTAGTACTGATAGAGTAATATAAGATTAGATAAAGAAACTTCACGTAAAACAAGTACTTCATAATAGACCAATTTATTCAAAATGAAATTGTCTTATTAAAATTTACTCTTGATAAGTGATAAACACTATCAAATGAAATCATTTTTTAGTTTTGTTCATAGAGTAAAATTATTGCACTCATCACCCACTTCCAGATTAGGAATAGGATAGTAAAAGGTTCAAAGTTTAAAGGAAAATGTACAGGGTCATCAAAAGACCAATTTTAGAAGACAAAATTGGATAGGACGATGTGTGTGCACGTGTCCGACACCATAATTTTTTTTTCTCAATTTCATTGCTTAAACCTGTAGTAAAAAAATATTAATAGAGCAACAATTCTTAATTCTTGTCAGATTTTATCCTATGAGGTCCATCTACTGATTGTTTCATAATAGTTGCATGAAGGGAGACAGAACTGGAGTAAACTCAGATGTGCTGAAAAGTTAACACCCAAGGAATATTAACACCCACAACATATATGTCTGTGTATATATATATGAAGAAGATATGGCAAATAACAAGTTCAAGGAAGCCAAACATGATCCCCCTGAGGACAAAGGAGCTCATTCATCTATTAACACAGTAGCTTTTGGACACCTTTAACGCTAAAAGGATTTGTTTATTTAAACATAAAGCCAAAAGGATCAAATACCAAATTTAAACCATGTCTAATTCAACATTTAAGTTAAACTGTCACCTAAGAAGTCAAAAAAAATGTATTTGTAATTGAAAGAAATTTAAGAATATTTGACTAAATCTACACCCTTCAATCAAATAGTTACAAAATTCATCTAAAAACAAACAATAATTCAAATGCACAAAATGAACTGCTCGAAAACACGGCCCTCAAATTGTTGATGATATTCACATGATTTTTTGCTTTTTTCCCTTGATGTTGTATGATTTCATTAGTAGCTTTGTGAGTTTGAATATTCGGCTTCATCAATCTAGAGAATTTGCTTGACAGGTGTACATGCGTAACTAATAGGATCGTTGATTCCTCTATTGACATACTTTATAGTCAACATATATCTCTTATTAATCAAACTACGCAAAATGTTCAAGTAGGTAGGAAACTCTTTTTCTAGCATGATAACATATAACATTATGTGTAGGATCAGAAACAAAGG
Source organism: Cryptocoryne crispatula var. balansae (assembly GCA_036172225.1). Taxonomy (NCBI): domain Eukaryota; kingdom Viridiplantae; phylum Streptophyta; class Magnoliopsida; order Alismatales; family Araceae; genus Cryptocoryne; species Cryptocoryne crispatula. Next base: position 32,850,684 of record CM069931.1, read on the forward strand.
AAGTTTAAAAAGTTATACAAATCGCCATTTTCATATATTACATTTATCATTGTACTCACTTAAATATTTAAGTAGGTTAAAAATTAAATTGTCATCTAGGTCATGGCAATCTAATTTTTCATTGTTCTTTAAAAAAATTACTTCTATATAAAAAATATAAAACAATTTGCAAACTATAGAAACATGTGAAAAAATTGAATGTCAAAGAAATGTCCAGCATATTGCAAGAGGAAGTACCTTCAATGCTCAAATCTATCGCTTTCTTTTTAGAAAATGTAACTATAAACGCAACTCCCTTTTCTTTCCTTTATCAAGCTAGCAACAAAACAAATACTAACAAATCTGAAATCACTATGTCATGAAAATATAGCTTTTTTGAAATCTTAAAGAACCAAGTATCGAAATTGTTAAAATAACAAGTGTTGATTAACAAATGAATGGAAATTTGGTGATGGCTCAAAAATTACTGATTTACACCATTTAAGACAACATCATATATAACACTCAGAATGACCATGACATCCAACACAAGGAAGGTGGATAACCAAAAATATACCATGTTTGGGGTTCTATATTGTCAGAAAAGCAGCATTCCTTCAGTTTTATCAATTTTATTTATTTATGTTAGTTGATTTTCTCGTAGGGATATATCTAGATATTTTATATTGAACTAATTTGAGTGTTGAGTAAAACTCAGTTTGGAGAAGAATATGGTCCTTGGGTTCCATTTATTGGAACTATGTTCTTATTTAATTTTGTTTCTAGCCGGTCGGAGTTTTCTTTTACCTTGGAAAACCATACTTGTCTCATAGGGAGTTAGCCGCACACACGAATGATATGCTTTAGCTTTACCCACATCGGTCATCGGTGGCATATTTCTGATGACCAATTGGCTGATTGTATCACTAACCATTTCTCTTTCTTTTTTTTTTTTGTGAGGAGCTCAATTTTGATTGACTATTGGTTGAGATTTGATGGGTTTTCATGGTCTATTTGTGACCAATCTGACTGTACTTTTTTATCTTTTGTTTGAAATCTGTTAGTTGAGTGGTTTGGATTTGTTTTAGATTTTGCCATATTTGCCAACCTGAGGGGGAAGCGAGTGACTTAGTAGCTCGTTAAAAAATCATGGGATTCTCGTTAGCTAAAGGGTTGGAAAGAAGGCTATGGTTCGTAAGACATTTATTTTATATAAATCCATGCCTCTAACCGACAAGAGTTTTCCACTCCTATATGATTTAAGAAATTTCTTAACAACTTCACCAAGAATGTAAGCATATCCTCACGTTGCTCTATACACTTAAAGTTTTTTAAAACCCTTAGCATAGAAGTTAATTCTACACATTTCAGGGCATTTAGGTTCCTTCAATTTTTGAAAAGGCAACCTCCAACTACCACATCTTGCATCTTCTAACCAACGGCATGCTGCATTACATTCTCTTTCATTGGTAAGAAGGTATAACCTAGGAAATCTCTCTGCTAACGAGTTCCTTGTTGATCCAACAGTACTCCTAAAACAGAATTCTTCCATTCCCCAAACACACATCTATAGGTCCACCGGTAAAAGAAAGAAAAACTTTGAAAAATACAAAAAAATACAATACATTAAATAAAATAAATCCATCTAAAAATATAGGAAATATATAAATGTGATAATAAACAAAGTAAGAAATGCATCCAAAAAACTGAACATATACATTTATATCGCCAAGTGGTATTCGAATTTTTGATATTTCGGCCCGTTTCCAATTAACTTAACATTAAAAGGATCTCCGATATCAAATCCAACAAGTTCTGAAAATCGGAATCGAATAATCTTATAGTTATCATATTTGGAATCGAATTTACTTAATTCTAAACCGTTGATAATACGGTTTCAATTATGTATTTGTAGGATTTATTTTAAGTCGAAAAATGCGGAGAATACATTTAAAAAGGGTTCATTTAAAGTCTTTCATGGGCCTAGTTTCTTCATCTCTAAAATTTCACTTCAACTCAATCAGGATTTAGGCAATTACATGTATGCTATTTATCAATATATTTGTATATAGCAGTCTGTCAAAAGAGAGGTTTAAGCGTTAGTACCTGATGATAAAAGAGAACGCAAACTTCAATCAACTATATGATATGAAAGGAAAATGTCAATTTAAATCCATTGTTGTAGCTATACTTCTTTCAATCGACTGTATGATATGAAAAGAGAATGCCGACGTCAATCCACTGTTGTAGTTATACTTCTGGGGTGCGAGATGTCATTTTCGAGCGGCCTTCTTTCGACGGGATTGTAAGGAGTGTACAGCTCATCGAGGCGGAAGTCCTATTCGGTGTTGTTAACAAGAGACGGGATGAAAGACGTTGGACTATCTGCAAGTCGGACTCGAACCCAACTTGGACTCAAACCCGTTGTCGATGATGTCAGCGGAAAATTAGGAAGGCCATGGAGGAGGAAACTGACGTCTTATTCGGTGTTGTTAACATGTGATGGGATGGAGGGGGAAACTTATCTAGAGGCATTGTCGGGGTAGGATTTGTTGTCAATGATGTCGGTGAAACCATCGGGAGGTCGTCTGCAAGTCGGAATCGAACCCTGGTGACCCAACATAGTCGGCATTTTGAATCAACTCCTTGAACACGGTGGTACCCTCCGGGTAGTTGACCAGAACCTCCCGAATCCTTTGCGTGAGATCGGTAACCTGTAGGAACACATGTAGGACAGGGCTTTCGACAGAAGGGTAGTAGAAGAGGAGGAGGAGAGGAAGTGCAGCATGTCGAGGTTGTCGTCGTCGGGAGTGGGGTACTAATGCTAGGGTGAGAGCTAGGGGTGTAAACGGAATCCGATATTTCGGTTCGATTTCGATAAAAGTTAACGGGTTTGGAACTTATTTTTGAATCCTATAAACTATCGGAATCGGAATCAAATATTCCAGTAACTTATCATAATCAGAATTGGAATCAGTTGATTCCGTTTTCGTTAATCTGATTTCGATAAAAATAATTATATATAAATAAAATAAAATAAAGTTAAATAAATTATAAAATATAATATATAAATTGATAAAATGATAAAAATAAAATTTTAAGAAGATTATATCAAATTTTAGTAATTATATGTGAATTATTGACTTATTTCTGAATAAAAATTAATATTTAATATGTATTTCGGAATTTATTGGATTCGGTTCTGATTTCGATAATGAAATCGGAATTGGATTGAAATCGGAACATAGTGATTCCGAAATTATTAGAATCGGAATTAGAACCCCTTAATCCTTATCGAAATCGGATTCTGGTGATTCCGCTACTGAATCTGACCCGTTTACAGCCCCAGTGAGAGTCGATCGGAGGGGTTAGGGTTGATGTGCTTTTCTCCATTGCGTGAGGGCAGTGCCGGGTGAATCGCCGCGGATTGATCCGACGACGGTATTGTTGGGTGAGGAGGCAGCCCAGGTTAATCGCGACGGTAATGTCCACGATGTATGTCCATGTAATGTAGAGCATTATTAATTAAAATGATGATGAGTATTTATCCGTGGGAAATCCAGCTCGGGTGAATCGTGATGGTAGCCATTTAATGTAGAGCATTATTAATTAAAATGATGATGGCTATTTATCTATGGGAAATCCACATTCTCCGGAGACAATGAATGTGGACAGAAAGAAGGCCAGGTGCTTGTCGACAAAATCCAGACTCCCACTTCTAATATATAGATAGATATGCACAAAAAAGAGCGAAGGGCATCTATGCCTAGCTAATCACAACCTCTCCATGACAGACAGCTTAATTATATATCTTGTTAGCTAGTTAATTTGTCAAAAGATCAGACAATCTTTTCAACCGGTTGCAAGAGATATTGAATTATTTTTTAATTTTTATATAATAATAGTAAAAAATTGAAAAATAGAGAGGGAGAGATAAAAACATTATTAATTAGATCCACAGGAGAAAATTAAGTCTCTCTCAAAGATCTTATATTAATAGTGTGTACACACACGAGCTTTCTAAAGATTTTTGGCAAGACGGCGATACACGCACAATCCAAATCAAACGCGACCCTATTTATTGATATAGATTCTTTATTGCATCAGGACGTACTTAATCATGAATACGGTGGCGGCGGGGCGGTGATGATCTAATGGCTTAGCACACTCCCCTTGTTGTCTCCAAGACGACGAAGGGAAACACATGAACAACGGCGAGGAACGTCGTCGTCCGTCGTCCCTGCTGCGGCGAGCGCTCCGGTCAGGTCAGTGCAGCACGAGGTTGAAGGAGGTGAGCGTCCTCACGTTGTCCCAGGGCCGGTCGTACACCACGGCCCGGTACTGGGAGGTCATCGTCGTCCCGCCGGCGGCCGCCGCCTCGATGAGGAGCCGGTAGTTGGTCCCGGCCACCACCTGGCTCTCGCCGCTGACCACCCGGACGAACACCAGCCCCGGCTTGGCCTGCTTGTTGTGCTCCGCCACGGCGAACCGGCCGATCTCGACCACGTAGGGGTCGCCGACGTCCCGTATGGGCCGGTAACCCCCGACCATCTGCCCGAGGGCCACCGGGGAGCCGCCGGGGGAGAGGAGGAAGACGACGAGGCAGAGGAGGGGGAGGGGGAGGCTTCCCATGTTCATCCGCCGGAGGAAATTAATCAAGGACGCAGCAAGCAGGAGATCGCTTATTTATATATATATTGACGTAGCGATCGCACCGCAGGCGGTGTTCGATCCTTGAGGGATGCCGACGGACATCGATCCCGCCGGCAAATTAAACAACGGCCCCGGATGGGAATTCATATGGAATCCCGCGGCGGCGAGAGTGGGATTTTGTCCGGCGGCGGGACCACGGCCGGCCGCCGGGGAGCCATAAGTCCATGGGTCTCCGGCCGCCGCTAGCTGCCAGAGTGGGACGGACGCGCAGTAGATGGGAGTCAAAATCCTCCATACATAACAATCAATTCGTATACTTGCAGCGAATGGTCTAAAACCTCTGCGCCGTGGGATATCCCCAACTTATCCCGATTCCGCGTTTGGCGTGCGGCGTGGTGCAGAGTCTTTTTTTTTTTGAAACACAGTACTAAATTCATTCAGACTAAGCAACGAACGATACAGAGTTTAAACAACCATACATAGACGACATTGAAAATATACGATCGAGTTAACAAGAGAGTCATCTTGGAAATATAAATTTCCAAGAGAAGATCAAACCACCACGAAATGACCAACACACGGACAAGCCAACGTGGTCGGGTGGTAGAGATAGGGACTCCTTCAAGGGAGTAGAACAACTTCATCAAGACCGGAAGATCACTCCAAAAAGGAGTGGATAAGCCCCAGACAAACGGTCTCGAAAGGTACTTAGCGTCTAAGACGCTAAAAACAGCAGATGAAGGGACGAAGCTCGGTCGCTGGACTACTAACAACAACAACAAAAAGGAAAAACGAGAAGGACTTAAATAAGCCGAACCCCACGATTCCAACATCAGAAAAAGGAACAAAATGCCTAAAAAAATTTTAGGCAGAGCGATGGAAGAGGGGGGTTGGGAGGGAGGGCCATCCCTCCCTCCCAAGACCAAACCGACCTCAAAGCCGCAGGGGGGGATCTGCCGGAGATGGGAGCCCCCTGGGAAGATGACCGTCGGGGGAGTTGTCCGCTGGAGGGGAGATCCGCCGGGGAGGAAGTCCGCCGGGAGAGGGAGCCGCTGCGGGGGAGAGACGCACCCGATGTTCCGCCGGCGAGGATGCCAGACGAGCTTTCCGCCAGGAGGGATCCGCTGAAGAGGAGAACCGCCGGGGGTTCCTCCGCGAGCGAAAGGGCCGCGGCGAGCGAGGGTTCCGCGGCGGCGAGGGTTTCGCCGCCGTGAGCGAGCGCGGTCTCCTCATGGTGCAGAGTCATGGGGTGTTTTTTTTTCCTTATGTAACACACTTTTTTTAAATATCGTAACACATTAAAAAAAATTATTATAAATCTAACATGTTTTTGTCGAAATCGAGTTCTAAGTTGATTGTGTGGTTAACATCTAATAACATATTAAAATTTTAAGGATATTAAAGTTGAGTTGAAAAGTCGAGCCGATAAAAATCGACTTTTAGATAGAATCATTTTTAAGGTTAAAGTCGAGTTATCGGGACTCGACTTTGATTCATATCGCAAAAAATGGGTTGATCGGCCGATTTTAAAAAATGACAACATACCTACAAATTTTCATTCAAAATAGTTCATTCCAAACACATTGAACTTTGAATTTACACGACATTTAGAGCACATCCAAACAACCATTCCAAGCAATCATTCCAAACATATCCAGACACATCCAAGCACATACATACCAAGCAGCAACCATTCCAAGCACATCCAACATATCAAACAACTCCATTCCAAGCAACCATTCAAGCAAGCACACCAAACACATCTTTACCATACCAAGTGACTCTATTTCATACCACACACATCCAATAGTCTATTCCAAACACATTGAACATCTAAACACTCCATTCCAAGCAACCAACCTATTACCCATCTCAAGCACAGACACATATCCACATCAACAAATGTATACCATACGCACACAAGCATACACATATCCACATCTCAAACACATACACAAACATACACATATCGATACCACCTAACCTCTTGAACAAATTTAAAGGAAACAAGACATTTCATATATAAAACATGTCCGTCACAACAGCATATACATTACAACTAAGATAAGTTAACTTAAAAAAACATGTTCAACCGGGGAGAGTGTAAACTAAAAAACAAAGTCAACTTCATCCTCCCCTTTTTTTCCTTGGATATGGCCTTCTCCTAACAACTCTTCTTTCCTCATCTTCAAGATAAGATAATTCTAATCTACTTGGAGGAATATCAACCATTATATTTTCCCTATGTCAACTCAGGCAGACAGGTGTTGATGGAGTGAAGTCATTAATGACATCTGATTGTTGTGTTCCATATTATGCGAATATTAGAGTGATCATCAAGAGATCACGTGGTCGTCTTTACACATATGTCGATGGTCCTACACCCGAACGGCCAAATGTGTGCGAAGAAGGTCTGGCACCCGAACGATTAGCTCTGTACATAGATGGTCTAGCACTTGAAGGTCCAAGAGGTTGGCATCGTGATACAGAATTTTTCGTGCATTTCACGTTGCATTTCCAAGATACCATGCCTTGTCTATTCAAACTAGCTAATAGCCATGGCTGGAGATGAGCATACATTGAATTTCATGGTCTGTCTAGAGCTGGCATATAAAAAATTACATAGCCTAAAAAGTAAAGTTATTGTTGAATAAAAAAATCAAGCGATAACAAAATAACATAACCTTATCATTTCTCGTTTAACAAGACCCTTTTGATAATATTGCTGGGGAGGTTCATGAGTATCCTGAACAAGATACGAAACGGTGTGTTCCTTATACCATTGTTCATATTGTTGACTTTGCTCACCAATATCCAACTCCTCATCAGGAGATTCATATACATGTTGGTCTCGATGATTCCACCAATGCATGTAACATTTCTGTCCAGTAGGTCCCCCAACGACCACGTCCATCTTTATACTCGTATTGCTTCCTAACAAGTGGTCTTATTTGGACGTGGCCAAACTATTTGAGCACTTGTTTGCGAGCATGCATCTCCATGACCAAACAGTAAATAAGTGGTACCGATGCTAGCCAAAGTGCGGTATTTTCTATAGATATCTCGGGTACCGATTCTAAAATGTCTTGTGTATAAAGTTGCCATGTAATCTATAAGATAAAAAAGATTGACTAATATCAAATCATTTGTTTAAAGTAATTTGCAATAAGCAAGTGAACATAGAAATTTAAATTTACCCGGCTAGCCTCTTTGGTATATATCAAGCTCATTCCTATAAAATAGAAGAGTAAATCTATGTTGCGGTTGATTGGGTTCTGTGTTCCACCTGTGCAAATTACATAATATGAACATGAACATATATTAATAGGAAATGACCAACATAATTCGACCATGTCCATCGATAAATTTACTAGCATCCAAGTGGTCAACTTTCTCCACCAATCTCAACTAGCAATGGCAAATGAGGTAGATCGACATGGATGTGTTTCCATACCATTTCTAAATAAAGAACAAGTTAGAATTATACATTATGGAAGAATAAAATTGACATAATTATTGTTATGTATGAATATGTACTTGTAATAAATGGAGACATCCACCTATCCAATTGAGTTTCTTAAACATAGCTGCACATAATTGATGGTACAAATATGTGAGTATTGTATTACTCCACGATAACCTACTACATTTTTAAGATCCTCCATAAAAAATAAATATTACACGTAGATTCAATTTTGGAGGCATTCGGTAGTAGGTGTGTTGATGTATATAAACATAAGAGCCCTAGTATGATATAAACATACTAAATGACACTCATCATCATCCTTGGTAGGTAACTCGTCCGCCTCTGGCCAAATATGCTATACAACCAGACCAACCTTAAGGAGGAGGGACTTTGACCATATAGTGGGACTTTGACCATATGGTTCGACCTCGCCCCCTTCCACCAGTTGAACATCCAAATATCGGGCATAAACATCTTCACAATTTACAAAGTTCGTAGAAGGAACTTGGGGGTGAGGGGAGGTAAATGACAAGTGGACCATCAATCTGAAGGCCCATATCGATTGACACATTTTGAAGAGTAATTGTCATCTCTCCCTGGAAGAAATGAAAAGTAGATGTCACGGGATGCCATCATTCTGTGAGAGCCGTAATAAGCTGTCTATGTAAAGTAAACCATTTAAGATGATGAAAATGTAAGAATCTAACTGTCTCTAAAAAATTTAAAACTATATAATTTTTAATTGGCCATAATGGCATCTACCAGAAATGAGAGACTAAATAAAGTGTTGATCCATCATGTGAAAGAAATGCAAGGAGTGAAACACATATTAGAACATAAAATAATTTAACATTGTATAGACAACACAAATAAGAAACAAGTAAAATAGTAAGAGAAACTGACCTAATCTTATCAACTTAATGTACTTTTTAGGATGACTGATTGCTGTTAAAATGTTGTTCTCGTTTGTAATTAAATACTTATGGGGTGTTTGGTTGTATGATAATGCTAAATGTTTTTTATTGTCTATTTTTAAAATAGTAAGAGAAACTGAAAAAATATATTGATATTGAAGTTGGTGGGCATGACCAACCATATTATTTGTTGAAATTTCATCATTGTAACACAACAATCAAGTATGGAAAGGAGTTGAAACTAGAATTTAGAAAACCCATTCAAATATATATGATGCATGCCTTTTATTTTAGATGATTAATACCTACAATACATAGAGAATTTATGTATTAAATTTTACCTCTGAATTTTTCGAATGATGACGATCATGATCACGTAGAAGGAATGCATCACGAGGACATCGCTCCATGTCTACATCTAAATTTAAAACATGTAAATATTACAAAACAAGTAGAGATATAACAAAATAAGAAGAGAATTGCTAAAAACAATTCCGCTTACTAATGTTATGAAGTGCTAATAGAATATTTTGATTATAAGTGTTAAGAATACGTACCATGGATTCCTATGGCAACTTGAACAATTGTGTCTTAGTTCTTTACAAATGCTACATGTTTTCTATTGTCTATTTGTGTCACGGTCCATCACCATTGGGAACTATTTATTTCTTGGTCTACTAGTCTATTGGATAGAAGATAGAGGCAACAATGGAATTATGTTATTGTCTGTGCCAAATGATGGCCAATAACATGCATCCAAAATAATGTGAACTTTATTTTTATAAATTGATAGGTAATAATCACTATTATACCATTTTGATGCATATGTGTACAAATCCCAATTTACTGACCTGATACTAGTTAAAATATGTTTTTATGGAAAGTGTCTAATCATAGGCTCATAACAAGTGCATGTAATTGACTCACGGTGAATGTCAACTCAGAATGCATGACCATAAATATTTTTCAAATCTCACTCACCAATGTTTACTCGAGCTTGAATGATTAGCACACGACTTTTTTTTTTCATTTTTAGTATTTTCTTCTCAAATTTAGGGGTCAACTGTGTTTTCATGTTGATGTCACATGTACGACATTAAAAAGACATAAGTCTAAGCTGGTGTTGAACGTTACGCATCAATATATAGGTAGTTATAGCTTGCATAAGATTTTCTTTACATCTGAATACATCTTCTACTGAAAGATCATCAACATTTTCTCCTTCACCTCCTACTACAATTGTGTCTTCCCCTCCAACGTCTTCTTCATCACTCTCTATGAAAACATTACTTACGACGACATTATTAATCTAATTTATATCTTCGCCACCATGGAATGCATCAACTGTAATGATACTATTAACCATCTCAGACATTAAATCACATCATTTCAATTTCTTTGTGAGAGAAGTTGAAGAATTTCTCTCGAATATCTACCTGAGGAGAGTCGCTCTCGACTATTTTTGGTTTCTAATAAATTTCTGTGTTGCTATGTATATATATATATATTTTTTCTTTCTCTCGATTGATTGATTTTGGAACCTTCTGGAACGCATCTGTGCTCACGTGTTTATTTATCTACAATAGAATTCATGCACGATATGATAACGACGATCAAGGGTTTTTGATTAGCTAGTCCACGGGGATACATATATTGTCTCATTTTGGGACTGGACCAGATTTACGGAAAGCTGATGGTTTCATCAGTGGATGCCGCTGTTATATTGAGGGTCGAAATCTCAGTGTTGTTTTCTCCCCCAAGGAGACTAATCGAGCAGCACATTTGTTAGCCAAATGTGTGTTAAAATCTTCTGTATGTTTTCCTATGTCTTTCTCTTTATCTCAACTTCCTTCTCATATTTTGAAACAACTATGTACAGACTCTCTTATCGTAATAAATGAAACCAGCTGGTATTCGGGAAGAACAAAAAAAATATACTAAAATACGGAAGGAAAATCTATCGTCGTCCGTTCACGCACAATTTAACTATGCACAAATTGAAGGATCTCACGTACAGTTGCTGAAGATTAAATTACTATGATTTTTTAGTGTACTTAACGTATAATTAAATGTTTTTAGAGTGATCGACTAAGTAGATGGGTGAATTTCAACCATGCTATATTTAGGGATGTCAATGGGTCGGATACGGGTCGAATAATAGTATTATCTGTATTCGTATCCTATAAGAAAAAGGTGTATCCACTTGTTGTTCGTTAACTATCGGTATCGGGTGTATCCGCGAACCGCATTATTCTATCCGCTTAAAAACGGTTTACGGTCGGATAAGGGACAGTTATCGAATATATAAAGAGATAACATGTGTATGATACAACTCAACAAAATAAAGAAGTAAAGATAATTTTACCGATGAAAACATACATAAAAATATATATATTACAATTAAAAGCATCTATTTATAGCTATGAAAAACAAAGAAAAATATTAATTATATATCTAACACAAAACATGAGAGACAAAAAAATAATTTACAAGTCTATAGTAACAATAATTTTTCAGTTTGTAGTAAATAATTAGATGCATAACACAAAATATGAGAAAGAAAAAATCTTAATTATATATCCAAAATAATACATGTCTAACATAAAACATGAGATAGTCAATTTGCAGTAAAAGTGTGTACGCGGATTGCACCATCAAGAAGCAGAAGAGGAAGAAGACATTGTTGTCGGACGTCAGGACAAGGCTTGTCCAATGTTAAGGTCTCAAGGAGGAGGGTGAACCGGTGAGTTATGAACAATAAGATTTTCTAAATGGGACATATATATGCTTAGATGTCATAAATTATGAGTTATTATATTATATATTAATTAACGAATACGGATAACGATTTTCGGGTTCGGTTTATGGTATATCCATGACCGCATCCTCTAAAATAACGGTTAATGGTAAACGAACGCAGATAGTTTATTTGAAAACTTTAAACTATTCATTAAATGTTCGTTAACTAGCGAACAAGTCGAATAATCGAATAATCGGTAACCATTGACATCCCTAGCTATATTATAACTTAATCTTATCAGTACTTTTTAGGATGACTGATTGCTGTTAAAATGTTGTTCTCGTTTGTAATTAAATACTTAGGCATTTCCTAGCTATCAGGTGTCAAGAGAAAACAGCCTTTTTTTACATTTGGGACACTTCTTGTCCTGCCACCATGTACGTTATCAGCGGTAAGAAACATGATTTCTATTTGAAGGCCTAAAGACGTACATTCTGGTAATTTCATTCCAATACCATGGATAATCTATATTGAATATAATCTCGAATGCTAGGTGGTGATTCGAGAGTTGAATGCATGCATGGCTGTAAATCTAATTTATCAGCCCAAATGTGTCAACTATATTTTAAATCTTAAGGTAATATGAAATTAAATAAAAAAGTGAATCGAGTGTCCCGACTCTCCATTTAACATATCTTTTAATTTAAAATAAAATTATAATTAGTTGACAACATTGTATTTCACGATGAAAATTGTTTCAAATTCGTCGAGTATTGATTTATCTCCGCCTTTTATATTTTGACGCAACGTGGAGCATCTGGACAATTTCTTTTACATCTCGATCTGACAATGCGCTCCACCATCTTCAGATACGCTGACATTTGATAAAAAAAAATTTGTTACATCTTCTTGTAAGTTTACGAAATCTCGCTCAATACGTATTAGTTTTATATTTTTTTTAAAAAAAGATGTACTATTTAATACTTTGATAGTACGTCACAATGAAGATCCAAATGTTTTATGATAAGTGCAACGCATTTTTTCATATTATTTGGTATGCATTTTTATTAAAATTTATATTCACTGTATTATACAGGTATAATTTTTTAAAAATAAAATTTTATTTATCTGCGAAGCAAATTCTTTGTGATCTGCTTGGTAACTGTACTAAGTAATTGTATTAGTATTAATTTTAAAATTATCATTGACGGACAATATAAGCAGGTGTTCGGATAAGAGTATTACTTTTTAAAATTAACCGTGGAAACAACCCTCAGAATTAATACAGGTCTTGACCTGTAACGAAAACAATGGAGGTCTCGACGTCTCCTCTTCACAAAGCCTTCCATGCCTCTCCTCTTCGTGGCAAGACCCTCTCCTCGAAGCCCTAGCTCCGTGCACTCGTTTCCCTGCTCCATCTCGACGAGAAGATCCTGCTCCTCTCCGACTCTGTGGCACCCGTTCCCCGACTCGACCTCCTGGCCGACAAATGGTGGTCAGAGTCTCTTCACGAGCTTGCCCCCAACGGACCCAGAGTTAACTTCAGCCGTAGCCCCATCGTTGCCGCCGCAGTCTTCCCTCAGGTGCTCTCCAAGATGCCACCTTCAATCGGACACTGTGACGAGCAATGACGGGGGCCGTTGCCGTGGAGGCTCGTGCCATATACAATGTCGACCGGGCGCGGCTGACCTTCTGGGCACCGAACGTGAGCATCTTTCGTGACCCGCAGTGGGGACGGGGGCAGGAGACACCCAGCGAGGACCCAATACTGACCTCAAAATTCACCGTGCGGTATGTAAGGGGCTTCCAGGGCGGAAGCTCTGTAGGCAGTGGTGGAGAAGGGGAGAGGCCGTCGACAGATGATGGCTCTCCTCCTCTGATGGTGTCGGCATGTTGCAAGCACTATACTCTTACGACCTAGAGTCATGATGTGCAACTTCACCCACTGCAACTTCAACGCTCGGGTGATGGCGCAGGACATGGCAGTCACCTACCATCTGCCCTTTTGGAGCTGCATCCAGGATGGCGGGGCGAGTTGCCTCATGTGTTCGTACAACAAGGTTAACAGGTGCCAGCTTGGGCCTGCCGAAAACTCTTGTAGATAGCTAAGGAGGATTGGGGGCTTCCAAGGGTGGGATTGTAGACATGCCCGCAAGGTATTTGCTTAAATGTGTTTTTTTTTTGTCGAAAACATCAATATGCTTCAATGCAGGCACGTCACTTCATATTGCAATGTCCAAGATATCGGTTTTTTAATGAAGTTTCTTGATGATGACTCCTAAAAATTTGCAGGTACATCATGTGAAGGGATGACATGAATGATGCTAACTTGGACCGTATGATGATAACTTCTTTTATTTCAAGCGATCAACAGATATGTCAGGAAGATGTTATTGGATGATGTTATACATGACAAGTTTGTTTGAGAACCAGGTGAGAGAGACATCAATCATATTAATTACATATGTGTTCGTGTGTCTAAAGTTGTCTTTTTGATAGTCAACTTTTAATTCTACCAAATAGTGATGGTCACCGTAGCAGAACATGTAGACTTCGTGTGTCTCCGGCAGGAACTAATGGCCGAGTTTGAGATGGAGTTGTTGGCCTACCAATAGCAGCGTCTCTTGTGCAAGTTAGTTCTCCGGAAGCTGAGCTGACCTTTGTAGAAAAAATGTGGGATTTTTGGTTTTCTTCTAGTAGATTGGTTGAACAGCCAATCTTAGTTCAACGCATAGCTCAATTCAAATTAGGATCAGCTCTCTCTGGTTGATCTAGTTCTTGACTGTAAAATCCTTGTATGAATCCAACTGATTTGTTACTGGTATCGGATAGTGAATACCGCCTACTTTTGTAAAGATTAAATTGCACTTCACTTGAAAAACTTTTTACTAAATGTCGACCATCGATGAACCTTATATTTTTATGGGTAGTAGTACAAAAAATGTGCATCTTCCCTCTCGCCTCTCCTTCCTGGTCCGCCATGGGGACCCAGTCCGCCCTTCTCCCTCCGCTCCTCCCTCGCCGTCTGCCGCGCCGACGCCCGACAAGATTATGAAATCGACGGCTACACCGAAATAACCCACCTGGACGATCCCCAGGTGGTGGACGCCGCCAAGTTCATCGTGGAGGAGAGAGACCAGCCGGGAAGCGGTCTCAGGACGGGAAGCTCGACCGCGTGGTGAGCGGCTTCCAGAAGCTGTCCGACGGCATCTGGTACAAGCTGATCGTCTCCGAGGACAGGGACGGCGAGCTATTTAATACCAAACTTTTACACTAAATATTAAAAAAACTGTTATGCATATATAAAAGGTATAGCTATTTAATTTTATCCCAAGGACGTAGTCACAATACTTTGAAATTCGCACGAGGTAGTTGTATGTGCCATGGCTGTACCAAATTCCATATATATATATATAAATATGCATACATAAAACACTAATAGGGTGTTTGGTTGCATGATAATTTTTTGTACACTTTCTTGATAAAAAATTATATTAAAATAAAAAGTGAACCAACTCATGACATAAAATTATCATGTTTGGAGGGATGTGATAACAAAAAAGAGTAACTACCATAAGTGACCAACTAAAGTGGGGGACCACAAGAAAAAAAAAAGAGGTGAGACCCTCTTTTTTTGTTTAAGAAGAAAAACACTTTCAAAACATAAAATTATCATGGTTGTCAAACACCTCTTTTAACAAGTTTTCTTACAATTTTTAAAAATTAAAATAAAAATCTCCATTATCGTGCAACCAAACACCCCATAAGAATAGGATGTTTGGTCGTACAGTAAATTTGTATACGTGATAAAAAAAATTATATCAACATGAAAACTAAACTAGTAAATGACATAAAATTGTCATGTCAGCCGGAACCATGTGTGAGCAAAGCCGAGGGTCACCTCTTCTATGTCCAGGAAAACAAAATTTTGCTACATAAACTAAGATTTGTCATTTGCCATGCGACCAAACACCTTATTAATGTATTATAATTTAAATAAACTACTAACTGGACTAACTGTTTGATATCTATGAACCTATATCTCTCTACATACATAGGGCTAGGAGTGCTCATCTGAACTGATTAAACTAGTAAACCGAATCTACCAAAGGTTGGTTGTTCTTTCTTTCTTTTTTATCTGAAGAGAAACATACAAGTTCTGTCACAAAATCGGCCTAAACTTGAACCAAACCTTGAACAGCCCCACAATCCCAATCTTGGTCAAAGGTAGACTTGCTTAATTGATGACAAAAATGCCTATTTGCAAAAAAACAAGCATTCAAGAATAATTACATTCAATTAAACTAGACTTGGAGAGCTTTCTTCAACGCCCAACATGGAAGTCAACAATCCAGTCGGGACGGGACTTCAAGTAAAATGCTTACAAGAGAAATATAGATAACCCCAGGGTGCATTCAAGTAAAAGCATCTTGTTGAAAGCAAAAATAGTTCACTATGTAGCCATGCCCTGAGGCTGATATTTCAAAAAGGTACACCGTTCATAGATAAGAAGTGATTCCAGAAATCAGTATCTTCATAATTGTTAAAGAAAAGCGAAATGTCAGATTAAAAAAATCTCTATAAATAACACCGGACAGAACCAAGCTATGACACATAATGTAACAACAATTGCCGACAGATAAATTATTTGAAGCAATGCTGCTAAGAAATTGCCCTCGGACACATGCTCCATCCATCCTAAAAGGTGGATCTAGAAACGAGCATTCTCTTATTTTTCTGAACGTAAAGGCAACAATAGCTCTACTACGATTCCTTCTACTCGCCGCTTCTTATGCTTGCGTAAGAAACTGCATTCTAGATGTGAAAGAGAACGGGATTAGAGCCCCGAAATCAAAAACAGGTGGGTAGTGAGGCAACTCGGATACGTGCCTACCTCTATTTTCATAATTTTGCACGAGCCTGAGCATAATTATTGTTGAATCTTAAGAGCAGGAAATGCAATAACATCTCGTATACTAGGTGAGTCTGTAAGAAGCATGACAAGCCTATCGATCCCAAGTCCCTGAAGAGTGGTGAATAAACAGAGGTGATACATGAATTAGCAGGGTGAGAAGCAGTACTCATTCATCAGCAATGCAGGACGGTAGAGGGGAAGTATCAGAGCAGGCGACTAAGTAACGCAAGATAAGAAGGGTATAATATCGGAGTGTGGTGACTTCGTAATGCATACGTGCAATTAGACCATAATTGTGTCCAATATAAATAATTATGTGACGTTTTAGGATACAATCATAACCTATAGTAATTATTACTAAAAATAAAATTTTGCTCCCTTGATTGGGGAACCAGAGGAGGAAAATGCATGATATACACTTTTTAGAGCTATTAGTCAAGCATGAAAAACAAATTTATCCAGTGAAACATCATCAGCCTTTCTTTCAAGTCGATGAATCGAATAGAAACAGCCACTTTGGTTCGGTTGTTCGAGTTGAACCATGGGTCTGTCTGGCTCATTTCAAAAACTGATGAAACCAAACCAAATTGTCAACCCAAATTAAACCAAAATACTTTAAATATAAACTATAATATTAATAAATAATTCCTTATATATTTTAATGTAAAAATATAAACTTTTATTATTTTTAACTTAAAAGTTGTTATTTTAATTATATATTATTTATTTAATGGTTTGAACTGGTACAAACTGAGCCAAGCCGAACTAGGCCTTGTTTGGGTTGAGTTGACTGAACCATTCAGTTTGGTTTGAGCTAGGGAAATAAATCCAACCTGAACTGACGTGTTCACCCCTATTTTAGATATACGCAGCAGGCCGTATACCAACTAATCACATACTTGTAAAATTACAGTACTAGGCAAAAATAGCACATGTAAAGACCTGCATATACTTTAAATCTAAGTAAATAGATCATATTTCCAGCATAGACGGTAGGAAGAAATGAAAAAAAGAAAGTAGTTGTGCAGCTTGTGCTGACGCTAACAGACAGAAAAAGGAAAATGATCATACCATTCCTGACGCAGGGGGCATTCCATACTCCAAAGAAGTGAGAAAATCCTCATCTAGGGTCACTTTGTAAGAATTATCATCTGCACCTTCTCCTTGCTGCTCAGAGGATAATTTATCTGCACCACTTGCTGCACGTCTCTCATTATGTTTTTTTATTTGGTCTTCCATGCGATGCCTCTGTCACAAGTAAATAAGAATCAGGTGGGAAATTTGTCAACTGACTGCATAACTGGAGAGTAACTCACTGACTGTGACATTAACTGTTACTTTCACTCCATGAATTAAGAAGGACACGATTAGGATAGATGCATATAGCATAGCATAAGTTAATGCCACGTTTGTTTAGAATAGAGTATCAAACACCTCTATTACTATTAAATTTGCAATTGATATTAATATAGATCATCACAACGTGGTTGGCTGCTAATATCAATTTTAAAAATTTTAGAACAGATATGATACA
The DNA here is from genome assembly GCA_036172225.1 of Cryptocoryne crispatula var. balansae. NCBI lineage: Eukaryota > Viridiplantae > Streptophyta > Magnoliopsida > Alismatales > Araceae > Cryptocoryne > Cryptocoryne crispatula. The sequence goes on from CM069931.1 coordinate 32,868,885, forward strand.
AGCATCCAGTTGTATTTGTATCAAATTTGTTATTGATACTATATCCTTAAAAAATGTCAATACAAAATTGAAATAGTATCATTTTATAGTTAAACCACACAAGGCGTTAGATACTGCATAGAGGAATTGCGACTATGAGCAAGGATGCTTGACAATGAGACTTCTTTAGCAAAATCAGAGGGAAGCAAACCCCTCTCGGAAAAGAGCAGATAGCAACACATCAGAGCATCTAAGATGAGGCTATTACAAACACCATGCCAATTAGCGTGTGCAGGAAAGAGACTATAAATCTAATAGCAACACCGAACATGTCAAGATGACAATCGTGTGTTAAACCCCTTTCTGATCCTCATCAAGAAAAGAAATTGCATGCTAATGCCACAACCTATAGCACGTACCAGCTAAATGGTTTTAGATGTGAACTAGTAATTACAAGTAGCATTCAGGAATAAACATTTTTAAAACTAGTATTAATACCATGGAACAACACAAACCTGATCAATAGGATCCGTCAATTCAGAAAATGCATTAGCAAGTTCACGTCCACAGATGAAAAGTTCAAACCGCTCAGTTAGACCTGAATACCTATTAACGCAAAATGCAGGCAGCGTATTATTAGTTATCTACGTATAGCAGATTCAGTAGGCACGTTTCAAGTGGATAAGGTGCAAAAGAATACAAATATTTGCAAACTTAGAAAAGAAACATTGGGTACGACAATAGCAAAATAAAGCTAACACATGATATAATGATGAAAGCATATATGACAATGCACGAGCAGATTAAATTCAAGCTTTTAGGGCTGTAAATAAAATCTCATTTCCAAATTTCTGATAAGTGATTGTAACTAGGGGTGCAAACAAAGCAATAAGTAGCTCAACAAGTAGCTCGAAACTGGACTCGACAAAAACTCCACTAGCTTTGGCTATTAGGTTAAATGAACAAGCTTGAACAAAAAATAAAACTCAAATCATTAAGCGAGCCAAATTTGAACATGCTCCTGCTCGACTCAGATAAGCTCGCAAGTAGCTTGATTAAATATTTATTAAAAAATTATGAGTATTAATAATTATATATTATCACTTAAATATATAAAATAAGTTGAAATAAAATTTGATTTGAGTTTAAACTTAGATCAAGTTTCATAAATGAGCTAAAGTTAGAGTTTCACAAATAAGTATAGATTGATTTTGAGTTTTATAAATGAGTTCATAATGACTTTGAACTTAACTTAAGTCAAGTTGTTATTCAAGCTCAAACTTGGTTCGATTAAGCAAGGAGGGTAGGGTCGGGGGTCACGACCGGGTCGCGGGACCCCCAGGCTGACCCGGTCGCGACCGGGTCGCGACCCTATTTTTTAAATATTTTTTTTTGAAAAATTCAAAAAAATAAGAAAAATGCGAAAAAAAATCTGAAAAAATACAGAAAAAGTGGATAAATTAAATGACATGACTTAAATGAATAATGCATCAATTTTATTCCAACATGATGTGTTGTACACTTTGTAGGTAGTTGATGTACTCTCCCCATGTCATTTGGGTTGAGTACAAAGCTTGATACGTACACACGACGATCATATTCGTCCGTCCCTCGGGAAACTATCCTAAGACTTGATCCAAACGAGTCACCATAACTATAGGTCGATTGGATCGAAGTATCCGATGACTCCACGTAATTCATTCCAGTACTCTTCGATCGTATGTAGGGAACCGAAGAGCCTTGGGATGAATCATACACATAGTCGGGGGCATCGTGGTATTCGCTCCAACTCCATGGCTACGATGACCTCCTCTACCTTGTGGCGACCTTCTACCATGATCGGTATCTTGGGTCGCGTGAGTATGTGCTCATCGCCGGTAAAACGTAGCGACGTGGTAGGAGATATGGGAGGATGCGAGGTCCCGTACTCGTAAAGTGTCCGTGCCCCGGCATCGAGCACCATCATCGTCGCTACTCTTTGACGACGAATCCTCGGACGTCCGGTACCGCACTCGGATGTTCGGCTCCGGCGTATCTTCTCGATCGTCTTCGACCGTATCGGCATCCGCAATATCAAAAGGATCGGTCATAACTTGTTTACCTTTTCGCCTACTTTGCGTACCTTGGCTAGTTCCTTCTCCTGGTCCTCCGGCGCTTTGCCAGCCGAGGGAGGGATGCGGAATTCTTCTAATGGGACATCGTCGAGCACTCCTTCGGCCCATTGTCGGTCTTCGGGGGTTGAACTCCGGTTCTCCCAACCCTTCTCGGTCGTTTACCCAAGCTTCGGCGGAGTTCTTCTCGTAGAATATTTGATCCAAATCGATATCCTCCTCTTGATTGGCGGCTCGTCGACCGAACGTCCCACGCTGTGCTATCCGACTCTTTTGTTCCATCGATTACGCCGTTCTATCCAAATTCCTCAACTTTAACCTCGTATTTGTAGTGACAATACACGAGGTCTTCAAGCCTCTTGATGTCAACCTATTTCTCTCGCTGCGAAATAACTGCCGAATGTAGACCAATTTCGCTCGCGGCACCGAAGCCGATGTGGTTTGACTTAGGACCCTGATGGCTACGTCCGCCAAGTCCTCGTACCCTGGTACTTTACCATGGTCCATCCACCAATCGGTGCATAAATTGAATGTCGTGCATTATTATCTAAGTAAGCTTTAATTAATTAAGTGATGAAAAACATTTCTACGTACCCGGACTTAGTATCATCACGGCTCGTTCAACTCGCTCGTTCAAAGTGATAACTCCGCATCCGTAATCATACAACTTGTTGTTGCGAGCGATAATAGCCCGGTCGTCGTCACCAAGCAACCGTCGGATGGCCGCTCTTCACGTCATCTAATAGCTCGTTCGTCGCCTTGAAATGTGGACTATAAGCGATATCTTGGGTTGAAAAAGTAACCTACGAAACAAATAGTATTAAGTAAACAAGTTATACACAACTTTGATTAATAAAAAGATTAGTAAATGTTTAAGAAAATATACCGCATGTATGGGTTGATGTAATGTACGCTCCTGCCGACGATCTATAATATCCCACCACTCGGGCAAAGTCGGACACGGTCCTTGGAGATTTCTTCTTTTAGCTCTCTCGATCGCATCATATAAATACCCGTATGCCGCTTTTCTATCTCCGAAATCGACTATCCTTAGTACCTTCACTATGGGTTGGACGATGTCTAACGTCTTCTTTACAACTTTCCAAAAATCTCCACTCTCTATCGTCTCTTCTACTTTTCTCCCCTTTCTCTTATCCGATGGGTTACATCTAGCCATCCAACTACCCCAACCCGGTGAAATGACCATTTGAGTTAGAGCTCTCCTTTGACTCAATAAACTTTCTAAGGAAATATAGTGGGAGGCGAACCGGGTTGCACCGGGCCGTAACAACTCTCGCCCCTTGGTGTGTTCCCTCATAAGTGCAACCTCGTTCCTCCCAGATGCGTTCAAATGACTGTACGTACTTCTTTGTTTCTTGCACCTCCATAGGAAGATATACATTGTATATCTCCTTTGGGTTTGGACCAGGCACTCCCCTCCCGACGTCTGCGATCGTGTCGATCATGTTCTCGTAGTATGGTCCCTTCGCGGCATTTACCGGAATGCTGTGGTGAAAGAACCACCTTGACGTTGCCCGGCCAATCCTATCCTTACATAATTTGAGGTTCTTCATCGCCGTCGTGATTGTTGTTTGACGTTGTCGTCGTCTGGTGATTACGGGATCCACGGGACCCTCTTGCCGGGTCGTCGTCTTGTGTGAGATCACGAACTTTGATCTTGCGGTTGGTTGTTGGATCCTCTTCCGCTACCTCGACCACCCCCGGCACCGGACCCTCGACCCATCATTCGGCGGGTATGTCCATAGAAGTCTTCCTCGGCGAATGATCTTCGACTTCTTCCATCCCTCGTGAGAGTTCATCTTTTTAAAAAACATTTAAGTATCAAGAGCTACTTAATTATCCTTTAAAATAGAATAACGAACAACGTTTACGAGTAACACCTCCCATACCTTCGTACTCTTCGTCTCCAAAAATATCCGGCCTCTCTTGTCCGGTTCCGTAAATGTGTACGGATCGTCTCGGTTGTTGCAATTCTTCTCGGACGGTCTCTTTATGTCTTTGCTAGTTCCCTTCGTTTGCTCATCGGCTTGAGGTGCCTACGAAATTGAGCTACGACCTCGAGTGGAGTCCGTGTGCAAGGAAGAACATTTCCCTTCACTGCCAGAGATGAAATTTTAAACGATAAATACCACCGAATATTACTTTGTCGCAATATTTACATTGCACTTTTCTCTCCGCCTACGGGGAGATCGAGCAATGCAACCAAGTCGGATCGCTCCGGGTCGCGTCGGTGGTTTGGGTTGTTTGGCTTGGAGACGACATTCTTTTAAGTAAATACTAACTTAAGTAAGTAAGTAATTATTTAAATAGCTAACAACCTTAATTAGAGACTACTAATGGAAGTAGATTATTATTTATATAAATTGAATGATTAACTAAATATAGGATTAAGTAAGTAATTAATATTCCTTACTACTAATGATGTGTTAAGTAACTACTAAACTAAATATCTAACTAATCTTCTAGCTAACTAACTATGCAAGTAAGCAAATAAGTATTAAAAAGAATAAACTACTTAACCCACTAATCGATGGAACTAATATTAAATAAATATACTAAATGAACTAATGAAATGCTTGATGAAATAATTAAGTAAACGAGAAAACAAATTGAGCAACGAGAGCAATGAGAGCACAAATGAGAGGTTGAGAGTGAGAGTGGGGGGGGTGGGAGTAAGGAGAGCCCCTCGGGGGGCTTTAAATAGCCCCCGGGGCTGAATGGGGGGCTGCGCCCCCCGAGACCGGGCAACGCGGTCTTGAGACCGTGCGGTCCGGCAACGCGGTCACACGACCGCGTTGCCCGGGGTCGTCGCGCGACCCGGCCGGGTCGCGCGACCCGGTCGGCCGGGTCGCGCGACTCGCGCGACCCGGCCGGGGGAGTCGCCCCGACCGGGTCGCGACCGAGCCGGTCGGGCCTAAACCCGACCGGGTCGGGGCCGGGTCGCGACCCGGGTCGCGACCCGGCATACCATGCGATTAAGTAATGAACCAAGCTTGAACAAGAGCTGGGTATGCTCATAAAGGTACGGCTTGAACTCAAACTCATAAAATAAACGAGCTAAGTTTGAACAACATACAGCTACGCTCGGCTCATTTGTGCCCTTAATTGTAACATGGATGTTGAAGTTTTAAAAGGTACGCAATTCCAAGTCTAACTTCAAAATGTTTCTGAAGCAAAATACCATGCATCAGAAACAGTCATTTAGACATTTATAGTATTATCTAAATAAGATTGCATCAGTTATCCTTTTGGTAGTGTTACTAGTTATTACTAATTAGTTTGCATCACTCCAGACCACCATAATACAAGTAGCATATATATTCATGATCCATAACAGTTTATGAATATAACATTTTCTTGGATAATTTCATTCCTAAAGTTTATGTTGCATTTTGTGTGAGTACACATTCTTTAATGATGAAATGAGTAATTGGCAAGCTTGGTAAACATGGCACAAATTTTAAAAATATATATATGTTCATTCGATAGCACATCAAAATTTTAAAAACTGTCCAAATTCTCACATCATTCTACTAAGCACGTTATGATACAAACCAGGTAATACAACCATGAAACTCATTTCTAATATTGGGGATCAATAGTGGTTCAAAATCACAACAGATGAAAGAAGGTAAGGAACTGTAAGAGAACGGAATTCATTCAAAGGTTATCTAAGAATTGTTACTAAATAATGTAACTAATTATAATTCTTGGCATGGTAACATGTAATAGAGAATGGACAAATACATGGAGTTGAAAATTACGAAAAAAAACATTCATTTCTATTCAAACCTTACATTTTGAGTATGTTCTACCTAACTTAAATATTCTTCCCAAGACTATCACCTCCACTCTGCATGCAACTTCCATCCCCATCACCTTGCAGGCAACTTTTGCATCAGGTGCCTAAAACGTGGTATAATTTGTTAATATATTAATATTATATAATTATATATAACAGGCGAATGTGGCAAGGCAATTATCTCCTCACCTCGGGCACCTCACACCTTGAAGAACATAGTTGTTCACAGTTCGGTTCAGTTAGATTTCATGTTGATTTTTCCAAAATCAAAATCAAACAAAAAATGGAACAAATTGAGCTAGTTCGGTTGAACCCCAAACCGATGGCAAACCAGCAGTTCAATGTATAATATTTGTTTATAAAATAAAATAAAGGTAAAAATAAACAAGGTCAATCTTAAGTTTAGTATTTTATTTGTAGGATAGGAGAGAATTATCACTTTGATATTATTTGATATAGATTTATAAAAATATATAATCAATATAATGCACAAATAAACTGTCTACCAGTTTATTGGTTCTATTCGGGTTAGAAAGGGGCCAAACCATACCAAACTGATAAAGATTTAACAGTTAAGTTAGGTTCAAAGAACCGAACGGTCTAACTTCCAAACCAAACTGAACCAGCCATGTTGGTTCGGTTTACTGGTTTCCCATTTCACCTGAGCATCCCAAATTGATTAACTCCAATTTTCATTACGAAGGGCTACCAAAATATTTGATCAAACACGAGCACATTAAAGGAAGAATAAAATATTATTTTGAAACTCTGCTTAATGCTAGTTTTGCTAGAAATATAAAAGGCGTAAAAAAATAATAGGGCATAATATGTATTATATTAATAGAATCAGATTTTCAGAAGTTAAAAGACACTAAAAAAGGATGAAAACAAGCAAGGAATGTAATCCCAATAGAATCCATATTGAAATGTGAAAATATTGAAAGATTTATAAGTGCATTGGTTAACTCAATCCTTTAACAAAATCTTAATCTCTAAAAAAGTCAAATGAAGAGACAAGGAGCACCATAATACCTACTTTTGAAAGGAAAAATAGATATATAAAATTCCTCCAAATATAGAGGTGAAATTCAAAAATCATACTATGTTGAGAAAAAGAGTTACAAAGTATCATTTACAAGAATTACAACTATTTCAATCAAAAAATTTGGATTTATGCTCAGTTGGTCTACAATTGAAGATATCTTTATCATTAAAAACTTAATAGAGAAATATTGAAGTATGAAAAAAAATTACATGTGGTGTTTATTGACTTGAAATTCATTCATGATAGAGTTCCAAGAGATATGATGGGTGTTGGCATGAAAGATGTTGCATGTTAAGTATATAAAAAAAAACAAAGACATGTATGATAGAGTAATCACTAGAGTACAAGGTCAGAGGGGAAACAAGATATTCTTCTATTTCAATTAGCTTACATCAAAGATCTATAATAAGTTTCTTTATATTAGTTATGAATGAATTAACCAAGAATATACAAAATGGCATATCATGAGCATAATGTTTGTAAGAAATATTGTTTTGATAGATGGCACACGATAAATTAATAAAAAAATAGAACTTTAGAGAAACACTTTATAATCTAAGTATTTTAAAATAAGTCAAACTAAAACATAATATATATTATAAAATTAATGAAAACCAAAAGAGAAAAGATAAGGGGATTATTTTGAATAGAGTGACATTATCTTAAAGTACTCAGTTTAATTATCTTGATTTAATTATCCAAAAAATGAAGAATGTGATGAAGATGTTAATCATATGATTAAAGTAGAAAGTGACAATTGGCTACATGGTTCTAATATGAGCAGAAGATTCTACTAAAGTTCATCAATTTGGTATCAAAGCCAGTGCCAACTTATGTCAACGAGACAATTGTATGCTATGTGGGACAATTTTGCATTTGATGTCACATTGCCAGTGTATGCATACACATCAGATATTTTATCTAAAGAGCAAAGGAACTACATCTTGAAAGCACTTATTGGTTTGGTTGCTCCAAGTTTCATTGTGATTGATCATGAACTTGTTGCCTCAGCCAAGGTAACTTGCTGGGACCAAGGTGGGCACAAGCCTTCCCAGAAGAGCTTGGCGGTATTGCCATCCACAGAATGTTAGCAGTGGCCTTCAAGGTGGCAGTTGGATTGTCTCTGGTTCTCCTCTACATTGGTGCACAAGGTACAGCCCCTCTTCCTGGTGGGTTGGGGGAGATGGCTCCTGTGGCAAGGCTCTTTCTCACCAAATGGTTAAGTGTCCCCACCCTTTCTGGCATGGCTGTCATGGTGGCTCGGGTTCCCAGGACCTTGGCAGTTCTCTGATTGTGTGGGGAGCAACCAAGGGGGGCACAGATGCAAAGTAACACCAGATGGAGTAGGCAATCCTCCCTGCTCCTGGGCTTCTGTCAACATCATGAGGCTTTCAGCTGAATCCAAACCTCATTGGAGGAAACTGGTGGGAGATATAGGCCGCATAGGAGAAGTGGGACTTGGAATGGCAAAGAGGGACTAGGTAAGGGTAGATGCACCAATAGCAACTGTTTCTACCCCTTTTTATCTTTTTTCTCACGCAGCCAGTCATCTTTCTCCTGTGGTGTGCAGATGGTGGTTTCTTTTCTTTCTACTTGTTTTTTGGACTCCAAGGGCAAATGCCACATCAGCCAACAGCCACCAACGTTAAATGTTTTTCTGCGTACCCACTTCTTCTCGACTGAACTCTTCTTTTCTAGAGCTTCAACGTTATCCGGCGCTTGCACGCGCTTCCAGAGGAGTTAATGTTCGCCGTTAAGATATATATATATATAAATTTCACCGACTCCGATCGTAGAGATCGAGGAAGAAACATTTAATTAAGATTGTGAAATAGCTCAGGTATACAATATGGTTAGGTCAGACAACTGTCAGCCTTTTCTCATCAAACTTTCCTCAACCGAATATTAACATTAAGCCTAAACATTAATTTCACTCATTTGAATATACTTTCCTACTCTCCAGAAATTCACATCTTACAAAGGCTGTGGAGTACTTGGCCAGAGGTTTTTGGGCTCCATCTGTCCCCCCTGATTTATTTCTTCCTTTATTCCTGATTTCATTATTCTTTTCTCCAGCTTGATCCATAATCCAGGTCTGATAGTCATGGGGCAGCTCTTTTGACACTGGTTTCCTGTCCCGCCAGCATTTCAAATGGACAAGAAAATAAAGTCAGCAAATAGAACTTAAATTATATTAATAATACTAATATTGGAACATTGCTCTCAAATCTAAGTCTTCATGACCCTACTAGGGTTTATGTAGACATCTTAATAAGAATTGTTGGAGCATGGCCAAGGACTAGACTCAAAGGACATATTGCGAAGATGACGAACATGCGGCAAGTTCCACTTCCATCTCTAAGAACTAAATTAATGAGAATTAAACTGAATTAAGAATACGACGATCTGAGTGGCCAGTGATAGGGTCCTCCCATTGAGAGCCTCTCCCACTGTTAAGTTGGTAAATTTCCCCTGATGACCTCAATGAGATTCCTTGTTGCTAGGCTAAGGCCATGAATGCCTAAATGGAGCCGGTTAAGACCATGATTTAATCTCCAAGCTAAACGTAGTAAAAATATTCAAATAAATCTTCCAATGTCCTTGAGACACAAAACCTGAAAGTGAGGATGAGCAGTAAAATTGGTGTGTTTAGCTATTTGGGCCTAAAATGGGCTTAATATGTCCCTGCCCAATAAACTTCTTATTAGCCCAATTGATAGGCCTGATGATGCAGCTATAAATGGGCGCCAAAAGAAACAGTCCTGGCTGACTGCTTACATACTTTGTTGGTCCACTCCAGCCCAACAAGTGCGCAGGCCCTCTTTTCTTCATACATTCAGTACTTTTTTGTCTGTTTTATATAAATATTTGAGGCCAACAGTTTCCATGCAACAGATAAAAATGCAAGAGGCACAGATGTCCAGGTACATTGTAACATCCTCAGATTAATAACAAAAGGCTTTGTGAGAAGTATGAAATAAAAGAACAGAATAACTACACACGAATACAGGTAAATTGTCTGATATGGTCATGCTATGAGCATGGACAAAGTTGATGAGTGACAACCATGGGGACCCTGACCTTAAGGAGCAAGAAAGATCCATTAACTTAAAAACAAGAAATAAAAGAACAAAAAATTGGTTGAACATAAAGGTACCTTCGGTGTGGTTTTGCTAGAGGAGATATCTCAACAGGATAATCTAGAACGAATGTTGGTTGTTGAAGAGTGGGCTCAACAACACTTTCGAAAACCTGGATCAGTAACATGATACATCTTGTTAACAAGTCATATTTCTAGTTAAGTATCTTCTATTACTATTTATAGTAAAAAATGAATAAAATGAGATACCTAATTGACAAGAGTTTCTAGTGGTTTTTTAAGACGTTTAATTACAGTTCAGAAAATGCCAATATGAACACTGTAGAATAAACAGCTAAAGTAAAATAACTATCTTTGAGGCAAAAACACATAAGATAATTACAAACCGCATGATTTGTTCTCTTGGAGAGTTTGTCAGACAGATTGAGACTTAATAATTGCAATGTCTTTAACGGACTAGCACAATGAAAAGAATTCGGTAATCATCTTCATAAACCAGAGGAAACAACTTAAACAAGCTTCTGCTAGAGCTTGAAATTTATTAGATCAGCCAAAAAGAACCACCGACATTCTGATTCTCAAAAGGTCCACTCAAACTCCTGCAGAGATTCTTGAAAGACTGGGGAAGAGAAAAACAAGTTACTCTTAGCATGGATTCTACATGGACTACTCATTTTTCTGAAAGTGGATGATACAACAAACTTTATATAAGAAAAGTAAGGGTAAAGAGCTTAAGTACAGGGATTCCAGTTCAAGACCCACAACCATCAACAAAAATGTACAGAAACATGAAGGATGTCCTTCACAAACAAACAGAAAACCCCACACCCCACCCAGAGAAAAAAAATGGATCTTCCAGTCTAACACAATGTAATCCGTATGTCTTCTTGCCATTCAGTCAAAAAATGATTTTAGCCTAAAAAAAATTCCACTCTCATACCAGGGCAATGGAAAAGCTGCTTCCTCAACAACACATCTTCGCTAGACTTGCACACAATGCACTTTTCTCTGCTTATTTCTATCAATCTTGCACAAAGAATAGGTGACAACATTCCCAGGCTAGGCAAACCAGATGCCCCTTCTCATAGGTATGAACTGAAGATGATTAAACCCTCAGGTCACTGTTGGTATAGGGATAAAATAGAAAGGAATAAAGAAAAATCATTCCATGTTACTAATCTTATCATCATTATGTTTGGTTTAAGGTAGAACATAATTTGAGAAAAAGCTTATCTTAAGTTTGGTACAACAAGGATAAATTTAAGGGTAGAACGTATCTTTCTTATAGCTTCTATGAAATCTGATGTATCTACTAAAAATATCAAAACTAATATTAAAGTAGTTTAGATACTGTAACCAAAAACAGACCCTAAAACTGTTCGAGTCGTATGTGACCTGCCATCCTCTTCATCAATCCTGATGGCAGAATCCCCATCAATCACTGTTTATAACTTCATGTTCATGTATGAACATATATATAGAGAGAGAGAGAGAGAGAATTTGTCAACCGGAGAACTGGGCTTTGCAAAAAAAGAAGGAAACTATGAACAGAAGAAAGTAACAGTCCAGGTGAGCTGAAGCGCTTTACAGGGTCCATTTGTTGAGCACCTCACCGATGCAACTAGTCGTGGCCTGTGACTCAATATTAATGGATGGGCAGATGGCCCATGGCCACTCGTGTCAACAATGGTCATCAGAGGTGGTCCTGGATGATGGGAGAAGGCCATTCATGTCTAGAGCTCGGGAGAAGTCTACCACAAAAAGAGAAAGATAAGGTTGTCGCCATGAGAGGAGATGTCGTCGTAGAGGTAGGCCACCAAAGAGAACGGGAGATCGCTGGGAGGCTGCTGTGGAGAACTCAAGTACCCAACCCATCTTATTCGCAAATGTGAGAATTTGGGTCAAGTTATTCCAGAAGTTAATGAGGATGACTTAGTCTTCATCCCTAGTTTTAAGAATAAACCAGGTTAAGTCAAGTCATGTTTAATCTTATTTTACGAATATAACAACAGTTGTTTAAGGATAAGTTGAAGATATCTGTGTGAACCTCTTTTTTCTGCGTCTGTTCTTTAGAAAGAAAGACATCTCCGGACTTTTCTAGGAAAATAGGTGATATCCTAAAAATATTATGTAGTCCGGTGATAGTTTTAAAAATATTAGAACCGAGGTTCGGGTTCTTTGAAAATTTCATTTTTGACCCTTCTCCGCCGGATGGTGCGAGTATCCGGCGTTAACTTACATCGAGCAACGGCTCGAACGCCTTTGATTAACCGTCGCGGCAACCTGTTTTCGGAGACATGCACATCCACAACATAAAATAAAGAACTCAAAAGGGCAGCGGCCTTTTGGGTCCGATCAGATGCAAACCGTTTTGTTCGGGTTTGATTTTATTTGTTTGTTGGTTGACTTTTGGGTTGACTTGAAAGTCGGTTTTGAGTTTTGGAGTTTGAATCAATTTGTTTGATTGATTTGGTTTTGTTGTTTATTTTGGTTTCAGTTTGACTTTTAAGTTTGTTTTGGTTTAGGTTGTATAGAACCTGTTTTTGATTTTAATTTTGATGTGCTTAAAGTGTTTTAAGCAATTTTGGTATTTGTTGCTTGATTGATTTGTTTGAATTTTCAGATTCTGGAATTTTCAGATTTCTGGATTTTTGGTTTTTTGAGTTGGTTTTGATCCACGTTTGAGATGTTTGAAATGTTGTTTATTTGATTTCTTTTGGGAAGAAGTTAATGGATTTTAAGTGGATTTTCAGATTGCTGAAAATCAGATTTTTAGAGCCAGTTAGAATCTGTTTTAGTTGATTGTTCAAATCTGATTTTTTTATTGCAGATTGAAATCTGGTTTTTTTTTGTTGACAGATTTAATTTGAATCTGAATTTTCTGTTTTGGCAGATTTTTTATTTGAAATCTGATTTCGGTTTGGTTTGTTTCAAAACCGGTTCAATCTTGTTGAAGATCGGTTGCTTGTTGAACCGGAATGAGTTGAATTTCAGATTTGATTTAATTCTGTTTTTTTATTGTTTTGATTTTCAGATTTAATTTAATTCTGTTTTTTATTTTCTGTTTGAATTTCCAGTTTGGGTTTGAAATGATTTTATTTTTGGTTTGGCGGTTTGCATCGCCTCCGACCCATCGGGTCACTTTGAATGCCCGGTTTCATGCATCAATATGAACATCGAAGCTTCATTTCATTGAAAGATGGGGTGAAGTACATCGGTGTACAATGTGATTGGTCCTTCCCCCAATATAGGTTTATCTCCACTACTTTGGAAAAATTTTGGCATTACGACGGCATGCCGGCTATTTTTCCAACTTAGTGAAAATTTACCCATCCAAAATAGCCAGCCTTAGCTTAGCCATATTGGGGGAAGGAACCGCTGGCTACGGGAGCATGCCCGCGCCACCGTCCGGATCGACATCCCGGGACGTACCCGGGGGGAGTCGTCCAAGGTTGGAGTCCCCGCGAAGGGTGGAGTCCTTAATTTAATATTGCTTTCGCATTCTGGATTTTTTATTTGTTCATTTTTGGAACAAGGCCATGGAGGCCGGTTCAATTTCATCGGCGTTCCGAGCCGGCCTTCAATCTTCATAGGCCCGCCGGGTCTGTTTTGTACTGTTTGGGCCGGAAGGGCCTGTTGGGGAGCTGCTGCACTTCTGGAGCTGCCTCACCGGACCGACTTGGAAGGCCACCCGGCTAAGCCCATGGCCCGTCGTACGGTTTCCAAGGGGGGCCGGGCTGTCACCTTCAAGTCGGCCCACCTTCAAACCTCTGTCCACCGCTTCATTGGACCTCTGCAGAACCTGTTTTGGGAGTTTTTTTTTTCTCCCCTGCTGCAGCGGCCTGGAGTGTGAGCAGAAGAGGCTGAGACATGACCTGTGTAGGGTTCTGATTTGGAGACCGAACAGGACCTGGTTGAGGTCTGATTCAGGGACCTGTTTTGGGCCTGTGTGGGGGTCTGATTTGGAGACCGCCTGGGACCTGTTTGGGGTCTGTTTAATGGGCCACGAGGAGGGCCAGGACAGCAGGCTGAGAGGAGGCCGATTGGGGACCTGTTTTGGGCCTGGATTGGGGGCCGGATTTGGACTAGCAATGGACCTGGATTGGGGTCAGTTTGAGGCTGGGAATGGACCTGTTTGGGGACCAGAACCGGGTCACAAGGGGACTGTTTTGGGGTCTGAACATGGACCTGCAGGCGGGCCGAAACATGGGCCTGGGGACGGGCCGAACATGGGCTGTATATGGACCTGGATTGGGGTCGAGTATGGGCTGGGAATGGACCTGTTTGGGGACCTAAAAATGGCCTGTTCAGGGGTCAGTGTAGTCCACTCTAAGGGGGTTTAGTTGGGCCGAGATGAGGCATTTTCTGCAGATGAAGAAAAGGCAGAAAAGGGCTGCTAGAACAGGTCGAAAAGAGTGCCCTTAGAGGGCTACATAGCTAGTACGTACTGCTCCTTCCTACCTTGTCTTCTTCTTCTCTTCTTTCTCTTCTTCCTCTTGGCGGCAGGCAGCAGGTGCAGTGGGCAGCAGGTGCACAGTGGGCAGCAGGCGCAGTGGGCAGCAGGTGCACAGTGGGCAGCAGGTGCAGTGGACAAACTGGCAGCCTATCGGCATCTGAAGCAGCCCCCCTGCTGGCTGGTGCGCCCCCCTCTTTTTATAGAGGCTGGAGGGGGAGGTGAAGAGCCAGCAGGTGGCTGTACGTGGATGGCTTTTGGCCTTCCCCAAGACTGCTTTAATTGGCCTTGACCAGACCTTTGAGTTCTCCCATAGAAGACTTAATGGCCATGCATTAATCCTTGAGTTCTCCCATGTTGACCTGCCTTTTGGGTTTCCCCATGCAATTAATGGGTCAAGGATGGGGTGGCAGGCTTGGTGCGCACAGGGGTGCTGATGTGGCAGGGCTGGTGCGGCTGGGCCTGTTCACACCTGGCCGCAGGTGGGCCCGGGTTCCTGGGCCAGCAGGTGGCCGCGGCCCACTTCTCCTTTCCTCTTAATGGGTTGTACGTAATGGGCTTCAAGGGTTAAAAATCAGTCAATTAAATTAAGAAAGACTGGGCCAGCTGGAATTTGTGCCAATGGGCCCAATTTAGGACCTGTTTTGAGTATGACTGGACTTGATTTGACCCAATTGAGGGCCAATCTAGTTGGCAGTTGACCTGGACTAGTTCTTCTATTCTTTCTTCATTTTTTTTGCTGTGCTGCCCCTCCTGTTTTTTTTTCTGAAAATTCTGACGCCAACAATATCATTCTTTATCCTGTTACCAAACAAAGCCTCAAAGGCTGAGGATCTATCTGGCTCAAAGTTTGCCCAGACAGTAATTGAGCTCCAAGACTTGGCCAAAAGTTGAATGGGCCTGAAGGTTTGATTTACCATTAAATGTAGGACCGAGAAAAAGAAAGATATCCAAATTTTAGTGTGATCTATTTAAAAATTAGAATCAATTTGGAATCAAGCCTCCTCCCTCCCTCCCTTCAATTGTTTGTTTGACCTTATACATAATACACAATATGTCAAAAAGAATATTGTATGTGATCGTTTCAATCTGTGAAGCAATCATCTTGGCACTCTTGCAGCAAGGCAACCAGTCACCTCAACAACCTATCATCTCCATTTATATAAAGACCAGAAACCTTCATACCAATAGTGAGTATCATGGTGTTCGAAAACAAAATAATAAGAATTATAGGATTAACTGATGCAGATCAAGGTTGGGTATTGTTTTGTTCAACTTTTTTCTAAATCAAGTTGATGCAGATGTCTGATTGTGAACTTTAACAGATATGCCAAGGGTGGCTGGAGGTATAGGAAACCGAGAATGCAGGTTTGAGGTACTGATGTAACCTCAAGAATTTAAAAAATTTTAAAATTTGATATATCTTGACGTTTGATTTAGCATTGACTATTAGGAAAGTAGGTGATATTCCATAAGAGTATTAGCTAGGTCAATGATATGTATAGAAATATAAATTAAGGTTGTTAGGTTCTTTCAAATTTTATTTTGACCTCTCCCCATCAGACTTGCAAAATACCAATGTTAATTGCATCGAACAACCATTCGAATACCCTTGATTATCCGCTATAGTAATCTACGAAATAGAAGACATACATCCTCAAAAATAAACATATTGGGAGCAACAGCCTCATGAACTTGATGGAATGCAAGCACTTAATGCATTTTGAATTTGGTTTGATTTGATTTGTTTTTTATGGGTTATGACTCAATGTATTTTTATCTTTGAAATTCATTAAGGATTTAATTTGAGCTGATTAAAGTCTGTCTGGCAATCTGATTTGGTTTTTGACTTGATGTCTTTTGATTTGAATAACTTAATTTGGGTTCGATTTGGATTTGTTCAAAGATTGTGGTTTGGTTTTTGGCTAACCATGCATTTCTCTTGAAATCGTGCAATTGAGGTTTTAGTTTCAGATTCCTTGTTTTTTTTTATTGGTGGATTTTGATCCTAGATCTTGGACTTTGAAGGCCATGGAATCTGTTCAGATTTGGGAATGTCCTGTTCTCATGTTCGAATTTCAAATTTGTGTTTTTGGTAGCGGGAATTTGGGATTTGGACTGTTAGATCTCATTATCTTTTCATTAAGATTTTACGTTTCAAATTTTAGATTGGCAAATGTTTAGATTCAGGATTTTAATTTTAATGCTTCTGATTTGGGTTTATCTGAGATTCATCTGGTTTTGGCAATTGAAAAAAAAAATATCGACTTTAGATTTTAATTCTCAGGTTTGTGGATTGATGGGTACATTTTAATTTCGTTTTGGTGAATTTGGGTTTTCTTTGGATTGGTCAATAAGATTTGACATGTTGATAATTTGTTTTGAGTTGGGTTGATCTGTTTACTATGTTATGAATTTGATTTTGTATCTTTCCATCTTGTCTTCCAGTCATGATGTGTTTTGGTAGATTTGAAATTAAATGGGGAAATTTTGATAAACTTCAGGCTTAAATTAAGCTTTTAAGAATTCAAGTTGTAGATTTTTAAGTGTTGAGTTTGATTGGAATCTGGTTTGAGATTTGTTATGGTTTGAGTTTTGATTTGAATTGATTAAGATTTGGAGCCCTTTTGAATTATTTCTGAATACAATTGACCTTCTGTTTTCGTGGCTTAGATATGCTATGTTTTGATTCTGCTATTTCATTTAAATCTTGGACTTTATTTTAGGTTCAATTTGAATTGATTTAGTTTTATGTTAAATTTAATTTAAGGAGTTGCATTCTCTATTAAGACTAGATCCCTGCATCGGTCATATTTTGAGATGTTCAGTTTGGGATGTTCTGTACTTCTGTTCAACTTTTCCATTTTTGAAGATTTCAGATTGTCTGGATGAAAGGGTTTGATAATGCGGAGCTCTTTATTCAATTTCAATTCTAACAGTCTGAAAAGTCAATTTTGCCATTAATGCCCCAAACCCTCTTTTGCTTCAGTGATCAGGCCTACAGATTTGCACTTACCACATGGGTTTTATAAAGTCTGTCCCAGATTTGTGTGTTTGAGACTTTAAGCAAGAATTCCCGTGTCAGACTGTCGAACTTTGGATTTTGAAATAGCATCACAGTCGACTTCTCTGGCTACCAGCTAAAGCAGTCTATCCCTTATCTTGGTCCTGATATCTTCATGAATTTCAGAATCAGCCAAAGCCCTCATTATTATTTATGGTATCTTTCAGACACGTTAAACTTTATCATCATTTTTTTAAGTTCCTTCTCATGTGTTTGCATTCCATCGAGAACTGATAAGGCCATCTACTCTCCATTCAACATCCACTGTGCACTGAACATGAATTTTCATTATTTGCTCAGTTTGAAGTGCATGGCTCAGAAATTCCAACTCCCACAACTTGAATAATTTGAGATCAAATCCACTCAATTTTTGATAGATATTATGGAATTTGTCTCGATCAATTTAGGATAGTGTACCCAGTCTTTGATAGGCATATGGATATTCTTCTCATTGATTGATACATCTCATTAATACCCGGTTCGGCATGCCGGCATGTTAAACATACACAACCTCCCCTGGCTTAATGAATATTTTTGCTCCTTGTCAAGGCGTGGTAAGATGTTTGGGTCTTTATATGACCTTTATATGTCTTCCTTAAAGGGTCAAGGGGCTTGCATAAAGTCGGCCCCATACTTACCCATATTTTAGAATCTTTTGAGTTAAGCCAAGACCATGGGGTGTGTATAAAACTGGCCCCATGCTCGTCTCACTTTGTTTGATTAGAGTGATAATTTTTTTATTTAATTATCACTTGGACTGTTTATTTTACTAAATTTTCATGACCACTGACCTATTTAAAACACTGTTCTGGCCCAATTGGGCCTGCAATCAGTTGGTTAAGTCCACCAGGCTTGTTAATGGGCCAAGACCCCATGGGCCTCCCCATCAATATGCTGACCTGGCAGAACCTTCCTCTTCTTCTTTTTTCAATCTAACCCAGGTGAGCCCCACACCAACTCAACCCTCACGGTCACTTAACCTTTCACAGCACCGGATAGAGCCAGCCGAACTCAACGGGTCGGGGGTTCGAAGGCATCGTAAGGGCAAACCAGGAGCTCCTTCGGGAGACAGCACTGCAGACCCTGGCCACCTCGACTGCAGCGGAAGAGGTCAAAGATCACAGTGGCAGTGGACAGTGGAGCCCCCAGCGGCTGCGGGTATCACCGGCTGTGGCTGGCTCTCTTGACGAAGTGGGCAGGTTCCGCAAGCGCGACACTCAGACTTGGCAGGGTCAAGGTTCCAGGGACAGGTCTTCGGCGGCAACCATGGATGCAGGGGGCAGCGGCAGAAGTCGAAGAACCTCCCGACAGTCGTGGTGACGACGGCAGCTATCACAGGTTGCCACGGATGCGGGAGAAGAAGGCAGTTGACAGTGATAGAACAGGGGACCTCTGGTGTCGACGCCGATAGCGGGTGAGTAGCACCGTTTATCCTCCAACTCCCTCTCCCTTGTCTTGCGCCTCCAAACTCTCTCCTCTCTCCGAAATATCCTCTCTTCCTCCCTCTCCCTAAGCCAATAACGACCCTTTTATAGGCCTCCGACCCTTGTGTTATCGGAAGATACATAAATCGGCAATCCTTGTTCAAGTTGGACTCGGAGTCCCCCGGGTACATTGGTGGAAGGTCTTGGAAAACTTGCCTTCAATAGACTCTGACTAAGAGTTGGATTCCTTCACAAAAGCCTGCATAGACCAACTGACACCGTAAGCTTTCCTAGTTCGCCGATCATTTCTGTCCGCATTTTTCGACCTTGTTTCTGATTTGATATTGGGGCAGGTTCAAGAGAAGTCCAGCTAGGAACCGCGAGGCCTCCAGTTATAGGAGGAGTTTGACCGGGAGTAGCTCAAGTCAGCTGTGGCCTTCATTGCGGTAAGTCTCCGATCAAGACTCCACACATTCCTTCTTTTGCCATTTTTTTAAACAGACTTTGGCTTATCTTCCAATGCTCACACTACTCCTCTCTTATTAGCAAGCCTTGCAACTACCATTACCATGACGTACGAGCTGCGTCAAGCGGACCGACTTACTTGCTTGCCCGTTTGATTGCAGGCTTATAGTGTCCGGAATATATGTATATGACCAATTGTATACAGCCAGGGCAATTGTAACCTTTATGCAATAATTTTTCCTTTTTCCAGTGATATGCCACCTTTGCAAAACTGTAGGCAGGTGAGAAATTGATTAATACATGGCTTGCTTGCCATCGATATTTGGTCCTCCCTAATCCCTTAATTCCATCTTATAGAGAGATAATCTCTCCTTTGGAAAATTTGAGTGCCAACAAGTGTCCCCCATGGGTGATTCCCCAGAGACAAAAATCGTCGGGGAATTAGCCTGTGCAAAATAATTGTGCCATTGTCTCTCACTTCTTTCTTTGCATTGTAGTCTCTTAATGACGTCTCCTTGTCTTTTAACAAGCACACCATGATCAGGCAAAGAATCCCTCGTGCTCGTACCCATCAGCGTGATGTTGATGTTAGGAGCACTTCAAGTGACACAGGTCCATCCTCTAAGAGTGACTGTCTTGCAGTGTTGCTCATGCCAGTTCCAAGCTGCTTGCCTCAAAACAAGTTCAGACAACATGACTATCACTTGTCTGCCTTGGAGAATTTAGGAATTATGATTAGCACAGAACATGTAGATCTTCAACTCATTCAACATAGGCACATGCATTTCACATATAGCCGGCCAGCTCATTATCCTATTCACTATCCTTCAGAGGATGCATTGTTACAGTTTATTCGGAGCCCGTTTCCATTAGGGAAAACCGAAATTGATCACATGTAAGCAAAAGATAAGCACCGTTTAGAATGTGCCATATTGCAGGGCAGAGATATCTTGTAAGGTACAGTGACATTCTCATACCCCTCTTTTCTCTTGGGCTTGTGACACCATAAATGCAGCTCACTCTGCCATCAACTAGGCCTACTGGATGAGTTTCAAGACAAATACTTAATTTCTCATGATTTCCAACATGGAAATGAAAGCTGAACCAAGCACGCAATTCTGATTGGAACGAAGCATGGGGTTGTTTTTGCTACCAAACAGTTCCAGCTTCAGTGATGAAGGCTATGACGGCTGTTGTCTACTCGACAACATCCTAGCACACAAGTAGACAATTGGTATGGCCGCCTTTTCATGGAGCTCTTTATGGCTATGTTCCAAACTGTAATGGCATGGCTTCAGCTCCTACTTTTCTCTCTAATGCATATTCTTTACCCTTCCTCTTCTTCTTCATAAGCATGAATTCAACCTCACACTTACTTTCTTTTGTAATGAACTATACCACTAGTGACCCATAAAACCATATTCAAGGAAGGTGGGATCAGATCATGGAAAAGCTAGGGGCAATCTTGATCGAGTCTGGATCAGGATAGGACAGATCATATAATCTGGTGGAAGCCAAGAATTGACAGGGATCAGCCTGATTGGGCTCATAGTCAGATTAGGCCTAAGGTGGTGTTTGATAATGCTAAAATCTAAAATTTGAATTCTGAGAATCATCTCTTACATCTAAATTTATCATGTAGATATCTGAAAACTTAATAGCTAAGGTTGTTTGATAAAATATCTGAATTTGAAATTTGAATAGATAAGACTGTTTGAACTTTGAAAAAACATCTGAATCTGACAACTCAATATATTACAAGATTGTTTGATGAAACACTTAAATTTGAAATTGTCTTCGAAGATAGTCATGTCGATTCTTCAAATGATTACGTGCTAAAAGCACTCCAAAATTATTTTTCATTTTTAGTCTATCTCAAGAGTCTTTATTTGATGAAATTTTCATCTTTCCAAAAAATTTTACGTCTTCGATGCAAATATATAAAAAATATTATCTCCAACTAAATCTAGCGGAGTTCCTCATGGAACTTGAACCTACATCCCGTCATGTGAAAAAAATGAATTAAACACATTAAGTAAATAAAATTTGACAAGAAGTATGTATAACTAATCATGATAAAAGTGAACAATAAACATATACTTAAATGGGAATACTAAGTAAAAAGGCTAAACACATAATGGAATTGAATATTAAATGGCAATACTGAGAATGTTCGATAAAGTGGCATGTGATATCTAAATGTGAAATCTGAATTGATTAATATAATTTAATAATTATAAATTAATATCTTAATTTAAAAATTAAACATTTTAGATATTATTTTATAATCATAAAACAAGTTTAAAAATATTTTTAATTAAAATATAAATATTTTAGTCACCCCATTTTTTATGATTAAAAGTTTATAAAGATAAAGTATAATCTTGCTAAGTAAATTTGTCTAGTTAGATTATTTATAAAATAAATAAATTTAAAGAAGAAAAGGTATAAATCTGGTAATTAAATGAAATGTTATTAATAATTTATATTATCATGTGTTGTGACTTGAAAATTTATTAATGAAAACAAAATACAATAATAATGATTAGGAATTGAAGATAAGAATACTTAATTATTTAAACAACTAAATGATTTTCCAAATTTTTTCTATATATGAAAATCACAAGTAAGTACCAAAGATTTTTAACAAAATAATATTTTAGTTTTAAGAGGTAGCAAAATTTCTGATCCTACATGTTACATCAGGTGTGGGCGACAAGTGGTGAAGTGATGATCTTATTATGTATTTATACTTCAGCTAAATGTGAGTTTCTCCATCAAATATTCACAATTTGCTTTTGGGCCTTTGGAACGTGGAAACCATTTCAGCGCTAAGTGGAGGTGCCTCCGCTTAATCATTCAGATCATAGAGACACTCAACATCACTGTTCAGACATATATTATCAAACTGTCTGAACATAGTCACGTCTGACCGAATCAGACCTAAGAGGTCATTAAGCCCAATCAGATGAAGGCTAAGTAAGGCCAAAGTCAACTGCTTCCAAGCTGGGATCTGCTGATCCTGGCCAATCTCAACATGTTGAGGCAATTGGGTTGACCACTTGAGCGGCTGAGCCAGCTGATTTCTTGCAGATTTTCTCAGTTAGGGCTGAAACCATTTTTCATGAATTTTCTGCTCGCATGATTCGGAATCAGCCAGTTTGGCTGATTAAAGTGATTAGCCTGAATCCAGACGATTTTGCTAGGGCTGAAAGCTCAGTTATGACCCTGCAAACTAAAGTTATTCAGATATTTTAACACCTGGGTGTAAAGAAGAAATGTCTCTACAACACTCTGAGTAGCCAAAATTAATCAGATAACCATTTAAAAATGGCAATAACCGAAAGTAAAATAATAAGTAACGGCTGCATCTTTTCTTGTAAACATTAATTATGCATCTCTTCCAGAACACCAGAACCAAAAAGATAAAGCAAGCCTAGTAAGAATCCCATGTGGTAAGAAAATATTTTAAAAATGAATGCAATGTCATTGAATGTTAGCAGCAATGGCTAACCTCATTAAGAACATGTCCGACAGATGGGCAAGATTGAATCAAAAGGTCATCTTTGTTTCCAGAGCCAAGTCCTAGAGCCCTTATTGTAGATTCCTTAGCAGCTTCTAGGCTATCCCCAAAACTAATGAAGTCAATACCAGTTTTCTCCTTGACAAGATTGTGCATAGTTTCCCGGCGCCAAGGTCGTTCCAAACAAATCTCACTCCCCTGAAACAGATGAATAAGGACTTTAACATATGTAAACATTAGGTTATTAAAGAAGCGAAAGAATACAAAGATGAATTAAAGGCATCATAAAAAGCCCAACTAGATCTGCAGTTTTATATCGTTAGTATCAATATCCACTAAAATCATTCTCCAAGATGTTGGTCACAAAATAAAATGATGAGTACACCCTAGAAAATAAGTTCATATTGAAGGAGCCATAATCCTAAATTTTTTGAAGTCAACTATATGGATTTATGTATCAAACAATTTTAGGCTACCCTATAAACCACACATTTTGTCTTTTTCATAAGAATATATATGGTATAGAGGTATGTATGTCAGGAAATATGGATGGCTTCCCAAACTTACTAAGTGTAGACATGAGTCTAGATTGGTTTGGAAGAGTCATCCAAGACATATTCCCCGTTAAGAACGTTTCCCCACATTTGCAAATATTTGAGGTTATAATGTGAGTTCATAAAATATAATAGAACTTCTCTCCACCTAACTTGAATCATTCTGGTGTTATTTATATCAGGCACAGGCTAGAATACCTGTGAATATGAAACATAGTAATGTATCAAATGAAACAATTAATTCACATCCATAGTTGTTAAGGCGGCCAAGACGCATAGTTGTCAAGGCGACAAGGCGACCAAGGCGTTGAAAGGTACCGATTCCGCTTAGGCGACAGGCGGCCGCTTAGGCGTCGCCTAGGCGGTCAAGGCGGTATTCAAGGAAAGCTGAGTCGGGAGGTTGTTATATATAAACAAAACATAAATATAATTATATTTGTTATGTTATAATTGAATATGAGTGTTTTATCAATGCACATAAGTAAATATGATGTGTGTGTGAAAGAGAAGAAAGTTAAATAAATTTTTATAAAATTTAAGTATATAACTTATTTATGATTATAAAATTTATATATGTGCAATAGTATAAGTGATGGTAAAATATTGTTATAATATTATTAAATGGGGGGAGCGCAGAGTAGTCGGCTAGTCGCGGATCTTAATAGTATAAGTGAGACAGAGAGAGAGAGAGAAGAAAGAGCTGAAAAAGAACTTAATTAAGTATATAATATATGTTTATAATCATAAATCTTAAATATGTATGATAGTATAAGTGATAATACAATATATTAATATATTCAAACTATCATTAAATAAGTGTCCCTTGTGAGGGGTATCAAGGGAGAAAAACATCTCAAAAACTTTTTTTAATGATGTAAAAATACCCAAGGCGCCTTGCTTGGGCGCCTTGGCGGGCGCCTTGGGCGCCTTTTTGGCCCCAGACAAGGCGCCCTGGCAAGACGCCCTTGGAAAGGCGCCTTGCCGCCTAGGCGGGCGCCTTGACAACTATGCCAAGGCGATCAAGGCGACATAGTACCGCCTTGGCGATAAGGCGAGGCGTTAGGCGACGCCTTGTTTTATATAGTAAAATAGATAAAATAATAAGGATATATGTAAAAAATGATGCAAAATAACTTTGACACCATGCAAATCAATCAATAATGTGGGAAGTGCATAGTTACATAGACTAAATAACTTGACAAATTAGTTAATTTTACTATTTAAATTTTATCATCTATTAGTAAACACTTTAGAAATCATTTAACCCTAACTATTATTTCATCAAAATGTTAATTTATAGTCAAATTAACTATTAAAACTAGTCGTTTTTACTCTAAAACAACTTAATTATATGATATTGACACTTAATTAGCATTATTTATTATTAAAATAAATAAAATAGTTATTTAAGGCAATGGGCGCCTAGGCACCCATCGCCTTGCCCCCTCTGGGGGCGCCTTGTCGCCTAGGCGACGGCGTCGCCTAGGCGACGCCTTGAAAACAGTGTTCACATCAAATGTTCAATTTGGAATGGAAAATGAGACATACCGTTTTGTTCCTTTATTTGATTTTTTTTTGCAAAATTTCATATGAGTGTTGGTTTTTGTTTATTTATTTATTTGATTACTTTTTTTCATAATCTATGAATTATCTGGTTTTTAGTGGTTATTTTTTCTGATACATTTATTTATATTTCTCAGATGTGTTTATTTGTTTTCTTAATTTGATATTTTCATCTCTTATTAGTGTGATTTTTAAAATACTTCGATTGGTTTGTTTAGTCATTTTGTCAATGCTTGCATGGAATGCCATCTCGCCGAGATCTCGATCTCGCCAAGGGGGCCAAGAAACGAGATCGCCGAGATCTCATCCCATGTAGCCTGGGCCGAAAAAAAAATTTCTACGGGCGCTTTGCCACCCTAATTCCCCCCACAAGGGGCATTGCCCTCTTGACCCCCACAACCTGACCGCGCAGGTCGATACGCGACTACTCTGCGCCCCCCGTTTATGATAGTGTAAACATATTAATATATCTCACTATCACTTATACTATCGCATAAAAAATGTGCTACAAGTTTAATACCATATTAGTATTTAAAAAAAATTGTATACAAGTTTTAATCTTTTAGAAACACAAAGATCATCTTTTTAGTATTGAGAGTGCTTTGTACTTGTTCATTCACACAATTGATGTATAAATGCGTCATATATTTTCATATAAATTCATTGATGTACTCCTATCTTTATAAGATATTATGTTATGTTTCATACATATATACATTTTGATCCGAGAATCTAAGATCCGATCTTTTGAAATTTTTCCGAGATCTCTTCTCTTTCAACCCCCCGAGACGAAACCGAGATCCGAGACGGCAATCCTTGAATGCTTGTTTCTGATTTAGCCATCATTGTTCATTTTTATTTGTTTAGTTATACCATTTTTAATCATTTCATCATTAGGTGCTTGTTAATTTATTTGTTACGTTATATTATGTGCCATTTGTATTTTTAATTGATATGTTTTATTTATCATTATTTATTATGATTTTATTTTTCATTTGCTTGACTTGATGACTAAATTAGGTTTATTTTTTTCATGTAATAATTTTTGTTAACATTTGTTGTCATTTTAAGTATAGTATTATTAAGCTAATTTGATTTTATTATTTTATTGACACTTAAGTTGCTATTTAATTTTCACTTTGTTGCATTTACTTATTTAGTTGAAATTTAGATTAAATTTTATTTTTAAGTCATATACATATTCCTATGTTATTTATTTATCATAATCTGACTTTGGTTTGTAATAAAAAATTTATCTTAATTTTATTAAGAGCTATAGGGTACAAGCATTGCAACATAGCATAACAAAGAACATGATTATAAAAGAAATTTTATATTTCATTTCATATTCAATGTAAAATTACATCCAAGTACATAAAAGTGGGAGAGGCATAAAAACTCCATAATCCCCATTGGAATTGTCAAATTTTTTTAGCACAGTAAGGATGTCTTGAGATATTAAGGGTCATATGCCCCTTTAATCATCCACCCTTATAGAGCATAAATAGGGATATTATGTAGGATCATATGCCCTTACACGTTAAATCCCACTTATCTCCCTCCATTGGTATTATTTAGAGTATGTATAGAAACTAAGTGTTAACACCCTAAGTTTCACCTATCATGGCTCTTATATAGCATGTTTTAGCCTAAGAGTGTGAAGCCTTGGACTATCGGCTATCTTTTCCTAGTGCGTAGGGCACTTTTTTCTTCCTCCGTAGACTTGCTTTGCATTGTGGCTTGTATGGTGCCTTTTTATCTTACCCTTTTGGACAGTCTTGCTTGTTGCAAAATGAGAGTGGGGGTTACATTAACCAATTCTGGAATCGATTTTTTCCTTCATAAAATTAAAAAAACAAAAAGAAATGTCAAAAAATAGGAAATCCACGAAAAAAATCAAAAGGAACGAACGTAGCATTTAACATGCTTTAAAAAGAAATAAAATGTTATCCATACACGATAACATGATGTTGGCATCAAAATTTTCAAGAAAAACAAAATGTTAAAAAAATTAGAGACTTAAAATGAGGACAAGAGAGAAATTTGGTAGTGGGACCCACCTCAATGGCCCAATAGACCAGCTAGGCTTAATAAGCCTTAATGGGTCCAATATGTCCAAAGATGACCCAAGGGAATTTAAACAATGTCCTTCAACCCACTCAACTCATATTCGAGCAAAACCGAAGTTGGCTTGGAAATCTAACTCGAATCCGGTAAATTAAAAATAAATGGGTGTAAAGGGGCTTTGAAAAGGACTTTGGAAAGTTAATGGGCCCAAATAGTCAAAGGAATGGGTCCATTGAATAATTACCCCAACACATCAGAACAAATTGGGACAAGATCGAGAAAATCCGACTTCACCACAATGTCCGTCTAAGATTGAGCCGGACAACGCTCGAGACAGATTGAGAATCCAATCAACGGTCAGATAGTTATTCAAGAAATTTTGAATTTGAACGAGCGTCCGTACCCCATCACCCCAGGGGTAAAATAATCCAATCAACTATTGAGCTGGCCCAAAGGCTGAACATTTCAATTTCTCGGCTCAAGACTTTGGTCTCAAGAATATTGATATAATGAAATTAAAATTCAGGCAAAATAAGAATTTAATTGTATTTATTTGCAATCTTTGGGATTTTCGACAACCAATATCGCACTAATCAGAAAGATTGGTAAAATCGAAGGTTTGATGCAATTCAGAAGATCTCAATCACACATATTGATGGAATGTGAGATCAATGGCCATCGAGACACCTTCCAGATGTTTCTGAGCAAATTAAAAGGTTATTTAAATAATTTGACTGAAATTAATGTAAAATGTTGGATCGGGAGTATCTTGATGAAATTTAGGTTGGATCCGGTTTAAAAAATACCAGCCACCACCCTTCCCTCCTCCTACCAACACGCCATCCCTCTTCCCCCTATTTTCTCCTATGATTTAGGAGAGGATTTAGAAGATATTAAAGAGAAATATCATCTCATTGATTAAGGCATTAAAGAAAATACGAAAAGAAGACGGAAAGGAAGATCACGGCCAGTAGAAACTTGCCCAAAGGTAGGACCGCACGTAAGCTATCTCGAGAAGCTCTCTCTCTCCCACGGCAAAAAAATCAGGGGACAAAACAAGTCTCGATCGCCTATACCCATAGTTGTCAAGGTGCCCGCCTAAGGCGGCAAGGCACTTTTCCAACGGCGCCTTGCCAAGGCACCTTGTCTGGGGCCAAAAAGACGTCCAAGGTGCCAGCCTAGACGCCCAAGCAAAGTGCCCTGGGTATTTTTACATGATTAAAAAAATAATTTGGAGGAGTTTTCCCCCCTTGATACCCCTCACAACGGACACTTATTTAATGATAGTTTGAATATATTAATATATTGCACTATCACTTATACTATCATACATATTTAAGATTTATGATTATAAACATATATTATATACTTAATTAAGTTCTTTTTCAGCTCTTTCTTGTCTCTCTCTGTCTTACTTAATTTACCAAGATTAACTCTTTATCCAAAAATAAATACCCACACTTTCATAATTACATATATAAAATCACTTATCTACGACTACTTTGCGCTCCCCCCATTTAATAATATTATAACAATATTTTACCATCACTTATACTATCGCACATATATAAATTTTATAATCATAAATGTTATATACTTAAATTTTATAAAAATCTATTTAACTCTTTTTTTTACACACACATCATATTTACTCATGTGCATAGATAAAACACTCATATTCAATTATAACATAAAAATATAATTATATTTATTTTTATTTTTATGTATAACAACCTCCCGACTCAGCCTTCCTTGAATACCGCCTAGGCGACGCCTAAGCAGTCGCCTTGTCGCCTAAGCGGAATCGGTACCCTTCAACGCCTTGGGCGCCTTGTCGCCTTGACAACTATGATTTTTTATGATTTTTGGAAGGACCGATCCAGATTCCAGATTGCTTTCTTCCCCTTGGATCGGCTAATTCAATCAACCCCAATCCTGATTCCAATCTAGCTTTCCTTGGTTGTTTTGCTTCATAGGACCACCCAAGGTAAAAAGTAAGATTGCTACACTGTCAAAAATCATGCCAGTGGTGATACTAAGCACACAAGGATTAGCAGCAGGAACCAGCAAGTCTGTTATATCCATCAGAAAAGCATTGCAAGTTCTGCATCCTTGCTCATTTATTTATATCATATAGCTCAATACGGTACGTTTGTCCATTATTTTCTCAATAAGATTCATGATCAAATTTAACAAAAAGGAATCAATAGAATAAGATAACGAGATCAACCTTTTGACTACATGAGGCTTTATGCTTTCCTAGTCAACAATACCTGAGGATGCCAAATACTTTATTAGTTTCGTAAATCCAATGCTTATATTAAAGGTGATTAATCTCATAATTGCATGAAAAAACATATTGTTCATCAGAAGAATATGTTTATTGAAGTGATGCATCCAAAAATGAGTACTTTCATGAGAATCGATGAATTTTCATAATCATGCGACAAATGATATATATTCAAGAATATACAAGGTAAGACTGTCATTACTTTCATCCTAGTCAACTATGAGACAGTATCAATGAATAAAAATGAACGTTCTGTTTTACTGTAAGGATTTTTTTTGATCAATATATCCATAAACATCAAACAAGAAGCCGCAGGGGTTCACACTGAGTCAACATGTAACTGAACACAGTAGTGGCAGTAATAGTAATAGCTGTCATGTCCTTGCCTGATAGATGATATTAAGCTTCCCATGAATAACTTGGGCACAATGGGTAACAATTTCCTCTGCAATGTTCATCATGCTTTGATAATCTGAGTACGCTTCATACAACTAAATTTCAAGGTGAAATCAAAAGAACAAGTCATGATTCGTAAGCACAAAAAAATACACTAACGTAAAAAAAATGCAGCATATAAAAGATGTCAGCAAAGGCGGTTGAGGCGACTGCCTAGGTAACAAGGTGAGAAAAGGCAGCCCCTCACCATCTCCACCCAGACCAAACTGTCTACACAGTCGCTCCCATAACCACTGCAATTGATGGAGCTGCAAGCATTTTCTCTTACCATCTCTACCCTACTACAGATAAGAAGATGGGTTCACAAGCCCCGGTAAGCTGTTCTCTCAGACCTACCAATGGGAGGTCAGAAACTTAAAATGGACCATAGGACTACGTCCTACTCCTGCAGATAGATGTCGACCTTCTTGATAGCTTGACTTTGCATTTTTTGGGGTGCCTTCATTCAGCAACTGAGTCGTTGCAATCCTGATCTATGCCAGGAGGGATATGCAGTCAAGGCAGGAGGCGCTTGTGAGAAGAGATGAGACAATAAGGCCAGCTCATATGGAGGGCACTAAGGTTCCCAATCCACTCATCTTCGAACAGGTGTTCATCATCTGAGAAAGATGCACCAAAGTCCATACCAAACAATACTTGCCATAGATTGACCTCAAACAAGTAGGACTAGAACAAGAGACAGATAGACCTCTATCCTAGCTACTGGGGAAGGGGAGAGGTGCTATAGAAGATAAGCATCAAACTGCAAGAACCACACCTCAAACAAAGGTCCATGATCGCCCACCCTGAAGTTTTGGACTTCCCCCTTGATAGGCCCACTGAGAACTGTTCACATCCCTTTCCCTGCCTGAAACTCTTAATGTTGTATGAGAGCAGCAGATGGATCTTTGCTACAACCCCTTTGGTGAACCTTCCAAACACCTCTCCCTAGGCTCACAAATCCACTAAAAGGGGGTCTGATCTGAAATTTAAAATGGACCCACTAGGAGGGTTAGCCCGGGGGATTTTAAGTTTCGGATTCCCCACCCCCCTTCTTAATGGGTCATGGGCCTCATGGCCTTCCCCACCCAAAACCCGCATCATTTCAGGGAAGTTTCAGAGGACGGAACTGTCCCGTGAACTTTTGGCAGAGCTTCCAGACACCTCTCCCTTGGGCAATCAACCTTCACTCTCTCCCAACCCATCCTCTTCCTTCCATGCCCACCTCCGTATAAAGGGATCACCTCAATCATTGAAGTCAATCACCTGATGTGCCTGAGGCAAGGCAAAGCCTCTTCACACCTCAGGCGCCTCTCGCCTATGACACTGTATGAAAGGTGATGTAGAAGAAAATAAGAAAAAGACCAAAATAATTTAAAAACCAGCCCATCCTGAGCATAAACCAACCTATACTGAGCCTGAACCAGGTGTCAGGCCTGTACCAAAACTGTGGAGAAGAAGGAGGGGTTCACAGGCACGCACGGGTAGGGTGCAGAGGGTGGGGTGCAACAGGGAATTATGGCTTGTATTGGGCCAATGAAAAAGAAGGAGGGTCTTCGGCATTGGCAGGGGGTGGCTAATCATGGGAGGCTTTGCAGGGCAGGCCGGGGACGTGGGAAGAGTGGCGAGGGAGGGGCTGGCATAGCCAGCAGAGCATGGGACCGGAGGTAATTGTGGAAGAAGGGGGCCGAGTGCAACTGCCAATGGATGCTCAGGAGGTTGATGTGAGAGCCATGCAAGTCCATGGCTCACAAGAACTGCACGGAAACCCATTCTCACAGGTGCTTCAAAGGGGGGATTGCAGGTGCACCAGAGCCAAAACGGGGAGCCATCAAGCACATCCAACCAAAACACCCAAGGATTGACAAAGTGAGAACCTAGGCCAGGAATGGGAGCTGGTGACCAAGGGAAGTCCTGGTGGGAGTTGGATGCAGAGACTGTTGGGATTTGCGGAGTTGGGAGACGGCTTGGATGCATTACTCTAGGAATCTTAGGAGGCACTACAATGTGGCTGTCATTGGACGTAGGAACATTGGTACAGTAACCTTGCAGTTTGCCATAAGAAAAAGAAGAGATGAGAGCTGGAGGTTGCAGTTTGCCGTAGGGTAAAAGGAGGATTGGGGGATGGGGGGTAACCTGGCCACCCCCAAGGAAATCAAAAACTTCACTTCTCACTTCTTGCTTGGGTTATAATGAGTTCTATTAAACAGAGCCAACATGCATTTTGACCCTTTAATCTATTTACATACATGCCACTTACAAAATATGACCAAAAGCATATTCAAAACATTACATTTAAAATAGTAACAACTATCATTTGCACTTCGATGGATCTCATCATTCTCCCAATCTGACAAAAAATTGCCCTTGAGTTTTAACTTAACAACTTGATCGTCCATTTTCTTCTTATTTCATGCAACCTCACATCAATCAATAATCCAAGACTTAACTCATAAGAACAAGCCGATCTTAGGTGCTAGTACCAATCTGATGCAAGACAAAATAAGAAAAACAAAAATAAATCCAAGACTTAGAAACCTGCCTGAACCGTGTATGAACTGGCCTTAAACGAGCCAGACCTGGTCGAACCGGGTGGACTAAGTTGAACCAGGTTAAACTGGGCTTGACGCCTGACCCAGTCAAAAGCGTTAAGTTCAAAACCAGCCAGACAGATGTCGTTGAGAGCCAAAACAGCACATGCACAATTCCTGGACATGCAGGCACCGGCTTTGTCATTGCACGGTCCAGGCATCTCTGTGATATGAAAGTAGGGCAGAGCAGGGAGTGTGCACCAAGGGTGTCGTAGGAGGCTGGCGAGTTGAAAAGGAGGGGTTCTCTGGCAGATGTGAGCGTGGAGAAAGTCGGATGTGATTGGAGGGTGCCAGTGAAGAAGACAAGGGCAGAGAGGTGGGGACCCCACCATGGGGGTGGCAGTCAGGGGATGAGAGGGACTGGATATGGGTGTGTGGGTAAGAGAAAGGTTCAACAAGTGTGGCTGGCCGGAGAAGATCCAGAAGGGGGTTGCAAGCCACCAGATACAGGGATAGTGGGGGCATCGTCAATGTTGGGAAAGGACTGACTACTCATGGGAAGCAAGCCAGACATGGTGTGGGAAGAGCGGCGAGGAAGGGGCTGGTGTAGATAGGGAAGCACAGGACCAGATGTGGTTGTGGAGAAAAAAGTGCAGGGTTGTGAAGAAAAGGGGCCGAGTGTGATTATCGATGATACGCAGGAGGCCATGTGAGCATAGTTCACAAAATCGGCCAATCCATATCTAGATCAGCTGATTATAGGATCAGATCGGCACCTGTCAATTCAATTTTACCCTTGAACAACCGATTCAAGGTTGATTCCCAGAGGAATCAGCTTGGATTGATAGAATCAGTCATAGATCGGCTGATTTTGTAGGATCAGATCGGGAATCTCCCTGGGAATCCGGAAGACCAGAATCGGGGAAAAATGGTCGACCCCCCTCATCCCAATTTCACCCCCCAGCCATCACCTTTCTGATCTACGGCACCCCCCTTTCCAGTGTCCTATCCATAGTTGTCAAGGCGCCCGCCTAGGCGGCGCCTAGGCGGCAAGGCACTTTTCCAAGGGCGCCTTGCCAGGGTGCCTTGTCTGGGGCCAAAAAGGCGCCCGCCTAGGCGCCCAAGGCACCAGCCTAGGCGCCCAGGCAAGGCGCCTTGGGTATTTTTACATCATTAAAAAAATAATTTTGAGGGATTTTCCCCTCTTGATACCCCTCACAAGGGACACTTATTTAATGATAGTTTGAATATATTAATATATTGCACTATCACTTATACTATCATATATATTTAAGATTTATGATTATAAACATATATTATATACTTAATTAAGTTTCTTTTCAGCTCTTTCTTCACTCTCTCTGTCTCACTTATACTCTTTTCAGCTCTTTCTTTTCAGCGACTACTCTGCGCTCCCCCCATTTAATAATATTATAACAATATTTTATCATCACTTATACTATTACACATATATAAATTTTATAATCATAAATGAGTTATATACTTAAATTTTATAAAAATCTATTTAACTTTCTTCTCTTTCATACACATCATATTTACTTATGTGCATTGATAAAACACTCATATTTAATTATAACATAAAAATATAATTATATTTATGCTTATTTTTATATATAACAATCTCCCGACTCAGTCTTCCTTGATTACCGCCTTGACCGCCTAGGCGACGCCTAAGCGGCCGCCTTGTCGCCTAAGCGGAATCGGTACCCTTCAACGCCTTGGACGCCTTGTCGCCTTGACAACTATGGTCCTATCCAGCGAGGAGCACCCTCTCTCCCCTCTTCTCCCACTCCGCCCCCCAACCTCTCCCTCCACCCCCTAAGGCCTAAGGTAGATCAAGGGGAGAGTTCCCCCTCCGATCGGGGGAATCACTGCACAGTAACCCCTTCAGGGTGACAGAAGATCTCCCCCCCCCCGGCTTCACCCCAAAGGAACACAATCACCCCTTTGAGGTTATCAGCCCCCTAGCTTCACCACATGAGAGCTTGGATCGAATCCTTGTCCAATAGTCCCCCCATGTTCAGAAATCCTTATTTAATATGAGTTCTATTTTTTTGTTTTATTTCTTTTGTGTAGGAAAAATGTTGGACAAGTAACAAAGTGACAGAGGTCAAAGAATGGTCAAATAGGCATTGAAAGAAGTTAAGGCTACAACAGGAGTTGCAAAAAACAACTCAGTCATTTGTAAATAATTTTTAATTTTTACATGCAAAGATATAAAAACTCAACTTCTTTTAAATGTGTATTGCATGTTTTTGAAATAAACATTAATAAATATATCATATTTTTCCTTGATGTAGGTGTCCCAATCTATGCAACCACCAGTCCATATTTTTAGATGATGACTGATGTAGTGGTGAGGCTGGATCAGGATTAAAAGATCTGTTGTCTTAGTACATAAATGAAGGTGTGTTGGATACAAAAGTCGATAAGTTGACCTCATGGATAAATAAATTCAAAACGATACGAAAGAAAAAGGGTTGCATTATAATGTGCGATAGATAGACAAGAATTACAAGATCTATGATCAACTTTCTTATATATTATTCTGAGGGCACCACATTTTTGAAATATAATGATGCATCAAGCCAGATTAAAAATGCGGAGTATTTGTTTGATGTTATGAACAATGTTGTAGAGGATATTGACGAAGATAACATTGTACAATTTGTGACCGACAATGAAACATCTTACAAAGTTACAAAGAAGAAGTGAATAGAGGTTAGGCTACAATTTGATGTTTGAGGATACTAGGAAGGAGACATATGTCATGTCCTTAGTGAGTTAAGGTCAATTGATTACATCCTTCATATACAAGTATCATATGCCACTACACATCATGAGAATATCGATGGTCGTGATCTAGTACAACATAGTCTAATGAGATTTGTCATGTATTTCATTACATAGGAGAGTTTGCACAAACATAGACATGACTTAAAAAGATTCATACTTTCATCAACATACATTGATTATATGGCTAACTTACATGTCATAATGGACCAATATAAGATCCTATCTATGATGGAGCACATTATTAAAAACAATTAATGGTAAAAAAAAGTGTAATATTACTTGTCTGTGATAGAAACCCCCGTACATGTGTTGAGATTGGTTGATTCCAATAACAAAAAAATCAAAAAGAGTACTTGTATTATGCAATGGACAAAGCAAATATAAAAATAAAAAAGAAATATCCAAACAATTATAAGAAATAGCAGAAGATTATAAATAATGAACGAGATAAAAAAATTTACCACAGTATTCATGCGACAGATATTTATTTATAGGGCTGAAAGAAAAAATTGGCGAACCGATAACCAGAACCGAACCGAACTGATAAGACCAGTTTGCTTCAGTTTGAAAGGTTGTCCATTCGGTTTATCGAACCTAACCGAACTGATAACTTTTATCGATTTGGTTTTGTTCAGTTCGGCACCTCTCCCAACCGAACCAGACCGATAAAATGGTTGACCTAGTTTGACGCACTTTATTTATACATTATATTAATTTTAAATATATATTATATCAATTTTAAATATATATTATTATAAATTTAGGTTAATTAATATAAATATATAATTATATATTATAAAAAGTATTAGTCCTCATGTTAATCTTAATTAATTATTATAACTTAAATTTTATTTTATTTATATTTTATTTTATTTAAATATACATTAAACTGACGAACCAAACCGAATGGTTCACAATCGGTTCAAGGTTCAATGGAACCGATTCAGTTTGGTTTGGTTCAATGTTCAATTTGATTTCAGATCGAAAAAAATTAGTCAAAACCGAACTGAACCATTTACACCCGTATTTATTTATGGTTATAGTATATTCAACTATTATAGTAATATGTTAATTGTTGGATTCTATTTTGACATGATATTTCTTGAACCCAAGGTTGCAATACAGCAAACAAATATGCAATAATGCAAAAGTTGTGAGCAGTATGTTGTCAATAATACAATGTTTAGCTAGATCTCTACATGATAGAATAAAAGTAGAAATTAATGTGAGTTGATGTTTACTTATTTATTAAGTTTTGAGAATCAATTGACTTATTCGTATTTCATATCGTACTCCAGATGCAAACATATAAGCACCTATTTGGAGTGTACAGAGATTTGGATCTACAATATTCATATGACAAAATTTCTCCTAATATATGTGATAACAATTGATACAAGTTAAACATTCTTATAAGAAGAATATGCACTTACTATACTACTTGTCTTTTTACAGTTTAGTGATGGATTCAAGTGAACACCAAAAGTGGATGGAATCCACTCGCCGCTATTGCAGTTCGAGAATTGAGTCAGAGCACTAATTATCCCAATGTGAGAAGAATTAGAACACCTTCACACATAAAAATAATGAACATGCTAAAGAATGAAAAATTGGTAAAATTAGTGTTCTGCCATCGTAATACACAGTTAAAAAAAAACATTAAGAAATGTAAAAAATTTATCTTAATAAAAATTTGCCTAATTTACAAGTGGTATGTATGAGCAAAGAGTTGAAGCAAATCAAAGCAAATCACATAATGATATTGACTTGGAATATTTTTTCTAAGAATATCTACTTTCAACATGGATGGATAAAAAGCATGTCGAACTAGAGCCAGAGTTCGACCCAAAAGACCAAGCATAGGCCAAAGGTGAGCTTGATAATGCAATTGATGACGATGAAAAGATGCAAGAAGAAAGACAAGGTATTGAGATTCCTTGTATAACTCTAGTTATACAGCCACCTTAAACTATAGCTCTATAGCCAACTTCGGCTCCATCTTCTCATTCCACTTCAAGTGTAGGTCCTTCTACTACTCAGAAGAGTTCACAAAAAAGTAAAAATTTATAGGATTCAAATCATTAAAAAATGTATACAAGTGCAATATTGAATAGGGTACGCAACAAGAAAAAATGAAAGATGAGGAAGATAATTGTTAGGCAAAGACCTGTGACTGTACCTACTCGGCACCAAGATGTAGGTGGTTCACATAGAAGTAGAGGTGGAGGTGGTGGAGATGGTGGAGGAGGTGGAGGAGGAGAAGGTGGTTCCAAATCTAACAGTGCACACACAAGTAGAATATGACTAGATGATTTGGGTCAGAGAGAACATTTAAGTGAAAGAAGTTCTTGCCCAATTTAGATAGGTTTTTTTTATAACTACGAGGAGACGAATTATCCAGAACACGTTTCAAACTTGGAGCCATGTTATTCACCCTCACCTCTAGCATCAGATAATGTGTATGATTTTAGTCAAATGGCTGAATCATTATTTTCATATGGATACCGATCAATCATGACCGGCATGTCTCATTGGAACATCTAGAAGAGTGAGGAGAACGAAAACTATGAAGGACAATTCCGAAGATATTGGTCATAGGAAGGTATCTTTGATGTTACATATGAATTGTACCATTTTTTCTTTATTGAAATAAATATTGGTATTCTTTTATATTCACGTCTTAAAATCTCTCAAAATCACATAAAAATGTGTTAGATGTCACATTTATATTTTTTAACATGATTTTTTATTTTTATAGAAATAAAAATAAAAAATTCTGCTCCAGACCAATTTTGAATCGGAATCTTTCCGAAGAATCGACTCAGATCAGGCATATCTGATCCAACGTTTCGGGTTCTGATTACAATCCCGTGATCCTTATGCATGAGAGTCACACAAATCCAAGGATCCAAAATTGCACGACAAATATGCCGCATAGGTGCACAGGAGTGCCAGAGCCAGAATGGGGTGCCATTAAGTGCATCTGACCAAAACACAAGGATCACCATAGTGAGGACCTGCACTGGTTGTGGCCCTGTGGGAGTTGTCAAATGAGGGACCTCTTTGTTCGGAGCTGGGTAGAGGTGTTCACGGCTCAGTTCGGTCCAGTTTCAAACCATTTTTTTCAAAACCGAAACCAAATTGAACCAAACCGAACTGGTTCAATAAAAGTTCAAACTGAAAATGAATCGAATTGGTTCGGTTGAAACCATATTAACATGCATTCAATTATTTAAATAGTTATATTTAAAAGAGTTGAAATAACCAAAATAATTTTATTAACAATTTATTTTTAATTGCTTTCATAAAAGGCTTTAACCATGCAATCAAGTCCTAAGGAGAAAGCAGTGAAGCGTCTTGAGGGCTTGGGGCTGGCTTTAAAAGCACCCCCAGCCAGTCATGCTTCAAAAACTCCGACATGGGATTAAAGAACCATTAACGCATATGGAGCCTGAGGGGTGATGTGGATGCTCAAGCCATAGAGAAAGTGCAACCAAATGGTGACATCCGGAGGTGGACCACCGTGCACCACTCCGCATTGTGATCTAAGGAGAGGCATAATCAGGCGACGGCTCTACACGGAAGAGAGAGGCGTCAGGCGATGGCTCGATGGTGGGTGGGCCTCACAGTCGTGCTGCATATGGAGAGGGTGGGCCAAGGGAAGATGACCATTCGTACTCGGCTGCTCACGGTGGCAAACTGATGGGGACATATTTTGCATATTTTGGGTTTTCTTTTACTTATGTCCCTACGAGGACAAGTTTGTAAATAGAAGTCTTAGAAGGTCTTTTTTTTAATTAGTCATCTCCTCCCTCTTTAAAAGAGGACCCGATGTACATAGGGAACCAAGTGAGATTGAAATTTTTGGAGCCTTTGGCTTGGTGTCCCGAGTAGGGGGCTGCGGCCCCGGATCTTCTTCCTCTCCACCCCCCCCCATGGCAATGTCCTTCTTCTCCTTCCATCTTCCAGAACCGGCAGGTAGCCGATCCTCTCCCCCTCCTCATCCTCTGGCCTCCGTGCCATTCCTCCCACTTCTCTTCACAGGTCCGACAGCAACACCTCCACCAGCCAGCGTCCCCCATCCTCCTCCGGTAGCATCCTGCCTCGACGACGGCGCTGGCGGGATCTACCCCCCCCCCTTTTCGCGGAGGCAGATGATAGAAGGAGAAGAAGGAGTCGACGAAGAGGCTACGGGAGGTGGGTCCGGCGATCCCCGGAATCCTCTCCCCCTTGCGGCCTCCTCCCACGGCGACGGCGAGCTCCGCAACTCCCTCTCCTGTCTGCTCCGGCTCCGCCTTCGTCTGCCGTGCGCCTCCGCCGGCCGGACAATGCCGTGGCTGCGGGGGACCTTCGCCTGCCCCCTCCTGCTCCGCGCCCCTGCGGCTCCCTCCACCGGACGACAACCACGATGGCGTCTGCGCGCGGCACCGTCCGAATGGCGACGACGACGCGAACAGCGCTCGGGTGAGGACGACGCAATGCGCGGCCCCTTTTGTCGCGGTGCGCCCCCGCGAGGGAGGGCCACGATGTCGCCACGGCGACGGAAGGACGTCGGTCCTCGCGCGGCCACGCGACTACCCCGCGAGCGGCGAGCCCCCTCGGAAGACGGCCACAACCCCCGCCCCTTCGTCCCACGCGCGAGCGCCCGCGCACGGCTCGCGGCCGGCCGGTCCGCGGCCCAGACCGCCGGTTCGACCGGTTCGACCGGGTTTAAGGCCGGTTCAACCCGGTTCGACCCGGTTCAGGCCAGTTCAGGCACTGAACCGGCCGGTTCAGTCCGGTTTGAGTCGATCCAGGTCGTTTTGGACCTAGTTCGGACCTGTTTCGACCGGTTCGGGCCGATTTAGGTCTATTTTGGGTTCGTTTATGTCTGTTTAGGGCGATTAGCGCCAGCTTTGAGTCGTTTTCGTTCGGTTTGGCCGGGTTAGCCGGTTTGTCCCGCATCAGTTTGGTATCAGAGCCCGGAATCGGCACGTTCTCACGAGTCGAGTCTTGGGTACGTCCGAACCGGTTTAAAAACTCGAGGTCGAGTTTTCTCCCGGTCGGAGAGAATGATGGGGACATATTTTGCATATTTTGGGTTTTCTTTTACTTATGTCCCTACGAGGACAAGTTTATAAATAGAAGTCTTAGAAGGTCTTTTTTTTAATTAGTCATCTCCTCCCTCTTTAAAAGAGGACCCGATGTACATAGGGAACCAAGTGAGATTGAAATTTTCGTGGAGCCTTTGGCTTGGTGTCAGTAGGGGGCTGCGGCCCCGGATCTTCTTCCTCTCCACCCCCCCCCCACGTAGCGATGTCCTTCTTCTCCTTCCATCTTCCCGAACCGGCGGTACCCGATCCTCTCCCCCTCCTCATCCTCTCGGCCTCCGT
Source organism: Cryptocoryne crispatula var. balansae (assembly GCA_036172225.1). NCBI lineage: Eukaryota > Viridiplantae > Streptophyta > Magnoliopsida > Alismatales > Araceae > Cryptocoryne > Cryptocoryne crispatula. Next base: position 32,909,501 of record CM069931.1, read on the forward strand.
GCCATTCCTCCCACTTCTCTTCACGGAGTCCGACGACAACCCCCCCACCACCCGGCCCCCCCCATCCTCCCCCTCGGGTAGCGTCCTGCCTCGACGACGGCGCTGGCGGGATCTACCCCCCCCCCTTTTCACGGAGGCAGATGATAGAAGGATAAGAAGGAGTCGACGAAGAGGCTACGGGAGGTGGGTCCGGCGATCCCCGGAATCCTCTCCCCCTTGCGGCCTCCTCCCACGGCGACGGCGAGCTCCGCAACTCCCTCTCCTGTCTGCTCCGGCTCCGCCTTCGTCCGGCCGTGCGCCTCCGCCGGCCGGACAATGCCGTGGCCGCGGGGGACCTTCGCTGCCCCCTCCCCGCTCCGCGCCCCTGCGGCTCCCTCCACCGGACGACAACCACGATGGCGTCTGCGCGCGGTACCGTCCGAATGGCGACGACGACGCGAACGGCGCTCGGGCGAGGACGACGCGATGCGCGGCCCCTTTTGTCGCGGTGCGCCCCCGCGAGGGAGGGCCACGATGTCGCCACGGCGACGGAAGGACGTCGGTCCTCGCGCGGCCACGCGACTACCCCGCGAGCGGCGAGCCCCCTCGGAAGACGGCCACAACCCCCGCCCCTTCCGTCCCACGCGCGAGCGCCCGCGCACGGCTCGCGGCCGGCCGGTCCGCGGCCCAGACCGCCGGTTCGACCGGTTCGACCGGGTTTAAGGCCGGTTCGACCCGGTTCAGGCCGGTTCAGTGCCTGAACCGGCCGGTTCAGTCCGGTTTGAGTCGATCCAAGTCGTTTTGGACCTAGTTCGGACCTGTTTCGACCGGTTCGGGCCGATTTAGGTCTATTTTGGGTTCGTTTAGGTCTGTTTAGGGCGATTAGCGCCAGCTTTGAGTCGTTTTCGTTCGGTTTGGCCAGGTTAGCCGGTTTGTCCCGCATCACAAACTCACAGCATCGCGAAGAGGAGGGCGGACCAGGGGAAGATGGCTGATCAGCTGCTCACGGTCGTGAACATGTAGAAGGAGGAGGGCGGCAACGATGGCGATGAATAGGCTGCTCGAGGTCACGGTGGTGAGGAGAAGGAGGAGGAGGAGGATGGCATTGGCCGACAAGCAGCGAAGCAGGCTGCCCCTGCTCACTGTTGCAACGGCGAGGAGGGCCGAGGAGGCTTGGCTGCTCACAGTTGCAACGACACAGAGAAGAGGCTAGTCCAGGTGGTGATGAACGGCAAGTCTTCTAGAACTGTCAGCAAGAAGGAGGATGAGGGTGGCGTGGGCTGTGGCGACGGCCGACAAGAGGAGGGGAATGGCTCTGAGAAGAGGCTGGAGGTGGGCAGCCAGGAGGCCCAAGACATCACGACTCGCGACAAGAGAAAGAGGTGGCAAGAAGGACCGGGTCAACTGGTTTACCAGTTTGACCCAATTTTGGGAGAAGTTGAACCAAACCGAACCAGTTTATTCTTATCAGTTTGATTCGGTTCAAAAAAACAAACATGCATCACCATGAACCGAACCGAATTTACCAATTCGCCGTTTTTAAATCAGTCCTTGAGCCGAGCACTGCTCCAACCAAATCCAGAGTGGAGAGCTGGGAGATGTCTTCAACGCAGAACTCCAGGGTCACCGGAGGCACTACAGTGCGGCCACCGTTTGAGGTGTGGGAATGTTGGTGCAGTAACCTTGCAATCTGCCAACGATGGAGGAGGTAGGAGAAATGGGGAGCTGGAGGTTGCAGTGAAAAAGGAAGACACGGAGGCCAATGGTGTGATCTCCTCAGCCAGGAACTAGAGAGAGAGAGAGAGACCACCCCCGAGGGGTTCCAACCTTCCAAAAATTTCAGTTCTTACATCTGGATTGGGTTACAAGATGAACACTATTGAATTGGACCTTTTAACAAAAGTTATTTACATATATGCCCCTTACAAAATATGATTAAAAGCATGTCCAAAAAATTACATTTTAAATGATAAAACTATCATTTGCACTTCGATGGATCTCATCAAAAGGTTACCTCAATTGTTGTGAATTCGGGGTTATGTCGAGTTGAAATGCCTTCATTTCTGAATATTCTGCCAATCTCAAATATTTTCTCAAGGCCACCTACCTGCAAAATTGCAGAAAAAAAATTGATGTTGCCTTGAAACAGAGCTTATTTATCAGCAAATGATTGAACAAATTTAAACGACAATGTAGTGTTTGAGTGAAACTTAGAAGAAAATTCTATAATTTGCGCAGCCACTTAAAAGATGAAAGTGAACTTTCTTGAATACATGTACCAAGTAAAATGCCATGACGCCACAAACTTTAGAAACAAAGGTGAAGCTCTTGTATCAGCATCAGTTGAAAGGGAGGAGCATCTAATTTTAGGGCCTCATTTCTAATATGCAATAACCAAGTCTACAGCCACACCAATAAAGAACAAGTATTGTCTTGTTGATCGACCATTACATGAACACTACCACAGCACTACCAGATCACTACCACAATGTCATTGTATCCCTATCGATAACAAAAAACCATAATCCAATTCACAGGACAACAACATAGTGCAGAAAATTATAGATGCTAAAGGTTGGGCATCCTTGTGAGTGTATGTATACACAGTCACATCTTCGTCAAAATACCAAATACTCAGTCCACCACAAGCTCACTACAGGAAGAGCTAAACCCGCCATGTTACTTCTGAGAAATAACCCTGATTTATGAGTTTGGATGACATGTGTATAGAGTTAGCAAGCTCAAAATTTACGATGTCAACATCCTTCAATACTGGGTCAATCAAATATTAGACTTAGCCGCCAATGTGCAACATCCCCTTAGCCCTAGTAAAATAGAAGCATCTGCAACTGGCATAGACCCTTCCGAACAACTACTGACTTAACTCAGTATGACTGCCCCCGATATATAAGTTGTCAGAAATTGAGACAACATCCACAAATATTTCAATTTTTTGGACCTTCGGACCAGACTACGCATCTGTTACGCACTAAGTTCTACAAAAGGATACAATTAGACCTATGATTGATTCAGACATTAACAAGTTAGTCACTAAAGTAGATAATGTTCCAAAAAGAAATAAATATGAGAAAATAATGAACAACTTGGTTTCCAGACTTGGCATATCCTAGAATAACCATTCCTACTGAATTTCAAACCCCAAACCTGTTTAAACTTTAGAGAATGCTTTCCTTCTGGCTTTGATGCATCTTGGGTGAGGGATTTCTTACCAACCCGGCTAATAAAAATGTCATTTTGGATCAACAATTTACTCCTCACTCCAGAGTACAAGTAGCTTAAAATAGAGATTTATTCCCTGCCTGGTTGGTGACAACCAATGCTTGGGTTAAGAGGTTTGTCCCCCACTTGGCTAGCAGAAATGATCTAAGATGGGAATTTACTCCCCATGTAGAATAAGCATTGACTTCAGTTGTGGAGTCATTCTTCAATTGACCAGCCAGGCCAAGGATGAATTCCTTATTCAGTCAGTAGCAGTAATTCGGGTTGAGGGTTTGTTCCCCACCAAGCGGAGGCATTTAATGACAGATTTATTCCCTGTTGGGCTGATGATTTGTTTCTTGCCTGGATAGCATTAATAGGCTGGGTCTCTGGCCGGCCGGCTATGACATGTTGCAAGTTGAGAATTAGTTGCTCACCCATTTGGTGGTTACATCATCAAACTGTGCCGGAGATTTATTCCAAACCCAACATGGGATAGCGGCAATTTAAGTAGGGGGATTATTCCTCACCCAGCATCAGTAACCACTTCATCTGGGAATTTAATCCCCAACCGACCAAAGAGAGTCAAAGATTTATTTCCCATCTGGCTGATGGTTGTAACATTTTGGGTTGAAAATGCATTCTTTGCCCAATTGGTGGTAGCTTGGGCTAGGGATTTATTCCATGCCCGGGTAACAGGGTTGAAGCTTTCTCTTTGGCCAACCGCCAGCAGTAACATTTTAGGCTAAGTATTTGCTCATCACCCAATGACAGCATAAGCTTGAGTTAGGGATTTCTTCCCCACCCGGCTTGCAACCTTACTTGCTTCTTTGTTTCAGGTCGGATCTCAGCTTTGTCGCCTTGAGTGTTCTCCAACACTTCTGAACTTGTTAGAAGTGGGAAGTGTCATATGTTCAGATTTTACCTAGGCATTGTCCTTTCTATAAGAGGTAACAATGGCCTTGCCTTTGTAGAGTCATTTTGATTTCAGCAAGGCATGGAAGAACATCACTTGATTGACAAAGATGGGTGCCTAGGATAGCCTGTTAGGCACCACTTTGACGTTGGTGGGGCTTGAAGGGACAGTCTTATCATTTTTGCCCCCATAATGATTTGTTCAAGAGATCCCATGGTGCGATCAGGTCCTGAGGGTCCTCATTGCACAGCATTAGATGAGCTCTTCGTGGTAGAAGACCTGGGTTATTCAATTGTCATACTTGGCTTGTTTGTTGCTTTCTTCTTCCTTACTTCCAAAATGAAGACTTGGGGTTGTTGAGGCCATATTTTGTTTAAAAAAAGAGAAAAAAAATAGGGAGGGCCGAACCGAGGACCAACCTGGTCCGGCACCTAATTGACCCAAAAAAGGGATACACAAGGGCCCATTGGTTGGACAATTCCAGCTCATTAATCAAGCCCAATTTGCGCCACCCATTAAACTTAACCCAATTGGGCCAAAGTCAGTATCATACATAGTTGTCAAGGTGATCAAGGCGACATAGTACCGCCTTGGCACATTGGCGATAAGGCGAGGCGTTAGGCGACGCCTTGTTTTATATAGTAAAATAGATAAAATAACAAAGATATATGTAAAAAATGATGCAAAATAACTTTGACAACATGCAAATCAATTAATAATGTGGAAAATGCATAGTTACATACACTAAATAACTTGACACATTAGTTAATTTTACTATTTAAATTATATCATTTATTAGTAAACACTTAAGAAATCATTTAAGCCTAACTATTATTTCATCAAAATAATAATTTATAGTCAAATTAACTATTAAAACTACTTGTTTTTACTCTAAAGCAACTTAAGTATGTGATATTGACACTTAATTAGCATTATTTATTATTAAAATATCTAAAATAGTTATTTAGGGCAATGGGCGCCTAGGCGCCCATCGCCTTGCCCCCTCTGGGGGCGCCTTGTCGCCTAGGCGACCTAGGCGACGCCTTGAAAACACTGGTATCATAGTTGTCAAGGCGCCCGCCTAGGCGGCAAGGCGCTTTCCAACAGCGTCTTGCCAGGGCGCCTTGTCTAGGGCCAAAAAGGTGCCCAAGGAGTCCAAGGCGCCAGCTTATGCGCCCAGGCAAGGTGCCCTGAATATTTTTACATGATTAAAAAAATAATTTTGAGGAGTTTTTCCCCCACGATACCCTCACAAGAAACACTTATTTAATGATAGTTTGAATATATTAATATATTTCATTATCACTTATACTATCATACATATTTAAGATTTATGATTATAAGCATATATTATATACTTAAGTAAGTTCTTTTTCAGCTCTTTCTTCTCTCTCTATGTCTCACTTAATTTACCAAATTAACTCCTTATCCAAAAATAAATACTCACACCTTCGTAATTACATATATAAGATCACTTATACTATTACATTTTTTTTCTTTCGGGGGCTTCGCCCCCCTAACAACCCCCCCCCACAAGGGGCGCTGCCCCCGCGACCTAACCGCACAGGTCGATCCGCGACTACTCTGCGCTCCCCCCCCTTTAATAATATTATAACAATATTTCACCATCACTTATACTATCGCACATATATAAATTTTATAATCATAGATATGTTATATACTTAAATTTTATAAAAATCTATTTAACTCTCTTCTCTTTCACACACACATCATAGGCGCAAGATATAACTGCAAGATATTAAACAATACGACAAGTCACTTGAATGTATTTGACAAGAAAGATAATGCATGTTGTTGACAAGCGGCTAGACAGGTTAGTAACCTTCAATTTTCAAACATATTACCTACTTATCTTTTTAAACTTCAAAATGTAGAACTTTAGCATATCCTTAATAGGTATAACCATAAAAGCAATGATCAACTTACTAGTATGTTGTTTAGTTAGGACTGTTTTCCGAAAGCTATGGTGGATCTTTCGAATCTTATCCTATGATGATTGTACGAGGGAGTGACGAATATAATCAACATGCAAACATTTTTTCAACATTATGAATTCTTCACAAATGTCATGGGAAAGTATATAAATTACGCAAAAAAATAATAAAATGTAAATTTTAAATAAAAATGAATAAAAAATCCTGGTCATATTACTTATTTTTTATTTTGCTTTGACATTTATACAATTTTTTCACATTTTTTGCATTTTTATATTTTTAATGATTAAAAATTAATTTTACAACCAAGTTAGGTCACAACCGGGTCCAACCGGGTCATGTTTGGGCCGAACTAACCCAGCCCCTACTCGTGACTCGGCCTTCCTTGATTGGACCCCCTATTGAACTTGAGATATTTTGATTATATCGAGTAACTACTCAAATATCCTTAATTAACTATCATGGAAATGTATTATATGAAAACATTTGGCATAGTAACAATATGTACATGCGTTCAAAAATTTTATTTTCAGATTACTTAACCATTGGCCCCTTAAAAAAGTTTTCTTGGGTTCCATGTGGCAGTTTCCTTAGTCCGGCGGCAGCGGCGACTCCTGACATAGCGGATGCTCTTGATGGTGGGGGTGGCTCCCAACAACGTGGTCTCCTTCCTTTCTCCTCTTCTTTTCACCCTTCAGACTTTCGTCTTTTGCTTCGATTTTCTTCTTCCAATGGCCAGCAATGGTGGACTTACTTTTTCTTCTTCCTTCCCCTCGCAGTGGCCCTTTTCCAACCTCCTCCTCCCTTCCTCCATGTTGGCATTTCTTTCTTTCTTTCCTCACAGCCCCCTTCTTCTCTAGTCCGATGCACAAGACCCCTCGGTGGCTCCTCATATTCTCTCTTATAAAAAGGAGAGTAGGGTGGGTGTTATCCTTTCCTTCTTTATCTTTTGGGTGCAACATTTAACTATATGCCCATAGTTGTCAAGGCGCCTGCCTAGGCGGCAGGCGCCTTTCCAAGGGCGCCTTGTCTGGGGCCAAAAAGGCGCCCGCCTAGGCGCCCCAGGCAAGGCGCCTTGGGTATTTTTACATCATTAAAAAAAATTTGAGGGGTTTTTTCCCCTTGATACCCCTCACAAGGGACACTTATTTAAGGATAGTTTGAATATATTAAACTACTCTGCGCTCCCCCCATTTAATAATATTATAACAATATTTTACCATCACTTATACTATTGCACATATATAAATTTTATAATCATAAATGAGTTATATACTTAAATTTTTTAAAATTTTATTTAACTTTCTTCTCTTTCACACACACATCATATTTACTTATGTGCATTGATAAAACACTCATATTCAATTATAACATAACAAATATAATTATATTTATGTTTTTTTATATATAACAACCTCCCGACTCAGCCTTCCTTGAATACTGCCTTGACCGCCTAGGCGACGCCTAAGCGGCCGCCTTGTCGCCTAAGCGGAATCGGTACCCTTCAATGCCTTGAGCGCTTTGTCGCCTTGACAACTACATCACCTCATGTAGAGAAAGGCAGTTGATGCAATACGAATCTTCCTGCCTTGGCGCCTTTCATACTACGTAGTTCAAGTTTCCCAATAATCTGATTGTGAATTAACCACCAAATCACAACTAATATAACCACCACCTCATGTGGAACAAGGCAGTTGATGCAATGCAATCTTTCCTGCTTCAGCATCTCTCAGACAGTCAGACTCCATAATTTAAGTTTCCCAACAATCTGATTGTAGATTAACCACCAAATCGCAACACCGGAAGAGGAAAAAAAAAGGATATTTATTACAAAAGTAAAATATTCCTATTAGCATCATATCATTGGGTAATACTGGGCAACCAGAATCTTAGAACTTACCAGCATTCTTTTCAGATGCAACTCTGTAGCAATTCGTAGAAAGAGATCCCTTCCAAGTGAATTATGGTATGTCACAAATGGCCTTGCTTCTGCACCACCAGCTGCTCCCTGATTAACTAGATAACCATAATTTGAATATCTAGATATTGTATCTCATTTATATATCAGAATAATGCTTCAAAAATCAGATACAACATACCATGAGAGGCAATCATTGCATGAAGAAACTAATATTGGAAAGTGAATCAATAACGCATCATCTTCTTGACCCCAAAACACAAAAGAACAGGTCAATCTGTGTATATTTATTTTGGTAACAGACCATGTAAATTTTCAAGTAATACCACTTTTTTCAATTTCATTTTTTCCAAGAAGAATGAGAAAATTCATACAAACTAATTTTAGTCAAGTGGAAAAAAGTGGAGCACGTGACAACAGTAGGAGAGAAAAGAGAATAGTGTAAATTTAAAGGATTACAACCTTCCTGAAAAGTAACTGTTGAAACCTCACGAAATGGGGACAAGTCTTCGTTCTTTTATTTGTTCTCTTGGTGATACGTGCATGGTACGAAATAAATAGTGAAGTTATGAGTGTGGATTTTTTTATTATGGTCTTCTCCAATCTTCAAATGGATTTGATGTTAATTCCGTCAAGCAATGGCTCGACAACTATTGATTAACTGTGACAATAACATATAAGCGAAACAACATCCATACGAACAAAATTATATCTTTTCAATGAACAAACAAAAAAGAGATGTATGTATGACATCCTTTTCTTTCCTATACATATTTTTCTCTTTTTTAAGGAACAAAGGCTTTAGTATCTTCGTGTTCTGAGACGCGACTGATGTCCCTGCTTGGACCCAGGTGACAACTTCACTTGAGCCCAATCAGATTCGGCCTAGAAGAAACTGGGAGCTTTGTGCTCCCCGTCTTCTAGGCTACTCAAGTTAACCGATCTTGTTCTGGGGAGGCAAGTAACGTTGAATAGGATTAGAGTCAATGCCCTCTAGCACGATGACTTGATTCCGTTGATCTCATAGATTGTAGAATCGGCTGATCCGGATCAAGATCAGCCAATTCTTAAATCGAAGTGGCTTAAGCCAATCCAATGTTCACCCAGAGGGACAATAAGAGAAAAAATCCCAGGTTCAGATCAGAATCGGACTTCTGATTTTTTTAGATTTTTAATAAAAAGAATCAAATTGAATTGTCCAGAATCATAATCAAAACATAAAATAAAATTCCCAATTCCGAATTAGGATGCATCCCGGGGGATCAGCCGATCCAGTCTGGATTGGATTGGTACCCACCAATCTAGGTACCTATTCTAATTTGGGTGCCGACTCTGATCTGACCATAGTTGTCAAGGCGGCCAAGGCGATCAAGGCGACATAGTACCGCCTTGGCGCCTTGGCGATAAGGCGAGGCGTTAGGCGACGCCTTGTTTTATATAGTAAAATGCATAAAATAGCAAAGATATATGTAAAAAAAATGATGAAAAATAACTTTGACACCATGCAAATCAATTAATAATGTGGAAAGTGAATAGTTACATACACTAAATAAGTTGACACATTAGTTAATTTTACTATTTAAATTATATCATCTATTAGTAAACACTTAAGAAATCATTTAAGCCTAACTATTATTTCATCGAAATGTTAATTTATAGTCAAATTAACTATTAAAACTACTTGTTTTTACTCTAAAACAACTTAAGTATGTGATATTGACACTTAATTAGCATTATTTATTATTAAAATGTATAAAATAGTTATTTAAGGCAATGGGCGCCTAGGCACCCATCGCCTTGCCCCCTCTGGGGGCGCCTTGTCGCCTAGGCAACGCCTTGAAAACACTGGATCTGACGATCTTGGTTGATCCACAAACTTCTTGTCGAGACCTATGCTTAGACTCCTTACTATCATCAAAGCTTCAGCCAGTCTTCAAGTATTGAGAGGGCACCAATTCAAGCCGGCATTCATAACCAGGTCAGACTAGTTCATACCGAGACTGGGTGGTCGACCCCATCTAACTCGGATCCAATTCCCTTTCACTTTTTACTTCGTCCTAAGAAAAGTGGTTCACACATCTCTTCTTACCTTGGAGCATGTTTGGTTGGTAGGCAGTTTTTAGTTTCATTAAAAAAATGTATCTTTTAAGGTTAGTAATCACTTTAAGTTGATAGATAGTTGTTGGTAGGTGGGGATATGTTTAGACAAAAATCAAATTTTGAAAGAAACTGTGTGCTATAAAAACTTGAGTTAGATCCACCTCTCCCTATCTTGTTCCACCCAAATCTCGCTCAGATAGGTACCATAACCCCATTGTAGTTTCTGAACTATGCCAGTCCGTACCCTCAAAATCAAGTTCGCACACCCAATCTCGTGAATTGGATTGTGTGTGAAAGTCGACATAGAGAGTCAACTCAGTCCGTCCCGCATCAACGAGTTTCGTGCCTGTGAAGCTTCCCTTTTCTTTTATGAGTGTGAGTTAGAATATATAATGAAGAGTATTTGTATGGTGGGCTAGTAGGTTGTGTCTTTGTCTTCTTTTTTTAATTGGTTTTGAGATAGGTTTCATGTTTTTCTACCCTTTAGGGATGAACCCCACTTGGACCCAACTTTCCATCAGACTGTCATGTCTTCCTTGATTTTTTAACTTAGAGTCATACCCAAATTGGGCCCAACCACCTATTCAAACCCTTACATCTTTTGTTTCCTTACCTCTCGGGGGCATGCCCGAATTGGGCTTAACCTCCTAAATGGGCCTTCATGTAGGCTTCTGCTCCTCTCTGATGTACGTGAATTGCGCCTAACTTCTAAACTGAGCTTCATGTTGGTTCCCCTCTTCTTTCACATGAGAGTATATCCAAATTGGGCCTATCCTCCGAATGGGTCTTCATTATTTTTGTGGCTTCCCACCATGGATTGTAGAATTGATCGATCCGGATTGATTCGATTTTCTCCGAAACTACCAATCTGGCACAAACTTCCGACTAGGTCAGTCGAAATCGTGAATCGGTCCATCCCGACTTATTCGCCAGAATCCAAAAAGGTCCGGATTTGAGTCAATCCAAGATCCAATTCCAAATCGATTCTGAACTGATCTTCCCCCCTCCACCCCCACCCCATTATAGCTCCCCCTCATCTCCCTCTCCCCGTAGGGCTCCCCTCTAGCAATTTGGACTCCCCCTTTGGCGATCCTTGGTTTCCTCTGGTAATCCCCCCTAAATCAGGTAAAAATCCCTCCCTTCCCCACCCTAATCCCACCTTTTCCCCCTTCACCCAGGACCCCCACCCCCGAAGAGGGCTCCCCCAGGCCTCGAATGCACAAGCACCCGTTGGAGGGTGGTTTTCTAATTTTCTCACCCCCGAAAGGGGTGATGCTTAGTCAACCCCGCAAGAGTGATCATGTTGCTTACCATTCTTAAATTATCGTATGTGGATGCAGATAAAATGTCGGACGAGAAACAAGGTGTCTCTGCACATTGCAACATTAGATGGAAACATGACTACTTAATGAATATTGAGAAGAAGAGAGTGAGAAGTAAATAATATCAGAAAGACATGAATGGAGATGCATACCGTCTCAAACAACATATAGTTAGAGTGGGTGGTAATGTGTGTGATAAGATCCCGACTAAGTTTTGAGAATACATGAGAGAATATTTAACTACGAGAGCATAATAGAGAGATATTGAAATTTGAAAGAGTCAGAATCTTCATGATAAGTTGCTAGCATGAACAGACACCGATTTCATGTCTATAAAGATAAGAAAGAAAAATGGCAAGCTCATGTCCAGGTCGATTCATCATCTCCAGATGATGAGGAGGAGGAGGCTCAAGTAAGGAGAGCCATGAAAGTTAGTTAGGCTCAAGTCCGTGAAAATGAGAAAAGAAGAAGGGGGCAAGGGGTTTGGGTGCCAATGTTAGACGCTCTGATGTGGGAAAGGCACTCTGCATGCCTGAGAGATTGATTTCCTTCTATCACATTCAGTTCAGCCGAAAGTAGACACCATCATGTATAGGCAAAGTGATAGAGGCCAGAGGTCGATAAAGCATGCCTTAAATGGAGTTAAAGCTATGATAGAGGTCGCGAAGAAAACAATCAAACATGTGATTAAATTCTTTCTACATATAAGTATATGAAAATGTTAAGTTTTATCGAGTGTATGTTTAAAATATTTTTAAAATAACTATTAACAACAATGTATTTATTTTAGTTCATATAGGTGTTCTAACACATGCAGACACCGATCCTTACTTCCAGACAATGGTAGATGTCATTGGTGAGATTGGGTCATGATTGAAAGTCCTCACCTCCAAATATCTATGCGAGGGTGGATTGGATAAAGAGATAGATGAGTTGACCTCTTGGATAGATTGATTCAAATCTATCTGGAAGGAACTATGTTATCAGAGGCGATCGCCTCGGGCGCCTAGGCACTGAGGCAAGGCGAGGCCACAGTGCCTCACCTAGCCCATGACCACCTCAAGTTGTCGTCTTTTCCACCTCAGCCGCCTAGGTGGTCGCCTCGGCCGCCTCAACCACCTAGACCGCCTCAAACGTATATAATTTTTTATTTTTTCCTATTTTTATATTTATTTATTGGTTTGTTGTTTAGTTTAACTAAAGACCATATCTTATATATTGTATTTCCTTTCTTTTTAAATCAATGAAATAGTGACCTTATGTCATATTCAAAAAAAAAAAACTTAAGAACAAAAAGGCAAAGACACGAGAATTATTGTTTAATTATTGTTACTTCTATGTTATTTTAAACTAATTAATGTACTTCCATGCATGTTTTAGAATTATTGTTCAACGGTTGTCACTTAACATATTAATGTACTTTAATCGTTATTTCAAATTCCAATAACATTGAAAAAACTATGTCTCTCCTACATTTTTGAAGTATTTTCTACATTTTTAATATATTTCTTGTTTTCTTATATATATTTCTTTCATTTTTAAATTTATTTTTTATTTTTTAAAATGTACCTCTTGTATTTTATAAATATTTTTTACTTTTTAGAAGTATTTCATGCTTTCAACATGTATTTCCAATCTTTTTAAAAGTATGACTTGCTTTTTTCACTTTCAAATATTGTATAAATCATAAAATATATATAATAATAAATAAATGAATGTCACCTCAGGCACCTAAGGCACCCGCCTCAAGCGCCCCTCACCTCAGTCGCCTCACGTCTCTAACTATATAGGGAAGGAAAGAGGTTGCATTGTAATGTGATTGATGGACAAGAATCACAACGAGGTCCCTCGTAAACTTTTTTGTGTATTGTTCCGAGGGAACTACATTTTTGAAAGTCATTGATGCATCAAGCAAGGTGAAAAATGCAAATTATCTGTTTGACTTGATGAACACTATGATGGAGAGAGTGGAGAGAACATTGTACAGTTTGTTACTAGCAACAAAGCATCATATAAAACTGTAGGAAATAAATTGGTAGAGGCTAAATTCCACTTGTTTTGAGTGTCCTGTGTTGCGCACTCTATTGATCTTATGTTAAAGGACATTAAGAGAAATTCATTTGAGAAATCATTGGTTAGCCAAGGACAATTGATCACATCTTTTATTTACGAGCATCATAGATTATTATATATCATGAGGAAGCACATTGATGATCGTGATCTAGTTCAACCGGATCCGACTAGATTTGCTACATATTTTATTACATTAGAGAGCCTCTATAGATATAGAAAAGATTTAAAGAGGTTCATACTCTCTAGCCTACCACAGCTACATGGATGCCTATAGAAACACTATAAATCCATATGAGATTTTATTGAAGATGTAAAGTCTTATTGAAGATAACATGTGGTGAGAAAAGGTACAATACTACATATCTGTCATAGAAGCTTTAGTATTGAACCTTACATTGGTAGACTCAAATGATAAAAATCAAATGGGATACTGTTGACACCAAGAATTTTCACAATAATTAAACCATGCCTCGGTTTACAATCAATCCAAATGGCCTAATTTTTTGTCTCAATGCAGGCCCATTGGACGTTGATTCCAAACTCGATGTCTGTTGAACAATGCCCTTTCATGGACTAAATTTTAGTCCTAAGAGAAGCCCATTATGATGGCTGCCCTTTAGCCCATTTAGTCTCCACGGTATAACCTTGACATGTGGTATTTAAAAAAAAAAAAAATCTTTTTTGCCACCTCAGCCGAAGACCTTGCTAGTTAGTAAGGATCAATGCCATTCTCTCAGCTGGGTCGAGTAAAAGATGTCTCACGATAGGTAGATCGACTCCCGATCAAACCCAATGTCTGTTTGGATTCCTCCTACAGCAAAGAACATCCCAAAAAAAAGGGGGGAAAGGAAGTTTATCCCGAATATCACGGACCTTCAGGGGCGGAAAAAGGGACCCTCCGGAGGAAGAGAGAAGACGAGAGAGAAGAGAGAAATCGAATGGAGGATCCCCGAGAGCGAGGGAAAGGGGAGAGCCGGAGCCTTGCGGAAGCCGTCGGACTCTCCTGGAGTTGCTAAAGCCGCCGGACTCTCCTTTGGAAGCCGTCAGACCTTCCTGGAGTTACCCCCACTGCCGGAAGCACTTCTCGTAGGTGCCACGATCGCCGGAAGCCCCTCCCTGCAGGCGTCGCGCGTGCCGCAACCGTCGATGCCGCAGCCAGCAGTTCGTTAAGTTCCCCTTTCTCTTCGGGCGTTGCCGTCGGAAGCTTGTCTCCCCTCCGGCATCGCCGTCGAAGGTCGCCGGCAACCTCGCCGTAGCTGCCAGGTCCGCCGGAGATCGGGAGCCGCAGCCGCGAGTGGGGAATCCACCTTCAGGGGCGGCGGGTTCCGCCGAGACCGTCCGGACAGAGAGGAACCGCGGGGGAGTATTTTTGCGCCGACTATAGTCCATGGTGGCACATGTCGTGGGACCCACAACAAAAGAAGAGTGAAAAAAAAGAGAGAGAAGAGGAGCCCCGGGCGGTCACGGCTGCGTGAGGAGCCGCGGGTGCACGTGAGAGGCCGCGTGCAGGAGATTGACCCACAGGTCAACTAATAGTGGGGCCCACCATTGAAGGATGTTAAAAAAAAAGGAAAAAGAAGAAAAAGAAGGAGAAGGCAGCCAATGGGCTGTGCGTCCGAAGGCTGAAGGCCCATTATCCTCCGGTGAACAGTGCTCCGACAGGAGCTTAAAAAAAATAAAAAAAGATTTTTAAAGGAACAATCAAGTTGAAACTTAAATAAAAATGCACTTAATTAATTAAACAAACCGAGGCGAGCATCCGGCCGGCTAAAAACTCGCCTCATGGTCTCGGCATAACCTAAAAGAATGAAAATAAATGGGAAAGCAATAGGCCGGCTTTAAGCACGCCTCTTAACCCATAATTCAAAAAAATGAAATAAAACAAACAATAAACAAAAATTAAATAACAATCTACTTAATTAATCAACAAACCGAGACGAGCATCCGGCCGGCTAAAAACTCGCCTCATGGTCTTGGCTAAACTTAAAAGAATCAAAACAATGAGGGAAAGCAATGGGCCGGCTTTAAGCACGCCCCTTGACCCTTTAAGGTGGACATACAAAGGTCTGTTTAAAAGACCCCAATGTCTTGTCATGCCCCAAGAGGGAGTTACTTACCCATTATGCCATGGGAAGGCTGTGCATGATCAACATGCCGATATGCCGAACTATGAGCTAATGAGGTTCATCAATCATGAGATGAGTCCCCACAAGCTTATCAAAAGCCGGGTGTATTCTATCTTAAAACAGTGTGGGATGCCCATAAGTCTATCAAGACCGGGTACATGCCGCCCATGAATTGACAGGTTCATCAAGGACTCAAAGGACCGAATTTCTGGTCAAGATGTAAATCATGTCTCGTTTTGAGAGAACAAGTAAAAAAAAAAGAAAAGAAATTTTATGTTTGGTGCAATGGACTTATGTTACAAGGAGAGGACAATCATATGAAACTCTTGGAAGGCAAGACAAAAGAAATATGAAAAATTGTAAAAATCTGAAATCAGAATCTAAAAAGTTCAGAAACTATCAGCTGGAAATCTCTGAATATGAAATTGAAACATGCAGGATTTAAAAATCAGAAATGTGTAAATCTGACATTCGGAGATTTAGAATTTTGAAACATGAACTCCAAAATTTGAAATCTGCAAAAAAAAAAAAATCTGAACTTCATGTTCAACACAAGGAACCTGAACGTAGAGAAAATCTGGAGCAGGGGTTGACAAATTTGAAAGATTTTAAAATCTGGAAACCCAAAATCTGAAAAACTGAAAGATTTTAAAATCTGAAAATCTGTTATCAAAACGACAGTGCGCAACCAAGACCCGAAGAGCTCCTAAATCTGAAAACCAACTTATTCTGTAAAATCTCAAATCTGAAAATGGGAATATACAGAATCTGAAAACCTTTTGAAACATATGAGATTTGAACTCCATAAAACTCTGGGATTTGAGGGTGTAAAATCTGAATTTCTTCTGGAGGTTTAAAATCTGAATTCCAAATCTGAACTTCACATTCAGAGATAAAAATCTGAAAGGGCTCAGGTAACAAACAGAAAATTCTGAAATATGAACCTAAACTGAAATTGGAAAACTGTAAACCCCAGAATCTGTAAAACCCAGAATCTGAAATCTGAATCTTCATACAGCCAATCAAAACACTCCTAAACCAATTACAAATTCAATTAAACCCATAAACAGAATCTGAACTAAGTCATAAAACAAATCAAATCAAACAAATCTCAAAACAGAGCGTGAATCAATCACAAATTAAACCAAACTCGATAATAGCTCTGTCAAATAAACTCCCAGTTTAAACAACCTGTTTAATTTCAACCAAACAAACAAAATTGAACAAATTTAATTTAAGCAAACCAAACTGACACCCACAAGCAAATTAAATTCAAGATTAATAAGTCACAATCAATTATTAAACTTAAATCAAAAGTCTAACCGATCTGAAATCTAAAAAATGTCAATCAAGATCTCTTTAAATAAACTCTAAATTTAATCAAGTGGCAAGCAGAATCTAAATTAAAAAAAAAACATAATTGATCAAATAAACTCAATTCAATTTTCAAATCAAACTCGGATCAAATCCCCCAAATCCAATCAACCTGAATCAACTCCCAAATAAATCCAACTCAAACTTAATAAAAATCCAAATTAAGCAAACAATTCAAAATTCAAATCAATTCCAAACAAATTCATTCCAAACAAACTTAAACCAATTAATCAACTCGAATTAAATCAAATTCAAATCAAAATTAAAACTCACACACCAAATCTAAATTTCAACCAATCTAAACAAAACTCAAATTCAAACTAAATCAAATCAACTCAAATACAAATCAAAACATTCTAAATCAAATCAAATTCAAATTAATCAAACCAAAATTCAAATCAATTCAATTCAACTTAAATCAAAAATGCAATTCAAACCAAACTCAAAACAAATTAAGTGCATGCCTTCCATCAAATTCATGGGATTGTTTTGTCCATGTGTGAATGTTTATTTTTATGGATGCATGTTTTCTGTTCCAATGAATTGCTATGACGCTTAATCAAGGGTATTCGAGTTATCTCAATGTAATTAACGTCGGATCTTCGCACCATCCGACGGGGAGAGGTCAAAACAAATTTTCAAAGAACCTAACAACCTCAACATATAATTTTGACCCTAGTTAGTACTTTTATGGAATACCATCTATTTTCCTAAGAAGTCAATGCTAAGGTCGAATCAAATCTAATCCAAATTCAAATGGAAAATGAATTTCCAAACCTAAAATCTTTTTGATTTTGAGGTTACATCAGATACCAACACGATGTTATGGACAAAGCAAACTTAAAATTAAAGAGAAGCAATCCAGGGATTATCAGAAGTGATGGAAAGTGATTGACAACAGATGGGACAAGACATTTCACCATAACATTCATGTCGCAGATAAAAACTTAATTGTTATCTTTGAGTTTATTTTTATAATAATGTGTTAATGGCTAATGTATTAACTGTAAGATGTGTTTCATTATGATAAGATACATCTTTAACCCGAGAATACAATATGGTAGACAAGTGTGTAATGATGTCGAGGTACTCTTCGGCACATTATCAATGATAAAGAGGTTGTGAAAGACTCCACAACATATAACCAAAATTAAGATTAAAGTGACTAATATTTAATAATTTAGTAAGCATTGAAGGTAAATAGTGACAAAAAACTTCACTATATTTCAAATTGTATTTCAGATAATATCATACAAGCACAAATTGAAGTCTATGGGTATCCAAATTGGCAGTACTCACATAATTTTCTCCTGGTAAGTTATTGCACATTTAGAAGTTAAACATTGTTATAAAAACATTATACACTTACTAATTTCAGGTCTATTTGTTGTTTTCACAACTGAGTGGTGGATACAAGTGAACAACAAAAGTGAATGAAATCCACTAGCAACTGTAGCAGTTCAAGTGCTGAGTCAGAACACTAGCTCAAATCAATGTGAAAGGAATTTGAGCACCTTCAACCTCATACTCATAAAAATAAGAAACAAGTTGAAGAGTGAGAGATTATAAAAATGAGTCTTCTATCACTACAACAAGAGGTTGAGGATCAAAAATATCAAAGAAGGCAGAAAATATCCAAGGACAGATTTGCCAATTTTGCAGATGGATTGTACTAAGAAAGAGTTCAAGCCAGTCAAAACTTGTCACAGGGGGATGTGGACTTGGAATATCTATTCCAAGGACATCAACTCTCAACATGGATGAAAGACAAAAACACTAAGGGAGAGCCAAAGTTCAACCTTAATGACAAATCATGGGCTGAAAATGAGGTTGACAGCGTCGTTAGTGAAGAGAAAAAAAATGCAAAACCAAGAAACCCAAGTTTCATACACAACTTCCTGGATCTTCTACCACCCTAGACAACAAATGCCATTGAGCCACATATTGATCCATCCACAGCTCCAACTCAACTTCTAGGATCTTCTACCATCAAGAAGGGTCATTCATTGTTCAAGGCATTAAAGAAAGTATGCAAGGTAGGGCACCAAAGCACACAAGGAAAAGAAACTGGCAAAAGAAAAAGTTAAGTATAAAATGTCGACATCTTCTTGATATAAAGACTATTCAGCCACCATCCTCGTCTAATGATGAGAAAGAGTTTATTCCACCTACACAACAACAAGATGTGAGAGGTTCAAGTGGAGGTGGAGTTGACGGGGAGGTGAGGATGGCTCTAGCCACTCTATTAGTAGTGCACATACGAGTGGAACAGGTCCAGATGATTTGACTAACATGAAACATTCAAGTGGAAGGAGCAATAGGCATTAGAATAAGATAAATATCTTCGATAAGTACACAGCAGCGTATCCGAAGCCTGTTTCAAACTATGAACCTTATTATCCACCCTCTCCACCTCCAGTTGAAAGTGGAGTATACAACATTAGTGAGATGGCCCAATCATTATTTTTATATAGGTATGGGTCAATCAAGAATGATCAAACTCAGTGGCGAATTCAAGAGAGTGAGGAGTAGGAGAAAGATTATTAGGGGCAATTCCATAGTGGATGGTGATTGGATTGGAAGGTATAATTTTCTATACATATAATCTGACTTGTAGTGTTGTACCTTCTCATTTTATTTCATATAACGTTTATTTGTATCTGTTTGTGTCTTTGTGATAAACTCTCATAGTTACATGATAATTTAATGTATTAAAGTAAGTTTGTACAAAATTATGTGATAGATAGCCCAATTTATTGCTTTTAATTTTTTAAAAATGTTTTCCTCGTTTCTTTGATTTTTTACCAATTTTTTACAATTTTTAATTTTTTATGAAATAAAAAAATTTTGTTCAAGCCGGGCCAATTTCGGAATGCCATTTGTTCCAGGGGATTGGTCTAGATCGGACCGATTCGATTTGATTCAGATCAGGCCGGTGGGAATCGATTTCCATACCAATTCCAATCCCGCCCTTAAAAGCTTTGCTCACATTAAGCTTGACCTTCTTAAAGGGCCTTCTCATTCGTGATGTTCTCTCTCCAAAAGGCATTACCTTATTGGGCCTTCTTTCCCTTTAGAAGTATTACTATCACCCCCCTTGGGGTCTAACCACCTAATGAGCTTTCATGTTTGTATTTTTTTCTTCTTTTTTTAGCCTATCTTATTGGGCCTATCTTTGTGCAATGGGCCTTGTATAGTTGTATGTCAACCTTCTTCGCTCGCTATAGACTAATTGAACCTTGCCTTCAGGTAATGGTCTTGTATCTTCGCCTTCTTGCTCCCTTAGAGTACCTTGAGACTTGGAAATTTCTGCATGGCTTGGAAGCTCTTCCTCTCTTCCTTAGTCATCTTCTTGCTTCTTAATCCCTTGTTTTGTTTTCTTCCCATGGAGAGTCTTGGGGCACCTTGGACAACGTCCACCTAGGGGCCTTAAGGGTCTTCCACACTTCTCCGACTAAAACCTTGAAGACTCTCTTATAAAATAGAAAAAGATATCTTGGTCATGAAAATCCTCCCACCAATTTCTTATTTGTGTTGTAGGTGAGAGTTGTAAAGGGTACCGTGGTCTTGTAAGTACCCTAACCAATTCCTTGTTTTTAGTATGTGACAGAGAGGAGGAGAGGCATTTTAGTCCCCATAAATTTCTTGCCTTTGGGAGGGGCATTTTGATCTCCAAATACCCCTCAACAATTCCTTGTTTTTTTAGGGTGAGAAAGATTTTCGAGTGGCTGAAGTAAATTTTAAAACCTTTTAAACTTGAAAATTTTGGGAACTATTTGAAAAAATTAAAGGCCCCTTTGTTAAATGCATATTATGTGTGTACATACAAAAGTACATTTCTCTTCTAAGGAGAACAACCTTTCCTACCAACAAACAAAACAAACAAAATACAGGACCATGATAAAAAGCAACAAGTAAAGCACGATCATGAATTTAACTGTCAAAAATGCCTTTAAAGTCTGAGAACCTGCAAAACTGGGGTTTCCACTTCCATAAATCCAAGAGATTCCATGGTTTTTCGTATCTCAGAGACTACCTGGATGGAAACAATTTTGAATGAATTTAGATACTTTTGATATAAAGGTCGAGAAAAAAGTAGAGATCTGATGATGCATTTGACGCTACAAAATTAAGTTCTTGACAAAAGAAACTGTTCGCCACATGGTCTGCAGAATGGTGCAAATTGGATCTTAAGAGAGGCTGATCCTGGTTTGAGCTGTCATCTGTCCGCCAAACATTAGTGATCCCATGGGGAAAGGCTGCCCTTCCACCCTGGATATGTTCGGTGCCTTTTATGATTATTAATTTTTTTAAAATTTTGGAAAAGTCAACCCAGGCCGTGATCCTGGATCAGATTTCCCTCTAAGAGATTGACCAAGCCAGCTGACATGATCCTGATAAGATAGGGATCAGCCCTGACCGATACAGGGACCAATTCCGACCCAGAAATCCTCAGTCTGTCTGATACTGGGCTTCCGGCGGATCTGCCAAACTGAACCCGATCCAGCCATCCAGGTCAGTATCAGCCTTGCCTGATCCTTATTCGAAATTCCTTGAGCAGAGATGGAGAGGTCTATGTAGTGAAAAAGAAATGTCAGATTGTCAAAATCAACTGCAACTTGCACTAGACCAGGTAGTTCTATAATGCACCCACCGAAAAAACAGATTCAATAATATGTATTGTGTTCTAAAAATGAAACTTGTCAGAGCATTTAGCACTTAGCAGTCGCCTAGTCCTAGATTAGGAAGTCATGTCAGGAGTGCAGGAATTAGCAACCACCAAGCCAACATCAGAAAGATTTCAGTCTCTAAGAGACCCCTACATCTGCCCCTCCATAGCCGAAGCAGACCTATAACAGTAACGCCCTCTCCGATTACTAGTGGCACTCACCCGCTGATCTCCCATCATCTCTATCATGCATATCTGACTCAAGAACTTGCATGTCCCACATGTAGGGGTGTTCATGGTTCAGTTCAGTTTGATATTTTAGAATTTTTTTGTAAACAAAACTAGAATGTTGTCTGTTTCAGTTCAAGTCAGAGTTCGTTCTTCTCCTCCTGTCTTCTTTGCACCCAGCTGGCAGCACCACCACCACTCTTGTCACATCAGCCTACTCACAGCAACCCTGCCTCGTGGCCTCCTTCACATAACCTCCTGTCTTAAGGTTTACATAGGCGGAAGGTTATATGACCAGTGGGTGGTGGGTGAGATCCAAGATCCACCTCTTTCATTTCCCTACGTTAAATAGATAGATTACTTTCCTCCTTTCGATCGGCATCAGAAGCACATTACCTCCCCTTTTTTGTTGGGTTTGCCATCTTTGTGCCACTTAATGAATTGGGGCCCAATAAGCCCAATGAGGTGGCTTCTATGGGGTATGGAGTGTGATTTCCCCCCTCGTTTGTCTTCTTTTTTGTTTGCTAAAAAAATGTTCTGACATTAAAAGAAATGTTTGACCAGATTTGAGTTATTTGATTTACCATTTTGGTTTGATTTGAAAGACCTTGGAAACCAAGGCCGAGCTAAATTGGTCGTGGTTCAGCTTAAAGCAAATCGAACCAAATTAATTTTGGTTCAGCTTTTCGGGTTAAACCGGATAGTAAACACCCTTACCCACATGGCAGAGCTGTGAAGATGATCTCAGATCTGAGGGTGCAGAACCCAATGCAAATTTGCTGAACCCATCCTTAGCAACCAATTCTAAATGCATGATTGAACCAACACAAAGGTCCTGAAGAGAAAATAACTACCAATTGTTGGCTTGTCAGGTGTGAGGATTTCCATGCCAGGATCCTGAATCAGCCAGGGCAGATCCAAAACCAGATCAGGATCGTATTACCCGATACACTGGAAGGGTATCCAATCCAGGATCAGCCTAGATTGGTTCTTCCAAAAACATAAAAAACAGAAAACATAATATAAGACGATGGACATAACCAGGGTGGAAGGGTGGCTAATCCCCAGAATTGCTGCCGTTTGGAGGTGGAGGGGAGGACACCGCCCCTCCACCATCTCCCATCATTGATCTGACCCTGATTGGGGTTGGATCAGACAAGAATCGACTGATCCAAAAGCTCAATCCAGGTAGAAACTCCCTCGGCAGCGGATCAGGCTCCCTCCATCCAGATTGCGTCAGCAGGTGGCAATTCAGACCCTGGATCAGCTGAATAGTTAATATATTAAATATTTAATATAAATAAATATAATTTGTAATATATAACAAAAATAAATATAATAAATATATTTTAACAATAAGTATATACAAACAATAATCATTAATGATAACATATAATCATTTTAATGATTTAATAAAATATTTTATTTATAAATATATAACTTGTATAATTTAATAGTCTTTTTTTAGCACATGGCCTAGTGGCCCTGAACCCCGCAGCACACACGGGCGGCGAGGGATCAAGCGTGCGCTCGATCCCCACATGTCACCCTCCCCCGGGGGTGCCCGGCTGCAGCCGCCGGGAGGCGAACCCCCGCACTGCCCTCCCAGGAGCTGGGTCGACGCCAGCCGAGCCACGCTCGGCCGGCGTATAATTTAATAGTCAGTATATTTCAAAATACTCAATACATCACATAATTAAATATTCAACATATAGAAATAATTACAAATAAAAACTAATTTAATATTATAATTATTAATAATAAACGTGATAAAATTACATATTATATATTAATTATAATTATAATCATACAAATATAAAAAAATAAATCCTGCAAACCACAGTCGGGTGGCTGCATAATTTGGTCTTCATGAAATGAAACCATAATATATGGCAAAAGATTGATATACATGACAAAAAGGGATACAAACTAAATTGAAGCGACAAATGAACAGCAAAAAGATTCTTTTTCATAAAACCATCTTGCTTAATAGGAAAAACAATCGTATAGTTAGCACCTTGGCTCTTATCCGAAAGACATCAGCAACCTCCGGATTAGCAATCATGTCAAGATACCTGCAATGCACATATAAATCAATTAACCACGAACATCATAGCAGAAATTTTCACATGCAAAACGTACCAAATGAAATAGAACAAAAAAAACTATAACATGTTTACAGCAGTAACAGATATAGAGTAGAAAAAATATAACATGGATACAGAGGTAGGAAGACTTGCTGTCTAAATATGACAGGACTCGGGAGAAAATTCTGAGACCTAAAATTTGTTGTCTCCCAATGCATTTCCTGTCTCAGATACTTGCAAGATAGATCTAGTAATTACTTGATAACTACTGATAAAAATACTTTTGGAAAACGTGGTTCAAGTCTTCAAGAGACTCATGGAATTATTCAAGGTTGCATGTTCATAATTAGAATTATATTAAGATGAAAGCAAGTTCTCATTTCATCTGAAAATACCAAACTAACAATAAGAATGATGACATAAATACGATATCTCAGCAAGTTCCTTCAGTTTCAGTAGTCTCAAAGATATCTACAACTATCAGCAGTTCAAAAACCAGAGAAAAGTTGCATGAATGGCAAAGATACATGCTGGGCTTGATTAGAATAGAAAAACCAAACAGGTAACTGCATAGTTGATTTCATATTCCCAAACTATATTAAATGCTATGCTGGCAGAGGCGTGAGATGCTAGGAAACGAGGTGGTTGCCTCCCCTTTGGCACCTCAGGTAAATGTCATAGATGGTAGAAGTGACGTGTGTGTGTGTGGGGGGGGGGGGGGGGGACAAGGGTTCCTCACCGCCTAAGAAAGTTGGAGGGGTGTCGAAAGTTGAAACCTCAAATTTCAAAAATTTAATTTTACAGCATGTTACCCATTAGAGAGAAATTTGATTTATTTCTAAACCAAGTGAGACCATTAGAAAGTTCATGTCATTATTGAACTTCAATTGCTTTATTTTGTTGTGATATCTTTAGTGTATGTTGATGGATTGATATCATTTTTCTCTTTATAAATTTTAAACTATATTTATTATATGATTTGGTTACTCTCTATTTTCGAGTATTTTTTATCATTTATTGTTTCTTTTATTATCATTCGATTTATTTGTTTGGTAAATTCAACAACATATTATTGTCATTATTTTATTTGATTGAGTTGTTCAGTTACTTTATTAATTTCATTTCTAACATCTTATCAATAAGTGTTTTATCTAATATGTTGCATTGTGTTGCATTTGTATCTTAGTCAATATACCCTATTTATTATGATGATTTGAATTCCATAATTCTTATCATTTACTTGATTTGAAAACAGGTTTAAATTAGTTTATCGATAATGTTTTGTCATCATTTGTTGCCATTTTATTTATAGTTTTATTAGGTTATTATGATTTCATTATTCCCAAACTTTACTCACTCTTAAGTCATTATTTAATTTTGGGGTAATTAACTTCCAATCCATTTAAGAATATCAGCTTAATAAACAATCTGTTGATGAAATATTCTTCATGGACAGTCTGATAATGACAGAAATATTAACACATGGTCCGTTCTGTCACTTTGACGTTAGAGAATTTTGAACATGGGCATTTTGGTCATTCGGGGTCATTTCCTCCCCTTATCACATGCTGGACGAAGGCGTGCACGTGTGGGATAGCGGTGAATGTTATCTTGACCATGCATGGGATTAATAAATGTTAATCTATTAACTATATCATGTGCAAAGTATTATTATATTTAAAGTACAATTATTGTATAATTTATTTTAATATATAGTATAAACTATTAAATATTAATCTATTTACTATGTTGTATTAACAATTTTATTTTTAACAAAATTATTATGTTTGAAAAAAATATTATGAATACAAATATTTATTAATTACATCTAATTTATGACTATAACATATTAATATGTTTATGAAAAATATCAATTTATTTATTATATCAAATTAATATATTATATTTTATCTTGTCAAAATTATTATAACTATAAAATGTTAATACATTTAGAATAAAAAATGTATATATTTAATTTATATAAAAAATTAAATATAAAATACAATATAATCTATTAATCTATTTTTTATGTCATATTCCTTTGTTACTACAAAGTATTATTATATTTATAGAAAATAACTACTACATATGACTTTATCTCCTCCGACAAACCTGTTACGGCCAAGGGAACTTCATTTCCTCCACTCGAATGCATGTCTAGCATAACCATTGCGAACCTTGGCTTCCATCTTCTGGAAAGATCGGCCACCTTCCCAAATGCCCCTTGCTGCCCACGGAAAACCTTCCCCCTCACGCCAGGTTGCTAAAATTAGCAGGTTAACAAGTTTGGAATTCCAAATCAATAAGAATCTCTTTGCACCGGAGGTATCACAAAACCATCCCCTCCGTCTGGCACCATCAGAGCACAGCAAAGACAGACAGCATACTGAATCCCCTGGATTACTAACAAAATGGAGAAACCATAGTCAAATTTGAACCTACTTTCAATAAGGACATCAACGAAATCCGATGTCGGCCACCAAAGCACTTTACCAACCACATAAATTAGTCTTCCAAACCGTGAAATCATCCTGGCCAAAGACATCTCTGTCCAAGCAAACATAGGAACATCACTGACCATTATCTAGAACTGCCACAATTCCCTGTGACCACAACAACAAGACCATCATCTTTCCATGGCCGAATCCAAACCTCGACTGTATACTCCTCCCAGCCCTGCTTTAAGAATTTTTTACCCTCCTCCACATGTAGCCACTCCTTGAAATAGTTGTATCCATAGTTGTCAAGGCGGGCTTTTGCCCGGCCACCTTGCCAGGGTGCCTTTTGGAGAGCCCAAAAGACGTCCAAGGCATCCACCTAGGTGCACAAGGCACTCAAGCAAGACACCTTGGGTATTTTTACATGATTAAAAAAATATTTTTGGAAGATTTTTCCCCCCTTAATACCCCCACAAGGGACACCTATTTAATAATAGTTTAAACATATTAATATATTTTACTATCACTTATACTATTATCCATATTTAACATTTATGATTATAAACATATATTATATACTTAAAATGTATAAAGTTCTCTCTTAGCTCTCTTTTCTCTCTCTCACTTAGTTTATCAAGATTAACTCTTCCAAAAATAAATACCCGCTCATTCATAATTACATATATAAAATCACATGTATATGTATGTACACATAATCATATGCATTCAATTATAACATATAAATATAATTATATTTCAGTATATATGTTTGTATGTTTGCATAAATATATATAATATTAATATCGAATTATATATATGATTGTATATATCCATATATATACATGTATATAAGAATATATACACATCTAATGATACCGTTTTGACCGCC
The DNA here is from genome assembly GCA_036172225.1 of Cryptocoryne crispatula var. balansae. Lineage (NCBI taxonomy): Eukaryota > Viridiplantae > Streptophyta > Magnoliopsida > Alismatales > Araceae > Cryptocoryne > Cryptocoryne crispatula. Next base: position 32,936,794 of record CM069931.1, read on the forward strand.
CCGGTGACACCTAAGCGGCCGTCTTGTCGCCTAAGCAGAATAGGCACCTTTCAACACCTTGGACGCCTTATCACCTTAGCAACTATGTTGTTTCTGATCATGAAAATGCCGAAGGAAGAATCCCCAATGCACCAAGAACGAGTTTCTAGCCAATTAAGTTTCCGAAAATCTTCATGAACTATCTTTTCCCCGTACCTCCCAAGACCATTAATAGACACATGCCTCCAGTTGTTGAATCAGATAACATTGACATGAATCTCCCAAGGCAAAATTGCACTTCTTGGTTTGTATAATTCTGTCATCCTACCAAGCCACTGTGTTGGTATAATGGTGTTGATTTTTTTGGATTGGGGGGTTGTTTCGCCAACCCAAACTGAACAAAATGGAGATGTTAACCCGAGTCGAACTAATAAACCAATTATAATTCAAGTATGTACGTTTAAACCAAAATTAAATAAATAAAATTTAAAATATTTTTATGTATTTAAAATATCAATTTATAAGTTTAAAGTATTTTAAAATTTATATATTGACATTGAATTAGGGCTACAAATGGGTTGGATTCGATAGCAGAATCACCAGGATCCGATTCCAATTTCGATTCCAATAAAGCTTAGGATATTCCAATTCCAATTCCGATAATTTCGAAATCACTATATTCCGATTTCGATCTGATTCCATTATCAAAATCGGAATAAAATACGATATTTTTAAAAATACATGCTAAATATTAAATTTTTATTCAAAAATGAGTTAATAATTCACATATAATTACTAAATTTTGACATAATCACTTCAAAAATTTATTTTTATCATTTTATATATCCTATTTTTGATTTATTTAACTTTAGTTTAATTAATTTTACTTATATATGCTTTTTATCGAAATTGGATAAACGGAAACGGAATCAAATGATTCTGATTCCGATAAGCTATCAGAAGATCCAATTCCGATAACTTATAGAATACAAAAACAAGTTCCAAACCCATTGATTTTTATCAAAATCAAATCAGAATTTCGAATATTGGATTCCATTTACACCCCTACAATGAATAAATATATAATACTATTTATTAAATTTATAACTTACTTTTTAAGCTATTTCTGGTTAATTCAGATCACCAATTCGGTTGAGTTAACCAAACTGATGGTCAGTTCAACCTGAAGAAAATTGAACCATAGTGCTTGGTACAGTTCATTCCATCAGGTTGAACCGATAACGGAACACCTTAGATGCTGATACTTTCAGTGATGGTGCATAACTATCTATTTATCATTCAGTGGGTAAGTGAATTTTGTGACACTATAAGCCAAAGGATGAGTTTTTTTATTCAACTATGAGCAATTAACTATGAATACAGGACTTGGTTTGGTCCGGATTTGGTCCATTTTTTTTCAAAACCGAACCGGTTCCATTCAGTCCGGTTCAGTTTGAGACCAAAAAAATAATTAAATATTTACATATATGTTTTAGTTATAAATAATTAATATAAATTTTATTTTATAGTGAAACTATTTAAATATCATTTTTATCAACAATATACAAATATTTTTGGTATATGTTGATTTAATCAATTTAATTGGTTTGGCTCAGTTTGGAGACCGGTGAACCAAACAAGTGGCTCAAACTGAATTGCTGACCTAGTTGGTTCAGTTCGGTTTAGCGGTTTGAACTGTTTTATGCACGCAGCACGCCCTACCTTCATCTGGCTGAAAAGAGGACCCACCAAATATTGAGGTCTTGGTTCTGGACCTCACTTCAGGATAGTCGTAAAGATGAGATATCATGAGATTCCCATAGACAAGGATGAGAAAGATGCCACCTTGGAGGAATGGAGATAGATGAGTGAGCGGTGATGTTGATTGAGGCCACTCTGCGCCGCGCCACTCCTGCATCTTCCCTCCACTGCTATGGATTCTGAATCCTGGCAGAGGCCCGGATCCTACTATCCAGGTTGTTAGGTCCCTGGATCCAAAATCAAGCCACTGTTCCTCAAATCTCGGCAGCCCACCAAGATTGAGAATCTTGTAAGATCTCACACAATTGCATTTTGTGCCACCCATCAACCTCCCACCCACCCACACATACACAACTGAAAAGCTGTTGTCAACCTGCAATTGCCGATGGCAGTATGGCACCATGTCTCCATCCCAATTATCCCCTGCCACTGTGCACTGAACCACCATCCTCCCTCGGCATCTGCCCTCACAAAATGATACCGAAGTTAATGGCACCTCCAGAGACATCATTATTTCTCTTATCCTCTCTTGCCCCTCTTTCCTTATCCTGGCCTCCACCTCCCATCATTGTCTCCCACAATCTGCCTGCCTCATTGTAAAAAATACACCAACAAGTCGGGCCAAACCACTCCTTGTAGCAATTCCTTCTACTCCAACAAAACCATTTTGTCACCATCAAAGACCAGCCTCATCACTACTACCCCCCTCCACCAACTGCATCCAGGGTGTCAATGTTCTCTCTCCTCACACTAGCCACCAGCAGGTCAAGCCCCATCATCATTACCCTTTCCCTTGGTCCACTCCATCATTTCAAGCAGCTACACACTAACATCTGAAGAGCTCCGACACAGACCCTCATTTTTTTCCTTTTCGCAACCACCACATGAGCTTCCATTGACTAATCGGCATTGACTCTGCTACTGTTGGAATGTTGCTGTCAGAACAGCTGGACTTTCAAGCCCTCACTGGTAGACAATGGCATATTCTCCCATGTCTTGATATGGTGATTATCACCTGGCACAACCCTTTACATAAAAGGCAGCTATGAGACCACAGTTTTAGATAGGGAGTGCTCAATGAATTGTGTACAACGACAATGATGGACCTATCTGCTACTCAACCTTTCTTTCTTCACTGGGTTTCTGTATATTTATTGCAACTTGAACATTTTTGTTCATGTTCCATCATGTTGTTGTAAAATATAAATACGTACCATTTTCAATGTCAATGAATGTAACAAGATTCCTACAGTGTAAAAGAACTGATCATGTGAATGAATTTACCTTTGACGATAACGCTTATCAATGTCCGTTAAACCATGATATTTATCGGGTAAGGGAAGAAGAGATTTTGTAAGGATCATGAAAGACTGCACATAAATTGAAAGTTCACCTGTATAAGTCATAACCAACCATCACATCAAAGAAAAAAGAATCCACAACTACAGTATGTAGTTGTCATTCATAACGAAAGCATATAATAGTTGTAAAAACAGAAGTTCACGAGCAAGAAGAATACCAACAAAGAAACTGATGAAACATATATTTTATGTAATAGATGTTTTTCTTTTCGAAGGTAGCCCAAAACTTGGAGCACATTCATTTCATTTATATGTAATAAAAACAGTGCAACTAGCAATACAAGATAAGCAAAAAAGAGCAGAAAAGGCACGTGCCACCATGGCATTAGCAATATATCTTTCTTCCTACTAAGATAATAGAGAGTAAGAATATTGCTTTAGTTACAAAAGGAATTTCATCCAAAGCAACTTCCCTTTCCCTTAAAATATCATCAGGAAATATCTTGAACTGTGCAAAATACCAAAGTCAGACAATGGACAATGCGTGAGACAACATTTTTATCGTCCCCATTTGGTTCTTAAAGATTTGTTGGTTCCTTTCTTCTCATGTGTCTCAGAATTGCAAAGAAGAATAATTCCCATACCTCCTTCCATCGTGACCATGGATATAAAGTTATCATTTCTCTCCCATACATGTATAATTCTGATACAACCCCTTATGTTGATGTTCAGTGCTCTTAAGAAAGTCTCCCTCAGTGACCTAACTATACCACACTGCCAGCAAATGTGTTTAACGTCTTCCTCATGAATCAAGCAAAACGAGCATTTCCCTTCATAAATTATATGAATATGTCTCAGATATGATGTTGATGACGTAGCTAGCAATCTATGCACGTGAATCTTCTAAAGAAACATTCTTATCTGTATAGTTAACATTAGGTTCCATACTCTTTTCCATCAATCAACCTCTCTGCCTCTCAACATCAGCATTTTGCAAACTGATCTGAACAAAATTTCTTACTCCTTTCAGGTGTCCATTGTAGGGTGTCTTCATGCCTGCTGGTTTTGAGTATTTGCTTAGCCATAGCTTGTTGAAGAGCTCAATAAACCTCAATGTTTCCTCATCATTCAACCCTCTCTTGAAGATAATATTCCACCCCATATTATATCTCAGATCCACTGAAATGTAATATAAGTCAGGAAACGAGTCCACTGAACAGCCAACTCCTTGTCAATTCTCTTCACAAAACCGGATCTTTTCCCCATTCCCCCCATGAAATAGCCAGAGAATCTAAATAGGTCCATGTTCTACAATATCTTACCCCAGATTGGACATCTCCTCTCCATCACTATTGTAGCACATCACCAGCCATCCTCTTTTAAGTCCAATTATTTTGAGTGGATCTCTCTAATCCATGTCTCTCTTCTGATTTAAGTCAACAAATCCACTTCGGCAGTACAAAAGAGTTTTGAGTTTGTAGTAGTACTAAACCTACACCCCCTTCCCTTCTTGACTTACAAACTTAGCTCCATTATAGATGTAGCTGCAACCCTTTCTTACCATTTGTGATTTGTCTTGTGCCAGAAAAAATTACCCTGATATTTTTCAATTTTTTGCACACTCCTTTAGAAATGCTCAGGATAGAACCCATCTTCCACCTGCAGAGAGCACATTTCTTTTTCACGTTTGTAGTCTCTTCTCACAGGTGTTAACCAATGGTTGTCAATCCTTGTTCTTCGGTATGCTAAAAAATTAAGAAAAACTTAAATATTTTATAAAAAACTCACTTGATTCCTATCCCGGTAACCATCTTATAGCTCCTCTATCATCTTCCTTCAAATTTACGCCTAATAGTTCATCGGTTCCATGCTGATACTAGTGACCTTCCCGAACAAAGCAATCAGCAGTTTCAAGTTGATTATACTCAGAGTTTCTACCTAGCTGAAAAAATAGTGTTATATGCAAACTGTAAATGAGACATAAATTGTATTTCTTCCTACCAATATTCTTGAATGAGACCTTCCTAGAGAATGCAGAATCAAAATCGGCCACCATATCGGTGGGTGCCGATTCCAATCCCAATTCGGATTGCATCATAAAATCACATGATTCTATGAAAGAAAAACCGATCCAAAATTGACTCATATAGGTTCTTCAAATATTAAAAAAAAACTTCTAAAAAATACTTCATGCCGCCATGTAGACTCGTAGTGCGATTTCGAGGAATCCAACGCCAAGGTGGCGTTGACATCGTTGCAGTGTAAACTACATCTTCCCCAACCGATAGGAGCCCAATCCAATCAGACCCAATAAGGCCTCCTTCCCCTGCCCTAGGGCCAGCGATGCTGCAGCTGCCATAGGGGGGAAATTCTAACATAATCGCCAAAATCGGATTGAAAAGAGTTTATTCATTGATTTCAAGGTGTCGCCTAGGCAACAAGGCACCCTGTTAACTTTCAAAGTGAGGGACGCCTAGGTGATTATCTTATTATCTTCCCATTTTATCTAATTTGAAAATAAATAATACTAATTAAGTATCATTGTCCAATAATTGAGTGATTATAAAGTAAAAATAACTAATTATAGTAGTTAATTTGAATATAAATAGATATTTTAATAAAATAATAATTATATTTAAGCAATATCATAAATATTTACCAATAATTAATACAAATTAAGTATTAAATTAACTTAACATGGTAGTTCTAATTAGATATTCATGTTATTTAGTCTATTTAACTATGCACTTAAACATTATCAATTGATTTACATGTTAACATAACTTTTTATTACTTTTATATATTATTTGTCACTCATGTATTTGTTATTTCATCATTTTTATTATAAAAAAGATGTCGTCTAATGTCTCGCCTTATCTAAGCGGCATGGTGGTACTAAGTCGCTTTGATCGCCTTGAAAACTATGAGTTTATTCAATCCAAATCGACCCAATTCATAGCCAATTTGGTCAATTTCAAACTAATTCTGAAGAGAAAACAGGGTGGATCTGTCCTCCCCTCCCCCCCCCCCAAAAAACAGGTCAGCATATGCTGATCCGATTTGGGAATCGGCCAATTTTGCAATACATGGACCTTCCTCTTTAGTTTTCTCTCGATCGTGGCTCAAAACTTGACCATAATCATAAACAATAATAAAGATATGGGATTCCCTTGTCTTAAACTCCTTGACAAAACAAAATAACCATGAGTCATCATGCTCAAAACGATGAAAAAATAAGTTGTTCTTATACAATTGTAAACCCACCTAATCCATTTATCCAAAAATCTTATTAATTGCAACACCCTTTGCAAAGGCTGCCAATTTACCTTATGCCTTCTCAAAATCCAACTTCAAAATGATGCACTCCTTGCTCATATGATAATCATGAAGACATTCAAAAACTGCCATATAATTATAAAGCATAAACCGTCCAGCAATAAAACTTGATTGGTTCTCAGTTCACAACTTCTCCATATGATCACTTAGTCGGTTGGCTAATACCTCAGTGACTATTTTATAGCTAATTCAAGAAACTTGTATAACTGAAATCTTTTATCTCACGTGCACCCTCCTTTTTTATCATGACCACTGAAGTCTCTATCAAAATGAAGTCTTGGGTTAATTTCAATTTCTTTCACCATCAATGTAAAATCTCCGTGCATAATGCTGGTAAAAGCCAATATTAAAGTTATTGGACCCTGAGACTTTAACAGGTCCATTGAATCTAATGCTTCTTTAACCTCTTGTGAAGATATTGAGGTGATCAAGTTATTAACTTATTAGCCTCCTCGTAAAAAATTTCATAAACTTGTTACCATTCAAGAACAGCCTCCATGACTCATTTTCTACAAACAATATCTTATAAAAATGTCACAACTGTCCCAGGGGTGTGCACAGTTTGGTTTGATCTGTGTTTAGGGTCATTTTTTCCAAACCAAACAAAACTAAACGAAATCAAAAGCTCAAACCAAACCAGTTTTGTTTGAGATCAAAAAGCAATTAAATATTTAGAACAATTAATTATTTACACATATATACTTATTTTGTTATAAATAGTTAAAATAAATATCATTATGTTATAAAAACTATATAAATAAAATTTGTATTAATAATATACTATAACTTTTATACTTTTATTTTAATCGGTTTAGTCTGTTTTGTCATATTTGGTTCAGTTAGGAAGACCCCCGAACCGGTGGTTCAAACCAAACAATTAGGCTCGGTTTGGTGGTGTGAAGTGTGAACCAGGTTGTGCGCACCCCTAATTGTCCCCATCTATTTTGGCTATGAAACATTTTCCCATTCACCTTGAAGGCTTGGATTGTGTTCCTCATTTTCTTTACACATGTGTGCATGAGCAGAAAAATTTTAACTATTTTTCCTCACTCACCTTTTAAGGTTTGGATTTTCTTCCTCCTTTTCCTTAGACATGCATAAACAATCATCACATCACATGATATGGATTTGTTAGACATGAAGGAGTAGGGAAAAATTTAGTGTTCATGTCTCCTTGTTTCCATTTTAACTCTTCCTTCAGATGCCAATGTTGATGTAGCAGATGTTAAAAATACACCCTGTGGCGCAAAGCTCATGGATACACAAAAAAACCATCAACTAAAAACATTGAACAGCTTGAAACATATTTTTCACCTTTTTCAGTTTTCTTTATCGAACCATTTGCACCAAGTATGTCACCGATGTCAACAAAAGTCTTTAAGTGCTCAAAATCATCATTATGAAGACTCTCCTTCTCACAATATAACTGTGAAACATAACACTTTTGGGTCAGTACATATAGAACACATGCAAGCAATCAGAATCAACTTTTGACAAAAACCAAAGATTCATTACAATCCATAAAATATTAAAATATCCAAAGAAGCCAAAAGCAGAAAAAGTTGTACCTCTAAAAATTAATCTAATATTTGAAAAAATAATTGAGAAAAAGGTGACCACCCAAATAATAGACTCCTTACAATCACCAATGCTCTCAGTGGGTCAGTGATGATTTTGACATGAAAATTATGGTCTTAACATGTCTGAGTATAAAGATACATATAATTCTTAGACGCAGGATCTAGACTGTGGAATGCATTCCAAAGTCAAGAATGCACCTTATTATCCCCATCTCTTAATACATGAAAAAACAAAAACATGTAGGAAAGGTTCAGAAGAGAGGCTAAATTGGGGAAAGCATAGAAGCCTCTAAAGTAAAAATATTGAAAATGTGACAGTTATGTCTCAAAAATAAAGTTGAAAACCTGGCACAAGTAGATATATGCATTAGTAAAATGGTATCTTGAATATGGACAAATAATGGTATATTAACAGTTGTAAGTTGCTCAAAAAACATGACAAAGTTGTCGGTCCCTGAAATCACATGGCCTTGTTCCTGCTTTGTGGCTCAATAGTTTAAGTGGAATTACATATATTTTGAAAGAAAAGGCACATACTAAGTAACCAGTAGTACAAACTCAAAATTAAAATGATGCTATTCGATCATTAGAAAAAAATAACAAGAATATACAAGTCCATTTTGCAACTCTACAGAATCCCTCCTACACAAATGGAACACCAAGTGAGAGACGTCACTCTACACTATGTCCCTCTACACTCCCCCAATGCAGAAAAGAATCATTCCACTGAAAGCCAAAAAAGTATTCCAAAAAAGTAAAAGCTGATTAGCTCACTCCAAACATAAGAGGCCCAACTGAAATCGTATATAAGCAATCCACATGCACAAAATATGCACCATAATTAATATATAACACCATAGAGTTTGAATAAAACCTGGATGCTTCCTGAGTCGTCTCTTAGTGTCAAGAAAGCAAGTTTACCAAATTGTCTACGAGCAGTTACTCTGCCAGAAATTGATACAGAAACTTCTTTACACTCTTCACCATTATGTAAATAGTCATACAGCTCCCGGAGTTGCTTAGTAGTGTGGGTTCTCTCCCAATTATATGCGTATGGTTCGTAACCCTTGCTCCTCAGTTCTTCCACCTGGACAACAATGTTAAAAAGGTCAGTAGGAAAGAAAGTTGTGTAACCAGCTTGAACAACGAAGTAAAAATTTTCAACTTACTTTTTTTCGGAGGAGGCAGAAGCCACAGTTTATTAATAACGATGAAATAAAGTGATTGAAGTACGAGAAGAATGAAAGAAAACACAAATACAACCAAAAATTACTATTACCATGATAGTAATAATAACAGAAACAAAATTATATTTTGGTTTTTACCATAACGACGTGGCGGTCCGTAGAAAGAGAAGATATGCCGATAGTATCACCAGCCTAAGCATGCGTAGCAAATAGACACTTATACCTCTAGCGTTTTAGTCTTTTAAAAGTACGTTTGTATCAGATGACACCATACGCATCAGTGACGATTCGCAAATACGAGGGCTTGCACCCTCGTCTGGATGAAGCTACAGTTCCAAATCCTGAGGGCGCAAACAAAAAAAGGAATTCTCTTCGCAAATCGCTGCTAACGTACAACCTATTTACTGTGGTGTTTATCACAAACAAATTTAGTACCTTCACCGCGCTCTAAGAAATGGTTCGATTCGTTTAAATACTCACTGATAAATAACTCACTGCATCGCCCAAGCGTTTGCCGAGGCAGTTATAGGTGACAGAAGGCAGAAAATGTGAGCTTACCGGCGTGGAGAAGAATACAATCAGGCATCGCGATGCCATTGGCGGCATGTTTGAGGTGTCAAGAGAGCGCGGCAACGAGGCTCACCTTTTTGAGACGAATCGCCCGGATGGATTCTCTGTCGGAGGTGGGGGAGCTCTTCCCACGGCGCCGGTCTGGGACACCGGAAGCGGCCTGGGTGGCCGGCGCTGGTGTTGCTACCTTGGACGAACAGCATCTGATCTTGGTCGCCCTGTTGCCCGGAGCAGGCCGGGCAACAAGACCGGTGGGCCAGAGAGAAGCGGGATGGGAGAAGAGGAGCCTGAGAGAGCTCGACGAGGCCCTCCATATCCGGGTGGCGTCCATCTCCTAGCCTTCCTTCCACGAACGCGACGAAAGGGGGTGAGAATACAAGAAGATGGCGGAGGGGAGGAGATAGTTCAAATCACGAAAACGCCGCAATAATGGGGAAACCTTATCGGGGTTTTGTAGTCTCCTGTGACCAGGAAGTAAAAAATTAAGAATCGTAGTCAAAAAAAGACGAGAAATCACTGAATAAAAAATGCCTCGTCTCTTTTTCATCGGAGAAAAACATTTCGTATCAAATTTAAATTTGTAATAATTGTTAAATATTTTTAACAAATTTTATCGTAACAAAATAGAACATAATATAAATTAAATAAAAATAAAAATAATATTTAACAATTGTTATGAATTTACAATAAATTATTTACTTATTGAGCATTGCATATTAATTCATATTTTTTACTTTTTTATAATCTTTTTATACTTTTTTTGTCACTTGATCGAACGGCCGAACTCCGTGCCGCGTTGCATGACGAAGAGAGATCGAGCCTCACTACTTGATCCCCACCAATACCTTCCCCGGGGGAAGTCAGGCTCCAACAGCCCTCGAACGTAGCCCTCCGCACACCAGGACGAGGGAAGATGCCAACCGGACCCGGCCGGCATAATCTATTTATAATTTCGATCTCCGTAGTCTTAATATTTTTAAAAAATATAATTCTTTATATGAATCTGATTGATTTTTATTAAATATTTTATAGTAGTATTTTTAAAATATATAATTATATTGTTGACATATATCATATAATCTTAAATTTGCTAACAAAATATGAAATTTAACATAAAAATTTGTAATGATCGTTAAATATTTTCTAACAAATTTTATCATGAAAAATAAAATTTATAATAAAAACACAAGGTATATATCGTTCGACCAAACACCTCTCGGAAGATATCATGATTCATAGAGAAAACCTCTTGAACAGACGAATGTAAAACTTCTTCATTTTTGTTTTCTCATTGCACCACATTTTTAGTCATGTACATTCCTCGTCACAATTTTATGTATCTAGCTATCGTATGATTCGATAGGGCAATGCATTAAACAAATGTACACAAAATATCGTGCAACCAAACAGTGGTAAAGTTTGACCCCATCGCAAAAGGTCCGATATATAATTTCAGTTGTTTCCAATACTTAGGGCAATGTTTGGCGGCTGTCGCAAAACTAATTCACCTTCACCGTCTGATTCGGCAAATAACTGACTTTCAGATTGTTTGATCATGACGTCTTGATCTATGTCTCAAAGCAAAAGTATTCTTCCAGCCGTTGGTATTTGTTTCGTCGGCTTGGGGCCTGATACGAACCACACCGGTCAATAATTTAGTCATTTTTTTACAAGACAACCATTCTAAAAAATGATCGAACGCTGAATATCAGGTGGCAACTTATTAACATCTTCTTTGGTAATAGCATTATAGACAATTTTTATGGGGTGTTTGATTGCATGATAATTTTTTGTGCACATTCATTATAAAAATTATCTTAAAATAAAAAGTGAACTTACTAATAACATAAAGTTATCATGTTTAGAGGGACGTGATAAAAAAAAGAGTAGTCACCATGACCAAATAAAGAAGTGGGGAATCAAACGAAAAAAAGAAAGAGGCGATACTCTTTTTTTATTTAAAAATAAATTTATTTTCAAAATATAAAATTATCATGATTGTCAACATTATTTTTTAACAAACTTTGTATTTTTAAATTTTTTAAAAAACCGGCATCGTACAACCGAACACTATATTACTAATGATTTTGAAATTGATATCATACAAATCAGGAAGATGTTTGGTTACTAGCCACCGGGGTCACTTCTTGTCCTCCCTGGAGGTGCAAACTGCAAACGAGCCGATGCAAGTCACCGGGTAGCAATAGACTCCGGTCGATGAATTATAAAAAAGATCATCTCAGCTTACTTATTATGCCAAACGGAGCAAGTTTGAATATAAAATGCCGGTCGAGCGTGTCTCGACTGGCACGGACCTGCGCCTGGGGGTGCAGGTCAGGGCTTCAATGCCTCCCGGCGGCATTTAGCTGGGCGTCCCCATGGGGGGGCGACTTGTGGGGTTCGAAGGGTCTCGAACCCTCGCCACCCACGGCACGGCGGGAGTCTTGGCCACTGGGCCATGTGACCAAAAAAAAAGTTTGAATATAAAATAAAACTCTGTGTCGTGAATAAGTTTAGTTAGGACAAATATATGTCGACTCAATAAGGTTTGTACGTAACTAGTTTAAGTAATCGGTTAATTATTTTTAAAAAATAAATAAAAATACTTAAATACTATACACCGTTGATAGAGCATATTAAATAACTTGAAAATGTACTTAACCCAGGTTTAAACTCTAGTTTGAACTTCACAAATCAGTTTGAATTCAAATTCGTAGATAAATTTAAATCGAACTCGAGTTCAACTTCCATACCCATACTTAAATTGATCTTAACAAGTGAGCTCGTGTTGAGCTCGAACTTAATGTTGGACCTAAATTTTATTCGAATTTGAGTTCACTCGAGCAAATAAGTGACTTGACAATGTGTGATTAATATATTCGGCTAGGAATGTCAATAATTATTCAATTATTTGACCAGTTCAACAATTATAGGATAGTCTAATAACTCTTGATAAGTTAACGGCATTGGTAATGGACAATCTAATAAGTCAAATATTACGAATATGAATTCTCTTAAGCTGAACATGATATCAGTATCAGTTAATCAATGTGATGATTTAAATATCATAGTCCAAATACCGATGGGTAGTGAGTTAGTAATTAAGGTGTCGGTAGAGGTTCAACTATTTTCGATAGCGGTTCATCACTTAAGTGGTTGGTATCGTGATCTTTTTTCATTTGGGACTGAGAGTACTCCCTCCACCCGAGAACTGAGATTATCCACTCTCCATTTTTATAAATTCAGTTCGGTTCACTTCAAAAAGCCAAACAAACAAATTCTCAAATCGAATTCAGTTTGGATAGATTCGCTGCCTCATCTATTTTTTTATAACCATAGTGTCAATACAGTGCAACATTTATGCTCAATGAAGAGGGTGTCATCCACTCATCTAGTATGTGTCTAATCTGACTCATAGATGCTAAATAAGTTCTTATACCATATGTTGCAACTTCGGATCAATCACGAACAAGAATATCAAAGAAACTAAATTCACGTATAATTTTTCCCGTGAGTAGCGCTCCCAAATACCTCAACATAACAGTACAGTAGAAAATGCACACAAATAAATATTGTTCAATATGATTGGATGTGTTTTTCTAAGGCGAAGCTTCTGCCTATGTTTCGCCGTATAGATTTTGAGGAGGGGAAGACTTCAATGAGGAGGTGTTGACGACTAGATTTTGATGGAGTTGCTTTGAGACATTTGCACAATGAGAGATTCAAAATCCCGCCCCCCCCCCAAGCTTATTGGGCACAAGCTTCCTTGGCATCTTCTTATGTTTCGCTTTCAACAATTTTTTTTTCGATATAGAGAAATAGAAAATTCAGGGCTGATTTTGTTGTTAAAGTGCTTGGTCAAAAGTGGGACACATGTTAAATTCTTCAATTTAATTTGACAGTGGAACCCCTTCTTAATTGTGTTCAGTAGCAAATTGGTGAGATAACTACGTGAATTAAAAAAAAGATAGCGAGTTGAGAGTGTTGAAGGGTTTTATCCCATATTGGCCACCGGAGGAGTATTCCATGCCTTTATCATAGCCTGAACCTGGGTCTCTTCAGCACACGTGCGTTTTTGGAATTTCACATGGTATCAGAGCTGGTCAGGCTGTAGGCTCTGTCTTCCGGTGGATTTGCTCCTATTTTCGCTCGGTCCTGCCCCGTGTATTCCTATCGTGGCTCTGACGGTGGTGGCTGGCCGAGAGGGAGAGTGTTGAAGGGTTTTATCCCATATTGGCCACCGGAGGAGTATTCCATGCCTTTATCATAGCCTGGACCTGGGTCTCCTCAGCGCACGTGCTTTCACAGAGAGAGTTTCGCATGGACAATTAAAACGAGCCGATCCACTCGAGGTTGAATAAAATAGACAATTAAAATGAAGATAATATAAATTATTTTATTTCACGACAAATGATATAGCTTGCAATGGTTCTCGATCTAGTAAATGTTTGGCTCTTCCTTGATCACCTCAAGTTAACGATTACTTGTTGAATATATCTCTATGCTTAATTAAGTTTTCCGTTGAAACTAAAATTGTGCAAATTCCTTAGGTGAAATGACTGATCCTCCACAGCCGAGATCCTAGAGAATATAAACTATATATTATGACTGAATAAGTATGCGAGAGCCAAAACGGATTGGATTTTGACGCACAGAGAACCGAAAAAGATTACCCTTGGACTCAGCAGGATCAAACACGTGTGATTGGTTGTAAAGGATAATGCACGTTTCAGGACAGTGAATAATTGATAAACATGTTTTCCCAGCCCGTTAAATACTGCCCTTATTTTTTCCTTCGCCTCCTTGTGCTGCATTCGGACGTCTTCCCCCCAGCTCCCACCTCGGGTCTGGTAACCGATGATCGCGCGACGAAACCGAAACTTCCGCTTACCTTTGTTTGTATCCTTTAAGAACGAAAATACCTTTGCTCAACCGAAACATACCTAATATATTCTTTATCTATTGGAATATTTACTGATAAGGATACGGCAGAGGATAAATGCGGTCCATCCTGCCGATCTTTGCCGGCCGGTTGCCGTCGTCCGAGTGGCCCTCTCGGTACCCGGCTTTCCGTCGGAGCGCCCGGGTCCACCCAGAGCGCTGGTCTGTCGGATCCGATGACCCGCTTCTCCGCCGCCCGTCCGACCCGGGTCTTTCGACCGAGCTTTCGGCTTTCCGCTTTCCGCTCCAGAGTGGCGGTGACCGGAAACGGAGGGAGCCATGCTTCAAGGACCCGCGGCCGCGGGCGTTGCCATTTGGTTAACTCCCCGTCGCCTTTAAGCGGGCGTTCTCTCCACGTGTCACGGAACGTGGGGGGTTTTAAGGTCACATTCATCGTGATAATCCGCACGGGATGAAAATCCGAATCGAAGCATCCAACGGTGGTAATTAGATCAGGAGACTGCGGTTAGATCAGACTCGGATGCAGTCGGCCTTGCGTGCGGGCAAAGCGTTGTTGCGTTCTCTCTCCTCGACGTCCACTCACCTCTCAGGTCTTTCCGGTTGGCCCAACCGCGAATGGACGCGTGGAAGCGGGGCCCGCAACCGCTGCCCTGTCGCTTGACCCGTGGTAGGATCGGGGAGGGGTGGTTGGCCGTCTCAGCGGCCTTCCGGTTCGGACTTCGGGTAGATAAGAAGCCACCTAACGGTCTCGTACTGGATAACACCGACTTCGGGTTATTTTCGGATCCTTCCGTCGACCGGTAAGGACCGTCAAGTTCTGATGCCTCGATAATGTTGGTAAGTTAACGAGATCCGGCAGCTGAACAGGGTCCCGCCAAGAGATGTTTCCGAACGAGGGACATGGCCCCGGTGCGGTCATCCGTTGGGCGCTCGTGTTGGGGGCCACTTGATCGGCTCGCGTGGCGATCATGCGGACGAGAACAGCCCATCGAGGCCTGCCCGGTGGCGCCGGTATGACGCAGCTCATTGCCTTGCTCTGCGCGTGGCCTTCTGGTATAAAAGGAAAAGGGTGGGGGTGGCGACAAGGACAGGGCTGGAATACCAAAATTCCGAAATCGGTTTTCCGACTTGGCCTTCGGTTTCTGGCCTACCGGGGTCCGGTCACCGTCCCCACGCTCTGCTCGGCATCCTATAGAGAAACACACGTCCATGGAGGAGTGAAGAGCGAGAAGCGGGGAGGGAGGGGAGTGAGCGAGCGAGCTTTTCTCACAGGAAAACTGCCCAAAAGGAGGCCACCACCATCACGCCACCGCCACCATTGCCGGCTATTAAAGCTTCCGCATCGCATTCCTTCCTTCCTTTCCGCTTCCCTCCGTCTGCTCTACGCCGACGAAGGCCGCAGCCTCCGGTTGTTTTTGTACCTCTCCGTTGATCTGCTCGCCTGGGCGTGGTGCGGTTGCTTCAGCTCCGTATTATCGGTCCTTTTCTCGGCGAGCTTGCATGAATCTGGGAGCAACCTGGGGGAAGTTTCCGGAGACCGAGCGGAGGAGAAGAGAAAGGTGCGTTTCTCTATGCTCTTTCCTCGGGTGTTGCAACGGCTGCATGCTTCTTGGAAGGTCGGTTACTGAGCTGTCGGATCGTGTTTTTGTTTTGCTTCTCGTGGAGGTTCTGTAGAGGGTTGGGACATGGACGCTGCCTCGAAACTTGCTTGGAATCTGCTGTGTCCTGTCCTCTGCAATGTGCACCGGTGGTCGTGCGTGCAGGTTTTGTTCATACATTTTGTTGCCTTGTCGACGGCTTCGTGTAGCGGAGAACAGGATGGCCAACAGCCTCTTTGACTTGTTCGTTTCAGACCGTTTTGTTCTGATTTTCGCGCAGTTCGTGACTTGTTAGGTCGTAAAATTGTTGGTTCGGGATCCTGCGCACCTCCTTCGCTTCGACTATCCCTAGAATTTTCCGTTGGCCTCAGTGCTGAGCTGTCAGGTTCCATGAACGTTTCGATCTCTACTTTATAATGGATTTATATATGATCCGTCACTGATAAAGGGAAAGGAAACGTGTCAACCAATTGAACGATATTTATAGCCATTGATATTTGATTTGTAAATTGAGGCAATTTATTGGAAGTTACTTGCAATGCTATAGACGATCCTAAGAAGTGCACGGTGAATATCAACTTTCAGATGTCCTGCAGTTTTGCTGTTTTGTTCTATTTGATGATGGTTATGAATGTCAAATTATTATTATGTTTTGTGCAGATTTCTTGATACCCGAAGGTTATTTACGCATGGCCAACCGACAGATGGAAGTTCATTACATAAACACTGGATTCCCATACACTGTCACTGAGAGTTTCATGGATTTATTTGAGGGTCTTGCATATGCACAAACAGATCCTGCTCTTTCAGGAGTCTTGCATGATCAGGTAGCTTTCATAAGTATATCTTCTCCTGCTAATAATTTGACATCCAATAAGTTCTATTGTTCTCAAGCTTGTGATGTCTACAAGTGACATCTTTGGTGTTTGATAAGGTCAATAAAATAATCTCCTCAATGGTTCTTTGCTAATAATCTCGTTGTTAGTAATCTAAGGACAAAATGTTCATTTGTTTCTTCACCTATGTCTCACTGCTCAATGTTTCCTGGCTCCTTTCACTTAGCCATGCATAGATATGCATTATACAATTCTGCAGTCTGTTATGAAAACACTAGTTTATAGTATTATACTTGTCCAGAACAGTAGAAAAACTGTTGTTTTTAAATCTTGTCTTCCATTTGTTTCTTTGTCTACTTATTTACACGAAGGCATGAATATTCAATGAATCTATCGTGTGCATGTGCAGGGAAGTTCATATTGGCCGGTAATGCATTCTCATTCCTACAAGTATGGTGTTAATAGTTCAGGAAGCAACTCTTACAGTTTAAGCCATTCATATGAAGTAAATTATCCCACACTAAGGTTTGATGGTGGAGCACGTGTTTGGGATAACTCCACGCCGTTGAACGATGAGATACTGCCCATAGTTATGCATGGGGATGGTGTTGGTGCTGAATCAATTGCTCAAACAAGTACAGAAGAATGTAAGTTTATCTCAAAAGTGCATTTGGATTGTTAAAAGTGCCTATTTCTCCTTTGTGCTTATTTTTCAATTGATTCGTAACTTAAATTCTGGAAATATTTTATGTTACCATAGTATTAGCTGTTGAAATTTGTTTTATGAACATTTGATTCTCTTATTGTTACTTCCATCTTTATTTTTTATGCTTATTTAAATGCATCTTAGTATCTTTCAAATACCAACAGAAGGTATTTCAGCTGTATGTGAAAAACACCCTACTACATTTTGCATCTTCTCAGATGGATGAAAATAGAATCATGGAATGATTTGTAGTAGAAGGTTAAACCATGATGGTTTTTATCTTTCTGAGAAAAGAAATTGAATTTCAGCTATTCACCACCATGATCACGTTAGAGGTTGCTTGCAGATATGATCATCCCAGTTATGGAGATACCTATGGGTGTTACCATCGTTTCAAAGTATTACCTTAAATAATCATACTTTGGTCAAACATGTAAAAATAATTCTTCACCTGTCACCCATTATAATGATTTAAAGTGTTTATCAATTATAAAAATGTATCAAGAATACTCTTGCCTTTGTTGTAGTGCCTTTGACCAAGACAGCATCACAGCTTGTCTTTATCATTAGTTGTTAAAACTGTTTCTAAAATTCTATTTACATATAGTGATATAAGTACTGGAGATCTGCGATTCTACATTGAAGGCTCTATGGTTTCAAGTAAGCATTTGGGAGAAAACTTAATTATACACAACTAATATAAAAGTGTCTTTTGACATATGAGGGCTGCTTTCTTGCATCTTTGTTTGAAGGCCGACCCTCAAGAGTGGTAGCAATTTATTAAAGAGAGGATAATCCAAAATAACTTACAGCAAGAAAAGCATCAACAAGCTGAAGCCAGCAAAAGATCTATCCATCAAACAGATCAGCCAAATATAACTCTAAGTGATGCGGGACGAGGCGGGACGGACCGGCGACGTGGCGCTGCAGCGGACTTTCAAGAGGCTCAAAATACCTAAAATGCATGAAATAAAGCGAAACCGGACTTAAACCGGTCAAAATGGGCCCAAAATATGTCGTACCGTGCCTGAATCGCTCAAAACAGGCCTGAACCGGCCCCAAAATGGCTTGAACCGGTCTGAACCGGCCCCAAACAGGGCGAACCGGCCGGTTTAGGCCCTGAACCGGCCTCTGGACCATCGAATCGGGCCGAACCGGCCCTGAACCGGTCTAAACCGGGCTGAACCGGTCTAAACCTGGCTGAACCGGCGGTCGGACCGGCCTGGGAGGCGAACCGCGGCCGGCCCGAACGAATCGGGCGGACCGGGCGGGTGGGAGGCGCGAGCCGGTGCGCCGGCCGGCCGGGCGGAGGCGAACCGGCGCCGGTTCGCCCGGCCGCGACTTAACGCGGGGGGGTCGTGGCCCTCCGCGGTTGGCCGCGGAGGAGGGTGACGCGGCCGGCGCTTTTGGCGCCGCGTACCCCTATCGGGGTGTCGTCGACCGCGAGCGCCCGCTCGCGAGGCTCCCGGGGGCCGCGGCCGCGGCTTCGGCTGCGGGGGCCGGAGGGGGGGGCGGGTGCAGCCGGCGGGGGCCGCCGTCGCCGTAGGGGAAGGGAAGCCGGTGGGGCTCCATCGCCGCCGTCGACGCCGGCAGCACAGGGGGGGTCGTCTTTGAGCGTGAGGGGTTTGCGCAGACTTGTCCGCGGCGGCCGCGTCAGGCGGAAGAGGCAGGCGCCGGAAGCGGCGCCGGGCATCGTCTTCGCCGCCGCCGCCGGAGGGGGAGGGGGCCTCCAATGGAGCCGTTGGCGCTGTCGTCATCGTCCTCTAGCCTCCTGAGGACGAAAGGGGGGGGTGAGACCCCCTGAGCCCTAGCAGGCGCGCGAACGGACAGAGCCGCAGACGCGGCTCTTCTTCCTCCTCTTTTCTTCTCCGTCTAACAGGGGCCCAAATGGGAGCAAGGAGGTGGATGGAGGTACTCCGGGGATCGCCGGAGGTGGGGGTGGAAGGGCGGAGGAAGTCGAGGTCGTCGGGGACGTCGAAGCGGACGGAGACGGGGTGAACGGCGTCGATAGGGTTGCAAAACGAACCGGTGAAGGGGGAAGGGGCAAGAATGGCTCGGAGGCCGCTGGACGGAGGAGGGGGGATGAAGGCACCCATGCCGGAGGGTCGCGAAGGAGACCGGTCCTCACTGGAGGTGGAGTCGGAAGACCTCCATCGTGGAGGGGGTGAAGGTGAAGGGGCAACGCCCCAGCACAAGGGGCAGCCCCTCTAGGGTTCCAAAAATTCAACACAAACTCTCTCTCTTTCATTCAACAATGTGCCCTCTTAAATAGAGGAGCCTATTACAAATAAGGCACCATAAATGACTATTTACATACATGTCCTCGTAAGGACCCAAATTAAAGGAAAAGACTAAAACAAACTTCAAATATTTACAATGAAGTCCATAAGGACGTAAACGTAAATAAACCCCAAAAAGGACCGGACCGGATCCCCATCACTAATAAGCCTACTATTAGTGGTTACCAAAAGGGTGGAAGATGCTTAAAAAATACATGAAAATTGCACAGAGCAAGCTAAAGAAAATAAACGGCATAAATTCTGAACTCCTGTTGAAATGATTGCAATTTCTCCGTAATACCCTTTAAATCCACTGTCCAGTCCTCCAAATACCTGCATGCCTGTTGTAGTATCTTATCTATCCGATTAAAGCATCCTTCAAATTGTTTTCATTTATGGTCATGCAGATACTCCACCTGAAGGCCAGAAGAAACAAATTGCACACTTGTACACATCCAGTAAGGTTTCAGGTTTCTCCAGTTGAACAAAAATTGGATTGTGGAGACCGGATTACCAAGAGATTTATCAAAGATTTTAAAACACACTTGTGATATGCATTGAATGATCCCACAATTGAGAAGCAGCAGTTGGGATCCTTTTTTTTACAGATTTTCCAAAGGAATTTTTTGATTTTTAGGGGAAACTTTTTTCTTCCAAATTTGGCTTGCCGAGGCCACTTTCACACTCCCTGTTCTTCAGGTTCTTGTTATGATGCTTGTGAAACCTCGAAGATGAAATCATGGGATATATAAATATAAAAATTCATTTGATTTCCGTTTATTTGGGAAATGAACTTTCGATATCCTATCTTTGGCTACTATGAAAATACATGAATATTTCATAGAAAATATTAGCCAAAATATGTAATATGCGTATATAAAATATATGTCGAGGTTAGGGTTCATAAAATTTGTCTTTGGACCTCTCTCCATCGAAAGTTGCGAATTTCCGATGTTAATTACATCGAGACTCTCGAACACCCTTGATTAACTGTCGTAGCAATTCGTATATGAAAGAAAAACATTCATCCACAAAATATCAGCGTCTGGGGATTATGACCCATAAAAGCAATGGAATGCAAGCTGATAATATAACGACCTATATAGGGTCAAATGCGAAAACTTTTAAGGGTAAGGGCAAGGATGTTGACGATACCTTGCAATAGATTAGTCTCTCAACCTAATCTTTTATAATAAGACATTGGTTGAACTATGGAGGCTAATCAAGATCTGAGCACACTTAGATCAAAATCTATATTGATTTCATATAAGTTCTTTTATTTCGAACAAAGTGAAATCCTGGCCATATGTACCAATTTTATGATTCAAGTTCCTTTTTAAGTCTTTATTCCTAGACTTAGTAGGTGTTTGAGAAGTGGCCTTACCCACCAAATTCAGAAGGTCCAGGTATGATATATATATGGATTTGAGAAGAAACTATGTTCTCCTCTCGTGGGTTTCTCGGGTTATCCTAGATCAAGATGATTAGACACCCCCAAATTCCAAGCCTTGATGCTCTAGACTTGATGGAATGGCATATGCACTTTACCGAATCAGATTTAAATTGCATATGACTATGTCCGGAATCCAAAAAGTCCTTGGACCCTACGCCTCATATGTTCAGCCCCCCTCTGGTTTGGCCCAAACTATGCGTAAGATTTTGACATTCCTCTAGGTTGTCTCGGATTTAAATCTGGTTTATAATCCAGATTAGACTGAACCTAGGATCTGATATATAAAGGCACCCTGTATGGGGTTAGGTAGGGAATTGAATGTAGCCATATATGAGGCCAATATGTATCATAGTGGGGACTGCTATATGGTCCTGTATGGGGTGTCAATAGGGGACTGAATGGGATGTATATGCCATCAACCGAGACCTGAGCATTTAACCTATAAATATTGCCCTTATCTAGACCCAAATCTGATCCCAATACTGACCTTAGGTTAGTCAAAAAAATCTGCACTAAAACCCGCCTTAAGCTGAGATTTATCCGGGCCTGAAATATTCATCTTTTAAGCCACTCAAATCCGGCCATGAGCCTACTATATAAGGCCTTTATGCAGGCCAAAAAGTATCCATGCTAAACCCCTACGTGATCAGATTATGCTTAGCTCTGAAGCTTGCTGTCTTCTCCCTATCCGCCCATCGGACTATCCGTAACCAGGGTTGGGGTGAGGGGAGTCTGGCCTATGATGGACACTAGACCTCTTCTATATGGAGGTTGGGGTTTTATACCAAAACAGGTTTATATAACCAAGTCTGGTCTTCAGTCTGCCATACTAGATCTCTGCATAAATCAAGGAATAATTACCTTGGCCTCTACCATAAATTTCCAATGATCCGACTATGCTTAGGTCCAAGACCATCTGAAATCTTCCCTTCCTATGACCGAGGAGATCAACAGGGTCTTGTTTAAGCTAGGCCTTGATTATGTATGGATTCTGGACCTGATCAGACACTTTAAATAATCAAGGGTGAAGGCCCTGTTAGACTTGGGATTTATGTGCTCACAAATACTAATCTGAATTTGAGTGATCTGCTCTTCCAGATATCACCCGGACTCAGGTCTGCACCTGACCTTGATATGGTTTAAAATCAACCCATGGGCTAAGTTCTGCCATGAGACAGATGTTGAATTAACCTTGAGATCCCATATGAAATCCAAGCTTATGCAAGCCTGAAATATATATGTCACTTGAAGGATCCAAATTCAGTCAACATGTTTTGAAGTCTTGACATTATATGAGTCTCAATTCAGATAATTCTTATGTGGAACCACATATAAGGGGGAGCCTGAGATGGATCCTTTCATAATCAAATGAAGCTAAGTTTGGTCAGATTTATGTCTGAAATGGGTATTTGAAATCTTATGATTTCGAAACCCATGACCGGGGGAGGTTATACCATAATAATTATTTTTGCTTACCCATTGGACAAATAAAATTCTGGGCAGGCCCATTATACACCCGGTCTTCAGTATATGAGACCATTCTCTCTTTATTCCTAAGGGGTAATCCGGCGCCTAGGTGTCTTGGATATAATCCTGAAATTTAGGAATAAGGGCCCTGAATGAACATCCATAGATGCATATCGCTTATGCCAAGATTTTGAGTAAGATCTGATTACGTTCAGATCTAAGGGTGATCCAGTACCTAGATATCTGAAATCAGGTCCATAAGCCTGAAATCCGAGGATTAAAAAAAGGTCCTTTATCCTCATAAATTCAGATTTGTCATCCTAATGAGCTTTGCATCCTCTCACCATTCCATCTTGGTGATTAAGCCTATTAGCTCCCTCTCTATTGGGAGATGAACCAAGTGGGTGAATATATATATATATATACATATATAGCCCCAGCTTTAATCCATAATATGTGGACACAGCCTCGCTAATCAATTGGATACCATATATATATATTCCCAATTGTGATGGTATGAACAGCCTTCTGTTGACATAAATGTTCGGTTCATGATGGATCCTCCCTTAGAGAAGAAATGGGCATATTGTCCCAGTTCTTGTCCAGGACATGTGGGTTAGGCTACGATTCATACCATCATGCTTCTTCCCGGCCTTGCTCTCCAAACTATGTGATGCATGTATATGTATAAAATGGTATATTGACCATCACCTTCCGAAGTCCAATTAACAGATTCTGCCTATGCAGGACTCTTATATCCAATGGGGTTAGCCTGCATTATGTTTAGGCTATATAAATTTACTTCAAATTTAAAGTAGATATTGGAAGTCTGGGAACTTGCCATTCTGTTTAGTCCTGGGATCTTTATTTTTTTAGTTTTGGGCTGGTATTTATATGCCCGCCCTTTCTCTCCTACTGGTTTTGCATAAGTAGATCAGGTCTTAGACATCTATGTCCAAAAATCAGGTTTCTAAACTGTCTGGAACCTGATAACTCAGAATTCAGCCTAATCTATAATTAGGCCTTGCACACTTCTTGCCTTCTTATTTTCGGAATCAACTTCTTCAATCAGATTCTTAATAGGATATATATATATATATGAGAGATGATCCTTGATCTCGATCAGATGCATATCATCATATGTATATGACTAAGATCATAGGGTATGAACACCAATTTCATTATATTGAGGCCATCTTATCTTGAATACATCTGTCTGCAGTTAACCTTCTCTTCTTCTTTTTTTTTTTTGGAGATGGGCTTGTAGATTGTGTATATAATACTCCAATCTTGCCATATGTCGTATGCCATATGTCATATTAACATATCCTTGTATGGTGGGATACAACCACAGCCTCATCATGTCAAGGCTACCTCACCCCTCCAGGGAGTACATATGCAAATGAGTCATTTATCTCTGTCCCATAGTTGGTCTTTTCTATTATAAGATGGACCAAAAGGACCATATGTACATTTATAGTCCTATCCGGGACAAGTTCATGGAACTAGGCCCAATATTAGGCTCCAATTATGTCCTTCATGAGCATAGATTCAGTATTACATATGGTTCTCATGACCGGGGTATATGGCTATGCACAGGTTTTTGCTCACATGCCTCATTCATGCCATATGGCAGATTAATATACTCTTGTATGGTGGAATAAAGATACATCCATGGCCTCCTCATATCGAGGTCATCCCACTCCTCTTGGGGATATATGCTTCTATGCATAAAAAGAAATCCCCTCATAGGGGTTCAGCCTGCAATTGGCCAATTCACTCATAATTTGTGCTCTTTTCATGCTCAATTATCATGAAATCTTCAGGGCCCAGGTGGCCATTCCCTCTTTGTACCCACTGCTCTGTCAGGGCTACCCGGGGGTCTTTGGTCCATCTTGTGGGTTCCAAAGAGGCCGGATATAACCCGTTTTACTTTGGTGACAAGCTGCTCTTCAAACTCTGCTGAATTGATCAGGTTCTGAGGACTCATCTCCGAAAACTTCAGGGCCGAGGGAAGACTCTGAAGAGGGGGCTTGAGAAGGGGGTCAAACCTGTCCATGCATATATAGGACGGGGTTCACATATGATGGTCCTGAACTGTATCCCGGGGGAAGACAGAAAATGCACCCAACTGTAGGTTCTAAAAGTATATTCAGATATGATTTATGTCATATCTGAAGTGAAGTCAATGTATATAATAAGATTGGTTTGATGCTATCATGATCAAATACCAAGGACATGCTCCTTTGGCAGACCTTATTACAGCCCGGGAAAGGAAACATTCATATAGATCTGACCCTTTAGCTTATCTCTACCGGAATACATGGGGAATAGGAAGGTGGATCTCAGGTTTAGGATTGGGAATGGCATGAGCCCATGGGATCCTAATACTATCCGGGAATTACTAGGCCAAACAAGGCATTATCTTGATGAAACTGGACAGGGAACCTGAGCATTGGATTGTCACTAGGCATAACATTTGGAGAGGGACTGATAGGGAGATAGGTGGTAGTCTTTAAGGGGAGACGGATGAAGTGATGGGTGCCATATCTCACCTTCTAAACCTTGGGATTTGCCCTTGAATTTTCTGAGAAAAGGTGGCCGCAGGACTTCCCCTTCGGTTGACTCCCCTTGCTTGATGCTCCGGTGGTGGACTTAATTGAGACTGATGCCTGCCTTGCTGCTGAGATGGCCCGAACAGAACTTCCACTCTTCCTTCTTGCTCTCTCCCGTTCTCACAGGCCGCGGGGTGGCCTTTTATAGGAGATGAAATCCCCCTTGGCTCCGATAGTGGGGGAGGGTTATGTGCGCACAATTGGAAGTGGGGGGAGTGGGAGATCATGGGGGGACAGGTGGCAGTCCCCATCTCCTACATTCCCTCCCGCGGGGGAGCATCCAATGAGACATATCTCATTGACTCCCGTCCCTCAATTTGATGGGCTTCCTTGGTCGACTAGTGCTCCATTTGATCATGACCCTTGATTCCCTAATTGGACATTAATCCCATTAAGGATCCGGTTGATCCATCATGATATATCGCTGGCCATCCAGGAGATCTATGCTCCATTTGACTTGTTCAAATCTCAACCCCGGCCCTTGATCATGTGTCTCTCCATTTAATCCAAGCCCTTGATTCCTTATTGGACATTAATCCTATTAAGGATCCGGGAAGGCCTTGACACCCGCTAATTACTCTTGCTAATGATTTGTCCATCGGATATCCCATTAAGGTGGATCCATTGGATCTTATCCCATTAAGGATCCAATAGGGTCACTTCAGTGGACCAGGGAGGATCCATGCTTCAAGTAATTTGTGGATTTGATCAATTCTGTCCACTGGATGGTCCCGGATCCTTTTAAATTGCGCATCCCGTTTCTTCTTCCCTCCTTCCCCCGCGGATCCTCCTCCTATCTGTTTTATTGTTAAGTCTCCTAGTTGGAGACAAACTCTCCACCCGCGAGGCCTTCTTCTAGCTGGCTTTTCCTCCTCATCCTGTCGCATCTTCCCTCCTTGACAGGCTCTGCTGCAGCTTGGGTATTGCCAAGAGAAGCCATCGGACCTGCTGATTGGAGCTCCTGAGTGCCCTCTTCTTCTTCTTGGTCTTGATCCGTGAGGGTGGACACCTTCTTAGTTATATTCAGGTGAGCAAAGTCTATGCACTCATCTCTTCAATTCCATATATGATAATTTTTCTTCTTTTCTCTCCACTGGTGCATCATGTATTCTAGCTCTTTTCTCTATTTTCTGTCGGCAGCATCTCCATTGTCCTATACCATGCTTGTTTGGTCAATTTGACTAATGTGCAAGGGTGCGGCTCCTCTATACATCATCCTTGGTCGGGGCCTCCATCAATTTCCCCTCCTCCCCCTCTCTTTTTTTTAGACAGGACATATATCTTGCATGAATATACTTGAGGACCCGGCTCTTTAATGTGCTGGATTGGGCCTTCTTTCATAATTTGCTTAGTACCATGGGTATGCCAATAGATCTAGCTCCCTTTTCCATCCTTCTGTGGACAGCATCCTAATTGTCCCATACATGTGTGGCCGGTTGTATTGGGAGGTCCTGGCTCTCAATCCCCTATCTGCTTGTATTAATCTGAATATTTAGGTGAAGACCCGGCTTCCTTATGTGCTGATTGGGTTTTCTTCCAATTCTCAAGCCCAATGGCTACCCTCTACACATGTCCAGCTTTAGGCAGTCTATCGACAACATGCTATTTGAATGATCACAGCCAGGCCTATTGAACAGGAGTCAATTTGACTTCTGCTTGCTATATCCGGCCTTCTTTCTTCAGAATTTTGTTGTGAGCATGTCTTCACGTCACTAATCAAATATATGTCTAGCTGGATATATATATGTATGTATCCGAGGCCTCCAAACAGGAGCCAACATGGCCTCTGCAGACTGTCCCCGACCTCCCCCTTCTTCTTGGCTAGATAGGAGATATGTCCTACAAATGTATACATGAAGTTAGGGACCCGGCTCCTCAATATGCTGGATTGGGTCCCCCTTGAGTAGGTCTATTAACATGCCATCTTTCTATGTTGAGGTGAGCATGTCCGAGGCCTTCCAACAGGGACCAATATGGCCTCTTTTTTCAGATTATCTCCGGCCCTCCCCTCTTTCCAAATGTCCATCGGCAGCATGCCTTGGGTCATATGCCATGTGTTTTGCATCCATATACATGGTGGGTTACATTGGGAGGTCCTGATTTAAGGGGGTATATTCATCATATATAGGAGGCTCAACTGCTTCATATGCTACATTTGGTCGGCCTTGGGTGTATAACCTTGGGTTCTTCCTTGATCCACATGGTAAGCTATATGCTCACAATAGAACCTTATTCCCTCTATGATTTTCCTGGCCTTCTATTTTCCAGGTTTCTTCAAATTCAGCCCATATGTATATGTGCTGAATTTCATTCTTTATGGGTCCCCTTCACCTAGCTTGCTCCATGGTGTTGGGGTGGAGGGGATTAAGTATCTCTGACTCCCCTCTTACATATGTCCAAGTTTCATATTAAAATTTTGAGTGCCAACAATGCTCAAGCAGAAAATGCTATTCTTCAGGTTCTTTATTTGTAGGGTCAATTTTTACTTGTTGGATCATTTGCAAAACTTGCAAATAGTCTTCGCCCTTCTCAGTGAAAGAATCCCTATAAAAGGTGAAAGAATCCCTTTGTCTTCCAAATTTGGTCTGCCCAGGCCACCTTCCTTGCTTCTAGTTGCCAGTTCTGTGCTTATAGTAATCTTCTCTATCATTGTTCCCATATTATCCTCTCTCTTTGCTTTCAAGTCTTTTTAAGATTATGAGAAAGCATGCCATATTATTTGATGTTAAAATATTACCTAAAAAGGTTAAAGAGAAAGTGACCTGAGCTGAGTTGGATCTTTTTTTAGGTAATACAAAATATTTCAATTTGAGATGGAACCCATTAATAATATAACTCTTGCAAGGTTAATTTCTTTCATCTATAAAAGCAAGTTTCTTAGTTCTTTTTCGGAGCAACACCTCTCTTGATGATGGCAAAGTGATTATAAATTTTTGTCTGAAGAGCCTATTTGATCTGCTTCTTTCAAATAATCATTCATCACTGATAAGACTTACTTTTCATTTTATAGCTGATATGGTTAAGTCTTTTATTCATCAAGGTGCTAGCACTGAAACTTTGCTCTTGAGGAATTTTATCTAGCTCAGAGAAAGATTTCATTGACAAAACATATTTCATAAAAGAACAAAATTATTTTCTTGTAGGTTTTCATAAATAGGCACATTTAATGTTTGGAAAGCACTTGATCATCTGCATCTATCAGAAAAAGGAAGCCTCTTCTGGATGGAATACACTTTTTTTTTCATGTTGTGGAAGTTAAAGCTTTTCAAAATCAATTTTCTTCTCGAGTTACTCTATGGTGGACCAGTTAGGCAGTTGGGAAGGCCAGCTTGCACTTCATGCTGGATATCACGACTTTCCTGAGCTTGTTGCAGCTATCCTATTGAATTGCAGAGTGTGCCCTCTAGCAGTATCCACCTTGAGAGTTTGATGTAGACTTCTTGTTTGCACTCTTCATGCTCTCCACTTTTATACAGAGATGGAGGAAGAAATGACCTGTTTCTGGAATGTACCTGTTGGCACCTAAAATTGGCATCATGATTTTGAAAGAATAGAATACCGAGGATATTTATTTCTTTTCAGTTCTATCCCTAGTTTGATGTGGGGAATACCAATGACTAAGATAGATGGGAGGTTAACACTTAGCATTGCCTACCAAAATCTGATAGAGGATCTACTTTCATATTTTTGGGAAGCCCATGAGGCAAAGGATTGCCACAGATATATGCATGGAATTTGCCAAAACATCAAGATCATTCCTTTCGTTGATAGATGAGATCATAAGACTAGCAAAGAAAAGGACATCTCTATATGGATACAAAAACACCACCACCTAGGTTTGAGTTTCTAAATGTAATTGGGGACATTCAAAGTGGAAGCAAGACATCTTAGAGTCTACTTCGGCCAAAATATTGACAACAGAATGTATGAGTTAATTTTCTCTCCGGATTACATTAGACACCATTCATGAACCTAACTATGATCATGTCAAACAAAGCAAAGAAATGTATTTGTGCATACCCTAATGTGATCAATGCAAAAATGGGCATTTGAATTGAAATTTGAGACGATATATGACAATCTAATGGGGTCGGGGTATGACCATACATGATGGACATTATAGAAAAAGAATGTCTTCTCTAGTTCAGGTCATGGCAGATGGCCGGATGATGCATTAAATGGTAAAACAGGCTCATGATATACTGAAAAGAGTAAGAAAGACAGCCCCTTTGGTTTTAGTATTGTGAATATTCAAACATACTCCCAAAACGTAATATTCAGATACCTAGGTGAAGAATATGTAAACCTAATAGATGATCAGATATCTGAAGTTTGATCCTACAACTGAGGTATCATGGCAATCAACCAAAGCCATTAATGGCTGGTATGCCCGGAGAATTGAGTAATTCAGGTGCGTCATTAGTGTCATGGCAGCAAGATAAGAAGATTGGTGGGTATATGGGTCACCTTCAATGTTTAAAAGAAGGAGATGATGAAATTCCTGGAATCTGATGTGATTTGGAGCCATAAAGTGAGTATAGGCCTGGCAGATCCATGCTCTTCTTATTACAATAACAATAGAAGATTAATGAAACCTTACAGCATATAAATATGGTAATCGAAAGGGATTTCATTATCCCAAGATAGAGAACACTATCTTTGTACCGTCCAAATATGAGCAGGTGGGAGAAGATGAAGGAAACAAGTGATGTTTAAACCTGATAGTCCTAATGGAAAGACAACTTTAGGGCAATACTTCTTCTCCAAATCAGATTTGATAGGAAGATGAAATTTTCAGGCAGAGTTTCCCCTTCAAATAAAAATTGGTTTTGTCAGGATTGAAGCCTGATGATCCTGGCAGAGGTGGGTAGCAGTGGCAAGAAGAGATGGCATAAAAAAGAGAGAGAAAAACATGAAATTTTACATACCTGATAGTCCGATGGGGTGACAACTGTTGGGCTGTGTTCTTTCTTGAAATCAGATCTGGCAGTGGCTAATAGGACACCCGGTAATGGCAGAATTAAAGACCAATGTTCTTTTTTGGCAGAGATGGGCAGCAGCAGTGGAAGAAGAAAGAAAAAGAGAAGAGGGAAGGGAAAGAACAGGCTGGCGGTATCTTCTTGCTTCGGAAACTGCAGAGGACTGTTTTATATAGGTCCATGATGCTTTGGAATATGATTCCTAGTCAAACTTAGGAGTCTTGCGCTGCCATCCTCCTGTCCTACTTGGGGTAGGATTGAAGATTTTTTTGAATGATGGAGAACCAATGATCCAATGGTCAAGGTAGGCTAATAACTTAGGTTATGGATCCAATCCTTATTGGATTCTTAATGAGATAATGAATCCTCCTTAATTATGATTGGATGATGTGTAAATGAAGGAGATGATGAAGAGATGGTGAAGGCGTATGATCCAAGGGCTATGATTGCCACATTCATTAAGGCATGGATCCTCACCTTAAATGGGTCCCTAATAGGATTCAGATCCTACTTAATTAGTTAATGGGTATGATTGGATAATACTTAAATGATAAAGATGATCATGGGTAATGATTGATTCCTGAAGGCAGATTTAATGAGTTTGTGGAAGATCTAATCAACAAATGGATCCTCAATAAGAGCCGGACCCTATCTTTACCTAAGATGGGTACCGAAGCTCCCTATTAGTCCAAATTGGTTTAGGACTTTATATCTTGAATGGCAAGGGTATGTAGATGTTGCTAACACGCACCCAGAGCAAGCTGTACATAGTTGAAATTGGATAGCAGTGGAAGGTTAAAATAAAAAAATCAAAGAAGATCTGAAGCTTGGTTTATATGTCATTGTTGAAGCTTGGTTTATATATGTCATGAAATCCCATGATAGTCATATCAAATTGTTTATGACTTTAGCCTAGTTTGATGAACTAAATTATGTGGGTAGAATTAATCCACTCAAATTAGAAACAGGTGAATCTTGATAATGGCAGAATCATCAGTCTATTCAAAATAGATGATAGCATCGGGCTCAATTCAATTGAGTGATCAAGGGATTGTTAAAAGTCATATTTTAAGTTCAAATTGATAATCAATAGATTATATACCCATTCAGGTTCAAAATCAAGCGGTGGAAGGTTAGTCATCAATCAGGGGACTGATGAGCAAGCACAAGATCAAAATCAATTAAGGATCTTTTGCGCAAGATCAATGGGCCGAGGCCTGAGATGCTTTATGAAGTTTTGATTCTATTGGTATCAAATAATGATCCAACTGATGCCTATTTATGCAGCAATTAATGATTCTAAATTTTAGGATCTGATGGACCATGCCCACTTTCAGATCAAATATCTATTGATGAGGTCAATGACAAGAAGATAGCCACCGGGTATTCTTAAAAACAGAAGCTAACAAGATGTCCCAGAGGAACCAGATATATCTTAAAATCGATCTGATTCGGCCGATTCTGCAATCAATGTCCCAGACAAACACTTGGACAAGTTCCATTGTGTACCGTTCCTTCTCTATTTTTGGAGTAAATTTTTTACTTGATCAAAGAAGATTAGGCATAGTTCTATTTCTATGTCATAATTTTCTTTAAATCATTTTGGGAAATTTAGGGTGTATATCTTAGCCCATACAATGGGTAAGAGATATCCCCACCTCATCACATGACCCTCGCTATATTGATGTAATATGTACTCTCACATCATGTTAGTGATATTTGTGCATCAATTTTATGTTTTTATGTATGTTCATGGTTAAGAAGTATCATATAACTTAAATGACTTATATGAATGCAAACATAAAAAATGATGAAGTTGACAGTAAGTGAATATAAAAATCACTTAAACCGAAATCAGATGACATAATTCCAAGCTGAGATGATATAGAACACGATAATTTTTTAAGTTTCAGATCTTAAAATACATAAATCAGCTCATCTGCAAACCGAGCCCATACATCTGCTCAAAATTGGAATATGATTGAAAGTAATGCATGTAAGACTGAATATGGAACCTAGGCTTTAACATAGGGCAGTTTAAAATTGTCTAAGGATCCGATTTATGATGAAGGCTTATATGCTAAAGAGCATATCTTCAGATTTATTATCTATCCGAGTCTCTCAGTCTGAGGTGATCAAAGTCTACTAGTCCATATACATAAAATCTGATTGTTTGGGCATAAGAAATCTGATTGTTCAAACCCTTTATATCCAAAAGATGTTTAACAGGTCATATTCTAATGGGAGGAAGTACATACATGATGTTTAAATCAGATAAAATCTGATGTTAACATGAGGTTTCAAATCTGAAAATGTTGTGAAATAAATTTGATGCTTAGAATGACGTCAACATAAAATGAATTCTTCTAAGTTCCCATGCCCAAAATCTGAATAGTTAGATGGCTAGCAGAAGATGAAATCTAATGCTCGATTCAAATGAGGTAAAAAAAACAGATCCATTGAGTGGTAGTTTCAGATTTGATTAATCTTAACGTGAAGATTGTCTTAATCATGATTATTTGGGAGAAATCCAACAATATGTCAATTTTGGATTCATTAAAACTCCTAGGTCTAATGCTTAATGCAAAAAATGTAGAAATAATATAATGAATTTTAAGTCTAACATGCTTAATGGCGAGATTTAGAATGTTAAATTTGATTTTAAATGATGATTCTAATCAATCGTAGGTGTAATGTGCTAAGGCTTAGAATAAAAATGCATTGAACATACCCGTGATTTGATATCATAAAATTAGAATTGAAAATATTTGTATGTCTAATGTTAGGACCTAAGACATGGAACTACATGGTAACAAATACACTCCAATGAAATGATACCATTTTCATTAAGTCTAAGATGATAGACTTTAAATGAAAAGAAAATGATTCTAAGGGCTTAATGTTAAGACCTAGATAATAAAATAATTATGAACATGTTTCAATCCGGTATGATAAGAATCATATTTAAGCAAATCTCATAAAATCCAGCATGATGAGACTTAGAAATGAATGAATTAAATTACATAGCCCAAACATATAAACATGCAATGAAACTTGATCTGAATCATGCCTTTTCTAAACTTCGGGTCTAAACCAACTCCATATAAAATATGTTTAATGCTGATAACCATAAGACGCTGGGATCTTTAAATACATCTTCATTAAATCGTAGTCAAAGTCAATTCAAACTTAACATTCTAAATTTGTATTCTATTGAGTTTATGGGGTTATGGCTCCCACGTGTGTTTGTGTTTTATGGATGTATGTTTCCACTTCATAAGTTGCTTGTGATGGTTAATCAATGATTTTCAAGTACTTTGATGCAATTAACATCGGAAATGTGCATCTTTTGATGGAGAGAGATCAAAAGACATTTTTAATGAACCCCAAACCTCAATATATTTATATTTTTATGCATAACATGTATTTTGGCTAATACTATTATGAAACATCATACATTTGCATTGTAATATATGTTAGCCAAAGATAATGAAAATTTAATTTTTTAAATGAATGGAAAACAAATAAAATTTTAAACCTTGCCATGTAAACATATATTTATATGTTCATATATGTTTTATGAAAAACGAGGTTTCATAGCTCCCTAGCTGCTAAAAAGGTAGGAAAGTGTGAGGCAGCTAGAGGCCAGCTTTGATGCTTGTGGAAGCCTTTGCTTATCTCATTTACATGGTATTGCCCCTGAACCACTAATCCTAATAATGACTGGATCGCCCCTGTTTTCTATTGACATTAGGATCTGGTTCATTTGCACACTAGGACTGGACCTTCCTTCCCTAGTTGGCTGATTCATATGTCTGAGACCAGCTCAGATTGGCTAAACAATTGTCAGATTAATACAAGCATTCCTGGCCAGGCTGGACAATTGGTGTTAGAAAAGTCCTTTAGCTGACAGGATTCTGTTGTTATCTTTGAGTAGCTATTGACAGGAAGATTTTAGTTTGAGACAGCTATAAATCTGATGGTAGTGGTTTGTCCCCAGAATGAGAGATTGTTTTCTGGAGGAAAAGCTTGTTCAAGTAGAAAAAGTCTAGGTTCTCTTTGGTTCTATGGAGATCCAGGTCTATATAGAATATTAGAAGCTGGACTGATCACAGAACAGTGAATTCTTATTCAAGTCTTTTACAAACCTTAAAATCATGGTGTTGAGGTTAAAGGGCCCAAGATATATAAGCACATTATCAAGTTTGTAATAGTTAATACGGGAGTATCCCCATGATTCTAACAAAGTCAGCTTACCATGGTACGCCCATGCCTTTGGAATTGTGTCTGCATAGTCTTCAAATTACTCAAATATGTCTGCTAGTCACCACCTTCACCTCTAGAGGTGAAAGGGTCTGATGTGGATGTCGGACCAAATTTTTTTTTATCTCAAGCATTAAGAGAAGAAGAAGAAGAAGAAGAGGAAAAACAGAGGAATAGGAGGGCTTTGCCGCAAGGGGAACCCCTTTCTCCGTCATCTTCACAAGTAGTTATCGTCGTTGCCGTCATCGGACCACACAATCGCCACCACCGGACCAAGCCTCCGCCACCGCCGAGCTCGCGGTGAGAAGGCTCCGAAGTGGAGCTCCCGTCGTGAGGGATCAAAAGAGAAGGGGGAGGAGCTGTCGCCGCCGCCTTCACCAGCCGCGGTTGCCGCCGCCATCGTCGCCGGAAGGAGCGCCGCGAGCAAACCCTCGCGGGTGCCGTGCCGCCGTTGCCGTCGCCGGAGCCCGCCGGAGCCATCGCCGGAGCTCGCCGCGACAAGGCCCTCGCGGGCGTCTCCTGTCGGGGAGAGAGAGAGAGGGCCGAGTGTCGGGGAGAGAGAGAGCCGAGGGGGGGAGGCAGTTCGCGGTCGAACCGCGGTCAACACAAAAAAAAAGGAACGACCGCCCGAGTGGGCGGTCGTGGCCCACGCGCGCGCCCAAGCGCGGGCGGCCGTGGGGTGAGACCCGGTCAAAGACCGGGCCAGCACCGGGGGGTGAACTTACCCCCCCTCCCCGGTTTGACTTTGGGCAAACAGTGCGGGGAAATCAAAAAAAAAGGGGAGAAAAAAATGGGGTAACTCCACCCCATTCCAGTCACCCCCCACTAACTCGAAAGTGGGTTTAGTGGGGTCTTCCAAATGATCCTTTTGCCCCTCTAAAATTCCTATAAATAGCCCCCCCAAGTGCCATACGTACAGGGGTGGGGGAGAGTGCTGAAAAAAGAGAGAGTTGGGAAGAGAGAGAAGCTCCACATTCTCACTCCTTAGAAGGTAAGAAATACCTTGGTTTTGTGCTACCTTTCCATAAAAAGGGGCTGGTTTTGCGCTACCTTTCCATAAAAGGGGCCCAAAATAGCCCAAAATAGTATACTATTTTGGATAGAAAATAGCCAACTCAACTCCGGTCTAGCCGAAATGCTGCCGAAATTAAGTGGTTTTGCGCTACCTTTCCATAAAAGGGGCTGGTTTTGCGCTACATTTCCATAAAAAGGGGCCCAAAATAGTGAACTATTTTGGATAGAAAAGCCAACCCAACTCCGGTTTAGCCGAAATGCTGCCGAAATTAAGTGGTTTTGTGCTACCTTTCCATTAAAAGGGGCCCAAAGTAGCTTGCTATTTTGGATACAAATCGAAAACCCAAATCGGTAAAACCGAAATGCCGGTCAAACCGAACGGGAATTCAAATAGAAAACCCAAATCGGTTAAGCCGAAATGCCGGTCAAACCGAACGGGAATTCAAATAGAAAACTCAAGTCGGTAAAATCGAAATGCCGATCAAACCGAACGAGAATTCAAATAGAAAACCCAAGTCGGTAAAACCGAAATGCCGGTCAAACCGAACGGGAATTCAAATAGAAAACCCAAGTCGGTAAAACACCGAACGGGAATTCAAATAGAAAACCCAAGTCGGTAAAACCGAAATGCCGGTCAAACCGAACGGGAATTCAAATAGAAAACCCAAGTCAGTAAAACCGAAATGCCGGTCAAACCGAACGGGAAATCAATGTGAAAACCCAAGTCGGTAAAGCCGAAATGCCGGTCAAACCGAACGGAGAAATCAAGATGGAAACCCAAATCGGTAAAGCTGGAATGGCAGTCAAACCGAACGGGAAATCAAGGTGAAAACCCAAGTCGGTAAAGCCGAAATGCCGGTCAAACCGAACGGAAAATCAAGGTGAAAACCCAAGTCGGTAAAGCCGAAATGTCGGCAAACCCGAACAAGCTCCAGAAATGCCTTATATCAAATGCAATCAAGCCATTCTTGGACACACGATGACAATCTGGTTCGGTAAAGCCAAAATACCGAAAAGGCCGAAACCCAGATCGGTAAAGTTTAAATGTCAGCAAAAACCGAAGAAGCTCCAGAAATGCCGCATATCAAATGCAATCAAGCCATTCTTGGATATACGAAGGAAATCTGGTTCGGTAAGGCCGAAATGTCGAAAAAGCCGAAACCCAGATCGGTAAAGCTAAAATGTCAGCAAAACCGAAGAAGCTCCAAAAATGCTGCATATCAAATGCAATCAAGTCATTTTTGGATATATGGAGAAAATTTGGTTCAGTAAAATTGAAATACCGGCAAAGCCGAAACCCAAATCGGTAAAGCTGAAGTGTTGGCCAAATCGAACAAACTTTGACGTGTTGAGGAACTAAGGCTCGAATGCCCCCTCATTTATTGTACTTCCATGTACTCAAATCGACATGAAATAAATTCAAGTTCGATTGACCCGATGTGTCATCCAAAGATGACATCTAATCCCCATGGACTCCAAAAGATGGAATAAACTAAATAAATTATTTAAATAATTTTCAAACTTAATCAAATAATTAAATTTGATTAAACCAAATCAAATAAGTAAATTTGATTAAATCAAATCAAATAATTACTTATTTATTAACAAAAATGCCATCATAATCAAATCAAATTCATGCCATAAAATCATACATAAAAATGACTACAAATGGTCACAAAACATGTTAAGTTTAAATCCGACTTAACCATAAAAAAATTAAATCAACCCAAATAGATAATGCTACTTAATTAAATAAGTATGCATAACTAAATCCAAATCAAATAAATGAGCAAAACATTAATAAAATGTTAACATAATCCAACCGAAATTATGTCATTAAATAATGCATAAAAATGTCAACCAATGACTACAAAAACAAGTTATGTTGGATTAAAATCAACCATGAAAAATTAGAGTGATCAATATTATTAAGAACAAACCTTAATAATAATAGTAAATTCACTCAAATCAAGCAAAAATGCTAACAAACACATAAAAATGGAAATTAATTCCTACAAAAAAAAGAGATCAACTCAAAATTGTCTAAGTCAACAAATGACCAAAGACATAAACAAAACAAATCAAATCAAATCTTAAATCAAAAAGAAAACCAATGAACCCAAACTTGAAAGTTTGAATTAAGTTCAACCAGATTCCATCTCATGAGGCCATGGGGATATGTTTTCCAGCTTTGTGTTTATGTGGATGAATGACTTCAGTTCAACAGGTTGCTGTGACGGTTAATCAAGGGTTTTCGAGTGTTTGCTCGATGTAATTAACACTGGAATATCGCAAGTCCGGTGGAGAGAGGTCAAATTTTATTTTCAAAGAACTCAGATAACCTCATGTTGGCACCTAAAATTTAAAAAAAAAAAAAAGAAGAAGAGAAAAAGGGAAGAAGGAAAAAGAAGTGATTTTAATGAGCAGTCGGAGTACAATTGGCCTAATTAAATCCCCCACCTTCAATCCTCGGCCGGAGCCTCATGGTTGGAGCTAATTATAAGTTCAATTTATTGATTAAAATGGGTTAGGCTACGTGACCCATTTTTCATAAGCTCATTGGATTTGGGTTTGTTTTCCACTTAAGAGGCCCACGGTGTCGCAGGCCCGTTTTAATCCAAATTAGAGAAGGACATTTCAAAAGGAAATGGAAAGTGAGAAAATCTCACGGTCGGCAGTTCCGCACCAGGCAAGGCAGCCAAGGAAACTGACATCATGCAGGATGTCATTAAAAGAGACAGTCTTCCATGCGGACTCTCCCACGGTGGACTTCCTTATACGGTTCCTCCGGAGCCGCAAACAAAGGGGGATATGATCCCGGATATCACGGACCCCTCCGAGTCCATCTCTAAGCTGGATTTGCCCCGCGGCGGTGTCTCCCAACGAATGAAGGGAAGTCCAGAGCCTATAAGAACCCCGGGAGAGAGCAATCGATGGCAGAGGGGGGAGGAGGAAGAGAGAAGACAGAGAGAGTGCGAGAGACTCCCCCGAAAGCAAGAAGCTACCCCCGTTGCCGGAGCACCCTCCGGGAGAAGCAGTCATCGCCGGAGCACCCTCCGGAAGAAGCCATTGCCGCCGGAGCACCCTCCAGAAGAAGCCATCGCCGCCGGAGCACCCTCCGGACGCTGCCTCATCCAGACGCTGCCGTCGCCGTCCAAGGCATTCGACCGCAAGAGGAGCCCCGTCGGAGGAGCCCGGAGCACCCTGGCCCTTCCTCCGCTGCCGTCGGAGGAGCCCGGAGCCTCCGCCTTCAACCGCTGCCGCCGGAGAGCCCCGCCGCTGCCGTCGCTGCCGTCGGGTGAGCCGAGCGCCCACTATAGCCGGGGGAAATATGTCCCCCGGACTTATGTCCAACCTGGAAAAAAGGTGGGGCCCGCAGGGGAGGGAGATTAAAAAAAAAAAAGAAAGAAGGTCGCCGGGTGGAGGAGCCGCGGCTGCGCGCGGCCGCAGCCGCGACCAAGCGCCGCGCGCGCACGAGCCGGGTGAAGGGGTGTTGACCCTCGGGTCAACAGGTTGTGGGGCCCACCAGAAAAGGATGTTAAAAAGAAAAGAAAAGAGAGAGCCTGCTGGACCAGCCAACGCGCGCAGGAGGAGGAGGATGGGCCGGGCCCATTAAATGTGAAGCATGCGAAAAAAAGAAGAAAAAAAGAAAAAAAGAGATCTCCCTCTTTTAAAAGACACAATCAAATGAAAATCTAAATAAAAATTCATTAACTAATTAAACAAACCGATGGCAAGCATCTGGCCGGCTAAAAACCCGCCACATGGTCTCGGTATAATTTAAAAGAATCAAAATAAATGGGAAAGCAATAAGCCGGCTTTTTAGCACGCTTCTTGACCCATAATTCAAAAATCAAAATAAAACAAAAAATTCACAGAAATTAAATAAAAATTCATTAATTAATTCAACAAACCGATGACAAGCATCTGGCCGGCTAAAAACCCGCCACATGGTCTCGGCTAAACTTAAAAGAATTTGTGGGTCGGTTCTAAACCTTCCCCTTAACTTTTTAAGGTGGACATACAAAGGTCTAATGAAAAGACCCCAATGTCTTATACCATGCCCCAAGAGAGAGTTTCTTACCCATTATGCCATGGGAAGGCTATGCATGATCAACATGCCGATATGCCAAACTATGAGCTAATGAGGTTTAATCAGTGAGTTGATTGCCCACAAGCTTATCAAAAGCCGGGTGTAGTCAATCTCAAAACAGTGGGGGATGCCCATAAGTCTATCAAAGACCGGGTACATGCCGCCCACGAAATGACAAGTTCATCAACTCATGAAGGAGCCATGAAGATCGACATGAGCTAATTTCCCACAAGTCTATCAAGACCGGGATATGCTCAGTCTCAAGACAAGGAGATGAGTCCCCACAAACCTATCAAAGGCCGGGACATGCTCAATCTCAAATCAGTGAGAGGAATGCCCATAAGTCTATCAAAGACCGGGTGCTTTCCATCTCAAATCGATCAGACAAGTTCCATGTTCATCAAGAACTCAGGGAACCAGATTCCTGGACAAATTGTAATCATGTCTCATATTTTTTGAGTGAACAAATGAAATTCATGTTAAGTGCACATGTCGATGACACAAGGAGAGGACTGCACCATGAAATTTTGGAAGGTAAGACAATAAAAAATCTGAAATCTGTAAAATATGTAATTCAACTAAAACAAAAGATCTGAAATTGTAAAAATCTGAAGAATCCGAAACTTGCAAAGTCTGTAAACTTAAAAATCTGAAATTTGAAACAAACATGGAAATCAGGAATCAGAACATAAAAATCCAGGAAATCTGCAAAATCTGGGTTGCTGCAGAATCTGGAGGCTGAGAATTTGGAAGAGAAACAAAAAATCTGAATTCGGAGTGGTGCAGAATCTGAATTCTGGATCCGTACACAAAGTCACCATCTGAACAGAATCTGAATTTTCAAATCTTTGAGGCCAGACTTAGAGCCTGGGCGCCAGAAGCCAGAACCCATTTCTGAAATCTGAAACATACCGAAAACTGAAATCTATAGGAAATCTGGGGTTTTAAAATCTGAAACAGAAGTCTGGAATCCGGAAGAAGAGGGATCTGGAAATCTTTGGGAGAGGTGCAAGATGTCAAACCTGAAAGTCTGAGGCTTAATAAATTTGAATTTGTGCAGAGCTTAAAATCCAATCCGAAGTCTAGAAATCTGTTTAAAAAACCTGCAATCTGAAAATGCAGAGATCTGGAATTGGAGCTGCAAAAATCTGAATTTCAGGAGTTTCAAAGTCTGAACTCCATATTTCTGACGTACAGCAAAACTGAAATTTACAAGAGGTCTAGAGTTTGGAATTTGAAGAAATCAAAATCTGGGCATTGCAGGGAGCCGAGGCCTAAAATCTGGAATCTGAGAACTGAATTTGTATTGAACCTCTCTAAGAGTCTGCAATCTGGCATTATTTGAAAAATGCAGAATTTAAAGTCTGAGATTTGGAATCAGTAAGAAATCTGGAAGTTTGAAAGACTGTAAATCTAAAATGCAGAAATCTAGAGTTGGATATTTGAAGAAGCAGAAAATCTGAACTTTGCAAGGAACCGAAGCCTGTAGAAATTGCAGAACCCAGAATCTGAAAATTTATGAAATCTGCAATCTAAGCTTAAGCCAACAAACTTCATTGTAAACCAAATCTGGCTTGGACAAATCAATTAATTCAAACAAGGTTGACTTCAAAACAAATAAATCTTCTAACTCAAATAAATCAACTCAACTCAAATTGAATTCCCCAAATCAAACAAATTCAACTGAATAAATTCAATAAAACAAACTCAAAACAAATTTAATTCAAAACAAACCATATTCCATAAGATAAGCCCAAATCCCATTAAAATCAATCAATAAATAAAGCTGTCTTAAATTTAACCCGAATTCAATCCATTCCAACCAAACTTAAAACAATTTATCATCTGAAATTTGCACAAAACCACAGAATGTCAAATTCACCCCCAAACTCAATTTAACTCAAAATTCAAACTAAAAGCAACTCACCCAATTAAACTCAAGTCAAATAAAACAGATCAAAATTCATCAAACAACCAACAAATTGAGTTTTAACTTAAATAAATCTAAAGCAAAACTGAAATTAAATCAATTTCCAAACTCAAATCAAATCTTAAAACAACTGTTTTCAAGCTCAAACCAAATCCAAATTGAATCAAACTTAAATTAATAAGCAAAAAAAAAATGAACAAATCAAATTCAACTCAAAACTAAATTCAATTCAAATCAACTTAAAGCAATTCAACCCATTAAATCCAACTCAAACTAAATTCAACTCAAATCAGAAATCAAACAAATTCAATTCAATTCAATTCAAATCAAATTCAAACTAAAATTGAGTGCTTGCATTCCACCAATCTTGTGGGATTGTTTTCTCCTATGTCCATATGTGTGTGAATGCGTGCTTATTTTGTGGATGCATGTTTTCTGTTCCAATGGATTGCTATGACGTTTAATCAAGGGTATTCGAGTTATCTCGATGTAATTAACGTCGGATCTTCGCACCATCCGACGGGGAGAGGTCAAAACAAAATTTCAAAGAACCTAACAACCTCAACATAAATTTCGACCCTAGTTAGTACTTTTATGAAATATCATCTATTTTCTTACAAAGTCAATGCTAAGGTCTAATTCAAATTCAAAAGGAAAAATGAATTTCCAAAACAAAGAGAATTAATCTTTTTGTTAAATTTGAGGTTACATCACCTCATAAATTAAATTGTGGTTCAGATCATCTAAGTGGTGGGTGATGCCCATGTCGGCACTTAGCAAATCTGTGGAACCATCGGTGTTCCTATAAAATAATACCACATCAAATTAGCTAATACTCCTATGAATACCACATATTTTCATAGTAGTCAATGCTAGTCCAAAAGAAGGAAAAGGATTTCAAAAAGGAATTCTAATCTCCAACCAAAATTTCTTTTCCTCTTTAAAAAGAGAGGATGAGAAAATTCGAGGTTCCAACAGTGGAGTACTACAAATGGCAGACTGTCCGCTTATAAGTAGCTATTCTCTTTTGTACCAGAGTTAAGGTTTTCCCGCTGCTTGTCTGACATGGTTGTGGGTAGGGGTGTCAATGGGCCGGGCTTGGGCTGGCCCGGCCCAAGCCCACTTAAGCCCATATACATAGAGCCCAAGCCCAAGCCCACGTAGAAAGCCCAACGGGCTTAGATTGTGTAAATGGGCTTTAGCCCGCCAAAGCCCGTTAGCCCAACGGGCTTCAGTTTTGTAAAACAGTCATAAATAAAATTTTTACAAATATCAGAAAATTAATAAAAATGTGAAAATTAAATTCGCAGCTATCGAACTATACAATTGGTAACCTTAATTAAGAAGTGAAGTGGGAGTCCTTAAATTCGACTTTAAGAGTCAAAGTTGGATTTAAATATTAAGACGAAAATAAAATTGTTAAAATTTGTCTTCATAAAAATTTTTTTACTTTGTACTTACCTACCAAAACTGTTAAAAGTTAGATTTTTAAATATCTAACTTTACTTTTTAAAAGTCAAAATTTTGAACTCTCGCTTCTCAATGTGAGAAATCGGAATGCTCGACTTCCACTTTAAAACTGTAAAAAGTAGAATTTTAGAATTAAAAATTTTGTTACAGCATATTTTATTATACGATAAATCCTTATATATTTTCATGATAAAAATTATGTTAAAATAAAATATTCATTAGTTGAAGAAATATAATAACCGAGAGTTTCATATATATATATATGACCAAACATGGGATCACAACTAATTTATTTTTAAAAAACATAAATTTATATTAGTTGTCAGATATCTTGTTTTTTAAAAATATATATAATTATAATAAAAATTAATTCTTTTTTTTTAATTTTGAAAGCAAATAATATGTTGTTTTTATGATAAAATATTAAAATATGTTATTGAGGGGGGGGAAGACACGAGGAAGACGACGAAGGGTCAGTCCACCTGCGCGTGCCGTTCATTCCCGCCGCGGCGGGCGGGCGCGTGCAAGCGCGCCGTTGGCGGGAGCTTGTCCGCGGGGCGGGGCCGCGGCGGCCGGCGGGGGGCGGCGCGCCGGCGGGGAGCTTGTGCAACGCGGGGGCGGGGGACGATGTCCGGGGGGGGCGGCGGACGCCGGCGGGGAGCTGTCCCGGGGGGAGCCGCGGCGCGTCGGCGAGGGGGCGGCGCGCGGAGCTTGTCCGCGGGCGGGGAGGGGACGATGTACGGGGGGGGGCGGAGATTACACGAGATGGAGTCCGGGGGCTTAGATTGTGTAAATGGGCTTTAGCCCGCCAGAAGTCCGTTAGCCCGACGGGCTTCGGTTTTGCGAAAACGATCATAAATAAAAAAATTCTACGAAATATCGAAAAAATTAATAAAAATGTGAAAAAATTTTAAAAATCACAAAGAGATTATAAAATCATCCGTAAATTTCATAACTCAACTAAATATAAAATCAAAAAAAATAGAACACCTATCAATTTGAGAATTGCCATAATTTAAGAAATAAAAATAATACAATAAAATGACATTAATCTCTTCTCCGAAGAACATACGAAAAATCGAAACATAAAAAATCTGAAGTCAAAAAATCCTGCAGCACAGCCGCCGTCGCAGGCCACCCCCCGGTCCGCAGCCCCCCGGCCGCCGTCCGCCGTCGCGAGCCCCCCCGGCCGCCGTCCCCCGGCCTCGCAGCCCCCCCGGTCCGCAGCCCCCGGCCGCCGTCCGCCGTCGCGGGCCCCCCGGCCGCCGTCCCCGGCCTCGCAGGCCCCCGGTCCGCAGCCCCCCCCGGTCCGCCGTCCGCCGTCGCGGGGCCCCCCGGCCGCCGTCCCCCGGCCTCGCAGCCCCCCCCCCCCCCCCCGGTCCGCAGCCCCCCGGCCGCCGTCCGCCGTCGCGAGCCCCCCCGGTCCGACGTCGCAGCCCCCCCCCCCGGCCGCCGTCCACCGTCGCAGGCCCGCCGTCGGGTGCTACAGGATGTCGCGGACTCGCCGGCTGTGCCGTG
The DNA here is from genome assembly GCA_036172225.1 of Cryptocoryne crispatula var. balansae. Lineage (NCBI taxonomy): Eukaryota > Viridiplantae > Streptophyta > Magnoliopsida > Alismatales > Araceae > Cryptocoryne > Cryptocoryne crispatula. Next base: position 32,981,631 of record CM069931.1, read on the forward strand.
GTGGACGGACGCTGAGGTTGCTCGGGTGCCAGAGCGACGGCCCGACGGGCTTTAGACGGGCCAGCGGGCCGTGCCCGCCGGGCCAGCCGATAAAACAGAAACGGGACTCGATTTATTCGTTAAGCCCGTTTCAATTTTTTTAGCACCCTGGGCTCGGCCCGTGATAAATTTTTTGACGGGCCAACGGGCCCAGCCCGCTCATTTGACACCCCTAGTTGTGGAGGATATGTATCATTGTTTTACTGACGACACCGGTGCCAATCACTGTGGATAGATGAGTAGTGGGCACATTGTTTTATTTAATCAGACTAGACACATTATGGGGTTTATTTTGTGGATGGATTGGACATATATACACATACACTTACTAGGTTGATTTGTCTACACATAGGGACTGGGCTAAGACCGTAGGGTTTATTTAGCATTTGTCCCTGGCCTACATAGGACCCTCATCATGTATATATTTTCTTATGATGGAATTAATTAAAACATTTTGGTACCTATGTCTCTCAATCCACCCTTTCTCCCCTAGGTCACTCCTTTGAGAAAAGCTCTAACAGCGGCGCACCCAGGGCCAGTAGATGTTGAAGGTGTTTAGGTGGATCCTTGACCTCCCATTGGTCGGAGCCATCCTCGGTGTTCATCTCCACCTTTGGTAGGATGACCGGCTTGCTTCCACCCTCTCCGATGGGAGGTTTTCCTCTCCACCCCCAGTGATGGCCGACCCTCTCTCCACCCCCGGTATAAACCGGCTCTGAGCTTCTCCTCCTTCCCTTCTTTCTACTTCCATGCATTCCCCTTTCCTTCCCCTCCTCCAGTTACTGGCTTGGCTCCCCGACTGAGCACCTCTCAGCAGGCCCAATGCCCACTCCCATTCGGACACTGGTTGCACCCTACTACACCCCAACTCCTCTCCTTTCACAGTTCCCTGCTCACGATGCCGTCCCGACGTGCCTTTCCTCTCCCTCTGCCAACCCCAAGCAGGTTCGGTGGACCTTATGGCCAGTGGCGGATCTAGGCTATAGGTAGTGGGGTCAAGTGACCCCACTAATATTTAAAATTTTTACTATAAAAATTTATATATATATAAATATTTAATATTAATATGTTTTTAAAAGGGGTGATTCCACTAATTTTATTTTGTGACCCCATTACGCACAAATTCTAGATCCGCCACTGCTCATGGCACCCTCCCTTTTTGGCTCTGGAATTTCCCCCATTGCCTCTGTCTTCTTCCGTAGCATCTTGCATTTGCCTCCACAGCACCATCCTGCTGCCGGCGACATTGCTCATCCCTGTTTCTCCTTCGTTCCCCCCTCATCGCCATCATCACTCCCTCCGCTGTTTCTGGCTATCTCGGAAGCCTTCCCTCCTAGGCCACTCCAATGCCACCTCTTCTAACCGGAAGGCTCTCTCACCATCTCTAGACCCTCCCACGACACTTCCAACCCAGCCAGTCAGCTGTCCCTCTGTCCATTTGCTGTGCGGTGCCGCCCCTTGCCTCACATCTTCCGTAGGTGCTACAATACGACACTAGAAGGTGTCTTCGAACCCCTTATAGAGCTACCACACCCATTTGGTCAGCCTGCGCACAACACCAACCGGCCAAGTTCCTTGACTGATTCATCTATCTCCTAGTCACGCCTTGACCCTCATGTGCCATTGCATCAAGTCTCCACCACCTGCCATGACACCCCATCCAATGGGTATTGCTGGGGACCTCGATGTCCCCTTAAGTCCGGCACTGAAGCTGCTGCACAGTGATTGGCTTCCAGTCAGATCAGTGACTATAGTCGTCCACAACTGATCCCGCGGTGCCCAGCCTGCTGCCTCGAAGCTAATTGACTGCAGACCTCTAGCTTCCCCAGTACGTCGAACAAACCTGCGGAGCACCAAGCTTAAGGGATTATTGAGTGGTTGTCTCTCACACCTAGGTGTGGAGGTATCTCCTTACCATCTCCTTGCTTCTCTATTATGCACAGTTTGTCATGTTGATCGAGGGAGTAGGTTATCTAGCTCATTTATGTTTCATTGCCGCTTGCATTTGAGTTACCTAGTTTGGACTACTTAGATTAACTTGATTGATTGTTTGAGCGTCCTAACTCGGTAGCATCCTGCATAGCTGGTCCACCCACTTCATGGGACCACATCTCGGGTGAACTTATGTTAGAACATAGTTAAACTTGGTTTTTTTGTTCAAATTTTATCAATTTGGCACATTGTGATTGCGGTTCGCCGCTCGCTATATTTGCTGCCCAGTCGGTCCCGCATCACCCTGTTTGTGCATTAACTTTTCAGCTGATGGGAAGGTGGGGTTTTGAAGGAGATAAACAAGAGTGGTGGATGTTTCCATGCTAAGTTTTGGTCGTATGGTCCGAAAGAGGAGCTGTAGTAATTCATGTCAAGAGGTGATACCTTGAGACAGTGTAGTCTCTTTTGTGTGCATCTTGTCTTCTCTTTTTGTCTGGCCAAAGTTGATTGATGTTTCTGGTTTGGGCTTTCTGGGTCATAAGTATTTTTTTGTCTTTTTTTGGTGATAAAGGGTTTCTCTCTGACAGGAAACTCATATTTATTTTATATATGCTCTTTATCTTTTAACGTAATGTGGTTCTGACTAGAGAGGGAGAGAGAGAGAATATTCTCTTTTGTGGCATTTCGGCTTCTCTTTTTGTCTGGCCCATTGATTTATGCTTTAAAATTTGGTTTTTCTAGGTCATAAATATTTGTTCTTTGTGTCCCCTTTTGGTGAGAAAAGGTGTTCTTTACAAGAAACTCTCTTGTTTATTTTTTATATGCTCTCTCTTTTAATGTAATATGTGGTTCTGACGGGGGGGGGAGTGAGTCTGTTTTTAGTGTCTACTATTACTTTTTTATGCAAACCCTTTTACAAAGGGGAAGCATATCTTTCTTCAACAGTAGCGTTGACAGAAACAGCTTGTTCACTGGTGAGTTCACTATGCTTCATCATGCTGTATGAAAGTGCTCGTGTTACGAAAGTCCTTCAATGGTGTAGTTCTTTCTGTTAGGGTGTAATCTCAATTTTGTTTCTGTAGGCATTCGGACCCACGGTGCAGCCAGCCCTCAGGTAAGGTTACATTCACATATTGCTTTTTTAGTACATCTTGTTGAATAAACATGGCTTACACTTGGAGCTTTTTTTTGAATGTTATACATGATAGGTAGCATGCTCATTGTTATGTAGCATCTATAAGTAACTGGTGATTGAATAAACTCTTTCATATTGCAGTTTGCAGGTTTTCAGGCTGTAATCTTCATTTAGGCTGTGACCATAAACGTCTCTAACATAGTTAACCGTATAGTTGGTTGTTTTCATCAATTTTTATTATTTTTTGAAATATAGGACCTCACGCTGAAATATGTTGCAACTTTTTGCAGTCATTTTAATTTAATTTTAGTCAATTAGGTGATGAAACCTTGAAATTTCACCCTTCAACACCCCCTGAGCGCCCCCTACCTGCTTATAGTGATTGTGTCACGTCCTGAGCACCAGGAGTGACTACGTGATGCTATGTTTGTCTTCCCCAAGACTGCCTGATTTCTGATATGGATGGACCATTGGTGGCCTCGAGGTAAATGCATCCTGTTTTGGCATCCCTCCATGTGCAAGGAAGAAAGAAAAGTGCCTGGACAGGAGAGAAAATGACATCTGCACTTGCTGCCTCCGCCCCCGATGTACCCCATGTTGGTGAAGATGGAGGAAGAAGAGTTGGGCCCTTTCATTTAGACAGCTCTTGTGTTGGCGAAAAGAAGGGGAAGGTAACCCCCTAGCACCAAGGGAAGAAGCACCCATTGTAGTAGGTGGTTCCAGTGAGCAAGGGGAATGGACTTGCAAAGAAGGGAGAAGGAGAAATACACAGGGGACGAGCAGCTTTCCCGATGCTGCTCCAGATATAGAAAACGACAACTGCAATCAAGGTCCTTCCTATCTTTGTTTCCCGACGGAGGCGGCGAGGCGTGCACATGCACAAAAAAGAAGCACAAACAAGTGGCCAACCCAATTGAGCCACATCCTCTCTCCAGCTCGCGTGCTGCGCAAAATGTCCCATGTGCTATTCAAACCAAAAAAATGCATGCCTTTCCTCACAGCTGCGGGTGTTTAAGCCCATTAAATGGGCTAGGGTCAATGATGTTTATGTTGGAAATTTGATCGGTCACCTTCATGGGCAAAATTGTTCTTCGATTCTTCTATAAATAAGCTGGAGCAGGTCCTGGACAAGAGAGGCGAAGAAGGCTGCCCCCAGGCTGATGGATGTGACGCCTAGACGGGGATCTGCATGTGAGAACTGCTGATCTGCTGCCGTTCCTTGACCTGCGGAAACAAGGTGCTTGTCGCTGTGACACGAAGATCACAAGGAAGGTGGGCAGTGACAAGAAGACTGTCAGTTTGCGGCTGCTATACGAAGAGAGAAAGGGCTGACAGCTGTTTTGCTACTGATATAATGTTGTTGCTGTACTGCTGCTAGAGGCTGTGACACTAAGGTCTGCTGAAGATTCTCAACGCTGCTGTTACATGAAGCTGGAGACCTGCTAGCAGTAACGGAGTTGAAGCCGCTGTTACGTGGGAGAAGAAGTCTGCTGTAGCAAAGTTCCCAAGGCGGCTGAAGCGAAGTTATGTGAGAGACTAGTTGTCCTACTGTTCGTGACCCCTGAAGAGAAGAAGAAACCCTAACAGAGTTGACATCCTGATAGAGTTGCTGGTTGTTAGTCGCTGCTGTGCTGCTACGTACGTGCTTGAAGACTTGCAATGTGAAAGAAGCTGCTTCATTGGGGAAGAAGAAGGCCGCTGCCTGAAGCTCCCAAGAATGCTAGCCCCGAGGCAGCGTACATGAAGTCAAACCTTCTAAGGCTACTCAAGGACCTACGTGAGAAACCAATAAGAAAAGTTAAAAAGAAAGAAATAAAAAAAGCAAACCAAGAAGAATAGTCAAAGAATAAAGAAATAAAAAAATGTTAAGCAGGAGGAAAACGCACAAGGTCTTCGTATACATGAAGCCATATACATACAATGATATTCATGCATGGACATTTGCATAGACGAAGACATCCACAAAGTCGTGCATGCATGGAGACGTGAATAGATGAACCAATGTATGGAGACATACTAACATGAAGACATACATGCATATATGCATAAAGACATACATACATGAAGACATGAATAACATCATACATGAAGATATGCAAGAGATGGTGAACCATGCACATATAGAGCCACACATGGGATAGTGACATGCATACAAGAAGACATACTTGAAGGTATGCATGGACACATTCTAACATGAAGATACGTGCATGATGCTGTGCATATATGAAGATATACATGCATGAAGCCATACACATGCTGGCATACATGCCAGAAGACATGCACAGATGAAGACATACATGCATGAAAATACCCATGCATAAGGGCATGAAGACATACATGAAGACCTATACAGACATAAAATGGTGTTACGCATGAAATCATGTATACATGAAAACATCCACTAAATAGTGCATGCACATAACACTTGCATATATGAAGACATATATATGAAATGTATGAAATCATACATGAAGCCATGCATAAAGCAAACAAAAAAATGACCCTAAGTGTGGATATCACATCACACATGATGCCATACAAAATTTTACACAGCATGCTTAACTTAAAAAATCATAAATCAAGTTAACTAAAGATTCACATGAAATGACACTTCACTTGGTGAAAAGATCAAGTCCTATGACTTAGGAAACATATCATTCTAAGTAGAGATATTTCACAAATGTTGATTCAAGGTGAGATGTAACTCTGGAAACATACATCCCTAATTTCATATACATATATATCAATCAAACATGAAAAAACTAAAGAATGGAGAGTGCATGACTCTACATACATCCCAAAGGACATGTGGCCCGTATTTATACATCTTAAAAGGCGGTCAAGACTCTGGGCACAAGGGCATACAACCCTTTAGTCATCCAGCATATTCAAGTCCAATGCTATAAGGCAGATGATACGACATGCTTCAAAGAGTCCCGGATCATGATTGAAACAACAAGTTAAGTTTCCGGGTGGGTCCAACCTACCAACGCCATGTCAAATGACGATGGGAGAAAGGGATTATGGATCATCTCATGTCTCCCTTATATCTTGTTTTATCCAATTTATTTCATTGTTCACATTTGTAAAAAAAATTGTATATCATGTACTTTATGAGTTTAAGGAAGTTCAATCAATTTTCTCATGTATGTCTTACATGATATGCATAATCTCACAAAAAATCAAAACTGCTCATGATCCTTGTAAATTTTTTTAACTCGAATAATTTTTATAAGGATAAAATGAAGTTCATAAAAGCAACAAACTTATGAAGATAAAAATGATAATTCCACAACATAAAAAAGTTAGTTAACAGGTTGCTTAACAAGTGCAATAATATAAATAAATAGATCAAAATCAACTACAAAATAGTAATATCATAAAAAAATTAAGAAACAAAATAAAAGAAAAACATAAAAAAACAAACTAACAAAAAACTATAGTGTGTCTAAAAATGAATAAAAAAGATACCTTGAATTAAATAAGAAGTAGAACTTGATAAAAAACATGCAATTAAAATATAGTCAACATAAAATTCATTAATAAAATAAGAAAGTAAAAAAGAAGCCAACAATGATCCAAAGAAAGAGAAGACAAATAACCAATACAAAGGAAGAGATATCAAATCATTAACAAAACCAACCAAACATGTAACAAACATGGAGACACAATAAAAAAATGCAAAAAAATATAAATAAAAAATAATCCCAGACCACGAGGAGCAAAAAAACTTTCTTTTCTTATGCTATCGTGCATGTTAATATTTGAACTTTGTTATTTTATGTGTTGTTACGACAACTAATCAAAGGTTGTCGAGCAGTGGCTTGACGTAATTAACACCAAACCAATCCGAGTTGGACCAGAAGAGGTTTGACTAAAATTCTTATGAATCCACATAATAACCTCAAATCTCTTCTTAAACGTAACAAAATAAATGTACCAAAGAAAGGATACAAAAAGATAAAGAACTTGATCCATCGTTGATCAAGTCAAACAATTTTGTTTATTTTTAGTTTTTTTTGGTGGGGGGGGGTGAAATTCTGAGTTTTTATCACTTGGATGACAATGAGGAGTTACCCCATCTTGACCTCTTTTTTTTTCTTGCATAGCTCTCTTCTCCCTCTCCCCTAGGCCCCAGCCTCTTCCCAATCACCTCTTTCCCCTCCAGTAACTAGCTCCTTCCCTCTCTGTCCATTTCTCTCTCCCCCCTCTCTCTCTCCCTTTTTCCACTTCTCTCTTCCCCTTCATGTTGCTCTCTTCCCTCCAACCCTCTACATCTTTCTCTACCTACAACCCTCTGGTGAGGACACAAGTGGTCGAGTCCGGCTCGACCCCACCCACATCTACAGGCAGCGCCAGCAACCAGCGTTGTCTATTTGGGCCGATGATTAGATAGTATTTTGTCTATTTTATGTACCACATGTCACATTTTGGGTTTATTTGGGGCATATTTTGAGGGTATTTTGGGTATTTACACGTGCTTTTTAGTTACACACCTTACACTTAGAGTTTGTGCATGTAAGAAATGTGTCTTTTGTGGGTATACTTGTCATAGGCATTGGCTTTAAATGTCCCCACACGTGTGTTTCATTAATGATGAAAAGATTGAAGAGTTGATGGCAAACCGTGGTTTCTAGCTTCTCTACCCTCACAATCCCTCCCCCCTCTTCTCTAGGTGACGAGAGCAAGAGCCATAGGTGGTCCTCCTCCTCCTCCCTCAGCGACGATGAGGCTCTAGGTGGCCAAGGAGCTCCTCTCAGTGGTCGCCCCCCTCTTCGGCACCTCCACCACCAGTGAGAAGACCGAGACCCCCTTCTTCATCTGCCTTCTCTTTCTCTCTCTCACTGTCTTGATAGAAGGAGCCCTTCTCTACATCTTGCAATGAACCTCCCCCCCACCTCCAGCGGTGGTAGCAGCTCCCTTCAACAGTCTTGCCTCCCTCCTCCGGTCAAGCCAACCCCTCTAGCCCCTCTCACCCCTGGTAGGTCCTCCCTCCCCTCCTTACTTTCCTTCTTCTCCCTTGCAGCAGAGCACCCTGCTTGGGTTCACCCTGTTTTTTCTTCACCACGGTCTCCTCCAGCATCCCAACCCCTGCTTAGGGTCTGTCTGGACCCCTTCTCCACCCTTGCCACCCTTTCTTTCCTTGGAGAAGCCCCACCCTCCTCCGTGACTTGCTCCACCCCAACAGAGCCCTCCCATTCAGCCCCCTCTTATCTAGTTTCTCCTCCCCGGTATGAGCATCCATTCTGATCCCTTCTTAACTCTGTTAACACTCCTCCTCTAGACTGCAACCCCTCTTTTTTGATAGGTGCTCCATCTTGTAGTGGACAATGCAGCTGCCTGGTGGTGCAGCCACACGATTCCGACTGGCAAGCAACACTGTAGAGGACATTGTAGCAATCGTGTACATATTGGCAACCGCACACATCCATCCCCCTAGTTGGATCGAGGATTCCTTAAGTGGTCGATTCCCACTTTGATGTGTGAAGGTATAATTTCCTAAACCGATCAAATAATCTAGCTCGCATATTATACTCTACTCTCCGTGTCAAAGAGAGCATAGAATTTCTAGCTAGTTTATTTGTTGCCGCCAAGTATTTCAGAATCGGAATTAGAGTTGGGATCGGTGGATATTGATCCGATCTTGATCAGATTGGATCGGTTTGATCCCGACCGATCCATAGGAACAAAACCGATTAAGAATCGGTAAGTTAAAAAAATTGATCTTGATTCCAATCCGATTTGATCTTGACTGATCTAGCTGATCCCAGTTGATCCAGCAGCAATAGCAAAAAAAAAAACCAAAATTGGTAAATAAAAAAATTGATCTCAATTCCGATCCGATCCAATCTTGTCCGATCCAGTTACAATAGCAAAAAAAAAACAATCTGATTTCGATCTTGATCCGATCCTGACCGATCCCATTGATCTTGGCTGATTCTGCAAGAACTTTTTTTAAGATCAGTTTTTCGGCCAAGCATTAGATCGGCAATGGCCGATTTGATCCAGGAATCGGCCGATTTTGCAATCCATGGTTGCCACCGATGTTAGTTGAGTTGTTTGAGATTTATTGCTAGCTAAGACTTAGTGCCCAGTCGGTCCCGCATCACCCCTTCATCAATTAGTTTTCTTTTAAAATAAACTTTTTGCAGTCATTTTAATTTAACTTTAGTTAACTAGGATGAATATGAGAAATCACCCCATCCTGACCTCTCTCCTCTCTTGTGCAGATCTCTTCTCTCTCTCCTCAGCCTCTTTCCCCTCCGGTAACCAGCTCCTTCCTCTTTCCATTTACACTCTCTCTCCCCTCATCCTCCTTTTCCACTTCTCTCTCTCTCTCCCTCCCCATGTTGCTCTCTTCCCTTCAATCACATACCCCCACCATCTGCTTCCGTCTCACTTTCTGACTCTTTCGTTGTCTCTCTCTAAAAGATCGGGACAACGTTGAATTTTCCGAAGAAGTAGCTCTGTTAACCATAGGAACCAACAGTTTTCAACTCAGACACGCGACAGCAGCATTTTATTGTCTGAGGGCATACAGAATAATAGTTATTACAGGAGTGTAGGTGTAGATAGAGGTAAACTATTTTTTATGTAGATAACTCAAAAATAAAAGAAATGGAGGATGAACTTGAAGTATAGAACTTAAATTTGAATTTTGAAGACTACAGCAGAAGTGTTTTATATGTAATAGGGTGATGTGACCCAGAACATGCATAGTTTATATGGTAAAGAAAAGTTAATCAGGAATATGCCTGTTAATGACACTAGGTATCCTCAGATTTCCAAGCAAGAATTTTTCTGGATTTTTCCTACCCATGATAATGATATCACCTAATCTCCAAAGCATCGTAACTCTGATAGTCATTTCCGAGGCAGGCACCCCTCGCCTCTCCCCAAGCCTGAGGTGACATATTTTATTTTTAATATATTTTTATATATTAATTATAATAATATATATAGTTGTTATCTAAAATTGACAAGGTACAGAAAATACTTGCAAAAATTGAAATGAATGGACTAACTTGAATGTATGATTTACTATAATCATACGAAAACCTAACCCGTTTGCTAGAACCATGCAAGGTTGAACTAAAACAAGAAAAAAAATAAAAAAATAAAACTCACCTCAATGGATTGTGCAAATCCAACATTTAGTGACACTGATGTGAAGAGGAACGGACCGGCATTTGCAAGTGCTTGTAAGTATTAGAAGAAGACAGAAGAAAAAAAGGAAAAAATGAAAATAGAAAAAAATAGAAAAATGCATTGTTTTCCGGCAAGGATACCTTCTTTGGTGAACTCTGATGAAGAGGAACAAATCGATCCATTTAATAAGAAAAATATATTAGAACAAGAATGAAAATCAGAAAAAATAGAAACATGTACCTTCTTCTGCGAAAATGGCTTCTCCGGTGAACCCTGACAAAGAAGAACAAACTGGTCTCTTTAATAAGGACAATGTATCAAAACAAGAACGAAAACCGGAAGAACCAAAAATAAATGAAAACATAAAAATGGAAAAACTCCCTCTCTGTATGGCAGAGCACCTTCCTGTGTCGAGTGCCTGCTCTCTTTCTTCCCATGCCCTGCACTGTGAAGACCTCATCTTGAACAAATTACAATGCCGCCTGCATCATCCAAGCACACAGGCTCCTCTTCTCCCCATATGACTGGTCAGTCCTTCACTTCGGCCTGTTTGCTGAACCGAACTGGTTCACTCGGTCCAGCTGGTTCAGCTTGGTCTAGCCAATCCAACTGGTTCAGCCCCGTACATCCCATTTTAGTCCATCAACCTCGTTCAACTGGTCTTCCCGCACTCCTGTGTCATAGAAGAGTTCCAGAACATGTGTTTTCACTGGCCATGTATCCTCTCAATACATGGCCAGTGAAAACACATGTTCTGGAACTCTTCTATGACGAGGTTTCATGGGCACTCTGCAGGGGTATGGCAGGCTTGTGGAGAACGGTGTGTGTGGCAGTGGGCATAGGGTCAGGGAGGACTCTAGCTGGAGGCAGACATGTTGCAGGCTCGGGCAACAATGTTTGTGGTGTGGAGGTGCTCATAATGAAGGGGGGCTGGTGGACAGCAGCGGTATGGGCCCTGTACATGGGAGGTGCCTCAGGGGAGGAACACCAATTTAGTGCTTTGAGTGTCCAGGCTTTGTGACACCAGGCACCGGCCATTAATGGTGGGAAGGTAGTGGCGAGGTAGGACTATGGTGTTATGAATTAGTGTGGTTCTGCAAGATTGGGGGGTGCCATGGCATTTGCAAAGGTTCTCATAGGCGGCAGACTGCAGGGGGAGCAGTGGTGGAGCCATCGAAGAAAAAGATGATGGGCTGGAGGGCAGGGGAGCAGCTAGCGAGGCAGTAGGGGTGTTTGGGCTTTGTGGCAATAGGGGTCTGTGCATGGGTGTGCCATGTTTATGGCGACAGGGGTTTTTGATGTGCACAAGAACCATGCACTTACATCCTGTTTGGAACATGCGGGGAAGAGGCAAGATGTCGAGTACTTGAATATGGGGATCACTGAACTTGCACAGCAGAGGAGGCAATGAGTTGGGAGACGCCCATAGATTGCAGAATCGGCGGAATCGGTCCGATTCCGACCGATTCCGGAATTGGATCGGTGGATTCCGATCCGATTCCCGGCGGAAGGACCGATTCCGGGAGGAATTCCGCGGAATCGGTATGAATCGCCTGGAATCGGTCGGAATCGATCCGATTCCAGGCGATTCCTTGTGGAATCGGTCGATCCGACCGATTCCTTCGGAAGACCGGGTCAACCGGCCCGGTTCGATTCCCGGTTCGATTCTGGACCGGGAATCGAACCGATTCCGGCCCTTTTAGGGCCGGAATCGACCCGCGGGGGTCGATTCTCTCGATCCCGCGGCGGCAGAAGCAGGTGCAGGCGATTCCGGCGATTCAGCGTCGATCCAGCGTCGATTCCGGCCGATTCCGTCGATCCAGCGTCGATTCCTGCCCGATTCCACCGATTCCACTAGCTCCACCATCCTCTGCTTACGTCCCGGTCGTCCCGCAGTCCGATCCATACGACCTTGATGGCATGGCATCGGCATTATTTTCATATGGATATGGTCCCGGACAGTATACAAGACTGAGCACGAGGGAGGAGCATCACGAGCAGCAGGGAGAGGAGGAAGACCCATATCTATATCCTGGATATTGGTAGTAGATTGATATGATGTAATTTTTTTTTATGATGTATCAACTCATTGATTTTTGAATCAATGGAATTGGAATATGTACTTAACTTCAAGTCTTCAATTGGAGTTCATTAGTATTTATTCGAAGTGGTCCTGTGGATGAATGCATTGGTTATTTTTAAAAATTTTTCTAACTCATTTCCTATTTTTTTAGAAATTTTCTAACTTTTTTGATTTTTTTTGACGAAAAAAAAAATTCAAAAAAAAAAAAAAACGATTCCGGACCGATCCGGAATCGATTCCCTTCCCAGGAATCGGCCGATTCCGGCCGATTCCTGGAATCGGAATCGGAATCGGCCCAACCGATTCTGATTCCGATTCCGGAATCCTTGGAGACACCCAATGATGCGTGCGTGCGTGCGTGCGTGCGTGCGTGCGTGCGTGCGTGCGTGCGTGAGAGAGAGAGAGAGAGAGAGAGAGAGAGAGAGAGAGAGAGAGAGAGAGAGAGGCCCCTTCATTGTTTGTATTTCAAGTTTCAAAATTGATAGTAACAGTCAAACACCTCTTGATGATTTGTGTCAATATCAATTTCAAAATTAGTAGATACCATAAAAATAAAGAAAAGAAGAGTGGGACAAGGAAAAAGACTGAAATAAAATACTGTCAAAATGCTGAACAATGTCGTCCATGTCCAAGAACATCACGGTGAAGCAAGTAATGATGTTCCTGCGTCGTTCTATCTGTCCATATGCATCGATAAGATGTCTTGATGATCATGGCAGTGATTTAACTCACTCGATGTGTCAATGTACTCTACAGCATAATGTCTTTTTACATTAGATTACTATTGTGCTTGTTGGTGATTCAGCATCTTGTTCTTTTATTCTTGTTGATTTTGTTCTTTATTCTCTTCATTCTGAATGATAGTCTCGTAAATGTTCATTTGTCAACTTTTGAAAAACAATTCATTATCTGAATACATCTGACATTTGTTGTGATGCATGCAAAACAGGTTATCTGGCAGGATAACATTGATCCAGACAACATGACATATGAGGTTTGCTATGTTGTCTTTCTGCCCTTACTGAGATGCCACAAATTGTCGTTCGTGCTAAAAACAGTTGCCATTTCTTCAAATCCCAAACTTTTGGACTCTTTTGGACTTTAGAGTATCATGTGCGTGTTAAGGGTTCTAGAAATCAGTTTTTCTTAAGAAAATTTAGCTGTAGAGAACAGAATCTTAGTTCTAGTGTATCATTGCAGCATATCTGGCATTCAGTATTTTCAGTTGTATACCATGATAGTCCAACATGCTTTAATAATGATGAAACTACATTCAAAAGTAATCTACAAATTCAAAGAAATCTGTGTTATATATTAGTATTTGTATATCTGTGTTCGTGCCTCTTGCCTAGGCGAGGAGGCAATGCAAAGTGTGGCAACTTCATGTCCTCTTGATTCCTTGAGGCAGTCACAGACATGGTTCGCCGGGTCGGCGACCCGGTCGGCCGGGTCGCCCGACCCGGTCGCTTTTTGGGCCGACCGGCCCCGACCCGGCCCCGACCCCCCGACCCGGCTATTATTTTAAATTGAATTTTTTATTATATTTTTTCCCGACCCTGACCCGACCCCGACCCGACCCGGGTCGCGACCCCAACCGACCCGGGTCGGTTTTGGGGCCGACCGACCCGGGGCCGACCCCCGACTATTCCTTCCTTGGTCACAGATAAAAGTCATTCCAATTGCCTGATCTAATTCTCATATTTTTTGGTTTGTGATAACTATGATAGTATGGCACCTGAGTAAACTTATGACTTGTTTGATTCATATGACGATAATAGTAGGGATAGTGGAGAAAATCAATGGGATACCATTCACTTAGGTGCATTTATATATTCGTTTGATCTATTGTGGGTAACCACCATATTCCTCAAAAGAGTCAACTCATACATATTCTTGGTTGTCATTTAGTTACTAGCTAAGCTAAGACAGTCCAACCAAGGGTATTAGCAATTTAGATTTTCTAATACAGTCAATATATAATATTTCTTTATTTCTTCATCATATTTCTAATAAGAAAAATAGTTTCAATTGTAAATTGACTACACATAAATTCAAATTGGTTATCTGACATATTTATATAATCTATTAATCGCTACTTAATAACTCTTTCTCATAATTTTATAATATAGTTTATGAGTTTGACTCCTCTATCATTTGCGTAATCTTGTACTATCTCTTTTAAAAAAAAGGGTTTGATGATACACTTTCTCTCTTCATTTGATATTTTCTTAGAGATTAATATTTTGTTAAACAGTCGAGTAAACCATCTCTCTTAAATATTTTAAACAATTGTATGCTTTAATTGGATGCTATATGGGTCACATGCCTTGTTTTTATCATCTACAATTTTCTTTAACTTCTGAAAATTTAATTCTGTTAGCATAATTCATGTTAAATTTTATTACATTCTTTATGTTTTTAATGTTTCTAAGAAATTGTCATTAAAAAGTATATTAAAATATTTTTTTTACTTTAATATCATCATCTTTCATGTGAGCCTTTCATTTCTTATCATTGATACATCTGACGTTGTTAGATAGTTAGATTTTTTTCTTTCTCATTCTTGTTAATTTATAAATATCTTTTTTGTCTTTTTTAATTTCATGTTTTTATACATTTATTGAAAATCTGTTTCTTTTTCATTTACTACTTTTTTATTTTCGTTATCTTGTAGTGTTCATAATTTTTTTTCTGTTCTCACACCTAGACAATTTTTTTATATAATACAGTTTTTTCATTTCATCACCAAATCTCTTTTTTAGGTATACCATGTATAATAGACTTTGACTATTTTTTAGTAAGCTCTATAATCTTTGTAGTCATGTTCATTCATATAACATTAGTTTCTATGTTTGAGTTTCAATCATTTATCTCAAGTAGTTCATTCTTAAATATTTGTTGCATCATCTCTTTTGATCTACCATTTTATTTTAGGAGAAAAATTCTTTTAAACGTGTTTGTTTGTCTAACATTTAAAATCATTAATTTATTTATGTTGACTAGTTAAAATTTCACTAAGAATAACTTAATTTAAAATTTCACTAAGAATAACTTAACAATCCCGACAAAGAACACAATTAGTCTTTCTTATAAGAATGAAATTGATTTGACTTTTATTTTATCCACTAATTAAATGAGTATTTATTAGTATATGATGATATGCCCTTACAATAATTTTATTTTTGCTCTCTTCATTGAAGTTACCTTATCCATGGACTTTCTCGTATCCGAGACATATTTCCAACATGTTTTTTGAGATCTCATTCAATACATATATCCTTTTCATTTGGAATACTTTTCATAAGGTTGTCAGTGTCCTCTCAAAATTTTATTTAATCCCAATTTTTAATCCAATTTGTCGAACATATGCACTAAATATATAAATTATTTTTTCTATTATCATTTTTAGTATAATAATTTTATTTGCTACTCTGTTCACTACCATCACTATATTTTTCAATGGTTTATCAACAATGATATTTGTCATATCTTTATTTCTATCCACTCTTGTATACCATTATTTATAGTTTGTATTACTTATTTTACATTTCTTTATTTATTTGGTTTTTTGAATGTAAGTAATATAAATCTTTTTGTGATTACACTGTATTAGTATACGTTGAGAAAGAGTTAATCTCAAGTTGAGAGTAAAAACATTGAAGAAATAATTTTATAAATTTTAATTATGTATCATATATTTATAATCACAAATTTTAATTATATGTAATATTATAAGTGATAGTAAAATATTGTTATACTATTAATAAATGGGGGCACAGAGTATTCATGAATTGTCCTATGCGGTCAGGTCGCATGGGTCAAGGGGGCAACACCCCTCGTGGGGGGGATCAGGGAGGCAACGCCCCATTGAAAGAAAAAAATAAAAAATTTTAAGTTATAAAACATAGTGACTTGAGGCCGGCTCGTATGACCCTATATTGGGCCGTTGTGGGGTCGCTCATGCTGGGTCGGAGCCGGGCTGGTCAGCCTGGAAATTGGCCCGGTTGCCTGACCAGGGCGACCCTTTGGGCCACCCGGCAAACCATGAATTCAGGGGTGGAATGGGTAAATCAAATTTTTAACAAAAATTTAACATTAGAAAGAATGTCGAATGAATAGAGAAAGGATAGCATTATACCTACTTTTAACAAAAAAAGAGATAATATTGTGTAAATTATAGAGAGATCATACTTATGAGCTATATTACGGAAAAGAGTTAATGTGCGGCCATTATGGAATTATACAAAGATTTTAATAAACCAGTTTGAATTTGTGCCTAGTTGATTTATAATTGAAGTTATTTTTTTAATATTAGAAGTTTGATAGAGAAATATCGATATATGAAGAACGATTTACATATGGTGTTTATTGACTAAGAAAAAACCTATGATAGAGTTCTAAGAGGTGTTTTGTGGTAGATGTTAGAACGAAGGATGATACACTCTAGGTATATAGTATATACAAATTATATAAAACATGTATGATGTAATAACCACTAACATATGCACAATTAAAGGAGAAACAAAGACATTTTCTTATTTCAATTAGTTTACAACAAGAGTTTGCAATAAATCTTTATTTTTTGCATTAGTTATGGATGAACTAATGAAAAGTATATAAGATAATATATTTTGATGTATGATATTTGTAAACGGTATCTTATTAATAGATTAGACACAAGGAGCAAATATGAAATTAGAAATGTGGAAAATTACTTTATAAATTAAGGGTTTCAAGATAAGTAGAATTAAAATAGAAAATATATATTTTAAATTTAATGAAAACCAATGTTGATATGTTAGTTTGGATGGGATAATATTATCTCAAAGAAATTAATTCAAATATCTTGAATAAATTATTCAAAAAGATGAAAAATGTGATGAAAATGTTAATCATAACATTAAAGTATGTTGGATGAAGTGGAGATTGGCTACAAGAGTTCTATACGATTGTAAGATTCTACTAAAGTCGAAAGAAAATTTTATTGTATAAGTATAATGCCTACAATGTTGTGTGATAGTTAATGTTAGACAATAAAAAGAAAGTGTATTTCTAAATTAAGTGTTACTAAAATGAGAATGTTAAGATGTATGAGTGATTATACTAGATTAGATAAAATTAGAAATGAATATATCAGAGAAAATATAAAAGTAGCGACAATTGTAGATAAATTGAAATAAGGAAGATTGAGATGATTTGGAGATATTAAATATAAATCTGAGGAGGTTTTAGTAAGAAAAGTAGAAAATATTAAAATAACAAAACAAAAAAAGGATACGGTAGACCTTGGTTAATTTGGAAGAGGGTAATTCAATATGATTTAGATAATTTAAATATCTATGAAAAAGTAATTCAAAATCGACATGGGTAGAGAAAGAGAATCTACGTGACCGACCCTAAGGGCCTGTTTGGTATGGGGATAACCTAGGATAGATCTGGTTTATCCTCAATCTCCTGTTTGGTACACACTTAAAAATGAGTTTAACCAGGATTAAGTTAATCCAGGTTATGATAAGTGTGGGGATAAATCATCCCACCTAATACTTGGGTTAAGTTGATCCTGAAATCACATTTGGGGGATATGACGTCCGGGGGGCGGGAGACGTGCGGGGAGGGGGGGCTCCGGCCAGCATCCGCAGGGGGGGGGGGGCTTCGGTCGGCGTACGCGGGGAGGGGACTCCGGCCGGCATCCGCCGGGTGGGGGGGACGCCGGCGTCCGCGGGGGAGCCGGGGGACTCCGGCCGGCGTCCGCGGCGGGGGGGGGGGGGCGAATGCCGGCGGCCCGCGAACGGGCCGAACGTCCGCGGGGGGACTCCGGCCGGCATCCGCAGGAGAGGGGGAGGGGCACGGGGGGAGGGGGCGAACGTCGGCGCTGTCCGGGCGGCTGTCCGCGGGGAGCGGGGGACGCGGCGGTTGTCCGTGGACCGGGGGGTGGGGGGGGGCGAACACCTATTGAGGCCCGCGCGACTGTCCGCGGGGGGACGGTGGACTCTAACGGGACGCCGACTCCTGTCGGGGCGGGGTGAGCTCCGTCCGGCGGGGAGCACCGTCCGTTGGGGGCGGGGAACACACTTGCTTCCCGTTAAAACATTCCGCCTAATAAATTACATTATTTATATTTTCAAGTTTATATTTTTAAGTGTATTTTATTTATATATTTAAATTATATTTTAAATTTATTATATAAATATGTAAGTGGATTAAGATGTTTATGAATATGTTGAGTAATAAAATAAGATAATATAAAAAATAAAAATAAAAATTTAAAAATTTAAAATTATCCTCGAATTTATTGTTAACATACCAAACATAGAATAAGATTATCCTTAAACTTATCCTAAGTTAAACCAAACGTAATGATGATAGGGTTAATCACGAGGATTGGTTTATCCCTATCCCCATTAATTTTATCCCGATACCAAACAACGCCTAAGTGATTTAGGATCAAGTTGATCGGAGTGTGACAAAACACCCTTTAACATGATATTTCTTCTTTCTCCTACACCCTCGTCCTCTATCTAGAAAAATGAGGCATTTTTGTTATTTTTTTAAAATTCTTGAATAATAATAATTTTTGGTTAGGCAAGGGTACATATTTCAGATGAGATTTCAACGTTTTATTAATATTTTTATTTTTATGAGGATGCATTTAGATACACAAATAATAACCACTGATATGTAAAAACCCTAAAAATAAAAATATATAGTTCATTTACATAGATAATTTTAGTAATGAGAAAAAGGTAGGAGGAAAAAGGGATATATGGATTTTAGTTTATTATAAATATTTTTGTTTTATACATTTAATATTTTTCTAAGTATTAACTGTTATTTTAATAGATAATTTTAGTAAAGAGAAAAGGTAGGAGGAAAAAGGGATATATGGATTTTAGTTGATTATAAATATTTTTGTTTATGCATTTAATATTTTTATAATTATTAGCTGTTTTTTATAGGTGTTTAAGATAGATTCTATAGTTAACTTCCTAAGATGGGTATTTGATGATTTTACCATAGTTAAGTCTCTAAGATCGTGTATAAAATAAAGTAAAATGATAAAATAAATCAAAAATCAAAAATCAAAAATTAAACATGCTGAATTGAAAAATAAAATTGGGCCTACGGCTGGTCTGATCCCAAGTACTTAAAAGAAAAATACTTGTGTCCTGGAATACTGGGAGCGTTTGGTTGAACAATAAATTTTTATACATTTTTATGATAAAAGGTTGTGTTAAAATAAACTATAAACTAGTGAATGACATAAAATTGTCATGTTTGGGGAGATGGGATAACAAAAGAGTGGGAGCCATGTATGACCCAAAGGGGTGGGGGACCATAAGGCAAAAAGAGGGTCTTTATCTCTTCTTTTGTCCCATAAGGAAATCTCTTTAAAAATAAAATTTGTAAGGGTAGCCAAAAATCTCTTTTATCAAGTTTTTTTACAAAAGACATAAAATTGTAACAAAAACTCAATTTATCATGTAACCAAGCACCTCATTAGCATCGACCATACTATGGCAGAGAAAATTGTGATTACGATCATGGTTTTCCATCTTTCGAGGTTCTTGGTCCTGAAATGGTCGCAAGATCTTACACCATCAATGGTGAACAACCGTCTGAGAAGAGGTCGGTGGGGAGAGGAAAGGTGGGATCAAAGAACTGCAAACCAGAGGGTGACGTGCCTGTTGGAGGATTTCATCTTCTTCCCAGCCCTAGCATAAAGCCACAAGATGGCATGACAATCCTTGGTGATCATGATGACACAAAGCAAGTGTTGTAGCAGGTCTTCATGGCTTAATCACTGTCTATTGTGGCTAGTTAGATTCAGAGGCTGAAATGTAGCACCAAGTGAATATTCGACATTAAATGGGATTTACTCTTTTATATTGGTTTTAACATATTAATGATAATCACTTGTTGATGGATCCTATTGATTATAGATTTTCTATTGTATAATCCTGTGAGTTATTTGTACTAAGATCGGTGTTGTTACCTTCTGTCCATAAATAGGAACTACTGGATCTAGGAGAGGCTGTTGGAATTCAAAGCCGAGGTCTTCCCCAAGAACTTATTCTTTCTCTTCCGGTGTCGAAGTACAAGCGTAGTTTCTTTTCTAGGAAGAAGAATCGCAGTGAGAGGTAATGTTTTTTTTAAAGATAGTTGATAAGGTCCTGTTTAGGTTTAAGCTGTGTTATTACTGATACTTGATCATTACTTCATTATGGATGGGTGAACTTCTATAAATGTCTCAGGCTTTTGTTAATGCCCTATTTTGGTTATGCATGTCAAAACATTTTCAGACTTGGCCCTTGAATAGACATACTACTTGTACATTATCTGAAAATATGAACTCCTCAATTTCATGTCTAACCTATAGTTTGTGATAAAAGTATTTAATCTGTTTAAGATATAAATATATTTATCAATTTAGCAAAAGTTATGTTATGTACGTAACTTCTATCCTCTCTATAAAGAGATTATGTATGATAAATAAAAAGTTAAAACATACAATTTAAGAATTTTATCAAGAGATATGTTTCTGTTTAGAGGTTAATTAAGGCACATAATCAAACAATCTAACCACCTAAACCTTTAATTGAATTAGAAGTTAGAAGTATGTTAAGACCACTCAAATGCAATTAGCTGAAGAGATGTCCTGGACAAAACTCCTGAAAAACTCCACCGTAATCTTGAACTTAATTTAACTACTCTTTTGAGTATACAGCTTCCGAAATCAGCAATACTTCTAGATCCATTTACTCCATCTTTATATTCTTTGTGAAATGCTGAGAGGTGTCTTACTATTCTCTGAAATTTTGAAGTAATTAATTATCGCATTGCCCCTTTTTCTTTTTGGGTTTCCTGCTATTTCAATCCTGTATGCTTGTCACAAACCAAGTGCTGGATTTTTGTTATGCTTGTGCTATGGAACTGTGCAAAACGAGATCGCTTGTCTCTACAAATGCATTTTTGCCGTTGAGAAACTCCGATGCATTTGGCACAGATGCGTGATTTGCCAGATGGATTATAAAAGAGGTGACAGGCAGATGACTCTACCATGTAATCACGTCTACCATGCTGCTTGCGTCTCCAAATGGCTGGGCATTAACAAGGTCGGTTTAACATCCTTTTACCAGCCAAGGAGGCCTTGCTTTTATCAATCAGTAATCACTTGTTGCATAAACTAACTACATCTGCCTTTTCTTTTTCTTTTTCTTCTCAGGCATGTCCAGTCTGTTTCGCTGAGGTCTTCGGTGAGAAATCTACACTCTAAACATGCATTACTCTTGGAGAAGGGAGCGACGTCAAAATTTTGGAACTATGTCCCTCGATCTCTTGCAGTATTCGAAGCTTAATGGTACTTCTTTGTTCTTTAGAGTTCTTCTCCCACGTCTTTCCTCTTTGTAGAGATGCGGTGTCTAGTATGTCGGGACTACTCGGATGATTGCTACTTCTTGCGGATTCTTTGATTCTTGTACGTTGATGGATTAGTCTATTTTACTGTCCAAAAAAAAGGAAAAAATATTCATGCGACCTCCAATTTAATTTATCTGCCGACTACTTAACAAAGCTGAATTCATAAAAAAACTGTGCATTTTTTACGTTTTTACCTGGAGTGTGTGTGGAAATTTTGCTTTGCCCGGAAGCATTTACCGTTATTTAAAAGTAGATTCCGGGTCCCACTCCCCTTCTGACCAGGATACAAATGACTGAATGAGCTTTTGTAGTCGAACTCTACAAATTTTCAGTTCTTAACTGCAGTTGGTCCTGTATTGTTATTGGTCTCTCCTCGTTTAGGATATGACATTTAGAGTTCGCCGTCTAATCAGAATTCAGAACTACCACTTAACGGAGGAGGAAAACGGGAGGTTTTTTTGAGAGAGGTAACACAATACCATTCCATTCCTAATGATAGAGCAAAATAATACATGATGGTCACATTCAATGAACAAAAAAGGAAAACGACCATCCATTATACAGGGGTGTTTGCTATTTGGTTCAATTCTAAACCATTTGATTTGATTTGAACTAGTGATCAATTTGATTTAGTTTCAAAAATATCAGATCGAACCAGTAAATTAATGGAATAACTCAAATTAGATTATTAAGGTTGACTACTTACGTTTATTTACAGTATTTTCACGTAAAAGCAAGTATTTTAAGAATTTTAAGGTAAAAATTTAATGATATATACATATTATATTTGAAAATATGATATAAATCAAATCAAATAAAATCATATACATAAGCATGTATATTATATTTTAAGAATTCATCTCCTGTTGATACATAGAGGTGTGCATACTTTCGTTTGATTTGATTTGGTTCTAGAGATATATTTGGTCTGGTTTGTTGGTTTGGAAGAAAGAAATCCTCAAATCAAATCAAATCAAACCATGAACGCTTCGATCAACAGAAGATGAAACTGAATAAAACCTGGATGTAGACCTGTAAACGGATCTTTCTCGAGTCGGATTTTTTAAGATACGAATCCAAACCTAATGAGATAGATTCGAATCCGATAGTAAAATTCTATAAGTTATTAATCTCGGATCTGAACCCATACCCGGATCCGAAATTATTTTCGGATTCGGATCCACCTGTTGATAACTCGTTGACGACGGTCGAAAGCGAACCCTGCAAGTCCGCGCGCGCGCTCTGTTTCTCTCTTCGTTACTTCGCTAGGAAGCAACGGCGTCACCGCCGAGCGGGGAGGGAGTCACGGGGCTCGCGGAGGGTGCTCACCAGCGGAGGGTGCTCACCAGCGGCCTCTCGCAGAGGGGGGAGGGGGCCTCGCCGGTGGGATGCGCACGGGGGAAAGGGATCTCGCCGCCCAGGGGGGAAGGGACACTCGCCGGCCAGCTCCGCTTCTTCAGCACCGACTCTGGCATGGCTGGCTTCGGCTCCGCCATATCCCCTTCTTTGTCCCCAAGTTCGTCGACTTCCTCTCTCTCGTCGGCAGCAGCATCTGTTGTGTCCTGGGCTTCGTGCTGCCTGGTTCCACCTCCGAGGGTTCCGGGAGGAGATGAGCCTACTCGGCATCGCCTCAAACGTGGCCATCGGCGTAATCTTCGCCGTCTCTGGCACCTAGTTCTCCCTCTCCTCGCGGTCTCTCAGCACAAAGCTATTCTGGCTCACCGGCCTTGCACCGTCAGGTAGCAAAGATTGGGAGGATCGAGTGGCGGCGTGGAAAGGAGGAGGTAGAGGTGAGAGGGTGGCGGCCGCTTGCCTGTGTTTGGCATGCTTGTCCTCCTTGAGCTTTGCCACGAGCTCCTCCAAGGTGTGGAAGCTGGATTGGTTCTTCTGGCCGGTGGGCTCCGCCGCCGGCTTCTGCTTCTCCCTCCAACCCTGCGAGGACTGTGTGGCGGGCAAAGGTGGAAGGCAGAGCTTGCTTGAAGGTGCCGCCGGGGGGTTCCGAAGAGAGGGCTTCAGATCCTATGGCTGCGGGGGGCTCGCTGCCCGGGGGCTCGCGGAGGGTGATCGCCAGCGAAGGGAGCTTGCGGAGGGGGAAGGGGGCTCTCCGACGGGGTTCGCACGGGCGAAAGGGGCTCACTGTCGGGCGGGGTGGGGGTAGGGGTTGCGGGGCTCGCAGAGGGTGCTTGCCAGCGGAGGGGCTAGCCGACAGCGGGGAGCTCGCGGAGGGGGAAGGGGGGCTCGTCGGCGGGTGCGCGCGGTCTAAGGGGCTCGCTGCCTAGCGGGGTGGGGGGAGGTTGCTGTCGAAGGCTCTGGGCGGGGTGGAGCGGGTGCTGCCGGTGCCGGGCTCGAATGAGGCCTCAATGGCCCCTGGAGGCAGAGTGGACGAGGAGGCAGTGGAGGTAGACGGGTCCTCAATCCCCCGTCGGGTTCTCAAATCTTACCCCGATATGTAAATTTCGGATTTCTTTCAAATCGGGTATAATAGAACCCGAAACCGTGACCTGCTGGGGGCATCAATCGAATGCCCAGACTCTTTTTCCAAAATCGGGTTCAGGCTAGATGACGGATTTACCGCATCCACTTACAGGTCTACCTGGATGCAAACATTGGGGCCGCAAAAGCGCAAGAAATTAAGTGGTTTTCTACTCTATGGTGCGTATATAGCAAGTAATATGTGGCAAGCTTTTCGGTATTCACGATAACGACGAGGGAAAGTCCACTGGGAAGGAGTTGCTTTCGCTTTCAGGGGTTCCTTTAAGATGGAAAGTTTGATCTTCGATGACATACTGTTGCAATGCGCGCGCAACAGTATATATATATATATATCTACACCTACTCCTGCTGACAAAATTAAATTAGGAGGGGAGGCTTCGGCTTCTCTGCGGTTGCCTCGATCTCAGTCACAGATCCTCCTCCTGTATTATTATATACAGCGGATCAAGCCCAAGAGACAGGAGATGCATGCGTATATGTATATAAGACGGTCTATATACAAGCAAATTATATTTTGAGCCCTGTTGTACATCTTGCAGATACCCGCTCTTGGAACGAGGC
This sequence comes from Cryptocoryne crispatula var. balansae, assembly GCA_036172225.1. Classification (NCBI taxonomy): domain Eukaryota; kingdom Viridiplantae; phylum Streptophyta; class Magnoliopsida; order Alismatales; family Araceae; genus Cryptocoryne; species Cryptocoryne crispatula. Next base: position 33,006,440 of record CM069931.1, read on the forward strand.
GTGCGCGGATGACATAACTCATCAGAACTCAAATTCTTTTTTTTTTTGAAACACAGTAATAAATAAAAAGGAGAGCAAAGTCGGTGAGCTCACCCCCGGACGGGTGACTCAGCACAAACTTGGTTCAAAACCTCCGAAGGCAGGTTATCGAGCCCCAAAAACACCTCTTCAGAAGACAGAGACCCAATACCCCATCTAGCCAGCAAGTGGGCCGCGACATTCGCCTCCCTAGGGCAGAACGAGAGGCTTCTAACTAGGCAGGTTTACGAACTTATTAGATATCATATATATATATATATATATATATTACACCTTGAACTGACGATTCTGATTATACGTACATGCAGAACATTGCCGTGGAAAATTATCGGAATATCTGGCATAAAACCGATACTTGATCAGAAATTAATCAAGCCTTTCTTTTCCGTCCTTTTCCGCGAAGCGATTGGGGCTAAAACTCAATCCAACGTGCTGCCAAGCAAAGGAGTAACGCACATAGACAGACCTGCGTAATCGAGACCGGACCACGGCTGAGCACACAACGGTAGAGTAGGACTTTTCTTTCTCGTCTTCTTGTGTCGGCTGCCGCACGAGATATGATGCAAAAGATATAATTAAGCAGGCTTCGATTAAGCAGACATATTGCACGGTGAAGTCTACGGAACTGTTTAAATGCCAAACATTCTCCGGTGCCGGAGAGAACTTAATTTCTCAGTATATAGACGCTATCTTTATAATATATAGGGGTTTTTAATTATGGGTCCTATTACACATCACAAATTATTTAAAAATTCTACCGTTATCATACTTATTTTAGAGTTCCAACGTTATCATAAATAAAATTTCATGTCCCCTCCGTTATCTCACTTGATCCATAATTTATATTTCCCAAATTACCCAAACAGTACCGTGAAACCCTCGATCGAACCCACCCACAGCGACGTGACAGAGGCGGCGAAAGTTCCCCTTTTCCAAAGGCTCGCCTCCGTGAAACCCTCAATCAAACCCACCCACAGCGGTGACAAAGGTGGCAAAAGTTCCTCTTTTCCGCAGGCTTTCCTCCTCCACGAAACCGTCGATCGAACCCACCCACAGCGGCGATAGAGGTGGTGAACGTTCCCATTTTCTGAAGGCTCACCTCCTCCACGAAACCCTTGATTGAAACTCACCCACAGCGGCGATGTCGGCTTCCTTTGCCGGCGATCCCAGCACTGCTCCCTTCTGCGGCTAAACATCACCTGCCTGATTCGTCGGATCAAGTCCTCAACTGGCCTGCGCCTGTGGCCGACATTTGAGCTGTGGCTGCACATGTAGCAGCATGCACGTACGCCACCAACTGGAGCATACCCTTTTTGCCATCATAAAAAAATTGATTCAATCCACAAATAAATCATACCTTGATTTCAATATAAACCATTCATAAACCAAATTCTCTAAGCCTCTTCTGCACTAAACCTGATCCACTACGCTTCTGCTGCGCTACCTGATTACCTGAAAAATGTTAAACGATTTGGGATGAGTCACACGGACTCAGTAGGACTTATACCCAACTATCCTAATATACTAACCAAGCTAACTGTTAATTATAGGCATAAACCAGACTCATCAATTGCTATAATATCATATAGGCTAATTATCATATTTATTTATTTATTTAAATGAGATTTCTTTCACCAAATTTCCCATTTAAACATGCCTCTACATGAACTTGGCTACTAACTAAACTAAACTATATGTGTATGCCATCTAGACCTGCATGAGCCAACTGTGCATGTTTCCATACCATTTCCATTCCATGTGTCTGAGTAAATCATATGCCATACTTGGACTTCTCAACTCCAACTCTAAATATTTATAAGGAGTACCATATAGTAAGCTAGATCCTTAGTACACCTAGGCAGGGCGTACTTAGGATAAACCGCGGTATCCGGGATCGAAGGATGCACCGGATTTCACTACGTCATCTGCTGCCCCAAGACCACTAATGTAGGCTGGAGGACCTCAACAAGTAAAAGCCATATATTTACTCAGACAAAACCAATTCAATCAACCAGATATCCCAATTATCAAGTCATGCACGACCATTCTATTATTGCAACTATTTATGCAATAGATCCAATCAGGAACATCATGCAAATATACCAAGTCATGCAGAACAAATTACCATGATTCACAATTTCATGTAATAGACCCAATCAGAAAAGAATATGCAACATAATTGGGCATATTAACTTCAATTAATCATAATTCCAAATCAATTAATCAAATAATGCACTTTACATGGTCATACAACTAATAATATTAATTAACCACGTTCCATAATTATCATGCCATCAATTTCCATTCCAATATAAGTATTAATGATTTAAGATCATTCTACACATGAATCGTATACATTTATAATCATAAAAGGTCACAAATCATTTCCATATAACAATTCATGTCATTCATAACATAAATAAGGTATAAATATAATCATAACAGGTCATAAATCTAATTTTATGAATTAATACAGCCAATCTAATTAATCATCACAATATATCTAATTTAATAATTTACTAAACCACATTAATTCAAAATTATATCTAACTAATGCAAATCATGAAACTATGCATGAATGACATGATAAACATCTAACTAATCACATGTAGACAATTAAATACATAACCATCATTTATTCATCATTTTCTAACGAATAATCTAATAATCATATTCTAACACATTAATTACAATATCATGTGCTAAGGATGAGTTGGGATGCCTACCTCAATGAAGATAACCATTATCCTAAGTCCAAAGGAGCTGATTGGACGATGATCACGGAACAGTAGCAACAAACGACGATAACAAACTAGAAAGATATCAATAATTAATAAATTGTGAATATATCTAAATATCTCAAAATAAAATAGAATCTAGAAATACCGAGACTGACCTTGACGGATCAACGGGAAAAATGGCGCCAACAACGGCTGCAGGAACACGGCAACGTCAAGGCGACGCGGCTGGGAGCTTGGCACGACAACGGTTCACGGAGAATGCGTGCGAGACGGCGCACACGGAGGCGAAGGAGGAAGACAGCGACGCATAGCACCGACGGGGTATGACGGCATGCCGTTGAAAATTTTAAAATCTAGGTATTGAGGTAATCGAAGACTAGATCTATAAATATGAGAATACACTCTTCGGTGTTCAATATGGGACTAAGTCACTTAACACTCTCCCTCTTGATCGGTCACCGTCAAAGTCACGTTAGGAATACATGAGATAGTGTCGAACAAAAATAGGAGTGGACCCACCGGAAAGACATAACCCTAAAAGCTAACATGTTCAGCTGATACCACGTGGAAAACCTCCGATATATAATACGGGACTAAGTCACTTAACAATCTCATGAATAAATATCATAATAAAATCCATATATTATTTTTTTCGTATATTTTAAATTATTCAATTTTCTCTCGCTGTTTCCGCATGCTTGATTAATTTTATCTATGCCTCTTCGATAGAGTTCTCTTCGGTACCAAGTTTCTCAATTTTGTTATCGATATAACTAGATTTTCTCTTTTTCTTTTCCATTAGTTTATTTTCGAACGCTTCTGGCTTCGCATATATAGTTGCTTTTACCGATATAATTTTTTATTACACTCACGTGTAGAACATGAATTTCTTGTATTTCTTCTTCGCTCTAATGTAAATTTTATGTCGTGAAGCTATATTTTTTTAGGTGATCGAAGTTTTGCGTGACATTACCTTTTTGTCCTTTGGTACCTTCAATGTTGAATACAATTTGAATTTAAAATATCATCAAAATCCTTACTGTCATTTTTAAAAATTATAACAACGTCACCGGACATATATGATAATTTTAAAATTCACACTTTCAAAGATTGTCGCGTTTTCTCTGTTGATATAATTCTTTTATCATCAAAAAAAAAATGCAGCCAAACAGGATGTTAGCTTATCTGCAGGTTGACTCTTAATGGTTGGCTTAAAACTCCATTGACTCTGTACAAAATCTTGATTGATCTTATAAAAACTAGTCATCTGAGCCAAAGTCTCGATGTGATGACTGCTAAGCTGACCGAGACGTTCGGTTTCTAAAACAGGACGGATCTTTCGGCTCCATTGGATGCTTCGAAGACCCGAACTGGATCCGCGCACCTCCAGAACAAATGCCTCGGATCCCCAACGGCCGAAACATATAATATTACCAGCGGCATCTCCAACGGTCAGGTCTCCTTCTTTCCTCTCCAACACGACTTCTGACTTCTCTCTCTCTCTGATCTCTGCCATCTTCTTGTAGCAGCAGCTCCCTTCTCGTCCGCCGCCGACAAGAAGGTAGAAGGCACGTAGGAGGAGCTGCCGCAGCTGACAACGCCGCCGATGGAGCCGGCGGACATCGACTGGAAGAATCTGGAGTGGCGCTTCGCGCGCGACGAGCTCTACGAGCACTTCAACGCCCCCAAGTGGGTGGACCTCTCCGCCGCTTCCCCGCTCGGCAGCCCGCCCTCCGCCGTTCCTTCTGACGAAGCCTGGTTCTGCCGCCCAGGTGAGAGCCGGCCGCATGGGGAATCCCTCCAGCTCAACCTTCTTCTTCTTCTTCTTCTTCTTCCATACGAGAAGCTTATGTTCGCCCTCTTTTCCGAATTCCAGACTGCCGGCACCCCAAGACCGTGGAGGATTTCCTCCGGTTGGAGAAGACGACCCCGCCCAGCGGCCGGCTCAAGGTCCCCCCTCCGATCCCCATCTAAATTTCTTGATCTGGGTTTCTCGTGTCCGACGAAATTCTTCTTGCGTCTCCAACTATTTTTCTCGAGTGATCTTTTCACCTGAAGCATCTTGCTGCCTCCCAGGCGAAACTGGCAAGGGCTTGGAACTCGCCGCTTGACGAGAGTAAGCAAGGCAAGGAGAACATTTCCGGCACCCACGACGCCCAAAGGTCTCTTTTCAACGTCTATCCGACTCTATGAACAAAAAAAGGAGATTTCTTCCCCTGTAATTTCAGTTTCATATTTCCGATCGTCCCTCGAAACTTAAATTTCTCCCCTCTTTAGGGATACCCATCTTAAGAGGAGAGGTGGCGTCCTCCCTGCAAGCCGGGATTCCCCCAAATCGAAGCTCCCCGGAGCGAAGAAGAAGCTCCGCGAGGACCTCGAAAACCAGGACCCGAACCTCTCCCCCGCAACGCCCTCACGGGCCGCCAAGATTGCCAAGGAGACCATCAAGTCGAGCGCAGAGCGGCCGGAACCGCCGCCGGCGCCTGAGCGGCCGCTGAGGAGTACATTGTCGGCGAGGAATCTGTTCGCCGGGAAGGACATACTGGCCCACATCTCGGAGTTCTGCAGAGAGATCAAGAAGCTGGCCATGCCCAGGAGCGAGAATTCCAGCGGCTGTCGCGCGGACGACGAGGACAGGGACACGATTGGGGAGACCGGGGCTCAGGACACACCGGGGGAGAAGATCGAGAAGCCATTGCCGGGTCCTCTGCAGGATGCGGCGGACGCCAAGAAGAAGAATACGCCGGAACGGGGCGTGGGATGGTGAGCACGCACTGCCGTCATTGAGACACGAGTGACCATTTCCCGTCTAAGTAGAACTTGGTACATACTGCCATGGCAGCAGGAAACAGGGCCTGGAGAACCTGAGGTTGCCGCCGGAGGCGAAGAAGAAGGCAATCGGGAACTTGCCCCTGCTGCAGGAGGTCAGGTCTTGCCCCCCAACACCGCAGCGGTTTCCTTCCCCAGCGAGCGCTCGGCGGAAAGCCGCGATTTTTACCCCCGTCAAGAGCTCGATGAATCCTCGGCATCCGGTGAGTCGAATCCTCCTGCTTCGCGCTCTCTGCTTTTATGCTTTCTTTCAAGTGCCGCACGGTGAGACCAGTTCTAATCTAACGAAGCACTCACTGGTTTTGAGGATGAGCAGGAGAGAGGAGTGCTCAGAGAAGTGGCGCCGGTGCGCAGCGGAGAAGAAACAAAGCCTTTGTTCGGGGTGGAAGAAGGCGGCGGCGGCGGCATCAACATCATGTCACCGGCCAGCGCCGGAGGCAAATCGGTGGACCTCTTCTGGTTTCTGAAGCCCTGCACCAACACTACCTATTCATAAACATAAACGAACTATATATACTGTTGGAAAAATCAGTTTTTTTTCTTCTGTGGAGGTCAAATTCAATTCATTCTTTTCTAGCAAATCAAATTCTGCGCCTTTTTTTTTTTTACATTGGAGATAATAAATGAAACAGAGAAATGTCAGGACTGTGCCGTTATTATTTCATACCCAGCTGTTACTATTTCTTGTCTGATATATGTTAACAGTGTAATGTTTGATTATTCTTCCTTAGCTAAATTAAAGTGGTAGCCGACGGGCTCCGAAGTTGACAGCTCCAACAAAAATAACTGCCCTTGTAGCAGGTTGATCTTGCAGATTTAGGGGTCGTGTCGTATAATCAGAAACCACTTTCTATTCTTTATTTGCAAAATTTCTGCACAAAACGCCGTAGTGCCCCAATGCTGGTTTTCCATAGGAGGTGCCTCGATTTGACTTAATTAAATATCTGGAAATAATATCTTACCTCTGAAAATACCAAGCCTAGGTCTTAAAAATTACATTCAGAATAATTTAGTCAAAGCCCCAACAAAAAAGTGCTTTACCTGATCTCAATCATAGATGGATTTTGGATATTTATCGAAGAATGCTGACTCATAAGTGGGGGAGGGGGTATATCAGTTACACTTTAATTGAAAATTAACATCACTACAAACATTTACTAGTCGAGTACAAAATCGTGATAAATTGAGCCAAAACTTTCTCATTAATCGAGCCAAAAATATCATGGAGACCAAGCCGACTTCTGCAAACACGGGGTATAATTTTGCTCACCGTCACGTCAGGTTGGGCAAAATGCATATGGAATTTGGCCATTTTGCTTATGGTTTTTTATTTTTAACAATTGCATTTTGCCTAGTTTTCTTCCAAATCTCCATAATTCTGTGGGAAAGTTGTGCATATGAACTGCTCAAACAGGCCAAAAGGAGAAATGTAGTATAGACTGCTGCATGGCACAAGAGCTGTTTTATGAGAATTCAATGCAACGATTTATTTCCTTGCCAGCAGCATCAGAAGGCGTATCTTCTGTTTGTTAGGAAAAGTTAGAATATTTACTACAAAGCTGAAGATAATAAGTATCAACTACAAAAGAATGTGTAATATATGTATGCTAGTGAGGTGGGTTGTGGGGGAGAAGCATCTTCCGCCAAGCAAGAGAGATGCTTGAAGCAGCAAAAAGCAAAAGCAACGTGGATTGGAATGTACATGAATTGTGTCCAAATGTAAATCAAGAACATGATAGCATTTGGCATTCAAATGCAGCTTCATCATGCTTTACAAGAGGCATACATTTGTGCATTTGAATATACGTATAGTACAAGTATCGAAATATAATCAAATTCCTCTTGCAATTGAGTGCACACAACCTTTCATGTTAGTGTTGCCAATAGGTCTCAGAAGCCAAAAAGACACTCGCAACCTGAGAAATCAAAGGCAAATTCACTTGTAACTAAATTCATCACAGCCTTCAGATTATTTCTCCAAATGGCATAAAGATATGCTTCATAAAACAAGAAAGAGAAAAATGATACATGCGGCAAAAGCATATGTGCAGAAAAATTATCAATCCAAGGTGTAATACATTTATTCAAGAACCATATGCCATCTGTAAATGCCCTCCGATTATTTACTGCAAAGGTGGTGAAATGCCATACTTACAACTAAATGTGCCTGCAAAAAAAAGGAGGATCTCAGGAACTTGGCCAAGAAATCAATCTGACTTTTCCAGTCATGTATCATCTACATACCATACAAACAAAGCACCTTTTAGACATCACTCTTAAGCAAGGTAGGGGCAGTAGCGAACCCATTTCACATTATCATTATATAAGCTTATGATACTTAGGGCCTGTTTGGTACCATAAAATTTTGGGGATAAACCCGGATTTATCCCCAAGTTATCCCCGTACCAAACAGCACCTTAGATTATATATATTACCACATACCTCTGAGTTCATTCCAGTATATGATGTTTCATTGGGGTTGGACTATAAAGAATTTCATAATTTCTGTTGGCGAGGTTGTCTTTCAACATAGTAATTTGGCCTTCTTTGATAAGGATATCCTCCTCAAGAGCTTCAATCTTCTTTTTCAGATATTTGATTTCATAATCGAAATGCATATTCGTCTCCTTTGATCTCTTCATTTCCTCAAATAGATTGTCCCTCTCCTTAGATACCCTTGGCAGCACGTCTCTGCTTGCTGCAAGTTCTTTCAAACATTCCTGATGTTCATGGTGAAGTTTAGTGAAGTTTTCATCCTTCTTCATCATCTAAACATTATAGGACAACAAACATTGGTTAGTTAAACATAAATAAAAACAGTTATTAGGGTATTTCAAGGAGACTGAAGTTCTATAAAGATAATTCAATTATATCAGCACATAAAGAATGCAGGATACAAGAAAAGATAACATGATGAACAACAAGGTAGTAGTAGCATTCAGATCTCTAAGATTATTCTTTAGAATCATCCTCACATAATGGTCACCTTAAGTTCCATATCTTTCATCTTGTGTGAGAGATAAGAAAGTTCGTCCTGTGTCCTCTGAATTTCAGATTTCAGAAGTTCATTTTCGCAAACCGAAGATGCTAAATTGGACAGCAGCTGCTCCTGCTCTTGCTCCTTGTGAAATAGCTTCTCTCTTAATATTCTAGTAAGTAAGATCTCTGACTTCAGCTCGAGCTCCAGCTCATCCTAGTGAAAATACATATGTTCAATATTGTTAAAACTGAAAAATACAAAAGGTGATATCAAGAATTCAATGGTTGGAAAACTTCCATGTTATAACTGATGTATAGGTGCACGTAACTAGTCATTGCTTTCTGATATTGGTATATATGCATGGTTATCTGCATTGGCTGATCCAGATCAGGAACGGCATATGCCGACCCGATTCACAGAGGGAATCCAACTAAAGATCAGATTTTCCCTGGAATCGATCAAATTCAGCCTATAATGTTCTTGGATCAGCCTGAATTGGCCACTCCAGGGGGTGGATACCTACAATTGGAAGTCACTGAATCCAGGAATCCCATTTCCAATGACTTGGGGGTACCGGTGCTAGACTGACCCCTATCATGGTTGGATTAGACTATAATAGGAGCTTTTTCTCCTCTGCAATTTTTTTCTGTTTTTAAAAGAGCTGATCCATACTAATTCCGGATCGGTTTTTCTTCCTTGGATCGGCCAGAATATGCTGATCCTATCCTGACCCTGCTTCAGACCCTGCTTCTGATCCAGCCTTCCTTGGATATACAACATACTTTATATTTGCAAAAAAAGGCAACCAACCTGCCACTAAATTACAAAAATGAGTCTACACTATAATTTTACTCAATATTCAATTGTTGCTTACCTAATGTTATACAATTAAAGAACTAATTCATCCTTCTCAGTGAAAAAATATAAAAAACGTCATAATTTTATATGAAGTGAAGTACGGTTTTCAATTTATCCAATTATAAGAGTATCTTCTGAGGTTTTTCTTTACTTCAAATTTGTGTGATAAAAGGAACTTAAAAATCTTACATTCCTTGAAATACTGTCACATGGACTTGAAAAATCATTTTCCCTCTTCTGGGACTGACACCCCGAAGCTTCAATTTCAGACCTCTGATCTAGTTGTATGGATACTGATTGCAATCTTCCCTTAAAAATTTTGACTGCTCTTTTTAAGCTCTCCAACTTCATAGTACATTCCATGATTGAATATCCCTCGGGCCCATGAAGGGCTGAGTGTGCACTGTTGCATTGTTTGTTGTTCACAAGCCTAAGCAACTTACCAGAAAGCTCAGTACTGTCATCAAGTAATCCAGAGGATTGACTCTGTAAGCACTCAATCTGAGTATAAAGCTCCTGATCAATTCTAAGCAAACTGGGGCAGCAACTATTTCCAGCACATTGCAGACGTCCTAGGATGTAAATGTTTTCTTTCCTGAGTGATTCCACTTCAAGTCTGAAAGACTCTACCTCCTTCCTCAATGTCTGCTCAACACCTGTTAGCCTAATGTGCTCCAACTGCAGCTTGCATACAAGATCATCTCCCTCCCTTGAAGGTTTTCCAATTCCATCAGCATATGCCTGTCTCAGCCCAACAATTGTTTTCTCTTGTTCACTACAAGTTGCTTGCATCTTGGAGACAATCTTTTGTAAGTCCTTGATCTCTGTCTCCTTTTCTTTATAGCTTCTTTTGATGCATTCTTGATTTGTTTCTGCCATTTCGCATTGCTCATGCAACTCGGATAAGGACTGTTGAAGTGTTGCATTAGTGTTTCTCATTTCTTCTAAACTTGTTGCCATCTCATCCAATTTCGTCTCTGAATCTATTATCCTAGTCTGAGTCATCATTTCTTTCCCTCTATGCAAAGAAATTTCTCTTTGGAGAGAAACATTCTGCTCAGCCAGTTCTCTTACACGATCCCTTAGTCTTTGCTCTTCAACTTGGAACTTCTCAAGCTTGAATGACCAATCAGTTGACCTTCTATCTAACTCTTTCTCAAGACTCAATTGCAGTTCATTCTTCTCTTTTTCTAGCCTCCTTGTCCTAGTATCTATATCAACCCTTGCTTGCTTAAGAGCTTGCATCATGGTTGATCTCTCAGATATCCTGGCATGTATTTGAGAAGACAACTCAGAAGCCAAGTTTTTCCTTTCTTCCATCACTTCTCTAATCATATGTATCAACCGTGATGAACAAAATTTGCTTTTCCAGAGCTTGTCAAAATCAGCGTCTAGTTCTGGCTGTACTTTGCTATGCTCTTCAACCTCTTTTAGTCTCCTTATTAACTCTGCATTGGCATTCTCATCCTGTTGGTCCAAAGACATACAAGTTTCATGTCTGATGCTCAGCGATGCATCTTGTAGAAATTGAGTCTGCTTGTCCAAACCAAGAGAATCTTCTGGGCAGTACTGACTCAGCATAACATCAGGATGAATATGCCCAGACAAAGTGCAATTATGCACATCATCTGGCAAATCCTCATAAATATCTTCTACAGTAGTTGATGTTTGGGATTCATTATCCAAGCTTTTCATCCTAGCTTTTCCACAAAATGCTACCGATTGCTTCTGAATGAAGCTTTTTGAATATTGCTTTGGTGATAAAAATCTGACCTCATCTATGAGGCAGTCCAATGTGAAATTGCCGTTGATTCCTTTTTCTTCTCTAAATGAATGAGATTTGAGGCTTTCTTTGCTCCGAGTTGGTGAAGAAGGGGCAGTATACTGAGCTCTTGGTGGTCGTCCAAAGCTAGGAAGTGGCCTTTTCTCTAATATGCCATCATCATTTGCAGCAACCGGACGTTGTGACTCTTTCAAGAATCTCTTTCCATGTTGCTCTCCATCAATATAGAGATCAAGGATATTACCTGCATTTAGGCTTTGACTTACCCCAGAGGATCTACACCTTAATATTACTGGTGAGCTGCAGGGCGAATTTCCTTTTGACTCATGGTGATCTCTGGATGATCTAAGAGAATCAAGTTTCTCAAATGTGTGACTATTATGAACCATTCCCTTGCTGCATCTTTTAGACCTTAGATGCCTTTCTGGTGTTCTACAAGAAACAGAAGAAGAAAGATAAAAATGATTATTATGTAAAACCATTTTCAGTTAAAAAGTTGGAAAGCAACTAAAAGAGGCATAACTAAGTGGCTTTTGAGATAATATAAACAAATAAACAAAAGAAAATAATCAGTAATATGCAGGCAGAACTTTTGCATAGAAACCGAGAATAAAAGAGGCAGAGAAATTGATTATTCAATTTGGGCGCATAATTATAACAGATCTACAAACACAAGTGTCTACATATGAGCAAAAATAAGTAAACACGAGGAATGGAATATACTGGCATGGTGAATCATATAGAAGTTATGACATTGAAGAATAAACTGAACAGACGTGCATTAGAAACTTCCAAATGCATAAGACCTTGCCAACTGGGCGTACCATATAAGATGGAGTATAATGAATCACATAGCTAGGAAGAATAAAAAAGGCGTTGTAAGATCTACATCTTAGCATGCAATGAAAGTAAATAAGCTACTAATAAGACACCGAACAAGAACTGTAACAATGGTACCTGACAGAAGATGATAACTAAAAATTTATAACATAAATGAGAAATTAAATTTACCTTTCAACAAATTAAAAATATATTTAAGATAAAACATGTTCTTCTCATCAAAATCAGATTATAAAAGAGCATGCAAACTGCATATGCACACACGCAATCCTGCTTTTGCCTGCAACTACCCGTGGAAGATTGAACATCTTAACAATTATGACATTTTAATCCATGGCCTGCAACAGGCTGATCAACAAGCAACTAGATCTTTTTGTTTAAGCATACTGTTGAGACCTAGGTGTTTGATATACTTCTCTTAGGGATGAAATAATGGTTAAAAGACATTTGTTTAACCCAAAATCTTTCACTAAAGGGCATACATTAGAAGATGGCATTCTGATGACGTACTGATGCACAGATTAAGATAGGCCCATATGGTGGAACATATTCACCACATGACGATAAATCTGGAGTTCCGGAGGAAGAATAGTTTTCATATTATATTAGATCTGAAGGAAATTATTTATCATAAAATTGAAGGAAGAATGTTTGCCAATTCTTGTGAGCCTTGTTCCATCAAATGAAATCCTGAAAGCTTCATTCTCGAGATAAACAGAACACGCAGAGAGTAATGATCATTTAGCCACACATGCAGCTAGGCAGACCCTTAGGTAAGCAGAAAATTGCGATGACAAAAATTGAATGGAAAGAAACAACACAATAACTTATTTTTCAAGAAAATCTTGAACAAGGAACTCACGGCATAGAAATAAAATCTAACGACAATTAACAACAACATTTTGACTGAAAGAGTATTGAACGCCCAGTCCTCCATCACCGTTTTACGCGAAGAAAGAGAAGTAATTCAAGTCCCAACAAAGAAACTGCTTACTGAGATAAATTCTGAGCTGCTTCACATGGAAGCTCGTCACCGGCATTCTGGCATACGCCGAGGTTCCCACCCGAACCACACCTGCCACTGTCCCCGTCACAGTAAGAGGGCGACGACGAGAAAGACAAGCTTCTCCTGAGGCGTGGACTGCCAGAGGCCTTGAGAGCTCTACACTTTTTCTGTCCATCCGCAGCCACGGCGCTCCCTGCCGCATTCTCCCCGGGCGTCTCCCAGTAGACATTCTCATTTTTGTGATCCGGCGGCGCCGGGTTCTCCTTCCCGCCGCCGGACGCAGAGGAGGATCGAAAGGAGAATAACCTCCTCATTTGTAACCAACATCAAAGGAAAACGCTTCCTCCGAATCCGTGGAGCACCTCCGCGCAGCACCACCCCGACCCAGACAGCCGATCGAAACTGTAAACAGAAAGGAGATACCGTCAAAAAAAACAAACAAACGTTCGACGAGAAAGGACCCGTCTTTACGCTCGCCATAGCAAAAACGCACATGAATTTGTGGAGCGGGAACCGTAATTTCCTGATCCCGCGAGGCAACGGATCCTTCGGAAGCGGACCGGAGGGTGGTAAGGGTTTAGGGTTTTTCTTACTTGCGAATTGGCCTTGAGAGAAGCTTGGTGTGGAGATCCGGCGGAGAAGACGATGGAGGAGATTACTATTTCTCGCCTTCTTGCCAATCAAACGGCATTAAATTGGCAAATGCGAGTGCCCTCCCCCCTCCTGCTAAATTTTGTTCGTCGTGCTCTCGCCCGCGAGGCGGCAAGCGCGAGAAATTCAAAAGCCCCAAAAGGGGGAAGAAGGGAAGTGCCCGGCTGTTCCGGGGTAACGGTCATGAGGCGAGGAGCGAACCCGATACCAACTTTCCTCTATTTATCCTCTTTCGCCCTTCCATAGGTTGTGGGGCCCGGTGGTGACGTAACAACGGCTACTGTTCGCACGTGCCTCGTGAGTCTTCGCATTATATCAAATAAATTAAATCGAACTAGTTAATCAAGGTTGACATTATGATTAATGCTTTATCTATAAAAGACGATTTTTTTAATATTATTTGGAATAAAATAATAATAATTAATATAATATTAATATAATTAGTTAAGTCAAGTCAATTTGTCTTTGAGAGATTGAATCGATAAAATTATATTTTTGTAATAAATGTTATTATCTGATTCTGTTCCAATAGTACCAAAAAGAAAGTGATGTCTTCGACTGAGAGAAACATAGTGTTGCTATTTTGTTATAAGTAAGTTATTATTGCAAAAAAATATAAATATCATATTCTAGACAATAATGTCGATGTAAGAGAAAAATCTAGAACAAGAAATTACTATTTTTTCAAACCAAACAAAAAAAAACAGAGTATAATCAGGGGATATCCTTGGATACCCCCATGACAAACAAGGTATAAAAGATCAAGAGGTTGAGGTTTCAATGTTGTATGACAACCACTGTATTTATTATGTTATGACATCTTACATATTTTTGAAGTTTCCCTCGATAAAATAATCCTTCAAGGTTATACCAAAGAAGGGATGCGGTTATCTCTCAAAATAATTTTAACTCCAACCAAATACAAGCTAGTCACAGAAATGATTTATTCTTATGCTCGCTAGGACATAAGGCCCTGTTTCTCCGTCGTAGTTGGCAATTTACAATATGTTTTAATTTTTCTCATAGCTATTGAGTGCTATTATTTTTTTCTCTGCTTTTTTTTCGACTCCAGAATGTCACCTCTACTTATTAAAAATAAATTATAATCGAAGTTTCGGAAGAATTTAGGACGTTATATTTTTTTAAATTTAATTATAACGAAGATGGCTCGGGTCGGGGGAACCGCGTCCGGTCGGGCCCACCGAGAGTGCGAACCGGCCCCGGGAATCCAGTCCTCTCTGTGATCACCGGAGTTTTTTTTTAAACTAACACGATTTTTTATTTTTATTATAAAACTAACACGGTAAAAATTTTTATTGCAAAACTAACACGGTTTGCTCAAAGTCGAGTTTTCAAAACTCGACTTTCCCCCTTAACAGTGATCTCGTTCATTAATAGTGTTTATTAAAAATCGAATTTAAAAGTCGAGTTTAAAAAACTCGACTTTTGAAAGTCGGATTTGCCAAACCCGACTTTCAACCAGCGCACTCTTCACAGTACGCATTTAATGCGTAGCGTACAGTAACCTCAATTTTTTTTATCTTCCACCTAAAAAAATCGGATATTCGGATTAAAATTTTTCCGATCCACTTGGACCAATAAATTCGGAGCATTCAAAACTATAAGATTATATTTTTGAACTTGTAGAAAGTGCAAGTTTTATTATTGGACAGTCCAGGATGCTCCGATTTAATATTAAAAATCTAATATTAAGTATTTCGATATTCTAAATTTATTGGACGGAACGGATCGTTCAAATTCAAACCCGATAAATTATAAGGATCAGAATATAGATAAAGACGATTTGATTTAAAAAAAAATTAATGTGCGCTACTGCGCACAGCATTAAATGAGGGTTTTTTTTTCAAAACTCATTTCGATTTTAACTATACTTTTAAATTATAATTTATCGGGTTTGAATTTGAACGATCCGTTCCGTTCAATAAATTTAGAATATCGAAATACTTAATATTACATTTTTAATATTAAATCGGAGCATCCTGGACCGTCCAATGATAAAGCTTGCACTTTTTACAAATTTAAAAATTCAATCTTATAATTTTGAATGCTCCGAATTTATTGATCCGAGTGGATCGGAAAAATTTTAATCCGAATATTCGATTTTTTTAGGTGGAAGATAAAAAAAGTTAAGGTTACTGTACGCTACGCATTAAATGCGTACTGTGAACAGTGCGCTGGTTGAAAGTCGGGTTTGGCAAACCCGACTTTCAAAAGTCGAGTTTTTTAAACTCGACTTTTAAATTCGATTTTTAATAAACACCGTTAATGAACAAGATCACTGTTAAGGGGGAAAGTCGAGTTTTGAAAACTCGACTTTGAGCAAATCGTGTTAGTTTTGCAATAAAAGTTTTTACCGTGTTAGTTTTATAATAAAAATAAAAAATCGTGTTAGTTTAAAAAAAAACCCGTGATCACCGTCAACGTTTTCGGCTTCCACCGACGCCGCGACTCTGTCGTCGTCACCCGCTTCCACGCCGGCAACCTCCGACTGTAGCACCTCCGCCGGCCGCGCCTGAGGAGCTTTCTCCCTCGCGGATGGTCTTTGCCGCCTCCGCGGCGTCCTCGTAAGTGCTCGCCTCCTCCAGCCGCTCTTTGGTGCGTGCTCGGCTGTTCTCCGCGCCTCCGTCACATCTCCCGCTGCCCCTCGCCTAGATCTGTTTTCCTTGCCCTCTCTCGTCCCGTCCCGCCCTTCCTGCATCTTCTCCCTTCTCAAATCTGCAGCACTACCCCCGCCATCCCCGGTCTCGTCCGCTTGTCCATCCGTGCAGTTCTTGTCGGCCCTCGGATATTTGCACTTGCATCACGTTCCCAAGTCTGATTCGACTCGAAGAAATAATGCCGACTTCCGGATGCGATTTTCATGATTTTTGCTATGCACTTTGTTGCTTTGCAGGTGTTAGAACAGGAAGATCGGAAAGCTTGCACAACGATGCCATCTGTCAGGTAGAATTCGAAAATCTCATACTCGCCTTCTCCAATTTCTGTTCTCCGCTGTTTCTGTCGAAGTAGAGCTACAGACAGCGCGTTGACGGGGGACGAGCTTCTTTCCTGTAAGCTTCCAACAGGGGCATCTCAGCCCCCTCTTCTGCCCTTCTTCTTGTTTCTTGATTTCTTTTGATTGATTCTTGTATAATTAATGCGTTTTCTGTGAACTCTTTTTTTTCTACCGGTTGTGCCAGATCGTGAATCTCGGTGTGTTCTCGCTCACGCCGGAAAAATGGTTGATGCGCTGGTGAGCGTCTTCCTAGACAGGCTTGTTGCGGTTATCGAAGAAGAGAGCCGCTCGATCTTGGACTTCCAAGAACAATTTAGGGAGATGAACAGGCAGCTGAAGTTCATGCAGAGTTTTCTCAAGGACGCCGAAAGGATGAGGCGAAAGGTCCACACACTCAGGACGATCACCGACGAGCTTAGGGAGCTCATCTATGACGCTGAGGATATACTGTTGGACTGCTCCAATGTAGGCGTCCTTGCTGCGAAGAAGAAGTCAGCGACATGTTGTCTGATCAATCTCTCTCCGGCGGACCTCCCTTTCCGCGCCCAAGCAGGGAGGCGATTGAAGGAAATCAACGGGAAGATCAAGCAGATCAAGGAAGATATGATGTCTTATCTCCCTCCTTCACTTGTTATCCAGAACGATACAGATGATCTTAGCAATGACGCAAAGCGGCGGAGCTCCCCGGTATTTGACCAGACGCAAGTCGTCGGACTTGACGCCGATGCCGACAAGATCAAGGGATGGCTGTCTGGGGCAACGGCGAGTACAGGTCTGACCGTCATCGGCATAGTCGGAATGGGGGGGCTCGGCAAGACCACCACTGCTCAGAAGGTGTTCAATGACAGGGAGGTGGAAGATCGATTTGAAAAGAGAATGTGGGTTTCAGTCTCCCAAACGTTTGTCGAAGAAGATGTACTGCGGAGCATGTTGAAGAACCTGGGAGACACAAGCGTCGGAGATGATCACGGAGGGCTACTAAGCAAGATCCACCACTATCTGCAAGGTAAGCGGTACCTGATCATCCTGGACGATGTTTGGGACGGACGGAACGGCTGGTGGGGGCAACTGTTCGACGGATTGCCCAAGTCAAGCGGAGGATGCATCATCGTCACGACGAGGAACGAACACGTCGCGCGGCAGATGGGGGTGACGGAGGGGCGGCTCCATCGACCCAGACTGCTCACTACGGAGGAGAGCTGGTCGCTCTTTCGCAGAATAGCATTCGCCGGCAGCGGCGGCGCGTCCCGGGACCCGAAGCTGGAGGAAGTTGGGCGAGAGATCGTCAAGAAATGTGGGGGGCTTCCACTAGCAATCAAGACTGTCGGAGGCATGATATTCTGCAAGCAGCCGTCGGTGATCGAATGGAGGCGGATATCCACCAATTTCAGCGAAGAACTCGCGCAGAGCGAAGGCTCCAGCTCCATCATGGCTTCCCTGCGCTTGAGCTTCGACGAGCTCCCGTCCTACTTGAAGCCATGCTTCCTCTGCTTCGCCATTTACCCAGAAGACAGCGTGGTACTCAAGGATCAACTGATATACTGGTGGATTGCAGAAGGTCTGCTTCCTGGCAAACGCCGCCGATCTCCGATCGAGATAGGAGAAGATTGCTTCACGAGCCTGCTGAATCGCTGCCTTGTGGAAGCAATAGACAGAAATTTCAGTGGAGAGGTGTTGACCTGCAAGATCCATGATATGGTAAGGGATCTGGTGATCGAGATGGCGAAAGAAGAAGGGTTCCTTCAGCCGGAGGATGGCCGTCACCGCCGCCTGGGCCTGTCGGGCTCCGTCGAAGGGAAGCACCTGCATTCCAATTCAAGGCTGAGAGCGCTGGTGTCCACGTCCAGCAAGCAAGCAGTAAACAAGGTTAACCCTGCAACCGCCGAGCAGATATGCGACTGCCGGAGGCTCAGGGTGCTCGACCTCTCGGAGTCGATCTTTCAGGCGCATATCAGTGAGGCCCTGAAAAAGCTTTCTTCCCTCCAAGGGCTCGCGTATCTCAGCCTCCGAAATGTCCACCCCATGACCGGAGCCCCTCGATCGCTGGGGAAGCTGAAGAACCTCCGGATCCTGGACCTGAGCTGCTGCCACAATCTGACTGCGCTTCCCGCCGGCGTCGTGGCGCTGGAGAAACTGGTCGTCTTGGACGTCAGCTCTTGTGGGTCGCTGAACTGCCTTCCCCGGGGGCTCAGCCGGCTTGTCAACCTTGAGGTGCTGAAAGGATTTAGACCTTCAAGGACAGGTTTCACCGACGGCTGTAGCTTCGGCGAGCTGAAGAGCTTTGCACGGCTCAAGACGCTCGAGCTGTGGATACGCAGAGATGGTGAGATTGCAAGCGAGGAATCGAGCGCAATGTTGGGCCTCGGAGAACTGCAACGCCTGACGATATCTTGCTTCGACGGCTACGGCGCTGAGCTCCGGTCGGAGCTCGAACAGCTCTCTCTGCCCCGTCAACTCTCTGAACTCAACCTCAGGTTCTTCCCCGGCGAAGAGACTCCGAGATGGCTCAATCCGGCAACACTCCCCGACCTGCAGCAACTTTCCTTCTCCCACTGCTGCTTCGAGAGATTCAAGGCGGGATTCTGGGGCGGAGAGGGGGTAGCTTGGAGCCTGCGTGGGCTTCTGTTGGAGACGCTTCCAGACCTGGTGGCGGACTGGAGAGCAGTTCTTGGAGCAATGCCATGTTTGGAGCTGGTGCACGCTAGCTGGTGTCCTAAGTTGAGTACCTTCCCCGTCGATGATATCGGGTTTAATGGCGGCGTTTGGAGGAGGAGATTAGATGCAAACCGGGTGGATAGCTGATGAGAGGGCCATTTGCTGGTTGGAAGAACATAACCTTCACAAGTTATGTTGCAAAGTTATAATTTTGTGGTGAAAACTCATATTTATCGTCTAAACAGACACCCTAAAGTCTTTTAGAGCTGAGCACTCTGGTAGTGCTTGTTCTTAACTTAATTAAAAAATCAAGTACGGACGAGGAGAGGGAAGTAAACTGGGAGCTCAACTGAGTTACCTCCCGGTCCCGGTTCATATACATAGGCTAGCTGTTACATACATGTAATCAGACAAGGAGGCATTTTCCGCCAAAATGTACAATTCCAAAAAAAAAAAAAGAATAAGAGAGAATTACGTATTTGGTTCGACAGTGCAATGCTTGTGAACATGGAACAGTAAATGGTACATGGCCAGGTCAATTGGTGGTTACATTGTAACACTAGAGACGAGCTTTGTTCATCCTTCCGGCCGGAGCAACGAACTAGACAATAATGGCCCATCCCCTCTGCCTTTGTCCGCATAACAGAAGCAAAGCAAAGATGAAGGGGGTGGTGAATGTCACGATGTGAAAAAAAAATAACACTAATATATGAAACAGAAAAAGGAATTTTTTTTTCAAAATCATGACAACGGGATAAAAAAAGTCACGAAGAACAAGGTTTGTATTAACAAACACACCACAATTATATATCTCTCGACCTAAACAAGATTTATAACACAACTAAATTACCAAACAACTAAATTGTCCGAAGCAAACTACTCTCTTGATTACACATGTCAAGTTATTCAATTAACTAAACAATCTAAATTAAAATACCAACTTTTCGTGGAATCAGATGTAAAAGGTATACAAAGTGCTATCACATACATAGGTAAAATTTTTAGGGTCTGTTTGGCACCAAATTTTTTTGAGGATGAACCAGGTTTATCCTCTGAATTTCGAGAAAAAATTCGATTTATCCCCACCTTATCCTCATACCAAACATAGCCTTAAAGACCCGTTTGATATTATTTTAATTTGGGAATAAATCTTTCTTATCTCAAAATTTTAAAAATAAATTAAATTTATTCCTAAATTAAACCCGCACAGAAGGGACCCTTTAACGTTCTCATAAATTTAAAGTTAATAGAGTTAGTGGTGCAAACATTAGTGTTAAGAAAACAATGTAGATTTGAGCACATTAGTAATATTTGATTCGAGAGTTGTGTACTCGGTGGATTAAAAGTTGGACAGGGGAGCCTTAAAAAGAGAAACTCACGAATACTCTTATTGATTAGAGAGTTTTGCCCACTTTACCAGAAATTAAAACCTAGGCTGCCTCATGAAATTCAAACACATGACGACCTACAAATAAAAAAAAATGTCCACCACCCCAATTATTCAAAGAACTTACAATGCTCTGTTGGGTACTGAATTCTTGATGACAAAAGTAAATTAAATTAGAAAAGGGCTCTTTGCCATATTTATGACGAATCAAATTAAATATTCTGACTCTGACGCAGTTGGCCGAAAAACCGAATTTCTGTCAAATAATGAATACGTAAGAATCTTGGATGAAAAACTAAAATTCATGTTCGCTCCAAAAATATATTTAACAACAATGTATTGCAACAATATATCTATGTGGTAGAAAATATGGGTCATGCAGAGTCAAGTTAATATCTTTTTATCGGTCGAGCCGGGCCGAGTCTCGCCAACAATGTATTGCAGGTTGGGCCAAGTCGACTCGATGTATTTTGGACCGAGTCTTGATTAGGCTGGATGCGAGCCTTAATTTGGGCCGACCCATTGGTGCCGTGGCGACCCCGTGAATCCCAGAGATGGAGGGTGAAGTGCGAGCGTGAATGTGTGAGAATTTTAACTGCGTCGGTCGGAAGAGTAGGGGTGTAGACAAACGAGCTGAGTAAATAATTTATTTATCATGTTAAATAAATAATTTTAAACAATAAAATAAATTTTAACTTACCGGGTGAATCGAGCTTGAACAAACTCTACTCCACTGATAAGTTTGCAAGTAACTCAAGTAAACTCGTCTGCATATTTATTTTTAAAAAAATAAATGATAAGTATTTTAATAGTCATGTGTTGTCACCTAAATAAATAAAGTAAGTTAAATCTAAATCAACTTTTATGGAGGAGATAATGTTAGAATTTCACGTGCGATTTTTAATCGATTTTGAGACCCGTGAACGAGTTTCAACTTAGAGATGTTATTGGAACCCAACCAAGTGATGAATAAAGTTTAAAATCCAATTCGTAAAAATTTTGAACGCCATACTACTAACCCGGCTGGACTCGTTTGCACGGGCAATGTCAACGGGTCGAATACGGGCCGAATAATAGTAATATTTATATTTGTATCTTATAAAATAAAAAGTATCCACTTATTGTTCGTTTATTATCGGTAATAGGTCTATCCGTAAACTGTATTGTAATATCTGCTTAAAGACGATTTACGGTTAGATAACGGTCAATTAATGGATATATAAGCATTATTAATTATTCTTCATTTTTTTCGAGAATAATAATTGTGTAAGACGATATAGTATCCGGACGCATAATTTTAATGACAGAAATGCAACACAAAAGAGAATGAATATTTAAATTAGAAACATCCACAATTCACGTAAAATAAAGATGTAATACTAGAAAAAAATTTCAATGACAACTATGGTAAACATAGTTTCACTTAATGTATTTCTTAACCGTTACATCATGTTTTAGTTAACGGATACGAAAATGATTTTTTGAGTTCGGTTTACAACGTATTCGTGACCGTATCCGCTAAAAAAATGGATAATCGGTAAACGGTCATGAATATCTTATTCGAAAATTTTCGATAATTCTTTAACCATCCGTTGAGTTAACGAACAAGTCGGATAAATAGATAATCCGTTATTATTGACATCCCTAATTTGCACCCCAACCAAACCGGATAGTTATGCCATGTGAATATATTCGCACGATCCGATCCGGAAGTCGAGATCCGAATCCGTTGATCCGGTTCCATTCCAAATGATCCGAAGGTCAAACACGAAGGTGCACTCCCCTTTGTGATAAAGAAAGGCGCCCTCCCTCCCTTTCGACCCCTAGCTTTGGGGACCGGCCCGGCGGCCGGCGGCGGCGGGGGCATCACGTCACGTGCGGAAAACGTGAGGCCGACGGGGCCGACCTGACGCATACGTCATTGGCGTTGACGGCGTGGCCGGCGCAGCGGTGGGGCCGGGGACTGGATTCTCTGCCCGCATCGTTTGACTCTCCGTTTCCACCTTATATAATTCACCCTTTTATTTTTAAATATTTTTTCGGATTCCGAACTTGATAAGGTGTTTGGTTGTACGATGATGGAGATTTTTATTTTGATTTTTAAAAATTTTAAGAAAACTTATTAAAAGATATGTTTTATAACCTTGACAATTTTACGTTTCGAGAGTGATTTTCTTTTTAAACAAAAAAAGGTCTCACCTCTTCCTTTTTTCTTGTGGTCCCCCGTTTTGTTTGATCACAAATGGTAGTTACTCTTTCTTATTATCACATCCCTCCAAACACCCTATTATGGGGTGTTTGGTTGTATGATAATCTTTTGTACACTTTCATGATAAAAAATATATTAAAATAAAAAGTGAATCAACTCATGATATAAAATTGTCATGTTTGGAGGGATGTGATAATAAAAAAGAGTAACTACCATTCATGACCAGATAAAGTGGGAGATCACAAGAAGAAAGAAAGAGGTGAGACTCTCTTCTTTTGTTTAAGAAGAAAATCACTTTCGAAATATAAAATTGTAAAGGTTGTCGAACATCTTTTTTAACAAAATTTTCTTATAATTTTTAAAAATTAAAATAAAAGACTTCATTATCGTGCAACCAGACACCCCATAAGACTTTACCTGCGTGTCGATGAAAATGTGACATTGTTATTTTTATTTTCAGCACACCCCATAATCAGATTAGTTTTTTTTAACGATTAATATGAATAAAATAGATTAAATATGTACATCATTGATGCTCGGGTATAAGATGATACTGTATAATCGTATTACTACTTATATATATATTCGATTTTTTTATACAGGAGATTTAAATAAAAATCTATAACTTGTTGACTAGTATTAAAGGTATGGGTGCTGCGGAGGAGGTGAGTGGAGGGTCGGATCCCGGTGGGGCTGGACGGTTGATGGGGAGTGCGCGCGTGAAGAAGCTACTAAATAATATTCTTTGTTGACCAAAGAAAAAAAAACTATGAAAATATCCAATTTAAAGAGGATAGATTAAGAAGACAGTGTTCCAATTTGATTTTACTTCTTATTAATAACTAGTTTCGTATTGAAAATTGTAACGCAAGTATCCACATATTTATCGATTTTATTATTGATCCTCTATTTTTTTAGAAACATCAAAATTAAAATAGCATCATTTCTAATGCCCTGACTAAACATAGTACAAGATTTTTTTTAGTTCCTTAAAATGAATCAAGGGAGAATCTCGTATCATTTCCTTATGCCCCGTTTGATAACACTATTAGACATTTTCATCACTTTTATTTTTAAAATTGATATCGATTGTAATCACTTCGAGGTGTTTGGTTAATAGTATCGATTTTGAAATTTATAGTGCAAATAACACATGTTATGTGATATAAGTGTCAACTTGTATCAATTTTGATATCGACATTCCATCTTCTAGAAATATCAATATCAATACTAATATAGTATCAATTTTTATACTCTAATCAAACAGGCCAATAGGTCACATGAGTTCCCCTAAAATAGATTTTATGACAATTGATGATTTTTACAATCCATCTGTCGTTGAGAGTAACGAAGAGAGAAGAGGAGATATGAGTCTTGTCTCTCTTGTTCCTACAAATACAAGACTAAAAATGAATAAAGATACAGTTAGATAATATTAGTTTTCCTTAGATATTAACTAAATAAGCAAATGATTTGTGGGCTTTTCAAATGCCCAATGTTCCGCAGGATCAACAGAGCCTTTGAAGCCACACCTCCTTGACTGATGACTCTGGTGTGCTCATTTTCGGTTGGCAAGCTTGTCTTTAATTAACAGGGTTTGCGGTTGCAAAATATTTTTAAGCACTTTTGTTACAAAATTATATATTGGAATGAAATATATGACAGTTAAATACACAAACTTATCATGTTTTCGATAAGATATGATAACAAAAAGGGTGGGGGACCAAGCACAATACAATATGATAGGAGACCAAAAGGAGGTCTCTTTCTTCCTATCTAAGAAAGAAGGGGTTCTAATACAATTATTTTTGTTTTATGTTTTTTAAATATACTTTTATAAAGAAAAGCCACTTTTAGATAGGTAATCATACGACAATAATCTATTTGATAATAGTATCAAATATTTCTATGGTTGTCAATTTTGAAATTGATAATGACATAAATCATCACATGGTGTTTGATTATCAATCTCAATTTTAAAATTTATAATACAAAAACAAGACATGAAATATAATACAGATCTTAACCTATATATATTAATTTTGTTGTTAATTAACATTTTATCTTCTAAAAATATATGTATCAATGTATCAATTTTGGCACTCTAATCAAACAAAAGCATAAAATAATACCACTCCAGCTATAGTATAAGAACTAGGGACGTTCCCCATCATTAGACTTTCACTATCTGAGATATAAGGTATTTAAGTATATATATCTCGGCCGAACAAATGCAAAAAAGACTGGTACATCTGACGCAACTGCAGGCCCTTATCAATCCTAGCTAGCTAACAATTGGTTATATTGTTATATTTTATTTGTTAAGTGAATCGATCAGCTGTTCGGGGTTAATTAGGCAAAATCATCACATGCAAAAATATTTAATTTATTGGTTAGTTTACTGGTCGTATTTTATTTATTGAGCTAGTCTTGATCTTGGTAATTTACTAGTCCTAAAAATTCAAACCAAATCCGACCAAACTACCTCACAGTCCAATCTAAAATTTGGTTTGCATTGACCATGGTATGATTCCAAATCATGTTTTGTTACGGTATAATATATATGCCAACATATGATTTTATTGGTTTTGTTTTAAACCATGTTCTATTAAAATTTAGTGTCTACGTTTATATATTTTATTAGTTTTATCTTAACGACAACTCTCGAAACAAATTTATTTTTACTAGGAAAGATATATATATATAAACATTACTAATATATCAAACTTAAAATAAATATTTATCTTGTAACGATTAAACAACAGCTAGCTAGTCCTCTCAAGAGGTCATGTGCCCTCGATATATTCATGATAAAACATGTTTAATTTCAGAGTTATTTTCATCTCAACTTTCAAAAAATGATTAACCAGATATCGGCGTTACAAATCTAATTCAGGCAAGTCAATTCACCTATTCAATTTGATTTGAAGAATCTTAAAAAAATCAAACTAAACCCTATCAGCAACCCAAACCAAACTAAATTAAATTACTTTGAATTCTCAGGTTGAACCGAACAGCAGTCAACCTCCCTAGCTAACATTTTTTTTTGAGTTTTGGGTTATTCCTAGATGAGTGCAGATCGCCTCAGGGGGGCTCCTGAGGAAGCCCCCTCAGGCCACACACAAACCACATTAAATGTGGTGTCACATCGGCTAGGAATAAGTGTGGTGTCACATCAAGTTCTGAAGGTATATTAAATAGTCGATGTGACACCACATTTAATGTGGTTTGAGTGTGGCCTGAGGAGGGCTCTAGGGAACCCCTGAGGCGATCTGCACTCTTCCTAGATAGTTCTCCAGCCTAGAGATTAAACTAATCGTGACAAGATCAGTACGCCGGATCTGTAATTAAGGATTTCAATGTCACGCTAGTTTTATTTTGCTCACCCGAGCCTTGTATATCCATGGACGTACGGCGTAGGAGATCAGGCATCCTCCCTTTTACTCTTCTTCCTTGCTTGTGTGGTACCAAAGAGGCTGATTTTCGGAGTCAAACAGGTCGGCTGAAGTGTTCTACTTGTTCACATAGTCTCCTTGTTCCGTCCTGCCGACCGGCGTACGTACACGAAACTCCCCGGAAGAAGAGCAGCTCGAACAAGTTTGACTTCGATGCTGATCTCTCCTTCCCCCATCGACCCCGCCGGCCCGGCTCTCCCTCCGGTCTTTGATTATCACTAACAGTACTGTCGTCTCCTCTTCGACTGGTTTCTTTGACGCTGACCGCTCAGTCCTGGGAGTCGGTCTGTGGTGTGTTCTATAAAACTAGGAGATCATCAGGCGACCGGAGAGCTGCCCGTCGGCGTCTTCTGTCGTCTCCCGTCCCTGCCGTCCTCCGTCCGTCTAGCTAGCTAGGGATCGGTACTTCGCGGCCGCGGCCCCGCCGATCGGGACCTGCAGCCATGCCGGCCGGCGGCGGCTTCTCCGTCTCGGCGCCCGAAGGGACTCAGTTCGAGGCCAAGATCACCCCCATCGTCATCATCTCCTGCGTGATGGCGGCCACCGGCGGCCTCATGTTCGGCTACGACGTCGGAGTCTCCGGTAATCAACACGCGGGATCCTCTCGCGATTCTGTGTGAATTTTGCCCTTAATTAATTTGCATACAACTTCGATCATATGACTAAAATATCGATTGGCGGCGTGCTGGATCGGGCGCAGGCGGGGTGACGTCGATGAACCCCTTCCTGAAGAAGTTCTTCCCGGCGGTGTACCGGCGGAAGACGGAGCAGGGCCTCGACACGAGCAACTACTGCAAGTACGACAACCAGGGGCTGCAGCTCTTCACCTCCTCCCTCTACCTCGCCGGCCTCACCGCCACCTTCTTCGCCTCCTACACCACCCGCAAGCTGGGCCGCCGGCTCACCATGCTCATCGCCGGCTTCTTCTTCATCGTCGGCGTCGTGCTCAACGCCGCCGCCCAGGAAATCGGCATGCTCATCGCCGGCCGCATCCTCCTCGGCTGCGGCGTCGGCTTCGCCAACCAGGTAATTAATTTACTCCCATGCATCTCGCGGAGCTGCTCTTTCTTTCCGGCCTCCCCCTTCCGCAGGCAAGACCCCGGTCATAACACAACCAGATTAAATCAGACCGGATAAATCTACCTAGTCCGGAAAATTCTACTTTATTATATATATTTTATACAACAGATGCGTTCTTGATATATATATATATATATTTGTATATCAGTCAGTGAGTAAATATGAATTTGTTCGATTGGATTTCATGACTGGGTTGGGCTTGATGTAGGGCAGAAGATGCACTCTCATAAACTTATGTCATGTCCCTAGTTGACTGACTGTATTTATATTTCACAAATTTATATCTATATTTTATTAACCTTTTTATGTTACTAACTCCTTTTGCACTTATTAATAGTTAAAATGTCATTTTAAGTAAAATATGTATTCTTATCATCAACTAGCTAGCTAATAGGGTGTTTTGTTTGCACAGGATTTCTATTAGATAAAATCTAAGCCAGCTAGAGACATAAAAGTAACATGTGTGGAGATCTGTGATAATAAAAAATGGGGTATCTTGTATAACAAAAAAAGATTGGGGATAACGAGAGAAAAAAATAGTCGCACCTCTTTCTTGATATGAGAAGGAAATCTCTCTAAAAAATTATTTTTGTTAGGATTATCAAATACTTTTAGTAAATTTTCTCACAAATATTTTTCATAACAAAATTCAAGTCGTCACGTGACTAAAAACGCGCTCCTTTAAAGTCATGTCATGTCCATATTCAACTAATCTCATTTATATTTTAATATTTTTTTCTACATTTTATTAAACTTATTCTTTATTTTCTATTTGAATTTGGTCCTAAAATGACACGCCGTAATCCTTCTACCTTAATTAATCACACCTTGACATAAACGGAGACACCAATTTAGTTTTTTGTCAAGTGTTACGACAAATAATCATTAATTCGTTATTTCATGGGGGTTCTTTTCTTTTCTCACTGCATCCTTTTATAAAAGATGAAAAGGAAAACTCGAATTTTGCAATTCTCTGTACAATATTATGTGTTGTTTTCTATCTCATGATCTTCCTCGGTCCTGCCGGTCTCCGACCACCGCCGCAGGCTGTTCCCCTCTTCCTGTCGGAGATCGCGCCGACGAGGATCCGCGGCGGCCTCAACATCCTCTTCCAGCTCAACGTCACCATCGGCATCCTGTTCGCCAACCTCGTCAACTACGGCACCGCCAAGTACGTATATGCGTCCCGCCGGGCGGCCGGCCGGCCGGATCCCGATCGGCGCCGTCGATCTTCTTCTTCTTCTTCTTCTTTCCCCATCATATATCTATCTCCTTGATTAATTCGAGCTGCTGACTCTCTGATCGCGCACACCACCTCTGCAGGATCCGCGGCGGCTGGGGATGGAGGTTGTCGCTGGGGCTCGCCGGCCTTCCGGCGGTGCTCCTGACGGTGGGCTCCTTCCTGGTCACCGACACCCCCAACAGCCTCATCGAGAGGGGGCACCTCGACGAGGGCAAGGCCGTGCTCCGCCGCATCCGCGGCACCTCCAACGTCGACCCCGAGTTCGAGGAGATCCTCCGCGCCAGCGACGCCGCCAAGCAGGTGAAGCACCCCTTCCGCAACCTGCTGCGGCGGCGCAACCGCCCGCAGCTCGTCATCGCCGTCCTCCTCCAGATCTTCCAGCAGTTCACCGGCATAAACGCCATCATGTTCTACGCCCCCGTCCTCTTCAACACCCTGGGCTTCAAGAGCGACGCCTCGCTCTACTCCGCCGTGATCACCGGCGCCGTCAACGTTCTCTCCACCGTCGTCTCCATCTACTGCGTGGACCGGGTCGGCCGCCGCGCGCTGCTCCTCGAGGCCGGCGTGCAGATGTTCCTGGCGCAGGTGGTGATCGCGGTGGTGCTGGGGGTGAAGGTGACGGACTCCCGCAGCGACCTGGGGAGGGGGTGGGCGGTGCTGGTGGTGGTCATGGTGTGCACCTTCGTCTCCTCCTTCGCCTGGTCCTGGGGCCCGCTGGGGTGGCTCATCCCCAGCGAGACCTTCCCGCTGGAGACGCGGTCGGCGGGGCAGAGCGTGACGGTGTGCGTCAACCTGCTCTTCACCTTCGTCATCGCGCAGGCCTTCCTGTCCATGCTGTGCCACCTCAAGTACGCCATCTTCGTCTTCTTCTCCGTCTGGGTGCTGGTCATGTCCGCCTTCGTCTTCTTCCTGCTGCCGGAGACCAAGAACGTGCCCATCGAGGAGATGACCGACCGCGTCTGGCGGCGGCACTGGTTCTGGAAGCGCTACACGGACGACGATTCCGACGGCGGCGGCGACGACGACGAGCTGGCGGGCGGCGGGGAGAAGAAGAAGGGGAGCGGCAACGGCCACTGCTGAGGTCGAAGAGATAGACGGGGGTGTACGACGTTATCAGATCTTTTCGTAACTTCTCGGTCATTCTCACAGAGAAGATGTTGAGATAACAATAGTGATTTAAAAGATATCAAATCGCATTTCAATTAAAGACGAATTTTTATTTCTTAATTATCTATATGAAGATATATAGTCGCTCTATATATACATATATACAAGAGCGAGCTAATAATCTCAAGTGGTCTGTCGTAATGAAACTCTATTAAATATATAATTTGATAATTTTTTAATACTCGAGATATTAAATAATATTATTTTGTGAGTCATCGAAAGGTACAACCTCAGTTACCCACTTTGAGACTCTTCGCTCTGATAAAAATCACCAGGCAAATCATATGATCAGGTATTTTCAGGAGCGATTATTCACTCTCTGATTTGGATTTTTTGTATGGCTATGATTAATGTGCCAAAGTGTTTTCGGATTGGGTAGAACCAAAAAAAAAAAAAATTAATCGACATGTTAAGTAATGTCCAGTTTGGTTAGATCATGATACTCTATCCATTTTGATATTTGATAGTTTTAAAAAATTTATAGAAAATACCGATAAAAACTTGATGCAGACGGTGAATTACATATCATGATTTATTTATATTAAAAGTTTTGAAATTCATATCAATAACTAAGCACTTCTTCATGATTTATGTTTACGTAAATTTTAAAGTTAACTGTGATTGAATTAAGTGTTTAATATTTTTTTAACAACAATAATATTATTATATTTATAACAGGATAAAAGAGTACAATGACAAAACATCTACATCTTAAACAAGCTCAGACATACTAAGTTGAAGAGAGATAAATTTCGGTTCGATACCTTGTTGTTCCACAAGGTAAGACACAGTCACATATCGATCTTGATCAAAGATCAAACATCATGGATAAGAACTCCTCTTAAGGAGTTAGATTGTTGTCTCGAGACTGAATGTTCACATCTAAAAAATATAGATGTTATCCAGACTAACAGTCTTGAATTAGAGAACGTGACTATACAACAACCATATAAGGACAAAGCACCATAACTTAACTATACGACAATAACTAAACACACCATATCATAGGATAAAACCGAACATAGATAAACCATGTTTGGTGACTGTAGTGCACAAAACAGAATCAAAATATCTAAATAGATATTTAGGTAGGACACTACAACATGACTGACATTATAAGATATAAACATTTTTGGGAGTTCCTCCCGGACCACAAACTACAACAAAATAGCAAAAATAAACAACTCCTTAACCGAAACTTTGGTCGGTGATGCACACAGCAATTTCACTGTAGAGGAGCTGTTGGTCGGTGGGTTGGAATGGTGGGACTAGATACTTGCTCGTCCCGGTAGCGCTCGCGGCGGCGAAACCCTCGCCGCGGCCCCTTTGCTCGCGCCGGAACCCCCGGCGGATCTCCTCTTTGGCGGATCCCCCCTGGCGGAACGCTCGTCTGGCATCCCCGCCGGCGGAACATCGCGTGCGCTTCTCCCCCGCAGCGGCCCCCTCCCCCGGCGGACTTCCTCCCCGGCGGCTCTCCTCTCTGGCGGACAACTCCCCCGGCGGACATCCTCCCAGGTGGCTCTCCTCTCCGGCGGATCCCCCCCCCAGCGGTTTGAGGTCGGTTTAGTCTTGGGAGGGAGGGACCCTCCCTCCCAATTCCCCTTTTCCAACACTCTGCCTAAATTTTTTTTAGGCATTTTGTTCCTTTTTGTTGTGTTGGAATCGTGGGGTTCGGCTTATTTAAGTCTTTCTCGTTTTTCCTTTATGTTGTTGTTGTTAGTAGTCCAGCGACCGAGGTTCGTCTCTTCATCCGCTGATTTTAGCGTCTTAGACGCTAAGAATCTATCGAGACCGTGTGTCTGGGGCTTATCCACTCCTGTTTGGAGTGATCTTCCGGTCTTGATGAAGTTGTTCAACTCTCTTGAAGGAGTTCCTTTCTCTACCACCCGATCACGTTGGCATGTTTGTGTGTTGGTCATTTCGTGGTGGTATGATCATCCCTTGGAAATTTCTTTTTCCAAGATCACTCTCTTGTTAACTCGGTCGTTTGTTTTCAATGTTGTCGATGTATGGTTGTATAAACTCTGTATCGTTCGTAGCTTAGTATGAATGAATATGGTACTGTGTTTCAAAAAAAAGGAATGGTGGGGCTAGGAGATGTGAGTCAAGTGAGAGAGAGAGAGATGTTTTTCAGCCGAACAGAGGGAGAGACGAAGGAACCGTGGAATGGGCTGATAGGGGAGACAGTGAAGAAATGGGGGAGGATCAGTCGAAAGGGAAGGAAAATAAAAGTGACGAGGCAGGCGTCAAGGGGCGGTGGAGGAAACGTTGCGAGGGGGGGCGTGGGATCCGTAGAAGGGGGCGAGGGGGCTGCAGAGAGGATGAGAGTTTCGTCTATTGAGGGACAGGGGAGCTATCGAATGGGGCGAAGAATCCGCCTGAAACTGTTTCTACAATCAGTGAGGGAGCACCTAAAGATAAACTCTTTTTTCCGCCACGAGAGCGGCAGCTGCCGAAAGGGTCGAAGAAGTCGCTCGGAGCTGTTTCCGCCGTGCGACGCCGCGGCGAGGGTTTTCCTTCCACTCCGCCGCAGCGAGTCACCCAGGACTCTACTCGCATCCCTGGTCCGAAGCAAAATACTATTGTCAAACAGGCTTAAAAGGTATATAAATAAATAAAAGGATAAACTATGCAATATTGCACAGCGAGTAACGTAGAATTAATTAACTTGTTACAACAAATTAAAACTACACCACATTCTTCTGTATGCAGGTTTTTCATAATGGTAAACTGTAGGTCTAGTTTTTCACGCATGTACGTAATGGTCATGGACTCAAATTGCAATATTTATTTTCTTAAGGCTTATATAATAAACCCAGGGTCCAGTACAAACTACAAATGGTAAGAGAAAGCACATCGACGACGTACTCCCTAATCGACCATTAATTTCAGACGCCTCATTAATTAATTAAAAGACTTTTAGGAACGAACCTATTTTTTCCATGCTCAAATACCCATGTTACAAAGGAACTAAATATATGGTAGGGGTGGCAATGAGCCGAACCCATACAAGTCAGAAGATTTGGCCCAGGGGTCTTAATATGCGGGTCAATGCGGGCCGAAATGAGTCAAAGCGAGTCAAAATTTTTATGTCATAACTTAATTCAACAAATTATTTTTATTTATCAAAAATATATTTTAATCAAATTATTAAAAATTTTATGATGTATTTTAAAATTTTAATTTATCATACTTATAATTATAAATTTATTAAATGAAAAGTTGGGCAAAATCAAGTAATTTTGACAAGTGGCAAAAATATATTACGGGCCAAACCAGGATGATGTACTTTCAACCAGGTCGTAAAAGGGCCCATTTCACTTTGTTCAACTGAAAGCCTTAAGAATACGGGTGAAGAACACTTCTGTATTCTCTCTAATAATCTAATATCTATAATTAACAAACTTCTGTTATATATATATATATGTATGTATGTATACATATATATATATAGAGAGAGAGAGACTCTAAAATTAGCAGAGAGATGTAAGATATATTATATTGATGAACACGATTCAATAAGATTATATTGATGAACACTATTCAATTTAGATCCAATTTTTCTACACCCGATAAAGACACTAAACGATGACCGTGATATAGCAAACTAACAACGAACATTATTAACACACAGGTGTGTAAACGAACCAAATATACGGGACACGCAAGTTAACACTCTGCTCGATGCAAACTACAATATGTATATATTTGACTCATTTATATATTATCATGTTAAATAAAGAAGTATGAACCCCCCAAAAAAATATCGAGAACATGTAAAGTATGAATAATGTGGCTGGGTATATATCGTTGGTTTCAGTTTAAATATGAAAATATATGTATTTAGTTCGGACATTAGTTAGCCGAATTACACACACACACAAGCAACCACATGGCATCAAATTTAGAACTAGCTAGTTTATTTTTTTTTCTCAAATGTCAAACCTGTTTGGAGCCCGAGAGTTGTCCAGAATACTCTCTCTCTCTCTCTATCTATGGCTTAAAGGTATTCATAACGAATAACTTATTAAATTAAAAAAAATATTACATCTAAAATTAAATTTATTATTTAATAATTATATCTATTAATCAGCATCTATCCTCAATAACTCATACTTTAAGACAATCTAATGTCTGATTTGTATTGAAGATGAAAAAAACAATGATACTTTTTATTTTATTTTAAAATTTATGTTAAAAATATAAATAAGACCCAACTTAAAAGCGTCTTGTAATTCTATAATATCTTTTGCAGATTTTTAAGCATATATATATTCCTTTATTTTAATTTTATTTCTTGAGTTGTATCTACTTTTGTTTTAATATATTAGATTATTGATTATTATATATATTATGTTGATACACACCCGTTATCATTAATATTTCGTGACGAAAAGCACTCTGAAGATATATATACCCAACCGTTAATGAATAATAAACAAATATATCGTTTGCTTATAAAATACAAATATAAAAAAAAACAGCCTCAGACCCGCCGACAACTGGCGTGTCCCCGGTCAGCCCGGTCCGGCAACCAACGCGGCTCCGCTTCCGGGCGGGGGAAACCGAATCCGGAGCTTTCCTTTCCGATTCGGGCACGGGACCCATTACCGGCCCGAAACCCACCCGAACACTTGCCACGCGGCGAGCAGTGCAGGTGCCCCTTCCCCGTACCCAGCTAGAATCCTGCACCCGTTTGAACACATTTCAAAAAAAATCGCATCTTTTTTTTCGAAGAAGGAAACTTACGACAAAATCTGGCGATAATTACCTTACGTGCATGCTAAAGACGCAATTTCACGGAAAGATTATTATTATTTTTACATAACCAGAACAGCACGTAAACAAACAAACAAATAAATAAATATACATGGTAATCTACTGTCGTCGTGGTTATCCTAATCAGCGACGTGTGTCGTCGTCGGAGCGGGAGAAGGTCCCAGCTGCCCTACCTGGAACAAGAAGGCCAGCCGCCCGCCGCGCTGCGCTGCATCCTTATATATGCGCGTCCCCGGCCCCTAGACCGGAGCATCGGGAACGAAGAACAGGAGAGGAAGAAAGAGAGACTGCCTGATAAACCTAGTCCGTCCTCCCCGTCGTCCTCCCCCCGTTCCAGCTTTCCTCCTTTTTCTGTCATGGCGTCCTCTGATGCGGGGTGTGGCGCCGGGACGTTGCCGGGGAAGAGAAGGTGCATGGCCCTCCTGCTCCTCGCCGCGGCGCTGCTGGCGATGGCGGCGCCCTCGTCGGCGGCGGTCTACACGGTGGGGGACTCCACCGGGTGGACCGTCGTCGGGAGCTACGACTACGGCGCCTGGGCCGCCTCCAAGACCTTCCGTGTCGGCGACACCGTCGGTATGCATGTCTAATTTTCTCCTCCTCTTCTTCTTCTTCTTTTTATCAAAGTATTAAACCCTAACCAGCAACAGCCGCAAACTCCCAAAAAGAAAAAGACAGCCTTAAGTTTCTTCCCATCTTTTTTTCCTTCTGCATCCAAAACGTTGAAATCTGGGAATTTACATGCCCTTATATATTTCTCTTCTTCACGCAAAAACAAACGGCGTTCGGATCTTCGCGTCGTAAAAATCCTGTTTTTTGATTCTAAAAGAATGGTCATATATCCACCGAAAAGCATGCTTATTTTTTTTAATTTTTCCTTTCTGCTATATGTATAACAATCGGCGATCCTTCCTCCTTGATCTTCCGTGAACTCTTCCAGAAATATATTTCATAGAACAAAGGTGAGAGATTCTGATCTTATCCGCTGCCCGCGCACTCCGTCGTTTTGCAAGAACTCTCATGATCATAGATCCTGTTTCTGTAATCGGCATCGAATCCGGATCGAAGACAGGCGAGAGATCTTCTTAATTGTCAGCTTCCAAATATATCTGCGCTCCCTCTTTTTCCAAGAACTTTCTTGATCGTGATATAGGTTTCTGTAATCCTCGAATCCGGATCGCCTAGAAGCCGCCATTTGATTGAAAAAGAGCTCGCTCCTTTATTAATAAAAGTCTATCAACGTTTATAACCTTATATTTAACTGAAACAATTTATTTATAGCTACTTATAATAATATATACATATACGGGATCGATAAGACACAAAGATAAATTAGTAAGATATATAGACATTGGCCCATTGTTTGTCAAAAGACGTTAATTAAATATAGATGATAAATTTAGTAGAATAGAAAGAGAATTTAGTAAGGTTTTCTATTATACTTACTGGTAATTATAAATGCGTCAGTTAAATTAATGTAGAGGTCATAGATATGATGCAATATTTTTATCAGCAGTAGGAGAAACTGTCTGATTAGGGATGTTCATTGATCTTATTGAAATTGAAATATAACTTACAGAAGAATAGAACCAAACGTTTGGTGAATGCATGCCCAAATTGTTTGTTAGTGGATGGAATTGAACGTTCAGTTCAATTTAGTTCAACATATAAACTTTATTTATAAAAAATAATATAATACTGTATAATATAATATAAGATCAAATAAAAAAAAAACTAACTAGGGTCAACTCAAAGTTTAGTATCTTATTCATAGGAAAAAAAACTATATCTTTCTTTGATATTTATTGTATATAAATTTATAATATCATATGTTCGAAATCAATATAATATAAAAATAAACGGGTCTACTAAGTCACAATCAGTTTACTGGTTCAATTCAGGCTAGAGAGGGCCTAAATTCATTCAGCCACACTATTTATATTATACTAAATCTTCCAATGATTTAGTTCAATTTCATTGTTTACCTGAATGTTCAAACCTATAGTGACGAACAGTACCTTATCTACTCTCACTATCGAGATCAGGAGGTGGGGAGTACTTACTATATATATATATTTACTATCTCATTTCCGATTTAAATATGGTGAGCTCGGGTGAAGATATAACTTCTTCTGCTTTGAGGAGAGGATCCATTCTGCTCTTCCTATTCCTCTCCCTCTCCTCTAGATTTCTCTACCTTATTGGTTAATTGGATCTTTCGCTGATCAAGCACCAAGTTCGTCGAGGTATATATGCACTTCACCACAGCCATAAACTTATGACCAGTAACAAGTGCACGAGAGCTTAGTAAAATGTGAAAGAGGATTAATGAAATATACAAAACGATCAATAAACACATGTAAAAATAGATTAGTAAAATATAAGCAAGGTTCATGGATGTGAGTTTACAAAGAAGACTTGTTCTCCGGGAGGAACTCTCGCCATCCGTACGTTCGCCTGATGGAATGATTGAACGCTGGTCATTTAGAGAAGTCATGCAGGGATAGAATATATAGTTATGTATGTATGTGTATGAAACTTATACAGCGTATATATATACGGGATTGATTGTTATATGCTTGGTTATCTCTGTGTGTCTTGCGCAGTGTTCAAGTACTACAAGCAATTCCACAACGTGATGGAGGTGAGCCAGGCGGACTACGCCAGATGCAGCCCGGCGGCGCCCATGTCCACCTACACCACCGGCAACGACTCCGTCACCCTCAAGACCGCCGGCCACCACTACTTCCTCTGCGGCGTCCAGGGCCACTGCGCCGCTGGCCAGAAGGTGGACATCCACGTCCTTGCGCCCGGCGGCGCCGCGGCTCCCGCCCCGTCGCCGGCGACCTCCCCCGCCCGCGCGCCCCGCTCCGCCCCGGGCGCGTCCCCCGCCTCTTCTCCCTCTTCGCCGCCCACGGCCGCCGGAGGCCCCGCGGGCTCCATCAGCCCCCACGCAGGCGCTGCCAGTAGCCCGGCGGGTAACGTGGTATGCTGCCTCCTGGCACTGCTGGTTGTGGCGATATGCCTTTGACGAACGATCTGAAATGAGGCTTCTGCTATCCGGGTTATACAGATAGGTAGATATATAGGTAGATAGATTTCTTCATTCAGAAAAGGAGTCGCTTGGGGTTCTATCGTCTTCCAGTCTGCCATGAAATTAGTTGATTCAGTTCTGATATTCATTGTGAAGGGTGAAACTTGTTATACATTATTCTGGTTCGTGTCATCATCTTCTTCTTCGTCTTCTTCTTCTTCGACCTTGTTCAATTACTTGAGTCATCAAAACTCAGGCCAATTCTAAGTAATATAATCGTGCGTACGCAAGTGCTTATTTCCATGTTTTTTTTAAGAAGTATACAACGTGAGGCTTGACTTACAAAATACGACTTCAATAAGAGGATCAGTGTCAGGAATCTTTTAACAAGAGACCCTGTTTGACGAATTGTTTCAAGCAATTTGGATGATAACCATTACGAAAGTGCAAAATGGACTCTTATAACCATCTGTTAATAGGTAAATTAACTTACCCATGGAACTGACAGAATAACAGATACAAGGCAAGCCCACGATAATGAGAGGTCTTTTTACTGGTCATTGAGTACTGTTTCTTTTTTTATTTAGTTGGGCAAAAACTTATAGAATTTCGGCCATGTTTTAACATTTATTTGTGAATTAAATTTATTTGAAGTTATCCGATGATAGTTGGTTGAAGGCTTTTTTATAGATGGGTACAACGTGATCCAAAACAATGCTTGGAACCCGAACTATAACATGATTTCTCTCACCTCTAATTAAATGCTTAAAATATCGGGTACAATTATGCATATCTTTGCACTTTATGCAGCGAAGTGTGGAAACAAAACGAGAGAGATCAAGGTAGTGCCGTAAACGATCAGAATCCAATCTTGATTCTAACAAGGTTAAAGAGTTCCGATTCTGATTTCGATAATTTTGGAATCACTATGTTTCGATTTTGATCTGATTCTGAGTTCGTTATCGAAATCGAATTCGAATTCGATAATTTTTGAAATACATATTAAATATTATATTTATTCAAAAATAAATTAATAATTTACATATAATTACTAAAATTTGATATTATCTATTTAAAACTTTATTTTTATCATTTTATCAATTTATATATATTATATTTTATAAATTATCTAACTTTATTTATTTATTTATTATCAAAATCTGATTAATGGAAACGGAATTAAACGATTTAGATTTGGATTCTGATTCCGATAAACTATTGAAATATATGATTTCAATTCTGATAGTTTATAAGATACAAAAATAAATTCCAAATCTTTTAATTTTTATCAAAATTGAATTAGAATATCGGAATACCGGATTTCATTTACACCCCTAAATAGAGGGCAATGGGAAAGAGTGGCTACCATGACAAGTGAAGAACATAAGAATGAAATATATCATCATTAGAAGAAGAAAAATGAAGGCAAAAACTTGAGACCACAAAATATAGTTCGACAGCCGGTCCAAATAAAGTCTGTCAATTCTTGTCTTTGCCAACTTCTACTCATATGTCAGTACTCAAAAGAATTATCAGGTATCTTAAGTCCACAATGCATCATGGACTTTGGATTAGGCTTTCAGTTTTTGATTTACATGTATTTTCGAACTCCGACTGGGCAGGTTGCCCAGATGACAGGAGAAGCATCACTGGTTTTAGCATTTTTATGGGTAACTTGATTAATTGGGCAACTAAAAAGCAAACTATAGTAGCCAGGTCTAGTACTAAAGCAGAAATGAGAACAATGGCAGGTGCTATTACTGAATTAATATGGACAATGCAACTTGTAAAGGAATTACAGCTTACAATTAGGAATTTGACTATTGTCTCGTGTGACAATATATCTGCAATATATTTGACAGCAAATCTAATTTTCAAGACACGTACTAAACATGTAAAAATTGATTTTCATTTCATCTGACAATTGGTAATGGAGAAAAAGATCACAGTTAAGCATGTTACTAGCAAGGATCAAATTTCAAATATCCTTACCAAACCATTGGATAGATTACAGTTCCTGTTTTTGAGGGACAAGCTGAATGTCAGTCCCCTGACCAGCTTGAGAGGGGGTATTGGAGATATTACGCATCAGCATGACCCTGGCTGAGTTGTCAGTCCAGACTGTCAATATTGTAACTGTATCGGTTGTATTTTCTGTATTTTTCACATTGTAACTGTTATATATAAATAGGAGAGAACTCACCGAGTGACTCGATTGAGCGCTCACGTCCCAATTCTGTTTTCCTCTGTTCTTCTTCTTGAACCCTCGTTCTCTGCTCTTCGTCGGCGTTCAATCAGGTCTTCTGCTTCTTGTCAAGCTCAGTGAATCAAGAGTTTGAACTTGCACGAGGCAGGAGAGAGGGAGAGAAAGCGAG
The DNA here is from genome assembly GCA_036172225.1 of Cryptocoryne crispatula var. balansae. NCBI lineage: Eukaryota > Viridiplantae > Streptophyta > Magnoliopsida > Alismatales > Araceae > Cryptocoryne > Cryptocoryne crispatula. Next base: position 33,046,564 of record CM069931.1, read on the forward strand.
GGGGCGGGGGTCTCGCGGCTACACCGCGGTTGTGCGGGCACGGCGACGGGAGAGAGAGAGAGAGAGCGGAAGGGGGAAACGTGGCTGAAGAGCACAAGAGAGGGGCGCGGAGGGGGCGCAACGGCGGCGACGGCGGCGAGGCTCGACGACGGTGACGATGTCCACCGGAAAAAGAGAGGGAGACGGCGTCTCGACAGCGACGATGCTGGAGGGGGGGGGGGACGGCGACGTCGGCCCGCGTCGACCGCGAGAAGGAGAGAGGGAGACGAAGAATAAGGAGAAGACGAGGAGGGAGGGGCGGACGGACCGCGCGGGAGGCGCGGCGTCACCCGCGCGCGCAGGTTCACGCGGGCAAACCCGCTGGGCGGGGAGAAAAAAAAACAGAGAGGGAGAGAGAGATGGGGTGCGGCGGCGACGGCCAAGGGCAGGGAAGAAGAAGAAAAGGAGGAGGAGGGGGCCGGGTGTGCACGGCGAGCGCGGGAGGAGGTAGACCTGTAAATGGATTCAGGAAATCCATCGTCTTGCCTGAATCCGAAATTAAAAAGCGGATTTAGATATTCGGTCGGTGGCTTCAAATAAACTATAGTTACGGGTTCGAGTGTACCCGTTTTGGCATAGATTCGAATGTCACGTTATGGGTTACATTCGAGAACCCGATTGGACCCGATATTTCCATCATTCGGCTCGCGCAGCGCATCGCGTTCTCGGGCTCCCGTTGGCCCCGCGGCGACGACGACATACCTTTCCCCTTTATGGCTAGGGCTTCACATCCGGTTCCAGTCTTCCTCCATTCTTCACCTTTCCTCCTGCGGCGCCGCCCCGGTCCTTGCTCCCTACGACAAGCTGCTCTTCTTCAGCACCCCGGCCTGCGCTCCAAGTCGAACACAAACGCCGCCCTCACCGGTGAGTCCGTGTCGTCGACGCCTCCCCTCATCAGCTCCAGCAGCAGGTCAAAATACTCCATTTCCACCATTGCATGTCTTCGCAAACCCCTCTAACCTTCTCCGAGACTCTGCTCTCCTGCGCTGCCTAGGGGGCGGGGGCGGGCCATGGGAGTATGAGGACGCCGTCGCCTCCGGATAAGGAGAGGATCCCCGGCAGGCTCCCCCCCCGCACGACCCCAGATTTCTCCTCATCCGCGCTCGTCTCCTCCTTCATCCATCTCCCTATCCTGCCCCCGCTGCGAACAACGCAGAGCACTCCAGCGATGACCACTGCCACCGCCATGGTGACTATGATCTCCACGATAGTGCTGCTGGGCGCCAAGGCCGCGGGCGTCAATTCGTCCAAGCCGTCGGCGGTGCCGCCGGCCTCGAGGCCCGCCCTCCCCTCCTCCTCTCCCTCCCCAGGGGCCTCACCCTCCCTAGGCCGCTCGAGTCCTCCGCCGCCGCCACGGCGGCCGTGGCGGGCGCGGTCTTCGCCAACCTGAGCGCCGCCAACACCGCCCTGGCCGTGCAGCAGATCGCCGACCTCGCGGAGGGCGACAACCGCGGGCTGGCGCTCTTGCTGCCCATCGTCCTGCCGCTGCTCTGGGTACTGTACAACATCCTGCAGCCGGCCCTGAACCAGCTGAACAAGATGAGGTCCGAGAAGGGGTTCGTGGTGGGGCTGGGTCTCAGCGGGGGGCTAGCGGCGGCGTCAGCCGTCCAATAGATTGCCGAGGTCGCCGGGAGCGCGGGCGACAACCGGGGCCTCACGCTCTTGATACCCATCGTCCCGGCGGTCCTCTGGGTGCTCTACAACATCCTCCAGCCGGCGCCGAACCAGATCAATCGGATGAAATCCGACTGAGAAGATACTTGCCTGCCGGAGGTTCTCGCGCATCTTCCCTTCTTCTTCTTCTTCCATCATCGCCGTTCATCATCATCTTATTATTATTATTATTATTATTATGTTAGACGACAATGCATGTATATGGATGTTGTCCACAGCCTTGACGTTCTTCAGTGTTCAGTTATGTCGAGCTGCGTATATCGGCCAACTTCAGTGTTTGTTTTCCTGCGGTAATTCAATTACATTTCCAAAAAAATTGATGTATTTTAATGTTGAATGATCGTTGGTAGCGAACGTTTTTGAATGCATTTTCAAAAAATTGATATTTCAAAAAAATTGCATAGGGTACAGTTTCCTGATATCCTAATAGGTAGATCCAGATCCGAAATTATTTTCGAATCCGGTTATGGGTTGTTATCCGGAAGTTAAAATGTTACCGGATTTATTAGTGGATTTGGATATATCTTATTGGATTTGGGTTTGGATTTTGGAAGATCCGACCCAAATGATATCCATTGACAGGTATAGGAGGAGGAAGCCGCGCGGGCGGCTAGGCACGGCGGTGGAGGGAGAAGGTTCCGGAGGGTGGGGAGGAGAGGCGGTGGTGAGAGAAGTTTCGAGAGATTCTTTTTTTTTTTTAATTTACCGAATATTACACCTTTGGTTTACCTTTTATTCTATATCGGCTATTCATTGTTGATTACCGAAGCCTTCAAAAGAAGAGGCAAAGTAAAATATGTTATTATTATTAATGGAGGATGGGGCAACCTGTCAAAGAGCATCTTTGATGCTCAATAATCAACTTTAATGAAGTGATTTTTTTAGTTTGTAACCTTATTATTATTATTTATTAATTTAAATATTAATTAATTGGTTTAATCAGCTGATTTGGTTCGTGTTGGCAGCGGACCTCGGTTTGGGTGGACTATAAAATTTTTGGTCTCAACTCAAATCAAACAGAGCCATGCACATCCTTAGGTTTCTCTATCTTACAAACTCCAAAATCATGGTGTTAAAGTAAAAGGGCTCAGATTATATAAGCACAATATCAATCTCAAATAGTCGATATGGGACTATCCCCACAATTCTATCACTGCCAAAGTGGACAGTGAAAAATTGGTTTAATTAGCTGATTTGGTTAGTGTTGGCAGCGGACCTCGGTTTGGGTGGACTATAAAATTTTTGGCCTCAACTCAAATCAAACAGAGCCATGCACATCCTTAGGTTTCTCTATCTTACAAATTCCAAAATCACGGTGTTAAGGTAAAAGGGCTCAGATTATATAAGCACAATATCAATCTCAAATAGTCAATATGGGACTATCCCCACAATTCTATCACTGTCAAAGTGAACAGTGAAAATAAGAGACAAGATAATCAAATATTAAAGATCAATAAGTGTTCGCTCTGACACCATCTTACAAACTCTAAAATCATGATGTTGAGGTAGAAGATCTCAGGATATATAATCAAAATATCAAGTCTCAAATAATCAATGGGATTATCCCCACAATTCTAACACTCTACCGTCACCGGGAGTGTGTAGAAAGTAGGAAGCACCAAAGCAGATCTGACGGCAGAGGCGGAAGATTAAGAACACAGCTCCCATCTCTCGAGCATCTGTTGGAACGTCTTTCTCTCGTTCCCTTCACAAATTTAACAAGATTAAGGGTCTGTTTGGTTTGACGTAAAACTTAATTCAAAGAAAATGTTTTTCGTTGCATCCACTTTTCAAGAAAATTGAAAAGGTCAAGCTGACATTTGGTTGTCCGTAATTACTTTTCTATGACTTTGTTGGTTACTGTATCATCTACAAGTAAATATAACAAAAAATAGATAATTTTTATATGATATTAATTATTTTTAAACAAATATTTTTTATTTATGACAAAAGAGTGTTAACTTGGCGAAATTATTTTAAATAAAAATATTTTATTTAATAAAATAATTTTTCTGTACTATTATGATTAACAGGTAAGGTAAAATATTCTTTTCTTAACAATAATATTTTTTTCTACGTACAAAAATAAATTTTATTTGAAATTGACAATTTTACACATATATATTAATCTACTATTTTTTATGACAATAATGCACTTGTTAGTTAGTTTGATCCATGTAAAATAAAATTTAAGTGAAAGTCATTTTTTACAGAACAACCTTTCTGAAGAAATTAAAATAGTATATATTATTTGGTAATACATAAATCATTTGTTTGAGATCACAATTTTTTACCTGAATATATATTTTTAAATGTTTTTAGTTATTTTATTTTTAAAATTATTTTTTATAATTTTATGTTTTAAATTTTGATATATGTAAAGTAATATATAATTTAACTGAATTATTTTTTATAACTTTTATCATGTTCATTACTTTAAAATATTATATTATTTTTTAAATTAAATTTTTATAATTTTACTATTTTAAATTTAAATTATATTAATTAATAAATTTTTGAGTGTTAAAAAAGTCGTTTGCCTCCGTTCCGTGCATAAAATGGCGTCCGGATTAATAATGGGGATGAAAAAATCCATCATTTTTGGAGTCAACGCAGGGGCATTTCATTGACCAGCCTGACAACCAAATAGACCGCGTAACTGAGTTTTCCGGAAAAGATGATCCAGCGGCCTGTTTTCTGGACAAACAAATGGACCATAAGCCGCAGTCTCGCAGATGCCGTAGCCCATGACCGAAAATAGGAGATGGGAGTGGAATCGTCAATCAAAGGCGGCGAAGCTGGCAAGGAGGAAGGCAAATGTGGAAAAAAAAAAAATAGTTGACAGTCCTGCAACCGCAAGTTAATGGATGGGTCTCTGATCATTAAAAGTCATCTGGCCACATCGGAGTAATTATTAAAGGTGTTTGGTCAATAGATATTTCATTAAAGTCATTTTAATTATTAACTGGGCTCTAATTAATTTTCTTTTTTTTAATCACCTTCTTCGAGCATATGCAAATTATGTGCTGTATACTGATGGGCATATACGGGGAATAATATATTGCTTGCAGTTCTCCGGCACAACAAAGAGTACTGCATGCAGCAGCATATCAAACAGTTCAAGTTACTGTGTTCACTTGTTCTTTGTTAAAACATTATACTTGCAAAAGTCTGGCATGCACACCATCCGCGAAAACTTACCATATAAAATAAAGGCATATATATATATATATATATAGTGTGCATGCATGACTGATATATCATGACCTTAAATGTAAGCGACTACGCCTAAAAATATTAAAGTGTGAATGCACACTAGGTCCGTTTTAAGGAAACCACTTTACCACTAGGTCCGTTTTCAAAAACACCTTTTCATTAGGTCCGTTTTTTCAAAATATCGTCACACCCACTCCAATTTGGATTTGAAATGTCGTTTTTGCCCTTTGCACATTGAAGAAGGCGGCGGCCTTCTCGGCGGTAGTGCCCCCTCGCCGGCCCCCCTCCCCCGCAGCGACGCTCTCCCCCCGGCGGCGCTCCCCGCCCGCGGAACCCCCCCCCCCGCGAGGCTCCCCCCGCGGCGCTCCCCCCACCCGCGAAGCCCCCGGCGGCATTCCCCCCACCCGCGAACCGCGAACCCCCCCCGGCGATACTCTCTCCGGCGGCGCTCCCCCCGCCCGCGAAGCCCCCTCCCCCCGAACCGTGAAGGTCCCCCGGCGATGCTCTCCCCGGTGGCGTCCCCCGCACGCGAACCGCGAAGCCCCCCCCCCCCCCGGCGATGCTTCCCCCGCCTGCGGAAGCCCCCCCGGCGCGGCTCCCCCCGCCCGCGAAGGCCCTCTCCCCCGGCGGCGTTCCCTCCGCCCGAAGCGTAAGAAAGGCGAGAAAGGGACAAAGCGATTGAACTCGGGGGAGGGGGTAAAAGTGGGATTTGAAAATGACGGGATGAAGAAATGGACTGGGTGATAATGAAATTCAGTGTCAACAGACTAAACAGTAACGAAATGGGGTCAACGGAGTTTTTAGTAAAGTCATTTTCTTAAATGGACCTAAGAGTAATTTTCCCAATATTAAATATAACTTTTACCATGGAATATATAAAAGGATCGACATTATTTCTATACTTTTATCAGCTTTCGAAAAACCCTTTTATTTAGTTATTTAGTTTTGGTTAGAATCATCCTTTTGCTAATCGGAAAATTAATGACCAAGTTGGGCGGTCAAATAAAATGAAATCACAGAAAAATTTTAGCGGAATTAATCATGGTTACCTAACAAGATTTCATATGTAGGTTGCTTGATGTAAAAAGTAAGCACTCATCTGATTAAGTTATCTTAATAAAAATTTTCTGCAATTATAAATGTATTCTCTACAATTAAAAACCAAACTAAGCCAAACTACACCTATTATACCAAACTAAATCAAACTACCTCCCAAATCAAACCAAACCAAAGCATTTGATATGATACCCAGAAAAATATATAGTTGCATGCGAGGTAAATCTCCTTCATCGTCCGCGGAATTAAATAGACAGCGGTGATGTCTGCGGTACGTCGAGGTGTAACTGCTGAACCGAGAGGGTGAGTCGGCCAGGCTGCGCGGCAGGCCGGGCTTCAACACCAATCACGGGATCAGGCAAGGATCGATCAATCAATCGGTCTATATATGTATGTATATATATATATACACATACATACGCTCGTACGTGATTTCTGTCTAATTAATTGAACATGATCACACTCAGTGCTAGACATGATAGAATCGGAAAAATGGAGAACTCAGAGAACTGAGATCAGTTACAGCTGAGACCGAGTTACGAGTCAGATTTGAACAGCCCAGCAACCACATTTAATCACAGCAACCACACGTTCATTGGTCGTCCTGATACCGGCGGCCGTCGGCGCCGCCGTCGTCGCCCACGAATCTCCTCCAGTACCAGTGGTTCCTCCACACCCGGTCGGTCATCTCGTCGATGGGCACCCCCTTGGTCTCCGGCAGCAGGAAGATGGTGAAGAAGAACATGACCACGATCCACGCCGCGAAGAAGAAGAAGATGCCGGCGCGCATGGTGCACAGCATGGAGAGGAAGGCCTGGGCGATGATGAAGGTGAAGAGCATGTTGGAGCTGACGGCGAAGGCGTAGCCGGCGGTCCTCGTCTCCAGGGGGAACGTCTCGCTGGGGATCAACCACCCGAGGGGCCCCCAGGACCAGGCGAAGCTCATTATGAACATGCAGATGAAGCAGACGACGGCTATGGACAGCCCCCTGTCCAGGGAGCCGGTGGCGTGCAGGTTCTTCATCAGGATCGCTCCGATGGCCGCCTGATGACATCATCATCATCATCGTCGTCGTAATTATTATTAGGGAAAATTACCACCAGGTCCATTTAAGAAAATCGGTTTACCAAAAACTCCGTTGACCACTTTTTCATCCCATTTAATCCGTTGACAACACATAATATTAACGTTTGATCCGTTTTGCCCAGCGACGGTCCCCGTATCCCCATTTTGCCTTTCCCGCAGGTGGCGTCGGCGACGAGGAGGAGCCTCGCGCGGGGGGGGGGGGTGAGCGCCGCCGCGGGGGGAAGCCTCGCTGGGGGGAGCCTCGCTGGTCTGCGCGGCGGAGCACCTGGAGATGACGGAGGGCTACGCCGCCGGGAACCTCGTCACCCGGACAGAGGACTACCTCCGCGAGGCCGCCCTGGTGAGCCTGCCCGGCGCCATCTCCGTCCTCCGCCAGGCGCAGAGCCTCCTCCCGATGTCGGAGAGGGTGAATCTGGTCGGGAGGTGCGTGGAGGCGGTCGCGAGACCGTCACCTGCCTGAAGGGCGGGAAGGTCGGCTTCGGGTCGACGGCGCCGGGATCCAAGCTCGACTCCGTCTACACCAAGTCCGTGAAGCAGATCCCCTACAGCATCTCCGTCCTGGAGATCAGCGCCCCGATCGTGTTCAAGGGGAGCGCCGGGGGGGGGGTTCCGCGGGCGGGGAGAGCACCGCCGGGGGCTCCGCGGGCGGGGGGAGCGCCGCGGGGGGAAGCCTCGCTGGGGGGGGGGGCCTCCGCGGGCGGGGAGCACCGCGGGGGAAGCCTCGCCGGCCCGGGGGGAGCGCTGCGGGGAGGGGAGCCTCGCCGGGGGGGGGGTTCCGCGGGCGGGGGGAATGCCGCCGGGGGCTCCGCGGGCGGGGGGGGAGCGCCGCGGGGGAAGCGTCGCCGGCCCGGGGGAAGCGCTGCGGGGAGGGGAGCCTCGCCGGAGGGGGGGGTTCCGCGGGCGGGGGGAGCACCGCCGGGTGGAGAGCGTCGCCGCGGGGGAGGGGGCCGGCGGGGGGCACTACCGCAAGGGCAAAAATGACATTTCAAATCTAAATTGGAGTGGGTGGGACAATATTTTGAAAAAACGGACCTAATGGAAAGGTGTTTTTGAAAACGGACCTAGTGGTAAAGTGGCTCCCTTGAAACGGACCTAGTGTGCATTTGCGCTTATTATTATTATTATTTACCTAAGGTTTGATTAATTCTTTTTTCTTGAAAATAATTCCTTTTAAAGAGAAAAAAAACTTTTTTCCTCTCCCTGCTGCGCACCTGGGGAATGACCATCTGGACGCAGGCCTCCAGCAGTAGCGCCTTCCGCCCGACGCGGTCGACGAGGACGACGGAGACGACGGTGCAGGCGACGTTGATGGTTCCGACGATCAGGGAGGACATCAGGGAGGAGTCGTTGCCCAGGCCCATCGTCTGGAAGAGGACGGGGGCGTAGAACATGATGGCGTTGATGCCGGTGAACTGCTGGAAGACCTGCATGGCGATGGCGATCACCAGCTGCGGCCGGCTCCGGCGCTTCATCAGGTTCCGGAAGGGCCGCTTGACCTGCCGCGCCAGCTCGCAGGCCCGCACCAGCTCCTGGAACTCCTCGTCCACCCCTCCACGCCTCTGATCTTCTTCAGCGTCGCCAGGCCCTCGTCCGTCTTCCGCCGCTCGACGAGGCTGGTGGGCGTCTCGGTTATCACCAGGGAGCCCAGGCAGAGGATCGCCGCCGGCACGCCGGCGAGGCCAAGCGACAGCCGCCACCCCGACGGGTGCATGTTGGACGTGAAGTAGTTGACCACGTTGGCGATGAGGATGCCGATCGTCACGTCCAGCTGGAACAGGATGTTCAGGGCTCCCCGGACGTGGACCGGCGCGATCTCCGACAGGAACAGGGGAACCGCCTGCACCGTCGACGGCGGCGCACGTTAACGAAACAGACGGCTGCGGTCACAACGTAAGAGCGATAATCTGGTCGAGCTGGCCGAGTGTTGGTTTGGCTGGGATTCTGTGTGATTTCTCACAAAATCTCCAAACCCAAAAAAAAGACTTTTATCTTATATATATATATATATCTATGTGTGTGTGTGCTTGTTTGGTATGGATAAATTTTGTGTCCAATATTTCTGGCAAAATCTCCAAATGAGAGTTTTGTTTTTTCTAACACTACTGTGTCTCTATCTCTCTTCACATTGCAAAATCTACTCTCTAGCTAGCTTTTATATTTGAAGGAAGCCGAGAAAAATTCGATGCATTTGATTGGGATTTCATGTTGCCCCAAAGATTGCTGACAGGATTAATCCCTCCCTTCCAATCCACCCCCACTTGACCAGCTTCCAGATATTTCATTTGGCACAGATTTTAATGGGAATTAGAGGAATGATTTCCAAGGCAACACTTAATTGAATGTACCAGATTTGTATGGGCTTCTGTGCAACTCAAGCAGAGAGAGTGAACAAAATTGAAAAGGGAAGAGAGATTGGCACACGTAGAACGAACTTGTCTAAGAAATCTCTCAAATCTCGTAGGTACACATTTTTGGAGATTTTGGAAAAAATAAAATAAAATCTCTGATACGTACACAGCTCCTACCAAACGAACCTTTGAATTAATAAGTACGGAAGGAAAATTCTCATACATTTATTTAGTTTTTTTTTTGAGTTGTAGTCATTGTTCTAACCAGCAATCTTTGCCTACGAATCCGAACCAAACACGTACTACCTAAAAACAGATGAATCTAAGGAAGATCAATCGTCGTGAAAATCGTACGAATCACATAAAATTATTGTTTGTATTTATAATGCTAGCTCCATCGATCGATCGATCCGACAAGTGAGAGAGATGTAGTAGCTGCAGGCTACCTGGTTTGCAAACCCGACTCCGATGCCGAGGAGTATCCTTCCGATGATGAGCATGGCGAGGTCCTTGGCGAAGGCGTTGAGGAGGGCGCCCGCCAGGAAGAACACGGAGGCCAGCTGCATGGTGGGCTTCCGGCCGACGGAGTTGCAGGTCCTGGACGCGACGAAGCTGGCGACGAGCGCGGCGAGGTAGAGGGACGACGTGAAGAGCTGCAGCGTGTGGTTGTCGTACTTGCAGTAGTTGTTCTCCTTCACCTCGTGCTTCCTCTCGTACACCGCCGGGAAGAACTCCAGCAGGAAGTCGTCCATGGACGTCACTCCCCCTGCCGATCGCCGGCAAATCAAGAGGCGGCGTCACAGTCAGAATTAAGGAGAGATCGAGCCGGCCGGCCGGCGAGAGGAGAGGGATCGGTCGGCGAACGTTGCCGCTGTGTTCCGGACGCTTACCCGAGATCCCGATGTCGTAGCCGAACATGAGGCCGCCGGTGGCCGCCACCACGCCGCAGATGGCGACGTAGAACGTGATCTTGCCCTCGAACACCTTGGGCGGCCCGGAGCCGCCGCCGGACATAACGACGGCCGGCATGTTTGCTGCGTTATTCGGAGGATGTTGTTTCCCCGGCCGACGGAACCAAGATCGGGAAGAAGGGCAGATCAGATTCCTCGCCGGGGGGAGGGATCGGCCATTAATAAGGGGAGGGGGCGGACCAGACGCGGCGGTGCCACCCTGTACATGTTATCTTTAGGTTAAGAGAGAGAGACGAGAACGAGCAAGGCGGTCAACCGCCTTTCCTGTCCGCAGTCTCTCTGTCCGGAAGAGCGGATCAGGCTCCACCTGTGGGTCCCACCGCAGTTTGTGTATTGGGTTGGGTTATGTACTGTTTTTATTTTATATAATATAATGTGTTGGTTGTATGGTGTCCAAAATAAAAGGATATCAAAAATCTTGTTGATGGTATGGTTTGATGGTGTATCCAAATAAAGCTTACCATATTATTGGTAACTATATATTCTTAACCAACTCTGTGCATATTTTTAAAAACAATACATATCTACCTTAAAATAAATTTTTATAATATCAAGAAAATCTTATGTTTTTTAAAAAATGGTGCATATATAATCTGCTCCAAAGATTCGACATGATATGCAACCGAGAGTGTTAGAAACATGGAATCAGTATCAATATATAGCTGGTGTTCTTCTTCTTCTTACAGTAGGAAAGAACTATTATCAGGGGTGAAGAAGGTCTTTCAAAACCAAACTGGATTAAATCGATCAAATTATTTAAGTTTAAATTCATAAAACTAAGACTGTATAACTAATAAAACAATATTAATATATATTTATAAGATAATACTGATTCATAACTAAACTGAGCGCGTGTGTAAAAAATAATTATCTTTATCATTCAATCAAAATTTAACTGATCAAATCAAACCAATTCGTTTTGAACCGGTCAGGTTTGTTGCGATTTGAGTACGTGGTTCAATTTTTTTTTTAAAAAAAGAAAGAAAATAAAATGGAACAAAATCGATCGGAAGATACACACACATCCCCGGCCGTCCACCACAACATAAAAAATGGACACGTAAATCGAGGAAAAGGTGTAGCTATATTTTATGGGATTGTTGGTTAACACAAGAGTTTTTATATATTTTTATGATAAAAAATTATGTTAAAATTAAGACAAAATAGTTAAAAATATGCCATCCTCGTGTTTACCAGGGACACGACAACAGAAGGAACGGAAGCACAGACAATTTTAGCAAGTGAGATACCAAAGGTAGAGAAAAAGAAAGTCCCTTATTTTTATCAAATACATTTTTGATAAGCATTTAAATATTATTTTAATAAACTTTATTTTGAAATATTTATTTTTTAAAATGTGCAACCACAATTTTTTCGTATGATCCTTAAAAGGCCTATAAACCCACGACGCACATCTTTCTTATGTGACACTTCGTTAATTACTCGAAAAAAAGAGAGAAAGAACACGTGGTTAATTGGCCCGACTTATACAAGGGCGATGACGGGTTGCACGCAGGGATGTGATAATACGAAATTTCGATTTGATTCCGATAAAAATTAACGGGTTTAGAAATTATTTTGTATCATATAAACTATTAGAATCGAAATCGAATATTCCGATAATTTATCGGAATCGAAATCAAGTGATTCTGTTTCTGTTTATCCAATTTCAATAATAAATAAATATAAGTAAAAATAATCAAAATAAAGTCAAATAAATCATGAAATATAATATATAAATTAATAAAAATAAAGGTTTAAAATATTATATCAAAAATTATTAATTATATATAAAATATTAATATATTTTTGAATAAAATCTAATATTTAATATCGGAATCGAAAATTATCGGATTCGATTCTGATTTCGATAACGGAATCGGAATTGAATCGAAATCGAAACATAATAATTTCGAAATTATTGAAATCGGAATCGGAACCTTTTATCCCTTATCAGAATCGAAATCGAATCCTGTGATTTCGCTATCGAATCCGACCCGTTTACACCCCTAGTTGCTCGTGTAGGTCGGGATGGTGATTGACCCGACTGGTCACGTGGTCAAATATTGCACAGGTAGACAGGTCACGTGCCGACACGAACTAAGAATCTAACCCACTCAAAGACCGTACAGGTAGAGGTCTAGAAAAGTGGTACAATGCTCGGTCAGGAATTATTTATTCAAGACGAGTTCGAGTTTAAACTCGAGTTTTAGGCACATAAATTGGCCATACCATAGGGAACACGACTGCACCTAATGTTGGGCAAGTGATTTGCTCCTGCTAATAACTTGACATTTGGAGGATTAAGCAAAACTAAGAGAGGGTGTTAAACACAAATGTAGGTGTTACAGACAGAAATTGATGAGGATGCCCATGGGTGTCAGATAGAAGAATTATATATATATAATGACCTAATCACTACTTCATCACAGAATATTTTAAATTTATCGAATTATATATATATAATGACCTAATCACTACTTCAACACAGAAGAATAGTACAACTCGAACTTGGACTTGACTAGGGTGGCATTTAATTTGTTTATGGTTTGAAAAAAAAATATTCAAAATATCTTGACCGATTATGATCACAATTCAAGTTAAAATATTGATACAGCAAGCAACATATTGATTCCTATCTAAAACCTCATTCATTCGATAATTTTAATTATGGGTAGATTTTATTTTTCTGGAACGCGATGCATATATGCATGCATTAATATTTGATATCACGGAGCATATATATGAATGCCCCGCCCCGTTCAGTGTGCATGCATCAATCATTCGAGAATTTTCAGTATCCCGTTGAGTCGACCATCTGAATCTCAAAACGAGGTTTTTTTCTTTTTTCTTTTTTCTTTTTTGTAGCTAACTCTGATTTTTTCTACACCATCCCGCGCCCTCCTGTTGTTATCTGTTTTTAGTTCTAGACTAGTTTTTGGCGTGCCGTAAACAATTTGATTTCGCTCAAAACCCGTTCATTATGATAAATACGTGCTACTTAATACCCTGTTTGGTTAGAGTTTCATTTTTAGTACTATTTCAATATTGATATTAATATTTTCAAATGTTGGAGTATCAATATTAAAAGTAATGCAAGTTGACACTTGTATTACATAATATGCTTTCTTTACACTATAAATTTTAAAATTGATACAATTAACCAAACACCTTTTAATGATTCTTATCAATATCAATTTTAAAATTGATAGTGATAGAGGTATCTAATAGTGTTACCAAACAGGGCATAAGAAAGAATCACTTTGATCAAGGGTGGGTGCTCGAAAAAACACAGTATTAATTTTGATATCAATATTATATGTCCATCAATATTAAATACAGTGAACATAAAAGACGACCGAAAATTATACACGTACGAGTACTACCCAACGTCGATATATATATATATAATAGAGAGAGAGAGAGAGAGCCTAATATCACCACAACGCACGCAGGGGATAAATAGATAATCTATATTTCATATGGACCGTACACTGACTGGGGACGTTGCATGCACATGTACGGACTGCCGTGGACCCAGTCGCATGCGCGGGCGACGTGTTCGGCCCATTAACAACAGAGGATCGGATGATGGACCCAGCTAGCGAGAGTCACGGTGTCGGATCCGTTCGGCCGCTCTGGAACCCGAAAAGGACGGTCCATCCAGACAGACCGCCGCACCGCATAAAAGGAAGAAGGACGCCGGGATCAGCGGGCCCGAACATGGAAACATGGCAATGACACGCGGAGTGCGATTATCGTCTGTTTTGATTCTTTTCAAAAAGCAAAAGATATATATACAGACATAGTCGGAGACGCGAATACATTTGCGAGAGAGCTGCGACAGACAGTTACTCGTAAGTGACTGTAATTTCTCTCTCGAACAATCACCCGAGGTGAATCGCACTCCACGTGGTGCGGCATGTCGACGAAGATAAATCCTTTCGATTCGACGGTTCCATCCGCTTCCGGGTCTCTGGATCCACGAAGCGGGGTTTCTTCCGAATCCAAACACCATCGGATGCGCCAACGCTGGCGTCGGCCACCTTGTTGTCAAAATCATTGTCAACAGAGTGTGTTTGGTTGCACAATAATTTATTATATATTTTTATGATAAAATATTATGTCGAAATAAAAATGTGAACGTACTAATCAAATGACATAAGATTATCGTATACGAAAGAATGTGACGACGACAAAAAAAAAAGAGTAAAGGTCATGTATGACTAAACAAAGTGGGGGAGGGGGCCACGAGACGAAAAAAAGTGATGAGACTCCCCTTTTTGTCTAGGAAAGTAATTATTTTAGAAACATAAAATTTTCATGGTCGTCAAACATTTCTTTTGACAAATTTTATTATAAAAATATAAAATTATAACGAAAACACGTTTTATATCTAGTGCAACCAAACATCCCATAAAACTCTACTAATTAAATAACCACGACAGTGGTTCCATGAAAAGGAATTTTATTTCCGGTGTGCTTAATTTCACTTAAAAGTATTATACATGATCCACAACCCCAAGTTTTGTCATCTTATCTTACTACATGTTTTGGTTTTAATTATCTTAGATTTTATCTTAACATGAAAAATTATTATTAAAGCGCATAAAATTTATTAATAAGTCAAGTCTTTTTAAAAGGAAAAAGTCGGATCGACCCGTAAAGCTAGGCTTGAGTGGGAAAAACTGAAATAAAGATAAGGAGGGGAAGAAAACTATAAGAGGAGAGTCTGGATGGCGTCCGGCACCTGACGGAGGGGAAACTTTATCCTTCCTATGGCCTTAATTAGATGCCCGAGGAGGAATTAATTAATATTGTCTCACGAGAGCCAACATATATATATATACCTCCCGGCCGATCGGGTGACTTCTTCTTCTTTCTTGTTTTTTTTTTTTGAGTTATTAAATATAAAGGTTATTAGTAACACGTACGCACAAGAGATGGATAACGAAAAGAATAAAAAAAAAAACAGAAGCCACGTACGTACGTGATCTTATTTACAAGAGAGAGGGCCCTTCGGTTGGCCCTGCCAATTTGCACCGGCTGGCCTTTGAGGGCAACGGCATGGTTGGCTACCCGACTCTAGCTACTATGTCGGATTTCGATTTTGTCCGTTTTCGATTTCGATAGAAGTTGATATGCGTCCTGCTCCTCCTGATAATTTTGAAATCATTATGTTGTTCCGATGTCGATTCCACCGTGAAAATCGGGGTCGAATCCGATAATCTTGAAATTACATATTATATATTAATCTTTATTCGAAATTGGATTGATACTTAAACATATAATTATTACTCAGGTGTTGTATGATTCCCTTGAGACATTATTTTTATCATTTTATTGTTTTACGCATCATAATATTAATTTTACGATATTGTAGATCAACTGGAATTCATTAATTAGGATCCCCGGCCTTCACACCTCCGGTAGTGTAATTTGCTTGCACTCCTGATCTCGACGAAGCTTCCTTCTGCATGCTCGGTCGGGCAGCGGCGTCCTTCCGCCAGTCGCTCCGCGGTTCCCGCCGGCGGCCGACCTTCAAACGCGTTTCGTTTCGGAGGAACGCATGCATGTTATTATTATTAATGGAGGATGGGGCAACCTGTCAAAGAGCATCTTTGATGCTCAATAATCAACTTTAATGAAGTGATTTTTTTAGTTTGTAACCTTATTATTATTATTATTATTTATTAATTTAAATATTAATTAATTGGTTTAATCAGCTGATTTGGTTCGTGTTGGCAGCGGACCTCGGTTTGGGTGGACTATAAAATTTTTGGTCTCAACTCAAATCAAAAACAGAGCCATGCACATCCTTAGGTTTCTCTATCTTACAAACTCTAAAATCATGGTGTTAAGGTAAAAAGGCTCAGATTATATAAGTACAATATCAATCTCAAATAGTCAATATGGGACTATCCCCACAATTCTATCACTGTCAAAGTGAACAGTAAAAATAGGAGACAAGATAATCAAATATTAAAGATCAATAAGTGTTCGCTCTGACACCATCTTACAAACTCTAAAATCATGATGTTGAGGTAGAAGATCTCAGGATATATAATCGAAATATCAAGTCTCGAATAGTCAATGGGATTATCCCCACAATTCTAACACTCTACCGTCACCAGGAGTGTGTAGAAAGTAGGAAGCACCAAAGCAGATCTGACGGCAGAGGCGGAAGATTAAGAACACTGCTCCCATCTCTCGAGCATCTGTTGGAACGTCTTTCTCTCGTTCCCTTCACAAATTTAAACAAGATTAAGCCGCAGTCTCGCAGATGCCGTAGCCCATGACCGAAAATAGGAGATGGGAGTGGAATCGTCAATCAAAGGCGGCGAAGCTGGCAAGGAGGAAGGCAAATGTGGAAATAAAAAAAATTTAGTTGACAGTCCTGCAACCGCAAGTTAATGGATGGGTCTCTGATCATTAAAAGTCATCTGGCCACATCGGAGTAATTATTAAAGGTGTTTGGTCAATAGATATTTCATTAAAGTCATTCTAATTATTAACTGGGCTCTAATTAATTTTCTTTTTTTAATCACCTTCTTCGAGCATATGCAAATTATGTGCTGTATACTGATGGGCATATACGGGGAATAATATATTGCTTGCAGTTCTCCGGCACAACAAAGAGTACTGCATGCAGCAGCATATCAAACAGTTCAAGTTACTGTGTTCACTTGTTCTTTGTTAAAACATTATACTTGCAAAAGTCTGGCATGCACACCATCCGCATGCATGACTGATCATATATAGTGTGCATGCATGACTGATCATGACCTTAAATGTAAGCGACTAAAAATATTAAAGTGTAAATGCACACTAGGTCCGTTTTAAGGAAATCACTTTACCACTAGGTCCGTTTTCAAAAACACCTTTTCATTAGTTCCGTTTTTTCAAAATATCGTCACACCCACTCCAATTTGAATTTGAAATGTAGTTTTTGCCCTTTGCACATTGAAGAAGGCGGCGGCCCTCTCGGCGGTAGTGCCCCCCCGCCGGCCCCCCTCCCCCGCAGCGACGCTCTCCCCCCGGCGGCGCTCCCCCCGCCCGCGGAACCCCCCCCCCGGCGAGGCTCCCCCGGCGGCGCTCCCCCCACCCGCGAAGCCCCCGGCGGCATTCCCCCCACCCGCGAACCGGGAACCCCCCGGCGATACTCTCTCCGGCGGCACTCCCCCGCCCGCGAATCCCCTCCCCCCGAACCGTGAAGGTCCCCCCGGCGATGCTCTCCCCCGGCGGTGTCCCCCCCGCACGTGAACCGCGAAGGCCCCCCCCCCCCCCGGCGATGCTTCCCCCGCCTGCGGAAGCCCCCCCGGCGCGGCTCCCCCCGCCCGCGAAGGCCCTCCCCCCGGCGGCGTTCCCCCCGCCCGAAGCGGAAGAAAGGCGAGAAAGGGACAAAGCGATTGAACTCGGGGGAGGGGGTAAAAGTGGGATTTGAAAATGACGGGACGAAGAAATGGACTGGGTGATAATGAAATTCAGTGTCAACATGCTAAACAGTAACGAAATGGGGTCAACGGAGTTTTTAGTAAAGTCATTTTCTTAAATGGACCTAAGAGTAATTTTCCCAATATTAAATATAACTTTTACCATGGAATATATAAAAGGATCGACATTATTTCTATACTTTTATCAGCTTTCGAAAAACCCTTTTATTTAGTTATTTAGTTTTGGTTAGAATCATCCTTTTGCTAATCGGAAAATTAATGACCAAGTTGGGCGGTCAAATAAAATGAAATCACAGAAAAATTTAAGCGGAATTAATCATGGTTACCTAACAAGATTTCATATGTAGGTTGCTTGATGTAAAAAGTAAGCACTCATCTGATTAAGTTATCTTAACAAAATATTTGTGCAATTATAAATGTATTCTCTACACTTAAAAACCAAACTACACCTATTATACCAAACTAAATCAAACTACCTCCCAAATCAAACCAAACCAAAGCATTTGATATGATACCCAGAAAAATATATAGTTGCATGCGAGGTAAATCTCCTTCATCGTCCGCGGAATTAAATAGACAGCGGTGATGTCTGCGGTACGTCGAGGTGTAACTGCTGAACCGAGAGGGTGAGTCGGCCAGGCTGCGCGGCAGGGCTTCAACACCAATCACGGGATCAGGCAAGGATCGATCAATCAATCGGTCTATATATGTATGTATATATATATATACACATACATACGCTCGTACGTGATTTCTGTCTAATTAATTGAACATGATCACACTCAGTGCTAGACATGATAGAATCGGAAAAAATGGAGAACTCAGAGAACTGAGATCAGTTACAGCTGAGACCGAGTTACGAGTCAGATTTGAACAGCCCAGCAACCACATTTAATCACAGCAACCACACGTTCATTGGTCGTCCTGATACCGGCGGCCGTCGGCGCCGCCGTCGTCGCCCACGAATCTCCTCCAGTACCAGTGGTTCCTCCACACCCGGTCGGTCATCTCGTCGATGGGCACCCCCTTGGTCTCCGGCAGCAGGAAGATGGTGAAGAAGAACATGACCACGATCCACGCCGCGAAGAAGAAGAAGATGCCGGCGCGCATGGTGCACAGCATGGAGAGGAAGGCCTGGGCGATGATGAAGGTGAAGAGCATGTTGGAGCTGACGGCGAAGGCGTAGCCGGCGGTCCTCGTCTCCAGGGGGAACGTCTCGCTGGGGATCAACCACCCGAGGGGCCCCCAGGACCAGGCGAAGCTCATTATGAACATGCAGATGAAGCAGACGACGGCTATGGACAGCCCCCTGTCCAGGGAGCCGGTGGCGTGCAGGTTCTTCATCAGGATCGCTCCGATGGCCGCCTGATGACATCATCATCATCATCGTCGTCGTGATTATTATTATTATTATTTACCTAAGGTTTGATTAATTCTTTTTTCTTGAAAATAATTCCTTTTAAAGAGAAAATTTTTTTTCCTCTCCCTGCTGCGCACCTGGGGAATGACCATCTGGACGCAGGCCTCCAGCAGTAGCGCCTTCCGCCCGACGCGGTCGACGAGGACGACGGAGACGACGGTGCAGGCGACGTTGATGGTTCCGACGATCAGGGAGGACATCAGGGAGGAGTCGTTGCCCAGGCCCATCGTCTGGAAGAGGACGGGGGCGTAGAACATGATGGCGTTGATGCCGGTGAACTGCTGGAAGACCTGCATGGCGATGGCGATCACCAGCTGCGGCCGGCTCCGGCGCTTCATCAGGTTCCGGAAGGGCCGCTTGACCTGCCGCGCCAGCTCGCAGGCCCGCACCAGCTCCTGGAACTCCTCGTCCACCCCCTCCACGCCTCTGATCTTCTTCAGCGTCGCCAGGCCCTCGTCCGTCTTCCGCCGCTCGACGAGGCTGGTGGGCGTCTCGGTTATCACCAGGGAGCCCAGGCAGAGGATCGCCGCCGGCACGCCGGCGAGGCCCAGCGACAGCCGCCACCCCGACGGGTGCATGTTGGACGTGAAGTAGTTGACCACGTTGGCGATGAGGATGCCGATCGTCACGTCCAGCTGGAACAGGATGTTCAGGGCTCCCCGGACGTGGACCGGCGCGATCTCCGACAGGAACAGGGGAACCGCCTGCACCGTCGACGGCGGCGCACGTTAACGAAACAGACGGCTGCGGTCACAACGTAAGAGCGATAATCTGGTCGAGCTGGCCGAGTGTTGGTTTGGCTGGGATTCTGTGTGATTTCTCACAAAATCTCCAAACCCAAAAAAAAGACTTTTATCTTATATATATATATATATCTATGTGTGTGTGTGCTTGTTTGGTATGGATAAATTTTGTGTCCAATATTTCTGGCAAAATCTCCAAATGAGAGTTTTGTTTTTTCTAACACTACTGTGTCTCTATCTCTCTTCACATTGCAAAATCTACTCTCTAGCTAGCTTTTATATTTGAAGGAAGCCGAGAAAAATTCGATGCATTTGATTGGGATTTCATGTTGCCCCAAAGATTGCTGACAGGATTAATCCCTCCCTTCCAATCCACCCCCACTTGACCTTCCAGAGATTTCATTTGGCACAGATTTTAATTGGAATTAGAGGAATGATTTCCAAGGCAACACTTAATTGAATGTACCAGATTTGTATGGGCTTCTGTGCAACTCAAGCAGAGAGAGTGAACAAAATTGAAATGGGAAGAGAGATTGGCACACGTAGAACGAACTTGTCTAAGAAATCTCTCAAATCTCGTAGATCGTACACATTTTTGGAGATTTTGGAAAAAATAAAATAAAATCTCTGATACGTACACAGCTCCTACCAAACGAACCTTTGAATTAATAAGTACGGAAGGAAAATTCTCATACATTTATTTAGTTTTTTTTTTTGAGTTGTAGTCATTGTTCTAACCAGCAATCTTTGCCTACGAATCCGAACCAAACACTACCTAGAAACAGATGAATCTAAGGAAGATATCAATCGTCGTGAAAATCGTACGAATCACATAAAATTATTGTTTGTATTTATAATGCTAGCTCCATCGATCGATCGATCCGACAAGTGAGAGAGATATTGTGTAGCTGCAGGCTACCTGGTTTGCAAACCCGACTCCGATGCCGAGGAGTATCCTTCCGATGATGAGCATGGCGAGGTCCTTGGCGAAGGCGTTGAGGAGGGCGCCCGCCAGGAAGAACACGGAGGCCAGCTGCATGGTGGGCTTCCGGCCGACGGAGTTGCAGGTCCTGGACGCGACGAAGCTGGCGACGAGCGCGGCGAGGTAGAGGGACGACGTGAAGAGCTGCAGCGTGTGGTTGTCGTACTTGCAGTAGTTGTTCTCCTTCACCTCGTGCTTCCTCTCGTACACCGCCGGGAAGAACTCCAGCAGGAAGTCGTCCATGGACGTCACTCCCCCTGCCGATCGCCGGCAAATCAAGAGGCGGCGTCACAGTCAGAATTAATTAGGAGAGATCGAGCCGGCCGGCGAGAGGAGAGGGATCGGTCGGCGAACGTTGCCGCTGTGTTCCGGACGCTTACCCGAGATCCCGATGTCGTAGCCGAACATGAGGCCGCCGGTGGCCGCCACCACGCCGCAGATGGCGACGTAGAACGTGATCTTGCCCTCGAACACCTTGGGCGGCCCGGAGCCGCCGCCGGACATAACGACGGCCGGCATGTTTGCTGCGTTATTCGGAGGATGTTGTTTCCCCGGCCGACGGAACCAAGATCGGGAAGAAGGGCAGATCAGATTCCTCGCCGGGGGGAGGGATCGGCCATTAATAAGGGGAGGGGGCGGACCAGACGCGGCGGTGCCACCCTGTACATGTTATCTTTAGGTTAAGAGAGAGAGAGAGACGAGAACGAGCAAGGCGGTCAACCGCCTTTCCTGTCCGCAGTCTCTCTGTCCGGAAGAGCGGATCAGGCTCCACCTGTGGGTCCCACCGCAACTGCATGGCCCCCCCTTCCGGATGACGACGACCGGAAGGGGTGTTGTAAACCGGTCGGATTAGATAAAGAAATCACAGGATTCAATTTTGATTTTAATAGAGGTTAGATTGTTTCGATTTCGATTTCGATAATTTTGAAATTATCATGTTTAGATTTTGATCCGATTCTAATCTTGTTATTGAAATTGAAATCGAATTCGATAATTTTCGATTCTGATGTTAAAAATTAATTCTTATTTAAGAATATATTAATAACTTAAATATAATTAATAAATCTGATAGATTTTTTGCATCGAACTTTTTATAATACTTCTATCCGATAGTTTCCTCCGATCTCTTCTCGTGTTAAATTGAATGTTGATGCAGCTACGGATAATCAAGCAAGGGCAGTTGGTATTTGAGTAAGAGAGATTCACAAAGATGAGTACTTGACCCTCAAATTTTGGAAACAGAAGCAATACTGGAAACCTGCTAGTGGAGTTCTACAATCTTTGGCCTTCTTTAGCAGAGAGTGATGTTTTAATGGTGGTGAATGCCATCAAGAATGAAGGTCCGGACATCTGGAAAGCCGAGGTAGTAGTGTTCATCACCACCTGTTGCCGAAGACGAATAACTTCTTCCCTTTCTGTTGTATACAGCCCTAGGGGCGCAAATAGGGCTGTTCATCTGCTTGCACTGTGGGCTCTATGGACGCATAGGGCTCAAGTGTGGCCGGGTTCTCTCTCTTCTGTCGGAGGATGTTTTAACTTGTGTTCTCACTGAAGTGTTGGATTAGTTTGTGTATTGGGTTGGGTTATGTACTGTTTTTATTTTATATAATATAATGTGTTGGTTGTATCATTGTATGGTGTCCAAAATAAAAGGATATCAAAAATGTTGTTGATGGTATGGTTTGATGGTGTATCCAAATAAAGCTTACCATATTATTGGTAACTATATATTCTTAACCAACTCTGTGCATATTTTTAAAAATAATACATATCTACCTTAAAATAAAATTTTATAATATCAAGAAAATCTTATGTTTTTTAAAAAATGGTGCATAATCTGCTCCAAAGATTCAACATGATTTGCAACCGAGAGTGTTAGAAACATGGAATCTGTATCAATATATAGCTTGTGTTTTTCTTCTTCTTACAATAGGAAAGAACTATTATCAGGGGTGAAGAAGGTCTTTCAAAACCAAACTGGATTATATTGGAGAAATTAAATTGTATGTATTATGTACATTTCTTGATGCCATGTGGCATATTGTGAGTTGTATGATGTATTAACAGTTCATATATATAAACACTGTGTTTCACATTGGTGAACACAGCCGAGCGCATTCTTGCTCAACAGAGTCCTCTGTTTCGCCCCATTCTTGCCTCCGTTCACATTTTCACTTGGTATCAGAGCATAGGGTTTCTATGACTTTTAATGGAGGCAGTTCTTCCGGAGCTTCGCAAGTGAATAGCGCGAGGATGAATGAAGCTCACGATCCTTTTTTTTTTGCATCCGTCTGACAATCCTTGTATAGTTCTTGTTTCTTCGCCGCTAGTTGGAGGAAACTTTCTCACGTGGAAGCGAGCAATGGTCATTGCTCTTTCGGCCAAGAACAAGCTGGGTTTCGTCGATGGTTCAATTTCTACACCGAGATCGGGTGATCCTTATTTTGATTTGTGGAAGAGAGTTAATAATATGGTATTGTCTTGGTTCTTTGAACTCGGTACACCAAGAATTGTTGCCGTCTGTTCTATATGCTGAGACGGCTAGCCAGGTTTGGAATGACTTACGGGAGAGGTTCTCGCCCTCAAATGGTCCGAGGATTTATTTTCTTGAGCAGTCCATTGCGACATTACGTCAAGGGAATGATCCTCTGACTAAATATTTTTCTGTCTTGAAAGGATATTGGGACGAGTTGGCTCAGTTTGAGCCAGAAATGCTGATTTCAATTCAGAATCGCAAATAGCTCATTCAATTTTTAATGGGTTTGAGTGATGTATTTTCGCATGTTCGGAGTCAAATCCTTCTTATGGATCCTTTACCGACTGTTGGGAGGGCTTATTCTCTCCTTCTTCAAGATGAAGCGCAACGGAATTTCTTTGCTGTTCCGGTTCATTCTGACAACCAAGCTATGGTGTCTGTTCAACAAGATGAACAAAACATGCTATCTAAGTCATATGACAGAAATAGAAAATCAAGATCTAAGGAAGTTTGTTCTCATTGCCAGATAATTGGGCATTCTAGAGAACAATGTTTTAAACTCATTGGATATCCGGCTAACTACAAGTTCACTCGGAGAAATTTTGACAGGAACAGTGGTCAGTCTACGCAAGTTCAGAATAAAGATGTTACTAATGCTGGGCATACGTTGTCTACTGAGCAATATGAACGCCTTGTTAAACTCTTAAAGAATGCTGATGTTATGGAGAATAGAGTAAATATGGCAGGTAATCATGTTGTTGATATTTTTTCTCCTTGGATTCTTGATTCGGGAGCTTCTACCCATATTACTCCTGATCCTAATTTTACAAGTCCAGCAGTGGGACATCAGCGTATTTTGTTACCAAATAATGCTTCTCTTTCAGTTGCTGGTGTTGGTTCTTTGAGTTTGACAAATGATATCAGATTGTCTAATGTTTTATGTGTGCCGGAATCCAAATACAATTTGTTGTCTGTCAAGCAATTGATACAGGATATGGACTGTTCGGTAACCTTTTACAGGAATCATTTTTTGATTCAGGAGCTACACTCCAAGAAGACGATTGGGCAGGGCCTTAGAAGTGGTGGTTTGTATTACTTCAAGCCTGAAAAAGAAGTGGTGTGTAGTCTTTCGAAGAGTGATGCGTTGGAGACTGAGCTGTGGCACAGAAGATTGGGTCATCTTTCAAATCATAGACTAGTTGCATTGAAAGATTTTTTACCTTATAAGTTTAGTTCCAATTTTAAATGTTCTGTTTGTCCACTTGGTAAACAAAGTCGTCTACCTTTTCATTCAAGTGTTAGTGTTACAGAATCTCCTTTTGAACTCTTGCATATTGATATATGGGGACCATATCGTGTACTTTCAAGAACAGGAGCTCGTTTCTTCATTACCATAGTTGATGATTTCACTAGATTTACCTGGGTATATTTGTTGAAGTACAAGTCACAAGTGCTGGATATCTTTACCAGTTTTGTTTCATACTCTTCTCGTCAGTTTAACATTCTTGTTAAGCGGATTAGAACTGATAATGGTTCTGAGTTTTTTTCCAATGAGTTTCAAAAATTTGTTAGGGAGCAAGGCATTGTGCATGAACACACATGTGTAGCTACTTCTCAACAAAATGGTGTTGTTGAGAGAAAACACAGACATATTTTAGATGTTGCAAGGAGTTTACGTTTTCAAGCTAATATGTCCAAAGAATTTTGGGGTGATTGTGTTCTTACTGCTGTTTTTTTGATAAATAGACAACCTTCAGTTTTTTTGAAAGGACAAGTTCCTTATGAGAAGCTGTTTCTTAAAATTCCAGATTATCAACGTTTAAAAGTTTTTGGTTGTTTATGCTTTGCGTCTACAACTCATTTGGAATTGGACAAGTTTAATCCTAGAAGCAAGAGATGTGTTTTTATTGGATATCCAGCTACTCAAAAGGCGTATAGATTATATGACTTGTCTAATGGTGAGGTGATAACCAGTAGAGATGTGGTTTTTTTTGAAGATGTGTTTCCATTTATTTCTGAAAAACAAAATTCAATTGGTGAAGATGAGGTCTTTCCGTTGGCTGTTGGTGATGATCAGTGTTCTCTTCATGATATTCCATCTTCTGCAATTTGTTCGGATCATGTTTCAACAGATTTTCATCCTGTTGATAATCAGCCCATAGGTTCAAACAGTGCTTCAAATTCTGATATTCTGCAACGAAGTATCTCTTAGAGCTAAGAAGGTCCCGGCATATTTGAAGGATTATCATACTACTTTTACAACACATTCTTCACAAGTTGCATATCCAATTCAAAAATTTCTAAATTATGACAGGTTTAGTAGTAACCATGTTGCTTTTCTTTCGTCATTGGATTCTTCGGTTGAGCCGGATGCTTATTCAGTTGCATCGAAAGTTCCTGAATGGAAACATGCTATGGATGTTGAAATTAAAGCTTTAGTTGATAATAATACATGGGAACTTGTTACATTGCCATTAGGAAAGAAAGCAATAGGGTGTAAATGGGTGTATAAGCTGAAGTTTAATCCTAATGGAACTATTTCAAGGCATAAAGCTAGGCTTGTTGCCAAGGGTTTTTCACAGACCGAAGGGGTCGATTATGGTGAGACTTTTGCACCCGTTGCAAAGCTAACAACTTTGCGGATTATGCTTTCTTTAGCTGCTGTTCATGGTTGGTGCTTAAGGCAGTTTGATGTTAACAACGCATTTCTGAATGGAGACTTGTTAGAAGAAGTATATATGAATGTTCCTCCAGGAGTTGTGGTTAAGGGGGAGAAAACTGTTTGTAGACTTAAGAAGTCTATATATGGGTTGAAGCAGGCGTCTAGGTCCTGGTTTCAGAAATTAACAAAAGTTATATGTGCAGCAGGTTTTGTTCAATCTGTGGTTGATTATTCTTTGTTCACGCGTACCAGAGGTAATGCTTTTACTGCCATTCTAGTGTATGTTGATGATATACTAGTTGGTGGAAATAGTTGTGAAGATATTGAATCTGTCAAAGAATTTCTATCTGCAAGTTTTCATATTAAATGTTTAAGAGTTCCAAAGTATTTTTTGGGACTTGAGATATCTCAATCTCGAGATGGTATTCACTTGAATCAGCGTAAATATGTTTTGGATATTTTATCACAAACTGGTTTGTTAGGTGCAAAACCATCTGCTACACCTCTGGAACAAAGGCATAGTTTACATGATACTACTTCAGCAGTCTTAGTTAATCCTTCGGCTTATAGAAGGTTGATAGGCAAACTTATTTACTTGACAGTTTCTCGGCCAGATATCACTTTTTCTGTCAATCTTCTGAGTCAGTTTATGCATGCTCCGCGAGAGGTGCATTGGCAGGCTGCTCTTAGAGTGGTTAAATTTCTCAAGGGATCTCCTGGTTATGGTTTGTTTTTTCCTTCAAATAATGATATTCGGTTGAGGGTGTTCACAGATGCTGATTGGGCCGCTTGTCCTTTAACTCGGAGGTCTGTCACTGGTTATATTTCTTTCTTGGGAACATCTCCAATTTCATGGAAAACAAAGAAACAATGTACAATTTCAAGGTCTACTGCTGAATCTGAGTATCGCTCTTTGGCAGTAGGGGTTTGTGAGGCTCAATGGCTTGCTTATCTTCTAAAATATTTTAAAGTTTCATGTGGAAAAGTTCAGTTTTTTTGTGACAATCAGTCAACTATACATATTTCATCAAATCCGGTTTTTCATGAGCGTACAAAGCATATTGAATTAGACTGTCATATAGTGCGGGAGAAGTTACAGAATGGTCTTATAGAATTGCATCATGTATCTACTACAGCACAGCTTGCAGATGTTTTCACAAAATCCTTGGGCGTTAATCAGTTTTTGAATATACAAGGCAAGCTGGTACAAAATGCTTTTGCTCCAGCTTGAGGGGGAGTATTGGAGAAATTAAATTGTATGTATTATGTACATTTCTTGATGCCACGTGGCATATTGTGAGTTGTATGATGTATTAACAGTTCATATATATAAACACTGTGTTTCACATGGTGAACACAGCCGAGCGTATTCTTGCTCAACAGAGTCCTCTGTTTCGCCCCATTCTTGCCTCCGTTCACATTTTCACTGATTAAATCGATCAAATTATTTAAGTTTAAATTCATAAAACTAAGACTGTATAACTAATAAAACAATATTAATATATATTTATAAGATAATACTGATTCATAACTAAACTGAGCGCGTGTGTAAAAAATAATTATCTTTATCATTCAATCAAAATTTAACTGATCAAATCAAACCAATTCGTTTTGAACCGGTCAGGTTTGTTGCGATTTGAGTACGTGGTTCAATTTTTTTTTTAAAAAAAGAAAGAAAATAAAATGGAACAAAATCGATCGGAAGATACACACACATCCCCGGCCGTCCACCACAACATAAAAAATGGACACGTAAATCGAGGAAAAGGTGTAGCTATATTTTATGGGATTGTTGGTTAACACAAGAGTTTTTATATATTTTTATGATAAAAAATTATGTTAAAATTAAGACAAAATAGTTAAAAATATGCCATCCTCGTGTTTACCAGGGACACGACAACAGAAGGAACGGAAGCACAGACAATTTTAGCAAGTGAGATACCAAAGGTAGAGAAAAAGAAAGTCCCTTATTTTTATCAAATACATTTTTGATAAGCATTTAAATATTATTTTAATAAACTTTATTTTGAAATATTTATTTTTTAAAATGTGCAACCACAATTTTTTCGTATGATCCTTAAAAGGCCTATAAACCCACGACGCACATCTTTCTTATGTGACACTTCGTTAATTACTCAAAAAAAAAAGAAGAACACGTGGTTAATTGGCCCGACTTATACAAGGGCGATGACGGATTGCACGCAGGGATGTAAACGGAGTGTGATGATACTAAATTTTGATTTGATTCCGATAAAAATTAAGGGGTTTAGAAATTATTTTTTGTATCATATAAACTATTAGAATCGAAATCGAATATTTCGATAATTTATCGGAATCGGAATCGAAATCAAGTGATTTAAAATAATAAATAAATATAACTAAAAATAATCAAAATAAAGTCAAATAAATCATGAAATATAATATATAAATTAATAAAAATAAAGGTTTAAAATATTATATCAAAAATTATTAATTATATATAAATTATTAATATATTTTTGAATAAAAACTAATATTTAATATCGGAATCGAAAATTATCGGATTCGATTCTGATTTTTATAACGGAATCGGAATTGAATCGAAATCGAAACATGATAATTCTGAAATTATTGAAATCAGAATCGGAACATTTTATCCCTTATCAGAATCGAAATCGAATCCTGTGATTTCGCTATCGAATCCGACCCGTTTACACCCCTAGTTGCACGTGTAGGTCGGGACGGTGATTGACCCGACTGGTCACGTGGTCAAGTGCACAGGTAGACAGGTCACGTGCCGACACGAACTAAGAATCTAACCCACTCAGAGACCGTACAGGTAGAGGTCTAGAAAAGTGGTACAATGCTCGGTCAGGAATTATTTATTCAAGACGAGTTCGAGTTTAAACTCGAGTTTTAGGCACATAAATTGGCCATACCATAGGGAACATGACTGCACCTAATGTTGGGCAAGTGATTTGCTCCTGCTAATAACTTGACATTTGGAGGATTAAGCAAAACTAAGAGAGGGTGTTAAACACAAATGTAGGTGTTACAGACAGAAATTGATGAGGATGCCCATGGGTGGCAGATAGAAGAATTATATATATATATATATAATGACCTAATCACTACTTCATCACAGAATATTTTAAATTTATCGAATTATATATATATATAATGACCTAATCACTACTTCAACACAGAAGAATAGTACAACTCGAACTTGGACTTGACTAGGGTGGCATTTAATTTGTTTATGGTTTGAAAAAAAAAACATTCAAAATATCTTGACCGATTATGATCACAATTCAAGTTAAAATATTGATACAGCAAGCAACATATATATTGATTCCTATCTAAAACCTCATTCATTCGATAATTTTAATTATGGGTAGATTTTATTTTTCTGGCACGCGATGCATATATGCATGCATTAATATTTGATATCACGGAGCATATATATGAATGCCCCGCCCCGTTCAGTGTGCATGCATTAATCATTCAAGAATTTTCAGTATCCCGTTGAGTCGACCATCTGAATCTCAAAACGAGGTTTTTTTCTTTTTTCTTTTTGTAGCTAACTCTGATTTTTCTACACCATCCCGCGCCCTCCTGTTGTTATCTGTTTTTAGTTCTAGACTAGTTTTTGGCGTGCCGTAAACAATTTGATTTCGCTCAAAACCCGTTCATTACGATAAATACGTGCGTGCTACTTAATGCCCTGTTTGGTAACACTATTAGACATCCCTATCACTATTAATTTTAAAATTAATATTGTTGATAATCACCTCAAGGTGTTTGGTTAATAGTATCGATTTTAAAATTTGTAGTGCAAACAACACATGTTGTATAATATAAGTGTCAACTTGTATCAATTTTGATATCGATACTCTATCTTCTCAAAATATCAATATCAATATTAATATAGTATCATTTTTGATACTCTAACCAAACAGGCCATAAGAAAGAACCACTTTGATCAAGGGTGGGTGCTCGAAAAAACACAGTATTAATTTTGATATCAATATTATACGTCCATCAATATTAAATACAGTGAACATAAAATACGACCGAAAATTATACACGTACGAGTACTACCCAACGTCGACATATATATATAGAGAGAGAGGGGGAGAGCCTAATATCACCACAACGCACGCAGGGGATAAATAGATAATCTATATTTCATATGGACCGTACACTGACTGGGGACGTTGCATGCACATGTACGGACGGCCGTGGACCCAGTCGGATGCGAAACGTGTTCGGCCCATTAACAACAGAGGATCGGATGATGGACCCAGCTAGCGAGAGTGACGGTGTCGGATCCGTTCGGCCGCTCTGGAACCCGAAAAGGACGGTCCATCCAGACAGACCGCCGCACCGCATACAAGGAAGAAGGACGCCGGGATCAGCGGGCCCGAACATGGAAACATGGCGATTATTGTCTAAAAGAATGATTACAGTCGTTTATGAGTTACTGTTTTGATTCTTTTCAAAAAGCAAAAAATATATATAAGCATGTTCGGAGACGTGAATACATTCACGAGAGAGCTGCGACAGACAGTTACTCGTAAGTGACTGTAATTTCTCTCTCGAACAATCACCCGAGGTGAATCGCACTCCACGTGGTGCGGCATGTCGACGAAGATAAATCCTTTCGATTCGACGGATCCATCCGCTTCCGGGTCTGGATCCACGAAGCGGGGTTTCTTCCGAATCCAAACACCATCGGATGCGCCAACGCTAGCGTCGGCCACCTTGTTGTCAAAATCATGGTCAACAGAGTGTGTTTGGTTGCACAATAATTTATTATATATTTTTATGATAAAATATTATGTCGAAATAAAAATGTGAACGTACTAATCAAATGACATAAGATTATCGTATACGAAAGAATGTGACGACGACAAAAAAAAAAGAGTAACGGTCATGTATGACTAAACAAAGTGGGGGAGGGGGCCACGAGATGAAAAAAAGTGATGAGACTCCCCTTTTTGTCTAGGAAAGTAATTATTTTAGAAACATAAAAATTTTCATGGTCGTCAAACATCTCTTTTGACAAATTTTATTATAAAAATATAAAATTATAACGAAAACACGTTTTCCCGTGCAACCAAACATCCCATAAAACTCTACTAAATAACCACGACAGTGGTTCCATGAAAAGGAATTTTATTTCCGGTGTGCTTAATTTCACTTAAAAAAAATTACATGATCCACAACCACAAGTTTTGTCATCTTATCTTATTGCATGTCTTGGCTTTAATTATCTTAGATTTTATTTTAACGTGAAAAATTATTATTAAGGAGCCTAAAATTTATTTTGTCAAATGATTAAGTTTGAGCAAACAAACAAAAAGGATTTATTAAGGGGTACGTAGAACTCAAAAGGACGTTTGTTTGACTCGATAAGTTCACGAGTAACAGCATTTAACTTCTCGATTAAATATTTATTTAAAAATAAAATTATGAATATTAATAACAATACAATATTGTTTGGATATACAAAATAAGTTAAAGTAAAATTCTTTTAAGCTTGAACTTGGATTCAACTTCGTAAACAAGCTCAAATTCAGATTTTGCAGAAAAATTTAGATCGTGTACGAACCTTATAAAAGAGTTCATTTTGAGTTTGACTTAAATTTGAGTTGAATTATTCGAATTCAGCTCAAACAGTCGAACTTGACCGAATTAAATAATAAGTCAAGTCTTTTTAAAAGGAAAAAGTCGAATCGACCAACCCGTAAAGGCAGGCTTGAGTGGGAGAAACTGAAATAAAGATAAGGAGGGGAAGAACTATAAGAGGAGAGTCTGGATGGCGTCCGGCACCTGACGGAGGGGAAACTTTATCCTTCCTATGGCCTTAATTAGATGCCCGAGGAGGAATTAATTAATATTGTCTCACGAGAGCCAACATATATACCTCCGGCCGATCGGGTGACTTCTTCTTCTTTCTTGTTTTTTTTTTTTTTGAGTTATTAAATATAAAGGTTATTAGTAACACGTACGCACAAGAGATTGGTAACGAAAAGAATAAAAAAAAAAAAACAGAAGCCACGTACGTACGTGATCTTATTTACAAGAGAGAGGGCCCTTCGGTTGGCCCTGCCAATTTGCACCGGCTGGCCTTTGAGGGCAACGGCATGGTTGGCTACCCGACTCTAGCTACTATGTCGGATTTCGATTTTGTCCGTTTTCGATTTCGATAGAAGTTGATATGCGTCCTGCTCCTCCTGATAATTTTGAAATCATTATGTTGTTCCGATGTCGATTCCACCGTGAAAATCGGGGTCGAATCCGATAATCTTGAAATTACATATTATATATTAATCTTTATTCGAAATTGGATTGATACTTAAACATATAATTATTACTCAGGTGTTGTATGATTCCCTTGAGACATTATTTTTATCATTTTATTGTTTTACGCATCATAATATTAATTTTACGATATTGTAGATCAACTGGAATTCATTAATTAGGATCCCCGGCCTTCACACCTCCGGTAGTGTAATTTGCTTGCACTCCTGATCTCGACGAAGCTTCCTTCTGCATGCTCGGTCGGGCAGCGGCGTCCTTCCGCCAGTCGCTCCGCGGTTCCCGCCGGCGGCCGACCTTCAAACGCGTTTCGGAGGAACGCATGCATGTTGAACTCTCTCTCTCTCTCTCTCTCGCTCTCTTCCCTGCATCTCTGGCTAGTATATATATAATAATGAGTACCGACTGATCACTGATCGTCCCCCAGTGCCGCACCGCCGAGGAAGATGAAAGCTGCGACGACACCCCTCTCTCTTCTTCTTCTTCTTCTGCTTCTGCTCCTCGTCCCTCCTCTCTTGCTCTCTTCTCACGCGGCGAATTAACCTTCGGGCCCTTGACGGTATGTATATATGTGTGCTCTGCTGAGCTTTTTTGAATATATACGCTCTTCCCCGCTCTTCCGTGTATCTATTATATGAGCTCGATCCATCGCCCGGTTCAGTCTGCTCATCGGATATGGGTTGCTATAGATATATATATATATATATGGCTGTTTTAATTCCGGTTTTAATT
This sequence comes from Cryptocoryne crispatula var. balansae, assembly GCA_036172225.1. Taxonomy (NCBI): domain Eukaryota; kingdom Viridiplantae; phylum Streptophyta; class Magnoliopsida; order Alismatales; family Araceae; genus Cryptocoryne; species Cryptocoryne crispatula. Next base: position 33,079,727 of record CM069931.1, read on the forward strand.
TCCGACGTTGATATATATATATATAATCCAGTTTGGATCACCTCAAATTGCGGATGAAGGTAATAGGCTCAAATGGTCACTTGATTGCGGCAGTAAATTAATAAGACGTAAGTAATAATTCAACTCATTTCGATAGCAAATTACTGAAATGTCAGTAATGGTTCGATTTTTTTTTCAACAGTGAGTGAGCGCGAGTTAGTTAGTTGTTGCTGAATCGTTACTGAGGTTTTACTAATTCGTCATTCAATTTAATACAACTCGTTATTGATAGATAACGAGATAGAAAGACGTCGATAACAGTTCAGCCTTTTTTGCCACTAAATTGTTACCAAACAGTTATTTAAGTGACCTAAAGTCTTAGATCGTTTTGTATTGAAGATTGAGACTATTCGTTTCTTTTTCTTTTTGGTCATTTACCGAACGGCCAAATCCCGTGCAGTGCAATGTGACGATCGATGAGGGATTAAGTCCCATTACTCGATCCCCACCGGATACCCTCCCTCCAGAGGAAGGTTGGACACAGCAGCTCTCGAACCCATGCCCTCTACCCGGAGAGCAAGGGATGATGTCAACCGAGCGACGGTCCATGGACAAACCGCTTATTTATTCTTCGGATTATTCGAGATTAAGACTTGGGAGAATTATCACCCACTCCATTTAACAAAAATGAGTTTACCAAAAACTCCATTGACCAAAATTTCATCCTATTTAATCTATTGACTCCCATTTCACGTACCACCCACTCCACTGACCATGGCAAATTCCTATTTTACCCTCAGAAATAACCAGATAACGTAATGCCAATGGAATTTTAATCATGATACTTTACATTCAGAATACAATAGTATTTTATTGTTAAAATATTTATATAATTACCATGATATACTAAATAAATTACCCTTAATATTTTATAGTTAAAAATTATATTAAATATAATTTAATAAATAAAATTTTAATTATAATATTTTTAATCTAGATAAAAATATCATGCAGTTAAAATAAAATATGCTTAACTTGATAAATTAATATTTTTTATAAAATTTAAATTTGATACAAATAAGATGTGATAATTTATCGTCTTAACTACAACAATAATTTATATTTATAAATTAAATTATTTAACATGATGTGATGAATAACATGATATTTGATAATTTATATCGTATTTAAATTTCGATACGAATAAAATATGATAATTTTTTATTTTAAACAGAACAATATTTTGCGGTCATAAATCAGATGAAAATTATAAAATAATTCTAAAAGTTGAAAATAAAATTGAAGATTCTAATCGACTATTAAATTTGAAATTTCTCAAAATCTAATATTAAGAGGAAATACTAGTACTTTGTTTAAAATGAAAAGGTAAGAAAGATATTTTCATTGAAAAAATTGGAGTGGAAGTGACGATATTTTGGAAAAAAAACGGATCGGTGTTTTTGAAGAGAGACCTAGTGGTAAAGTGGTTCCCGACGTAGTGTGCATTTTGCCTTGGAGAATTTGGGTTTGAACAACCTTCCGCGGCAGCAGGGTTCATCGGCGGCAATGGCAACTTCGAGGAGGGCCCCAGCCCCCCCCAGGGAACCTCAACAAGACCGTCATCCTCGGCAGGCACTCCCTCCTCCCTCCCCCGGTGGACCGTCCGCGGCCTCGTTCAGTACGTCTCCGGCGGGATGTTCTTCCCGGTGCGCCTCCGTCTCCCAGACCGTGCCGGTCAGGCCGGGCTCCCTCTACTCCCTCACCTTCGGCGCCTCCAGGACGTGCGCGCGGGCGGAGGTGCTCCGGGTCTCCGTCGCCGCCCCCCATCGTCGGATCTCCGGCGACCTGGGCCTGCAGACCCTGTACGCCGGCGACACCTACGCCTGGGCCTTCCACGCGGCGACAACCCAGGCGGCGGTCACGTTCCACAACCCCGCAAGGCAGCAGGAGGAGGAGGACCACCCCCGCCTGCGGCCCCCTCCTGGACGCCGTCGCCATCAAGGAGCTCCGTCCGCCCAAGCCCGCCGGGTCAGGTATATACAAACACACAGCTCCATCGCCCCGTGCAACAACTAATGTGATGGATCACAGCCGCCGCCGATAAGCCCCCTCTTGATCATCATCCCCGTCGCAGCCGAGCTGGTGAAGAACGGCGGGTTCGAGGAGGGGCCGCACGTCTTCCGGAACGCCTCGCACGGCGTCCTCCTCCCCCCGAAGCAGCTCGACTCGGCGTCCCCGGCTGGGTCGTGGAGTCCCTCAAGGCGGTCAGGTACGTCGACGCCGCCCACCTCCACGTCCCCCGCGGCGGGGCGGCGGTGGAGCTCGTGGCCGGCCGGGAGAGCGCCATCGCGCAGGTCGTCGAGACGGTGCCGGGCAAGCGCTACACCCTCTCCTTCGTCGTCGCCGATGCCCGGAACGGCTGCCGCGGGTCGATGATGGTGGAGGCCTTCGCCGCCGGGGAGGCGCGCGCGCTCCGGGTGCCCTTCCGGTCGGCCGGAAAGGGAAGATCCAGGGCGGCTTCCTTGACGTTCACGGCCACGGCGGCGAGGACGAGGATCGCCTTCTTCAGCTCCTACTACCACACCAAGGTCTCCGACCCGGTCTCGCTCTGCGGACCCGTCCAGCTTGATGCAGTCAGCATCCTCCGCCCTCTTGTTTGAAGCTGTGTGTGATCTCCTCCATGGAAGGCACCTGTCGCTGCTCTACTTAATAAATAATGTTCTCGAGAAGAAAGTACCCTGCTCAACTCAACTGATCACCTCCGGTTCTTTCTTTCTTTCAAAAAAAAAAAACTCCGGCTTTCGTTTCAATTTATTTAAATTTGACGATACGAACATTTCTTTCCCGAGGAAAAAAACAGATTAAAATCTGGGTGTTTATTTTTATATGTCATTGTTCATTCTTCACCAGATTATGAAGCATCGAAGTGGAACTAATATGGTGGTTTGGTTTCACAGTGATTTTCTATACACTTGTGATAGAACATTACATTAAAAATAATATCTAACATTGACAATGGCATAAAATTATCATGTTTGAGAAGATACGAAAAGAAAAAGAGTGGGGACTCGTATATAACTAAAAAAGGTGGGGGAGTCCCAAACAACAAAAAACAAGATCACATCTTGTTTTTAGCCCAAGAAGAAATTCTTTTTAAAAGCATTTTTTTGTAATGATTTTCAAGCACTTTTAAATGTTAAACATAATTTTGTAATAAACACTCAATTTATCATGCAAGCAAGCATCCATAAGTTAAAAAAAAAATTGGGCAATTTATTATGGGGTACTCTGTAGGTACATGCTATCACGCCTTCATCCATCAGAGCAGTGGAGTGAGTGAAGCAACACTACAGGTGAAAAGCTTTACGACGCCCATCCATCCAAAACCAAAGTCTCAAGGCAGTACATCAGGGAACACGGGAACAATGAGAAAATGAACACACACACATAAATAAAAGGCCGCATACTTACAGACAAATATAGCCCTCTACGAAATTTCACTGTGGTAAATTTACCGAGTTTTGAATGTAATAGGAAATTCTGACGCATTTACATGAAGTCGACATCGTCCAAGGCATCATAGGAGTCCGGGACAAAATCATCACCTGGCTTACCAACTTGAAGCTGTTTCTTCTTTGCACCTGTCAGCACCAATAACCAGGAAGATCAGAGGAAATGAGCACACGGAAATGGAGATAGTCGAAAAAAAAGCTAAACATGATGATACCTGGTTTTCTCTTTCCAGCGGTGGCTTCTTTTTCTGCCTTCAGTTTTTCGTTTACAACGGCTGTGATAGAAGATGCAAGCTCTTTAGCATCAGCTGCCTTCATGTTGGTCATTGATAACCGCGCAACTGCTTTAATAAGGCCTATGTAATGGAAGCTTTTCTGAAGCACCGAAGGGACATCGTGTATAGGTTAGATGTGCAAAAAGGAAGGTTTCAGCCCGGAACATAATTTGCATAGGAAAGATGAGCGTACATCATACGAAAGAAGTTTATGAGAAATCATTGTTGCATAATCCAAGAAGTCGCTTTCCGACTTTGGAATGAAGTTATCCAAAGTCTTCTCATCACCTCTTTTGCCAAACAGTTCTGTGGTGGACTTGTAGTCTGCTTCTTCCACAAGCCTGCAACAGTCCAAGAACTGCTAACATCAAATTTTATCAGCATAAAGGATAAATACTACTAAACAAAATCTCTGACATCACCACCTTTGCTGGCGCAGTTTCTCAGCTAGGGGGTCCGCAAGGGCTTCATCTGCTACTGCAGCCTTTTTGGCTTCACTTGCTTTACCTTCAGTCACTTTGGATTTCTTACCGCCAACTTGGCCACTGGGTTTTGCAACTGTCTTTTCAGCAGACTGATGTGCTTTGGCTGCCTGAAAACAAAATAAATATTATTCACATGCAAAAAAACATCTCTACAGAAGATAATTCAGAATTACTTTCAATGATATTGCTGGTATATTCGTTCCTTGATCAATGAGAAATAGTTTGGTCTCAAAAAAATAAGTAGATAAAATTCTGTCACAATCTCCCACTTCAGAAGTAGATAAAAAAAATGCCCACAGATGCATCTTTGCGGCAAAAGTCTGCAAACAACATGCATATTAAAACCACCAACAATCCATCTAGCATAAAGCATCGAACCCCACATCTGTCCTACGTTCATGCACGGTTATACACATACCCCGGGAGGCTGATACACAGTAACAAAACGTTGCATGTTTGAAAGTCGACAATTTTTTAGTCCCATTCAACAAATTGAGGTAACAATTAAAAACTACATATGCTTGTGCTGTTTCAGCCAGTGTTCACTCGCATAGAATTAATATGATGTGACATGACTTCCAGGACCGGATTGATACAATACTTGCTTAACTTGCTCCATTGAGCGTGGTACAGGAGTGAAAAGGGATTCCAAAATGGCAATCAAATGATAACATAAGAAACTAGAGCAGTAAATGTTGGGAAGACAGAAACGAAGTGTGAACGATAGAAAGCTTAATAAGCCCGGGAAAAAGTAAGCACGCATAATAGAGCATAAAAATAGACATCACGGCATCTGTAAACCAAAGGTATAAGCAAATATAATGATGCGTAACTCCCAAACCTGTTACAACCGGTCATCCAATTAAAGTATGAACACACATTAAATGATGCAAACAAAAAAGATGTATTACCATATGACCTTTTTAATAGGATGTTACACTAAAAGATATGTAGATAGTTTGTTGACTAATCGCCCCTAATTTTTTTTTTTGTATATTTTCATTTTCATGAGGGGAGTTTTGTGAATGACATTATTTTATTGAATGTGATTAAGAGCATGTGAGCAAAGAAAAGAATTTAAATTTATGTTGACTCTTTATAAAGCCCTACTGAATTGATTCTTTTATTCTAAGAATTGCACTTTACCTGTTTGCATTTGTCCTTTGCATGCTTACTTTTAACTTACATTCCCTTGAGAGGTTTTTGAAGGTCTTTTCTTGCACTGCTATACTTGTCATTTGATTACTTGTTAAAAATAGAAGATGCAAATTGAAATCTTAAAGATGAAATTTCTAAAATAAATATGCATCTAGATCAAACTTAATACGCATATATAGAACAAGATTAACATATATGGGTGTAATTTTCAAACTAAATCATAACATACTATTTTTTTTTCTTTCAGTAAAAAAGTACAAAATGGATGTCAGGAGTTTAGATGGCTAAAAAAGAACAGGATAGGCCCGTGCTATTTACAGGACCCTAGTCTTCGGGTATCCAACGTAATAACTAACGACAAGCAAAGGATGAATAAGAACCTCTAAAGCATCTTCATCTTCCCAGGACTCCTTTACATCTTTTTCTTCTACATCCTCATCGTCCCACAAACCTTTTGGTTGCTCCTTCCTAACGGTAACAGGTGCTGGCTCAAAATCCTCAGATTCTGTAAAAAAAATATGAGATCATTATTTGAAAACCAAAATAAACATAATTTCTCTCAAAGCATATTGAGACAATCAGAAATGTAATAAGTAGCATGCACAATCCCATATGATTTTGAGATGAACCAATTTCACAGAGAAATGAATATCTAAGAAAAAAATTGGCAGAGTTTTAACTTTAAAATGTCTGAGAACCTTATGTTAGGATTATGCATTTACAGATTAAATATTGTGCTGTAAAGGATGAATTAAAGAAACACAAAAGCTCTGACATCATTCTAATACTTTCATGATGAATCAAGAATGTACTGGAAGAAACTGACAGAAGTATACATAAAGCTTTTTCTTGTTATCTGTCTTGACATAGGGTTACCTTGCCATATGACATGGTAATCGGCATGGAATAATTGAGATTGGGTAGACTGCAGAGTGCAGACACAATGTCTAATCAAGACCAAACAGGATACCCGAAGGGTTCCATGCATAGTTAACAACAAAGGACACGAGTGACAAATGACCTCCAAAAAAAGATTAGAGGAATTCAAGCAAAAGCATTGATTTCATTTAAGATAGTAGGAAGTATGTATCTAAACCATGCTTAAGCACAATTTTAAAAATCTAACAAATGGTAGTTACAAGTGACATTTGATCTAAATTTTTTAAGTATGCAATGTGTACTAATTTCAAAAAAGACATCGGTATAAATTTTCTACAGCATTTTCATTTCAGGGTCTTTTAACCCCCGCACCGATATTTCAAAAAATGCATAAATTACGTATACCAAATGAGTTCCCCACTTGCAGGGGTGTTCCCCTGAAACTAAGGTTTCAGGTAAAATAAATAAATTAAGGGTAAGATTATAATTTATACTCTGTAACATAATTTGATAATTAAAACAAATGATTCATTAATATCCCCTGATATAAACAATGCACAGTGGCCTGCTATCTGTATGAATGCTAGTTTTATTTTAATTAAATAAACTCCTCCTTTGTTTTCTTCCCTGATTTTAAAATGAAATGGACTGGTGGTGCATCCATATGCATATAATTAGGTAAATATTTATTTATTGTTCTTAACAATCATCTTGTTTACACAGCTATGCCTAGTCAGTAAGGGCCTGTTTGCCAATAGTGTCCATGATATCATATAACTGCAGATTTTCTTGTGGACATTTTGTTACTTTTTTCGAAAACTTGCAGAAATTTCACATTCTTTCACATCCCTTTAGATCCGTTGACTCAATTGATTTGGTCTGGGCCAGGTTACCAGTCCTGTAATACTTGTAGAATCCAGAAAACATATAACAAGTTCTTTTTATTATAATATTTAAAACAGCTAGATTTGTAAATAGAATATCATTAACCATTTTGTCAGGACATTCTTTCCTTCAAAACAAGAATATAAGCTTATGGTAAAACCTGGTAAATAGCAACTAAAGATGTTAACTAAACAAAAGCATATCTTTAAAAGTATGCACTAAAATGTACAAAATAAATTAGAAGGCTCTCCTGCATGATCAGCAAAGTGCATTACCCCAATCATCCATCTTCTATTTCCAGCTATGGCTGTCACCAAGAATCTTCAATTTGTTCTTTGCAGAAATTGATTGCTCGTGATGCTAAAAATTTTATTTGAATATTAAAATAACTAGACAAAGTAAAGATTTCTGCAACTGCCAGAGTGGCTCCATGTAACTCAGAAAGAAAAGGCCAAGCAGATATTCAAGAAAATTTACATCTTCTATCATGGAGAGACAAGAATACAACAGCAAAGTGATATAATATAACCATTATGAATGAAAAAAACTAAATGAAAGTGAAGCGCAACTTATAACTTTACTTGATAGTTAGTACATTCAATGCTCCGAACAGCGGTAGAACAAAATCTGATAATGGCAATAGTACCTGTTATCTGAAGATTCTGAACCAAAGAATGAAAGGATAAAAAGAATGTCATTGATCCTTTGATTAAGCATTATGAGTAGTACATAGAAACAAATTTTATAGAGTAGCAGTTTTCTCAGTCTTTGAGTTTCACCAAAGAACTGTCATCAGATGCTCTCTGTTTTTCGTTGGTCAACACTTCTGAACTAACAAGAAGTTTGCTTTCTCAGAAACGTGAACATCTCACTTTGGCATCTTCCAAAAGTAACCCAGAGAATGATAACTATCTATGCAACTCATTTTTAAATATAACAAGAATCACTTCTCACCCTTGACGCTACATAATGACCATAGGAGGGATGGAAGAGCCAAGCACCACAATCCTGGTCAAAGCAGCCTACATGAGAAGAACTCAACTTTTTTTTATTTCTGACCTATGTTATCCGATGTGTGAGGCGCCTGAGGCAAGGCACCTGAGGCAGGCACCTAAGGCATTTATTATTATTTGATTATTTTTATTTCAATAATACATATATCTAATATAAATAGTTAAAATAAATCTAAAAAATACTTGTAAAATTAAAATAAATGTGTCACTTTAATAACTATGTATTGTAGCCATAAACAAATAAAGTTATAACGACAAAAAAAAACTAATAGGGGCGGTTAAGTTAAAAAACAGATCCGGTCTTACCGGATCCATTTGGCTTAGGTGAGAGAGGCGTTTCCGAGCGAGACAAGGCATTCTGTTAGTGCCTCGCCTCGCCTCACCACCTAGGCAATTGAGGCAAACGCCTTTGACAACATAGCTTCTGAAAGGACCAGGTCTATTAATAATCTCACTAAAAATCTTCTGTATCATTTGAATGATGCCAAAATGTAAGAAAAAGTGCTTTCACTTATTATTTACAGCCAAATATGCTCCATAATACATACTTACCAAGGTTGCTTCCTTTGGCCAAAAAATTCAATCAGCTGTAGGCAGTCTGTTCAAGCCAACTTACATGCAAATATTTAAATCTTAAAGGGCCACCACTTATTCCAGAAGTTATAATACCAACTCACTGAAGAACCCTCGTAGGTAAAACACTTTATAGCTGCTCAAACTGAGAAAATCACACACTTAGCAACATCTCGTCTTCCCGTAATGCAATTCCCCAGTAGCATACAATTTTATGGTGCTTTTATGATGCACTAGAAAGATGCAGAAGGCTCATATATGGGAGACACGAAAAAACTTTTAAGAATCCCTGCACAATTTTATGCTCTTGCTACCTATCCTTCTAATCACTATATCTACATTTCTCAAACCCTAACTGCCATAAGTTCCTCTCTTCACATTTTTTTAATATGACCAAAATATTTTTTATACTTTTACTTTTCTTGAGAATCTCTGTTGAGACCAAGACGAAACCTCTCCATAGGCGTGCAAATTGGTTTCTGGTAGTGGGATCAACTGTTTACAATTACATACTAATAAAAATTAGGCATCCAATTTTAATTCCAATTAAATCAGAAACATTATGTTCTGATTACATTCCATTGTCTATCCACCTTAAAATTTTATTTGTATTATTTTTATCACTTATGTGTCATAATATTTACAAATTACTTTTTTTTACCTTATTGTAACACTAATTCTGGATGATGTATACAAATTTATCAAAACCAAAACATTGGTCCTAATTTTGATCATGATATGCAACCAAAATAACTGATTCTGATAACATCTGATAACATATAAGATGCATTTATGAGTTCTGATCACATTAGTTGTTATCAACATTGAATCAGAATTTTGAAATGTCGGATTCCATTTCACCGCTATCTCTTGATGTTCTTGATAAAAGAGGAGGGGAATTGCTGATACCAAGTCCATGATCTTCTGACAGTTGTGCAAAGGTGAAATATTATTCTTTTGAAGTGCATTCAAATTCTCAATTGATAAATAGAAGGTTACATGACTTAAATTCCTTCCCTTGCATCATCGGACGCTCCATAATTTGAGAGGAAAAGATATGTGACTTGTGGTGGCTGAAAGATTAGTAGCAGAAAGCGTTTCTCCTCAGCAGATAGTTAGTAGTAAAAAGCTCAAAACCTTTAACAGGTGGTCAATATAAGTTTCCTTCCCTCCCCTTCCCAAAATTCTATATTCATTGACTCCCTGTAATTTCCGTCAGCCAACCTGGCTGCTACTATTCAGCTTTTAACACTTAATTACCCGCTCGAGACCCATTTGATTCCGGCTTAACTATGGGGTAATCCCCGTTTATCCCCGATTCCCCATTACCAAAAGGGGCCAGCACGCCCAAGTGAACATCAGCATGTATATTTCAATGAACAATATGGTATCCGTAAGATTCCAGCTAACTTAAACAAGACACATAAACCCAACTAATATGCGATAAAAAGGTCAGGTTCCTCCTCTGTATGTTAGGTACTGATGACTGCTACTCTTTTGTTTTAATTTACAGAGCTTTGATTGCGGAATAAATGCCATATGCAATTACAAGAGTGAATAAAAAACCCCAAACATAGTGCTATTCTATACCAGCCGGAGGCGAACGATGCGGGTTAGCCGGAGAGGAGGGCACCGCCCTTCTGCCAGAGGAATCAGGAAGCTTTCGGAGTGGCGTAAGCGAGCTCGAAGCGATCGGAGGGGGGGGGGCTGTTTCAGCCGTCGATGGATCCGCCGACGAAAGCGTCGGGGAAGAAGTAGCAACAAATACGGTACGCCGGGGAGGATCAGCGCTCGGTATGGACGAGGATCACGCGCGGTCGCGTTTGAGGTGCCCGCGGCGGCGCTGAGTCAGCCCTAGCAACGCACACCGGAAGCGGAGGGAAAGCTCGTCGGCAGGTGCACAAACTCCAAAGGCGGGGGTTTAAGACGATATATAATACATACATTTTTTACACCCGTGAGACAGCAAATTGGGTAAACAGAACAGAGATATATGTATACATCTAATCGCTGTCAAAATATATCGATCATTTAAATTTTAAATTAAACAAGAAACTCGATTGCACGATAAAATAAAATTCATAATTATTATAAAAGTATATTTTATAGATGCTTTGCCAAGACTCGTGTGAAGATGCCATGGCTCATGGTATTCGTATTTCTCCGCCTTTCAGCTTCACGTTCGGCTGTTCCATGGATCAGCAAATGCTGCTTTTCCCCGCCCTTATATATTTATACTTATATTTATATTTATAATACACATCGAGCACTCGATATTTAGAGGGAATGTGCATTAATCAGACACAGATAGATAAAAGTACTTTAAAATGGAATAAATATAGAAACGGGGATGCGCGAGCACGTATGATGAACAAGCATCTCCGACGGAGATATGTTCTTCCTTATCTTCTCCAGCTCTCCTCCTAAATGGAGCGCAAGGCAGCAACTCGCTTGGGGGTCACCACAGCACGGTTTGACCGAGACGAAGAGCTCTCTCTCTCTCTCTATATATATATCTATATATATATAATGGATTATTTCTATCGAGAAATATTTTCTTACGTCTGTCGCGGATATTTATATTGGAACGTCAATATGCTTCCCCAATACATGCAAAGAACACCGAGAACTAGATAAGGGGTGCAAAGGGAATCTGTCAAGGGCTAACATCCTGTACTATAATCCGATGATTCTTCAAAATAGCAATCAGTGATCCATTCGGCACCGTGTTCCTTGGTTTTGATGAATTTTCGATGTAAATATTTAAGATAACACCGTGATAAAATAAAAATAAATAAATCGTAAAAATTATGGCACATAGAATGATCAAGAGGTAAAGGCAAAAATGTAAACGTATCAGATCAGATTTTAATGGTTATACACGATTTATTAATTTATTTTTAAATAAAATTTAATATACGATACACAATTTGAAAATTAGAGTAAACGAAGTAAGAGTCTCCACACATCGTTGCCTTGCCGCAGCTGTATCTTCCAATTTGGGGAAGCTTATGGAGGCGTTTGGTTGCATGAAATTGAGTTTAGTTACAGTTTTATATTTTTGTAAAAGAACTTGTTAAATAAGATGTTTAACTATTATTACAAAAATAAATTTTTACAAAAGAATTCTTATTCGACAGAAAATGACTAGACATTTTTGTTTCTTGTGGTCCACTACCTAATGGCCCGTTTGGTAACACTATTTGACACCTCTATCACTATCAATTTTAAAATTAATATTCTTAGTAATCACTAAGAAGTGTTTGGTTAATAGTATCAATTTTGAAATTGGTAATGAAAACAAAGCACATTATGTAATATAAGTGTCAACTTGTATCAATTTTGATATTGATACTCCAACCTTTAAAATTATCAATATCAATATTGATATAGTATCAAATTTGAAACTCTAACCAAACGGGCCATAAATCACTGAAAATGGAGCATCCTCGGTTTTTCTTACAGCGTAGGTTCTCGGGATGAATCTATCACAAGATGTTACTTGTTCTCGGGTGCAAATCTCATTGTTTAAAGATGCAAATACAATTGAATTGTTCCAGATCAAGTGGAGAAGCAGAATTTAGTCATGGCCTAATGGTTTACTAAAGTTGACAAGATCTTGTGATATTAGTCTCTATCCCTATGAAGTTTTTTTTTGCGACGAAAAGTCTCCTATCAATATTGCTAACAATTAAATACAACATGATAGAACCAATCATTTGGAAATTGACCATCATTTATCAGGGATAAATTGGATTTGGTCAAGACACAGGACCAAGTCGCAGATGTTTTTGATAAAGGGTCAATCCGTTTTCACTGTTTCACAACATGCATAACATCTATGGGTCGGCTTGAGTGGGGGTGTTGAAGAATACCACTTCTGTTTTGTTTTTTCATATATTTATTTAACTTAATTGTATTTAATCTTAGTGGGCAAATCGGTCTGCGCACTGGTTTGAGTTAATTAATGGTAATTTTTCCCCTATATTTATTAAACTTAATCAGTTAATTGTGTTTAGTATTACTGGGTAAATCGGTCTGCGCGTTGGTCTGTGATTATTTTGTAAAACTCGCAGCCACTGTTCTACTATGTTTTTCTAATTCTTCCTTCTTGTTTGCTGGAAGGTTGGATTGCATGACAATTTATGTTTTTCAAAAATAGGTTTTTATGAAAATTTATTAAAAAATAATTTGACATTCATTACAAAATATATTTCTACACGTTTATGTTCAAAATGATTTATGCAGGGAAGATGAGAACTCACCTAATCAATGGTTAATATTGTTTGGTTGCATAATAACTTGTGTTAATTTTTTAGACAAAATTTTATATTAATATAAAATCTTAGATGGTCAAAGATATAAAAACATCATGTTTGATATACGACCCAACTTATCATGTGTGGTATATGATTAAGAAAAGAGTGTTGATGATGTATAACTAGAAAAAGGATAGAAGACTATAAGAAAAAATTGTGTTGCCAAATATGGAATTTGTATGGAAGTTTAATTTTGTAATGCTTGCCAAGCACCGTTTTTAAAAGGTTTTGCCATGAAAATATATATTTGGAACAAAAACTCAATAATCATGCAACCAAAAACACACATTGGTTACATGATAGCAACGGTTTTGATGTTTGGTGAGATGCGTTGGGCAAAAATAGTGGTGATCTAACTTATGCCCTGTTTGGTTAGAGTTTCATTTTTGATACTATATCAATATTGATATTAATATTTTCAAACGTTGGAATATCAATATCAAAAGTAATACAAGTTGGCACTTGTATTACATAATATGCTTCGTTTACACCGTAAATTTTAAAATTGATACAATTAATCAAACATCTCTTAATAGTTCTTATCAATATCAATTTTAAAATTGATAGTGATAGAGGTTCCTGATAGTGTTACCAAACAGGGTGTAAGATAAAAATCAACAACGTTCATGGGGTGGTTGTAACTTGCAAGGAAGGGCAGGCATAAACCAATCCAATATAGCTAGTCCAAGATAAAAAGGTTTTCCAGCTAGGCGTTGAAACCTTCCTTTTCCCTCTCCTGTCAATGGATCTCACCGCCAGAAAACTACGATACGTATCTATAGGTGTTCCTGCATGTTTAATTCCAAGCTATCATGTCTCCTTGGTAAATCCGAAGCCTATTTTCTCTCCGACATAAATTCCCCTCTAATTCCGAATTCAATAGCTGGAGAATGTCCGAGACTAGCAAATTCTTCCTTGTCTCATGTAATAATCACGTCGTCAACATAGGCAAGTAAGATAGCAACAAAACCATCCTTCCACTTTGCCAAAAGAGTATGATCAGAATTGCCCTACAGATGTCCAGGGCCTAACCATAGCTAGTCGAAACCAGTCAAACCATGCCTGGGGTGATCGCTTGCGGCCATAAAGAGCATCATTTTAAACTGCATACTCTCCCCTCTTACGACAGGTCTTAGAGGATGCATATAAACATCTTCTCTCAAGTCACCATTTATACAAGTATTTTTTACATCAAGCTGATATAATGGAACAACCAATGATACGTATGTTTCCTTCTCTAACCCTTCTTGTATCCTTTTTGCCCTTTGTACTTTTGTTTGTTGCCATTTTTCCATTGCTGAAGCCTATCCTCCTCACCCTTTCCTTCCTCCAGATCATAGTTGTCAAAGCGCCTGCCTAGGCACCGCCTAGCGGCAAGGCGCTTTTCCAAGGGCGCCTTGTCTGGGGCCAAAAAGGCACCCAAAGCGTCCAAGGCGACCGCCTCGGCGCCCAAGGCGCCCAGGCAAAGCGCCTTGAGTATTTTTACATCATTAAAAAATAATTTTGAGAAATTTTCCCCCCTCAATACACCTCACAAGAGACACTTATTTAATGATAGTTTGAATATATTAATTTATTGCACTATCACTTATACTATCATACATATTTGAGATTTATGATTATAAACATATATTATATACTTGATTAAGTTTCTTTTCAACTCTTTCTTCACTCTCTCTCTGTCTCACTATCCGTGACTACTCTGCGCTCCCCCCATTTAATAATATTATAACAATATTTTACCATCACTTATACTGATGCACATATATAAAATTTATAATTATAAATGAGTTATATACTTAAATTTTATAAAATTCTATTTAATTTTATTCTCTTTCACACACACATCATATTTACTTATGTGCATTGATAAAACACTCATATTCATCGTAACATAAAAAATATAATTATATTTATGCTTATTTTTATATATAACAACCTCCCAACTCAGTCTTCCTTGATTACCACCTTGACCGCCTAGGCGACGCCTAAGCGGCCGCCTTGTCGCCTAAGCGAAATCGGTACCTTTCAACGCCTTGGATGCCTTGTCGCCTTGACAACTATGCTCCAGACTAACTGGAAGATTTTTCTTTAGGTTCTCCTACAATCTCAGTAGGAGACTTCTTCTTTTGCCTTTCTTTTGTCAGTATTGGTTGTAATAAAATTGAGGCTTTGCCACCTTAAAAAAATTTGAACAGCAATGTGATGAGAATTCAAACAAAATGGAACTTTCCCACATGCACAACTATCTTTGATCAGTCAATTATGAGTTTGAGTGAAACCTTTGGCCACCAGTCATGCTTTGAAACGTTACACACACCCATCAGAATTGAACTTATTGCATACAGCCAATTTGATTGTGCGATGTTGGCTCCTGTAAGACCCACAAGCTCCCAAATATAACTTTTAAGGCATCCAACTCATCTTCCATACCCTTATCCATTTCGGATCATTGACAGACTCAATGTATGAAGTTGGAACATGAAAAGGTGAAATAGTGGACAAATAGGAACAACAGGAAGGAGAAATACAAGAATAACAAAAACAATTAGATATGAGGTATTTAGTGCAGGAAAGTTGACCTTTATGCAATGCAATGGCAAGATCAAGGTTGGTCGAATTAGTACCCAAATCATCAACAGATTCTTGAGCTGGATGTGGAGTGGGTGTGGTCTTCTTATGCCATGTGCCTCTAGAGTAAGATGTAGGGACTACTAATGGATAGCATATGATAAAGAAAACAACAGGCAATAGATGAGACAAGATGCCATCCTCAGCAGCCAGCACCCCCCCCTCTTTGCAACCACATTTTGTTGAATTGTATAAGCACATAACGACTCATAGATGATTCCATTATCTACCAAAATAATAACTATAAATTGGTCGAAGTAATCACAAGCATTGAAGCAAAGAACCTTAATGTTCTTAAAAAATAGTTTTTGACCATTCCTGCAAAACACCTCAATCAACTGAAAAACTTCATCATGAGATTTCATCAGGTAGATCCAACAACAATGCGAAATGCAATTAATAAAGAGCATAAAATACCGATGTCCATTAACAGAAAACATAAGAGAGGCCAAAACATCAGTGCGAACAAGCTCAAAAAAAATGAAGTTTTCATTATCAAGTTCAGGAACAAAGTTCTTGATTGTTTTGCAAGCAGGCAAACTTGGCATTACAGATGGTCAATTTTGACCTTGAAAAGAGATGAAAACAACGTGTGAAAAGATCTAACGGATAAGTGCCCCACCCCTAAGCAAAAATTCCAAAGGTGGACCGTACTTCCAAAAATTATAGGACAGTAAAACCAAGCTTCCTCAAAGTTCACATTGATAGAGTTCACCAACTTTCCAACCAGCCCCAATCATCTGTAGAGTCAGTAAGTCTTGAAAAGCACTAGCAACTCAACTCTAGCCTTGGTCCCAAATTATTTAGAGTAGGCTATGGATTTATTTCACCACTCATGTCAACTTTGAGTTATTATTTAAAGATATTTCAATCAACCAAATCATATTAGATTACCACCTCCAAGTTAGATTAGGTATGTCATGTCGCGCCTTTTTTTTTAGTTTCTATTATCTTGATATTTTCCACTTTTCCAATTGGAGCTTCTTTGGCAATATTTGATATGTCCAAACTATCTCAATATCTCTTATTTGAATTTGTCTATAATTGTTGCTACTCTCGTATTTTCTCTAATATATTTACTATGTTTGATTTAATATGTCCATATATCAATCTTAACATTTCTCATTTTAATAACACTTATTTCGAAAACATATTTTTCCTTCATTGTCTAATACTAGCATACAACTTGTTGCTTTTATAGTTGTATGACAATTTTCCTTGCAAGTTAAGTGATACAGTGGAATGATGAAAGCAATTTGGTGGAGACATCAAAATTGAAAATTGTTGCATTGAAGATTTTAAGACTATGTTGTAGTTCATCCGTTTGTGAACGCAACTGGAATATATTTGAACATGTAAGTATTCTTGGTTCTTTGTAATTGTTACCACCTAACATGTATTTAATTTATCTGTATAGATTCGTTCTAAAAAAAGGAATCGGTTGAAACACACGCGGTTGAATGATTTGGTGTATGTCCAATATAATAAACACCTCTATAAAAGATTTAGAAATATGAAAAATCATCCATAAAAATATGACCCTATATACTTGTAAGATCTAGATTGGGGTTGCGAGTGGATGATTAAAGACGCACATTCATGATTTATGAAAGTGATGAAAATTTACTTTTTTATGCTATCATCACCTCTTCTTTGTTAATTATTTACTTTCTTCCCGATTAATTTAAACTTAACCTTCCTCAACAAAAAAAAGACAATGATCTGACATAGAAAGACATGGATATTGCAATAGAAGCTTCAGAAGAAATGGGTAACATATGGAGAAAATGACGATGATAATGACAACAATGAGGAGAACAATGAAATAGACACCACTCTTGAGAAATCCATGTTTAGATTTAAAATTTAATACCAGTTGTATTGTGTTGTGTAATTTAAATGTTTATCATGTTGAGACATTTAGGACTTTCATGTACTTTGTTTACATGTTTCCTTTGTTGTACCTTGTTTATTTGTGATTTCAATTTTACTTAATGGTAGTTGAGGATAGGTTGTGGCAATATAAATTGGTATTTGTCTATTTAGTATTTGTATTTTGCATGTGTTATAAAAATTGGTCTGTAGATTTTAAAAAAATGAATGAAGGTAACATGGTTCAACAAGTATGTGTCATTTCATTCGGTAGTCAATTTACTTTATGTTATTGATTTGTCTTAAATTTATATTTACATTTTGTGCATGTTATGTTGTTGAAGTTCTTCGTAAAAATTTCTCTTAAAGTTTTAATACATGTCAATTTTATCAGATTTTTTAGCATTTTTTAAAACTTTTATATAATGTTTATGACATGTGAGACTAGACATTTCATATCTCTCTTCATGTTTCGCCTTATCGCCTAGGCTAGCGTCTTGTCGCCTAAGCTCTGAAACTTTGATAGTCATGCTTCTTGTCGTTGTCCTCGGTCTTACGAATTATCACCTGACCTTGGTCAGTCATAATACCCCCATAACCGTAGGAAAACAATGACTCTAACATTGTACTGAAATTATAAACTCTACCATCGGCTAGAGACAAAGATCGTGAAATCGAGATTGAGATCGGGATCGGTGACCACCGATTCGAACTGGATCGGATCCGGTCTAGGTCGGCCGATCCTCAGAAAGAATGGGCGATCCCGGATCGGTCCGGTTCGGCTAAATTTTTTTATATTTTTTAAATCATAAAAATTCTCAAAAAATCAAAAAAACATAGGAATAAATAAAAAATGAAAAACAATGAAAAACAATGTAGATGACATTCTATTAAACAATGTCATACAAAGTAAGTTTCTTCGAAGAAATTGTCATATAAGTATCAACTATCATATAAGAGAGAGAAGAGAGTTAAAATAGAACTTTATAAAATTTAAGTATATAACATATATTTATGATTCCAGATCTTCTATATATGTGATATAAGTGATAGTAAAATATATTAATATATTTACAATATCATAAGCGGGGTGTAGAGTAGTCATGGATCGAGGTCCCTCCCAACTTTACTTGTTTAGGGGGGATCGGCCGCTCCAAATGCCTGGATCGCCGCTGCTCAAGGTGAATCGTCGAGGGGAGGGGTCCAGGTGGAGCCCTAGACAATGAAGGGGCGGGGGGAAGTGAGAATACAGGATGGGAAAGGGAATCAGTCCGATTTCCCCCTTATTGGGGGAGAACGGACCAGAAAATGGTCTGGAATCGGCTCCTGAATTCAACCGATTCCAGCGATTCCAACCCATCCAGTCGGAAGTCCGGGCCGGATCGGTAGTTTTGGCTAAAATCGGATCGGTGGGTACCAATCCGATCCAAGAATCGGCCGATCCTGATCCAGATCGGCCGATTCTACAATCCATGGCTAGAGGTGAAGGAGGTCGATAATAAGACTTGTAATCTGAAATAAGGTACCGTACAAATGTTGTACGCTCCTCAAAGATATTCGTCTGACTCCAATGGCCACTGCTCCATCCACTCATGGAATGCCTCCAACCAGTCAAGTCATCTAGGCCAGCTCCACTCGTGCGTGCACTAGCGTGCACTACTGGTAGATCCATCTCCACCTCCCCCTCCACCTCCACCTGAACCACCCCCACCTTATGGTTGTGTGGGTGGCCCTATGTGCTTTGACGCCCTACTATGCCTAGGTTGACCGCTTTCTTTAATGCCTTGAATAATGAAGTAGGAGCCTTCTTGGTGATAGAAAGTCCTACAAGTCTAGCTGGAGCTATGGCTGGAGTGATATACAGCATAGAGGCAGATGTGGTATGTGGTGAATAAGGAACAAGAACTGTGCATGCCACCTGAGTATCTACATCATGTATGTCCTCATCACCCATGACGCTATCAAGCTCACCTTTGGCCCACAATCTATCATTGAGGTCAAACTCTGGCTCTACCTCAACGTCATTCTCCTCCATCCAGGTTGCAAGTGAATGTTCTTCTTGGAATAGATATTCCAAGTGAACTTTATTCTGAGTGGATTGGCCTTGATATCGCTCTTGGTAGAATCCACCTGCAAATCTTGCAAATCTATGCTTTGATAGATTCTGTCTCTCCTTGATATTTTTTTTATTCTCAATCTCATATTGTAGTAACAGAAAATTAATTTTTGCAATCTCTCATTCTTCAACCTGTTTCTTCTCTTCATGTGTATGAGGTTGAAGGTGCTCCAATTTCTCTCACATTGGCTGGAGTTGGTGCTCTAACTCAACAACATGATTGCAACACCAATAAGTGGATTACATCCACTCCTGTTGTTCAATTGTATCCTAAGTCAACTATAAAAACACAAGTACACCTAAAATTAGTATATGCCAAATATTCATGTAACATTGTTTGACATATAAATGTGTAATGACTTATTAAGAGAAACCTTATTATATAAGTATTGTAAATCCGGATCTCCGTAAACTCCAATTTTGTGTCGATATAATGTCATCTGAAATACAATTTAAAATACACTTAACTTTTATGACAAAGTTCTATCATTAGTAAATTATTAAATAATATTGACCTCAATCACAACTTTGGTCCTATCTTTTGTAGTCATGCACAACCTCTTAATGACAGATAAGGTGTCAGAAAGCACCACCCCATCATTACACACATGTCCACCATATTGAATTCTTAGATTCAAAAGTATCCCATTACAACGAAAAAAATCAGTAGCTAATGCATCAAACATTAAGTTTAAAATACAAGGCAATAATTAAATTTATATATGCAGTATGAATGTTGAAGTGTCTTGTCTCACCTGTGATCTATGATTTTCCACCACTTTTGATAACCCCTTGGATATTTTTCTTTGATCTTCAGCTTTGCCTTATCTATAGCATCGTATAGGTACCCCCATTTGATTCTTGTCATTGGAGTCCACTAACCTAAGTACCTGTACTAGGAGCTCTATCACAAACAGGTAGTATTGCACCTTCTCTCATCACCTGTTATCCTCAATCAAGGACTTCATCTTCAAAAATATTTCATACCGATCAATTGTGCTCCTATAGGCATCCATGTACTCCTGATAAGTTGTAAAGAGTATGAACCTCTTCAAGTCATTTTTAAACGTGTACAAGCTCTCTAATATAATGAATTGTATAGCAAATCTAGTTAGACCCAGCCGAACTAGATCAAGACCATCAGTGTGGTCCCTCATGATATGCAATAATCTAAAATGCCATAAATAAAAGATGTGATCAACTGCCCTTGACTAACTAATAAGCTGACATATGGATCTCTCCCAATGTCCTCCAACATGGGGTCTAGGGAGTGTGCAACACGGGGTACCCAGAAAAGGTGAGGTGTAGCCTCTATTAACTTCTTCCCTGCAGCCTTATAGGAGGTCTCATTGTCCATCACAATATGAACAACATTTTCCTCCTCAATCTCCTCCACCATGGAGTTCATAAGGTGAAAAAGGTAATCTACATTTTTCACCTCGCCTAATACATCGACAAACTTTAAAAAAAATAGTTCCCTCGGAACAAATACACAAAGAAGTTGACGAGAGACCTACTTTGTAATACATGTCCAACCATTACACATGATGGTGCAACTCCCCTCCTTCACTCAAATCCATCTATCCAAGAGGTCAATTTGACCTCTTCATCTAACCTACCCTCATAAATATACTTCGAGGTGGAAGCCTTCAACGCTGGCCCAACCTCACCAATGGCATCTACCATTATCTGAAAATATGGACTGGTCGCAGCATGTACTGGGACACCTACATGACATCAAACAAAAAAACGTCAGCTATGATTAATAAGTAATTCAAATACAAGTATAAAATTAAAATATCAACTATATTCTTCATATACCTGTGTGAAGAACAAATTTATCATATATTTTATGACTTTTTGTGGCCCCATTCGTAGCCTTTAAATCCCCTTAAAGCCTGCCTTATGCTCCTCTGACCTCCATCACTTTGTATATACATAGCCATCTCTCTAAAGTCGGCCAAACAGAAGAAGAACGCAAGAACTCACTCCCTTGGGCCCGGATAGGCCGAGTGTCTCCCCCCCCCCCACACTATGTTGGGCCGGAGCCGAGCCCGAACCTCTTGCACCCATTTTTCTCTCCTTATCCTCACAGGTCTAAGCCCAACTAACATCCATGGCCCTCTTAATGTCAGCTACTTTCTCATCATCATCATCCGAAGATAATGAGTCAACCTGGACATGACCTTGTACTTTTTCTTTCCTTTTCTTGCCCTTTCTAGACATCAACTCAGTTTCTCTCTGTCCCATCAACTCGTCGCGAAGATCTTGTCTCTGCCTAATTCTAACCACTCTGTAAGGCTCTCCCAATCAAGTATCCTCTCATCTCCTCCGCAAGCTCCACCAGGACTTTGTCACACTTCTTAACATTTCCTCCAACACCAGCTATATGTTGCTTGAGTCAGTAAACACCTACATTCATCTCTTTAGTACACCACTTGCATCTCACCATCTTCTTCTCTACATCCAACAAAAATCCATGTTGCCATCCAATGTCATGATCGATAACAACACTAACTCCTCATCCAACATTTTACCAACATCTATATGCGTAGAACACATTAGTAAATATTGATTAATCAACAATCACCTCCAATTGGGGGTGATAAAATTAAAAAATCAACCCTGAAATTAACATCCCCGAAAGGGTGACCCATACTATCACCCCTTCAGGGGTGACTTATCATCACCCACGAAGGGATGCCAAGGCCTAGGGTGACCCTCACTATCACCCCTTTGGGGGTGGCTTATCTAGATGAAAACAAGCACCCCCGTAAAGGTGTCTAGCCTGAAGGGGAGCCGAAAGGGCCCGAAGGGAGGGGGACAAGGGACGATCGACCAATGTTTTCAGATTCTGATAGAGCGCTCCACGGTCCAATCCAACCAGAATTTGAGCTCGAATCGCTTGTCCCACCTGGAATCGGATCAATTAGGTACAATCTAATTCAAGAATCGGCCGATCTCGATCCAGATCGACCGATTCTACAATCCATGCTTCTAAACCTCACTTGTTACCTCATCACTTGACCTGTGTATGGGCTCAAACAACCCGAAAACTAGGTCATATGCCCACGGTGCCAGTCATCCAAGCTATCCTTGCACTGTGCCATCAGACTAGACATGTTAGGCTAGAAAGATAGGTCATAAAAAATCTACTAAAGCACCAAGAACAGTCACCTGGTATAACCACACGTGCACCCTATAAATCCATCAACATCCATGTTCGAAATCCCTATAAGACAACCTCATCTAGAGTCAAGACCCCACATTTCCTGCATATGTCCTCTTAAACTTGCACATACCAAGGAACAACAAACACCCTACGAACACTATTCATACAAGGTCCTCATGCCAGGTCCGACAAACCTTCATGCTCAGATTGATGAGCCTTATAATATAACTCGAGAACCCCTATGTTTTGTTTTAAAGAGATTGCCTAGGTGACAAGGCATTGGAAGAGAAGTTGGGTATTAGCACACTCATGGAAAGTCATCTCGCTGAAATCTCTCAAGATCTCGCGAGATTTTTGGTTTCGCTAAGGTGCTAAGAAACAAGATCACCGAGATCTCGCACACGTGGACTGGTCCATAAAAAAATTTCTTCAGAGACTTTGCCCCCCTAATATCTCCCACAAGAGACGCTGCCACCTTGACCGCGCAAGTCGATCCGCGATTCTCAAACACCCGTTTATGATAATGTAAACATATTAATATATTTCACTATCACTTATAATATCACATATATATAAGATTCATAATCATAAAATATATGTTATATACTTAAATTTTATAAAGATATATTTTAACTCTCTTCTCTCTCGCACACAACAATTTTGTCAAGATTAATTATTTCCCAAAATAAATATGCACCTATCCATACATAATTACATAAATGAAATCACATTTGTATGATCACATAAACATACACAATCAATTATAACCAAAGTCAAATAATACTCTTAATCTATTCAAATCTTAGATTTGGATATTAATTATTGATTTATTGTACAAAGATTATATATTATGTAATAAATAAATTATATCAAGTCAATTTTATAAATATTTAACCATCAATTTATAATAAACAATCAAGAACAATAACATAAAAAATGCTCTTAATATCACATTGGTATTTAAATAAGATTATATAAAAGTTTAAATCTTTTAGAAGCACAAACATCATCTTTTTGGTATTGAGAGTGCTTTGTAATTGTTCGTTCACACAGTTGATGTACAAACATGTTATATATTTTCATGTAAATACATTGATATATTCCCATCTTCATAAGATATTAAGTTATATTTCATATATATATATATACATTTTGATCTGAAAATCCAAGATCCGATCTCCCGAGATTTTCTCAAGATTCCTCCGAAATCTCCTCTTTCACCCCCTTCCCGAGACTAAGCCAAGATATAAGACAGCAATCCTAGAGCACACCTAGGTAGACAGGACGAAAAGGCGGTCGCTTGGACTGCCTTATGGCAGCTGGGCCCCCCTAGGCGAAGGAACATCCCACCTTGATGTTGGACTGAGCCGACTGGCTGGTCCAGTTCACCATTGAACCACCAACCGTGGAACGATACAAATGGGCCTTCAAACCCTCGCATCAATGGCTCTTCATCTTTGACTTCACCACGTCTCAATCTCCCACCATTCGACAATGCCAACTGTTAGAGGAGGCACACAGCTGCGCTCTTCGGTGACGAGACAACAATGTCCCAATGGCAACGACAGCTTCTTCTCCTCACAACGTCCCCCACAAGACAACATGTTCTTGTCCTCGTCATCTTCTTCTCTCTCTGGTTCTTCCCTCCCCGACGACCCCCACACAATGCAGCAACATCTTCTGCATCACTCCCTGATTCCCCCCCCCAACTGCCCTACGCGACCTCTTTTTCTTCTTCTCTCCTCAGCATCTCCGGACGTCTTATTATCTCCTGGATGACATCACCTTCTTCCACCGCAGGCTGCACCACAAGGAAGATGTCTTTGGCACAGCAAGGAAGACTTCTTCAGGTCTTTTATCTCCTGAGTCCTGACATTGTCTTCTTCCTCCATCGGTGCCACAAGGAAGACTTCTTTGGGTCTTCTTATCTCCCGAGTACTGATGTTGTCTTCTTATTCCCTTGGCACTGCAAGGAAGACGGAAGCTTCACATCAGGTCTTCGGCAGTCGGCACCGGCATAAGGTCCACCGTCCAATCCTCTCTTTGATGTTGCCTGCATGGTACATTGGGGTTGGGGGTCAATTTCATATCCGTTGAGAGTGCTTCTTCCATGATCAAATTGTTATTTGCTAAGATTAATTAAGAACCATAATTTTACTTGTTTAATTTATGAAATATAATTTTATAGATATATTAATATTATACTTAGATATACTGTTTAAGTTAGACTTAGATATATTAATATTTATTGCTGATTGCTAAGTATAATTATGAATGTTAACATATTTTTTATTTGCATAATTTAACTTGTTTAGTTATAGAATATACTTCATGACAGCAGGCCGATCGATGGACAACAAGATGACAGCAGGCCCAGTGGGACCAGAACAGATGGCAAACGGCCCTAGTGGCCATCAAAATTAATAAAACACAATCAACCCAATTAAGTCTAAGTGAGGGGCAGTCCTAAACACGGCCTACATCTCAATTAAATCTAAACAACAATCTACTCTAAGGCTAATTGGAAGCCGGTCCTATACACACTCTACGCCTTTGAAAAATTAATTAACAATCAAGGCTAAGTGGAGGCCGACCCTAGGCAAGCCCTGTGCCTTAGCATAACTTAAAAGAATCATAAGTATAGGCTAATTAGGAGACCGGTCCTAGACATGAACGCCCTGCCCTGTAAAGGTGGCATACAAAGGTCAATCTCATGAAGAAAGAAAGACCCAATGTCATACCATTAATACCCCCGATGACATAGAATGCCAAATCTATAGGCAAAGGGAGGATCAACTCAATAAGATATGGGAAGGCCATGCATGCCTATCCATATGCTAGCGAGGTAAAAATCAATGGGAATGGTCTCCAATACCTATCAAAGGCCAAAGAAGATTATCCTAAAATTAATGGGATCAATTCCCTAACGTCTATCAAAGGCTCAAAAGAATTCTATCCTAATTCAATTCATGGGATTATGGCTTTCCTGTCTCTCACATGTATTCTCAATCAATTCAACCAACGAGGAATTTTGTGTTTATGTTACTTGTGCTGTGGGGGGAGTTCTCTATAGCCTCATAGGCTTGAAGAGATGCAAACCCGAAAGAGAAACATTCATAGGCTTGAAGAGATGCAAACCCGAAAGAGAAACATTCAATGCTCAAATTTCAGTAAAACGGCAATTCAAAACTCAAACAAATCTGAAAAATCCTCAGAAATCTGAATCATGTTCAGTTTCTGCCAAAAAATCAGAAAGTTCAAACCCAGGGGTCCCAAGATCTGAAAATGTAGTAAACATAAAAATTCAACATATCTGAAGAAAAAAAAGAAATCAAAATCAAGAAAATTCAGGAATATGAAATTTCCTGCAACATTCAAAGATTGTCAACTTGCATCTCAGTTTCATCTCGAGGTGATTGGAGAGAAGATATTCGGAAAAATATCGGAAAATTGGATCTCGGTATGTTAGTGTAAAATGACATAATCTTTTCAAATGGTGACAAAAGACTTGAGCTCAAAAACTTCACAAGTTCACTAGAGGAATCAAGACAAATATACGAAGAATAATCATTGTTAATAAGAAAAGCATCAATAGGTTTTAACATAGATCTAGACTTTTTCTCGAGCCATATCAAGAGATCTCCCTAAAAATTGAGAGATTGTGTGACAATAAGTATCACTTATATATATAGTTAAATAGAAATCTTAATTTATAAAATATAATAAACATTAGTCAACAACATCTAGATAAGACTTTGGATAGATGCAATAAAAGTGTTGTTAACATGTAGCAAATTCATAAAGTCACATAATTGAATTAATAAAAAAAGAATGAGTGATGATATGAATGATACAGTCAATTTACATTAGTATAGAGTTTTAGAATTGGAGTAATCAACACATGGTAAAAAATAAAATAATAATAATATATATTTATACAGATCTCGTCTCAGTGATCTCCTACCTCAGAGAGAGAGAGAGATTGCATTTCATGGCAACATCTGAGAATTCCAAGAGTCTATAAATCTAACTATTATTGAATTCTGCAAATCCTCAATTCTGAGAATTCCAAGAACACCAAAAACCTGAAACCTGAACATATTCAACAAAATACCAGGAAGCGTCAGCCGGGGAACCCTCATCAGAAAATATCTTCAATGGTTTCAAAGAGGTGAGAAGCTGAGAATTCACTAAAACAAGAAAGAAATTAGATGGTCTAAAAAATCAGTAAAAAATCCGAAAACCAGATTTCAAACACAAGAGGCTTATCAAGTTCAAAATCTTAAACGCTTCCAATATAAAACTTAAGGTAAGGACCCAAAAAGCCTATAACTCCAAATCCTGAAGTCAAGCTTAAATCAAAATCATCAGGGCCTAAAAGAAATCCCAGGACCTAAAGCCTCCAAATCTCAAATCCAGATCTTAAATTCTTAAGTCTGAAATTACAAATCTGAAATTCAAGATCTTTAAGTTCCAAATCTAAAATTTAAAAATCAGAACTTACAAATCACAAAGCTTTCAAATCTGAAATCCAAATTATCAAAAAAAAGGATCCTAATTCAGAATGGCACGAAGTCAAAACAAGTACTAGGATTCAAACTTAAAATAAGAACCTGCAAATCCCGAAATCAAAAAGAGAAGGAAATCCGGAACTAAATTGGAAATTTAAACCATACATCTGAAACTTTAAAAGGTCATCAATTCTGGTTCTGGAATTCAAATCTGAAAATTCAGATTCCAAGGCCTCTAAGTTTGAAATTGTATTTCAAATGTTTAACTTCAAAACCCAAATCAAACACTTGAGATCTCAAATTCCAAAATCCAAAATTCAAAAAATCAAAATCACGAATCACAAATAAAGAAATCATCAAACCTGAAATTCAGATATAAAATCCCATAACCAGAAAATCTTAAAATCTGAAAGTTGAAGCTTGCAGATAAAAAAATTCTTTCAGAACTAAAACCCCTCAAACTCAGAAACCCAAATCTAAAATCCCAAAGCAAAATCCCAATTCAAAAGACAACAAAACAAAATGAACCAAAACTAAATTCATGCAGGATGGAAACCAAAAAGTAAATCTCAAAACCCAAACTCCAAAAAACCTCAAATCAAAAATCCTTGATTCTAAAATTTAAAACTTGAAATCCTAAAACACACAAATTTCAAGTCTAATATCTCACCAAATCTCAAACTCAAATTAAAAATCCCATAAAATACATCAATTTTGAAAGCTAACAAATGCAACAGATTGACAGCCAAAACATCTCCAACTGCAAAGGCATTAATCCCAAAACATAAAATCAATCAAATTTAAAACAAACCCCAAAGATAAAAGACATCAAGTCTTGATAAAAAAACATTGCTCAAAACAAGCTAGATCCTAATTGAACCCGAATCAACTCAAACTAAACACAAAGCAACATCAAAGATAACAGACACTAGGTCTTAACCAAAACAACAAATCAAATCCCCAAATCAAACCAAATTTAAAACACAAGTTCGCATTCCAACAAGGTTATGGGGCTGTAGCTCCCATATGTTTACTTTTGTGAATGTATGTCTTCTACACATGAATTGTCATGGCGGTCAATCAAAGGTATTCAAGTATTTGGTGCCTTGTTTTCAAGGCGTCGCCTAGGCGACGCCTAGGCGACAAGGCGCCCCAGAGGGGGGCAAGGCGATGGGCGCCTAGGCGCCCATTGCCTTATATAACTATTTTATTTATTTTAATAATAAATAATGCTAATTAAGTGTCAATATCATATGATTAAGTTGTTTTAGAGTAAAAACAACTAGTTTTAATAGTTAATTTGACTATAAATTAACATTTTGATGAATAATAGCTAGGGTTAAATGATTTTTTAAGTGTTTACTAATAGATGATATAATTTAAATAGTAATTTTAACTAATTTGTCAAGTTATTTAGTCTATGTAACTATGCAATTCCCACATTATTGATTGATTTGCACGGTGTCAAAGTTATTTTGCATCATTTTTTACATATATCTTTATTATTTTATCTATTTTACTATATAAGATAAGGCGTCGCCTAATGCCTCGCCTTATCGCCAAGGCGCCAAGGCGGTACTATGTCGCCTTGATCGCCTTGGCCGCCTTAACAACTATGATTTGGTGGACATAATTAACACAGGAACTTTGCAAATCTGATGGGGAGAGGTAAAAAAGAACTTTTTTCAAAGAACCCAAACAACCTCAAATAAATAAAAAATGTGGTTCAAGTGTTCCAAGTGATAGGGTAGTCCCTATGTCAACACTAAAAGGACGTGGAACTTATTTTGTAAGTTCTGAAATACACATATTACATCAAATTAAATAATACTTCTATGGAATACCATTCATTTTCATAGTTTTCAAAGCTAAATAAAAAAATTCCTTTTGCCAAATGGAAACGTGAATTTTAAATTTTAAAATTTTAAGGTTACATCACAGTTTTATGCCAAAACATCTCCCAGACATTGAAAACAAAAAGCAATCCATAATCAAATGTGCTAATTTTTATCACGAGTAGTGAAACTGTTTTATTACAATAGAAAACTTTTAAAATATATAAAAGTGCAAATATGCCATTTTTATTCTAGTAATTCTTCAGTTACCAAAACTTCATGAAGTTTGGTGAAAATTGGTCCAAATCAAATCAAATGCCTATTAAAGAAAATTTCAGTGACAAAATGCACTGCTAGCTAAACGCCCCATATACTAGTTCCATAATACAGATAAACAGTTCAAAATTTTGCTTAAAACTCCGTGACGAAGATTAAATATGAGATATGGCATTTAACTGTACAACATGAAGTCAGCTAGACAAAAAGAAATAAAAACATAAAAGAACCTGCAATAATGAAGCTATTGTTACAACATGCATGGGCTGTGTCAGGAAGGGATTACAGAACTTACACCTTCCATATACAGGCCTTCTCCAGCCTCACTTTTTGATCCTAGCTTCTGCATAACTTCCAATTCTACAACCAGAATCTCATCTGGCAGCATCATGCATTGAAGTTCCTTTTAGTAGCCTCCATTTTAAACAACAAAGTCTTGATATCAGCCTCCATCCTTATCTTCATATTGAAATACTCATGATGAGCTCGCTCAAGAGCCTGAAGTTCTTCAAACTTCTGTTTACGCTTTTCCTCTGCTTCAATAAGCCTTAATCTCGCTATTCGATTTGCATATTCTTCTTCAAGCTTTTCTCTCTTGGTTACTGCAATGCTTTTCAAGCTTTCAGCTTCTTTCCTGGCATCATCAGCACGTGCTTGATACATTTTTGCTTCAGCCTGTTTGAACTTTACAACACTGTCCAATTCATCTGCAACTTGCTGCTTCTCAAGGCTCCTCTGCAACTCATTATGCCCAGTCTGTCTATTGCCAACATCAAAACCTTGAATGAAACTCATCCCTTTTTCTAGGTTAGGTGATTTCTCTACAGAAACTTTTGAGGAAAATAATATTTCTTTGCCTGATACACCTAACTGCTTAGTTTGTTCAGTCATTTTCTCAGAATGTTCCTTCCGAAGAGTTGACGGACCACTGTTAAAACTTAAATCACCTGAACAAACAACAAGAGAACAGTCATGCATTGATACTGTGATATTATGAACTAGCAAAACAAAAATAAAATAGAAATCCATCTCCTATTGTACAAAAGATAACTTTGCCTCAAACTCAAGTGGAGACCAAAGATTCACCTACTGAAGCACGATAAGAAAAAACTGGAAATTCATACAAAATGGAGAATTAACGTCCGATCCACTTAAAAAAATAAGGTTTAACAATAGGTTCATCTCCCTAATATTTTTAATATGAGGTCAACAAATTTCAAACCTTTTAACTCCTGCTTCATTTTTAACGAGAGATGTTATTTGATTAGTTAAATGTGAGATAGAATGACAATTGTCAATTGTCCTCTTTTTTGGAAGATAGTGATAGACACAATTCAATGATTAATGATAAATAAAAGTGCTACATGAAGAACAGGTAAAGTGAAAGCAGTAAACTACCAAAATGGACCAAATGGTAGTAGTCAAGAAAAAAAACTGAAGATAAAACAGCTTCCAAACGAGAAATTTTTCCCCATAGGAAGCACAAACCATATAAGAAACCAACTGGTGGTGCTGAAATCCTCACAGATGCACTAGGTACTTGAAATGTCAGAAGATATGATGCTTTGCAGATCCTGAAAAAACTGTCTTGTGCTAATCACCTGAAGAACCATACAGTGATAGCAATTTCCATTTAGAGATGTATTTTTTCTAAGAATTTGAGTACACACTATGTTCCTATTAGAAACGATCTGTCACACAAAAATTGTTCACATCCCATAGCAAGAGATTGAAGAGAATACCTCCGCTTATGTCCACTGCCAGAGAGAATGAGAAGCCTTCCAGTTGATGATGTTTCCAAATTTCCCTAGCCTAGCTTCAAGGTCTTCCGACTTTGTTTACTATAAAGCCACAATGTCAAAGTTTTCTAAGCTGCACATTGAGCTGAACTCAGCGATTTTCCTTTGCTAATCACTCTCCTAGTATTCCAGCTAAGGATCTTCATTAAAGATAAAATAGTCAGCATCCCTCCCCTCGAAGTTCTCCTTTTGTCTTCCATACAAACATTTAATAATAGGAACTTTATTTCTCTTCCCTAGCCTCCTGTTCCTAAGGTTCTTGCTTTTTTTTAGAGTGACAAATGCCACGGCACCATTTATTACTTAATCAAAACAGAAGGATGATTAATTACAATGGGAAGATGAAAGAGGTAGATGAAAGGAAGAATCAATTACATTAGAAACTTCTTCCCACCAAAAAAAACAAAAATAGGCCGTTGTTTGGAAGGACCCCTAGAAGAGCAAAGTACCAATCCTTGACGTACAAGGCCGTAAGAAAGAGGACATAGCAAGGGTTAGAAAATGAATCTTCAAATATTCTCTTGTTCATGGTAAGGTTCTTGTCATGATGCTTAACATGTAAAAGATGTGTTTTCAACCCTTGAAAAGATATTTGCTCACCACTAAGACCAAGATCCATCTTCCTTCTACTTAAAAGTTGAAGTTTCCTTTCTTCTATACTAAGTACCAGTTCCAATTCATGTTCCTTGCTGCCTATCTAACAGTGGTAGTCATGTTTGGAAAATTGCCCTTCTGAATTCCCAGTGTTAAAATAAACATAACCACCTTTGATTTTTCAAAGTTAACATTCAGACCTGTTGTAGCTTGCCAAAAAGTAATAATAACGCCTTTAGGTTTGATACTGATGTAACCTCAAAATCTCAAAAGATTTATTCTTTTTGGTTTTAGAAATTCATTTTCCTTTTGAATTTGAATTTGATTTGATTAGACCTTAGTATTGACTTCTTTAGGAAAATAGATGATATTCCATAAAAGTACTAACTAGGGTCAAATTTATATGTTGAGGTTGTTAGGTTCTTTGAAAATTTGTTTTGACCTCTCCCCGTCGGATGGTGCGAAGATCCGACGTTAATTACATCGAGATAACTCGAATACCCTTGATTATCGTCATAGCAATCCATGAAAGTAGAAAACATGCCTCCACAAAAAACATTCACACATAGGAGAAAACAGCCCCATGAAATCAGTGGAATGCAAGCACTTAATTTGGGTTGAATTTAATTTTGATTTGGAGAATTCAGTTTGGATTGGATTGATTAATTTGAATTAAAGTTGTTTGCTGGTTTGACTTGAATTTGAATTTGGTTTGTTGATTTTAAACTTGGTTCGAGTTTGAGACAGTTGTTTATTGATTTAAGTTTGGTTTATTTTGAATTTGTTGATTGATTTAAGTTCGATTTGAGTTTTAGACAGTTTGCTTATTGATTAATCTTTAATTTGATTGGAGTTGAATTTGAATTTTGTTTTGATTAATTTGGATTTATTTTATTGAGTCTGACTTTGATTTATATTTGAGTTGATTTGATTGAGTTTGAATTCGTTTGGATTTGTTTTGAACCTGGTGGATTTTATTTGGGCATGTGTTCAGTGAATTATTTAATTTGAGTTGAATTTTATTTTATTAGAATTCACTTGAATTTAGTTAATTGAAATTGAATTCGACAGATTGTTTTGAACTTGGAATTTCTTTTAACAGATTTGTTCTCAATTTTGGTTTAATGTTCTTGAGTTAAGATTTAATGAGTTAACATTTGTTGATCTTTCTGGTTTGGGAGTTTAATTGGGATCTTCAGATTTTCTTGAGACTTACAGATTTCTGATTTCAGACTTCAAATTTTGGATTTTACATTCTGCACATTTTACAGCCCGCGGCTCCTTGTTTTAAACGCAAAGTTCAGATTTTTGATATTTAAATGGATTGAATTCAGATTTCAGATTTGCCTACAGACTCCTGAATTTCGGACTTGAAATGTACAGGTTTTCAGATTTCGGATCCTGCAAAGTTCAGATTTGCTGATTTCGAATTCTGCATTTTTTTAGACTGGTTTCTGCACCAAAACAGATTTTCAGATTTTTAACTTTCAGGATTTTTAATTACAGATTTTTTTAGTCCAGATTCCCTACAGATTTTAGATTCTGCTGCGGATTCTGCACCTTCCATCTGCAGATTTCAGATTTTTAAAGGAGTTGAGTTCAGATTCAGATTTTTAATCTCTGGATTTAGAGGTGACTTCAGATTCCAGAAAATTCAGTTTTTCGGTTCTGATTTGAGCCAGGCAGGTTCTCAGCATGATTTTCAGATTTTTTAAATTTCAGATTTAAGTTCAGTTTTTAATGTGCTTGCATTTATTCATTCCGGCAGGGACTGTTTTCTCCTTGTAACATAAACATATGCACCGAACATAAATTTTCATTTATTTTCTCTCAACATGAGACATGATTTACAATCATGACTAACAATCCGGTCTCTTGAGTTCTTGATGAACTCGTCATTCATGGGCGGCATGTACCCAATCTTGATAGACTTATGGGCATCCCCCATTGTTTTGAGATTGAATACATCCGGCTTTTGATAAGCTTGTGGGGACCCATCTCACTGTTTTGAAACTGAGCATATCCCGGTCTTTGATAGACTTGTGGGAGATTAGCTCATGTTGATCTTCATGGCTCCTTCACGAGTCTGCTGAACTGCTTGCTGCAACGGTAAGACATTGGGGTCTGTTTTTATAGACCTTTGGATGTCCACCTTAAGAAGAGGGTCAGGAGGTGGGTTTAGAACCGGCCTCCTGGTTTCCCTTTGTTTTGAATTCTTTTAAGTTGAGCCGAAGCCATGAGGTGGGTTTAGAACCGGCCTTATGCTTGCCTCGGTTTGTTTGAATTAAATTGATTTTTATTTAATTTAAATTGATTGTTTGTTTTATTTTATTTTTGAATTAATCATGGGTCAGGAGGTGGGTTTAGAACCGGCCTCCTGGTTTCCCAATTATTTTCTTTTAGATTATGCCGAAGCCATGAGGTGGGTTTAGAACCGGCCTTATGCTTGCCTCGGTTTGTTTAAATTAATTTGATTTGAAGATTTAATTTTTTTTTTGAAGCCATGGTACTGTTCATCTGGGGCAAATGGGCCCTTGCGGTCCACCTTCTCCTCCTCCTCTTCTTCTTCTTCTTCTTCCTTTTTTTTTAACATCTTTGAAGGTGGGCCCCACCACTTGTTTGACCGGCGGGTCAACAGCCTCATGCGCGGATCTCCTCGCGCGGGCGTCTCTCACGCAGACCCCCTCCCCTTTTTTTTTCACCTTCTTTTTTTTGCGGGCCCCACCTATTTCCACCGTGGAGCATAGTGGGAGAGACATATTTCTCCCCCCTGCTACAGTCTCGCGCGGAGCTCTTCGGCATCCCGGCGGCACCTCGGCATCGCGGCGGCTTGCAGCGGTAGCTCCGGCGGCTCCCGGCCTTGTTCAGCGGCGGCGACACCAGTGAAGGAGAAGGAAGGACCCTCCGGCGATGACGGCA
The DNA here is from genome assembly GCA_036172225.1 of Cryptocoryne crispatula var. balansae. Taxonomy (NCBI): domain Eukaryota; kingdom Viridiplantae; phylum Streptophyta; class Magnoliopsida; order Alismatales; family Araceae; genus Cryptocoryne; species Cryptocoryne crispatula. The sequence continues at coordinate 33,114,530 of CM069931.1, forward strand.
AGGGTCCGGAAGGGATTCCGGCGGCCTAGCTTCCTCCGGAGGGGGATTTCGGTGGCGATGGCAGGCTCCGGAGGGAGTCTTGACAGCGGCGGCCTCCGCAAAGGCTTCTGGCAACGGCGGCTTCCACCAACGCTTCCGGCAGCGGCGGCTTTTGCAAGGCCTCGGTCTGCCCTTTCTCTCTCTCCCGCTTCTTCTCCTTGCTGCCTTTTCTCCCCCTCTTTTGCGCGGCGGCACCGGCAGCTTTTATAAGCCTCGGGCGATCTCCTCCTCCTATGGGAGAGTGGTTCCGGGTCCGAGAGGGACTCGGACCTTGCTTAAACGGCCAGCCCATCATCTCGGAAGGAGATCCAACCCCCTGCTAAAAATGAGGGATGTCTTCCCATCGATTGGGACTTCATGGCAGGTCAATATTCCGATCGAGATTTCCTCCTTGCTCTGTCCAGCCTCCTACCTTTGTTTAACAAGATCTCTATCTTTTTTTTGCGAGCCCTGGTCTTCATGGACTGATCTCCTGTTTTTATTATATTCATTTTTTTTCTGTCGAGCCCCAGATTTGAGCAGATTTGCGGGCTGATCCCTTGGCCCATTTAGAAGGATGTCCGGTCCATTTGATCAGGCCCGTGGGCCTTCTACAGGGGGGCCTTCTGGGTAGGCTGAATTGAGACCGATCAGGGTCTGGTTATGGGGTCGGTCATGCTGTACATAGCCCGGATCCTAGAGAGCCTGAGCATGTCATTTCTTTTGTTTTCTCTCTCTTTTTTTCTTTTTTTTTCTGAAAATTTTCGGTTACAACAGATACCTTCTTTGGCTTAGGAGTAGAGAACAACAAGGTGCCATCTACATCCTGAACATGCGTGATTGAGACTTTGTAAGGGTGCAAACAAACCAATACACTCGACAAGTAACTCGAAACTCAGCTCATGTTAAACAAACAAACATGAACAGAAAATAAAGTTTGATACATTAAACAAGTCGAGCTTGAACGGAATTCTGTTTGACTCAATAAGCTTGCGAGTAGGTAGATTAAATATCCGATTGAAGGTTTATTCAAAAAATAAATTATAAATATTAATAGTTATATATTGCCACTTAAATACAAAAAATAAATCAAAATAAAATTTGATTTGAGTTAAAACTTAGATGGACTTTTATAAATGAGCTAAAGTTAGAGTTTCATAAATGAGTTTAGATCGATTTTGAGTTTCTATAAACGAGTTCATATTGAGTTTGAGCTTGAATGTGGACTGAACTTGAGTTGAGTTGTTATATGCACTCGAGCTCTACTCGATTAAATAACAAGTCAAACATGAACCAAAGGTTGAACATACTCGTAAGAGCTCGAGCTCAAACTCGAACTTGGTTAAAATAAATGAGCCAGGCTTGAACAGCATACCACTCAGCTTGGCTTGGCTCATTTGCACCCCTAAGACTTCGCATTTCCCTTCTTTAGCCGCTTCAATAAGCTCATTCTGAAATTCTTGAAACCAAAACTTGTTCAATACTTGGCTAGCAATAACAAACAAAGAAGACAAAGGATTTCTCTGTTGAACCCTTCTAGCTGACCCTTGATAAGAGGTGTGAGCCTCACCGATTTGAAACAAACTTCAATCTACAAAAGACACCTACGGCGAAATCCTGTATACTTCATTACGGTGAACAGACAGTCCAAACTGATCGTCATATGCCTTCTCAAAGTCTAACTTCATCACTACACATTTTCGATTCTTGTATTTTAACTCATGGATTGTTTTATGGACCATCATGAAACTGACCAGTAGTCCTCTACCCAGGTACAAAGTTTAATCAACTTTTGTCCACCAGCTTGCCCATGTGCCACTTAAATCTGTTAGCTAAAGCCTTTGGAAAAATTTATAAACACCTCTTAAAAGACTGATTAAAAGAAAGTCCCCTATTTCTGTGGCCACTTCCTTCTTTGAAATAAGTGCAATGTGTGTGGTAGTTGATGAATCTAAGCTCTTGTTAAAGTCACTTCAATCCAGCATCAGCATGCACATCATCCTTGATTATCTCCCAGAATACCTGGACAAAATCCACAGGGAAATCATCCAAGCCGGTATCTATGAGCTCCCAGTTGGAAAACCCCTTTGATATCTTCCAAGAAGAATTCTTCCCCCATAGTTTTGCTTTGCCCTGTTGCAAGTGACCTCTTGACAAATAATTTCCAGTTTGGGACGAAGTGAGAACACATTTGAAATTAAATTCACTCTAGGTTAGGTCTCTATACAACTGCTCTAAATGAATACGTAAACAAGATAAATAATTGTTGCACACAAATCAATAAGTCTAGTTATATTTTTTGTACAACCATATAAGACAAACGAATACAAAACAGACTTGTCGTAATAGGTTATAATTAAGTCGTAGACAGAATCCAGTTGAAACCCTACATTTTGAAATGTGGAAAAAACCGCATACATATAATTCACAGATAGAAAACTTCTGACACGGAATAAACTAAAAATAAATATTTCCAAATGTTTCACTTCTACAGTTAAACTCAATGACAGTAAACATAAGCAATACAGGTTTGCCAATCAAGAACGAATTGAAGAAAATACAGCAGAAATTCTGTTTGACATAAAAAGGAGCTTACCAGCTAAGAAACCTAAAATATGTTTTGTGACTTCAGAACTACTGGCTTTATCCTCCAGCTTCAACAAAAGTTGATCAGCCACATCACACAACCGTTTACCCCTGGAATCCTCACTTCCAGAAAAGATTCTCCTAACATACTCAAGCTCTTTGGCTAGAATTTCTTGTTTCCAATCCTTTGCACATGTCCTGAACACCTCCTTTACAAAGCCAAACATTTCTGAAGGATGACCACATGCAACACAATGGAATTGCATTTCTGTGTTATCCTGTGCTCCGGCACTTGGGCCATTCCTGACATGTGAATCTCGCAATGCGCAATCCGTGTGGCACCAATGCAGACACACATCACAGCCAACCCAGCTACATGTATTGGATGCCAAGTCAAACTTGGAGCAAACGAGGCACATGCATTGACTACAAAAACCATTTTTCTGTGAACAAACCTTGCAATCGCATTCATCAACAGGTAGAGGGTTTCGACATGCAATATTTCGGCATCTAAGGTTCAGAAACATCTCAGCTAGATCAGAAGAAGAAATGGTGTCCGGACGCCGAAGAAAATCTGGAAGGGCAGTTTTGATAGTTACTAGAATCTCTAGCAAAGTTTGGTGACATTTGCAGAGTGTTTCAAGAGTTATATCTGAGCGCTTTTGCAGTGCCTCTTGCAATGCACATAGGTGTCCAAGCTTATCCTTATGTATGACCATCTCACCAATGCTTTCCCTTAAATAAGTCACTGACTGTTCTGTCATTTCTTGAATCATCCTGCTCACTATTGGTAAAGGTTCTGAAACAATTTTCATTGACACCCTCTCAATAACACCAGAGCTATTGAATGCAATACGTTCTGCATCATGCTGTTCACTTCTAAACAAATTGGAACTACTTCTTTCTCTTTTAAGCACTTTCTTGCTGTGTTCAGATCTAGTGTCTCGAGAACCATGGCTGTTTGTAGGAGACAGTTGTCTTGGTAGATTTGATTGCTGCACTGTACCATTTGCAGCATGAGGTGAATGTTGTACAAACTTACCATTCAGTAGAGACCTTTGATACAAAGAAACCTTGGACCCCTTGCATCTGGATTCATTTGAAGGCTGTCCTTGCCATATAGTACCAGAAGCAGCCTGATCAATACCCTGAAATATAGGACGGCTTCCTACAGAATGTTCGTAGTTTTCCATGGAGTTATGTGTAAGAGAGCAGCTTGGATTATGAAAAAATGTCTGAGAACCAGAGAAGGAAACTGAAGCAGTATACCCATCAGAGTTTGTGTAAAAGGAGGATGGTACAGACTGGATGCTCCGAGGAGCTGAGGAAGTAGGCCCTGGTCTGGGATCTTCAGAAGTGCTAAGCAAATTAGGCTTTGCCTTGGGATCCTGAGAATCTGCACCCAGGGAAACACCTGGTAGACTCAGAGAAAGGTCAAGAGATTCCAAACAACATTTAACCTCTTTGTTTTTACCGATGATGATCCCTCCATACTTTCCCTTATCCAATTGAATAATGTCAGACTGGAACACCAATTCAAAACCCCTGATGCTGGGCCCTTCAATTGCATCTTCCTCATCCATAGAGTTTGCCTCGTTAGATAGAGAAACCGCCAAACTTTTGCCCTTATCCCTGTCACTATTGCTAGTCATAAGCTTCAGGGTCAGCGGCGTGAGATTCTTTTCCTCCAAAGTATCGCTGCTTTGACCAAATAAAATCATCGGCACCACTGCTCCTGTTTCAAGATCAAGATTATTTGCCTCTTTAGGTTCCATTTCTAAATCTATGTGCATCTGATCCTTATTCAGTACCTCCACTTCTGATACATTGTCTGTATCATTTTCTGAACGTTCTTTTTCCTCCAACTTTTTCTCTAAAGGATTAAGATCTTTTGACTCTTCCTCGGCCAACTGCTCTTTCTTAGGCTCTACTTGTTTGTGATTTGGTGACCTCAGACCTACATTTCCTATGTTGACAGCATTCTGCAGCTTCCTATCTCCATCAGTTGTTGCATCCGTTGTTGCTTCTTCATGATCCTGCTCTCCTATTTTATCACTCTTATCCACCGGATTCGCTGGACCATCTTCGTCACCTAGCATTTTTCCAGCATCCTTTGTCAAATCTGGTGCTATAACCGTCCCCTCTTCTTTTCTGTCATATTTATCCTCTTCCTCTGATGCTAAATTCTCTTCATCAGTCAATTTTCTTCCAGAATCAGAACTCTCCCGTGACCCCGCTATGCACTCCATTTCTGTCTCTTTGATATCCTCTGTAGCTGGTACTGGTTTAGCGTCCACCAAGAACTCAGTATCCAGAGTTGGCTGCGGCTTGGGCTCAGGACCAGGTTCAGGTTCCAGCTCCCCTTCCTCCATATCACTGCCGTTGAAATGCTCCATCCTCGTTTGCTGGGTATTCTTTCTCACCTCAGCAATCACTGGTTGGTCGACACTGGATTCTTTGGGCTTTGTCCTCCCTCGATCGTCCGCAAGAAACCGATGACCGCTACTAGAAATTGTGTCAACGGGCGTGGCTGACGCCTTTATGTCATCGTCAGCAGGCTCCTTGCCGCTAACCGATCTCCTCCACGAGTAGCCACTATTCCCCTCTCTCCTCGGCCTCTCCCTCTCTGACCTGAAGCCCTTGGGGTAATCCCTCCTGGACGACAAGGAAAACCTCTCGGAACGATGGATCCGCTCCGCACTGTAGGAAACCCGCGGGGAGGACGCCTGCGCCGACCGCTCCTCATCCTCTCGGTACCGCTCAAACCCGCCGCCAAACTTCCTACGATCGAAAGCCTCCACCTCGTGGTCAAACCGTTTCCTCGACAGCGACCTAGATAGGGGTTCGCGATCGTCGTCGAGCATCCGGTCGTACGACGACGAGGAGGAGGAGCCCTTGCGAGCGCCGGACCCGCCGACGTCGGCCTTTGGATAGAAGCGACGGTGAGAAGAAGTGCGTTCCGCTTCCTGATCCCTCCTTCCCCACTCCTTGAACAGCCCCTTCTCCCCGGGGATCGCCTGCTCCAAGTTATCCCCATAGGACCGAGGGCGCTTCATCACGTACAACCACCACAAATCCTCACAACCTACGACCAGATCGATCAGCAGCAGCCACCGCGGGTCGAAACCGGACCCCGAGGGAGCAGATCGGACCACAACTCCGCCCTCTCTATCCCGCAAACTGATCCAGAATCGAAACTGCAGAAAAACCAGAAAGGCTTGGAAAGGAGCGGAGACGGAGAAGGCGCATGCGGCAAAGGGCCAAAGGCAGAAAACAACGGGGAGGAAGCTGAAGGAGCAGCAAGGGGAGCGGGCGGCCGCGGCAGCCGCTACCTCCTGCGGGCGGCGGCGGAAGAAGAAGAGCAGCGCCGCCCCATCGCCTCACCTGCAACTGGCTGCGAGGAGACCGACATGGGAGAGCTAGAAGGCACGCATTTAGAGGCGGGGATGATGGTGGGGTTAGGTCTCGTGGTGACCTGTCCCACAGTCAACGTAGTTGTTTTTCTTTTTTGTTTCCTTTTCCTCGCCTCGGCGGCTGCCCGATATCTTTAATCGTTGCCCTCCGACGCCGCAAGGAATATAATTTATGGGCCTCTTTTTTTAATATCTACCATTTGATCAATATCAACATACCCGCCGCGTCGGCGAGGCGGTTCGGTCGCCGGTTGAAGCGTCCGGGCCGCCGGCTCCGAATAGTAACCCCCACCCAGATCGGCGGGAGCCACGTGGCAAAGAGTGAGGTCGCCTCGCCTCGCGTGCCCGCTGACCGTCCGGGCAGCCGCTCCTCCGTCTCACGCCGCCTGGACGTCGACAGAGCGGTCAGCCGCGGGGCCCAGGCCCGGCAGAGAAGAGAGAGGTTTGACTGTCGCTTGACGGGTTTTCAAGAAGACTGGCGAGGGCGGCCGGCCCGAGCCGCTGTCTTCGAGCGAGACCCCGTGAGTGGCAGATTCCGCAATTTGGGGACCCGGGCGCGTGGGGTCCGCTTCCCTCTGACCGGTACCGAGTTGCGACCGACCCCAGTCTCCCAACTCGGTCGGCGCGTCGGGCGTCCGCCGCTCGGTGGACTCACCTGGTTGCCGCCGGGATGACGAGTGAGGCGGGGGGCGCAGGAAGACGCCGGTCGGGGGACTCGGCCGGGTTGACAACGAAATTTGCGGCACTTTCTCATACCGAATATCATCATTTTAGATGATTATCTACCAACTGTACAAATATCACTCTTTATCTGAAATTATGTGGTAGATTCAAATCCTTATCGATCATGCGATATTACCTCTTGTAATTAGGTTAGTCAAGTTTGATGATTATGTACGCCTCATCGTGAACTAAATACAGAAATTAGGATGAGTCTAGTCGAGTTAAAATTATCATAAGCCAGAAAAAAAATACAATAGCCAAGTCTTGTTGACTCAAAGTTTAACGTCATGCTTAATTCGAGCATTAAAAACGATACTATGTCAATTTTAGTATTGATATTCGCAATTGATGAATATCGATATCAAAATTGACGGAGAGAACACTTGTATTATATATCAGTTTGTATTGATAAATTTAATATTAATGTTGACAACCACACATTTTACTGATGAGTTCTATTACTATCGATTTCAAAATTAATCAACAGTGATAAAAGTTATTAATATAACTACCGAGCATGGCCCCGTCGGATGGGAAACTGAGCTTACCACTCTCAGGAGGTCGGTGGAGTGCCTTGGTTGCATTTAATTTTTTTTATATGGTTTTATACAAGCACAAACTCGACAACTTTTAAAAATGGAAATTATAAAATTAGTATGTTGGGCAAAAAAAATTTAATTTTAAAAATGGCGATAAATTGTTTGGTAACATTTGAAATTAAAATTTAATTTAATTATAAATATTATTTGTCTTGGCTCACCAAACATTTCATATATACCTGAGGTTAATTATACGTATGTAACAAACTTGAACCCCCGCTGTAGAAACTGCAAAAGGAAAATGGAACATCCCAGTTTATAAGTTCCCGTTCGAGGTATAAGACTCTCAAATGAACACAGAATGAGTCCTTACAGCCCCTTAAAATTCCATCATTTCTATGATACCGATTGTTGTGTCAACACAGAGACATTCCATGGCAAAAATCAAGCAAGTGTGAAAAAGACAGACTGAGCTTTCCGGTGGCCTGCACATTTTGGCAAACATATTACGAGCCGTGAGCACACACGATCGCCGGTCCTACGAGAGCTTCGAAGTCCAGACATCGCCGTGTCCACTGACCCGACCAAGAAGCCTACGCGTCCCGCGCACACGCAGAAAGAAAGAAACAGGCTTTTAAATAACATGTATAATATGAACTATGCGACTATTTGATGACAAGGAGTGGGATCTACAAAATTTAATGGCCTGTTTGGTTAATACCCTGTTTGGTTAGAGTTTCATTTTTGATACTATATTAATATTGATATTAATATTTTCAAATGTTAGAGTATCAATATCAAAAGTAATACAAATTGACACTTGTATTATGTAATATGCTTTGTTTGCATTACAAATTTTAAAATTGATACAATTAACCAAACACCTCTTAATAGTTCCTATCAATATCAATTTTAAAATTGATAGTGATAGAGGTACCTAATATTGTTACCAAACAGGGCATAAAGTATCAAAATTGATACAATACCAATTTTGATATTGATATTCTAAGAAGATGTAATATTAATATCAAAAGTGACAGTATTAAATTTTTTTAAATGTTTGGTAATGTTATATTAATATTAAAATTGATATTAGATATTTGGTAATATAATACCAATATGAAAATCACTCTGGGGGGGGGGGCGACGGGGGACTCCGGCGGGGGCGGAGAAGGGGGCGGTTCTCTCCGAAGCGGGGCGTACGCGAAGGGGCGACGGGGGACTCCGGCGGGGGCGGAGAGGGGGGTTCTCTCCGAAGCGGGGGCGGAGAGGGGGGGCGTCTACCGCGGGGCTCTCTCCGCGGCCGTGGGGGGCGACGGGGGACTCCGGTGGGGGCGGAGAGGGGGGCTTCTCTCCGCGGCGGTGGGGGCGTCGCCGCGGGGTTCGCAGCCACGGGGGGGGGGGGGCGCGTACGCCGCGGGGCTCTCTCCGCAGCCGCCGGGGGTGGAGAGGGGGGCTTCTCTCCACGGCGGGGGCGACGGGGGGGGGACTCCGGCTTCTCTGCTGGAGGGGGGTCTTCTCCGCAGCCGCGGGGGGGGGGGGGGGGCGACGGGCAGGGAGGCGTCGGCTACGGAGAGACGTCTATATCAGTTTTAATACAGGTCTTCACCTGTATTATTTATGATACTTTTTTTAACTATTAATTTTAAAATTAATATTGGTATCCAAACACCTATTAATACAAAGTATCAATATCAATTTTGAAACTGATATCAATACAGGTGCTTGATACTGTAAACAAACAGGCCATAAACTGGTGTCACCTTAGTAAAGCACAATGGAGGAGTAACCCCGAAAATATTCTCGTAGAATCCACCCTTTTCGATCAAGAAGATGAAGCGCCCCAGTTAGGACCGTGGAAGAACATTGAATCAATTGTCTGATACGAGAGGGAGGTAAGATAAATATATATATGCCTTTTCTCCGGTTCATCACGCACGTAATTTTCGCTCCGGTGCGTTAGTCTCCTGTTTTTGCTCGATTATACCTCGTGTATTTATATCGTGCCTCTGACGGTGGTGACTGGTCGAGAGGGGGAGTGTTGAAGGACTTAGTCTCATATTGGGTACCGGAATAAGTATTTTCATATTTACAGGCATGGTCCTGATTACCTCAATGCTTAAGTTTTGAGATTTTTCACATGGTGTCAGGACAAATGGGTTCGAACTCTGTCCCTCTGGTGAGTTTGTCTCTTATTTTCACTCAACCCTGTCATATGTATTCCTATCGTGTCTCTGGTGGTGGTGATTGACCGAGAGTGAGAATGTTAAAGAACTTAGTCTCATATTGGATACCAAAGAGAATATTCTCATATTAATATGTCTGGTCATGGTTATCTCAATATCTAGATTTTGGGATTTTTCACACCTTTGAAACATATTTTGACATATTCCACCCCAAATATGAAATATAGGCCTGATTAATTAAGAAGTGGACCAAGCGGGTGAATACGTTCCATAGTCCACACCCTATCTATCCGAACAGGTGGCTTTAAAGTTTGAACCCCAACCTTACATGATTCTCCTGGTATAAGGTGTAAGTATTAATCATTTTGTTATCTCCCTTCGAACGAGTAATTTTTATGTCTAACTTTCACCCTTGTTTTTTTGCTCTCCCAGCAGTTGTGTGTTTCTCTCGGGCATTGATGATAAGGCTAAGTGATTCGTATTCTAATTGCCGGCAGAGCGTGGTTCGGTTGGCATCAACCCCACTTCTGGGTTTGCCTCCTGACGGTTGCAAGCCATGTTCAAAAAAAAAAAAAAATGATTTGTATTCTAATTAAATCGAAACTACATCATTATAATTTCGTTTTGATTCCGATTCTGTTGTCTCAAAATCCAAGTAATAAAAAATTTTTAAAATTTAAAATATTTTTTTATAAAAAATAGTAAATAATATTATTTAACTATATATTTTTAAAAAATAATACGTCAAACACTTTTTTATACACGATCTTCACATTTTTGTTATACATGATCTTCATTTTTTCATTATACATGATCTTCACATTTTCTGTTTCTCTGCAAACGTTACAAATTTATGCACTAGTTTAGATTTATTTTGATATAATTTTTTAACGTTAAACTGTGTAAAAAATTTACCGTGCAATCAAAACACCATAGTTTGAGTACTACATTAATCTCGTGACCAAAAAAAAAAAAGAGTACTACATTAATCTGGGTTATCCCCGAATAATCTTTTTACCGAACGGCGACCAAACAGGGGCTGATTGGTATTTTCTCTGCCTCCAACTACACCCTACACAGTATTTTCTCTGCCTCCAACTACACCCTACACAGTACACACTCCCCTCTGCCGTCTCAATCCGGAGCCGCCGCAGCGGCCCGCCCACCGGCCCTCCGCTCTCTCTCTCCCCCTCACGGGCACCATAGCCGTAGGTCGGGGGAGGCCACGCTTCTCCTTCTGCTGCCTCGGCCATCCACGGCCTCCGATTCCCTCGGAGAGGAGCGCGCGGCCGAGGGCACGAGGGAGAGGAAGGCGGGGCCGGTCCTGTGTTCATGCTCCGCGCCCGAAGAGGGAAGGCGAAGAAAAGGCACGGCGCTGATGTGCTTGTCGGTATGCTCTTGGATCTCCATGCTCAACTGGTTCTGGCTGATCAGGTGATCTTTTTTTTTTCTTCTTGAGATCCGATGAAGTGCGGTCGATTTAACATTGTTCTGTGTTATCGGTGATACCGTTGCATCCTCCTTGTGCTTGTATGCATATCTTCATACTTGGCATATATAAATAGACATGGTCTGAAAGATAATGTTGATAAATGTTTTAGATGTCCAGTTTATTGCCATGAGGGTAGGGATGAGGATGAGCATGCGGAACTTGGGTAGGGCAGGCGGGAATTTCATATTGTCAAGTAATCCTGATTCTCCAGTATGTATATATGTTTATTCTTGCATGGGCGGATGCCCCAAGTCAGAACAGTAGTCAAGGAGCTCATATAATATATGCAGGAGCAGTAGATGAGTGAACAGATTGGACTAGTCAACTGACTATTTATAAGGCGTTTGGTTACATGATGTGACTTTTCCAGTAGAATAATTTTTGCAACAAAATTGTTAAAAAAGTTTCTATAGACCTGTCCCTAAATTTTGTCTCAATTCTGACCATGTCCATGCATTCTTGAAATTCTTTTTAATAACTCTCAAATCTTGTATCATTCTATAATTAGTCCATCTGTCAATATTTTAGTCGAAATATGAGTTAACTAAACTCAACCCTACTTCAGATGACTAGCATTCCCTCCTCAACTCTCCTAGAGAGATATGATTAAAAGGTGATATTTAGTAATTTTAGTATATTATTGTTAAAAATAATTAATGAAGTTAGACTACATGTGACGTAATGAATTAAATAAATATTTCATATATTTAAAAATCTAAATATAGGGACATATTCGAAATTGAGATAAACTATAGGGATCAATCTGTGAAACAACCCTAAAAATGTTTGATGATCATTAGAAAATATATTTTAGTTAGAAATTCTCCTAGGACAAAGAATAGGTGAGGCCTTCTTTTTTCTTGTGGTCTCCATCTTTTTCTTTATACGTGGGGCACATCAGGCACCAACTTTGTCATCATGTCTCACCAAACATTATAATTTTAAGTCTTTACCTATTCCTAGTCCTTGTTTGGTTACTATATAAGACCTTTATATGAATATTATTTTTGATATGGTTTAGCATCAATTTTAATGTTTATGTGTCTATCACAAATGCCAAAACTAATTTTCTATCATTTTCAACACTAACAAAATAAGGGTTAGGTTTTATTTCAATATATATTTTTGACACAGATTTGCATAAAAATATTTTACTGCCAAACACCCTATTAACCTATCCACGATAGCTTAAGTAATTTTCTCCTCTTTGTTATTTTTAGCCTCAAGTATCTTTTGGATTTCTTTTTTGATGGATCTAGAATTTAGGTTTTTGTTGAGAACTGCGCATTTTCTCTTCCTAAAGTATTCTCACATTTATTCTTTGGGTTTTCTATTTCATGCCTCCAAAAATATATAGAATTAGGGAAAAAATCCTCGTTGTATCTTAGGCAATTTGCATTCTTGAACTCTCGAAACATTGTATATTAGCTCCCATCAGGGAGTTAATCTTAACTTCAGAAGAAGGGAATGGCTACCCGGTAGAGACCTATATCTAATTTTTGAGACGTTTACAATGACCAAAAAAGTAAATACTCGACATGTAAAGAATAAATTTCAATTGTATATATGTTTAGGTAGTTTTGCTTACTTGAGAAGCTTCCTTGCGTAGGTGGAACCGTGGAAGTAAGAAAGGGAATAAGATCTAAGGCCATATTTGGTATGAGGATAACTTGGGGATAAACCTGGTTTATCCACAAAAAATTGAGGATAAACCTGGTTTATCCCCAAAAAAATTTGGTGCCAAACAGGCCCTGAGAGCCCAAATTTATCTTCAAGTTTTTAAGACAAAAATTATAATTATGTCATATTAAGTTTTTACCAATCGGACCTGAAGTTTGCAAGTAAGTATATCCTATTTCTGCATGGACCTAAAAGCCTATTAATGATAAGATATAAATAGCCTATTTCAAAACCGAAATTGAATCGAAACGAACTGGTTTGGTTGCACCTTGAGCCGATCGTGAATCAAACCGAATGGTTTGGTTTGGTTTGTTACATGGGTTTACCATATATTATTTATTTATAAAAATAAAATAAGATTAAGTTAAATTATAATAAGTAGTTAATATTAACATTAAAATTAATCTTTTATTTGTAACAAATAATTATATGTTTATGTTAATTAACATTGATTTATAATTATATATATTTAAAATTAACATATTATATTATATTATGTTTTAAAATTATTTAAAATAATATCGGTTTAGTTTGGTTCAGAAAACCAAATGTACATGCCCTTGAATCAAACTGAACTGGTCATTTCAATTTGGTTAGGTTTATCGATTTTTCAATTTTGGTTGAACACTCCTAGATATAAAGGTGATGGGAACCGAATCGGGACATAAGAACCGATTCATGTTATTAATTGAATCGGGATGCAAGAACCGATTATTAGAATTCAATTTCATGTAAATTTTGATTTTTAGATTGAATTTAGGTCCATTTGAATAATTTTCTAAGTTTTAGAATTTTTTTCTAAGATGTCTAGTCTTTTTCCATTATTTTAGGCATTTTAGAGTCATTAGTTTCAAATTTCTAGTTTTAAAATGAATTTCTTTCACATTTTATTAGAGATATGCTGTTCGGCCCTATAAATAGGACCGGACCCCATTGTAAAGTAGATGATGCAATGATACATTGAATAGATGTTTCCCGTTGGATTCCTCTTTCCGGATTTACCCTCTCATGTGTGCTCTTAGACCCGTAAGGGTTTTTCTCTCTCCGTTCACTCTCTCTCGCGAGCGGCTGGCTTGGCGAGGCACTTCCGGCGACGGCTGGTCGCGACGATTCTTCGGGCAGCGGAGTTCCTTCGTCATCCCGGTGGGTGGATCTTCTCCTTCCCCCGTGTGGTGGAGCCGTCTCCCTCCAAGAGAGCCCTAGCTTGGGGTTCGTTCTTCTCGTCCTCTTCGACGGATCTTCTTCCTCGGTGGTGGATCTCGTTTCCTCCGAACGGAACCCTAGCTCGGGGTTCTACTTCATCAGTTCTCCTTCCTCTTCCGTAAACAGCGGTGACGGTTAGCTGGTCTGAGCCTCTTTCCCTTGGTTGATGCTCAAGCGCGCCCGTCTTCTTCTCAGTTTACTGTCCCGATGATGAAGTGTTTTTTTGGCGGAATCGAACCATTCTTCTCTGATCTAGTGTTTTGCCTTGGATCTAACTTCGGAGGTTTACTAGTCTGATTTCTACGGAGGTTTTCTCATCTCCTGTGGTTTAAGACAGTCCGTTCTCCCCTATTGATCCTCGAGTCTTGGAAGATAGCTTGTATTCGCCTCATTTCAGTCGGATCCGTTTCGGTCCGAATCCCTGCGCTCTTGACTTTTCCTTCCTGTTCATACCTGTGCGGATCTTTGAGGACAATATTGGTAGTCGTTTTCTCCTTACACCGACGGGTTGTGGAGCTCACGATGTTGCCTATTGTTGGTTGAAACTACTTGAAGTCTGTTCGCAGACACTGTTCATCTTCTACTAATTTTCCGAGGCTTATCTGCCAGTGACGAACGAGATCCCTCCTCTTTGGATCTCTAGCTTCTCGTATCCGCAAAGTCGACTAGAACACTACTATTCTTGTGAATGCCTTTGCTCCGAGGAATTCCACGCCGCCGGGGTTCTCGAGAACGGATAATATTCGGTCTTAGTATTCGAGGTCGTCTTTGGTAAACGATGGATCCGATCTAGCTCCGTATAGCTACCTCGAGTTCTTAATGTGCGGCTATACTATTATACGTAACTTGAGCTTCGTTGATATTGATCTCCATTTTGAAGTTGTTACGTTTCTGTTTCTCCAATGGTTCTGTGTGGTCGTTCTTATTGTTTCTTCAAGAGGTCTTATTAGTCCGATTGCATCCCGAGACTGATCACACATAGTCTATCTTGTGGTTGCTGTTCGGTTGAAGAGTTGGTCTGATTTCGACTAATCTGGATCTGGAATGTTTCGCTACTTCACTGCTACTTTGAGTTCTGATTCCTGCGAGCACATATCGACTGGTCCTTTATTCCAGTCTGGTTCTATTATGTTCAATTCTGCTGATTAACCTGAAACTGAAGTTGCTGTTCTTTAGAAGCATTCAGATCTGTCAATAGTAAATAGCCATAGAGATTTGGCGGGTCGAATAAGGTAACCGCCTACATTTTTGGAATGGGAATGTGATGAGGACCAGCAAGTTCCCAAATGCCTTGGTAGCTACTTGTAGTTGCCGGCTGTGAGCTAGTTTCTCACTGGGTCGGATAATCTTTTAGATCTGGTCTCCCGATTCCAAGGCCGCGAGGAGACATTATCGAGCCTTTGTTTTTTACTGTTGTCCCCGTTACTTGGAAATCGATATCATTGCTGGAAAATCAAGCAAGGTGCAGTTCATTTGGCCGTGATGACTTAAATCCGAGCTAATGTTCCTTTATCTACTGTTCTCATGGTATTTGAGTTGCTTACCATTTTCACGAGGATTGTGTGCTATTGATATATCCTCCCTTTACTGATGGATTTTTATCATGATGAATAATTGCATATTCTGTTCGGTTTAAAACTGCTGGGTTCTTTATGAACTAAGCTTATCATGATTTGAAATCTGCTCATTTCTGGTCTGTTACCTGCTGTTTCATATCGGACTGCTGGTTCCTGGTCTGCTGTTTATTTTCTGTCTGGCATTATATCTGTTGGGTGATATCTTTCCGGTTTAATACTTGATAACCATGGGACCCCCGGTCCCGTCCCGCATCAAAAGGTCTATACTTTCCTTGGACCTAAAATTTGGTAATGTGTTTGATTGGTCTAAACATAATATTAACTTCTGTTTCCATCAGAGGTTTGGGTATTTAGACTGTTTAGTTATGTATCTTAACTAACCTCTAAACACATGTCTTATATATTAATTAATAGAATTTTAAAATTAAGTTATGAGTTGTAGTTATTTATTTATCAGGCATAATCTCTTTTTATTTGATCAAAAGTAAAATTCAAGTAAAAATTAAATTGATTAATATACAAACATCTTAATCAAATTTAGTCATAAAATTAAGAATTTAAGATTATGCCAAAGCAAACCCCAAACTCATCCTCTTCGCTCTCATTTGGTTAATGGTTTATGGATTTATATTGTTCCATTTTGTTTCAATCCACATCTAAACTCTCCTCTTATATATTAATAAACGTCTTAAAAATAAGTTGTGGTTTTTTTATTTTTCAGATGTAGTTGGCATTTGTTTTGGATAACTCTTATGGGGTGTTTGGTTGCATGATAATTGAGGTTTTTATTTTAATTTTTAAAAATTGTAAAAAAGCTTGTTAAAAGAGGTGTTTGACAACCATGACAATTTTATGTTTTGAAAGTGATTTTCTTCTTAAACAAAAAAAGAGGGTCCCACCTCTTTCTTTTTTCTTGTGGTCCCCCACTTTATTTGGTCATGTGCGGTGGTTACTCTTTTTTGTAATCACATCCCTCCAAACATGATAATTTTATGTCATGAGTTGGTTCATTTTTTATTTTAATACAATTTTTTATCATGAAAGTGTACAAACAATTATCATGCAACCAAACACCCCATTAATGTCATGTCCGTTCTCTTAGTTTGTGGTAAAATTAAGTCCTTAATTTGATTAATTCATTTGCTTATTAAAATATATACTAATGTCTAGTCACAATAAAGTACTAAATCATATTAAGTGGTTGAGAAATAAATCTGTTTGATTTTGAATGCATGTTAACATATGACGATGACAAAGTTGTACTTTACATGCATGTTAACGTCTGTCAGCAACTAGTAGTCCGCAAACTTGGTAATGCTATATTTTGAATGTTTTATATATATTTAAGACAAAAAAGTAGATAAAATTAACTACCTTTATATTCATAATACTACTAAAAGATAAATAGTACTAGTGTGTTTTAAGATTATAAAAATTAGTGTAGGGATGAAATGAAAAATAATAATAATCTCTAAATCACCGTCAATGGAGGCTTGCAGCGGCGGATCACCTTGTTGTCATGTTCCTAACTTTCTCCTGCTTATGGATCTGAAAAAGGAATTGTGAAAATTGATTTCTTAAATCTTAAGAACTATTTTCAAACAATTTTAGAGCATTTGCCAAGCAAGCTGAAGTGCCCAACCTCAAACCAAATCAGAGGTTAGACAACCATTCAGCCCAATTAGACAGGTCCTTTACAAATCGGACAGTCACGCATATCAACTCCTAAAATATGTAAAATACGATATGCATATACTCCCTGGATGCCATGTTCCTCATTTTCTCCTGCTTTGTATGTGAAACATAAAATGTGAAATCTTATCTCTTAAATCTTAATGGGGTGTTTGGTTGCATTATAATTTTTTGTACACTTTCATGATAAAAAATTATATTAAAATAAAAAGTGAACTAACTCATGACATAAAATTATCATGTTTGGAGGGATGTGATTACAAAAAAGAGTTATTACCACACATGACCAAACAAAGTGGGGGACCACAAGAAAAAAGAAAGAGGTGAGACCCTCTTTTTTTGTTTAAGAAGAAAATCACTTTTAAAACATAAAATTGTCATGGTTACCAAACACCTCTTTTAACAAGTTTTGTTACAATTTTTAAAAATTAAAACAAAAACCTTCATTATCATGCAACCAAACACCCCATAAGAGCTATTTTCAGACTTTAGAAATGTGTTTCTTGTTAAATTTAGAGCATTTAGAAACAATATGAAGAGTCCAACTTGTTACCATATTTGACAGCCTACTTCAACAGTAACGCATATCAACACCCAAAAGATGTAAAACACAATAGGCATGCCCATCGCTTTCCCCTACTTTGGATCTGATACAGAAAAAAGTGAAAAGTGATCTCTTGAATTTTAAGAACTATTTTCAAACTTCAGAAATTAGAGGGCGTTTGGATCTTTTGTCATTTTCTCTTTTAAAATAGAAAGGTAAAAGATTCCTAAATATGTGTTTGGCCGTGTCTATCCTAATTTTAAAAGAGGTGTCTTTTCTTTAGTTAACATCTTTTAAAATAGAAACAAGAACAGGTCTATCCTAACTTTAAAAGAGATGTCTTTGTTCTGTCAGAAAGATAACATCTTCCATCAGATGTTTTTAAACACTTGCATCTTCTTTGAAAAAACTAAAATGAAGGAAACATTTTGGGGCACAACAGTCGACAGGAGCATGCTATGGATGCACATCTTATTCTTTGGAAGTAATGGGGTGTTTGGTTGCATGGCAAAATAAAGTTTTTTTTTCTTAGAAAGATATATTTTTGTAACAAAAAAGGTTTGTAACAAAAAAGGGTATTCGACAATCATTACAAACATATTTTTAAAGACAATTCTTTCTCGATAAAAAAGATGTGTGACTTCTTTATCGTGGTTCTCCGCCTTTTCTGTTATAGAGGGTAACCCAGTCTCCTTGTTTTCTGATCTCACTTGACACGATGGTTTTGCCTGTAAAATTCTATCAAGAAGGTGTATGCACACAAGAATGACAGGTTCCAAAAAGGAACTGGCACATTTAACACCAGAAAGTAATCTCAACTCCTACGAACGTAAAACACTTGCAGCATTCACAAAGTTATTAATTAAAACCTATCTCAAGAAAGATAAAAAAAGAGTCAACGGCCATCTCACTGGATCTTTCTGTGGCACTGCCCTTTGTCAATGCTGAGAAACTAAGTGGACGGAACTATTGGTGTGTTTGATTGCACAGTAATTTTTTTGTACACATTTAAGGTAAAAAATTGTATTAAAATAAAATGAGAATTGATCAATGACATAAAATTATATACAATCAAACAAAGTGAAAAAGAAGCGAGATTCTCTTTTTTTTTCAATAAGAATATTATTTTAAAAATATAAAATTGCCACGATTGACAAATACATCTTTTAACAAGTTTTATTATAAAAATATAGAATTGTTGTAAAAATTCAATTCATCGTGTAACCAAACACCTCAAAGGTGTGTTGTTTTTTTCCTTTTAACCGCCAACATGCGGTCCTTCGTAAAATAGATGTATTTGGATTTTACATCAATGATGCTCATGCGATAATTTCCTATTTGTTCTCCAAAGGTGATTATTTATGGATCCTCGGATCAGTCCATGATCCTATCCATACGATCAATGCTGATTCATGTAGTAACACTTCTTTTATTATTCTCATCGAAATCAAAACAAAACAAAAAAGATCGAAATAAAAAAAAATTGGGGTTCGGAAAGGAAAATGGGAAGCCCTGCTGTCCCCAGTCGACCGCATCTGCGACTGCGCCTGCCGCCCCACGGCGCCACTATGCCGCTGTTGCCGCAGCAGCGTCCGGCGCCGATTGCAGCACCACTCACATCGCCCACCCAAATTTCCTTCTCCCACCCCCTCTCCTCCGGGAGGCAACCCTGTGTTCTGGGAAGATCTTCTTCCCTCGCCGCCGCCGCCGCCCAATCGCCGCTGCTCCACTTCCGTCCAAAATTGATTCTTCCGCCTGCCGGGTACGGGCAACTCCCCGCCGCCGCCGCCGCCCAATCGCCGCTGCTCGGTGCTTGATCGATCGCTGCGCGCGGTAGTGCTTACGTGCGGCCGGAGATAGAGGCGTTCCCTATCTGCCGGAGGGGTGGCCGCCGGGTGCTTGGCGCCCGGGAGGCGGGGTGGCATTCCCTGGCGCGGAGGAGGGGGAGTTGGTTCTCTTTATCCTTGCGCATTTGCTCCTTCAGGGACAGCAGCTGCTGCGTCGGTAGCGGCGGCGCGTGCTGGCATTTTATCCTCCGCGGAGGGTCCATGCGGCGGAGGCGCGGCTTCGAAGGGGAGGGGGGCGTGGTGGCCTCTGGCGATGCTTTTGATGAGAGCTCCATCCTCAGCTTCCCTGTCTCGACCTGGAGCTGCCGGACCTGCGTCTGGAGCTCGGATACCCTCTGCTCCGACGCCTGGGCCTTCCGCTTCCACTCGAGCACCTGTTGGCACTCCCAAGTTAGCATCTTTCACCTCCACAAGGTGATCGGAAACAGGCGAGCCCCCGAGGAAGTACTAAGAAAGGGAGCGGCGGGGGCACCTGGGTGGTGGCGGCTCTGAGCTTGGCGCCGGAGGCCACGGCGCACCGCTCCCAGTAGTCGCGTGCGCACTGGAGATCTTCCATCTCCCGACGCACCTGCTCAAGCATTCCCCTCATCGCGTTCCACTGCTCTGTCTCCGCTCGCACCTGCTCCATGATCTTCCCCACCACCGCCCGGCAGCGCCCCGAGCAGAACTGCTCCTCGACCCTCTTTCCTATCTCCGGCGATCCCTAGACGACGGGAGATCGAAGGGCGGAAAATCTAAGTATAAATTTGGAGATGGCGATAGATTCGCCGACTTCCGAGGCATACCTGCTCTGTTATTGCAGGTCGGAGTAGGCGGCCGACTCTGGGATTCCCAGCAATTATTCTACTTGCTAGACCGACCGGCGAAGAAGATGGGAAAAGAGGGCTCGCCGGAAGGCTGCCGGTGCACTGCTCCATCCTCTGCAGCATCACGTTCGACATTCCTTCCATCTTCCTCCACAGGATCTCCACCTTTACCGATCGGAGATCAAATCAGATAAAACTCTTGCTCGTGAACTCGAAGAAAGATTGCGAAAAGCAGCTACGTACCTCATGGAGTTGGCATCTCCAATCCGGCAGGAGACCGCCGCAGACGCCCACGTTCTCGTCTTTTCCGTCCCATGGCTTCTCCTTCTTGTATGACATGCTCGTTCCCTCGGATGCGATCTCCCGTATCTCCCTCACACAGCTCTCCTCCTCCTCCTCCTCATCCTCGCACCTCCTTGAAGTCGACGCCGTCTTCGACGCCTTCACGGCCATTTCTTCCAGCCGCTTCCGGAGGAGCAGTGCCTTCCTGTCGAAGTTCCTGCCAGCAGAGCCTTTTCCGCGCGGCTTCAGATCGATGGAGCTGCAGCTCTTGCTGCTCCTCCGTCTCCTGCTGCGTCTTTCCAGCAAGTCCAACTTCGACTGCAGCTCCCCGATCTCCTCCTCCAACGCGGTCTCCAGACCCTGCACCCCATCAATCTTCTTCCTCCCCTGCGCGGAAGATACACGACCATGAGACACAAGCGTCGGTGTGGAACGTCGCACGCATAAGGCAGGCGGCGAAGGAGATGGGCTTGGGCGTACGGAGACGAGGGTTTGAACGGCGGAGCGCAGAGCGGCCTCCATCTGCACCCGGTTGCTCTCGAGCTTCTGCAGAGCCACCTCCCTATCCATCCTCAAAAAGTCGCACTCCGCGCGAAGGACCTCCGCCTCCAGCCTCCACCTCTCCTCCTCCGAGTCCTCTCGGCCGCCCCCGACCCCGGGCGGCGGTGCCGACGGCGGGGAAGGCGTCCGCGACTCCACCCGCGCCCTCCGCCCCCTGTTGAAGCTCCCGTCCCGGTGGAAGAGCTCCTCCAGGTTCCCGCAGGGTTGAACGGGACGGGACGGCGGCGATTTTCGGGCAGCCACCCTGGCGGCGGAGGGCCTGGAGTAACGGCTGCCCCGCCGGGGGAGTTGGAGGATTCTGGGCGTGGGCGGCGGCGGCGGAAATGGATTCCACTTCCCTCTCCTCACCGGCACCGACCCTCCCGGTATTTGACACCCCTCCCTTGTTCTTAGAGGCATTTCAAATGAACAACGGCCCCTCTACGGAGAGAAGGCGAAGACAAGACAGAGAGATGCAGGTTTTTCCTTCAGAAGCGGACGTTTTGGGGAGCGGAAAAGGTTCTTCCGACACCGAGAAGAGAGAGAGAGAGAGAGAGCCGCGGTTTAAAAGGGCGGACCTGCTTTCTCATTCTCGCGACCGTTGCGGCGTAGTTTAATCAACAACTTGACAAAACACTAGAAATGGACAGCCATAGGATTGGCGTTGACTCCACGTGGCCCGACGTCGGAGACGTAGTGACGGCTCGGATGAGCCGTCTGATCTCTAACCATCGTCTCGCGTACCACCACGTAGCGCCGTTCCGTTCCACGTCAGACGCCGCGATATCCCCGGGAAGAGGGCAGAGGTGTAAAGAGAATATGATACTTCGATTTTCTGATTTAATTTTGATAAAAATCAAAGAGTTTAAATTTTATTTTTATATTCTATAATTTATCAAAATTAAAATCGAATACTTTTGTAATTCATCAGAATTGAAATCACTATCAGTTAATTCTATTTTCGTTAATTTGATTTCGATAAAAATAAATATATATAAATTAATTTTAATATATAATATATAAAATGATAAAAATAATACTTTAAAGATGTTATATTAGAATTTAGTAATTATATGTAAATTATTAACTTGTTTTTGAATATAAATTAATATTTTATATGTATCTCAGAAATTGTCGATTTCAATTTCGATATCACAATGATTTTAAAATTATTAGAATCGAATCAAAAAATTTTAAACTTTTACGTGAATCAAAATAAAATTTTAACGATTTTATTATCAAATGTTAATGGGGGTGTTTGGTTCTATGATAATTTTTTGTACATTTTCATGATAAAAAATTGTATTAAAATAAAAAGTGAACCAACTCATGACATAAATTTATCATGTTTAGAGAGATGTGATTACAAAAAAGAGTAACCATCGCACATAACTAAATAAAGTGGGGGATCACAAGAAAAAAGAAAGACCCTCTTTTTTGTTTAAGAAGAAAATGACTTTTAAAATATAAAATTGTCATGGTTACCAAACACCTCTTTTAACCAATTTTCTTACAATTTTTAAAAATTAAAACAAAAATTTTCATTGTCATACAACCAAACACTCCATAATAATTTTATTATCGAATTCGACCCGATTACGGTCCAGGCCTCTTCTCACGGATCGGCTTCCCGTGCAGGCCCCTGCCCGTATTCTCGTGCGGCGGCGGCGCCGTCCTGGTGAGGTGCCGGCGGCCGGACGGAGCGGCGGACGGGCGCGGAGACACACGGGTGCGCGGCGGCTCTCTTGAGTTGAGCGCCGAGCGCCTCATTCAGTAGTGCCCCGCGATGCACGAGGCGAGGCACCCGCAGCGGCATCTCCTCTCTCTCTCTCTCTCCCCGTTCCGCCGTATCGGCCACCGCCACCCGCCTGTCGCCGGTACGGCCCCGCCACAGGTCGGCCGCTGCGCTTCGGAAATGGCAGCGAGCGGGAAACTGCGTGCCTGCCTGTCCCGGGACGGCAGGCCGCGCAGTCGAGGCGCGGGCCTGGAGACCCGGCCAGTTGGGGGGAGCATCCGCCCCTTGCGGACACCCCTCCTCCGCCACCGCCACCGCCACCGCCACCGCCACGTACGCCGCTTCGACCGCCCCGTCGGTCGTTCGTCCTATCAAGGTTGCATATACGGCTACCTTGCCGGATGCGGGCATGGATGATGATAATGATATACCCGGTCGTTGGTCCCGGCGACGGCGCACCGCGCCCTCCGTTCAAAATGTGCGGCCGACAGCGGCAGTACGTTGTTTCGCCGACGAGGAGGACGAGCTTAAACAAGCTGCTGCACCCGTCTTCTGCGAGCCCAAGAACGGGCGGTGTTCCCCCTTTTTATTTTATTTTATTTTTTTAAAAAAAAGAGAAAGAAAGAAAAGAAGAAGAAGAACGCCGCTCTGTTCTGTCTTATTCTCGCTTAGCTTCGTATTAATGCCTGCTTCGGGGTGAGAGATCTGCAACACGCACGCAGTGGCAGTCGGATCTCTCTCCCGGCATTAATGGCAACGATCCTGCGGCGGCAGAGGCGGCCGGCTGCATGGATGGCGGCCCACGCCACGCCACGGGATGTTTCTTTCTTTCTTCTTCTTTTTTCTAATGGCGGTGCGCAGGCTGCGCCACATAGAATGCTATAATAATCAGCCACGGGGAGTTTGAATTAGGGTAACCGTTGCCTACATCTGCTTCTTAAATCTTAACCGTTACACATTCGAAAAGACCCCCCCCCCACCGGGTTGGCTGTTGCCTCCGTGCCTTGTTTAGCCCAAGTATACCAACTTTGATTTCGACATTTGTGCCGGATATAGTTTCAAAATGCCAAGTCTAAAAATATATCAAAAAAATAAAGTACAACTTGGCCAATGTCGACACAAAACAAATGTCAATGTTTGGAGAGATGTGGTTCAGAAAAAGAAAAAGAGAGAAACAACACTAAAAGAGTTGGTGGGGGACCACGGGATCAAAGGAGAAGGTCTCGCCGAAGAAATTCCATTTAAAACATAAATTCGCGACAAAAATTCCAATTTTAGCGCAACCAAACACATCACAAGAGTTTGAGTAGGGTAATCGACACCCAAACATGATTTTTATCACGGTTAATTTTAAATTTAAGCACAACATCAAGTTTATAATGTTCAATTTGAGATTATCTCTACAATTTTAACACTCTCTCTTATCGTCAAAGTGGACAATGAAAATAAGAAGTAAATGAGAAATATGATAATTAAGTATTAAAGTAAGATAAGTATTTGTTCCGATATCATCTCACGGACTTTAAAATCACGATGTCAAAGCACAGAAGGGCTCACCACATATAAGTACATTATCAAGTCTATAATAATATTCAGATTATCTCCGCAGTTCTCACAGAATAAAAGTGTTCGCCGATGTGGTTTACAAGCATCGCCTTGGCCTTGGATATATATGCATCTTGGGGGTGGATACGTATATCCAAGGACGGAGAAGATCACTCCAGGTCTGATGGCACCAGAGGTTACTCGGCATAGCAGGAAAACGGATGAACAAGGCTGTGCGTTTCATTGACTTGAGCTACTGTTGCTGCATGCACGACCACTGCTTAGGTTACGCGGGGGAGGGGGAGGGTTCGAATTAAATCCCAGAACGACTACAGAGGCGCTCTGTACTGCCCTCAGTCTCCACCAGTTCACATGGTCGGCCATGAAAGCCTGCGAGCAGCAGGATGCGGCAGCTAGCTGTGTGCTCACTGTGGTTAATTTCTCGGTGGGGTTCCGGTTGGGATATAGAGCGCGCGGTAGGTACTAAAAGAAGGATCATATCAGAATCTTTCAAAAGGATCGATACAGCTGGAATGATCACGTAGGCTTTTGGGTTGGGATCATTTTTACGTTCCCAAACATTTATTCTTGAGTATTAATTATATTGTTTGAACGTTTCTTCTATATTATTATTGTGAGTGAGTGTGCGTTCTTTTCTCTCTTTTTTTGCGGTTTTTGTTAACCAACCCAAAACCGCGATACTGAGTTAGAGAGATCCAGGCTTATAAGCATAGGGTACCTCCCCTCACTATCCGGTATGGGATTATCTAACTCGCCCCCTCACGTGCAAGCTCTTCTGGCTTTGACACGTGTACACTGTTTACGGGTGACGGTCGACGGAGGGGGGTCCACAGCCCTTGGCTCTGATACCATGTTAACCAACCCAAAACCGCGGTACTGAGTTAGAGAGGCCCAGACTTATAAGCATAAGAAACCTCCTCTCATTGTCCAATATGGGACTATTCTAACTGTTTTTGACCAACTCTTGTCATGCTTTGTTTGTTTGTTTGTTTGTTTGTGTGTGATCTTGGTTGTTTATGTATATATATTTACCGCGTCGACAACAGATGGGGTTGGCATTTGATCCATAGATTTGATCGGACCGATAAATGTGATTTGTCAACTAATATCAAAGCCAGTTTCAATACAATATTATATTGGATTGATTCGAATATTATTCAAAATTTAAACGAGAGAGAGAGTACCGTGTTCATTCTCACCTAGCTAACACTGTTCCTAGACGTACTTCTTCTATCACACACATATATATATATATGTAAATATATATCTACACCTCGAGTGTTAATGAAGCAAAATGGTGAGATGATCGTGCGTTCTGATCCGGTCAACCTTGCTTCTAATGGTTCAGATCGCACCGGCTTGTTAGTTTCGCCGCATACGGCAAGGCGCTGACCGGCTCTCCGAACATTTGAACTCCCCTTCCTGCTCCATCACATGCCTGCAAAGAGGTGCCCAGCCGTACGTGTTCTCTCTAATTCATCAGTAGCTAGCTAGAGCGCATACTTTTGATGTTCTTTACGAAATTAAGCCAGAGAAAGGTCAAGAACATGAGACGGAGAGGCTTCTTGGAGATATAAGTAAAGAGGCGGATGGTGAAGGAGACAAGCAGCGCCTATAGCTAGCTAGCTCGATGGAGATCTCGGGACGGTAGTGTCGGGAGAAGAAACTGAAAGTCCGTGAGGCAGAATTAGGTATTGTCGGGGCTCGACGCACGTGCTATATATATCTATATTTATATAGCTGATCTAATTTCCAGATTCCGGTGCTCTTCGATCGAACGCGGACGACTCCGATGTGCATGTGGTTCAAACTGATCTTGGGAGATCCGGTGGTCTCTGTGAGATGATCCGCTTGTTTTCCGTTTATGGGGTGTTTGGTTGCATGATAACGAAGGTTTTTATTTTAATTTTTAAAAATTGTAAAAAAACTTGTTAAAAGAAGTGTTTGGTAACCATGACAATTTTATGTTTTAAAAATGATTTTCTTCTTAAACAAAAAAAGAGGATCTCACCTCTTTCTTTTTTCTTGTGGTCCCCCACTTTGTTTGATCATGTGTGGTAGTTACTCTTTTTTGCAATCACATCCCTCCAAACATGATAATTTTATGTCATGAGTTGGTTCAATTGTAATATAAATGTTTATCATGAAAGTGTACAAAAAATTATCATGCAACCAAACACCCCATTAGATTATTTGAATTTTCTATGGGAACCGGAACCACCGTACGTGTTTGTATGTTATTCCGATTTTGGTCGTTCTTAAAATATATTGTATGTTCATTTTTGTTTCGAAATAAGTTGACGCGAATAATGTGTACCAAATTCCGAAAGCAAATCATATGCAGATCAGAAGCACGTGTACTGCAATAATTTTGTGATTTAAACCGAATTAGCTTGGTTAGTTTGATTTGTTTTTTTGGGAAGCATGCATGCATGTTCGGTTTGGGAAGAAGAATTCTCAAGAATCAAACGATGAGATCAAACGCGAACACCCCCCAATCGTAGTTTTCAATTGATAGCTATAATGTATATATATTTTACTTGTCTTGGCGCAGTGTTGTTGTTGTCTTCCCTGATGCCAATTAATCAGCAGAGCAGGTATCCGTAGGCATCGTTGCAGAATAAAATAAAACACCAGCTCATGACTTAATTAGAACCAGGGTGGTGTTTATTTTCTAGTCTGGTTTGATTTTTGAATATTTTTTTTCGAATCAAACTAAACCAAAACATCTTCTAAATTAAGTCGAACCGAATCAAATTAATTCGATTTGACTCGATCTGATTGGATTCAAATCGTATTTTTTTGAAATAAAGTAAATATGTCAATACATAATTTCATTTTGTTTGTTTTAAATCACATTCTATTAAAATATAGTGTCTTCGTTTATATATTTTGTTAATTTTGTTTGAAAAAAAAGTATTTATAAGAAAAGATACTTAACTTTGTATTATATATAACTTAAAATAAAATATTTATTCTAATTCGATTTTTTTAATTTAATTTGATTTGAAACATTTTAAAATAAAATAAAATTGAACGATAGTTTAAAATTTTAAGTTAAATCAAATCAAATCAAAAATTACTAATTTAGTTTGAATTTTAAGGTTGAATCAAATAGCGAACCGTCCTACTCAGAACAGACATACATGAAATTCCAACGTGTGTGTATATATGTTGAAGGGTTTTATCCCATATTGGCCACCGGAGGAGTATTCCATGCCTTTATCATAGCCTGGACCTGGGTCTCCTCAGCGCATGTGCATTTTTGGAATTTCACATGGTATCAGAGCTGGTCAGGCTGTAGGCTCTATCTTCCGGTGGATTTGCTCCTATTTTCGCTCGGTCCTGCCCCGTGTATTCCTATCGTGGCTCTGACGGTGGTGGCTGGCCGAGAGGGGGTGTTGAAGGGTTTTATCCCATATTGGCCACCGGAGTAGTATTCCATACGTTTATCATAACCTGGACCTGGGTCTCCTCAGCGCACGTGCGTTTTTGGAATTTCACAATATAGACATTGAATGCTTTTCAACCCTTTCATCGGCACAAATAAAGATTCCCGAGGTCGATCAGGATATACACACGAACACATATAAATATATACATAGATGATAAGTTGCGCAAAAGAGGAAAATACGAAATGACACCCATCCGACGTAAAAAGGATCCGTCAGCCGTGAGATCACACGACCCTCACGGAGAGAGGAGAGGCGGGGGCGTGCCTTTTTAATCAGCCTCACGTGATTGGCGCTTCTTTTTCCATGCCCTCCGACGCCCTTTTCCGTCGTGCCGCCGCCGTCGTGTATCTTGGAGCAGAGGGTGGATCCCCTCAGGTAGCCCCTCTCACAAGGAAAGTGAGGTGACTAGGACAAGATAGTGATTTGATAGACGTCAGATCACTGTTACCTTAGCCTCTTGTGAGAGGGGTTGAGGGAATTCACTCTACTTGGAGCAGCAGCACGCGTGTGTACGGTTCACTCTCCTTGGAGCAGCAGCACGCATGTGTGCGGCGATATTGTTCTCTCTCTCTCTCTCTCGAGTTTTTTTTTTCATCTAACACATTTTTTTTAAAATTTTTTAAAACTAACACGGTAAAACTTTGTTTTGTAAATCTAACACATTTCCTCGCGGCTGTCATTGCATTGCATGGATATGTGTACTTCCCATCAACCCTCTCTTATCGGTACGTGTATCCTTTACATACCGGTGAATGACCCATCCTGTGCTGGTGAATTCCTGCTCGTCATTAACTCGCTGGTGTGAAAGGTTGCACTCTTGGGATGGGTTCTCTTGGTTAAAAATATTTTCACTGATGTAAATGGTTCGGAGGGTCGAATAAATTTGTTGCAGGTTTCACCGAAAGATGGCTCCGGATTCGTTTTCGTTTAGGCGGCTCTGAACATGATATATATTCGGCCGAGTATATGTATCTAGACGTGGATATTATTTGATTATCAATTAATAAGAACGGATATGAAAAATATCCGCTCCACTCCAAATAGATCCTTTTATAATATGTATATGATACGTATAATTTTTTATTTAAAAACATGCTTAAATATTCTCTAACGTACATCCATGTATTTGGTTGGTTGACATCAATAGACGCATGATAAAGTTTATAGTTTAAACCTTATTTTTACGTACTTCTCCATCATTAAAAATTAATTAATTAAAACTTAGTTAATGTTTCGAACTGAATATTATCCATAGACGTTCCAAATCAGAAGAACATCTTAGTTTTACCATCCGATCTATATCGATCTGTATCCGACTCAAACGCTATTATCCACTTAGCGTAAGGCGGAGCCGATACAAAAATACCATATCCGTTTCATTTGCATCCATATTCTCACTGATCCCACCTTAGCGTATATACACACACGTCCCCCGCCTAAATGCACAAGCCAAATAGGAGGGAATAGCCATTATTAGCCAGTACTCATTTGCTCGGCAAAGTTAGAGGTTCCTATAGGGCATTTTTTTTTCCTATCAACCAAATGACCAGTAGATCAAGATCTGATCTTTGCTAATATCCAAATTGGTTATGTTCAAATAATAAATATAACTGTGTTAAGAAAACGTAAATGTCTCAACCAGATTTAGGAGTCCAATAATAAGAGCGACATAACCAACGGCATGCATGGTCAGTAATGAAAATGATGCTGTAAGCCTGTAGCAATATTGACATCGATATTTTTAGAGGATAGAATTGATAAAAATGCAAACTTAACATTACACTTCCCGTCCCGTTTGTACAATAGGGGTGCTTAATGCTACTACTAAACAAGCTGTAACAAAACAACTCAACCAAAAAGCCGGGCTTATGATCAAGAGCTTGTTTGTTTTATTGTAATTCTCTAGGTTCAAAATCATATGTTTAAAAAAACAAGATTTTTTTTTGAATTTTAAAACAAAACCTTTTGTTTGGTTAACTTTATAAAACAAGCAGAGAAGCACATAATTAACATGATTTTGTAACTGTAAAATTCTTCTTATTGTTTCCACCTCCCTCATCATGAAATTTTAAACAACAAGCATTTTTTCCCAAAATGCAATGTTTTACAATATTCAAATAATTGAATATAGTGAAAACTGGTACCAGTACACTACAGAGAAAAGTCCCAGGTGAATATGAATATTCAACACCTGAATATGAATACTTGGGAGAAATCCCCAGATCCAACATTTGTATTTTCTGCATCCATGCAGATCATAGAATAAACTAATAGCTTTCCGCAGCCTGAGATTTGACTATGATTTTTGAACACCACCCACTTCCCTTAAGCGAGGGGGAAAAGGAAAAAAGAAAGAAAGATAAATGCTAGGAGAGAGAAATCTTTTTGGCTTTCATTACCCAGGAACTTGGCTCCCAGCGAGGTACATAGACACCATTCATCTTTGAAGGCGATGGTCCATCCTGTCTGCATATTTCGCCACTAAACCAACTTGGTATAAGATAAAGCTCCAAACTGCAAAATCAATGCACAACCAGCGTCACAGAAAATCATATATGCATGAAACAAGCACATTCTCATCTTGTTACACAAACGATATAGTTTCTTCTAGGAGCTATACATTTAACTCTCGTAACTGATGCATAATCGGTATAGCTGTCATTTCCCAAATGTAGCAAAAAAAACACGCTGAAAAAGGAGTGGCATAACATGACATGCTGTAGCATATAGATTCAATTTTCTGTCAAACAAAAAAATAGTATCACATCCAGGCATGCATCCGCTTGCAGCTCGGTTGCTACGAGTACAATCAGGCTCCAGCCCCAAATTTCAGTGGTCAAATGACAATGCAAAGAATGGACAAACCGAATGGGAGAACTTGGATGCATGAATACAGACACATGGACGGAAACACCGTAAAGAGACAGAAGTTCGTGTAGCTAAAGCAGCATGCAATGTAATGAAAAAAGAAACTAAATTTGCAATTGGCAATAAATGAAAATTATATTGAAAGATCCATGACACTCCAAAATGAGGAAATCTGCAATCGCATCATTTTTGGCCGCCCTTGACACACAATGTAATTTGATAAAGAATATCAGCTAATCCACAAGGATCCAGTGAGGTAAGCTCTAGGTTTTTGTTATCCATACTCCGTAGGGGTATGCTGATCCAAGTAAATCAGCCCTTTTTTCCATCTCTTACTACCTTTTAGGGAGATTTAGCTTTCTATGCACCTTTGGGACATCTATGGTTCTTAATGAGGGTTACTTTTCTTTTTGATACAAACGCAGAATAACAAAAATGGTGTCCAGAGATCTACAACTTTTGAGCTGTCAAAGTAAACTAAGAGCTAAACACACAACAAAAAAATGGTATCATACTCAACTTAACTCTAACCTTAATCCCAAGTTATGAGGGTAAGCATTTTTTCAAATGTGTAACATGAGGACTTCTAATAAGGTCATCTATCCTTGTACTACTCTTGTTTAAGCATGCTTAACTCCAGAACTCTAACGGGATCCATTAGTGATTCTTTTATCACACCCTAAAAAATTTGGTTCTCATAAATCCTGCAAAACTATCATGTCAGTTAAATCACAAAAATCATGGGAGATAAGATGGTCAATAGTATTTGATTCGTGAAACAAATGGGATACATCACGATACTCTCAAGTGAGACAAAATGGTAGACGTACATTTCAGCACAAAAGTAATCTGTTTAACGTTAGATCTTATCACAACCCATTTACAGAAATAAGCTTGTTCATGTAACAAAATTCTTTTAATTTTAGTTGTTTGTGAGAAAGGTACTTCTTACCATGTAAAGATGGTTATGCAATTGAAGTTCCACCATGGTCCCTCTCTATATGTACAATAAGTGAAACTGGATCCTTAAACTCTCTTCTGCACCTGGGGCAGACATCAAATGATGCACCAGGACGAGCTGAAACTCGAGAACCAGATTCATGGACTTTCTCCACGTGTTCTATCAAAGCTGTGACAGAAGAGAACCTAGCAGGGCATTGAACGCACCGTTCCACCAATCCACCACCACTACTCTGAGGTACGTCATCCTTTCCATTATGAAACACTTCTGAAGTTGCACTGCTCAATCTAGAGAGACTAGCTTCAGCTGAGGCGCGAATGTTTGAAGCTGCACTGAGAAAACCTGATCCCCACCATGATGGTTTACTTGAACTCCGATGCAAAGTAGCAGGACCCTTCTGATTACCTTTCAGCAAACCCATGAATGGAAGACGTGTGTCAGAATTTTTTGGCCCAGGACAATTATGATCAGGACCAAATCTGTGCTTCAAGCAGTGGTCTATATTACAGTCCCTGCATTTGACTGTGTTAGAAAATACAAGTGCTTCTTTGCATTTAGGAACAGGACACCGCTGCTTCTTATTTGCTTTTTGATAGTTTGATGAATCACAGTCGGTGTTGACATGTGCTTCCCATGTAACATTTGGATCCTCATTAGGAACTAGACGTACTCCTTTAGCACATAGGGGACAGACGAGGACCGTCACATCCTGCTGATCAGCCTTTGGACAAGAGTGCTTGGCATAACTTCTATGCTCCAGACACAAAACCTGCTTGGTGTTCACCAATACATCGTTAGACAAGGTGATTACCAAAACAAGGGCATTGAAAATCAGAAAACCTTAAAGAATGCAAAGAAAGTATAAGCTATATCTATTTCCATGTTTAGAGTATCAAGCATGATACGCAACTCAACTCAACTCGAGACTTAATCCCAGATTATTTGTGGTAGGCCATATTGATTCTCTTTCTCCACTCATGTTGATTTTAAGTTACTACTTTAGAGATATTTAAATCATCTAAAACATATTGAATTACCCCCCTTCAAGTTAACTTAAGTCTACCATCACCTTTTTTTGTTTGTTATTTTAATATTTCTACTTTCCTAACTAAAGCCTCCTTATGTCTATGTTTAATATGTTCAAACCATCTCAATTTTCTTTCTTTCAATTTGTCAATAATTGTCGCTACTCCTACATTGTCTCTAATATATTCATTTTTTATTCTATCTAATCTACTCTGCCTACTCATCCATCTTAACATTCTCATTTCAGCAACACTCATTTTAGAAAGACGTTTTCTTTTATAGCCTAACATTCAATACCATCCACATTATTACAGGTATTATAGTTGAACAATAAAATTTTCTTGTTAACTTTAGTGGAATATTAGTATCATATATAACTCTTGTAGTCGATCTCCACTTTATCTAACCCGCTTTAATCATATGGTTAACATCTTCATCACATTCTTCATCATTTTGAATAATTGATCCAAGATACTTGAACTGAGTTCTTTGAGATGATATTATGCTCTAAAGTATTTTTCCACAGTTCTAATTTACTATTCACTCCTTGTGTCTTATCTATTAATACAATATACATTTTACAAATATCATATACACCAAGGTATATATCATCCTGTATAGTTGTCGTTAATTCAAACATGATACTATAGCAATTTTGATATTGATATTTCTAGATGATAGAGTATTGATATCAAAATTAATACTAGTGAAAGTTGTAGTACATAACATGCTTTGTTTACACCACTAGTTTCAAAATTGATATCAATAGCCAAACACCTCTCAACAGACCCGTTCTTGCAGCCTTGCAGGAAGTTTTGCTGAACGCTGAATACACCTCTGACATCATTACTAGAAAAAAGGATATTTTGATTTTCTGTCATGACAAGGAGAAATTTAGAAAAACCTCTTCAATGAAGCATCCTCTTGAACAATGTTGGCATAATTCTATTAATATGCAGATAGTATAAGATTTCAGTACATTAGGTTGTTTCACTTGTCAACCTACGAGATTCCACACAGTTCATGGAAAGGCCAAAATCAGTATGGCAAGAAAAAAATTTATAAAGTTACCATAGAACCATGATAACCATTTGATCCCCACCAAATTCTGCATTAAAGCCCTTAAAATTAATGAATGTAAACAAATAGCACACTCCTCCACTAAAATAGGTGGAATGACTGTATGCACAATGTAAGCATGCTAGGTGCTCTATTCAGTAACACAGGACGCGCCAGTATGACCTCTTGAGGTATCTCCCATATTCATGGCATGCTTGAGCTTGGCTTGGCTCAATTCATCGCTAGTGACAAAGCATGTTAAAAAATAATGAAGGTTTACCTCCCGACTAGAAAAATCACAATGTCCCTCTTTGCATCATCTGATGGCAAAACAAGATTTTGGCTTCTCAACCACAAAAGATTAATTCAAAACACATTCATAGCATCTAATACCATTGCTCAACAAGAAGCTCCCATGAAAGTGATGCAGTCAAGGGGCAGCCAGGATCTGGTGGAGTGGCACGCCTCTTGGCAGTGAAAGGGCAACTGCTGACATCCTGTGCCTTCTCCACCGATGAAGGCATTGGGTCCCATGGACCAGATACAAGATAGTGGAGCCTATGTTTATTGGATCCAGACACCTGACATGCTGGGATTCGCCAACTTAAATGACCCAATATGCAGGCTTCTTTCTCATCTGTTGAAGGTGAGGAAGAGACAAGGGGTGCCCATGCCTCCTCCCACCGGCAATCCCACTTTGAACAATCCAAAATTGCTCAATCCAAGACAATCAGACCAAGTTGAGTCCATCCAGCTCTATTTTGCACAACGGCCAAAACTGTTGGATGCTACCTTTAAAAGCATTACCAGCAAGAAAGTATCAAGTACCAGGATTGTATTGGGCTGCTGCCAGTCGATGCTGCCAATACAAATATAGATCTGATACCTGGTTCATCCCTAAGAAGACTATGTTGGTATAAAATCATACAAAATGATAAAAAAATAGGAGACCTGTTTATTATCACATTCAAATAATGAGATAATTTCTTTTTGGTAATTTTCTGCATGCTGTAGTGAGAGAGAGAGAAAAACGTAGTCTGATAGGATGTGGGGGTAAATAGGGGCAAGGAAGGTTTATAGTTGATTCCAGATATTTTAGATGATTGTTCAGATACATTAACCATTTTTATATTTTATTTATTGGAGTCTTTCAAGTCAAGAAGTGCTTACAAAAATTTTCAGATTTTCAATTGAATAAGCTTGTGAAAGAGGGGGAGATATTTGTGAATAAAGAACTTTGTTGGTTTTCTATAGTAAAGTCTCATTCTAGGAAGAATTTGAAGAGGTTTTGAACTTGATGGATTTTTTAAAGGTTTTTCTTGTATCCCTTTGCAAGAAAATAAGGTGTCCTGGCTCCCAAATGGGCATAAGTCATTTTCAGCCACATCTGCTTATAAGAGACTATATTGAGAAGGTGTTTAAGTCCTGTGGTGGAGAGTGGTGTGGCCTCTCTTTTTTCCCTTTAAGGTTGGAGTGTTCCCATGGAATATTTGTAATTTTGTACGGGCAAGCTTCCTACTAAAGTTTGCTTCATACACATTTTCAAATGAGACTTTGAGAAGTGCGTTTTTTGTAGGTCACAAGCAAAAAACATTGACCATTTGTTCTTTTGTTGAAGAATTATCAATTATATTGGACACACCTTGTTTAAGAGCTAGAAGATCTCTTGGCATGAATCTCTTTCTACTACTCAATTAAGCATTGGAATAGTTGCAACCCGTGGAGCAATCACCTAGTATTGTGGGACCTATCACTGCCTAATATTATGGTCTATTTGGATTTTGGAGATCTCAAAATAGAATAATCTTTTACGAGTAGTTTGTTAATCCTACTGCTATTCTTCGCCATGCTTCTGCGCTAGTCAAGGATTGGGCTTTTACGTATTCTGGCCAGCAACCAGATTTTTCTTCTTTTAATCTTAGATTTTTTTTATTTGCCTGGAAGTCATTGTTCTTGTAGTTGGCCTCCAATTACTACCATCTTGGTAGCCAGTCAGCAGGTTCAGTGGTTCACTTATCTTCTTCTTTTCCTTGCTATCCCCAGTTGAGGCATGTCTTTTGTCAAATATGTACATTGTATTCAATATCTCAATGAATTATGACATCTTGTTACCTTCAAAAAGTATGGTCTATTTCTAATAGGCATAATGCTTTAATTGGAAATTGAAGTAAAATATAAAAATAAAATAGAGAATTAAGATGAAAAAAAATGAAATGTTGGGCATCCACGGGAGTTTAATTTTGGTCCATGTTTGTTGCCTAGCCCATACAGCCAATTCCGCTGCTCTCCTGTAATGATTGGATTGGTGTTGGTCAGATCCTTCTCAAACTTCCATGATTACTTTTTCTTTGAAGTGACTCAATGTCATGCCTTCATTAATACTGAGGAAAACAAGAAGAAAAATATTACAGAGGATGGAGCCAGCAGAAGAGAAGTCAATGAAGTCATACAACTCCTACATCAGCAACAAGAAGCACAAAAACCTCCGCAATACCAAGGTGGTAATGGAGAACAATCTCCGAAGTACAAAGCAATTTCCAGGAGAAGAATTTGTCCCTGAAAATTAAGTCATCCGGTGCATAACCCACGAAGGCAAAAACCAGTCCTTCACAAGAGAAGCCATGAGCTTAAGGATATTTAGCGGACATTCAAAATGATCCTCATAGGTTCTTCTAATCCTGGTTCTCCATAAGGACCATAAGAAGGCAAGCAAAGGCAAATTCCAGAGTAAAAGTTCGACTCTCCAAGACTCCAAGTGTTACCCCTGTTCCACTACTGGATGAGAAACATAGCATTTATCGGGTCACCCCAGTCCAATCTCCAAGTACGGAACAAAGAGCGCCACATGTAAGCAATAACACCATAGCATAAGAAAGGATGGTCAATGTCCTTGAGGTTGGAGCCACAAAAGATGCAGCGAGCAGAGTTCAATGAGAATAGTTTAGTCAAGTATGAATTAGTAAAGAGTCTCTTTTTACAGATCTTCCACAAGAACAATATAATTTGATGCGGGACGGGAAGGGAGGTGCCGCCATCCCGCGCGCGTCGGCGGGCCCGAGGAGGATGTACCGAGCTGATGGGGTGCTGAACCGGATCGAACCAAGCTGAACCGCTTCAAACGGAGTTGGAAACTGCCGAACGGGGCTTGAAATCCACCGAACTGGACCCCACGGCCGTTGAACCGGGCCCACAAGTGCTGAACCGGTCCAAAACGGCCCTGAACCGGCGTTAGAAGGGCTGAACCGGCCTTGAACTGGTCTGAACCGGGTCCAGGAAGGCTGAACCGGCTCCTGGGTGGGTGAACCGGGCCGGAACCGGTCTGAACCGGCGGCCGGCTCGAGTCTGGGCGCTGAACCGGCGGTCTAGCCGGTCGGCGGGCGAACCGTCGCCCGGGCCGGCCGGCGAAGGCGAACCGGCGCCGGCTCGGCCGGCGCCACTTACGCGGCGGGCCGCGTGGGGGGTCGTGGCCGCTCGGGGCGGCGCCGCGCGACCGGCGACTCCCCACCCGGGGGTCGTTGCGTGCCCGCCGGGAGCCGGCTCGAGAAGAGAGAGGGGGGGGGGCGGGAGCCACGCGGGTTCGTGGCGGCTCCTCCGCGCGCCCCGACGGGCTGAACGGGGGGGGGGGTCGTCGGCGTCGTGAGCGCGGCGGTGTCCGGTGGTCGTGGCGGCCTCGACGGCGGCGGGAACGGAGGGGGACCTCGGCAGCAGCGGCCGGAGGCTCCGACGGCGCCGCCTCTTCCTTCTCTTCTCTCCTCCTTCGTCGTCGTCGGCTAGGTCCGCCGGAATGGGGAAGTTTGGGGGGGTCTTCGACAGTCGACGGAAGCGGGGTTGGGAGTCCGGGCTCCCTGCGGCTCAATAGAAGGGTAAGGGGTTTGGGAAGGCTCCGTGGGAGGCCAAAGACCCTGTGGGAGGGGTGGGCGTGGGGGGGGGGGAGCCGCATGGGGGGGGGGGGTCTCGGTTTAGGGCGCGTGTGCGCGCGGGTCCGGAAAGGGGGGGGGGGCCGCGGTGCTTCCGGCGAGGGGGAAGGTCCGGATGGCCACAGGGGCGGCGTCTCCGGAGAGTCTGCGTAGGTCGGAAACGGGACGGGATAGGAGAAGAAGAGGCACGGACTTAGTTCGGAGGTGAGGAGGAACACCGGGAAGGGGAGGGAGAGCCGGGAGCACCCGGAGGTGAGTGAACGACGCCGCCGTCGGAGGGGGGGAGGGAAAACGGGAAGGAGCTTCTCTCCGGGGTTCAAACATCCATCTACATCTTTCGTTCAAAGACTTGGGCTTTCTTTAAATAGGCTGGACATTACAAGATGGACCTCTAAAAACCCTAATTACATATATGTCTCTACAAGGACTAAAATAAAAAGAAGGACTCAAAGGACTCTAAATACTCAAATAAAATGCATAAAAATAAAAATCTAATACTACGAAATAAAAGAAATAAATACGTCGTCTCCTCAAGACCCGGAAGACGCTATCTCCAAACAAACGGACGATCCGGTCCGTACCGGTCCCCATCATTTTGATGCGGGACGAGGCGGGACGGACCGGCGACGCAGCGCTGCAGCGGGCCCTCGGGAGGCGCAAAAGACCTAAGAAATGCAGTAAACAAGCAAAACCAGACTTAAACCGGTCAAAACGGGCCCAAAATACGTCGAACCGTGCCCGAAACCCTCAAAACGGGCCTGAACCGGCCCCAAAATGGTTTGAAACGGCCTGAACCGGCCCAAAACATGGTGAACCGGCCGGTTTAGGCCCTTAACCGGCCTCTGGAGGGTCAAACCGGGTCGAATCGGCCTTGAACCGGGCTGAACCGGCGGTTGGACCCGGTCTAGGGACGAACCGGTGCCGGTTCGAGCGAGAGGTAGGCCGGCCGGGCGGAGGGGCGAACCGGTGCCCGGTTCGCCCGCGCGACGCGGGGGGGGGGGTCGTGGCCCCGCGCAGTTGGCCGCGGGGGCGGGAGACGCGGCCGGCTCGCCGGCCGCCCGCGTGCCCGTCGGGGTCTCGCCCCTCGAGCGCCCGCTCGCGAGGGCCTCCGTGGGGCTTTGGCCGCGCGAGGCGCGGGAGGCCGAGGCGGAGGAGGCGGAGCCGGGCGGGGAGGCTGCCGTCGCCGGAAGGGGCGCCGGAGGGGAAGGGGGAGCCGGTGGGGCTCCATCGCCGCCGTCGACGCCGCGATGGGGGGGGGCGTCTTCGAGCGCGGGGTTTGCGCGGAGTCGTCCGCGGCGGCCGCGGCGGGCGGAAGAGGTAGGCGCCGGAAGCCGTCTTCGCCGTCGCCGGAGGGGACGGGGACCTTGATGTAACCTCAAAATCTCAAAAAAGATTTAATATTTTTTTGTTTCGGAAATTCATTTTCCTTTTGAATTTGAATTTGATTTGATTAGACCTTAGTATTGACTTATTAGGAAAATAGATGGTATTCCATAAAAGTACTAACTAGGGTCAAAATTTATGTTGAGGTTGTTAGGTTCTTTGAAAATTTGTTTTGACCTCTCCCCGTCGGATGGTGCGAAGATCCGACGTTAATTACATCGAGATAACTCGAATACCCTTGATTTTCGTCATAGCAATCCATTGAAGTAGAAGACATGCATCCACAAAAATAAGCATTCACACATAGGATAAAACAACCCCATGAGCTTGATGGAAGGCAAGCACTTAATTTGTTTTGGATTTAGTTTGAATTTAAGTTGGATTGAATTGATTTGAATTTTGGTTTGAATTGATTTGAATTGAATTTAATTTGAATTTGATTGATTAAGTTTGACTTGGATTTGATTTGGAAAGTTTGATTTGTATTTGAGTTGATTTGATTTGGTTTGAATTTGAGTTTGTTTAAATTGGTTGAAATTTGGATTTGGTGTGTGAGTTTTAATTTGATTTGAATTTAATTTAATTTAAGTTGATTAATTGATTTAAGTTTGTTTGGAATGAATTTGTTGATTTATTAATTCATGTTTTTATCCTAGGAACTTGATGAATTTCGGATTTTATGCTTCTGTTATGACTTCTGCATGAATAGGCTTTAATTTTAGTGAGTTGGTTAAAGTTTCATTTGTTAACTTCCGATTTGTTCAGATTACAGATTTGAGTTTCAATTTGTTTGTTGGTGTTAGCTTGATTTGATTTAAGGTTTATTTTGATTTTACAGTTTTCAGACTGCAGGTGAACTGAGTTTCAAACTTTCAGATTTTCAGATTTTTTTTTTTTAAACTTCAGATTTTCAAATTTCACAGGCCTCAATTCCTTGTGAAGTTCTGATTAGCAGGTTTTAATTTCTGGTTTCTTTTGAAATGGGTTCAGAGCACAAATTCAGGTTCCGGACCTTACAGATTATGTTCTGAACATGAGTTTTCTGAGTTAGGTAGCAGTTTCGGATTATGTTGATTTTTTTTTATTTCAGATTCTGGTTGCAGATTTTGATCTCTCGGTCTGCAGGTTTTAAATGGGTTTCTGCATAAATTCAGATTTCAGATTCTTATTCAAATCTCAGAGATGTGAAACTCAGACTTCAGATTTTTTTTGAAGCTTCAATTTCCAGATTACAGATTTTTTAGTTCGGAACCCCTGCAAATTCAGATTTTCATGTGGGTTAAGTTCAGATTTAATTTTCAGGTTCGGTTTCAGATTTTTTATAGTTTTCAAATTTCTCTTATCTTGCCTTCCAGGAGTTTCATGTGATTGCTCTCTCCTTGTAGCATCCACATGTGCACCGAATATGAATTTTCATTTGTTTTTCTCAACATGAGACATGATTTACAACTTGGCCAGCAATCCGGTCTCTTGAGTTCTTGATGAACTTGTCAATTCGTGGGCGGCATGTACCCGGTCTTTGATAGACTTATGGGCATCCCCCACTGTTTTGAGATTGACTATACCCGGCTTTTGACAAGCTTATAGGCAATCGACTTACTGATTTGAGATTGAGCACACCCGGCTTTTGATAAGCTTGTGGGGACTCATCTCACTGATTGAACCTCATTAGCTCATAGTTTGGCATGTCGGCATGTTGATCATGCACAGCCTTCCCATGGCATAATGGGTAAGTACCTCCCTCTTGGGGCATGGTAAGACATTGGGGTCTTTTCAAATAGACCTTTGTATGTCCACCTTAAAGGGTCAAGGGGCGTGCTTAAAGCCGGCCCATTGCTTTCCCTATTTGTTTTGAATTCTTTTAAATTAAGCCAAGACCATGAGGCGGGTTTTTAGCCGGCCGGATGCTCGTCTCGGTTTGTTGAATTAATTAATGAATTTTTATTTAATTTCTGTTTATTGTTTGTTTTATTTTATTTTTCGGAATTATGGGTCAATAGACGTGCTTAAAGCCGGCCTATTGCTTGCCCATTTATTTTGATTCTTTTAAGTTATGCCGAGACCATGAGGCGGGTTTTTAGCCGGCCGGATGCTCGCCTCGGTTTGTTTAATTAATTAGGTGCGTTTTTTATTTAATTTCCATTTATTGTTTATTTTATTTTGTTTTTGAATCACGGGTCAATAGACGTGCTTAAAGTCGGCCTATTGCTTACCCATTTATTTTGATTCTTTTAAGTTATGCCGAGACCATGAGGTGGATTTTTAGCCGGCCGGATGCTCGCCTCGGTTTGTTTAATTAATTAGGTGCATTTTTATTTAGGTTTGAACTTGATTGTTCCTTTTAAAATTCTCTTTTTTTAGCTCTGTCGAACCTTTGTTCACTGGAGCTATTGGGCCTTCAGCCCTTCGGACGCAGCCATCTTCTTCTTCCCCTTCTTTTCCTTCTCTTTTTTTTAACACCCTTCAATGGTGGGCCCCACCATATGTTGACCCGCAGGTCAACCTTCCTTGTCCCACGCCTCTCCCGCGCACGCGGCCTTGCGCCGCGGCCGCGGAGAAGTTTTTTTTTTGTTTTTTTCTCTTTTCCAGCCGGGCCCCACCCAATTTTGACCCGTGGGTCAAAATCGGGTCCGACGCATAGTCCCGCCTCCCCTTCTCCTTATACATGCCAGGTGGACCAATGTTGACAAAAATAAACCCCGGCGGCCCTCTTCTCCCTCCCCGACCAGCAGCGGCAGCGAACGGCTTCAACGGAGCTCCCGTCTCCTTCGGCGGCGCGGGAGAGGGTGGAGGCCTCGGCGGCGTGTCCTTCGTCCTCACAACGGTGGATTGCGGCCATTGTTCGCGAGTTCAGGAGGATCCAACATGGTGAAAGGGGACAGCGGCGGCGGGTTTGTCCGGCGGCGGTGCTCATACCAACTTGACTTGCTCGCGGCGGGAGGTTCGGCGGGACAGCTTACGGACGTGCGGGCTCGGAGGCTTCCGGACGGGCAGACGGAAGGAGCTTGAACGGCGGCGTCGGAGACGACTCGGTGAACTTTTCTCGTCTCCACGCCTTCTCTCGGTCGCTCGACAGCTCTCTCTAGGGGGGGTTTACGCAGGGTCCAGCCTCTCCTTCCCGGGTGTCTGTCCTGCACGGGGGATCTTCTGGGGGTCTCTCGCGCCGGGTCCGCGCGCACGGGGGGGTCTTCTTATAGGCTTGGTGCGGTGCACTCCCCGTCGGGAGACTTCGAGATGGGAGTTGCGGCTCGAGAGGGACTCGGAGCAATCCCAAAACATACGGGATCGACCTCCCCCTTCCTCTTATCCTCTATTGCCTTCTACGACGGTTTCCTCGTCGTTGGCCCGAATCCGGGGGTGAATCCGAGTCGATTCCTTCCTAATCCGATTGCTCCTCTTCATTTATTTATTTATTTATTTATTTTGGTCGCGGATTTCTCTTGAACGGGCCTGTCATAGGAGAAGAACACAAATGGGCCAGCATTTGGGCCATCTGTGAATAGCTAGCTTCATTGGGCTATCTTGGTCGCGACTACCCATCTCCTGGCCCAACTGGTCCTTTTTTAGCTGCTGGCCTGCTTCCCCCCCTTTTTTTGTAAAAATTGTGCGCCAACAGACCTCCAACGGCACTGTTGGCGCCGCCTTCACCTTCCTCTAGTCTCCTTAGGATGCCGGAGTGGGGGGAGCCGCACCGGAGCCCTAGCGGGGCCGTGCGCACAGACGGAGCCGCGGACGCGGTTCTTCCTCTTCCTCCTCCTTTATTCTCCGTCTGATAGGGCTCCGAGGGAGGGTTCCAGCACCGGGATGGGGGGGTGGAGGTACTCCGGGGATCGCCGGAGGCGGGGGTGGACGGAGGGGTGGGGATCGACGCGGTCGGAGGTGTCGAAACGGACGGAGACGGGGGTGAACGGTGTCGATAGGGCTGCAAAACGAACCGGTGAAGGGGGAAGGGGCAAGAATGGCTCGGAGGCGGCTGAACGGAGGAGAAGGAGAAGGCACCCACGCCGGAGGGTTGCGAAGAGACCGGTCCTCACCGGAGGTGGAGCTGGACGACCTCCATCGTGGAGGGGGTGAAGAGGAAGGGGCAGCCCCTAGGGTTCCAAAAATTGGACAATAACTCTCTCTCTATTTCAACAAGTGGCCCTCTTAAATAGAGGAGCCCATTACAAACAAGACATCATAAATGACTAATTACATACATGTCCTCTTGAGGACCCAAATAAAAAGAAAAGACCACAACTAAAACTCAAATATTTACAAACAAGTC
Source organism: Cryptocoryne crispatula var. balansae (assembly GCA_036172225.1). Lineage (NCBI taxonomy): Eukaryota > Viridiplantae > Streptophyta > Magnoliopsida > Alismatales > Araceae > Cryptocoryne > Cryptocoryne crispatula. Next base: position 33,157,895 of record CM069931.1, read on the forward strand.
CAAATGGACGTAAATGCAAATAAACCCCAAAATGGACCGGACCGGATCCCCATCATAATTTTAATTGAAAAAGTGGACACCCAAACTACTCTCCACCAAGGGACTTCAATGCCCCCGATGCTAAGTCTATTGCAGACCAATTTAACAGAAAAAATATTTTTTTTCCAAAGCATAGTTTTCAAGGCAATCAAGGAGACTGTAGTACCGCCTTGTCACTCAGGCAATGAGGCATGACATTAGACAACACCTTTTATAGTAAAAAAGATAAAATAACAAATATATGAGTGACAAATAATAAATAAAAAAGTAATAAATAGCTATGATAACATATAAATCAATTGATAGTGTGCAAGTGCATAGTTGTATAAACTAAATAATATGAATACCTAATTATAACTACAATGTTAAGTTAATTTTAATACTTAATTTGTATAATTATTAATAAATATATATAACATTACTTAATTCTAATTATTATTCCATCAAAATATCTATTTATAATCAAATTAACTATTATAATTAGTTATTTTTACTTCAAAATCACTCAATTAAGTGATAATGATACTTAATTAGTATTATTTATTCCTAAATTAGACAAAATGAGAAGATAACATGTCGATTGCCTAGGTGCCCCTTACCTTGACATGTGACAAGGTGCCTTATCACCTAGGCGACGTCTTGAAAACAATGTTCCAAAGTCCACGTAAGTTGATCCTCCCTGTCCACGCATTTGAATGAAGTCCTAAGAGTAGTGCAAATTTAGAAATTTCTTCATCCTTCAAGTTCCTTCTAAAAGAAAAAATCAAGTTATCATGTAAGGTTGCGCCATCCCAATGCAAGCAACCGTAGCCTCCTTGTTCACGGCAACTCTAAAGGATCAGGAAAACTTTGGTGGAGAAGACTAAGGGTCCGTTTGGCAAATTGTTAGGAGGACTTTTCTTGGAAGGACCTTCTTTCGAAAGGTACTTCATTCTGAAGAACTTCTTATTTACAAAAGTAGAATCTGTTTGGATTTTTTTTTTTTTTACAAATGAAGGAGGCGGGGAGTTTGCCACGGAAGAGGAGTGCTCGCGGAGGGGAGGGCTCGCGGAGGGGCGGAGAGGAGGGCTCGCGGAGGGCTGCTCGCGGAGGGGCGGAGGGGCGGAGGGCTGCTCGAGGAGGGGCGGAGTGCTGCTCGCGGAGGGGCGGAGGGGCGGAGGGCTGCTCGCCGACGCGGAAGGGGGGGCTCGCGGAGGGCTGCTCGCGGAGGGGAGCGCCGACGCGGAAGGGCGGAGGGGCGGAGGAGCGGAGGGCTGCTCGCGGAGGGCTTCGCCGACGCGGAAGGGGGGGCTCGCGGAGGGCTGCTCGCGGAGGGGAGCGCCGACGCGGAAGGGAAGGGCCGACGGGGAAGGGGGGGCTCGCGGAGGGCTGTTCGCGGAGGGGCGGAGGGCTGCTCGCGGAGGGCTTCACCGACGCGGAAGGGGGGCTCGCGGAGGGGGGCTCGCGGAGGGGAGGGCCGACGCGGAAGGGGGGCTCGCGGAGGGCTGCTCGCGGAGGGGAGCGCCGACGCGGAAGGGGAGGGCCGACGCGGAAGGGGGGCTCGCGGAGGGCTGCTCGCGGAGGGCTTCGCCGGGGAGGGAGTGCCGGAAGGGGGGTCGCGGAGGGGGGGGCTTCGCCGGGGAGGGGGTGTCGGAGGGGGGGGGGAGTCGCAGAGGGGAGCAAGGATCGCGGGATCGGAATCGGAGGGTACCGATCCGATCCGGATCGGATCGGATCGGACCGATTCCGACCGATCCAATGGAAGACAATCGATCCAGAATCGGTAAGCAAAAAAAAAACGATCCGATTCCGATCCGATCCGATCCCGGACCGATCCGGACCGATTCTGGCCGATCCTGGCCGATCCGACTGGAATAGAAAAAAATGAAAAAAAACGATTCGATTCCGATTCCGATTCCGATTCCGATCCCGACCGATTCGGCCGATTCGATTCCGATTCCGATCCGATCCCGACCGATCCGGCCGATCCCGACCGATTCTGCCGGAACTTTTTTCCGGATTGGTCCTTCAGCCAAGAATCGGACCGATCCGGATCGGCTGATTCCGCGATCTATGGAGGGGAGGGGTTCGCTGGGGAGGGGGTGCCGGAGGGGAGGGGGTCGCAGAGCGGGGAGGGGTTCACTGGGGAGGGGGTCGCCTGTGCGGATGCAGGATGGGGACTTGCGGGCACGGGAGCGCTTTTCCCTCGTCGGAAGGAGAAAATTTCTCCTCCGAGCTTCTGCCTCCGAGGAGGAGGAAAAGTGAAAATAAAAATGTAACCAAACGGTACCATAAAAATAAGAAGAACTTCTTTTCAGAGGAGAAGTGAAAAAAAGCACTTCTACGGAGTTCCCAAACACACCCTAAGTACAGCCCAACAATCCTTCCAAAACAACGTTCTCATTCCATCGCCCAAACAAATGGAAGAAGCTGAGTAGAAAAAATCCCAATTGTGAAGAATATTCTTGCAAATATCGAAGATTCTATTGAGAGAGCTGAAGTGTCTAACCCATAAATGAGCATCGCACAACATGTATCAAGAACGGACAATTCTACCCCACAGGGACTCACCACCCAAGTCCACTTTCCATATCCAGTTATCCACTTAGAGAGAAGAGCGTTATTCAAAATATCAAATGGCATAAAACTAACCCTTCCCTCCCTTGAGCATTTGCAAACCTAGTCACACTTGACTAAGTGCAGGTCCTTTCTCCCCTCCTTCCTTGCCAAAAGAAACAAGCCCTAAGGCTTTTGATTTTGTTGCACACCCACTTGGGGACTTTGAGGTTAGAGAAGACATAGAGAGGAATGCTCAGCAAAACGTGTTTGGACAAAATCCACATGCCACCAGCCAATGACAATCTACCCTTCCAGCTTTGTAACCTCTTCCCAGCTTTCTATATCAGGGGTTGCCAATATGGTGCTTTGGTCTCATTCTCTGATAGTGGTGAGCCTGGATATTTAACAGGCGGGGAAGTCTACAAGCCTACAAGCTCACATTTAGCTGAAGATTGAAGCCTACAAACTCACATTTTTCTCTGCTAATTTTCAAGCATGTCGCTGCATCAAAGCATAAAAAAGTAAAATCCTAAGCCTGACAAGTGACTGCACATTTAGCTGAAGAGAGAGGAAAAGAGTAGAGTGTCATCTGTAAATTGTAAGTGGATAATGATCTCCCTATTGGCTCCAACCTCAGCCCCCTCAATTAGGGCTGTAAACGGGTCGGATTTGGTAGCGGATTCACCAGAATCCGATTCCGATTCCGATAAGGGTTAAGGGATTCCGATTCCGATTCCGATAATTTCGGAATCACTATGTTCTGATTTCGATCCGATTCCGATTCCGTTATCGAAATCGGAACCGAATCCAATAAAATCCGAAATGCATATTAAATATTAGTTTTTATTCAAAAGTAAGTCAATAATTTACATACAATTATTAAATTTTGATATAATCTTCTTAAAATTTTATTTTTATTTTATCAATTTATATATTATATGTTATAATTTATTTAACTTCATTTTATTTAATTTTATTTATATATAATTATTTTTTTAACAAAATTGGATTAACGGAAATGGAACCAACTGATTCCGATTCCGATTCCGATAGCTTACAGATACAAAACCAAATTCCAAACCCGTTAATTTTTATCAAAATCGAATCGGAATATCGGAATATCGGATTCCGTTTACACCCCTACGCTCAATGAACCACTGGTGAAGGGCCTTCTCCCACATAGTACTGAGAACTTGGGCTACTAAGTCAAAGAGAAGAGGAGAGATCAGATCACCTTGCCTCTATAGCTTCAGACATTAATGTCTATAAAAAATATATCTGCACTAACACAATGATGAATCCACTTAATCCACCTGCAACTGAACCTCATCAACTGCATAACCCGGTTAAGACAATTCCTATTGACCATGTCATAAGCCTTATGAAATTCACCTTTAAGCATCACACAATCTTTCTTTCTTGACGTTTGGTCATGAATGCACTCAGCAGCTACCATAAAATTATCTAGGATATACCTTCCCTGAATGAAAGATGATTGGCATTTGTTGATCAACTTATCCATAAAATAATTGTCTATTAACTAGTGCCTACATCACAATTTTGTAATTGCAATTCAGTAAACTAATGGGTCTAAGGTTCTTGATGTCAGAGACACCCCTTCTTGGGCAACAGGACAAGAGAGAAAAGTTGAGGAGCCGTATGCACCACGGCTAGACCTCAAACTCTTTCAGCAAAGTCATAAAGTCACCTTTTATGCCATCTCAAAACTTGTAGAACCCAGCTGAAAGACCATCTGGACCCAAAGCTTCAAAAGAATCCATTGACCGAAGAGCCATGGACACTTCCTCCTCTAAGATGGTGCCAGTTAGGGATTCACCATCCCTGTTTGACAATTTCCTGCATGAGTCAAAATTCAACAAAGGTCTTTAGCCTCCCTGCTCAAAAAAGGACCTCGTAGAAAACAACCGATGCCTGACCGCCAATATGCCCAGTGCCAAGCTTAACCTCACCATTAATACACAAGTTGTTAAGAGTGGTTCTTCTATTTGATCTCCTCTTTGAGGCTCCATTCATTGTATTCTTGTTTCAAGGACAGCCATTCTGACTTTTGAAGTTCAAGCTTCCATGATCACGAGAAGCACACTTCTTACCTATGCAAAGCCAACCAAAAAGATTTCTCCACGCTAGCCTTGCAAGATCGGTGTGCCCAAGAATACCACGGAGCATCAAGATTCTGTGTTAATTCAAGTACAATCAACATGTACATCATCCCTGTCATTTGTTGTATTTTTCTTACACCTTGACATATACATATATAGAATAGGTATTTACCAAACAGCAACCACAGGGCAGATGTTATCTGCACTTTCATGACAAGAATGGCATTGTCAATACTACTAGAAGTCAATCATCAGATTAGTGAACGAAATTGTCTCTTCGATGATAGATAAATATACCGTCGATATCCTATTGCATAATAAATAATCTAAGAAATTTTAAGCACTTCAGCTTACTATTTTGGCCCTAACATGATCGATCGACATCAACAAGTAATCGTGTGACAAAGTAAGATGCCGAAATATTTGAGCATATTTCCGATATAGTATAAAATGACATCTCGAGTATTGTATTTTCGTCCGAATCGGTGTGTCCCTTTTGGTTAACTGGAGACCTGCTTCTCAAGGTTCTGACCACGCTGTTTCCGTTGGCTAAGTTGGACTGGGCTCACACGGAACACTCCAGCCCGCGACTAGTACGCGCATTCAAGGCACGAATAGACTGTAAAATCTGCATACCTCGAGCAAGAAACGGGACCAAAGGGGAGTCGAGATCGCAGGGGCAAACCTGAGTGCAGCGATCGCAGGTGAAAGGCAGGAAATCGATCTGCCTGCATTCTTCCACGCTGCAATGCTTCCCGAGGTTCGGAAACGCCGGCGTTCCCATCCCAGAAACCCCAAAATATCACGACCCTCCCTTAAACGCCCCCCAAAAGTTCGAGGAGAAGGCAGCGGGACGGGGTACACACAGAGAGAGAGAGAGAGAGAGAGAGAGAGAGAGAGAGAGAGAGAGCGAGGACCCTTATTACGTCCGCCGCGTTGAAGGTCGGGGAAAGCGGAAGGGAACGCTCCGAGAGGAAGGACGAAGGAAGCAGCCGGCAGCTCCATGGCGCCGAGGGTGACGTAAGCACGTGAATTCCGATTAATTTATCGTCCCGGAATTTTCATCGACGCGCCTCCTGGTTTCGACAACCAAATAGCGTCATAATATAATGAAATAAAATAGATAAAGAAGTAGTATAGTGATAAAATGACAAAAGTGCAGAAATAAAAAATCAAGTTGACTGGGTGAAGTAACTATACCATAAGTATTAAATATCGATAAAATTTAGAAAGTGCTCCAAATTCTAGAAATTGTGGAATTTTATTCTAATTCCTATGACAAAATCATAGAGAAACGGGAAATACAATTTCAAATCGGCCTATTTCAGAAATGTCTAAACTCTCATTAGGTTCAAAACTAAACTAAAATCCGAGTTATATGTTTGGAGGGATGTGATTACAAAAAAGAGTAACTATCACACACGACCAAACAAAGTGGGGAACCACAAGAAAAAAGAAAGAGGTGAGACCCTCTTTTTTGTTTAAAAAGAAAATCACTTTTAAAATATAAAGTTGTCATGGTTACCAAACAACTCTTTTAACAAGTTTTCTTACAATTTTTAAAAATTAAAACAAAAATTTTCATTATCATGCAACCAAAGACCCCATAAGTGTTTGAGATTTCTTTCTTATCGATCCACCTTGAGGTGGATTGGTACCACTTGTTCCCAGATGGGTAGACATCTCACCTTCGAGTCGGGTCTCAAATGCTCCTCCCGCCAGCCGGGCCATCTTGCCCCGGGGGTTGGTATCCTGTGATGTTCGAGCGGGAGTTCGACCGTCCGTTGTGCATAGTGTTATGGACGTCTTAAAAAAAGAGAGATTTCTTTTTTACTTTCCTATCAAAAATAATCACCAACATGAAAGCTCAAAAAATAAAAAAGTATCTTCACGAGCCCAAGTAGACAGGCGTTCAAACTAAGCTTCGATCTTATTTTACTTGATTACATATAAATTATACCGTACCATTTTTATTTGTGAGTTGTGTTGCCTAATTACCGAATAGGTTGGTGTAAATAATTATTTTACGGAGCACCAGACGCATAATAAGGTGCCGATATGAATTTTGCCTGATTACGGAATACATTGTTATAAATAAAGCTCAGATCAGCCTCACGAACTTATGGATCGTGCTAAATTATCATCTGACGCCTGTTCATCAACTAAATAAAAAGAAACTCATCAGTTCCTCACTTCCCTGTCGATATATATAAACCACTTGAATGCACGCACCTACTGTTACCAAAACAGGATCCAATGCCTCGTTTGATGAGAGTATCAAAAATTGCGTCAGTTTTGATATAAGTGGACACTTATCGTGTATTATGTTTTATTTACTTGCATTAAATGTTTCGACATAGGATATATAGATGGCAGATGCCTTGACGGATCAAATTAATTCTAATTTACCACGTTTTATTTTTATTATTTCAATATTCTTACTCTTCTAGCCAATGATTTGGCAAATCTATAATCCAAACCATCTCGATTTATCTTCTTTCGTTTATCCACAATCCTCGGGCACCCAGATCTTCTTTACATATTCGTTACATGTTTCCGAACTAAAGGGCCTCTTCATTTATTTATTTTTGTCCATCATTTACAACTGTTTACCTCATCTCTTAAATCATCATCATCTTCGAATTAGTTTAAATTTACAACGTTTCATTTTAACATTTTTACTCTTCTGGCCAATGATTTCACAAATCTATATTCCAGACCCTCTCGATATATCTTCCTTCGTCTACCTACAATTCTCTCAAAACACCCAGATCTTTTTAACATATCCGTTACATATCTCAAAACTAACATGATCTCGCGCGCACACATCTCAGCATATTCTGATTTCGATGATGTTTATTTTGAAAATAATTTTTTATTCACCATTCGTACTACCAAACAGGCATTGCATTGTTTGTTAACTTGCTAACCGCCGCGTATTGCGATGCTTCCGAGAGAAACAAGCTTACAAAAAAAAAACAGACGAGAACAGAGCAATCGGTCAAGGTTAAGATCGCAGTAGGTCAAATCGGGATCAAATGGATCAACATAACCTGTGCGGGCATCACGTTCTACGGCGGCATTCGTGATTTCAACCCGCAAAATGTACGCAAAGAATTCCCTGATTCAGAGGGCTGCTCCCTCTTCTTCTAGGTTTCACTCACCACTCCAACCACGTAGCGCCACAGCAGAGAGTCGGGAAGAATCAAACTTCGGCCACTCCCGCGAGATAGTCTGGGTCGGGGTTGTGAGCGGGTCGGCAAGCACCAGGTCACCGATCGGAACAGCCTAGCCAAAATGATCCGGAGCCATTGGACTAGTCAAACCTAACTCTACAGACCCTGTCCGACCCCCGGCCAACCGACTGGGTCAGACAGGACCCAAATCCAACCATACCCGACATTCCACGACCACCATGACCACCATGACCACCGGCACCCACGAACCATTCATCGCCCAAGATCCTGAAAAATGCATGAAATACGAACAGGCACCCAACGAATGTAAGAGTTCGGCACCTCAATCCTCATGTGAAGAAAATATCCTTTGTTCCTAATAAAAAAAACCACGATCTCAAGTCACTTAAATGACTATTCAAATAACAAATTTGGTCTAAACTATTACCGAAATCTTACTAACTCACTATCAATCGATAATGAGTTAAATTAAATTCAGTAGTGAATTTGTAAGATACTGATAACAGTTCAGTAACGATTCACTAATTCATTAACTCACTATCGACGGAGTAAAATCGTTAACGACATTTTACTAATTCATTACTCATCACTTGAGTGATTGAGATCGTGACTTTTTTTTCATTGAAAACTGAAAATGTTCCTTTCATCGGGAGATTAAGGTGATTCAAACTTCTTTTTAACAAGGCACAGTCTGCACCATCTTGTTCTGGCATCCGCCCTACACTACGGGAGAAAGTACGAATAGACGTACTAAGGTGAAATCCTCGATAAAAGAGTCAAAAGAAAAGGTCCCCGATTTTCATCCTTTGAGTTGCATAAAACCAGCACGGACGGACTACAGCTTGACAAGTCAATACTTGGCACTCTGCAACCTCGATTTCTCGCTCTGCAAAGAGACGATGTTTCACGTCATTTTCCAATAGAAAAGTTATCACCTGCCTAAAAACAGCCGCAATTACCACATTCAAATGGTTATGCAAAATTTTATTACCAGCAAAATGGATGCATATCTCAGAGCAGAATACATGGCAAAATAAACAGGGACTTGTCAAGAAGCATGGGCCTCGAAACAAAAACGGGAAACAATTCAAATTGATTGTAAAAAAAAGACAAAAACAGCGTATCATTCGTTGATAGCAGCACAACAAAAAATGATGTTAAAACGATATTACTATCACTACAGAGAACAAAGAAAGAAACCCCAATCATTCCACATCTATACATCCCAACCTGTGTGGATCAACTGAGAAAAGAATCAAAGCATGACGTGAACGTTCTTTCTTCCCAGATGTTAACATTACCAGCCAGATCGACTTCAAATTTAGTGTACTAATTTTTGGGCACAATTTCTCCTGCGTAAACGCATGGATACGGACAAGAGAATGGTGTTTGCCGTTGGTAATATAAAAAAATCTCATCCTTCTCCCGCAATTTTTCCAACCTTTTATCATCAATTCGGATACCATTCTGCGGGTAGTGAGAACTCACCTTGAGACACCTGCCGGTTAATAGGCAGTTTCTCTAGATGTAGGGAGGCTATGTTGTCCTACAACAAATTTTAGACACTAACAGGGACCAGATTCATCCACCTCAATTTGAAAACTTTGGTGAACATAGACAGAGAGATCATACATTATCAGAGAACTTTATGCCATGCTCCAATCCTAATTAGAAGCGCCTTCGGATCTGGCAATTCTGGTCGACCTCGGTCACTCTGAGCACAGATCGTCACTGACAGATCCAGTGTTGATTTTGATCCTGAAATCTTTCTAGATGCACATGATTTTGATCCTGAAATCTTTCTAGATGCACAGCCTTCACATATCATAATATTCTAAGTACCGTATGACCAAAAGCATAGGCAACTGTAACTTTATCTGTAAATGGAAGAGAAATTGGAGAGGACTAAAATGTCGCATTGATAGGTTAGAAGAATAAAGACAAAGAAGCTCTGAAGTTGAAGCCTTTTATCTTCTTTGAGACAGTAAAGGTTACTGTTTGGGACACCAGTTCAAATAATCAATCACAAACAAGTAGGATCAGTCCATGACGAGATCTGACAATCAACACCCTCTAACTCAGGTCTGATTTTGTCCTCTGGTACATCTTAGGTCACGTGATTTTGTTGTCTAATTCATAATTAACACACTATTGCCACTTTCTATGTGATGAGGGAACCTTTCACTCGAAGTTAAGTTCACTTATTCACCTTTCGTTAGGAGAGCGTTGTTACATGAACCAGGAAATGTAGTCTTTTATGTTAATTTTATGTTTTCAGTTAGGTAGGTAAAGTTGTAGTTTTAGAAGGAAAATTTCTTAGTTAGGTAGACACTAGCCAGGATCAGATTCACCCACCTCACTCCGAAAATTTCTTAGTTCACATAGATAGAGATCATGAACTATCAGAAACCTTGATGTCACACTCCACCTTGGCCATTCCAAGCACATATCATCACTGACATATCCAACACTAATTCTGATACTGAAATCTTATTGGATGTACAGCTTTCGCAAATCATAATCTTCCAAGTACTGTATAACCAAAGCATATGCATATGCATCTGTAAATTTCTGTAAATGAAAGATAAATAGGGGACAAAAATATCACATTCATAGGATAGAAGAACAAAGACAGAAGCTCTAAATACATAGCCTTGATCTTCTTTAAAACAGAAAAGGCCACTTTCTGGGACACTAGTTCAAATCGGCAATCACAGACGAGGGTCCATGACGAGATCGGACAACCAACACCATCTTGGGTCCAAGTTTTTCCTTTAGTACACTCTTAGGTCACATGTGATTTTGTTGTCTAATCCATAATAACTAACACACCAATGCCACTTTCTACGTGATGAGAGGACCTTACACTCAGGAGTTAAGTTCACCTACTACCTTTTTCCTTAGGAGACCGTTGTTACATGAACCAGGAAATGAACTGTATTAAATGACTAAACATATCAACTACAACCACAATCACTGATCACCTCCGGTTGATGGCAGCAACAACACCAGTACATGAAGTCTGGTGTTCGCACTAGGTGGAACCTCATTTTATACTGTTTCTCATTTCAAGTTCTTAGTTTCGATATGCCATGGAAGCAACTCCACTCCATGGAGTCTCAGTTGCACACATCTTGCCATCCTTTCTTTCTTTCTTTCTTTTTTGCCTCCTTTTCCTTTAGAAAAACACTATCAATGGGACAGATGGATGTTTTCATGGGTGAATCCTAGTCCAACTAGGACTTAAAAAGGCCATACTTAAACCTGGCTATGGCCTCATCTTTATCTCATGTTTTCTCCATCACAGAGCAGGGAACAGCACGAACAAAAAGACCAAGCCAAAAAAAAATATCACAGGGAGAACACCGTCCGACAAGTTCATAAAGAAGTCTACATAAAATGCCATCTACAGCAACTTGAAATTTTCATCCCTTTCAGGTCGATCCCCATATATTAAAGTTTCGACAAGAGTTCCAACCAGGTGCTCACGGCTTTATCCAAAGCATAAAAATCCATTCTTTGATTTTAGCCCCATGGATGATGCTGATGTATCATATTCATCATTATAATCCTGAAACCAGTTTTTTTACTTGGAATCTTCCTCTATCCATCAAAGCTACAACATATCATCTAGGATGCCTTATCTCAAACACATAATAATATAAGCAGAATTCTTTATCTAATTTGTCTCCATGGGATTTCATATTGACCTTCTTTATTGCAAATATGTATTTTGTTTGTTTATACCAAGATGGATTTCATAATGGAACCAGTAGGAGGGAACATGGGCTACTTTCTCAAAATAAATGCAAGGATTTCACTGAATTGATTGCTTTCTCTTGTATTGATCCATTCCGTCACCGTGTTAGAATCATTTTCAAAGAATTCCATCACCCACAGAAACCCATGTTTTTAGACATCTAAACATCATACAAATCTGAACATCAAGATCAACATTCAACAAAGCAGGAAAACGAAGGCCATTGTTGATGACCCGGCAGCTTCACCTGCTCAGGTGCATGAAATAGGGAGAACAAACAAAAACCGAAAAGAAAATTATAGATGATTTCAAATTTGGTAACCTCAAATGCTTCCTTCAAGTAATCCAGCTCTTTGTCCAAGTCAGTGATAGCCTGGTTGTAAGCCTGCATTGGCGAAGATTGACTCGTCGTATGGATCTGCATAAACCCATGAATTCACGTAAATAATGAGGTTGAGAAAGGCATTATCATACAAAAACAAAACCAAAAACTCCAGACTGAACTATACACATTATAACCCCACGAGTTGGAGTGACAGTAAAGCAGCCACAATTGTTGCAGCAGGGAATTGTAATTGGGGGAAGCACGCACTCTAACAAGAATCTTGTACTGCAGAGGATGTGGCAGCTTGTAGCCCGCAAACAGTACGTTGGGATCCCTGTGCAGCTGCCTGGACACATCATACGGAAGATGGACGCTGGTGAAAAATAGACAGAATATAATCATGGATTCAAAATTATTGTCCAACTGATGCCAAGGATCAGACATTCTTAAGATGTTGCCTATGGTGTGCTCCTCGCGCTCGATGGTGAAGGTGGCAGCATTGATAATCTTTGTGTCGCGCTCGTAGGCGACCTTCTTCGTGCCTTCGGGCACGACGAAGCGCTCGTAGCGGTCGGGGGCGTTCATATCTGCTGTCGCGGCGTCGACGTGCCTCTCCCTTCAAAGCTTCAGGCAGATTCTGCTTGCTGTTTCCCTTCCCACGACCGAACTCTAGGTCTACGAGTGACGACCACAGTTATATATATATACTCGAGCAATATTAATTTTCATGGTCAAACTCAATATCTAAATCATTGCTCAGCATAATTTTATTTTGTTTCCCCTGAGTGGGAAGCAAAATTTAGTGTCCCGGAAGCATGATATTCACTGAAAGTAGTGTTAGACAAATTTTCCTAGCAGGTAGACACTCGAGAAAATAGAAGAAAAAAGAGAGGAAGCCCTTCCAGCCCTACGCGGACGGACGGGCAGACAGCAATACTTGCCCGTTTTACAGCTCGACCTGCAGGCTCTGGGACTGGGCGAAGGGAGTGACCGGAGGAACCAGAGGAGCTTGCAGGCTGGCGGGCAAGGGGACGGCCAGGGAAAGCGAAGGAGAACTCGGAGAACTGGGAGCAGCCGCGAAGGGCTCCTCCGCGGTCCTGCCCTTCGCCTCCCGGCGATGGGCTTCTCCTGGAGCAGCAGATTGGGAACCAGGCTGCCAAGAAGGGGCACTAGGGCAGGGACAGAGTCGAAATCGGGGGATCTGGGCTGCCGGCTGCGGCGTCGAGGATAAATAGGCCAGTCAAAGTGGGCGGGCCAAGCCCGCCACTCCCCGCCCGTGAAAGCCCGCCCCGGGCTGGCTTAGGCCCTTTAGGCGTCGTTTGGTATCGGGATAAAATTGATGGGGATAAAGATAAATCAGTCCTTATAGTTAACCCTATCCTCATCATGTTTGGTTGAACTTAGGATAAGTTTAGGGATAACCTCATCCTATGTTTGGTATATTAACAATAAATTTAAGGATAACCCTATATTTTTATATTTTTATATTTATTTTTTATATTATCTTATTTTATTACTCATAACATATTTGTAAATATCTTAACTAACTTACATATTTATATAATAAATTTAAATTATTATTTAAATATATAAATAAAAATAAACTTAAATGTTGACGGAACTCAACCCGGCTCCCCTCCGGACGTAATCCGGCGGACGGTGCTCCCCGCCCTTCTTGACTAGGGGTGAACAAAACGGTTCAAACCGAGAAATCAAATCGAACCAGCTCATTCGGTTCGATTTGGGACCCCTTTCGGTTTGGTTCGATTTGAGAAACCTCTAAACCGATTTAAGTCAAATTAAACTGTTTAAATCGACTTAATTAAAAAATATAAAAAAAATTTATAATATTATTAAAAAAAACTATTTAGCAACCCCCTCCCCCGGTCACTCCGCGCGCCCCCATTCACCCTCCCCCTCCCGAGCTCCCCCCCCCGACGCTCGGCCTCAGCCCCCTCCCCCTCCAGCGGAAGCACCCCCCCCCCCCCCCCGCGCGGATGTTCCCCCCTCCCCCGCGACGCTCGGCCTCAGCCCCCTCCCCCTCCGGCGGAAGCACCCCCCCCCCCCCGCGGCAGCTCCCCGCCGGACGGCGGCGCTCAGCCCCGCCCCCGGAGCTGCGCTCCCCCTCCCGCGGAAGCACCCCCCCCCCCCCGCGGCAGCTCCCCGCCGGCCCCTCCCCGAGCTGCCAGCTCCCCCTCCCGCGGAAGCACCCCCCCCCCCCCCCCGCGGCGGCCCCTCCCCCCGGAGCTCCCAGCTCCCCCTCCCGCGGAAGCACCCCCCCCCCCCCCCGCGGAAGCACCCCCCCCCCACGCGGCAGCTTCAGCCGGCCCCTCCTCCCGGAGCTGGGGTGTCGTATCCTGGTTATCAAGTGGGATGACTTATCCCTGCACTTAACCCTGATTTTGGGGATAACCTGGATTAACTTAATCCAGGTTAAACCCATTTTTAAGTGTGTGCCAAATAGGGGATTGGGCCGTATCAAACGGGCCCTTAAAGATAGTTACGGGGCCAAATCTTCTCTTCGGCCCGTTGAGCCCGCGGAACTCCACGCGACGCTACGGTGCAATACAACGAGGCAGGAGAAGGGGGAGGGGGAGGCGGAGGCGGGGAGGAGGTCCCCGGCGCACCGCCGGACGGCGGACGCGGCTTCAACTTCTTCCTGCCGTGCTGTTTCGAGGAGGTGGCGGGCGAGCTCTCTGCTCTAGCTATATATATATATGTACGAGCAGACGGGCGTACAAAACTGCACAAGAGAAAGATATATTGGTTTGCTCGTTTGACGTGTCCTGATTCATCACAGTTCTCCGTTCTTCGAGGATGTACGTTTTCTTTTCTTCTGTTTTTTTTTCAGTCACCGTGGCCGAGCGGCCAACACCCACCCGCGCGGCGACGAGATATCGAGTCCCTCTGCTCGATCCTCACGTGTAACCATTCTCTATGGGATGGCGGGCTCGACGGCCTTAAGAACCCCCGCCCCCTGCTACAAGAGCAGTGGGTGGGTCATGCCAAACGACCAAGAGTCGTTCTGCTGGGCTGGATGTACGTCCATGGATGTTTTCGACGGTCAAACCTTTTGATTTACGTACGCGAAACGAAATTCAGCCGTGACAGCGCCCCTGCTTTAACTGCATAGGTAGGATTGTGTGCAGAAGAAGAAGAACAACAACAAGCTGTAATTACACTTCCCAGAAATCTGAGTTTTAAAATTACTCAGGTTTTATTTTCTTCTTGATTTCTCAGATCAAGGCATTTATTATAAATTCGGAGATTTCCTGAATTTTCTGCTTTTTTGTTTTTTAGACTTTATATTTTGCAGATTTACAAGATTCACAGATTTTGGAGGTTAGAATCTCCGGATATTCCAATCCGAATTCCTGATAATTTTTAGACATACACACTTTTTTGATAATTATGAACTTCTAACCATTTTTAAATTTTATCTTCCTGTGTTTATTTCTCAGAATATGGTAATTCGTAAATTCTTGAAGTTTTTCTTCTAGTCTGGAACCTCTCTCACAAATATTTTGTTGAAAAAGTCAGATCACGTGGATCTCATCGATCAAATGAATGACCGGTCACCTCATTTGATAAGACGTTTGTGAGAGAGATTGAAAGAATTCTTTCCAAGTTCCTTCCACCGGGCAGTACTTTTTCACGAGTAAGTCCGGTCAAACAGATCAATGGCAAATTATCTCACCTCGATTAGATGTGATAAAGATTGAGAGAGTTTCTTTCACCGTATGGTGGATAAAATCCATAATTCTTTCTGATCTACTCGTTTTGGCCAGTCAATTACTTAATACTTATAAAATAACTGACTAGTTTTTTGTTGAAAGAAATAACCGACTCTCCAATAACAACATCTATAACCATTGCAATAATCATATTATTTAAAAATTCTATATAATAATCAAAATATGTCGATATATAACCTACAACAAACTATTATCCAACATCTTTTACATCAATCATACAAATCAATAATATTACTATTTATTTTTTATAATTTATGATAAAAATAATTTTACAAGTTTTTATGGTTATTTTTTTGCACGAATACAGTCTATATTTAATTTTATAATATAATTGTTAACACTCAACATTGACATTTTTATTATAATAATATATGATATTATTATATCTGATAACCTTCTGTTAATTTTTTTTATTAATTATTGAATGTGCATAGTGCATTGTCGATAATTAACCAACCAACATTACCTGCATCCTGTGGTGTGTATAAAACCAACTCAAACAGAAACCAAGCTATATTTCGAACAAAATCAAATCAAATCAGATTAATTTGAGTCAACGAGGTTTGGTCACGCTCAAATCATATTTTTATCAATGATATATAATTTCACATGGCCTTTTATGTCGTATTTTATTAAAATGTATTGTACATATTCATACATTTGATTGTTTGTAATTTAAAAAGTCTCGAGGTAAAATTATTCTATAATAGTTATATATAGATAATATCAATATATATAAATCAAAATAAATATTTAAATTAATTTAAATTACTCAATATAACCACTTAATTTGAATTTTGGCTGAGTCGTCTTAAGAATCAAATTAAACCACTCTAATTTTAGTTTGATGTTTCAGGTTGAACCAGATGATCAACACTCTGAGTTAGCCAACAAAAAAAAAAAGAAATCGAATTCTGGATTTTGGAAGGGATTATGTAATGACCAGGATATTTGTATAAATAAAAAAATAATTATTATATTTATTATGAGTTTTATTTATATTAATTTATTTTTTTCTTTTATTCTTTCCATTTTTCTCTCCCTCCCTCCGGATAATCCTTCTGAACCGCCACCTCCTCCTCCGAATCTAACTCTATTTCTGCTCTCCCCGGTCCCGGTCGAACTCTCCCTCCCTCTGTGTATGTATTTTTCTCCCCCCCCCCCCCCCAATGTCCCTCTTTGCATCATCTGATGGCAAAACAAGATTTTGGCTTCTCAACCACAAAAGATTAATTCAAAACACATTCATAGCATCTAATACCATTGCTCAACAAGAAGCTCCCATGAAAGTGATGCAGTCAAGGGGAAGCCAGGATCTGGTGGAGTGGCACGCCTCTTGGCAGTGAAAGGGCGACTGCTGACATCCTGTGCCTTCTCCACCGATGAAGGCATTGGGTCCCATGGACCAGATACAAGATAGTGGAGCCTATGTTTATTTGATCCAGACACCTGACATGCTGGGATTCGCCAACTTAAATGACCCAATATGCAGGCTTCTTTCTCATCTGTTGAGGGTGAGGAAGAGACAAGGGGTGCCCATGCCTCCTCCCACCGGCAATCCCACTTTGAACAATCCAAAATTGCTCAATCCAAGACAATCAGACCAAGTTGAGTCCATCCAGCTCTATTTTGCACAACGGCCAAAACTGTTGGATGCTACCTTTAAAAGCATTACCAGCAAGAAAGTATCAAGTACCAGGATTGTATTGGGCTGCTGCCAGTCGATGCTGCCAATACAAATATAGATCTGATACCTGGTTCATCCCTAAGAAGACTATGTTGGTATAAAATCATACAAAATGATAAAAAAATAGGAGACCTGTTTATTATCACATTCAAATAATGAGATAATTTCTTTTTGGTAATTTTCTGCATGCTGTAGTGAGAGAGAGGGAAAAACGTAGTCTGATAGGATGTGGGGGTAAATAGGGGCAAGGAAGGTTTATAGTTGATTCCAGATATTTTAGATGATTGTTCAGATACATTAACCATTTTTATATTTTATTTATTGGGGTCTTTCAAGTCAAGAAGTGCTTACAAAAATTTTCAGATTTTCAATTGAATAAGCTTGTGAAAGAGGGGGAGATATTTGTGAATAAAGAACTTTGTTGGTTTTCTATAGTAAAGTCTCATTCTAGGAAGAATTTGAAGAGGTTTTGAACTTGATGGATTTTTTAAAGGTTTTTCTTGTATCCCTTTGCAAGAAAATAAGGTGTCCTGGCTCCCAAATGGGCACAAGTCATTTTCAGCCACATCTGCTTATAAGAGACTATATTGAGAAGGTGTTTAAGTCCTGTGGTGGAGAGTGGTGTGGCCTCTCTTTTTTCCCTTTAAAGTTGGAGTGTTCCCGTGGAATATTTGTAATTTTGTACGGGCAAGCTTCCTACTAAAGTTTGCTTCATACACATTTTCAAATGAGACTTTGAGAAGTGCATTTTTTGTAGGTCACAAGCAAAAAACATTGACCATTTGTTCTTTTGTTGAAGAATTATCAATTATATTAGACACCAAGGATTGTCGTCTCGGATCTCGGCTTCATCTCGGAAGCGTGAAAGAGAAGAGATCTCGTGAGATTCTCGGAAAAATCTCGGGAGATCGGATCTCGGATTTCATTTATGCAGGGTATACTTTACCCAATGATTGCCATCTCACATCTATATTTTATCTCACGGAGATTGAAGATAAAAGATCTCAAAAAAATCTCAAGGGATTAGATCTTGGAAATACCAATCAATGTGCATGCTTAGATGTAGAATGTCATATAATATTTTTAAAAAGGACAAGAGAACTTATATTAAATATTAAAATAAGTTGTGAGGGAATTAAAAACGTAATACAGAGATGGTGAACTATTGTTAGCATGAGATATACAAAGGATCTTATGTCAGACCAAAGTTTTATCTTGAACAATATAGATAGGAGATTGATAACATTTTGGGTCAATTGTAGATATATAGTTATTAAAATATTAAGCTATAAAATTTTATCAAACAATAATGTTTAGACGAATATTTAGAAGGATTCCATAATAAAATTGACAATATAAGAAGGAAACTTAACAAGATCATCTAACAAGTTGGGGATAATAATAGGCGGAGAAGATCAAGGTATCACAGGTACTACATAGATATTCTCGTTTCGGCGATCTCGTTTCTCGGACGCACGGAAGAAAAGAGATTCTCGGGAGATCTCGAGAGATTCTCGGGAGATCGCATTCCATGTTGGACACACCTTGTTTAAGAGCTAGAAGATCTCTTGGCATGAATCTCTTTCTACTACTCAATTAAGCATTGGAATAGTTGCAACCCGTGGAGCAATCACCTAGTATTGTGGGACCTATCACTGGTCACTGCCTAATATTATGGTCTATTTGGAGATCTCAAAATAGAATAATCTTTTACGAGTAGTTTGTTAATCCTACTGCTATTCTTCGCCATGCTTCTGCGCTAGTCAAGGATTGGGCTTTTACGTATTCTGGCCAGCAACCAGCAATGGTCTATTTGGAGATTGTAGTTGGCCTCCAATTACTACCATCTTGGTAGCCAGTCAGCAGGTTCAGTGGTTCACTTATCTTCTTCTTTTCCTTGCTATCCCCAGTTGAGGCATGTTTTTTGTCAAATATGTACTTTGTATTCAATATCTCAATGAATTATGACATCTTGTTACCTTCAAAAAGTATGGTCTATTTCTAATAGGCATAATGCTTTAATTGGAAATTGAAGTAAAATATAAAAATAAAATAGAGAATTAAGATGAAAAAAAATGAAATGTTGGGCATCCACGGGAGTTTAATTTTGGTCCATGTTTGTTGCCTAGCCCATACAGCCAATTCCGCTGCTCTCCTGTAATGATTGGATTGGTGTTGGTCAGATCCTTCTCAAACTTCCATGATTACTTTTTCTTTGAAGTGACTCAATGTCATGCCTTCATTAATACTGAGGAAAACAAGAAGAAAAATATTACAGAGGATGGAGCCAGCAGAAGAGAAGTCAATGAAGTCATACAACTCCTACATCAGCAACAAGAAGCACAAAAACCTCCGCAATACCAAGGTGGTAATGGAGAACAATCTCCGAAGTACAAAGCAATTTCCAGGAGAAGAATTTGTCCCTGAAAATTAAGTCATCCGGTGCATAACCCACGAAGGCAAAAACCAGTCCTTCACAAAAGAAGCCATGAGCTTAAGGATATTTAGCGGACATTCAAAATGATCCTCATAGGTTCTTCCAATCCTGGTTCTCCATAAGGACCATAAGAAGGCAAGCAAAGGCAAATTCCAGAGTAAAAGTTCGACTCTCCAAGACTCCAAGTGTTACCCCTGTTCCACTACTGGATGAGAAACATAGCATTTATCGGGTCACCCCAGTCCAATCTCCAAGTACGGAACAAAGAACGCCACATGTAAGCAATAACACCATAGCATAAGAAAGGATGGTCAATGTCCTTGAGGTTGGAGCCACAAAAGATGCAGCGAGCAGAGTTCAATGAGAATAATTTAGTCAAGTATGAATTAGTAAAGAGTCTCTTTTTACAGATCTTCCACAAGAACAATATAATTTTAATTGAAAAAGTGGACACCCAAACTACTCTCCACCAAGGGACTTCAATGCTCCCGATGCTAAGTCTATTGCAGACCAATTTAACAGAAAAAATATTTTTTTTCCAAAGCATAGTTTTCAAGGCGATCAAGGAGACGTAGTACCGCCTTGTCACTCAGGCAATGAGGCATGACATTAGACAACACCTTTTATAGTAAAAAAGATAAAATAACAAATATATGAGTGACAAATAATAAATAAAAAAGTAATAAATAGCTATGATAACATATAAATCAATTGATAGTGTGCAAGTGCATAGTTGTATAAACTAAATAATATGAACACCTAATTATAACTACAATGTTAAGTTAATTTTAATACTTAATTTGTATAATTATTAATAAATATATATAACATTACTTAATTCTAATTATTATTCCATCAAAATATCTATTTATAATCAAATTAACTATTATAATTAGTTATTTTTACTTCAAAATCACTCAATTAAGTGATAATGATACTTAATTAGTATTATTTATTCCTAAATTAGACAAAATGAAAAGATAACATGTCGATTGCCTAGGTGCCTTATCGCCTAGGTGACGCCTTGAAAACAATGTTCCAAAGTCCACGTAAGTTGATCCTCCCTGTCCACGCATTTGAATGAAGTCCTAAGAGCAGTGCAAATTTAGAAATTTCTTCTTCCTTCAAGTTCCTTCTAAAAGAAAAAATCAAGTTATCATGTAAGGTTGCGCCATCCCAATGCAAGCAACCGTAGCCTCCTTGTTCACGGCAATTCTAAAGGATTAGGAAAACTTTGGTGGCGAAGACTAAGTACAGCCCAACAATCCTTCCAAAACAACGTTCTCATTCCATCGCCCAAACAAATGGAAGAAGATGAGTAGAAAAAATCCCAATTGTGAAGAATATTCTTGCAAATGTCGAAGATTCTATTGAGAGAGCTGAAGTGTTTAACCCATAAATGAGCATCGTACAACATGTATCAAGAACGGACAATTCTACCCCACAGGGACTCACCACCCAAGTCCACTTTCCATATCCAGTTATCCACTTAGAGAGAAGAGCGTTATTCAAAATATCAAATGGCATAAAACTAACCCTTCCCTCCCTTCAGCATTTGCAAACCTAGTCACACTTGACTAAGTGCAGGTCCTTTCTCCCCTCCTTCCTTGCCAAAAGAAACAAGCCCTAAGGCTTTTGATTTTGTTGCACACCCACTTGGGGACTTTGAGGATAAAGAAGACATAGAGAGGAATGCTCAGCAAAACGTGTTTGGACAAAATCCACATGCCACCAGCCAATGACAATCTACCCTTCCAGCTTTGTAACCCCTTCCCAGCATTCTATATCAGGGGTTGCCAATATGGTGCTTTGGTCTCATTCTCTGATAGTGGTGAGCCTGGATATTTAACAGGCGGGGAAGTCTACAAGCCTACAAGCTCACATTTAGCTGAAGATTGAAGCCTACAAACTCACATTTTTCTCTGCTAATTTTCAAGCATGTCGCTGCATCAAAGCATAAAAAAGTAAAATCCTAAGCCTGACAAGTGACTGCACATTTAGCTGAAGAGAGAGGAAAAGAGTAGAGTGTCATCTGTAAATTGTAAGTGGATAATGATCTCCCTATTGGCTCCAACCTCAGCCCCCTCAATTAGGGCTGTAAACGGGTCGGATTTGGTAGTGGATTCACCAGAATCCGATTCCGATTCCGATAAGGGTTAAGGGATTCCGATTCCGATTCCGATAATTTCAGAATCACTATGTTCTGATTTCGATCCGATTCCGATTCCGTTATCGAAATCGGAACCGAATCTGATAAAATCCGAAATGCATATTAAATATTAGTTTCAAAAGTAAGTCAATAATTTACATATAATTATTAAAATTTGATATAATCTTCTTAAAATTTTATTTTTATTATGTTATCAATTTATATATTATAATTTATAATTTATTTAACTTCCTTTTATTTAATTTTATTTATATATAATTATTTTTTTAACAAAATTGGATTAACAGAAATGGAACCAACTAATTCCGATTCCGATTCCGATAAGCTACCGGAATATCCGATTCCGATTCCGATAGCTTACAGATACAAAACCAAATTCCAAACCCGTTAATTTTTATCAAAATCGAATTGGAATATCGGAATATCGGATTCCGTTTACACCCCTACGCTCAATGAACCATTGGTGAAGGGCCTTCTCCCACATAGTGCTGAGAACTTGGGCTACTAAGTCAAAGAGAAGAGGAGAGATCAGATCACCTTGCCTCTATAGCTTCAGACATTAATGTCTATAAAAAATATATCTGCACTAACACAATGATGAATCCACTTAATCCACCTGCAACTGAACCTCATCAACCGCATAACCCGGTTAAGACAATTCCTATTGACCATGTCATAAGCCTTTTGAAATTCACCTTTAAGCATCACACAATCTTTCTTTCTTGACGTTTGGTCATGAATGCACTCAGCAGCTACCATAAAATTATCTAGGATATACCTTCCCTGAATGAAAGATGATTGGCATTTGTTGATCAACTTATCCATAAAATAATTGTCTATTAACTAGTGCCTACATCACAATTTTGTAATTGCAATTCAGTAAACTAATGGGTCTAAGGTTCTTGATGTCAGAGACACCCCTTCTTGGGCAACAGGACAAGAGAGAAAAGTTGAGGAGCCGTATGCACCACGGCTAGACCTCAAACTCTTTCAGCAAAGTCATAAAGTCACCTTTTATGACATCTCAAAACTTGTAGAACCCAGCTGAAAGACCATCTGGACCCAAAGCTTCAAAAGAATCCGTTGACCGAAGAGCCATGGACACTTCCTCCTCTAAGATGGTGCCAGTTAGGGATTCACCATCCCTGTTTGACAATTTCCTGCATGAGTCAAAATTCAACAAAGGTCTTTAGCCTCCCTGCTCAAAAAAGGACCTCGTAGAAAACAACCGATGCCTGACCGCCAATATGCCCAGTGCCAAGCTTAACCTCACCATTAATACACAAGTTGTTAAGAGTGGTTCTTCTATTTGATCTCCTCTTTGAGGCTGTTTCAAGGACAGCCATTCTGACTTTTGAAGTTCAAGCTTCCATGATCACGAGAAGCACACTTCTTACCTATGCAAAGCCAACCAAAAAGATTTCTCCACGCTAGCCTTGCAAGATCGGTGTGCCCAAGAATACCACGGAGCATCAAGATTCTGTGTTAATTCAAGTACAATCAACATGTACATCATCCCTGTCATTTGTTGTATTTTTCTTACACCTTGACATATACATATATAGAATAGGTATTTACCAAACAGCAACCACAGGGCAGATGTTATCTGCACTTTCATGACAAGAATGGCATTGTCAATACTACTAGAAGTCAATCATCAGATTAGTGAACGAAATTGTCTCTTCGATGATAGATAAATATACCGTTGATATCCTATTGCATAATAAATAATCTAAGAAATTTTAAGCACTTCAGCTTACTATTTTGGCCCTAACATGATCGATCGACATCAACAAGTAACCGTGTGACAAAGTAAGATGCCGAAATTTGAGCATATTTCTGATATAGTATAAAATGACATCTCGAGTATTGTATTTCCGTCCGAATCGGTGTGTCCCTTTTGGTTAACTGGAGACCTGCTTCTCAAGGTTCTGACCACGCTGTTTCCGTTGGCTAAGTTGGACTGGGCTCACACGGAACACTCCAGCCGCGACTAGTACGCGCATTCAAGGCACGAATAGACTGTAAAATCCGCATACCTCGAGCAAGAAACGGGACCAAAGAGGAGTCGAGATCGCAGGGGCAAACCTGAGTGCAGCGATCGCAGGTGAAAGGCAGGAAATCGATCTGCCTGCATTCTTCCACGCTGCAATGCTTCCCGAGGTTCGGAAACGCCGGCGTTCCCATCCCAGAAACCCCAAAATATCACGACCCTCCCTTAAACGCCCCCCAAAAGTTCGAGGAGAAGGCAGCGGGACGGGGTACACAGAGAGAGAGAGAGAGAGAGCGAGGACCCTTATTACGTCCGCCGCGTTGAAGGTCGGGGAAAGAGGAAGGACGAAGGAAGCAACCGGCAGCTCCATGGCGCCGAGGGTGACGTAAGCATACGTGAATTCCGATTAATTTATCGTCCCGGAATTTTCATCGACGCGTCTCCTGGTTTCGACAACCAAATAGCGTCATAATATAATGAAATAAAATAGATAAAGAAGTAGTATAGTGATAAATGACAAAAGTGCAGAAATAAAAAATCAAGTTGACTGGGTGAAGTATTTTTTTTTTGAACAAAAACACCTTACTGACATTCATAATAAAACATAAAGTACAAAGATCATACTTACATAGACATGGATAGAGAGGACTACGAGAAGATCATAACAGGAAAGAGAATTGAGACACCACATAAAGTCATCTTCAAGGCTAAAACATAGCCAAGTAGCGATCTGCAGTAAAGTGCATATAGAATCGCTCGGCAAATGTAAAGACTCCATCAAAGGAGTTTGAGAACTGCCACGAGACCGGATTAACACACCAAAGATGTGTGGATAACGTCCAAACTAACGGTCTCGTAGGATTGATGACGGCTATGTCGAAGACATAAGAAGACAACAAGACACCTAAAGACCACAATACAAACAACAAACCCGAACAATACAGACAACACCGAGAGATAAAAACCAAACACCACAGTTCCAGTAACATAATAGACAAGAGTCCTGAAGGACAGAGATGAGCAAAAACTGAAATGTGGAAAGACCTAAAGGAACAAAACAAAACACTTGGGAGAGAGGAAGATTGAATCCTCCTACCTCCCCCCACCGTAACCTACCACAAAATAGAAAGTAACTATACCATAAGTATTAAATATCGATAAATTTTAGAAAGTGCTCCAAATTCTAGAAAGTGTGGAATTTTATTCTAATTCCTATGACAAAATCATGGAGAAACGGGAAATACAATTTCAAATCGGCCTATTTCAGAAATGTCTAAACTCTCATTGGGTTCGAAACTAAACTAAAATCCGAGTTATAAGTGTTTGAGATTTCTTTTTTTATCGAACCACCTCGAGGTGGATTGGTACCACTTGTTCCCGGATGGGTAGACATCTCGCATTCGAGCTGGTCTCAAACACTCTTCCGGCCAGCGGGGCCATCTTGCCCCGGGGGTAGGTATCTTGTGACGTTCGAGCAGGAGTTTGATCGTCCGTTGTGCAGAGTGTCATGTACGTCTTAAAAAAAAGAGATTTCCTTTTTACTTCCCTGTCAAAATTAATCATTTAAATAATCACCAACTTGAAAGCTCAAAAAATAGAGAAGTATCTTCACGAGCCCAAGTAAATAGGCGTTCAAACTTAGCTTCAATCTTATTTTACTTGATTACATATAAATATACCGTACCAACTTTATTTGTGAGTTGTGTTGCCTAATTACCGAATAGGTTGGTGTAAATAATTATTCTACGGAGCACCAGACGTAAGAAGGTGCCGATATGAATTTTGCCCGATGACGGAATAGACTGTTATAAATAAAAAGCTCAGATTAGCCACACGGACTCATGGATCGAGCTAAATTATGATCTGACACCCGTTCATCAACTAAATAAAAAAGAAACTCTCGAGTTCCTCGCCGATATATGTAAACCACTTGAATGCACGCACCTGTTGTTACCAAAACAGGATCTAATGCCCCATTCGATCAGAGTATCAAAACTTGCGTCAGTTTTGATATAAGTGGACACTTATCATGTATTATGTTTTATTTACTTGCATTAAATGTTTCGACATAGGATATATAGATGGCAGATGCCTTGACGGATCAAATTAATTCTAATTTACCACGTTTTCTTTTTATTATTTCAATATTCTTACTCTTCTAGCCAGTGATTTGGCAAATCTATAATCCAAACCATCTCGATTTATCTTCTTTCGTTTATCCACAATCCTCGGGCACCCAGATCTTCTTTACGTATTCGTTACATGTTTCCGAACTAAATGACCTCTTCATTTATTTATTTTTGTCCATCATTTACAACTGTTTACCTCATCTCTTAAATCATCATCATCTTCGAATTAGTTTAAATTTACCACGTTTCATTTTAACATTTTTACTCTTCTGGCCAATGATTTCGCAAATCTATATTCCAGACCCTCTCGATATATTTTCCTTCGTCTACCTACAATTCTCTCAAAACACCCAGATCTTTTTAACATATCCGTTACGTATCTCAAAACTAACATGATCTCGCGCACACACATCTCAGCATATTCTGATTTCGATGATGTTTATTTTGAAAATAATTTTTTATTCACCATTCGTACTACCAAACAGGCATTGCATTGTTTGTTAACTTGCTAACCGCCGCGTATTGCGATGCTTCCGAGAGAAACAAGCTTACAAAGAAACAGACGAGAACAGAGCACTCGGTCAAGGTTAAGATCGCAGTAGGTCAAATCGGGATCAAATGGATCAACATAACCTGTGCGGGCATCACGTTCTACGGCGGCATTCGTGATTTCAACCCGCAAAATGTACGCAAAGAATTCCCTGATTCAGAGGGCTGCTCCCTCTTCTTCTAGGTTTCACTCACCACTCCAACCACGTAGCGCCACAGCAGAGAGTCGGGAAGAATCAAACTTCGGCCACTCCCGCGAGATAGTCTGGGTCGGGGTTGTGAGCGGGTCGGCAAGCGCCAGGTCACCGATCGGAACAGCCTAGCCAGAATGATCCGGAGCCATTGGACTGGTCAAACCTAACTCTACAGACCCTGTCCGACCCCCGGCCAACCGACTGGGTCAGACAGGACCCAAATCCAACCAGACCCGACATTCCACGACCACCATGACCACCGGCACCCACGAACCATTCATCGCCCAAGATCCTGAAAAATGCATGAAATACGAACAGGCACCCGACGAAGGTAAGAGTTCGGATCACCTCAATCCTCTTGTGAAGAAAATATCCTTTGTTCCTAATAAAAAAAACCATGATCTCAAGTCACTTAAATGACTATTCAAATAACAAATTTGGTAAACCGTTATCAAAAATAACTGAACTATTGCCGACATCTTACTAACTCACTATCAATCGATAACGAGTTAAATTAAATTCAGTAGTGAATTTGTAAGATACCGATAACAGTTCAGTAACGATTCACTAATTCATTAACTCACTATCGACGGAGTAAAATCGTTAACGACATTTTACTAATTCATTACTCATCACTTGAGTGATTGAGATCGTGACTTTTTTTTCATTGAAAACTGAAAATGTTCCTTTCATCGGGAGATTAAGGTGATTCAAACTTCTTTTTAACAAGGCACAGTCTGCACCATCTTGTTCTGGCATCCGCCCTACACTACGGGAGAAAGTACGAATAGACGTACTAAGGTGAAATCCTCGATAAAAGAGTCAAAAGAAAAGGTCCCCGATTTTCATCCTTTGAGTTGCATAAAACCAGCACGGACGGACTACAGCTTGTCAAGTCAATACTTGGCACTCTGCAACCTCGATTTCTCGCTCTGCAAAGAGACGATGTTTCACGTCATTTTCCGATAGAGAAATAGTTATCACCTGCCTAAAAACAGCCGCAATGACCACATTCAAATGGTTATGCAAAATTTTATTACCAGCAAAATGGATGCATATCTCAGAGCAGAATACATGGCAAAATAAACAGGGACTTGTCAAGAAGCATGGGCCTCGAAACGAAAACGGGAAACAATTCAAATTGATTGTAAAAAAAAGACAAAAACAACGTATCATTCGTTGATAGCAGCACAACAAAAAATGATGTTAAAACGATATTACTATCACTACAGAGAACAAAGAAAGAAACCCCAATCATTCCACATCTATACATCCCAACCTGTGTGGATCAACTGAGAAAAGAATCAAAGCATGACGTGAACGTTCTTTCTTCCCAGATGTTAACATTACCAGCCAGATCGACTTCAAATTTAGTGTACTAATTTTTGGGCACAATTTCTCCTGCGTAAACGCATGGATATGGACAAGAGAATGGTGTTTTCTGTTGGTAATATAAAAAAAACCTCATCCTTCTCCCGCAATTTTTCCAACCTTTTATCATCAATTCGGATACCATTCTGCGGGTAGTGAGAACTCACCTTGAGACACCTGCCAGTTAATAGGCAGTTTCTCTAGATGTAGGGAGGCTATGTTGTCCTACAACAAATTTTAGACACTAACAGGGACCAGATTCATCCACCTCACTTTGAAAACTTTGGTGAACATAGACAGAGAGATCATACATTATCAGAGAACTTTATGCCATGCTCCAATCCTAATTAGAAGCGCCTTCAGATCTGGCAATTCTGGTCGACCTCGGTCACTCTGAGCACAGATCGTCACTGACAGATCCAGTGCTGATTTTGATCCTGAAATCTTTCTAGATGCACATGATTTTGATCCTGAAATCTTTCTAGATGCACAGCCTTCACATATCATAATATTCTAAGTACCGTATGACCAAAAGCATAGGCAACTGTAACTTTATCTGTAAATGGAAGAGAAATTGGAGAGGACTAAAATGTCGCATTGATAGGTTAGAGGAATAAAGACAAAGAAGCTCTGAAGTTGAAGCCTTTTATCTTCTTTGAGACAGTAAAGGTTACTGTTTGGGACACCAGTTCAAATAATCAATCACAAACAAGTAGGATCAGTCCATGACGAGATCTGACAATCAACACCCTCTAACTCAGGTCTGATTTTGTCCTCTGGTACATCTTAGGTCACGTGATTTTGTTGTCTAATTCATAATTAACACACTATTGCCACTTTCTATGTGATGAGGAAACCTTTCACTCGAAGTTAAGTTCACTTATTCACCTTTCGTTAGGAGAGCATTGTTACATGAACCAGGAAATGTAGTCTTTTATGTTAATTTTATGTTTTCAGTTAGGTAGGTAAAGTTGTAGTTTTAGAAGGAAAATTTCTTAGTTAGGTAGGCACTAGCCAGGATCAGATTCACCCACCTCACTCCGAAAATTTCTTAGTTCACATAGACAGAGATCATGAACTATCAGAAACCTTGATGTCACACTCCACCTTGGCCATTCCAAGCACATATCATCACTGACATATCCAACACTAATTCTGATACTGAAATCTTATTGGATCTACAGCTTTCGCAAATCATAATCTTCCAAGTACTGTATAACCAAAGCATATGCATATGCATCTGTAAATTTCTGTAAATGAAAGATAAATAGGGGACAAAAATATCACATTCATAGGATAGAAGAACAAAGACAGAAGCTCTAAATACATAGCCTTGATCTTCTTTAAAACAGAAAAGGCCACTTTCTGGGACACTAGTTCAAATCGGCA
Source organism: Cryptocoryne crispatula var. balansae (assembly GCA_036172225.1). NCBI lineage: Eukaryota > Viridiplantae > Streptophyta > Magnoliopsida > Alismatales > Araceae > Cryptocoryne > Cryptocoryne crispatula. The sequence continues at coordinate 33,187,548 of CM069931.1, forward strand.
ATCACAGACGAGGGTCCATGACGAGATCGGACAACCAACACCATCTTGGGTCCAAGTTTTTCCTTTAGTACACTCTTAGGTCACATGTGATTTTGTTGTCTAATCCATAATAACTAACACACCAATGCCACTTTCTACGTGATGAGAGGACCTTACACTCAGGAGTTAAGTTCACCTACTACCTTTTTCCTTGGGAGACCGTTGTTACATGAACCAGGAAATGAACTGTATTAAATGACTAAACATATCAACTACAACCACAATCACTGATCACCTCCGGTTGATGGCAGCAACAACACCAGTACATGAAGTCTGGTGTTCGCACTAGGTGGAACCTCATTTTATACTGTTTCTCATTTCAAGTTCTTAGTTTCGATATGCCATGGAAGCAACTCCACTCCATGGAGTCTCAGTTGCACACATCTTGCCATCCTTTCTTTCTTTCTTTCTTTTTTGCCTCCTTTTCCTTTAGAAAAACACTATCAATGGGACAGATGGATGTTTTCATGGGTGAATCCTAGTCCAACTAGGACTTAAAAAGGCCATACTTAAACCTGGCTATGGCCTCATCTCTATCTCATGTTTTCTCCATCACAGAGCAGGGAACAGCACGAACAAAAAGACCAAGCCAAAAAAAAATATCACAGGGAGAACATCGTCCGACAAGTTCATAAAGAAGTCTACATAAAATGCCATCTACAGCAACTTGAAATTTTCATCCCTTTCAGGTCGATCCCCATATATTAAAGTTTCAACAAGAGTTCCAACCAGGTGCTCACGGCTTTATCCAAAGCATAAAAATCCATTCTTTGATTTTAGCCCCATGGATGATGCTGATGTATCATATATTCATCATTATAATCCTGAAACCAGTTTTTTTACTTGGAATCTTCCTCTATCCATCAAAGCTACAACATATCATCTAGGATGCCTTATCTCAAACACATAATAATATAAGCAGAATTCTTTATCTAATTTGTCTCCATGGGATTTCATATTGACCTTCTTTATTGCAAATATGTATTTTGTTTGTTTATACCAAGATGGATTTCATAATGGAACCAGTAGGAGGGAACATGGGCTACTTTCTCAAAATAAATGCAAGGATTTCACTGAATTGATTGCTTTCTCTTGTATTGATCCATTCCGTCACCGTGTTAGAATCATTTTCAAAGAATTCCATCACCCACAGAAACCCATGTTTTTAGACATCTAAACATCATACAAATCTGAACATCAAGATCAACATTCAACAAAGCAGGAAAACGAAGGCCATTGTTGATGACCCGGCAGGTTCACCTGCTCAGGTGCATGAAATAGGGAGAACAAACAAAAACCGAAAATAAAATTATAGATGATTTCAAATTTGGTAACCTCAAATGCTTCCTTCAAGTAATCCAGCTCTTTGTCCAAGTCAGTGATAGCCTGGTTGTAAGCCTGCATTGGCGAAGATTGACTCGTCGTATGGATCTGCATAAACCCATGAATTCACGTAAATAATGAGGTTGAAAAAGGCATTATCATACAAAAACAAAACCAAAAACTCCAGACTGAACTATACACATTATAACCCCACGAGTTGGAATGACAGTAAAGCAGCCACAATTGTTGCAGCAGGGAATTGTAATTGGGGGAAGCACGCACTCTAACAAGAATCTTGTACTGCAGAGGATGTGGCAGCTTGTAGCCCGCAAACAGTACGTTGGGATCCCTGTACAGCTGCCTGGACACATCATACGGAAGATGGACGCTGGTGAAAAATAGACAGAATATAATCATGGATTCAAAATTATTGTCCAACTGATGCCAAGGATCAGACATTCTTAAGATGTTGCCTATGGTGTGCTCCTCGCGCTCGATGGTGAAGGTGGCAGCATTGATAATCTTTGTGTCGCGCTCGTAGGCGACCTTCTTCGTGCCTTCGGGCACGACGAAGCGCTCGTAGCGGTCGGGGGCGTTCATATCTGCTGTTGCGGCGTCGACGTGCCTCTCCCTTCAAAGCTTCAGGCAGATTCTGCTTGCTGTATCCCTTCCCACGACCGAACTCTAGGTCTACGAGTGACGACCACAGTTATATATATACTCGAGCCATATTAATTTTCATGGTCAAACTCAATACCTAAATCATTGCTTAGCATAATTTTATTTTGTTTCCCCTGAGTGGGAAGCAAAATTTAGTGTCCCGGAAGCATGATATTCACTGAAAGTAGTGTTAGACAAATTTTCCTAGCAGGTAGACACTCGAGAAAATAGAAGAAAAAAGAGAGGAAGCCCTTCCAGCCCTACGCGGACGGACGGACGGACAGACAGCAATACTTGCCCGTTTTACAGCTCGACCTGCAGGCTCTGGGACTGGGCGAAGGGAGTGACCGGAGGAACCAGAGGAGCTTGCAGGCTGGCGGGCAAGGGGACGGCCAGGGAAAGCGAAGGAGAACTCGGAGAGCTCGGAGCAGCCGCGAAGGGCTCCTCCGCGGTCCTGCCCTTCGCCTCCCGGCGATGGGCTTCTCCTGGAGCAGCAGATTGGGAACCAGGCTGCCAAGAAGGGGCACTAGGGCAGGGACAGAGTCGAAATCGGGGGATCTGGGCTGCCGGCTGCGGCGTCGAGGATAAATAGGCCAGTCAGTCAAGTGGGCGGGCCAAGCCCGCCACTCCCAGCCCGTGAAAGCCCGCCCCGGGCTGGCTTAGGCCCCTTAAAGCTAGTTACGGGGCCAAATCTTCTCTTCGGCCCGTTGAGCCCGCGGAACTCCACGCGACGCTACGGTGCAATACAAGGAGGCAGGAGAGAGAGTGGATCGTGCCCACCTGAGGGGATTCCTCGCCGCCGTAAGGAGAGTGAGATAGACGAGACACGGACGTCGAAATCAGCATCGCGCTCAACTCCTTGTGAGAGGGACTGAGGAAATTCTCTCAGATGCTCACCTGAGGAGATCCGCCCTCGGCAAGAGAAGGGGAGGGGGAGGCGGAGGCGGAGGCGGGGAGGAGGTCCCCGGCGCACCGCCGGACGGCGGACACGGCTTCAACTTCTTCCTGCCGTGCTGTTTCGAGGAGGTGGTGGGCGAGCTCTCTGCTCTAGCTATATATATATGTACGAGCAGACAGGCGTACAAAACTGCACAAGAGAAAGATATATTGGTTTGTTCGTTTGACGTGTCCTGATTCATCACAGTTCTCCGTTCTTCGAGGATGTACGTTTTTTTTTTCTTCAGTTTTTTTCAGTCACCGTGGCCGAGCGGCCAACACCCACCCGCGCCGCGACGAGATATCGAGTCCCTCTGCTTGATCCTCACGTGTAACCATTCTCTATGGGATGGCGGGCTCGACGGCCTTATGCCATGTTTGGTAACAATATTAAACATCTCTATCACTATTAATCTTAAAATTGATATCGTTGGTAATCACTTTGAGACGTTTGACTAATAGTATCAATTTTGAAATTTGTAGTGCAAATAACACGTGTTATGTAATACAAGTGTCAACTTGTATCAACTTTAATATTGATACTCTATTTTCTAGAAATATCAATATCAATACTAATGGGATGTTTGGTTGCATGATAATTTTTTGTACACTTTCATGATAAAAAATTGTATTAAAATAAAAAGTGAACCAACTCATGATATAAAATTATCATTTTTGGAGGGATGTGATTACAAAAAAAAGTAACTACCACATATGACCAAACAAAATGAGAGACCACAAGAAAAAAGAAAGAGATGAGACCCTTTTTTTGTTTAAGAAGAAAATCACTTTTAAAACATAAAATTATCATAGTTATCAAACACCTCTTTTAACAAATTTTCTTACAATTTTTAAAAATTAAAATAAAAACCCTTATTATCATGCAACCAAACACCACGTAATATAATATCATTTTTGATACTCTGACCAAACATGCCATTAAGAACCCCGCCCCCTGCTACAAGAGCAGTGGGTGGGTCATGCCAAACGACCAAGAGTCGTTCTGCTGGGTGTACGTCCATGGATGTTTTCGACGGTCAAACCTTTTGATTTAGCCGTGACAGCGCCCCTGCTTTAACTGCATAGGTAGGATTGTGTGCAGAAGAAGAAGAACAACAAGCTGTAATTACACTTCCTAGAAATCTGAGTTTTAAAATTACTCAGGTTTTATTTTCTTTTTGATTTCTCAGATTAAGGCATTTATAAATTCGGAGATTTCCTAAATTTTCTGCTTTTTTGTTTTTTAGACTTTATATTTTGCAGATTTACAAGATTCACATATTTTGGAGGTTAGAACCTCCGGATATTCCAATCCGAATTCCTGATAATTTTTAGACATACACACTTTTTTGAGAATTATGAACTTCTAACCATTTTTAAATTTTATTTTCCTGTTTTATTTCTCATAATATGGTAATTCGTAAATTCTTGAAGTTTTTCTTCTAGTCTGGATCCTCTTTCATCTCTCTCACAAATATTTTGTTGAAAAAGTCAAATCACGTGGATCTCACCGATCAAATGAATGACCGGTCACCTCATTTGATAAGATGTTTGTGAGAGAGATTGAGAGAATTCTTTCCAAGTTCCTTCCACCGGGCAGTACTTTTTCACGAGCAAGTCCGGTCGAACGGATCAATGGCAAATTATCTCACCTCGATGAGATGTTTGTGATAAAGATTGAGAGAGTTTCTTTCACCGTATGGTGGATAAAATCCATAATTCTTTCTGATCTACTCGTTTTGGCCAGTCAATTACTTAATACTTATAAAATAACTGACTAGTTTTTTTGTTGAAAGAAATAACCGACTCTCCAATAACAACATCTATAACCATTGCAATAATCATATTATTTAAAAATTCTATATAATAATCAAAATATGTCGATATATAACCTACAACAAACTATTATCCAACATATTTTACATCAATCATACAAATCAATAATATTACTATTTATTTTTTTAATTTATGATAAAAAATATTTTTACAAGTTTTTTTATGGTTATTTTCTGAAAAAATACGGTCTATATTTAATTTTATAATATAATTGTTAACACTCAACATTTACATTTTTATTATAATAATATATGATATTATTATATCTGATAACCTTCTGTTAATTTTTTTTATTAATTATTGAATGTGCATAGTGCATTGTCGATAATTAACCAACCAACATTACCTGCATCCTTGTGGTGTATAAAACCAACTCAAACATAAAACAAGCTATATTTCGAACAAAATCAAATCAAATCAGATTAATTTGAGTTAACGAGGTTTGGTCATGCTCAAATCATATTTTTATCAATGATATATAATTTCACATAGCCTTTTATGTCGTATTTTATTAAAATGTATTGTACATATTCATACATTTGATTGTTTGTATTTTTAAAAGTCTCGAGGTAAAATTATTCTACAATAATTATATATAGATAATATCAATATATATAAATAGAAATAAATATTTAAATTAATTTAAATTACTCAATTTAACCACTTAATTTGAATTTTGGCCGAGTCATCTTAAGAATCAAATTAAACCACTCTAATTTTAGTTTGATGTTTTTCAGGTTGAATCAGATGGTCACCACTCTGGGTTAGCCAAAAAAAAAGTCGAATTCTGGATTTTGGAAGGGATTAGGTTACTTACATATGACACATCTTGACATCATGTTGGCTAGATCATCTGATTATAATTTAATTCGAACATTATATCTTGCTTTGACTGAGAAACCTAATTTTTTGGGGGCAACTACTCCCTGCCCATCATTTCCTATCAATCAAATACATGACTCTACTACGATTTTGACTGAAATAATTTGAAACCCCGTCCCTATCAAAGTTAATATAAATCACAATTTATAAATAATCCGAAAAATTGAAGTCTCAGCCACGCCTGATTATGCGAAGCGTGGGTGATTAGAGCGATTTCGCTTGATCTGGGCACGGTTCGGTTTAGTCCGATTTAGTCCATTTTTTTCAAACCGAACCAAACTGAATCACTCTTTCAAATCGAACCGAACCAAAATTATTAAATTAATTATTTTCTATGTGTATATATATACAAGTTTTTTAGTTTAAAATAATGAAAATATAAATTATTTTATGATAAAATTTATAAAAATATCATTTTTATTAATATTATAATAATTTTTTATATTTTTGATTAATTCGATTTAGTTTGATTTAAATATATTTGAAGATTTTTAAATCAAACTAAATTAAAATAAGATCCAAATCGAATTAAACCAAATAGAATGAGCTCGTTCGATTTAATATTTCGATTTGAACTATTTTGTGCTCACACTCTCCGCTCTTTCGGTTTCCGCGCCCTTCCCTCTCCCCGCGCCCTCCTTTCCACCCGCAGGAGTTCCTGTTCATCCTCTCCATCTCTCTCCCTCGGAACTGACTGTGGCTCTGGATGCGGTGATGCAGCGAGAGGATCTGCTACTGCGAGCTCGGCCCCCCGGCGGGGCGGCGCGGGGAGAAGGGCGGGCGGGAGTTCCCGGACGGTGTCGCGGAGATCGGGAGGTTCCTGCGGGATCCGTGGTGCCCGAGGGCGGCCGACGGCGGGGCGACCGCGCGGGTGCTGGTCCCGAGGGTGCCCGCTCCCGGCGCGGCTCAACCGGCGGCGGAGGACGGTGGAGGCGGGGATGGGGAGTACGTGGCGGCGAGGCAGACGAAGAGGGCTGCGCTGCAGAGGCAGGCGGCTGCGGCGTCCGTGGCCGCCGAGGATTATTTCAGAAGGTTGGAGGCCGGGGCCGTCGTGGCGAGTTCTTCTTTTTTGAGTATCTCCCGTGTCTTATTCAAGTCGTTTGAATTTTTCGCTGGTCGAATTCGAGGATTCGTTCGAATGTTGCTTTCACGTCGTAATCCACTCGATTTTTCGTAATAATTTTTGTTTCCGTTTATCGTGCTAATCTCGAGCGAGAATCCGTCCTGATTAATTTTATTGCCAAGGGTCAAAGATATTATTCCAGCATGTAGCAGAGATTGATGATAGAGAAAATTTATTGTTAGTGGTGCAGAACTTGGGTATCTTATTTATGTAGACTATGCTTTTTCTCACCTCTATTTTTCGTCGTTATTGATTACTCGTGATTGGCTATAAGTTCTCTTTACTCGCTTCGCAAAAAATGGGTCGTTTCACCATCTAGTTTAATGTGTCTGGGCATTTTGTTTTGTTTTGTTGTTTTTTTTTGAAGCATTTGTCTTTTAGTTTAGCGATAGATCTCATTCTTTGTTGTACTATTAGAATACTCTAAAGATTCGTCCTGTAATATGAGATACGTTCCGGTTGAAACTTGAAAGCTATGCTATCGAAACTTGACTCCTATGCCATTGACGGAGTTTCAGGTGAGCTGGGGGCATGGTGCCCCAACATCCCTGCTTCATGCCCTTTATGGTTTTTTCCCGTGAAATCTGAGCTTCATTATTCTTAAGTTATAGAAGACTTTGGATTGGCAGATTTGTAGGACTAATAATTTCAGGTGCACTATACTCTAATTCATCATACTAATCAATCGGTACCAAGGATTGTCGTCTCGGATCTCGGCTTCATCTCGGAAGTGTGAAAGAGAAGAGATCTCGTAAGATTCTCGGAAAAATCTCGGGAGATCGGATCTCGGATTTCATTTATGCAAGGTATACTTTACCCAATGATTGCCATCTCACATCTATATTTTATCTCACGGAGATTGAAGATAAAAGATCTCGAAAAAATCTCAAGAGATTAAATCTTGAAAATACCAATCAATGTGCATGTTTAGATGTAGAATGTCATATAATCTCTTTAAAAAGGACAAGAGAACTCATATTAAATATTAAAATAAGCTGCGAGAGAATTAAAAACGTAATACAGAGATGGTGAACTATTGTTAGCACGAGACATACAAAGGATCTTATGTCAGACCAAAGTTTTATCTTGAACAATATAGATAGGAAATTGATAACATTTTGGGTCAATTGTACATATATAGTTATTAAAATATTAAGCTATGAAATTTTATCAAACAATAATGTTTAGATGAATATTTGAAAAGATTCCATAATAAAATTGGTAATATAAGAAGGAAACTTAACAAGATCATCTAACAAGTTGGGGATAATAATAGGCGGAGAAGATCAAGGTATCACAGGTACTATATAGATATTCTCGTTTCGGCGATCTCGTTTCTCGGACGCAAGGAAGAAAAGAGAATCTCGGGAGATCTCGAGAGATTCTCGGGAGATCGCATTCCATGATCGGTACAAGTACATTACTTGTAATACTGATTTTATAGGAAAAATGATTGCTTCCATAAGGACCATAATAGAGGCAATGAGGTAAGGCAGTTGAAGCGAGAGTTTGTTTACTTGTATTGGCATGATCTCCCACCACCCCCTCTCTCTCTCTCACACACACACACATATATCTGTATATATACATATATCTTGTTATTAGTTAACAAATAACATATATGTTAACCAATTTCAAAATTTAAACTTATGCATCTCTGGCATTCCAAATACACTGGTAGGTTGTGGAACGGACAATTTTAAAAACTAATATTAAAAAATATTATCATCAAGTGATTGGATGGCAGTAAACCACATATCGTCTGATATCAATATATACTTATTTTATGTTATTTTTTTAATTCTTAGATCTTAATCCCATGGTTAAAACATAAGAAGTTATTAATCTTATATCTCCGCATAACAGAAGTCTCTTTCTCTTTCTCTAATATATGGCTATTTAGTACTAGTGGTTGCAAGTTTTATATGAAACATTTTTTAAAGCTTGTTAGTTGAAGGCAGGCTTTGTCTTTCTCTACCATGTTTCTTCAGGCTGTTTTATGTAGCAGGGGAGTCATTTTCTTAGTCCTACCCAGGTCCTGGCATTTTTTGGCATGTTAACTGCAAACAGTTTTTGCAGGGGTACTGAAGTGTCCATGTTGCTTATTGATCCATCTATAGCTGGCTGATATAGGTTTTGCTTTCACATATTTTTTTAAAGAACACATTTCCGATCGTGGACACAAAGGATGGGATTTTGGATCCTTGCTGCTTGGGCAACTTTGAAGTATGAACATCTAAGTAATATAGAGATTGTTAACATTGCAGAATGCCATAGCAGTAGCTGAATTTCTCCAAAAAAGGGCGATTGTTTCTACTCACAAGTTCATAACCTTGCAGGTCGATCTCTCCGACGAGAATGCATGATAATTCCCATAGCCCCTAATAGGCATTGACGTTAAATGTAGTCCATATTATGCTTTTTAGTTTATGTAACTTTTTCAATGCTGTTGCTAACTTGCTACAGGTCCTGTACCAGTTCCATGTTAAGTTCAAAATTGATTTATATTTTATTTGTTATAATTGAAAATAGAATGACCTAGCTTATTTAGATTGTTGTAACTGATTTGTTTACTTGTAATGTCATATATTCTTCTGTTTCTATCATTTCGTTTCATAGTTTCTTTGTCTAGTTTCTTGTTTTTAGGATTCTTATCTTTTGATCACTAGAATTCCTTATATGCTCAAATCCTTTTTAGAAATTGACTGCATAATGCATATTGCATTTACCAGGACTGCCGTATCCTTGGCATAATTTATGCATTGAGCTTATAGTGCTTGTATCTATACCCTTCTAAGGATTACAGGTTCAGATTGCCTCCCTGGATCAGGGATGCTGATGCTTGTCCTTGCAACAATTAGGAACAGCTGGGATTGGAGAGGGGTTCCAATCTTGTTGTAGATCTACCAATTCCAATCTGGATCACGAATCCCTGCAATCCATGACCCTTTTCCTCTGCTGACTGATGACAGTTTGCAAAAAGGACTGAATTTTGTGACTTTTTGTCCAAGGTTGATTCATGTTTGTTTTCATCCACCCCTTGATCATTCCTATATACTGTCATTTTTCAGTCAATACACTGTAGCATATGTACTGTACAGTTTTTTGCACCTATATTATCTATTTATGCAGGTTTAGGCTTACACAGGAAGTGGCCACCCACCACAGTTGGGTGATTTGCGCCAGATTCGAGAAGTAGGCCATCCAGAGTTTTTTTTTTTTTTTTTTGGGTCAATACGTTACAGAGCTTGAGTGTGTGTGTGTATATATATAACATTATATTCTGTATCTGAGTGCATCGGATAATGGAGTAGCAGTTCGTTAAAAGACCCCCGTGTGCGGGACAAATTATCTATCCATCGGTTCGAAAAGGAGAAAATTTATGTCATTCCTATAAAAATTTTTAGCGATGTTATACAAAGAAAAATTTATGACACCAGATTGATCGATAGTTCATTGTCTTTGTGGCCTTATTTAGATGTCAAAAGGCATGAATTGTCTCGTTTGCATCTAATCTCTCAATCAAAGTTTCAGTGGTTCTAGATCCTATAGGAAACTATATTGTAAGATGGGTGAAACATGGCAGTGAGAAAAGTAAGCATCTAAATGAAAGAGGTTATGGAAGGCATAGCAATATTATTGAACATGTGGAAGGTAAGATGCAAGAGGTTATGTATCTCTCTTCTTCAAAAATAATATTTCAAAAATAAATGTATTTTTGGTTTTTAAAACAAGATCTTTTTTCCGACTAAATTTGTAAAAAAAGAACATGTGGAAGGTAAGATGCAAGAGGTTATGTATCTCTCTTCTTCAAAAATAATATTTCAAAAATAAATGTATTTTTGGTTTTTAAAACAAGATCTTTTTTCCGACTAAATTTGTAAAAAAAGAACATGTGGAAGGTAAGATGCAAGAGGTTATGTATCTCTCTTCTTCAAAAATAATATTTCAAAAATAAATGTATTTTTGGTTTTTAAAACAAGATCTTTTTTCCGACTAAATTTGTAAAAAAAGAACATGTGGAAGGTAAGATGCAAGAGGTTATGTATCTCTCTTCTTCAAAAATAATATTTCAAAAATAAATGTATTTTTGGTTTTTAAAACAAGATCTTTTTCCGACTAAATTTGTAAAAAAAGAACATGTGGAAGGTAAGATGCAAGAGGTTATGTATCTCTCTTCTTCAAAAATAATATTTCAAAAACAAATGTATTTTTGGTTTTTAAAACAAGATCTTTTTTCCGACTAAATTTGTAAAAAAAGAAATAAACATAATTGTCAAGGAGACAAAATGCTAGGTGTTGGTGTCTGATGCCTGGGCATCACTTAGGCAGTAGAATAAGATGCCCAGGCAGCAACCCAAGAAGATCAGGGAAAGCGGTCTTGATGCATGGTGTTTAATTTCTTGTCTCCATCCAATGATGTTATGCGAAATCTTGATGCAAAACTACGACGAAACGTCACCATATACCGTATATTTAGATGCATATAAGATGATCTGAGATTATTGCAAAAGATAATGCAGGAAGGCCTTCTTTCATTTGTAGACATATCAACCCAGAAGATCAGCAGAACCATGAGCTGCAACTTTTATCCACATTTAATGCACTGTTTAGGTAGACTATTTAAAACAGTATTATATCATGTTTGATATTGATATTTTTAGAAGATAAGAGTATCAATATCAAAAAATTATACAATTGGATATTTGTATTACATTTCATGTCTTGCTTGTATTTTAAATTTCAAAACTGATATTACTAGTTAAACATTGTGACCATCTATATTAATATCAATTTCAAAATTAACAGTGATAATCAGCTATGTTTTTACCGTTATCAAACGTGCCATAAGTTATTGAACGGTTTGATTTAGAGCTTAACCTGATCAACGGAGAGCTTCCATATCATCATATATATATATATATTTGATTCAGAGACTATTATATTCTGGGCTTAATTAAGACAAATGCTCAAAAACATATTTGCTTGCATTCTGTCTGATAAAGGCTGAACTCTTTTTTGTTCTCCAAGAAGAACAAGAAGATTAAAACAAATCAAGAGTGCAGACAATTTTCTTCAGCGACGGATAGGACATGATAAATATCACCTACAATCTGAGCTAAATTAATTGTTAATAAATGACAACTATAATATGGTGTTTAGTTTCACAACATATTTTTTTGTACACTATTCTTATAAAATTTCGTATTAACTAAAATCTAAGATAGTCAAGAGAATATATATATATATATATAGCTGGATTATCATTTTTGGTGAGGAGCAACATAACACATAACAAAAAAGAGTGGAGATCATGCATGCATTACCCAAAAATGTGAAGAACCACAAGAAAATGTTTTTGCAACAATTGACCAACACCCTTTTTAACATGTTTTGATACAAAAATACCATAAAACTCTGAAATTATTAATAAAACGAGTGACAGAATATTGATGAAATCAACCTTGACATGCATGTTATCATAAAAAAAAAGTTCAGGGATGACCTTGTATATGTTCCTAAATGAAGGAGTGCATATGAATGGCTAATAAAACAATTAAACGAGGATTAATTCAGGGCAACTGCACAAGACACATACATGCTTAACAAAAAAAAAAAGAAACCAACTTAATTAATTGCAGACTACAGTACATCCTTGGTGTTCATGTGGGAACCAATTAAGTTTTTCTCTCTTAAAAAAATATAATCGGCATTGGAGAAAGAGGGAAAGTGAAAATGGTACCAATGATAAGTTCTGAATCAATATTTACTTCTCTGATCTGCCATATCCATGACATACATTTCACAGATAAAAGACATTGATGTTCTACGGCCTGTATTGCTCTTAAACTAGTTTATATGTATATTGTCCAAGGGAGGACATATACACACAGAGAGAGACAATTGACCAGATGAGCTACTCAAAATGGGGTAGCGCATAAATTAATTAATGGACAAGAGACCATGTATATATGTGTGTATATATATGTCATGTGTAATAAAATAAATAATGCAGGAAGAGAAAAGAGTCTTACATAATTTGAGAGAGAGGATATATATCGCTAGCTAGGCAACATAGGGTGGGGGTGGGTTTAACTAGTTAATTAAATATTCCAGAGAGAGAGAGAGAGAGAGAGAGAGCAAGCTATAGCTTATTAGAGCTAGAATCAGCCTATCATCTCGGTGCTGTTGGTGTCATCGGAAGGCCAGATGACCGTCTCCATGAGCCGTTCACGCATCAGCTCCAGATTCTCGTCGGATATCCGCTGATACATCTTCGCATGATCGCATTTCTGCACCCCCAAATTAATTAATTAATTAATTAATCCGCAGCTTATATATATATGTGCAGTTAAATCGAAGAACAGTAAGTACTATATACACATCTATCTATGTATATAGATGTATACACGCATGCAGCACGGCCGGGCGATGATTAATTGAGAGCCAAAACGGAAGCAACTAAGTAATTAATTAAAAGCAAGAGGCCAGGCAGGCTGAAGCATTTAACACTATAGTGTACACACACATATATATACGTACCTTGATCCACTTCCCGTAGAGGTGGAGGCGGGTGATCATCACCCTCTCGGCAAGATCCTGCTTCTCCTGCGTTCGGAGATCAGTATACGTACGCACGCACGTACGCGGAAACACACACAGCTGGTTAGTTCCATCGAATTTTAATTGGGCATTTATATATATATATATAAATAAATAAAACATGTGGCCGGGTCTTCTTCCCGGCCGGTCGATTGTGTTATATATTGGGCAGATGCCTCCTTTTCGATCATAATATTATTTTCACGTCCCTGGTGTAGGAGAGAGACTACGCGCATATTATCCTAGCTAATTAACGTGTTATCTCCTGATCACTTGCAGATGAATTTCTTTTAATTGGTAGACTATATTGCTACGTGAACCATATATACATATATATATATATATATATATGGATGCCCATGCTTTACTTTGATCGGGCAATGATATATAGGTGAAATATTAACCATAAAAATGCATGGGTGAATGCACAAGATTATTCCAAAGTGAACCATATATACATATAGACTCTATAATACAAGTTATAATAAGTGGGTCATCTTACTCGAAGCCTTAACGCATATTGTTCAGTAACACTAGTAAGAACGGGAGGAAATTACTTGTATTTAATTAGAACGGGGGGAATGAAGTAGTGTGTACACCAACCTTCGCCAGCGCGCGGAGGAAGCGTTTACCGTCCTCTGGCTTGTTGTTCGCCACGAAACTGACAATATTGAAGCGGGTGATCGAGCGAACCCTTTTGAGAGACAGATTTATCTATCTATCTATCTATCTATCTATATATATAAAGAGAGAGAGAGAGCAGTAGAGAGAGGAGTAGGTTATTATTATACTGACTTGTAGAACCACATGTACTTGGGTGGGTTCATCTCGTACAGCTGATGAAGGACCGTCCTGACTGCTTTGTACGTGAAGAAATTCACCAGTTGCTGTGTGTTCATGAAAATGCATGTTAGATCAGTACTGGTGGCCAAGGTGGCCTTTGATTTATTTTATTTTTTTAAGTTCTGGTCACTCACGAGGACGATAGAACGAATATTACTCTCCACTCCCTCGAAAAAATGGGACTAACTTAATCACCTTAAGTCAAAGTCATCATTTAAATATGGTCGAATATCTCTCTTTTTTTACAAGAAGTTCGGTGGAAAATATTTTCTCCACCATGCATGTTTCTCCTGAGATCACTCGGACTCTCGATTTTTAATTTATTAATAACATTTCAATCTATCTCTATTTTTTATCGTAAAATCTTGACCGTTCACTTCAAATAAAAATAATATTATACAGCAGATCATTTCAAATTAAGTGAATTTTTAGAGGGAGAGAGAGAGAGAGAGAGAGTAAGTAGGGATATAACCCGGTGGACATCGTCGAAGCCCTCCTCGTAGTGCCCGCCAAGGTCCGCCACCACCACGAGGCGGCGCCGCCTCAGCTGCTGCCTCCTCGACCGAGCCGCCGGAACCCTCCCCCACACCGGCGAGTCTCCCAGAAAACTGGCGCTCAGCTTCACCCTACCCGGCGGCGACGGGGCCCGCCTCGACCGCGCCCCGGCGACGGTCCGGCCCCTCAGATGATTCGTCGCGTGGAGGGCGTCCACGGCGCTGCAGACGCAGGGGCAGGACCTCATCGCGTCGGCGGCGGCGGCGGTTGCGCCCACCGCGACGGGACCAGCTGCTCCGGCCATGACTGATCACGGCCGGCCGGACGAGCCTGCTCGATCTGCCGCGCGCGACGGGACGGGGGCTCTCCTCACCCGATCGATCGACAGTTGAGATTTCGAGAGAGAGAGAGAGAGAAGAAGAAGAAGAGGTCGATCTACGGCTGCGGGGCGTTGGACCGGCACGGCGGCGGCGCCGGAGATCAGGAAGAAGCTGAGAATTAACAGGGGGGAGGATATATAGATAGATCGACCTCTCTAGTCTCTTCTTATTGTAGAATTATACTCCCGGGACGGCCGGAGGATTTGGGCATGGATTCTGATCTCTTCTGCGGCGAGGAGGAGGAAGAGGAGGAGGCGGCGGCTTCGAGGAATCCGGGCGGGTAGGCAAGAAGAAGCGGGGATGGCGTCGGTCACTTGGTCTCTCCTGCAGATTTTCCCACGTCCACCACACGATTTATGAGGACCGAAACCTTCTACGTACGTACCCCACCGGAAGCAGAGACGACCGAGAAAAAAAAGGTGCGTATATATATATATATGTATATATATATAAGTTTTTTAACGCAGGTGAACGTAAATTACAATTATTATCGAGGTGAATTTGCAAATGCCCATTTTCTTGGTTGTGGAAATTTTCCTCTGGAGCTTGAGCTCTCTCAGCGTCATGCACACAAGAGACTTGGGTTGGTTAAGGTGTAGAGAGTACTGTTCACTACTTTATTTATTCAACCTGAAAATTCAGGAACCATCGACCCCATAGGTTTGTTTTCTAATATTCTTAAAATCAAGCCTATCTACATGTCTATTTTAAGTTAAACATATTAACAATGTTTATATATTTTTTATAAGAACAAATATATTTCAATAATTTTAAGACAAAACTGATGAAAGGTAGAAATATACATGTTGAATTTTGATAAAATATAGCTTAAAATACATCAAATAAAATTATACGTCCACATATGTATTATATCCCAATAAAATATGATTTCAACCGTATCATATTAAATTAAACTGAATTAATTTGATTGGATTTACTTGATAGTTTCTCGAAAATTAAATTAAACCTAATCACGAACACCCCCTGTAGTAAAAGGCAGAAAGTCAGTCCCTCGTTGATTTAAATTCGGTTTAACTAGGGTTTGAGTTGGTCTAGGATGGCCGCCCGCCCCTACTTGTGTATGGTGGGAATTACGTGTACTCAATCTCAGATGTGGGAATAAATTCTCTCCAACCCCATATATATATATATAATTAAACACGTGGCGCGCGTGCGAAACTCTTTGACAGGTGCTCTAACGACTCAGGTCTTGTTTTGTTTATGCGTGTTATGCGAAATGAGCCTGCAGCTTGAACAAAAGAAACTCCGGCTTAATTACTTGATTGAGAGCTTATTTAAGTATTTGTATATAGTTTGAACAAAAGTACTTAATTATCGATCACACACTCAATTAAATATCTCTTTTGAAGAATTAAGTTAGGGATACTTGAATCTTTAGTTATATAATGTCAATCGAAATGGTAAAGCATGTTAAAATCTACCGTTCCTTGAGTTCGAATAATCGAGCTTCACAGATTATCAAGCTTTTATCATTACGATTTTTAGTTTGGGTGGGGCTCGACTCAAGCTCGTAGCCAATTAATTGGACTTCAAATTAGACCTACTGATCAAATAAATGAGTAGAAGTTAGTTAAATTAAATATGTCAAACTCATAAGTCATAACAACTAAACATTGGGGAAAAAATCATAAGGTAGTTAGTTAATAGTTTATTCCCCTCAAGATGGGGCATCCATACCTTGGGTTACCTGGCTGGCACTTTCGTTTAATGTCTTTGGGGCAAATGGGGAGGCACCGCACAACTGAAAAGTTAAAATCATGCCAAAGCAATTATCGAAGATCCAGTCTAAACCATGCATATTTAGCGCACCAAACTAGACAGAAGTACAGATGAAGAATGCTGCTGGTAACACATGAGAAGGGATCTGTGCCCTTCTCATTTTCGCTCCTTATTAATTTTTTGTCTTGCACCACCAAGGGTAAGAAGTAACTGGATCCCCCCCATGTACACAAAGAATTGCAGCTCCGTAGAAACAAATGACATGTTCGGTAGCTGATACCCACACCTTCTCAGGACAGAGTACCATTACGTGAAAAAACTACCCACCTCACCCGTGGGGCAAACTCAAACGCAGCCTGGGGCAGCATTATAAATATATATATACTACATAAACTATAGTCGTGGGCCGTGCTTCATTCAGCAGTTGATGCCGCACTGCTGGACGTCTGGGCCGGTCACCCGTGTGGTGAAGGGGTCGATGCGCACCCACAGGAGGGAGAAGATGGACGCGAGCAGGATGGACCACACGACGACTATGGTGGGGGTGCGGTTCTGTCGGCCCATGAGACCCTTGAGGAAGGGGTACAGATGGACGATCACCCAGAAGGCGAAGAACAGCTTTCCGAAGAGGGGGCCCCATGACTGGTACCCGCTGTTGACGGCATACGAGATCCCGGCGACCACGCCGACCAGGTTTATGATCAGAAGCGTGGTCGGCGGAATCAGAAGCGTCGTCCACTTGAACATGTAGAGCTCGGTGAAGTCCCCTTCTTCGTCGGACGCCTTGGAAGTGACGGTGAAGTTGGTGTCGATGCCGGCGAGCACCTTGAGGAGGCCCTGGAAGACGGCGAAGAGGTGGGCCGAAACGCCTCCGATGACCCAAAACTGTTCGTTCCTCCACCACTCCTCGATTCCCACGCCACTCCACCTCATCTCCAGGATACCCGTCGCAAAGATCGAAAGAAAGAGAGATATGAACCAGATGCTGGCGAAGGAGCTGATCTGCGGAGATCGACAAACAGACACAAACACGTAGTAAGTAATACAACTTCGTTAAAAACACAGCTGGAATCGACTTTAGCATGATTTGGGGAGAATGTTTTTGACTTGCTCCCGACGAAATGACCAAATGACAAATCACGCCACGGCTTGAACTTGGGGTGGCGAGTGACAAATATAATCAACTACCGTCGTCATAAATTTTGGCACAAACTCTTATCGAAGTAGGTGGATCAGCGTTTCTGAAATGCATGTTTCAATGGATTGGATGATGTAAAGCGTTGAATTGAGAGTACCTCCGGAATTATGAACTTCCCAGTCAGCAGGCAGACAGCGGGCAATGTACAGTAGGCGATCAGAGGAATTGAAGTCACAGGATAAATGGTGGTGTTGACGTATGCGAATCTCTCCAGAAACTTGAGCCTTCCACCGTATCCGTACCATATAGGACAATGCCGACTGAAAAGAATCTCAACGGAACCCAAAGCCCAACGAAGCACTTGGTTCAGACGATCTGACAGGTTGATTGGAGCAGATCCTTTGAAGGCTGGGCGCTCTGGCATACAGTAAATAGAGCGCCAGCCGCGGGCATGCATTTTGAATCCGGTAAGAATGTCTTCCGTCACGGACCCATAAATCCAGCCAATCTGTAGTAGCAATGACTTAATTGTTACAGCAATGGCATAGCAGACAACTTTGCCAGCTAACTACATGATTTAAAAATTACAGTCGGTCCGTCACAATCACAGTACCACGCATCCATACACGTTAGAAGGTCACTTGTTAATATTTGTTAGTCCTCATCGGATCACAGAGAGTTCCACTATCCATTTCCATGCTGAAGGCAGCATAAAAATGAACTAGTCTTACAAAAAAATATTACTACGAAACATGTAATCTTCTTCCGTGACCCAATAAATAAACAATTCTTGGAACCTTATATTTCCTATCATTTTCTACATGCCGATTATAGAATTTGACAAAAAGTAGATCTAATCAGTCCCTTGAGATGAGAGCCATAAATCGCACTTCAAGAAGGTTACAGCGTCTTCAACAGTTTCACTTGGATTTTCCACCAGTATGACACAAATCTAGAGATAGGCAACTATCAATGTCTACTTCACAAATGCCGTCCTCCCATACGTCCTGATTATTTTGGTACAACCTTCTGGGACGAAGTTATCTATGCTTTATCCAGCATCCAGGATTCTAGATACCTAACCCCTTCTAGCCCTAGCTCCTCCCTTCAAGGTCCTAACCACCCATATTCACGTTGACAAGTGCGTGATAGTCTGTTCAGACAATCACAGTAGAGGACAAGTGAGGGTTTGGCACTATAAATCAGAATTACAAGGTTTCGTTTGCAAATAAACTGCTAGAAGTTATACAGGTGTTTCAGCTACCAAATCTGACCTGTTTGTAGCCCTAGCCCATTTATTGTATTCCTCAACAATACAGCTATCACACATTGACATCACCCCTCTAGTTGAAAGAATAAGGACCACCAACTCCCGGACAACAGCATGTCTAGTAACACCAAGATTAGGGATGCCAATGGCACACCGTGTCACTTCAGTTGTCTGCTAACTTAACGGAGGATTAGAGTCTTCTCTAGCTGTCAGATGAGCAGATACAGGTAGACCCAGTTTTTAGCAGGTACAATAATAAATCCTTGTGTTTAGCATACTCACCTTTCTGTAAACCTCAAATCAGACCCTTTCTCATAAGGCTCTTACCTACTATAGATATCCACAAATGATTCTATAAAAAAATTCTCAAAAGAAAATTAAGTCTCTTTACTTTTCAGAATGCCAACCCTTGTATAATGCATAAATTTTGAGGATAAAGAAACACAGTAGGCATCAGAATGCTCTTAGAAACTTATTCATTCTTTCTTTACTTTTACTTCCGGTAAAAGCTTATGAAAGGGGAAATGTCTAAGTGCATTAGAATTAAAGCATTAAACTTTCTATTCACATGCGGCATCTATGTATAATGAGTTTTGACAGCAAAACTATACAATGTTTTGTGCCTCACCTCAGAACCCCAATCAGTCTTATCTTCATACCCACAACTGATAACATGGATAGCTTCTTTCAGAAGAACATCTGGAGTGGCAGACTGAGGAACTCCACCATTTTCCATGAGTGTAGACGCAACAAAGACAGATGATTGACCAAACCTTTTCTCCAGACTCATTTGTGACATAAGCAATGATTTTTCATCATCAAACCCAGAACCTAGGGGAATGCAGATAACAAGTCAGTGAAACATGGTAGAAACAATTCAACAGATACTGGGTGTAAAAAGATGATCATACCTTCGACCCCTTCTTCTATATCCTCCAGATTAAATATTGGCACAGTGTTATCCGTGTGCTTGCTTGACTTCTTATCAGAGCCTTTCTTGTTGGATTTTGAACCCTTCTTCCTTGATCCACCACAGCACGAGGAGGAGAGGCTGGAAACTTTACGCTTATTCTTCACTGGAGGTTCATAGCCATACAGAGCCGTCCTGTTAAAGACACATCCAGTACCCACATAGACAGGGCCCTGTATGCCATCTAAACCTCGCAAGTTGATCTAAATGAAGAATGTTTTCTTTTAGAGAGAATGTTTTAGATGAAGATGAGAAAAGATAAGGACTAGGACAAAAGAATAAAGTCACTCTTGAATATAATAACAACACCAAATGCAAAGTATAGCCTTTGGTATTTTGAACTATCAGAAATGTAGAACTAGAGGATCTAACCAAAGCTAGACAAACTTACATCAAAAAAGACAGTGTTCCTGTTGGCATATCGATCACTCTTATCAATACCATCAAACCTTTGAGGAAATTGAACATAGCATACAGATCTTCCAAGATTTGGATCCATAAGGAAACACATTGCCTCCCTCAATGCTTTGCTGTTGTTAATATAATGATCACAGTCAAGATTCAACAAAAATGGGCCATTTGTCAGGACTGCTGATACGCGGACCTGCCAAAGTTGTCAAAAAAGCCATTATGATTTGGCAAAAATAGGGGAGAAAGTTCAACCACGGTATGATATAAATACTCACAAGTGCATTCATTGCACCGGCCTTCTTGTGATGTTGAAATCCAGGTCGTTTCTCACGAGAAACATATACTAGTCTAGGAAGTTCATTACCTTCTGTGTCGAGCCCTCCACTATGGCCCAAGAAAACCTGTCAAGTCAGATAATTAATTAATTATCTTTTGGACACACATCTGATAAAAGAAGCACAAGAAATTACACATCTGCATACCTGGATCATTCCAGGGTGATCCCGCGTATTGTTTCCCGGCCATGGGGTACCATCTTGCATTATCCATCCCTCATCGGGGACTTTCTGTGCCTTTGCAACAAGCCCATTGATGCGAACTTTAAATTCCTCATATTCCCTCTTTTAATCACAAAATTAAGATATGATTAGGTTTGATTTTATAGCTTGATTTTTTTTTCAGAAAGTGGATGGATTTTACTACAGTTGTTAAATGAACAGGTAGAAATCTGCATGTATAAGTGAAGTCATTGAAAACAAACACCCAAAATGGCAACCAGCAGCAGTATGCATGTGTATTCAAAACCAAACAACATAATACAAAAAAGTAATAATAAACCTGCATGTATAAGTGAAGTCATTGAAAACAAACACCCAAAATGGCAACCAGCAGCAGTATGCATGTGTATTCAAAACCCAACAACATAATACAAAAAGTAATAATAAGGAAAACAGAAAGACCATTATTTTCGACATGATAGGACAGCAGTTAACCTTCATGGCTCTACGGTCCTTTACGAATGATGGATGAACTTTATCCTTGAGATAGTCGATCTTTTTGGCAAAATACCATTCGGGAGCTCTTGGCTCAATACTATATTTTTTGCAAAATGGCACCCACTTCCGGGCAAATTCAGATGTTTCGGCTAAGGCTTCAAAGGTCAGCATTGCAGAACCATCATCAGAAACATAGCAAGAGACCTTGTCAACAGGGTAGTCAACAGCAAGTATTGATAGCACAGTGTTGGCAGTCACAAGAGGTGGCTCCTTCAGAGGGTCAACAGTACTGACAAAAATATCCACAGCAGCCAACTGAGAAGGTTCTCCTTCTCGGTCATACCTAATATTGCACATAAATCTTTGATTTAGATCATTAATCCAACAGAGTGAACAACCAATGGATGCTTTCCAAGACATCTAACAGAAGTAAAAGGCTGATAGTTACTAGGTAAACACATTACCTTATAGAAAGTCTATCGAGGTATGTTTCACGGTTGATTGGAAACCACTTGGGAAATTGATCTAATATCCAGGAGATAGCAAACCAAATCTCACATATGACGGATGCCAGCCACAGGGCATAGGCATGAGGCACGGGATTCGTTATCCGGTAGTGCAGAAAAATACAAAGTATAACAAGCCGCAACATGATGACCATCCGATAAGGATTTATCCTAGATGAAGGAAGAGGCACCTTCCTTGAAAGGGGCTGACGAGCTTCATCATTCCTGAATTCAGCAATAGTTTAGAAATTATGATAAAGAAAAGAATTGAGGCAATACCAAAGAAGGTGTTGCAAGTATTAAATTGTAGACAAGAAATAGATCAATGGGAATGTAAACTATGTTATTAAAAGCGGACATATTTGATAAATATCAAGCATTTTATGACATTATCAAATCCTGAAAATCTCAGGTGTGGCCTTTTGTGGAAAGCATCATAAAAAACATGCATATTTCTCAAACTTACAGCAAAGCATCATCCATGTTATAATCAGTACTAGCATCAATATCTCCAACTCCCCTGCCTTCAGAAGGAGGTTGACTTGTGCCATTGGTCATGGTATGGGTGTGAACAGAGTTCTTATCCTGCTTCATCTTCCAGCCATCAACCCTCTCCTTCCAAGCAACATTCCCAAGTCCACCTGAGAATTCTCTGCTAACACTAGCTGTTCACATCCAAACAATAGCATCATGATGAATAAATCATATGTCAAATACCAAGAACTGCATGTAAAAGGGAGGGGAAAAAAGAAATAAAAACCTACGTGATCTGTAAGGAAGTGGGTGAACCCGCTTTCCACCACCGGTACCAGGAGACATCATATGATCAGGTGATGTAGCTGGCAATTCTCCGGAAAGCTGTAAAAGTACATATACAATGGCAATCATCTTTTAACTCCAGTCAAGAAAAGAATGTAGATCAAGCTCAGAAATAAATCCTATTTTACATCTAAAAATAAATAACAAGTGACATACAGCGCTTCCATGGGCAACTGATGGTACATGACTCCTGGGAAACTCCCCACTTAGCCCACTATCATATTTTGGACCCGACACATCTTCTCCACGCCCATAGCTCATATGCCAGCTTAACATTCTCTCAGCAATCTTTTGTTTTTGATCTTGATTGCCAGATGGATAATTATAGTCACTCGAATCATCTGCATCCCCATCATCGGCTTCCTCCCCTCGGATGGGAGGACTCCCTGAAAGATAGGACAACAAATGCAGGTGATGCTCAATATCCAGCACTGACGAATTACCAACACAACAAATGAAATCTAATCAACGCCGCTGCATGGTGTAGGAAGGGAAAAACACCTTTATGCCTCTTGTATTTAGTCTTGCACTGAGGGCAAGACTGGTTTCCATCCTTCCTCTCGTATTCGTAGCACGGGCGGCATACAGGGAACCCGCACACGTCGCACGCGACAAAGATATGACCATCTACGGTTGTGCCGACACCATCTCCACAGATCTGGCACACCGCTCCTGCATGTTGCTTTGAGTCCTTCTGTACAACCGAAGAAGCAATTGGTTTCACATAGGGATCCAAAACAGTGCAAAGAATCCAAGTCTAATAACGGAATCAACCAAGAACAAGGAACGGAATGCCGTGATCCACCCCCAATCAAAAAAAAATGCATCAAGTATGGTTAGAATGCAGAGACAGAGAGCAGGAGCCAACCGTGGCCTCGCCATCACCCTCCATTTGAAGTCTCTAAAACTCTCTTCAGTAACACCAGGATCAGATCTCGCCGGCCACGCCCTTACACCACAGTCTCCGCCGGATCCACCATGCCCTCCCTACAAATTATACACAGCAACGACCAATCAAAACCAAGAAGAAAGATAGCCTGCGAATCCGCCTCGGTTCTCTTTCCCACGCCACACGAAAGGAACACCGACGCAGAAAGACGGACGAGGAAGAAATCAGAAGAAATCCACACGGTGCCAAGGCCACGAGCAAACACGCCCGGCGGCCGGATCTGACGCGCAGAATCCTCGAGACGAAAAGCTCCTGGTGCTTTCTCGAGGAACCAACCAACCTGTCGACGCGACGACCACGGTGTACACGACGGCTCCGGCTCAGGCGACGGCGAGGGAGCGGATGCTGCCGGGGTCGCCTCGCAGGCCGCTCTGCTGCGAGGAGCGCCGCGCCGACAGACAGTAGGAGAGAGCGGGAGAGCGGTGGCGTAGGTATACGGAGGGAGCGACGACTCTCACTCACCTTCTTCGCCCGCTCCGTCTCCGGCTCCGGTGGCGCTGTCACTTATGAAGAGCTGGAGCTCCGTGGAGGACAGAGGGTGGTGACGGCGGTGGTTTTGGTGCAGCTGTTGCGACGTAGCAATAAAAATTAGAAAATGATTTTCCAAAACGAAATTAGAAAAGGGTTCATAACAATTTTTTAATAAGTAAATCAGAATCGATATAAATATTTATCGCTCATAACGACGCTGAAATTGACTGTTAAACTATTTTTCAACGAATAACGTAAAAGAGTTCGCGAATTTGTTTATAACTAATGACTAGCCAATAATAATGTATAGGTACCAACCGTACCTTGACTCGATTGACTTTATTATTTTTTACGCATAAGTTACTTAAAAATAAAAGAAAATTGTTATTTATTTGTTGTCCGCCAGCTGTGCAGGGCTGTTGGCGGAGGGGCAGAAAAAGACCGGTGCGGCCGAGGACGCCGACCGACACTCGGAGCGAGCGATTTCCAATCATATCTTTTAGTCCCTCCGAAAAAAAAAGAAGGGAAGGGCGTTTAGGAAAATTCAGGGGTTGTTTTTTTATTTGGGGCATGTGCGAGGGTTTTCCGGTAAATAACGAGACACGGGGAGGCCGGGGGGGGGGAGATATATATATATATAATTGTTTTTGTAAAATCAAAGTAGAGAGGGCAAGTTTTCAATTTTATTGAAAATTGTATCGCCATAAATCATGTGTTGTTTCATTCTTTTATTTTATGGGCAACAAAATCTAAGAAAGACCCCTATTTATGTGATGGAGATTTTCTATTCCTAATTATTGTCGTATATAAAAATACCAAAAATGCATACGGGGGAAGGAATGAGAATCGTACGTTGTGTGGATCATATATATACCCCCCGAACCGTACAAGATAGTTACCACCTATCATACGGCTTTCTAACTCCACTTCTTTTTCTGGTCGTTCCGCTCTGTCGGATCGATGGTAGTATCAGAGATCTGTAACCCCCGACATTTTTGACAACTTCGTTGTTCGTTTTGAGCGGTCATACTAAAGTCTCACTTCGTAGACCCCCACCCCAACTCTATCTTCCTTATCAGTGAACCGAAACACAGTGCATAGGTACTCTTCGATGCAGCGGGGACGAGACGACGTGACATACTACGATCACGTACAGAAGTGCTGCCCTTTCGGCTCGGCAATATGGAACCTATCAACTGCTCCCTTGTTGGGGTCCTATCGGGATAGGTAGGCCCAAGCTTTCCCCTCCCCCCGCCTCAGACATAAAGGCAGTAGTTCCCCGTACCGTAGGCTATATATATATATATCCTTTCAACATAATTTAAGTAGAAAAAAAAAGTCATAGACGTCTATTTAAAGCCCGGAAACCAAAAATCTGTAAGAAGATGGGATCACCATTTGATTTGAAGAGAACATAATAAACTCACACCAACTCATTAATTTTTATCAATGCATACTCTTCTCAAAAATATAACTAAATTATTTTTAAGAAATGTGTCTGAATAATTAAATTTTATAGTTACTAAGGTTCCAAATACCCCCTAAGAAATTAAACATTGAATATTTTGAAAATATTTTTACAAGCAACCAAAAACTGAAAATATTTTTAAAAAAATATTCCAAATAAGATATGTGCTCATATTTTTACATGAATAACTAATGATATGTCAAGTATATTCAACGTTTCCAATCTTAACTCGAGTATATAGACCGGCCGGTTCAAAATGCGTGTTCAAATTCAGTTTCTTGTCCTCGCGCTCTAGCAAAGTGGACATCTTCTGTCCCCGAGATAGCTCTTCCCGGGTTCAATCCCGAGAGTGGTCAGCTCTAGACATGGGCGGTCACTTCGTGCGCAGCCATTGCACCATCGACCAAGAAAATTTTAGTTTCATAAAAATGAGCATACTTAAGTTTGATTAATTCAATTGCACCTTTTTCTAATCGAGCGTAGTTCCAAATTGACTCCAATGTGATTTGATCTCGAGTTCAAGCGAGCTCATGATTTTATTAATGAAAGTATAGAGATATAAATTTATACTCAAATAAATCCAATTTTTGTCGGTATAATTAATTCAATTAAAATTAAATAATTATCAACACTCACAACCAAATTTTTAAGTAAATTGTTAATCACACAGTTAATCAAACATTTGATTAAGTGGCTCGCCAATTTTATCAAGTCCAGCCGGGATACAGTAAAACATGATTCGTTAAAAGAATGCAGGTTCTTTTCTTCTCCAAACTTGCTCATTTAAGGTGATCGAACCAATCAAGTCCGCCTAAGCTTAAGGTGTTGTTTGATCGGCCTTATTAATACACATTTGATTTGGTTGATATATAAATTCAGACAACCTGCAAGGTTTAGCACCTCTCAACATAATTAATCTCCAATCACAACCCTTGTGTATCTTAATAAATCTCTTAAAGATAACCCATAAGATATAGTTTATTTTTAGTTTCAGACTTAATCTCTCTAGGAGGGATATTGTGGCAACATATACGGTACAGCTTTAGCAAACAACAAAATTGATTAACATGTAAATATCTCGATTAAGTTATGTATCTGTTTTCTATCCCAAATTAAGAAGTTATATGTAATTGAAATTTTAAACCTGCAAATTAAGCCAAAACATGCAGGTCACTGGTCGGTGGCAGAGTGGACATCGCTATCTCCTCGAGAGGTCACTTCTCAAGCTCGAGACCATCCACGATGATGCGGAAAAAGAGTTCTTTCTGATGGCGAATTGAGCAGTCACATTCTTTAATGGAAGATTATCGTCGCGACTCCCATCTTGTGATTCTTTTTTTAAAAAAAAAAAAATATCATGCGGAACTCACAAAACGGGAGAGTCGTGACAATCTATGGTCGGAGACTGTGGTTACTCTCTTCGTTGCCGGATCAAGGTGAACCGAGCTCAACCAAAAAAAAAGTTTATCCCCCTTGTTTTAGAGGTGGATTGACGTCAGACTATATGATGTCAACTATATGTTATATTGTATCATATGTATATGGTCTCTGCTTTGCTGCTGGTAATCAAGCTGTTTGACCCAAAAAAAAATAAACTTGCCTAACCAAAAAAATACTTGCTGGGATTTAAGATCATTATAATGTCTTATGGGCATTTTCTACTGACCTCACACACACATATAACGTGCAAATGGATAAAAATAAAGTTAACCGGCAGGGATGTCAATAAGTTATCATCCGATATCTGTATCAGTTAAGAGAGTCGGCTGCCATTTTGTTAATTATCTGATGGAATGTTTGGTTAGAAATTGATACTATATCAATTTTGATAGGGATACTTTAGGAGGATGGAGTATGAATATTGTATATAAGTAATATCCATATAAGTGAACATTTGTATTACGTAAGTTATTTTATTTGTACTAGAAATTTCAAAAATTTTAAAAAATTGCTGCTGTTAGCCAAACCCATAATTGACACCAATATCAATTTCAAAATCGACATGAATAGATATGTTTAATACTTTTACAAAACGACGCCTGAATATTGGGAGGCATTATACCTGCAAATTGCTTTTGGGTACGTACTTGTAATTAATTATTACATTTATCCTCGACCGTTGGACCAAAACATAACCACACCTGAAATAAACATATGATTTACTATTGTACGGCTGATGGAGCATTTGACTGCTTGATAAATTAAATTTTACTATAATTTTATATTTTTTAACAAAATTTGTTAAAAGAAATGTATGACAACCGCTACAATCCAAATTTTTAAATAAACTTTTTTCCTGGTCAGAAAAAAAGATGAGATTTTTTTTTATCTTGTGGCCCTCTCATCTCTTTTGGCCGTATATAGATAGATGCCGGTAATCTTGTTTTCACATCTCCCCAAACATCACGATTTTATGTCATTCGATAACTTATGCCCCGTTTGGTAACACTATTAGACACTTCTATCATTATTAATTTTAAAATTGATATTGTTGGTAATCACTTTGAGGTGTTTGACTAATAATATCAATTTTGAAATTTGTAATGCAAACAACACATGTTACGTAATACAAGTGTCAACTTGTATCAATGTTGATATTGATACTCCATCATCTAGAAATATCAATATCAATACTAATTTAGTATCATTTTTGATACTCTAACCAATCAGGCCATTAAACTTTATCTTAACATAACTTTTATCGTGACAATGTATAAAAAGTTAACGTCCAACCAAACATCTTATGGAAACAACAAAGTTGCATAGGTGTTTGTTTCATGATAAACTAGTTTTTTTTTGGTAGTGTCCGGCAATCATGACAAAAAACATATTTTTTTAGATTCTTCTTGGATAAAAATAAAAAAGCAAGAAAATTTTTTTCCTTTCGTGATCCACCTTTGTAGTTTTATACGTGATCCTGCCTCTTTTTATTATCAGATCTCACCAAACCAACATGATGGGTATCATGTTTATAGCCATATTATGTTTTATCTTGATACGCAATTCTATCACAAATGCGTACGCAGCTTTGTCTTGCACGATTCCCAAAATGATCATCAAGGTGTAGAATGCGTTATTGGGCCTAGGACCACACCTCTTGATAATGTTCTTTGTGCGGTGACGTAGCCCAAACCACCTTTGTAGGAATAACTGCGCCAGTTGCAGCCATTTGACCTGAACCTGGTTGAAAAATGCTATCACCAACCAGCAACTGTGATGATCCTCTACCCTTGAAGAATCGAGCGAGTCTAGATCACTTCAGTCTCACAATGAAGAGAACACCGTCAGCTTTCAATCAGAACATGCCAAAAATTCCATGCCACTTGAGTGACGGTTTCAGTAACAATCGGTTCACTGTTACTAAACCATCGAGCCATTACTGAACCAATTCAATAACTGTTCGGTAATGAGTTATAGTGACTTCAGGATCGGTTCAGTAAAGTTTTAGTAACGGTTTAGTAATGAGTTACACTGGCTTCAATAACGGATCAGTAAGGTTTCGGTAATGAGTTAGATTGACTTCAGTAACATTCAGTAACAAGTTACACTGACTTCAATAATAGTTCAGTAATGATTCAATAATATTTAGTAACAATTCAGTAATGCTTCGATAATGGTTCAATAATGAGTAAGGCTTAAGTAATATTCAGTAGCGGTGAACCGTTTCATTAATGGTGAACCGGTTCAGTAACGATGAATCGATTGTTACTGAACTGCCACTTAAGTGACATGGGGTTGTGATATTCTGATTAGGGACTGAGGGTGTTTCTTTGACCGTGAGACTTAGATGATCTGCGTTCGGAATCAAGCATATCATCGATGCATTCCATTCGCTCACTTAGTGCATTTATGGCGACCCAATTTCATTTTATTCCAATTTTCAGTCGTGTCTTGCAAATTCACAAGCCGCATACATCGTTGTGGATGATCTGGTTCATATCAATATTAGGGGTGCAATCGGGCCAAACTGAGCAAGGCTCTGTTTGAGCTCGGCTCGATCGATTATTTAACTGTTCGAACTCGGCTCGATTTAAACTCGACGAGATTTCAAAGGTTTTATTCGAACTCAGCTCGATTTAAACTCGACGATTTCGCGCTCAGCTCGTCGAGCTGCTCTTTATGTAAACGAGCCAAGTTAACTCGAACTCGAATAAAAATTGTGCTCGAACTCGAATCAAATTCGTATCGGAACTCGTTTTCGAGCTTGAAATTGATCTCATTTATTTATAACTCGAGTTCAAACTCAAGACATATTTTAAACTAATATTTAGACATAAAAATATAATTTTATATAACATTTAAAAATAAATATATAATAAATATAATATATTTATAATTTAATTATTTAAATAAAATAGTTAATCGAGTATTTAATTGGATATTTAGATGAGCTGCGCTGCTCCTGAAGTTATCAAACCGAGTAGGTCTCTATTCAGACTCGCTCGTTTGTAAGTTCAACTTTTTTTTGTTCAAACTCGTTTATTTAACTTAAAAAATAATCTCACTTAAATTTTTAACTAGCCGGATGTCGAATAATTACTCGTCGAACTTGTTACTTCGCTCACACTCCTATCAATATCGCCCACCTCTACTTCTGCTGCGGGGAAACAGTGGACCTCAGCGCATATATATCCACCACACGAAACACACTCGATTCAGGTTCTTATTCTTTATATGTGCCATACACAACATATATATGTATACCCCTCGCCGAGGACCGGATGCCTGAGTACACTAATGATACGAAATACATTTTTGGGAAAATTGATTTCCTATCCATTTTAAAGAATCACTTTAACTATTAATCCGTTGACTAAATTTGTATAAGGTCTAGTATGTTCGTACACAGTTTTAAAACATGCGGTCCATTTCCGTCATGGGCCGTTTCCTCCCGATGCGTTAACATTTTTCTCCCCATTTTACCCTTCATTACTCTATCATGGAATAGTCGATGGCGAGGCTTCATCTCCTGTGAAATCCCTATCTGCCATCGCGAGTGGCAAGGCTCCCAGCTTCGGCGAAATCCCTATCGGCCCTATCGTGCCATTGCAAACGGCAAGCCTCTCAGCTCCAGTAGATCGCGGCTTCGTGAGTTTCCAGGTCCTGCAAAATTCCTCCCATTGCGTGCCCCCTCCAAATCCTCTGAAATCCCTTCACCGCGTGCCCCCTTCAAGTCTTGCGAAATCTGTTCACCGCCCCCATCGAAATATGTTCCCAGCTCCAGCAGATCGCGGTGTCGCGAGGCTCCAAGTCCTACAAAATCCCTATCTCGGCGTGCACCCTCCAAATCCTCTGAAATCCCTTCAACGCGTGCCCCCTTCAGGTGTTGAGAAATCTGTTCACTGCGCCCCCTTCAAAATCTTTGCCGCTGCCGAGATGGAGGAGCTGTGCGTCAAGATGTTATTCTTCACCGCCGAGGAGACATCAAGCGGGGGAGGTCGCTGATCTAGTGTACTTGTTGTTTTTGGATGGACAACCAATTTTCATGTATTTTTATGACAAACCATTGTATTACAATAAAATGTATATCACGTAGCGGAGATGCATACGAGGGATCTCTCTTGCGACCGTGGGCGATATAGTCCTTTCTTGTTCATGTTAACAGGTCATTCACGGTTATCTTTTCAAATGGAGCGGATATTTCAAAAATTTGGAAAATCGGATTGATTGTTATAGAAATGTTTCTAACGGATTGTTTGTTAAACTGAAATTTCAAAATCGGATCGGGAGTCAATTTCCTCTACATTCTTTGTAATCTTATCTCTTATGTTTACTAACCGTGCACTTCTCTATATTTCGCTAATTTGTACGTCTTACTTCTTTCATATGTTACCAACCCTGCAACATGATCTTATTATTAGTGTATATATATACTCATTCATAAATAAACTAATTTCAGTCGAATACACAGCACGGGCGTGGTGTGCTGCCTAGCTTTCTATTGACAAGGATCGGTCTTGCATGTGCATGTGTTTCTTGGCCAGCAGTACGTATATGTGTGATGAATGCTCGGAAGCAACCAAGGGGGCCGGCCGGCCAACTTTTATTCCGTCGACCGGGCCCAGTACGTGGCGATGACATATGCAGCGGTGTGGGCAGAGATGCTCAATCTTTCGTACAGGGACCTCTTCTTTTTATAAATAAATAAATAAATAAACATTTATTTATATTTATATCATCGCAGGTAGACCGAGTTGACCGGGACAGCTCACGGGTCGGAAGTATAGCTGCAAGAGATATCAATATTCGTCGAATGATCAAGAAAGGTGCGGGTGTAGGTTCGGATGGAAGAGTTCGAATCACCTTAATCCCCGACCGGAGTAAAGAAAATGTCTTCAATTTCTAATAAAAAAAGGTCATGATCTCGATTACTTAAGTGATCGATAGAGAGTTAATAAAGTGTCGATAACGATTCAACTTTGTTGATAACGTGTCAATGAGTTAGTGAATTATCACTGAATCGTCGTCGACGTCTTATAAACTCACTATCGAAGTTAATACGATTTGTTTCCGATGGGTAATGAGTTAGTAAGACGTCGATGACGGTTTAATTCTTTTCGATTAAGGTTCACCAAACTAGTTATTTAAATCACTACTTAAGTGATTTAGGATCGTCACATTTTTTCATTGGACCTGAGATGATCCGAACTCCGGGTCGAAAGGGTGTTTAGCGCACATCAACCTGGGTGTTGTCGAGATTTCTTTGGCGTATACATTTTATATTTATTTATTTATTTATTTATTTATTTATACACCCACAAACACAAAGGTTGAAAACGACTACATACATATGTATATAACCTTTATTTATCGTCTGCCAAACTGAAGTGAGTACCCAAATCTTTCGCTGGATTTTTCAGGGACATGACTCGTGAGCAATCGGAAACTGGGAAAATGTTTGAAAATAAGACCGTTTAAATGATTTATTATAATTGGTTGGGCAAAAATAGTGTGCGTTTGGAGTGACTTTCGAGCGGAAGCTCCGTACATTCCTTGTATAAAAGTCGCCCATTAATCTGTCCCGGTGGATTTTAATTGAGAATAACAAAAGTCGTTATTTTAGAGTAAATAGCCGTCCGTTTTAGTGACGTTAAAGTCGCTAATCACCTTCTCGACTTTGAATCTCGACAGGGAAGTCGCTAATTAATGTCTCAAAATGTGTTGGTTTCGGAAAAGAAAAATATTTAGCATGCTATAGTTACGATAGATAACCGAAAGGGTGTTATTTTAATTTTTTTAATCTTGGTAAAGGTGTAAATAGAAATGACACTTTAATAATATTTAATTATTTTATTTTTAATTTTTGATAAAAATTCATCATATCTCGAATATTAATAATATGTTGATAAAAAATAGAAAAATCATAGCAAATATAATAATAAAAAATAAAAATATTACCTAAAATTACCAGACGAGATTTAAATAATCATATGGAATTTATCGGTTCATTAGTGTAATGCCACATACAGAAATCATCAAAATTAACTTCGATTTTAATGATAAAATTAATTTTCTTATTTATTTTTATTTTAGTAATAATTAAATTTGATTTCAACACAGTCGTTTTCTTCTCTCCTTCGCCGCAAAACCTCGGCTCTGCCCCGCCCTGGTCTGGTCCCTGCGCGGTGGAGCCGTCCGTCTCCGGCGGGCGCTTCCGCAGTCACTGCTACTGTCGGAGCGGCGACCCACCACGCGCGCCGCTGCCGTGTCGCGCCCACACGGCGGAAGGTCGCCCACCACCGCCACCACCCCCCACCACCAGGTCCACCACACCACCCACCGCGTTGCCGATGCCGATGCCGATCGATCGATCTTCTTCACCGCCGTCGTCGTCATCGTCCTCCCGCGTTTCGTCCTCTGATCAAGCTTAATGGCCGGATGGGATCAGGGTTGAAGATGTAACCAGCCACCGACTGGTTGCACTCAACAAGGCTCTCTGACTTGAAGATCAACCGCACCACGCGACGCAGACAAGATCATCTACCTGGGACCCAACATAGAATATTAATGGGTGATCTGCATTGATCTTGTGATCCTGGATTTGCGTCTAATATATTTGGAATCGGTGGATTTTCATCCCACCGATCGTGTAGTTTAATGAATTAATCTTCTGTTGCCGCCGCCGCCGCCGCATGTTTCCACTCGGAAGGCCGCCGGCCGGCCCCTTCGCCCGCCACCGTGTTCCCGATCGACCCGTCGGCATTGTTCCCATAACGCGGTTTACTCGTTCGCCGGAAGTGGACAAAGAGCCCGGGCCGGCGAGGGCCCTCCACCGCGTGCTCTTGTCTCTCCGGCCGACGGATCGGAGAGACTATTTCAGGAGCTGCCCATCCCCTCGGCGATGGAACGGGGCGGCAGCGGCGGCGCTACTGGCTAGTAGGGCGCGGCCTGTGCTGTGTCATGTTGAGAGATCGAAGGCCGGGGAGCAGCGACTACAACGACGGCAGCAGCAGCAGCGGCGCCAACGGGGGAGGCGATGAGTACGAGGTTAGGGACATCCGAGCCCTGACCCCCCCGCCGCCGCCGCCCGCCTCCGCCCGGCCCCGGCGCGGGGAGTCCTGGGACAACGGTCGGTACCGGACGACCTCGCTGTCGCTGGGCAGCGACGCCCCGAGCGAGCAGTTCACCGCCGCGAGCCGCCAGTTCAGCTCCGCGGCCGTCGCCGGCTCCACCATGCCGACCGGCGAGGCGGACCCCCGCCCGATCGGGGGAACCAACAGCGGCAACATCGACAACTTCTTGGGGCGGATCGGGGAGGACTCGGAAGAGACCAACCCGCTGGCGATCGTCCCCGACGTCGGCGGCCGCGGGCTGGACCCGCCGGATTCCTCCCCGCGGCGGGCGCCACCGCCGGCGGCGGAGGATGTGCCGCTGGTCCGAGTGAGGAGGGAGGAGGTGGAGTCGAAGATACTCGCGTGGCAGACGGCGGAGGTCGCCCGGGTCAACAACAGGTTCAAGCGGGAGGACGTGATCATCGGCGGGTGGGAGAGCGAGCAGACGGAGAAGGTCGCCGTCTTGCTCAAGAAAACCGAGGTAATCGACTGATTAGAATAGAAAGCGATCGCTAGCTCTCGAGCCCATGCCCCTGAGTATCTTTATCTGATCGCAGAGGAAGCTGGAGGAGAAGAGAGCCCGGGCGATGGAGAAGATGCAGAACGAGGTGGCCAGGGCGCACCGGAAGGCGGAGGAGAGGAGGGCCTCCGCCGAGGCCAAGAGGGGGACGAAGGTGGCCAAGATTCTGGAGACGGCCACCCTGATGAGGGCCGTCGGCAGGGCTCCTGCCAAGCAATCCTTCTTCTAGCGCCGCCGCCGCCGCCGCAGCTGGTTGGGCATCCTTTGCTCTCTTCGAATTAAGGCCGAATAAAGCACGACAAAGAAATCAAAAGGAAAACTTTCTTGCCGTCGGGTTCTGTTGTGTTTCTATAACCGGATCCCCTCAGGAGATCTCATGAGGGGATCCGGTCAGGCCACACCCATATGGGTGATGTGACCGGCGATGTGATGGGGCATTAAATAGGATGTGATGACGGTCACATCACCCATATGGGTGTGCACCTGACCGGACCCCCTCAGGAGACCTCCTGAGGGGATCCGGTCTCTTCTATACATACATGTTGAAGCCGGCGCTCAATGCTCTGTACATAAACAGCAGTGTGTGATGCTGGAAGGCAGATTGAGAAGCTCTTCGTCTCGATCACCCGTGCAAAATATTTATGTTTGTCGCTGTGTGATGCTTGAAACGCTATGTAATAATACGCTTGATATATAAACTTTGAATCTGGAGTTCAAAGCCTGATATTCTTCTCTTGAACGTGTTGCGCGCAGATATCTCAAAATTTAGAGTGTAATAATGATTTAATATTTTCTCATACCTTCGTTTAATAATAATTTAATATCTTTATACTCTCATTTATGTGAAAAAATTTAAAAGATTCTTTCGGGAGGTCTCCTTAAAGATCGTCCCTAATCATTATATGTATGGAACTACTTTGTCAAAGTCTCCTTATATTTTATAATTTATTTAGGGGTGCATTTCAACCAAGATGATAGACACTTAATTACCCCCCCCCCCCCTTTGAATTTTGGTGAAAATGATGTGTACTGCCCTAGTTTAATTAATATATTGTTTGAATCTATTTACTGGAGCTCATAGAACATCTGAATATAGATCAGATCATCCCTATTCATACAAGTATTTCTCCATCTCTCTTTATACAATCTATATTAAAAATACTTAGACATTAACAGTATATTATACATGCCATTTTTATCTTTTATAAAAACTATATAAAATTAAATATTTAAAATTTATAAGATTTAAACCCAATCAGAAGGTAATGAAAAGCCCGGATCATTTAGTGCTCCACACCCATTGACCAAAAAACTAAATTAAAATAAAAGAGTATGTTCATGCACGAAATCGAACTTTGAGCTCCAACGCAAGTCCTAAGTAGCCGTTGACCTTTGAAGATCGACGGCTATCGTCCAGCGGCGGCTCTCGTGCCCGCGCGTCACCGGTCAGCTTCGCACGTGGCAGATTAAAAATAATGTTTTTTCAAAAGATTAAAAATAAAGTTATTCACCGTCTTCGCACGTACGCACGTCCAGCGAAGCAAAATGCCCCCGGTCGCCGCGGCCTAGCCTAACTCGGCCGGCCGCGCTTCGCCTAACCGATCCCGGATACCGCCCCTTCTTTCGGTTTCGGTTCCGGTTCCGGTTCCGGTTCCGGTCGCCACCACCCGCCTGCGAACCGACCCGACCCGACCCGACCTATTTTTTTGCACTCCGAACGATAAACTCACCCTCGACGACTTCCCAGTTCCCACCGATTTCCTCTCGTAAATGCATCTACATATGACGCGGTACAGGCTCCGGAGCCGGACCCGACCCGTATATTGTCCTCCGATGCAGTGCGGGGCCCACCTATCCGGTACAGACGCACCCGTACCGCACGCTGACCCGACAGTGTCGCGCCCGATTTCCTCCGCCGGAACCCGTTAAGAAATCCGACGCTTTGGGAGACAGAAACAGGTACGAAGGTTATCGGATGACACGGATCCGAGAACGACCCGAACCGTTTCCGGCCCGAGAACGGCCAGCCGCTGGTCCCGCACCGGTGGGCTCGGGTTCGTTAAGATCCCACCGGAGGCGCCGGCGCTCGCCGCCTTCCCTTCCGTGTCCTTCACACTTTCTTCCTCGTGGCCGAGGCCCGAGATGCTTGCAGGTCACCTCACCGGGGTGATCCCCGCTGGATCCAGAGATCATGCAAGCCAAACTCGGGAGTCGGCGACGGCGGGGAAAAAGCTGCCGTTTTTTTATCCTGGCGGGGACCTCGGGCCGTGGTTCTTTCGGCCGGCGCAGCCGCTGCTGCCGCTCGTACTCTTCTTCTTTTCCTAGTCTTAGGCTATTTATATCCCCTCCGAGACCCCTTCTTTACCCTCCAGCTTGTGCTGGTCCTCAGGCATTGTTGTCTTCTTGATCCAGAGATCTTGGGTTGGGCTTCGAGTGGGCACCTTTCTTTCTCCGAAATCTTCTCGGTACGATGTTGATTTATTTCCACGATCATCTCCTTGATCCCTGCAAGTTGTGGATTTTGGGTTTCTTCTGTGTCTTGCCGTGCGATGATGGAACCTGTTTCTCTTCTTTGGTAGCGATGGTTCCGTATGTCTTCACGCCGAGTTATTGTTACGTAAGGATTGGTCTAATGCGGTTCTCTTCAGCGTATGCATCTATGTACTGCTTTTGTTTTTGAAGGGTTTGTCTCGTACTGCAAATATCTTGGTTTCAGCTTACCGGCTAAAATCACTAGATTCTCTTTCCCAGTGTGAAAGAATGTATGTTGCATGATCGACTCTTTTCTGATTTGTTTGTACTCTGTTTCAATAGTTCATGATTTGCGTCCAATTTGTGTGTTGGTATCTTTTGGTACATCGAGAAATTACCCTTGTTTTGTTACATCTCCGATGGCATTCATTCATTTGCCGTGCCGTACAAGATTGAATTACCCATGGGATTTAAACTATATGCAGTGCTTTATATCTTCGTTTATGAATTTTGATAGAGAAACCTGGCTGTTGACTTCTGTCGTCTTCCCTTCTTTGCTCAGGTCAGGTCGTTGCTCCAGGGAAAAGAGATTGTTCATTCTAACTTCTAACTTCTCATGGTAGGTGACTCTTAGTTTATTTCCCCTTCTACTGTTTGATATATGGACAACAAATATCTAATATAACTATTCCCATGAGTCTTTGATCCATTTTTTGTTATTTTTTACTTAACAATGAGATGTATCAAATGATCGTTTACTCACAAGTGGTTCTGTGATTTAGGGGGAAATTCAGGGATCCTTGCTGGATTTCTCAGACCAGAAATTTCTTGCACAGTTTGACTCAGAGATCCATGGGCATCATACTGTTACTGTCATTGGGCAGAAGATTGTAAGTCCCCAGCTTAAGAATGACTTGATTAAACTCTTATCCCCACGGTTTGTTGATGGGCACAACTGCTAATTTTGGGCAGTACGTAATCGGTGAATATAATGATGGAGATTCTTCGATCAATGTCAGGATTTTCAATAAGCATTTATGCAAATGGTGAGATGACGTTTGTTATATTGTTGCAATTTTCATGTCCTTTTGCAAATGCTAATTGACTCTTCTTGGAAATTGGCAGGGTGTCCCCAACTGTTCTTGGCACAAGACCACTTCCTTCGAAAAGTTACTCCGCTATGCTTCTAAATGAAGATCGAATTCTTGTGATAAAGCAGGATTCATCAATGGATGACTGTGCCTGGTTTCTTGAGGTATGCACACTGGATAGTGCTTCTCTGAGGTGTTTTATGTTTGTTATCAATAAAACCATGAATCTGCCTTTCTTCTTATGCTGTAATTCATAAGTTATACCACTAACATGCTTCCATTTACATCCTATTCATTTTAAAGATTTTATTTTTCTCATTACCTTACTCCTTTTAAACAATGCTCCTGCTCCACTATGTGATAACTGATAACCATAAACCTTTGACACCTACCTGAAGTGTTCAAGGTGAATGAGAACAAACAAATTCTTCTTTGATGCTTGTTAAATGTCAGAGAACCAATCATCATTTCGTAAAGTGGAATAAGTTGAGCATGTTAATTGTTTTTCTCTCCCTAGTACATGGAATAATGAGAAAAAATTGAAGGTTCTCGCAGAACCTGTCTATGTCAAACAACATATGCAATTGCCCGTTCATGAAGAAGTGTGATCTTTGCCATTTTAAATGTCTTCATTTTGAATTTAGGTTGACACTTGGATAGTGTGTCTGGATTCAAGTTGTTTTATATTAATGGGAGGTCAAAGTATCTTAGACTTACCTGGTTCTTCTGTTGCTGGCACCTGATTCATGGTTTGCCATTTTTTGCATCTATCCACATTTACCTCTTTGTTTGGCAGGTTGATACACCATATGTCAAAGAACAGAAGAAGACACTTGCTACTGAAGTAGTCGCTTGGAGCAAGGGAGTAGAAGGTGATAGTCCAAAGCCCATTGTTTTTAGTGGCCCCTCTGGAGTGGGGAAAGGAACCCTAATATCTAGGCTTATGGAAGAGTTTCCTTCAACATTTGGTTTCTCTGTGAGTCACACGACTCGATCTCCCAGAGAAAATGAAAAGAATGGTGTTCACTACCATTTTACTCACAGATGGGACATGGAGAAGGACATATGTGATGGAAAATTCCTAGAATACGCATCTGTTCATGGAAATCTCTATGGAACAAGTATTGAGTCTGTCGAAGCAGTAAAAGACAAGGGAAAGGTGAGTCTTGGGATAGCTTTGGTTTATGCAGACACTTTGGGCTCTTTGGCTTGATGTTCACAAGATGTGTTTATTTTTCCTGTAGTGGTGCATCCTTGACATTGATGTCCAAGGAGCTAGGTCTGTTAGAGCTAGTTCTCTTGAAGCCATATTCATATTTATCTGCCCCCCATCTCTTGACGAACTTAAGAAGCGCCTCCGTTCACGGTAGTTAGGATCTTAATGCCCTGAAAATTTGTAGTTGTAGCTTTTGACCTACTAAATTCTGGTACAATGACATCATTACACAGGGGAACTGAGACAGAGGAGCAGGTGGAGAAGCGGCTAAGAAATGCAAAAGCAGAACTTGAACAGGGAAAATTGCCAGGTCTGTTTGACCATATTTTGGTCAATGATGATCTTGATACTTGTTATGGCAATCTGAAGGTAAAAGTCGAACTTGTTTTCATGTTCAAGTGTTGTATAGAAGTTACTTTACTCTTGACTTTGTTTGTCTCTTTCTTTGAATCTAGAAACTTCTTGGTCTTGATGGGTTCAACATTTCAACTTCTCAACCTTGTAAGTTCAAATGGCCACATCGTGATCGTTGCTATATTGGGTCATTGTTGTTGTTGTCAATTGATGATTTAGTATCCTTCTTGTCAATGCTAATCATGGTAATTAACATCCAGCTGCGAATGCTACAAAGATGTTGATGTATCAGCCGGTATCAAAGTTGGATAAGAAAAGTCTTCTTCAGTCTGGAACTGCTGAAATGGGAAATGGATCGAGTGGGACGTAAGTGAATGAGCTTTATTTGATGTTTTAACTGAATAGTTTCTTGTTTGCCTTGCAGCATCATTCATATATTTATTTCCCTATTGGATTTTAGGTACATAATCGACGTGTCCATACTCGAAGGAGGAGCTCCAGGAAGAACAAGAGGTCTTAGGATACACATGGTCAAGCCTTTAACTGATTGTTCTAACGTGATCAAGCTCTGACATACAACCACCTCCATTTGACTACCTTGATGCCTTGTACTGATCTTAAATGGGGTCATAGGAGGCACATATTTATCATAATGTGCGTGGTGACTAAACATATGCTACTCAGTGTAATCATTTCAAGATGCTTGGTTAATTGAAACGGGGGAGAAAAGCATTAATCAATCGGGAAGACGTTCTTTTTTCCCCAACAAACTGCAATGTCATACTGCTGTAAGGAGCTTCACAAGATCTCAACAGTAATATATTTTTTAGAAAATTTTGATACTCGAGGTATTGACAAAAGATTGCGGCCAGTTATTGAAAAAAAAAAACCGGCCGCACAACATTCCTGACTGATTTCCAAGACTTGTTCATTTGCGGTAACAGCAAGGTGAGAACAGTACCTACTCTGTCTACTATGGTAATTAGCCAATAATTACATGCTGCCACAGAAAATAAAGAATTAGGTAAGACTACCTTTCCTATCACGATACCTATGGTTTCGTTAATCTTCTCCACAACCATAATTGCTGACTTCTAAAATACCTCAAGAAAGCCAAACAACATTGACCTTTGTTCAAACAATATGCAACAATACAATGTACATTTCACAGCAACAGCACCATAAATGCCCATAAATTGCAATCGCCTCCCCATGCTCCTCAGAGAGACTGCACATCCATGGTGGTTCTTTAGGGTATGTTTGGTACCATAACATTTTGGGGATAAATCTAAGTTATCTCTTAAATTTTGAGGATAATCCAAGTTTATCTCCAAGTTATTCTCATACCAAACTGGTAGGATAAATTGGGGATAAACCTGATTTAAACCAGATTCATTCTCAAAAAATTTTGAGGATAAATTTTGGGGACAAACCTATCCAAGTTATCCCCGTACCAATGAACAAGCAGATGGTCAAAACTGACGTCTTAAATTGCTTGTAGAGCGTTTGGTGGCATAATGAAATTAGTCTTTTTATCACGCAATTATGTTTTTGTTAAAAAGGACGTTTAGTAGGGGGTTGTAGAACCCATTAGTGTGTATCTTTTAAGTATGTCGGAAGGGATATTCCAGTAGTTTATTAGAATTGGAGTCAGATCTGTGTTTTTTCTAAATTTGTTAATATTGTAGTTTAAATATCTAAAATTATACAATAATAAACAAAATAAGCAAATTGCAAAAAATGACCTATGATGTAAAGTAAGGTAGAAAGAATTTAAATTTATCATATCAACTTTGAGTAGTGAAGTAATTGATTAACTTATTTTTAAGTAGAAATTATTACATAATACATAATTCAGAAATTGTCAAATTTGAATCAGAATTCTTAGTTCTCATCGGAATCACAAAATGTCCATTCTACCACCAAACCCTACTCATTTACAGTCCTCATGTTTGATATTCATTCCAAAAATATTTTTTCCTATAGAATCACTGGTTGAATAAAAAAAAGCGATTTCCCTCTGGTATGATTGTATCTCCCGCGTGAGCTGCGGGGGCTCGATCTCTCGTCTCCCGCGTGAGCTGTGGGCTGCCGGCCATCCGAGCCATGTGAACAAAAAAAAAAGATTGTATCTCCCATCTTTTCTCGTCATACATGATCGGCACCCTTTTGTTATCATATCTCACCTAACGTGATGGCTTTCTCTTCGATCAACTTTGTTTTATTTTAGCAAAACAGTTTTGCCACAACAGCATATACAAAATTATTTTGCATCCAAGATCTTCCTGACGAGTGTTATCAGATATGTACATGGGGACGCACTGAACTCATAACCACCGTACGAGTTTTTGTACAGATGGCGAAGGATAATAACCCACGATGTTCAAGCACCCATCCATCTATACACAGCTGCACAAATGTCCCCATGAAATCAGATCAAGCTGGAAAACGTAGGTTGGGTGTCGCTTCGGTTCATCCTGA
Organism: Cryptocoryne crispatula var. balansae; assembly: GCA_036172225.1. Lineage (NCBI taxonomy): Eukaryota > Viridiplantae > Streptophyta > Magnoliopsida > Alismatales > Araceae > Cryptocoryne > Cryptocoryne crispatula. The sequence goes on from CM069931.1 coordinate 33,230,091, forward strand.
AGTCATCACACTGCACTGTGGCCACCTCCAAGTCGATGAGCAGACAATCGTCATCTTGGACAGCGGCACCCGGCCGGGAGGTTTCCAACAAAGATGAACCGCGTCGCTGTTCCTCACCGTCGTTCAGCCGATTATTTCCCCAAACCTCCGAATCCACCACACCCTTCATTAGGGCATCAACCTGAAACGCATAATTTGGCTCATCACAACGAACAAATTGTACGTCCAAGAGAGAGGGTTCGTCCTTCTTTAGAAGACCTAAATCTTCCTGAATGTTCACCCTGGGTTCGCCAATGTAAAGGCTCTCCAATGCCTTTTGAATCTCAGCCATCGACCTGGGAATGTTACATCTCATAGCGGTATAATCGCTAGCATCAATGCTCGTACCATCACTGAAACTTGTTTCAGTTGATTTATGAAGATCATTTTGGCATCCGGAGAGCCAATCATGAAGAGTGTAAGGCTCGTTATCTAAATCAGTACAGTACCCTGGCCAATCCACATTATGACGATCTTCAGTGATGAGATTTGAATGATTTGAGTCTGGATCGCTCCCCTGATCCCATTTCCTGAAATCCCTCGTTAGATTGAAGACCTCACTTGGAGCCTCATCAATGTCACTTGTATCATCATCAATGGTGCCTTTTCTGTTAAGATTGTTACTGTCATCACCAATAGTGCCTTTCCTGTTAACATTGTTATCATTATTATCATCATCTATTCTAAATGCCTCCACACTACCCATGAAACAATTACCGGAGATCTCTTCAATTGCAAAGTCTCTAAGACTACCACGGGGCTGTTTGTCACGACACGCTGATAGCTCTCCATCCTCTTTAAATGTGATGCCTTCGTATGAAGCTATGTTGCCACTCCAGAGATGACTAATTTCAGGGTATACTGTGCCAGAAAGTTCAGCAGCCTCACATGTTGCAACATTTTCATCTGACCTACGGGCATCAGTATCCACGCTGGAAGATTGAGACTGGACAGGTGTTGTGTCATTTTTGGAAACGTCTGTGGATGACAACACGAATGCTTTGAGTGCTGAAGTTAATGCATCATCAATGGATAGGGATTTTTTAGCTTTAGGGAAAGGTAAGGCAGCCGATTCAGAAATGTAATTGCTGCAAACATGTTCATCCTCTTCATTCATAAACTCAGGTGCCTTAATAGACAAGCCTGCACATACATCAGGAGCCAGGATAGAAGTAGACTTATCAGCTGGCAATGTTTTGCTACCATCAGAGGCATCCTTCACCATGCCTTGAACCTCAGTAGTGACATCTTCAACCATCTTTGGACTACCGACAAAGCCATCCCCTTTCACTTCAAGGCTGTCAACAGTGATATCTTCTTTGATCGTATCTGGAATATCGAAACCTCCATCTGAATCACAGTCACCAAGGCAGAAATCTGGGGCAGAAATCCTTGAATAGTTTAGTGGTTTTGAAGGTGTTGGTCGTGATGAAAGTTCATCCAACTGCTGCTCTACACGCTGAAGCCTTGTGTCGATACAACCAAGAGGCTTCAGCATGTTATCTTCAAACCTTTCAAAAAGAGCTTCCAATTTTCCCACCCGCAAAACAAGCTCATCTAAGGTTCTGCCAATATAGCCATACGTTGCATTATCTTTTTCAGGAACAGACTCTGGTACATTATGTGACCTTGTCTCTTCTTTTTTCAAATCTGATGGCATGCCTGTTTCATGGGGCATAATTGGTGCTGAAACCTGTTCATTCTCTATAGAACAAAGCAGTGCCTTCTGCTTTTTACTGCTCATTACTTTAGGGTCCATTTCCCCAGATATACATGAAGCATCAGTTCTCTCATGCGGAACAGTTCTAGGAGCAACAATCTTATCTTCTGTTCCGCTACTGCTGAATTTTGATAACTGCAGCATACTAGGAAGAAGCATGGTCAAAAGAGAGTTCCCGTTGATGCTTCCACCAGTGCTTTGAGGGGAACCTAAGTCTGTTGATTCAACTGGATCAGCGTAAATATAAACTTCCTCTATGTGAACACACTCATTACTTTGCAGAGAAAGCAAACGGAGTGTTATGGATGCACAAGGACTTGCATCTGAGATCTCAGCTGTTGCCTCATAGTAAATCTGAATGTTTCGCCAATCACAATGAGGCAAGAAGAAAAGAAGCAAGACTTAACCTTACAACAATAAAAAACTAAAGAACCAATAAGCATGAGAAATAAGTTAAAAACAAAGTAAAAAGTAAAGGGAATAAGAGAAATTTTTTTACAACTATGAGCAAATATCAAAAGCATAAAATACAGAAACACAGTCCAAATATTTAAACTAAAAATGAAAGGGGGAAGATATAGACTACCTGATTGTTTGCCTCAACAAGCCCATCCTTTCTATTCGAGAACACATCATTTACATCACCAACCATAGGAGAATCAGGATTGACCTCAATCCACCCATCCTCTTCATTGCTTGGATTGCCTTCATCTTTAGTCATGTTTGAGCCTCTATGAGATGGGTGCATGACAGCATCTTCACAATCATGACTGGATGGGTAAACTTTCTCAGCAGCACCGCAACGCACGGTACATAGATATTCATTACTTCTCACCTGATGTTGTGATGCATAATATATTTCGTATACTCGAGCTGTGCTCTGTACATAAATCCTGTGAATTTCATGTTTTTCCCTGAAATAAACTGTGGAACAAGTTCAAGGGATGACTATGAAATCACAACACCAAAGGATTTAGCTTCTATTTCAGAAATCTTTAAATAGAATATTGTTAAGATAACCAAATTCAATCATTTCTGATTTGATTTATGGCAGATGAGGAAAGACTGATCGTGGAAAATGGACAAGACAAATGCAATATAAGCAAGGATCATGGGGTCAAAATCGAGACCCGGATCAGTGGGACCCAATTTGATCCATGCTAATTCTCCAAGAGCAATCCAATCCGGAATCAGTCTGAATCATAATTTTTTTATTTTTTTCATTCTAAAAAATTAAGAAAACCTCTAAAAATTGCAGAAAATAGAAATATAACATCTACCACACTTTCATGTAATTACAAGAGATTTTAAGTTAATACTTCTATGTCATTATAAGAGATTTTGAGTTGCATAGATATAAGTTAACACCAATGATTATTCCAATAAATAAACAAAATGGTACAACTAGTGTGGTCAAAGCAAACACTTAAGTGCCACTCCCGAGCAGTTTTTCATTCCCTAAGCAGGCCTTTGCTTCATGGGACTATAAAAAGGAGCCTGCTCCCTTGGACCCGATATGACAAGATCCGGTCAATGATCGAATCCCTTGAACCTGATACAATCATATCCAATGACTTGAAGTCATTGAATACCGTATTCAGGTATACAAGACTCAATTTTATGGGATCCGATGACTTATTGTCGACCGTTGTTACCGGGTCCGCTGACCTGGCAATGACAATCTTACCCGCCCAATAAGGTGGTCCGACAGTTCCCCGTTCGACCTCCCATTCGACCCCTCATCGCTTGAAGAATCCTCTTGGCCTATTTTTAGATTCCTTTTTCTGATTTTAAAGGACGTACTGAAATCCAACTTTCTGTTTTTTTATTTCCTGAAATATGATAGGAATCTATTTATGCCATCTTGCTCAAGTCCTTTTTCTCCGGTTGTAGGAATATACTTAATAATTATTTTGTTGTATTAGTGGGCCGACCGCCCCAACTAGTCTTATCGTTTAAGCACCGCTTAAACGGTAAAGAGATCCTATGTCTCTTTGTCACCTTGACAATCATAGGTACAACTCATGTAATACAAACTATATCTTTCTATCATCAATATTTATACAAGTGGCCTTCATAGTCCTCGTTCTTTGGTTACTCTTGGACGCTTCATTAAGTATTATCACTCGTAATTGGCCTGTATCCATATGAATATAATGATTTGACTATTTGACTAAAATCATACACATTATCTTCCACTGAAGTTGTTGATGGAAAATATGATTGCAAGTGCTCAGAGGTTCTAGATAATTTCTCGTCAGTTCATCACGTACTCATCAAAAAACACTATCTAATTCCAACACTAACTTCCACTGCTTATATGTTGCCATTGACTCAAATCAAATAGATTCCAACCTTTTGTACTCTTTCCTTCGCTGTGTGTCTTTCTTTACTTTTATATAAAACGAAATGTGATGTTGATCACTTAAAAATACTACTTTAAATAGCACTAACGTCGAGGTTCGCAAGTCCCGTATGCGGACTTTCACCTATAAATCAGTCCCAAGGATCAGCTACCCTCTCCACTCCCCACTGCAAAAAATAAAAAAAAAGAAAAGAAAAATCTTCTTCCAATGAGAGACAATATGGAAATGGAAACTTTTGACTCCATTGATTTCTGACTGCAAAATTGAAACGTGAAAAGACGTATGAAGATTAACGGGATCTTCTGCAGCTGTAATCTAATCATTGAACCTCTAATTTAATATGTAGCAAATACAAAAATTAAATACAAAAATATCAGCTATATAAGACGTACTTTAGTATACATGATATAATATGTGGTAGTGTTCACTGTATTGTACAAATATGGTAATTGGAAAGATATAAGCGATGAAGGTCAGGTCAAGGGTTGCGATTGTGACTAGGTAGGCTTGGCCCAACCTGACCCGGGTCGACCCGGATCAGACACCATTCAGATCTGAAACTTGGAAAACCCAAAAATATAAAAAATATAAAAAGTTACAAAAAGAAAAAATATTTGTTTATATTCAAATTTTACATGTTGAGGGTAATTTCCGTCATCTTAACTTTGCAGGAAACTTCTGCCTACCCTATTCTGTGGTTAACTTTTGTCTCCCCTCCATTCCAAACTATAAATAGAACTCCACTAATCTAAATTTCTATATAAATTTGTGTTCCAGTACCATTTTCACCAAACAATCTTATTTTCTGATCAATACAATACATCAATTAAAATACAAATAGAGCTCATTTGTATTTTAATGAATGTACTATACTGGTCAAATATTTCGTGAACATGATACCAGAATACAAATTTACATATAATAGGCCCCCAAGGGGTCTTGGGTGCGCAAGATGTGCCCCCACAACTAGTGGTCGTCATCGGTCCAGCCGGTTCACCCAACCTGGCTAATGAGCTGGCCAGGTCGGGGAAATTTGGATCCCGACTGGAACAGTCAGGACCAAAACCAACCAGGTAAGGTCAGGTCAGCTGACCTGATCCCAACCTGGCATTCTATGGATACCAGCATACATGAAACATGTGTTTCTGTTACTGAATATGCTCTAGTTCCATACAGTAGCATGATAGAAGCATAATTTTGAATCCAGAACCAACTAATGGATAAAGAAACATGTCAGTATAGTAGAAAAAGGAAATGCAGTGCATACATTTTTATATGGGCAATGCCATAATTGCACTAAATGTGGATCTAGTACATATAAACATATTTTTCTTTGATTTCAAATCACAAGCATCATGCAAACTAAGGTGGCAGTAATCATAATTCATTAATAAGAATAAAAAATATGGTAAATGAGTAAAAACAGCATTGCGGGAGAGGATGAGAAGAGCCTACTGAGAGGGTAGAGGTGATGAAGAATAAAAACAAGTTAAAAAAATTCATCCATGCAGAAAATTTATCAGTAAAACTAGAGGCATCCGGAAAGTAGGCGAAATGAAAAAAATAACCAGTCCCCAATGCAGGCACAAGCAAATGCAGAGGATACTTGAAGATTGCTTTTCCTAGCATGCAAATCATACATACTAGAACTACGACATGCAGATGGAAAGACCTTACCAGCAGTAAGGTTCAGGAAGATGTGACGATCAGTTGTTCCACATGGCACAAACAGACATAGTGACACGTATCAAGAATTTCCCTTAGATACACATTTCATATGTAAATGGCACAGATCAAGAATCAAAAGGAGGCAGGGCTGTCATTTTCCATTCATTTATGTTTCTTTTGGGGAGAGTGTTTTTGGTAGAACAAGCCAATAGAATCCTCCTATTGAAGAAGTTCCAATACCAAAGAATGGTCCTCTTGATTGCACTGGTATTTAGTAGATATGGCATCCACACCATGCTTGCATTGAAAATATGAGTGTTGGTCATATTTTAAACACTAAAGGTACCGATTATCGCATCTAAAAGGTGAGAGCAAAACTTCCAAATCTTCTGCTGAAAGACCAAGAACACATCGACCATGGAAGAATAGAAAATCCGAATGATTAAAGAAGGCAGACTTCAAGTTGCCACAGGGACAGCAAAACAAATCAGATTAATCAATTTCCATGACGAACACAGGAGGGCTCCCCCAGAGTTCTGCCCCAATCAATACAAAAGAATAGAGAAAAAGGGAAATTTGAATCATCAAACATTTAAATTTGGATAAAATGATCCAAAGTGTTGTGGTTGGGAGACAAAAAAACTAAATTCTTTCACACTCAGGCTTCTCTTACAAAGTAGAGAAACACTCTTCAAAGGCTAAATGTGAATGGGATCGATTGTGTGGGTTCAGACCAAATCGGCAGTGCTGCTACTGAATTCTATAAAACTTTGTTTACAGATAATGGGAAATGGGCTCCCTTTCTCAACTTCAACATGTAAAAGGTATTGGGCCATGGTTAATCAGAATCTCTCACTTGCAGTTTTTCTGAACAAGAGGTTGTATGTGCTATCAAAGATATGAATCTTTTTAAAGCCCCCGGGCCTGATGGGTTTTCCAGCTAGCTTTTATTCTCATTTCTGGGATAGCATCAAAGGCGAGTATATGGCTCTTATAAAGGAATTTGAAGACAATCAGAATTGTATCAAACTGGTAAATTCTAATGCTCATCTAAAAACGATAGTGCCAAAGACATTAGAGATTTAAGGCTAATCAGCCTTTTAAATTGCACTTACAAGATTGTATCTTGCCAATAGACTTGGAAGGCTTATTTCCAAGACGTCAAATATTACACGGTCAACTTTTGTACCCAGAAGATACATCCTAAATAACTATATATGGCAGCTCATGAGTGCTTGCATGATCAGAGGCAGAGGCGGAAACAATGTATTCTTCTCAAGCTAGATTTTGAGAAGGCCTATGACACACTTAAATGGTTTAACCTCATAAGAATTATGCAACTTATGGTGTTCAATAGCAAATGTATTGGCTGGATCAAATGTTGTATTAAAACAGCCAGATTCACAGTTTATGTCAACGGGAAGGGCTATAACTTCTTTGAGTCCTCTAGAGGACTTAAACAAGGAAAACCAATATCACCACAGTTGTTTGTCCTAGTTAGTCAGATTTTGAGCATCACGTGAGAAAAGATTGCGCTTAATAACTTGATTGATGGAATTGAAGTGGGGGGAGCACATCACTCACATTCTTTTGCGGATGGTACTCTTCTTTTCTCTTTTGCTAGGGTTGATAGGTGCATTAATTTAAAAAATTTGCTCTTTTTTTCTGCAGTCGAATACATGGTTGAAGATAAATAGGAACAAATGTGAGCTTATTGCCATTAACTTAAATGACCACCAGCGAGAGCAGGTGCAAAATATCTTTAACATGCAGTGAGCATCTTTTCCTATCATGCATTCATGGCTTCCTCTCTCTGATGAAGGGACTAAGTGCAAGGATTGGCAATGTATTATTAAAAAAAATTAAAACAAACTTCAAGATTGGAAAGGAAGAATGTTATCCACAGGAAGTAGATGAATATTGTCAAAGACTGTCCTGCAAAACCTAACACTTTACTTCTTCTCTATTCTCAGGGTCTCCAAAGGTATCTATCATAAATTGAAAAACATCAGGACAAGGTTTTTCTAAAATAGCAATAGTACTAACCAAGGCATTCATCTTTTCAAGTAGAGTTCTGTATGTAAACCACCTCAGTAGGGGGGAGTACGTCTTGTCCCTCTTGGTGCCTTCAACGATGATGCTATCTACATAGTTGTGGAAATTGAATACTAACAAAAATTCTTTATGGGCCAAGATTGGTTGCTCCAAATATAACATTGGTATGGATAGAACATAGATTAAAGACTTCCAAGATAACAACAGACTGTCCAGTATTTGGTGAGAAATTCTCCACAACTGGGAGGTTTTTTTCTTCAGCAACTTCTATTACTGTTGGGGACGGGAGGAGAACCTCCTTTTGGACAGATGTTTGGGTTGATGATAACACATTGGGTAACATGTTACCTAATCTTTTTAGGTTGTCTATTAGTCCTAATGCAAGGGGGTTAGTGAGGCGGATGAATCTTCTAAGTGGCACATCACTTTTAGAAGGAATCTTAAGGATGAGGAGATTCAAGAGTATGCTTCTCTGCTTAGAATCATTGAAGACCACGGGTGTTTGGTAACGATAGATTACTGGCTTCCTACCGGCAACTCAATTTTTTCGGTGAAATCAAATTTTAAGGTTGGTTTTTGGCGGAGAAGAGTACCCATAGAATTATGTGGTGTGGAGGTAGACTTTTGCTATTAAAATTAAGATTTTCTTACGGAAGATCTGTCGCCTTCCTCTCCCTACTATGAACTATTTGCACAAATTGTTTCCTACAATGTCAACTTACTGCGTTTTCTGCAATTTCAGGGGAAAGGACGTGGATCACCTCTTCTTTAGATGTGGCATCATTAACTTCCTTCGGCAAGTCATCGCCAAGTGCTGGAAGATTGCATGGGTGGAACCTACTGATATCATATCCTTTATGACAGCTTGGCCGGGGATGAACCCATGGTCAGATGACTGTTCAGTATGGAACTTTGTGTTCCCGGCTATGCTTTGGCTATCTGGCACATGAGAAACCAGCGTATCTTTGAAGAAGAGTTCACAAATCCGAACCTGATCTTGCACTTCATGGTGACTAATGTTAAGGACTAGTTTCTGGCTTCCTCGGGTTACCCCTTGGATCCAACATCTCATGGGGAGAGATTTAACTGTTCAAATATTTATTTTTCGCTAGTTATTGCGTTCCTTCTACACCTCGGTAGATGATTGATGTACTTTGCTTGTGTTATTTTTTTCCTGCTTTGACATTTGGTCTTTTATTATTAATGAAGAAACCGTGGCCTTGGCCACCTTCAAGAAATTGGGATAAAACGAGAACCGATCATCACTTCAACAGTTGACTAATCTCAGCTATGACTACATCCATCCCGCTCTTCGCGATAAGCCCAAAAGTGTACGACAAAACTCGGGAGTTGGAAGAAGTAGAGGGAACGAGAGAAAGAGAAAAAAAAAGGAAGACCCGGCAGACGGCAAGATATTCCAGGAGCACTCACCCGTGATCTCGCAGGGGGCAGACTCATGGCCCGCCGGCTTCTCCAGAAGGGCTCCTTTGCTTACCGGTACGGCGCCATCTTGGTCGACGCCAACGTCCTCCAAGAACGTCGCGGACGTCTCGAAGCAGATCGCGTCGTGGAGAGACCCTCGGCGGACCGTCCAGTTGGTGGAGGAGCTCCACGACGGCGAGGCCTGCCCGCTGTCGCTAGCGCTAGCCGATGCCGGCAGTTGAGCCTCCATGGGCGATCTCCCTCTTCTGGATGGGCCGTCGATGCAAGCCTCGACCTCTTCTCTCCCCCCTACTCCCCAGCCCTCGCCGGTTCCCACTTCTCTCAATTCCATAGAGCGTGACGTTCTCCGCGTAGCCGATGCGGTAATGACACCGGCATGTGAACCGAACTCAAATATTTATAGAGTTCAACTCGATTAACCTAATTATATTAAATAAATAAATTTAAATAACAAAGAAAAAAAATCACAATTCGCCGACGAGCCAAACTTGAATCCACTCAGGTTGGAGTCGATAAAATGTGTAAGCAACTTAAAAATAACTCGTAAATATTTATAATTATATACTCCTAAATAAATTAAAAGAAATATGTGGTCTGAGTTTAAATTTAGATAAACTTTGTGAATATAATTTGAAGCTTCCGAAACAAATTTAAAGCAAATTCAAAAATGTCTCCATGAAATAAGTAAATTCACCTGAAGAGAGAGAGAGAGAGAGAGAGAGAGAGAGAGAGAGAGATCGGCATGAGCACGAATCACCTCAGTTCCACAGTGGAGAGAGAAGCTTCAGTCCCCAATCAGAGGCAACCACATACCTCCGCCATTTAAGTGACGGTTCAAGAACCAATTCCGTGAACTGCTATCGAACAGGGCTGAACTACTACCGAGGCCTTACTAACTCGTTACCGATGGGTAGTGAGTTACAAAAGCGTCAGTAACGGTTCAGTCTTTTTCGGTAGCGGTTCAAGACTTTTTAAGTTATGTTATTGAATTGTTGTTGAACCGCTATCGAAAAAGATTGAACTGCTACCGACACCTTACTAACTCGTTACCGACGGGTAGTGAGTTACAAAGGTCTCGATAACGGTTCAACCCTTTTCGGTAGCGGTTCACCGAACTGGTTCTTGAACTGCCACTTAAGTGGCAGAGGTATGTAGCTGCCTCTGATTGGGGACTGAGACTTCTCCCTCCATCGTGAGACTGAGGTGATCCGCTCTCGATCAGCAGGTGATCCGCTCTCGATCAGCATCTGACCGAACGCACCAACCGTATACATTCCCACTCACTCGAAACTATGCAATTCAACTTCGGAGATATTTTATATTTTAAGGTTATGCTTGGTACAGGGATACGAAAAAAATTGATATATCCTCAATTTTCTGTTTGGTTTACAAATAAAATGAGATCAACTTAAATTAACTCAATCTGATTTATCCTAAAAGACGAAGATAAAATGAGAGATAAATGATCTCACCTAGTACGTGAGATATCTTTCCCTAATTTGTTTTCAAGTGATAATCATCTCTAGTACATAAAATATTTTGTATTGTTATTTAGGATATAAATTACGAATTTTATACTAACAGTTAAAAATAATGTATACGTAACAATATTAATTTTGAAATTAATAATTATACATCATGTTAAACAAGATGATCTTCTAAATATATCTTCAACTCAAACCAAACACAGCAGCAGAGATATCACGAAAAGTGATTTATCTCTATTCCTATTAATTTTATCTTTGTTCCGAGCAGGACCTAATGTTAGGTCTTACGGCAGTCTTGATTTTTTTTTCTTTTGTCCCTCCATTGTCAGATTGTTTTTTTTGATGTCCTATTACTTTTTTTTCTCTATATCCTGAGATACGCTAGACGGGAAAAGCATCCCGTGGTGCAGGTGCTTTGCGGCGGGCCAAGCATCCCCCTCCTGCGTCTCCTTCGTCGTCTCCGTGGAAAAAGCATCCCAGCCGATGCGCCGAACTGCAGTCGCATCCCTCTCCTTTGCCGCCTCCTTCGCTGGCTCTGTGTAAAACATCTCCGCCGGTGCCAGAGTCGCAGACTCGCAGCCCACCCGGAGCTGCATCCCCCTCCTTCGCCGCCTCCCTTGCCGAAGAAGAAACCGACAAAGTGCTTGAACCTGCCCGACAACGGCACTGGAATGTGGAATCTGCACAGCCTCTTCGAAAGAAGCTTCACGGATCCGGTGGAGGAGATCAGCGGTCTTAAAGAAGCCCACTCAAAGATTGAAAGCCTGTTCTAGCTGCAGTGAATCAAATCCACCTTCAACTGTTGCAAAATGTAAGGATTTTCTGTGTTTGACGGATATTGTTTTATTTTGGGGCCCGTTCCACACAAGTTTAATTCAGAGATAAATCTGATTTATTCTAAAAATTAAAGAATTTAAATCGAACTTGTCTCCAAATTGAACTTGTATCGAACGGCCATCAGGTTTTTTTTTTCCTGAATGCCTTTGAAGTTTTTAACAGCCCATCCACCGTGAGGCAGGCTTCGATTAGAAACAAAACCCCATTGTGTTCTGTCCGAACCATGTGTGTGAAGGAAATGCACGGTGAATAAGAGAATGTAGGAAATGCAGGCTTCTGTTAGACGATGGGGGCGAGGGTTTAAACTTGTAAAGTGAGGTTCAAACGTTGATGTGTTGACGCTGTTGGTGTAATGTAAAGGTGGGAGTTGGATGTTTTAAATAAATGTGAGTATAAAATAAAAAATGGGACTCATGGGCCCAAAAAAAATCACCCATCAACTGCAGCGGCGAGAGTTGATCTTCTCCATTTTATAATGCAAGTCCATCCATCACAAGCTTTTACATAATTCAACTAGGGATACATTGTCCTCTGTAATCCTCCAATTAAAAAGATATTCATGACCAAGTGGGTAGTAGGAATCTGTAAGTATGAAGAGCTCATTACAAGTATACAGTGTTGGATTTCGTATTGGAAAGACAGTATAATATACTTGAAAGATGTTTGGGGACGCCGGCGGCCAGCAAGGACACATTCCAGCAGCAGTCTAAGGATTTACGTAAATACAATCAATGAAACTTTTTTCAGAACGCACTATTTGAAGAAAAAAATAACGGCAAAAAAGTAGCCCGCAAGTTGAAATTGGCATTACCAATGCAACAGATTCGTATACATCTCCATGTCCTATGCTTGCTTGTCACCTTGAACCGCAGTGCTGTGCTGAGAGTAAGCTATTTTTTCTTCAAAACTTTGGGATTCTTGCACATTCGGATACTTGGAGGAGTGACCTCGACAAGTTCATCTTCTTGGATGTACTCTATGCAATCATCCAGACTATAACTCAACGGGGTATCAAGAACCACTGCACAAAACGTGAAGGCATGATGTTTCTGTCATATAAAGGCAGCTTACAAGCCAACATTAGACCAACAGAGAAGGATTCCGACGTACAAGGGAACATTTTCGTTTAAACCATCATGTAAAAGATACAACTAACCATGTATAACCTGCTGTCAATCCGAAGAAAGAAACATTTTCTAAAAACTACACAGACCCATTCGATGAATAAGAATCTGAGATACCGTTGTGACAAAGTTCTAATTTGATGCTTCAGAGGTAAACATCTCTATCCATCAGAGCAAAAATCAAGACCAAACATCAATCTTCAGACTAACATTTCTAAGATTCTCCCAACATTATGAACAATGATTGTACATACCACACCCACCCAATATGGGATTGGCTCGGCTTTTAACATTGATAGCATAATCGAATGGGCAGATTGCAAGATTCTCAAGGTTGGGAAAGAGGAAGTGAGATCTTGCAATGGGACTGACACCTATAAGATGTAACTTAGGGGACCTTTATATACAAAAAGCAAGAGGGACACCTAGGGTTATCCTTGTTGGTTGAGCATTTGACCTGTTAGGCTTTAGTTTCTACATGTTAAGCATGGTTTTCTGACACCTAGACAGAAACTTCTTTCTTGTTTATTTTCTTGCTTCTACTACTTGTTCTCTGTGTTATTGAACTATGACTGTCATTTTTATAACTATTGCTTCAGTCAGGACTGGCCCATGATGATTAAATAAAATCTATGCAAGTTCCAAATTGCATAAATCAAATCAAGAGGACATGTGAAGATGTTGAAGAAATGCATAACATGGAACCACAAACATGTGGAACTTGAAATAGCAAAGATGGATAAATGCCAAAAATGCATGATGATTAAATAAAATCTATGCAAGTTCCAAATTGCATAAATCAAATCAAGAGGACATGTGAAGATGTTGAAGAAATGCAGAACATGGAACCACAAACATGTGGAACTTGAAATAGCAAAGATGGATAAATGCCAAAAATGCAATACAACCGCAAAAGCCAACTAGAATATGATGAAGATCATTGAATTCCATGATATTTTGAATGTTTGAATTCCATTATATCCAGCGTGAAAACTAACTACTGAAAGAACAAAAGAATGGGATAAATGCTTTAAAGGACTAGGAAGTGTCTACAAGAGGAAGATGTAGTTGGGAACCTATAACCTATAGGCACTCCCAGTTTAAGACTACTTTGTCCAGAAAAGAGCTCAAAAATCAGGTCTTTATTAGAATGCAAAGCAGAAAATAGTTTTCGTCCACAAATCAAAAGATCAAGCCATACGGTGCAAATGTGCAACATGTGAACTTGAGTTAAATTTCCAATCTTCTCAACAAATAAATGCAGTATTCTACATAATGAACTTGCGTCAAAAATTTTACAGAAAAGTGCCACTATTTTTCAAAATTTTCTAAAAAAAATTTCCAAAAATGTTTTCAATGTCAATGTATTCTCCAGAACACAAATAAATTGGCCAAGTACCATAAGATCCACATGCTACATGGTTGCATGCACATAAATATCCAAAGAAATCCAAAAAACAATGGATAAGGAAAAAAGACCTGAACAGCTGTATATGAACTGAAAGATAGACATGACCAACCTGTTTGTTCTTTGTTGGAGCGTATATTAGTTGCAGCCTTCTTCTTGCATACATTCAACGACAGATCACCAGGCCGTTGGTGAATACCAACTATTTGCCCTTTATAAACGTCAACTCCAGGACCAATGAACATTTGGCCTCTTTCTTGAGCACTGAAAAGAGCATATGAAGTAGTAGTTCCATCCTCAAATGCAACCTGCATGTTTGGTTTCATTCAGCCAAAACGAGCAATTTTAAAACACAAACAAATCAATTGGAAAGAAAGAAACCAACATTATCAAGCTCATGCATTTACCAAAGATCCTTGATCACGGGTGCTAATATCTCCAGCCCATGGTCCATAGCTATCAAATACCGTGTTGAGTACAGCTGTGCCTCGGGAAACTGTTAAAATTGAATTTCTTAATCCAAGAAGTCCACGTGTGGGGATCTTATATTTGATCATTGAAGTTCCTTCAGACCTGTAATGAACCCAAAAAAACAAAATTAATAAATGTGGAAATAGAAGAAAAAGTAAATGCCAAGATAACTTACACAAGAAATTGTGATAATTATGAGAAATGGGCAGAAAGAATGACCAATTGGCTCCAAAAATAAATATTACATTTGTCATGATGCCCTGGTGCCCAGACAATTATACTGTCCCATCTTGATTTTTCTTACACATAAAATGTATAAAAGATAACCAAAATTACAGGAAAGCTAGCAACTCACATGAAGATTAAAATTTTCTTACAAAAGATTTTCAATAAAAGGCTTCCTACCTCCGCAATGGTGTGGCTTAAGGCTGGTCAAATAAACTATGCATGTTTTGTCTCCTTTGTAGAAGATCAAGACTACTTTTTCTTCGTGTGAGTCATCCACACCCTTTGACAGGAATGATCAAGCCGATGGGTAGTGAAAGCTCTACTGTTTGAGCATAGTATGGATGGAAGAATTCGAAGGCAGAATGGGTGGACCCACGTATATGGGAAGTCTTCTTGCCAGCCATTTTGTAGAGCATATGGATAACCAGAAACAAAAGACGATTTGAAGAGATCTTTCTACATTTGGGCCAGATACCCTTCCAGCTCTGCCATATCATGAAGGATTAGACAATATCTGCAGGATGGGCTAACTAAAAGCACCATCAATGGACCATTTCAAGATGGTTTGTCTTAAATGATCCTGCCGCTGTATTATATGTTGTTTTTAGGCCGATGCAGAAACTTTCTGACCCCTACTTTTGGCTGCGATTGGTGATTTTTTTGGCTGATCTATTTTCCAGAAAGATCTTTTTGGTGCTTCTTTAACAAAATACCCGCACTTTGTTTACTTTGCTTAATGAATTGCTGCTGTTTTTTAGTGGTTAGCCTTCCAAAAAGAAACACCACACAGGAAAAGGGATGATATGAGTGCCTCATAAACATCTCGTGGATTTGAATTTCAAACATGACCACCAAAAACTACTTTACCAATAGTGAGTAGAAAATATTATACAGAAATTTTGTGGTGCCAAAATTTTAAATAGGATTTGGTGGAATGTGAAAATATTGGTATTCTGCTTTGCTCCTTGAGCTTTTAATCCTGTTTGTTGCTTTGTCCATTAACTTGTAAAATCAGCCCAGGCTTGTTTGCATTCCAAGTCTGTTTTAAGGATGGAAGTCTTAGGTTATCTCATAACAGGAAGTGAATGACATATTGATCAATAATTGTTTTGCATTTGGATGGTAACTTTGTAAGGTCGCAAGAGGTACTGTTATTCATAGACCTCTAAGTTGGATAACTAAGATTACAATTCATAAATACAACCAATCATTGTTTTAACAAAAGCATTAGTCATGTAGTCTAGCTGAGAATTAGCCAGGACATACTGAGATTTGCCTGCCAAAGTCAAGCTTGTCTTTACCCATCCTAATCCAGTCATTGAGTATACATTGAGGCTCCTCAAACAACATCAGGGACCTCGTTCCAAGACAGTAGTTGACAACATTCTAAGGACTTAAAGGTAAAGAAAAGCCTATACTAACTGACCAAGAATGATCACTTGGTAGGTTTTAAATATTATTGGTTGTTTGAAGTTATGCTCCATTTCCCTGTGTATGGTGGCAGAAATCATTCTAATTTGTATTTCAGTATAATTTGATGAGTTGAATACTTTTTGATTTCCTGGACATACATGCATGACTTGCAGAATCAACCAATGCATAATGAGATTGGTAGTGCCAACTGCCAACCGGATCAGAGAGGGGGATCCCTGAAGGAACTTTGGCAAGGAGCAGGCTATAATTGGCCAATTCAGAACCAATCCATCCCATCTAATAAGCTGATCCATGTGGATTGACAGAGGAGAAGGTGGAGGGATGGCTGCCCTGCCTGTTTCGGGTGGGAAAGATGATCCTGATGAATGCAGATCCGGCTTTAATGGGAGACCTGTTATATGGTAGATCCTCAACTTAAGTAGCAAATCCGCTTTTAATGGGAGGCCTGTCATCTGGCAGGTCCTCAACTACATAACAGGCCCAGACCCCCCCACCCCTCCATTTGAGTGGGAAAGAGGGAGGGGCAGAGGCTTAAAGGCACCAAGGAGGAACATGGAGCGGCAGAGGACAGCTGTCAGCCAATCTATCATGGGAAAGCATTGCCCGGTAGTGGTGCCAATCAAGGGGCCAATCTCAACCTAGAAATCCTTGCATCCACGTTTTAGGATCACCGAAACGTGTGGACACAAATGTAAAAATTATCCGGGTCTTCAGCACCAAAAGGAGACGTTGTGTGGGGTCCATCAGGGCCCGATAAGGGGGCGTAACATCTGATGGGGCTGCTGAAGCTTCTGTGAACATGGCAGAGGGACCGATTCCAGCCTCAATCTAGACCAATTTAATTGATTTCGGTTGATTCCCTCGGGAAATCGGGTTGAATCGGTCCTCTTGACCGAAATCAAATCGAAGGGGTCCAATCCGATCCCATAATCAGCTGATTCCAATCTGATTCAGCTGATTTTGCAATCTATGATACACATAAAAGTACACATTCAATTATATCATACAAATATAATTGTATTTACATCTATATATACAAAAATATATGTAGGATACTAGGATTAATATCTAATTATATATGTGTAGGCATCTAATCTTAGGATGAGGATCTAAAGACAATAAGGTAACACTTCAAATAAAGGCAAGACCATGCATGAAATAAAAATGTTTTCATCCATCAGTACCCAGTCGATATAAGACCAATTATGGAGACAATCTAAAAAGAAACATGTCAAAAGGATACAAGATAATCCTAAGTTTGTTGGTCCTCAACTCAGGTCAAGCCTTAATCTCAAATTATTTAGGGTGAGCTATATGGATTCTCTTTCTCCACTCACTTTGATTTTAAGTTACCTCCTCAAAGATATTTAAATCATCCAAATCATATTAGATTACCCAACTCCAAGTTAACTTAGGTCTACCATGCACTTTTTTATTTTTATTATTTTAATATTTATTGCATTTCTAGCTGGAGCCTCCTTGGATCTACGTTAAAAATGCCCAACCATCTCAATCTCTCATCCTTTAATGTCCCCTATCACTACTCCCACATTTTCTCTAAGATACTCATTCCTTATTGTCTCTAATCTAATATTATCACTCATCTATCTTAACATTCTTATTTCAGTATCTCTTATTTTGGAAACAAAATTTTATTTTATTATCCAATATTCACTACAATACAACATTGCAAATCTTATAGCTGTACAACAAATTTTCCATTTTCATCTCTAGTGATATCTTACCATCACATAGAATCCATGCAGTCTATCTCCACTTCATCCATTCTACTTTAATCTTATGGTTAACATATTTATCACATTCTCCATCTTTTTTCATAATTGATCCAAGATACTTGAACCGAGTATTTCGAGATAATATTGCTACATCCAAACTAAATCCCTCATCTTTTTCTCTTTGGTTTTTTATTAAATTTGCAATGAACATATTTTGTCTCAGTTCTACTTATCTTCAAACTCTCTTATCTCTAAAGGGTTATCTATTGGTACTACCTGCAAATTTTAGTAAGAGAAGCTTGGAACTCAATTTCAAAAGAGAAGAACATTAAATTGTAAAGCAAAGAATTGGGATAAATGGTCAAACCCAATTCCTTGCATATCAAACATTTGACCACGCCTTCTCCCCAGAAGTTCAACCACAGGTCCCATGTATTGTTCAGGTACTTCCACAGTTGCAATCTGCAGATATTCACATCTCAGATATAGGATCTAGATTTGCCAAAGTACAAGTTTATCGTTTTAATCAGTATCTTAAACGTTATACAATCTACAATGAACAAAAGGACAAATAAACCTCACAGGAATGACATGAATATTAGTCACAATGATTACCTCAAATGGCTCCAGCAGCTGGTCATCGACGCTCTTGTTTATGACCTTAGGTGGCCCCACCATGAACTCATATCCTTCTCTTCGCCTATTAGTGTCAATATGTGTTAGGGAACCAAAAAGACAAACAAAGTTGGCTGGCTAAGCATATCGCCTACATGTTTTCTATCAGAATTGTTAAATGCAGTGTGCCTCTCCCGCTAACAATAAATGTATCTGCTGTTTCACCATGTTCGACTTTCATGGCCAAATTCCTATCAAGCTCGCGGTAAAGGCGATCACGGAGATTTCTACTAGTTACATACTTTCCCTGCATACAGCAAATAAAAATAAATAGTATCAAGGGAAAAGATGATTTTTTTTTACAAAAGGAACCTTCAGGAGATTAATACTCATAAGATGAAAGCATTCCAAAAATAAGTACATTGTAGGAGAAAAATTGTAGGAAAATTGTTAACCATTTTTTTATCAGAACTGAAAGGACGTCATGATCCTTTGCAGAATGTTGTTAACATTCCTGTTTATTTGCTTATCCATGATGTTTCATTCAGCAGAAACATGTTCCAATCTGTACGGAGAAGAAATCCTTCATATTGTGATTTTTCTTTATGATCTGCATCTGCAAAGGACCTTTCATCTCACTTGTTTTTTGAAAGTGATAAAGTTCACAATTCATTAATACGAAGCAGACATTACCAAAAAAACATTAGACACGGAAGGGATAAGAAAGATCTATCCTCCTAAGTCCTAACTACCAGGATGGTAGCAGTCTGAATAAAATCACAGATCACAGAACTAAAGACAAATTACAGTAGCACAATTAAATTAATAATGTTAACAATGAGTATGAAACAACCGCATGTTGGGCATAGCATAAATGCAAGAAAATTCTCCTATCTTGTCTGTTTCTTACTTGGTTTACCACTTGGATTCTCACATTTTTCTTTCTCCAATGATTTAACTCTTGAGTTCCTAAGGTTTCTGCCTCTTTTCTAACTTTTCTTTCTTACTTTACTCCACACACTCAATTCTCATGTTGGTAACTGTTGATGCATCAAAATTTTCACAAAGGAATGACAAGTGCATGAAATAAAAAATGCTTATGAGACTCAACAAAGAATAGAAATTTTCAGATTTTCACAAGGCCAATTGTAAGAAAAATACGAGGTGAGTTACCTACGGCTGTTAATCCAAAAAAAACGAGGAAGAGAATCTCTTCCTAGTGTCTTGGTAGACACCAAAAGGTGAATTTCAGAATAAAATGAAATAAGGGGTCCACTGACTGGGCCCATCGGGAAAAATGAAGTGATGATCATCACAGGCCCTGCAGCACGAGGGGAGTGTCAGAATTTCACAGAAAAAGGAAAAAAATTGCATATATGACTCACCTGCCGCGACCGACAGGAAAAGGCAGCAGGTGGGAGAGTTCTTTTGCTGGATTGCTTCCTCGATGGACAGAGCACCAAGGGCCCAAGCCCTTCTCAGCCACGTAACAGCCGGACAGGGAGTGGGCAGCAAAGTTAAGGTGCAGAACATGCCCGGTGGTAGATCAGATAACCATAAGGACACCTCCAAGCATGCCTAGATGGAATGGAGCTGTCCAGGGCCAAGCAGCCAAGGACGGGCTCCTCTCTCAACCCCGATGGAAATAAGGAGCATAACAAGCCTCGGTTGCAGCAGTCCAGAAGGAGAAAGAGCAGCTTGAAGGGGTTCTACTTCCACGTATAAAGCTAGGGAAGAGGGGCCGACAAAGCATATAAAGGAGCATAGGAGAGGGGGTATCGGATCCAAAACCCTACTTAAATTAATATATACCCATAGCGCTTCTGCCAATCCTATTAGGACTAGGAGCCGATGATCCAAGTTGAAGGGGGAATAGCAAATTTCCTAATCTGGCAATACAGGCCTATTGTCAGGTTTCAAATGGATATACTTTGGTTTAAATGTACCTACTTGGGACAGGGCTCACAAGAATTGGCCACATCCAATCCCGTGAGGCCCATCCCTCATACATTCGTTGGGCTCGGGTGTGATTTAAACATATGTTCCTCATGAGAAAGTCACACGGTTATCATGGAGACCAACAGGTGTGCCAGTTGGTGAGAACTCACCATAGTTGACCCCAACAGAAGAATAGGGCTGCATGACGCTGTGCAGCCAGGTGGAATCCCTCAAGGGCTAGGAAGACTCATGCATGGACGGCGGAAGGATCACAATCACCCCATGGGCATTGCAAAGCCGATTGCGACCATCTTTCGGGAGGACAGTAAGGGAAAGAGTGTCCAGGGTGGCCCCGACACCTCAAAAAGTAGGAGAACACCGCTGCAAGCCGGGAGCCATCTGGAGCCTCCTGATGGAATCATGGAAGGAAGTGCGCATTTGAGCCTCCTGGTCCCGGGGGTTCTGAGATCCCACAAATAGAAAGAAGGATCATGCTAGGCAAGCGGCTCCTATGGCCGCCAGTGTTACCACATGACTTCTTCCCGATGGCAGCGTGGCCCACAGTTTATATGAGTAGGACATCGGGGCTGGATAATGGGGCAAGAGGAGGGAGGATTCCAGGGAGAAAGAAGGGCTCTAGAGAGAGGAGATGCTCGAAGAAAGGGTTCTCACAGGATGATGACAAGTGAAAGGAGGCTTGAGCTAACCCACTGTATCGAGGTGAAGAAGCAGCACCCGAAGTCATCTGCAAGGCTCCGAGGCTCTTTTATTGAGGCCGTAGCCATTGTTGCAGTGTGGAGGCAACACCGGAAGCTAGTCACAGCCTATTGAAGAAGGTTCGTGGAAGCTTTGCACGACGATGGAAATAGGGGATCCCGCCAGGTAGAAAAGGAATAAGGAGAGTGCTCCTCACCCAGTCTCTCGTTGTTGTGTGGCCATCCGAGAGGTGAGGAAGCCACCCCACTTGCTTACTCCTCTCATCCTCAGCCGAACACCTTCCCCTGTTCCATGGGCCCAACACGGTCCGCCATGACACCCACTGATTGATAGGCACCCTTCCTTTAGCTCATGGGAGCAGTTGGTCACCCCGTTGCGTGCCTCCTACCTCCCCATGACCCCAACCTGCGGTCAGGCCCCCCTTCTAAGCCCGCAGAGCTATCCGGCCTCCACAGTTCATATGTTGTTTACCTAGTCCCACCGCAAGCACCTATGGCCCAAGATCAAGCTCTAACATGGCTTATGCAAAGAAAGAAATAGTGGGAGCATGACAGGAATACCACACGGTAGTCTAGGAGAGGCTAACAGCATGAACAATATGGTAGGAGTCCGATCAATGGATTGTTGACTTGGCAGCCAGCCTCGAGGCCATTCAAACTTAATAAAAACTACAATTAACCCAATTTGGGACCTATTGGGAGCCTATCCAATAGGGTATGCTCTACATCTCAATTGAAATTTGAGATGGCCTTATGCATGCCCTACGTCTTTGGAAAAATTAATCTAATAAGAGCTAATTGGGGCCGACCATGCGCATGCCCTACACTTCAACATGATCTAAAAGAATTATGACAAAAGGCTAATTGGAAGCCATCCTTGTGCATGCCCTATGCCCTATAAGGTTGGTATACAAAGGTCTAATAAAGACCCCAAGGCCATACCATGCTCCTTTAAAGGAAAAACATACCCATTGAGTTATGCAGATGCTAAGCACATACCTGTATGTGTACGCCAAACCATAAACCAACGAGGGTGAAGTCAACGGGAAGAGTCCCCACATGCCCTATCAAAGGTCAGGTGTATTCTAGCCTAAATCCATAGAATAAAATTCCATAATACCAAGCAAACGCTAAAAGAAATTTAATCCTAACTCACTCAAATCCTATGGGAATTATGGCCTCTACACTTTCCCTCCATTTATCTGTATTTGAGCAAGCAATGGAAATTTCAAGTTCAGTGCACTTCTGAGTGATTGGGAGCTTCCAAGAAGCCCCAGAGATTTAAAGGGATGCAATAAAAAAAGTAGAGAAGAGAGAAAATATAATAATCAAATAATTCCAAAAGTATCATCATTTTTCAACCCAAAGTAAGTCAAAACGTAATTTTTCAAAGAATTAAAGTGTTTAATATAAATTCTAAACCTAATTAACAACTCAAAAAACCCAAAAAACTAAAAAAAGTCGAAGAATAAACCAATAAAACTGAAAATACCCCAAACATGTCAAAGTTGACCAAAAAGACCAAAATAAGCAAGGAAATTCAGAATAAAAACAAATAACCCAACAGATCAATCCGCTCATTTTTTACAACTTGAAACAAGATTAAACAAAAAAACAGCAAAATAAATGGAAAAAATCTGCAACAATAAAAAAGTAAAAAATCACAAAGTTCAACAAATTTAGAAACTCAGAAAACTTGGAGGTCACAGTTTCGAGAAAGCTCAAAAAAATCCAGCAAATCTGGAAATCTAAAAAAATCTAGAAATTTAAATTCAGGAAGTTCTGAAATTCAAATTAAAAGAAAAAACAGAAAGTCTGGAAAAATCTGAAATAAAAAATCAGAAACTTGAATTCAAAAACCTAAAAATCCAAAAAATTCTCCAAACTCAGAAAATCTAAAAGCTGAAAAGGCCAAAAATCAGCATGTGGGAAGTGTGCGGAGATTAAAAAAAATCTGAAAGTCTGACCCCAGAAACCATAATCTGCAAATCTGGAAATCCAGGAAGAGTAAAAAATTTGAGACCCATAAATCCAGAAGTCCCAAATCATGAACTCTCAAATCTGGAGTTCAAGTCCTAAAACCTGGAATCAAAATCTGAAACCAAAATAACAAGCTCAAAATCCCAAAACATCCAATACAAACCACCCAAACAATGAATCTCAATTAAAAAGACAACAAGTCAAGATAAAAACAAAACAAAGCACATCTGAAATGGAAAACAAACAAAATCTCAAATAAGTCCAACCCAGCTGAAATAAAATTCAAAACATAAGCTTGCATTCTATTGAGTCTATGTGGCTGTACCTCCCATGTGTTTATTTTTGCAGATGTATGACTTCTGTCTCAAATTGCTATCATGGTTAATCGAAAGTGCTCGAAGGTTATTCAATGTAATTAACATCGATACTTTGCAAGTCCGATGGGAAGAGGTCAAAGAATAAATTTTCGAAGAACCCAACAACCTCAATATATATTTTTATACATATTTTGGATTAGCTATACTTCTATGGAATACCACCTATTTTCCTAGTGGTTACAGCAGTGTTGACACCTAAAAATGTCACAGCACCAAAAAATGACGAAGTTTCGGACAAAATACACAAAAGAAAACCGAACAGACAAGTTTGATCCAATTTTCATTGCATTTAGGGCCGATGGGCCGAACAAGCCCAATAAGCCTTATTGGATCCGACGGACCAAATGTCGGCCCAATAACGATTGGACACCACCAGAAGGTCCACTTGACTTCCAGATGAACAATGCCAGAGTCGGATCAGAAATCCAACCCACGTTTGAGGAGTTATGGGGAAAACACTGAAAGTCAATTTTCAGGTGACCTTTTTGGGGGCATATTGGGCCCAAAAGACAAAACAAGTGAGCCCATAGGACTGTACCGGTCGAGACCTTCGCAACGGTACCCCAATTGTCAGAATCCGGTTTCGATAGGACCCCGAACGGTAAAATGGTGTCTTTCACTCTTGTTAGGTTTGGGCAATTCGGGACAGATCCGATGACATATTGGCACATCACTGGGTCCGTCCAACTCCAACCTGAGCAACATTGAAGTCAGATCGGAAATCCGACTCATATCCAGAAAGATATGGGTAAAATAGTGAAAGTAAACTTTTGGACAATTTTTGTGGGGCTTAATGGGCCCAAATGACCAAGCCAGTGGGCCCGCGGTGTTGTCTCAGTCACAAGCTTCGCAACGGTACTTTGAATGTCGGAATCCGACTCTGGGCGGGAAAAATGACCGTTTTGCCCCTATTGGGCCTAGACAAATCCAAGCAGGCCCATTAACAACCGACGCCACTAGAATATCCGCCCGACATCCAGAAGAGCAATGTTGAAGTCGGATCATCAATCCGATCTATATCTGGGAAGTTACGGACAAAATTCAAAAAATTGCGGAGTCGCACACACTTCGAGATAAGGGCAATTTTGTCCAACCCGCTCGCAGATAACGTTATTTGTGGTGAAGACTAAAGTCCTGATGCATATCTATTTAATTGCATTTTAAGTGCAATTTTCGGAATTTTTGAAGGCCGAGATCGTACCGATCGGAAATTCTATCAAATCGGTGATCTTCGGACAATTGGAGGGTCATTAACCGCAGATCTGATGGTACACAAGATCGACGGCTATCAGGACATCTTCTGGTTTTTTTCCGACTATTTTGGAGCTTAATTAAATTAATTCTGGCCAGAATTAATATGAACCGTCGGATCAGAGTCATCTTGATCGAAATTAGGTCAAGTCTGACCTAGAAATCCCAGCCGCCACCCTCTCCCTCCTGGCTGACACGCCAGTAATCCTATCCTCAGCTGACTCCTAAAATCTAGGAGGAGATTGGGTAGGATTTGAATATCTCCCCCCATTATCTCTCTCACTCCCCCACGTCTGCCAATAGATGGCATGGTGCACTTAAGAAAACAAAAATGGCAAGGCATCACGTACGCTGCCAACAGGGCAGCATATCATATACAAAAGAAAGTTTCAAAAGAAAAAAAGAGGGAGGGGGACGGACAGCAATCGGGGGCGACGAAAAGAGAAAGGAGAGAGCGCATCAGAGCGGAGAGGATCCAACCGCAGGAGACTTTCAAGGCGGCCCACGTTCCCCACCTCCATCCGGCTAGGCCTCCACCACCAAGGCTTCTGCGTTCTGCCGAGGTTCACCTGCAGCAGACACAGGAGAGGGAGAACCTACGGTTCTCATCCAACAGCCAGCCACGTCTGCAGCATCTCCTTCACAGCCACCAGCAAAAAAAAAAAGAGGAGGGCAAAGCTGCACCTTGCTGCAGTCACCGGTGATCAACAAGACGAGGAGGCGAACCTGTCTCCACTTGCTGTTCCAGCCAAGAAGAAAAAGGGTATTCTACCTCCAACGTCAACAGAAAGAGGAGGTGAGCCCCGGTTATGGTCATGTAGCCCTTCAGGTCTTCTCCTTGCCCCGTTCCCTCTTATTTCCTTTTTTTTCCCTTCCTCTTGCCATGGCCGAACCCGTCATCATCCAGTTCCCTTAACATCTTCAGTCAGACCCCTAAAAAGGTCTTAAAACAGGCCCCTTAGCCCCTGTCGAACAGCACCATCTACCACTCTTTATGCAGGCACCTTAAATCCCCCAACCAGACCTCAAAGTCCTGGCTGACAGTCCATACATGACTCCATTCGGCCTACATAAACTTCTCCAAACACTTTCTGCAACACCTCAAAGCAAACCAGCTAGCCTCTTTGATGGGAGGGAATAAAGGTGACAGCCCGGGCCTCTTGGAATCTGCCGGACGGGCCAAGAGTTAAGCCGGGTGGCCCGAACTCCATCTATCAAAGACTCCCTCAACAGCCCCCCTGTTCAGGCCCCTCCAAACATCTCTTACATCACCTCAAAGTAAACCGGTTAGCCTCTTTGATGAGAGGGAATAAGGGTGACAGCCTGGGCCTCTTGGAATCCGCCAGACGGGCCAAGAGTTAAGCCGGGTGGCCCTAATTTTCTATCAAAGACCCCTTCAACAGTCGCCCCGTTTTTTCCTACTATCAGTCCTTGAAACGCCCCAAAACAGGTGCTTGTCCTGTCCCAAAACAGGTCCTGGATTGATGTCAAAACAGGTGCCGGTTCGGTGCCAAAGCAGGTGCTGGTTCGGTTGGCAAACAGCTGCTGGTTCGATCACGGCAAACAGACCCCAATGTGGTGCAAAACAGGCTGCCAAGGTCCAATATGCTGAAAATGGGCCAACCGGGCCATGAAGACTTGAAGCCGGCCCAACCGGGCCAAGAGAGACAAGGACCGGCCCATTGGGCCCATCGGACACAAAATAAATTTTAAGTCAAATCTGAACATGAAATAAAAAATCTAAGGAGTTAGCACCACACCGTGGGCGCTCCACAATTGGGCGGCTAGCCCGGACCAGCTTCCGGTATGTCGACCCGGGCGTAGGCATGGGACCCGCTCCCAGTGCAGACGGACCCTTCCCCCAACATGGCTAGTCGAAAGACTTGACATGTCGGATGGTAAATATCCATTTGAATGAGAATGGGTCGGCATGCCATCGTAATGCCGAATTCATCTCTCGATCTTATGGAAAATTATCCCGGGGGAAGAGAGATGACTATTTTCAGATTTTTATGCCTCCAATGTAAACCGACATGATGTATATCGACATGAAATGAAATCAGTGCAAAGTTCAAGTGCCGATGTGAACTATTGCAACCAGGCGTCGATGCTAGCCCGGCGGGCCGGATGAGATGCAGACCGAACATAAATAAAAAAAGATAAAACAAATCTGAAAATACCTCAAAACAGGTCATTAAATCTGAAAAATGAAAGAAAAATCAGATATCTAATAATATGGAAAATTCCAATTAAAATCATTTAATTTAATAGAAACCTACTTCTTAATCAATTGAAAATTAAATAGTTCAAAACAATCAAACAAGTCACATTGAAAATACTTTAAAACACTAAAAATCAGTCATAAAACAAAAGAATCAGATAATTAACAATCTGAAATTTAACAGTAATCAAATCAAATCAAAACTTCAAAACACTTAAAACACACCGAACATATTCAAACCGACACCAAAAGATCAACCGACATAAGAAAACAACAAAAATAATTCAAACTAAATAAGTCAAATTGCTTAAAATATCAAAATCCATTAAATACCAAACTCAAATAAAAAAAATAATTTCAACCAATTAAAATAAAAGCAACCAAAACCAAATCAAACCGAATCAAAATCAAACAATTCAAAATCAACATAAGGTCAAATATGAAAATTCACAATTCAAACCAAATAAAATCAACCTCAAAAATCAAAAATCAATTCCAAAACAAATAAAACTCAACATCCAACAAAGTTAAGACAACTTGTTCGCATCTTATCAGGTCCGAAAGGCTAGGCCCTTATGAGTTATCTTTTGTTATGTGGATGTGCACGTTCTCTCAAACTAGTTTGCTATGGCGGTTAATCAAGGGCATTCGAGTAGTTGCTCGATGTAAGTTAACGTCGGATATTCGCACCATCCGACGGAGAGAGGTCAAATCTAAATTTTCTTAGAACCCGAACCTCGGTTCTAG
The DNA here is from genome assembly GCA_036172225.1 of Cryptocoryne crispatula var. balansae. Taxonomy (NCBI): domain Eukaryota; kingdom Viridiplantae; phylum Streptophyta; class Magnoliopsida; order Alismatales; family Araceae; genus Cryptocoryne; species Cryptocoryne crispatula. Next base: position 33,257,952 of record CM069931.1, read on the forward strand.
TACTTTTAAATGTATCGTCGGACTATTTAATACATTTATAGGTTATCATCTATTTTCCTAAGTAGTCCAAAAGAGATACGAAAATCATTTTGATAACAATGAAAAAACGAGGTTCTCACAAGCAGCTAAACCTAACAAGCCATTCTTTCTCCAGAAAGACAAGTTATTTTTTAGGTTACATCAGTAACTATTGGGAGTAAAGCTTCAGGTTGGAAATCAAATTTTGATCCTAGACCCTGAATCATCAGTTCAGGGACGTGACAGGGGGATAGACAAAAGGAACCACGTTTTTCTCTATCACAAGAGAATGGCATTTCTTAGCTTACTGTTTACTTCGTTCTAATAGATACACCATTTTACTACTTAAGTTGTGTTTCTAGTATAGCAGATACCCATTTTACTACTTAAACTGTGTTTCTAGTATAGCAGATACCGGTCTTCACACTGCTCTAGAAAAATCATGGAACCAGTCTAGTTGACTTATGAAGGTGACGAAGGTCACAATTCACTAATACAAAAAAAACGCAACAAGTAAAGAGAAAATAGGAGACAGAGAAGGAAAAGGAGGAACTATTCTTCTAACTACCAAGATGGTAGTAGATAGATCTCTTCCAAGGAAAAGAGATAACAAAACTATGCCAAAAAGCCTCCAAGCTAAAAATTTGCCCCAAAAACTAAGCCATCCAGAGCACACCTGATGGGAAATAAAGAAGACATCTCTGATGTATTTTTGGGTTTTGACGTATACTTGTAAATATCGTGTCCAAATTAAGCTCTATAAATAGAGCATTCTTGTACTCCCTAGAAGCAAAAGAAAAGTGAAGAATTTTTTAGAGCCACTTGGCTGTTCGGTCAAGTAGGGGGGCTTGGCCCTGTAGGTGATCCCCTCACCGCCCTTGATCAACCAAGGGGCCATTCCCTTCTTCATCTTCTGACCGAGGGCCTTCTCCACCTCCTCCTCACCCTTTAGTAAAAAAAAAATTGGTTTAGTGGCTTTGAGTTTTGATTGTTGCTTTGTCCTTAGAAGGACTTATTTGTAAATACATCCTTACAATAACTTTTTTGCAAAAGTTGGCTCTCTGTATAAAGAGCCCCCCATGAATTCTGATGGAATGATACATTGAATTTTTTGAGAAGGCTTTTGGCCAGTGCATCCAATAGGGGCTTGGCCCTGTGGTATCCTCTCTTCACCCTCTACTTCGGCTAAGAGCCATTCGCGATCTTCACCCTCCGGCCAGTGAGCCTTCTTCACGTCCGAGCCTTCAGCCTCCAAGCCTTCCTTTATCTTCCACATTCACAGGTTCTATAACCCGGCAGCTCTCCGTCATTGTCTTCACGGGTTCTCCATTCTGGTTTGACTGCTCAAGACCCACCTCTTCAATATCTGACGGCATCTATCAGGTCCCGTTGATCAGCATCAACATGGGACCTCAGCATTGGCAACCTGCAAAACATCTTCCACCACCAGGCATGCGCATCCAGTGATCAGGTCCAGTCCGGCAATCCTCGGACTGATTGCAGATTGCAGAATTTACACAGTGATTGGACAATGCTAGTACAACATCCTTGTTCCAACCTACAGCGATGTCCTCTTCCACTCCGGTGAACCTAAATGCATGCTGCAGTTCCGTCAACTTCCTGTGTCATCAGTGATAGCTCCGACAACAGCAGCTCTAGATCTGTGAGCTGGTGCTGTGCAGTACTTTGGACATCCTCTAGTGATCCCTGGACAGATGGCCCTGGCTCTGTGGTGTTGTCTAATGTGTTGTCTTCTTCCTTCACTTGTCAATCACTTTCAGAGTTCTGCTGCGGCTTCAGCTCCTTCAGGTGCCAGATTGCTCAGGTTGCTGGTTCGGGAACTTCTTCAGCACTATTTCCAGTTCCTTGTCATTGGTTCATGTACTTCTTCAGCACTACGTCCCGTCCCAGTTCCATGTATCAGGAGTTCTCGCCGCTGACATCATCTTCGGGTTACGCTCCTCGCTCGCATCTTTCCGAGCCCCTCCTTTTCCAATTATGTTCCCTTCCTCGTCCTTCTTCTCCTCTGCTTACCGCCCCACTTACCACCCCAGTTTCCATGAGAGGAAGATGATGAACAGTAAAACATGAAGAAGCTTTACAAAGAGGATTGACAGAGCTACGGTACCCCCCCCAAGACTTGTCATGTAGTGCTGGCTTTCCCTCTCATGCAAATCTGCATCCAAGCCATCCATGCCACCCCTCCATTTGACGCACCCTGTCCCTTTCCCGCCCTGCACAAAACACGAGCCCATGCCAACACCCTCATGCACGCCGCAATACCACTGAGTCAATTGTGCCCGAACCATCTCACATGCCCCTCACGCAATCGAACCAGCACCTGCGCCTGATCCAACTCCCTGCATAATTCAGCCATGGCCCCCTCAGTTCAGTGAACAGAGCCACCTGGCTTCAAAACCGGTCCAAGCCAGTTCTCAACCAGTTCAGCTGGCTTACATCCGGTTCAGACAGGTTTCTAACCAGTTCAGGCTGGTTTACATCAGTTTGATTGATTTTCAGTCTTTCCTACTTAATATTAGTCATTTCCACCAATTAATTCCAGTATTAGTCATTTCCAGCATTTCATCTGAGCCCGGTCAGAGCGACGAAGCTCACTGCCATGACCACCAGTTCTATTCTCTACTGAAATTGCTGAACCACCTCCTCCGTGAGAGCTTCTCATTCCTCTCATCTCAAATTTCTCTGCCTTCATCACTGATCTCCTTAACTTAATTGTTCCCCAGTGTAAACGCAACTTTCAACTCCTACTGTTGATGTATCTTACGGATATTTGGTTGCATCATAATTAGCAATTTTTATATAAAATATATTTTTAAAAAATATTATGTTGAAAGCAAGGATTGCTGTCTCGGATCTCGGCTTCGTCTCAGAAGGGTGAAAGAGGAGATCTCGTGAGATTCTCGGAAAAATCTCGGGAGATCAGATCTTGGATTTCATTTATATAGGGTATGCCTTACTCAAAAATTGTCATTTTGCATCTAGATTGATCTCATAGATATTGAACAAAAGAGATCTCAAAAAAATCTAAAGAGATTGGATCTTGAAAATAACAATCAATGTAAATGTTTAGATGTAAAATGTCATGTAATCTCTTCAAAAAGAACAAGAGAATTCATATTAAATATAAAAATAAGATATGAGAGAATTAAAAGCGTAATACGAAGAGAGTGAACCATTGTTAACATGATATAAGAAATCTTATGTTAGAATAAAATTTCATCTTGAACAATATAGATAGAAGATTGATGACATCTTGGGTCAATTGTACATATTTAGTCATAAAAATATTAAGTTATAAAATTTTATCAAACAATAATGTTTAGATAAATATTTGTATGGATTCTATGATAAAATTGAAAATATATGAATCAAACTTAATAAGGTCATCTAACAAGTTAGGAGTAGTAATAGGCAAAGGAGATCAAGGTACCAAAGATATTATATGGATATTCTCGTTTCGGCGATCCCGTTTCTCGGACGTGTGGAGAAAAAGAGATTCACGAGAAATCTCGAGAGATTCTTAGGAGATCGCATTCCATGGTTGAAAGAGAAACTCTTCTTAAAAAAGGAAATAGGAGAAGCCTCTTCTTCGGTCATCTTATGGTCCTCATATTTTTTTGGTAATATATGGTTCATTAGTTGCAAGAAAGCCTCCTGCCCCTTTATTTATCATTTCCTTCAAGCTTCAGTCTCATGTTTCTCATTTTTTTAGAATAAGCTTTCAAACTATAAAGGTCCACATACCATTTCTCAGTTTCATTTGACATCAATGCTTAGCTTCCAACTTAATTCCCATGTCAAAAGTTATGCACATCTCCACCTTATAAGCTCTAGATCCCTCCTCACGAAAATCATAATTATAATTTCTTATCCAAGATATTATTTAATATCTTATCACAAAAGTACAAAAATTGATTACGCAACCAAACACCGCACCGTTATTCATGATTCTGTGAACTGTACTGCTTAGGATATAAAGGACTTCCTAATGTAACATGACTTTCAATAGTGTGTTCCTAATGCCTTACACACTAATTTAACCACTAAACTGGATCTTTTTTTATCAGACAAGATCATATTTATGATTATTTGCTAAAAAACAGGCGCAAAAGAGTAATCGTGATTACTAAAAATTAAGCACAAAAGACTAGACATAAGTATGGCATGCTATGGTCACATCATATGCAGATCTAGGTGACAATCCCCCCCACACCACCACCAATATGGGAAAAATATATATCTTAGTGATAACATATTGGTGAGGACACTCGTGCACGCGTCCGGTTCGATCCAGCCTACGTTTACCGACGGCGTCGACATCCGGTCACATCTTTGTGGATAGATGATGAGTGAGCATATCATTCTTTATTTTATTTTATTGATTAGCTCATGACATATTTTGGGTATTTTTTTGGGATTTATTTGAGTGAAGTCAGCACATTTCACATTTGCATATTTGTTGATATGGCATATATACATATGGGGATTGGTTACATAGAGGTATAGATAAGAATTTTTGGGTTTATTTGATCTTTTGTCATAAGCCTATATAAGGCCTTCATTTTGTATACGCTGGATATGATGAATGAAAAGAGAATGAGATGATTCCTCCTCCCGTGTCCCCGGCTGCTCCCCCTTCTCCTAGGTCATAGCCACCGCTGCGGCTATGTCTTTCACCCCCCGTAGAGACGGGTTCCTCCTTCACCTCCCGTGATCGACGGGCTCTATTCTCCTTCCGTCGTGTGCGGGATCAATTCCACTAGCACTACAGTGAGTAATCGACTACAGTTGCTGTTGCAGGACGCCTTGTTGCCCGTCTCTCCTACCGCCGTGCGGGTCCGTAGCCGCAGGAGTTGCCACAACTCTTCCTCCTTCCATGGCACACAGATCGCGGGCGGAGGATTTCCACTAGCACTACAGTTCCCCTTCGATGGCGTCCGCGGCCTTGGTCCTTACTGGCGCCCCGCGAAGCCCCGCCGATAGTCTGCTCTGCAGCCTGCGACGCCGGACTTCTGGCCGTTCTCCCCCCCCCTTCTCGCCGTCTGCTGCAACCTGCACACAGCAGCCAGATCTCTGGGCGCACAACAGCCAGCATACAGCGCCGGATTTTCGCCCGTGCTGCACCCCGCGAGTGTTGCAGTCCCCCTTCTGTACACCCAGCGGCCCGGCGGCTCTGTTCGCCTCCCTTCGCAGCAGTTCTACCGGTGCCCGGCGGTGTCGATCCAGCAAACGGTCGCCTCATCTGCTAGCGTCAAGATGTCTGTCGGGCCAATGTTATGCGGTGGTATGGATAGTCGACCTCCCTAGCAACGGGAGCGTAGGTGCGTCCCTGCTTAGTTATCGTTGCTTGCTCATTTATTATGCACCTGTTTGTCGTGTCGATTATGTGAGATATGTGTGGCGCCGATTAATCCTTACGCTGCCAGGTTACTTATGATTATGTGAGTTTTGCCTAATTCGGTTAAATTAGATCATTTTCATCGAGAGTTGTCCTAGCTCGGTGGCATCCATACGTCGTTGGCCCTCCCACCTTGAGGGATCGATCTTCGGGCTCGTTTCTACTTGTACGTGGTCGTTAATCTGGTTATACTACACTTGTTTAGCATATTGGTATATACGCATTGCTGTTTATTGCTAGTTTCGGTTTGGCGCCGGTCGGTCCCGCATCACATATCCAGGCATTTGTAATGATTCTAGTCCTCAGTGTCTATTACAAAACCATAAAGCAAAATGAACAAAAGATGCTTGCACAAATAAATGTAAACAAAAGGTAGATAAATTCCATGAAATAAAAAGCAAAAGAAAATAAGAGGCTACAACAAAAACATAGAACCATGATAAGTACATAATATATGAAAGCTAATCTGAATACAGTTTGCATTTCTGCAGATTAACAGGGTAAGAATTGGAATTTCGTTCTTAGTTTTCTCTTCAATAATGCACCGGTAAAGTAAAATAGGGCCATTTTTCCTCTGGTACTTCATTTTCCAAGGGATGTGAAGACAAACACAATATCTGGATTTAGGGCATGAAAACAGTGAACATGATAGACCAAACTTTAAATTTTAGTTAGTAAATAACACAAACCAATAATAATTAATTTTTCATACCTCACGACCAACAAATGGAGAGGTATTGATAGAAAAAGACATCTTCACTGTTGGCTCCTCAACCTTAATGGTGGGTAATGCCTTCCCTGAAGCCTTATCAGCTATTGTCTCCCCAATCTATGGTTGCAATAGGAGAAAGGTAGAAAACATAAGCCTTACGCAGAATGCTATTCTGGATTGATTATGTCTATACATTTAGACTGAAAAATACCTACCATGATATCACTGATTCCACAGACTGCACAAATATCACCAGGTTCCACAATCTCAGCAGGAGCTCTAGAAAAGTTTTCATAAACAAAAAGCTCACTGATTTTTCTCATTCTACACGTTTCATCTGGTGTGCATACCTAAAGAAATTTAAAAATGCAATATGGTCACTTCATAGTGACTCCAAATGACACCATTTGTCAAATAACATCTCATCTGACAAAGAAACAGTGAACACAAAGCTGAATGTTTGTTAATATCAACAGAAATCAAATTAACAATTCGTGAAGATTACATAATTCATCAAAGCTGATTATAAAAAAGAAAGAAATATAGAAATCTAAGATGGCATGTAAACTAGAGAAAATCATAGCTTAAGATACAAAACATACAATACCAAATGAAGAATACAAACCAAAAGTTGGTCAAGTCATGGCAATAGATGTTAAACAACAACAATAGTAGCACTCACATAATTCATTATTCAGAGAGAGATCTAGTAGCCTTCCACTACATTTCCCAAAAGTAACACATGTAACATTGTTAAAATATTTGCAACAGAAAAGAAAAGAAAGAAAGGAGCTCTTGATAAAAATAAATCAGAAAAGCTTAATGGTTTCCATAACCATGGATTATATAAAGTAGATTGGCTCCTGTATCGGTGGGGGAAGATCCAATCAAAAATGGGACCATGTTCCAGGAAAGTGGACAATCTGCCTGTCTTGGCAGACTCTTGAGAGTCCAGATTGACTGATCCTGGACAAATCGTCCTGGAATCCAGATGTTAAGCTACAGCATCAGTAGCATTCACATAATTGATTGTTCAGAGAAAAAGATCTAGAAACCGTCCAGTACCCATCAAAACATAGCCCAAAAGTAACAGATCAACATTGCCAAAAGATTGTAACAAAAAAGAAAAAAAAAAGAGCTCTTGATAAAAGATGAAAAACTCTTAACATTCTCCATAACCATGGATTATAGAGTAGATTGGCCCCTGAATCAGTCAAGGGAATCCAATCTGAATCAGGATCAGAACAACATATCAAAAAAGTGAATAATGTGCCTGTCTTGGAGACACTGAGACTCCAGATTGACTGATCCTGGACGAATCACCTGCAATCCAAAAAAAACTGCAGAATCAGATTGGCCATGGCTGATTTAGATCCAGACTGGCCAACTCACATTCAAATCAGCTGATTTTTGCATACCATGTTCATAGAACATGGTAGCAAGCTAAGATGCAACTCGTAAGATATAATTGAACAGGTTAATTACGCTGTTTACCCTTGTTGGCGTACATTTTTCAAAGAAGAAAAAAAAAGAAGAAGAAAGAGAGGAGAACAGATGGGCTGGTGTTGGCGTACAGTTTTTTCAAAAAAAAAAAGAGCAGAGGGGCTGACTTAGGAGCTGGGCCAACAGCCCATTAATCAGCCACAATTGGGCCCAATTGGACACCCCAGCAGGGGCTGGATTCATCCAGCCCATAATTGGCACAATTGGGCCAAGATTAGACCTTGTGCGCAGCCCATAGGAGGGCTTGGGCCTCCTCTCAGCCTGCTGGCCCAGAAACCTGGCCCAGTTGGGCCAGGCCCACTTCAATTCCAATGAGAATAGGCCCAGCCGCACCAGCCCTGCCACATCAGCACCCCTGTGTGCCCCAAGCCTGCCACCTCATCCTTGACCCATTAATTGCATGGGGAAACCCAAAAGGCTGGTCAACATGGGAGAACTCAAGGATTAATGCATGGCCATTAAATCTTCTATGGGAGAACTCAAAGGTCTGGTCAAGGCCAATTAAAGCAGTCTTGGAGAAGCCAATAGCCATCCACGTACACCACAGCCTGGCCCTTGATCTCCCCCCATCTCCTATAAGAAGAGGAGGGCGCGCCAAAGAAAGGGGGGGCTGTTGGAGACGCCGCCAGGCTGCTGGTTCAAGCCCTCATCCTGCTGCTCTTGCTGCCACCTGCTGCCTGCGACCAAGGAGAAGAAGAAGAAGAAGAGGAGGAGAGGACCGAGGCTGACAGGCTGCCAGTTTTGCTGCTGCCCTCTGCTGCCCTCTTTGCGCACCTGCTGCACCTGCTGCCCGCGGCCAAGAAGAAGAGAAGGAAAAGGAGAAGAACAGGTGGGTCAATATTCTATAAATATGTAGCCCTCTAAGGGCACCCCCTTGGTCTTTCTCTCTTCTGCTCAGCCCTCTCCATGGCCCAATCCGACCCACACATGGCAGGGTCTTAGTACCTTTTGTTGGAAGCCCCCTCGGCCAGCCATTCAGGCTCTAAACAATGCCCTGTTCAGGCCCCTATGCAGCCTATGTCCAGGCCCCCTGTCGGCCCACCTGCATCAGCCTTAAACAGGCCCATGTTCAGCCTCCTAAACAGGCCATTTGCAGGCCCAATGCCAGCCTTGTGCGACCCCCTGCATAGGCCACCTGCAGTCCGTCCAATAGACCACTATGCAGGCCCAGAAAGGAGCCCACAGACCTGCCCAATTGCCTGCCCATCTCGCAGCCAAAATCAAGCCCCTATGTGGCCCAACCGAACATATATCCTGCAGGTCTGAAATAGGCCCATACTCAGGCCCACCTTCAGCTCCTTCACAGCCCACCAGGAATGGTCTAGTGCAGGCCCAAAGAGAAGCCCATAACCGGCCCCAACACAGCCTGCTATCAAGGCCCCTTTGCGGCCCATTTAGCAGACCCCCCCTGCAGGTCCACTTTCGGTCCAGCCAAATCCCCTTGCGCAGACCCATCTCGGCCTTCCTGCAGCCACCCAAATACACACTTGATCAGGCCTCCTGTCCAGTCCACAAGCAGACCGCAGCCAGGTCCATAACCAGCCCACGTCTAACCCCAAATCCAGGCCTTCAAAAAGGGTCCATTTTTTTAGCTCCCTACCAGCAGGAAGTGAAAAAAGAAGTTGCAGCAGCCCCTGGCGGCATGTACCGGCAAAGTGAGGGATGAACCACAACGGCTCTTTCACGGGTCCGGTTCTCCCCTCAACCCATCAAGTGAGGAATGAACCTCAACGGCCCTTTCACGGGTCCGGTTCTCCCCTCAACACATCAAAGGAGAAGAGAGCCTCAACGGCCCTTTCACGGGTTCGGCTTTCCCTCCTAGAAGCTGTCCTCCCAAATTCAAGCAAATTGAAGCCCGGCTTTGAACGCCGAAGGAATGGACCGGCCCGAAGTGGCCTTCATAAAATCAACAAATAAAAAATCAGAAATGCGAAAGCTACATTAAATTAAGGACTTCACCCCTAGCGGGGGAACTCCACCTTGGGCGGAGGCGCGGGCATGCATCCCGTAGCTTACGACCCGGACGGGGGCGCGGGCATGAATCCCGTAGCCGTCGATCCTTCCCCCAAAATGGCTAAGCTAAGGCTGGCTATTTTGGATGGGTAAATTTTCACTAAGTTGGAAAAATAGTTGGCATGCCGTCGTAATGCCAAAATTTTTCCAAAGTAGTGGAGATGAACCTACATTGGGGGAAGGATCAGCCATGTTGTACACCGATGTACCCCACTCATCTTTCAATGAAATGAAATTCATAGTCAATTCGATGTATGAAAGTGGGCACCGATTGGCAGCCCAATGTGCCCGATCAGATGCAAAAAACAAACTGTTTTCAAACAATCAAAAAATAAAACAATGCAGGTTCTGAAATGGGATTTTACAGCCACATTTTTCCAACCGCCTGCAGGTCTTGAAACCACCAACCAGAGCCCAGTTCGGCCCAAGAACAGAACCCTGTTCAGGCCCTTAGTCGGTCCCCTTGTGACCTGGTTCCAGCCCACCTAAAACCACCTGCGCAGACCCCAATCCAGGCCCATGAACAGCCCCTGTTCGGCTTCCTGCATAGTCCACCTGCTGCCCCTTCTTTCAGGCCTACCTTGAACCTATATGTCAGGCCCAAATATGGCCCAAGTCCAGTTCAAATCAACCTACGATCGACATCCCAAACAGGCCTATACTCCAGCCCATCTGTAAGCCTATGTCCAGAACAAAAAAAAAACCAGTCCCCTTGTGACCCGGTTTCAGCCCATCGGGGACATCCCAAACAGGCCCATATTCTGGCCCACTTGCAAGCCTATGTCCAGATCCTAAAACCAGTCCCCTTGTGACCCGGTTTTAGCCCATCAAGGACATCTCAAACAGGCCCCCCGATTGGTTTACCCAGAGCCATTTGAACAGACCCCTTTAAACGGGACCGAAGCTGCCCATGCTCAGCCCACGGTCAGGTCCTAGAGCCGGTTTCAGATCAGCCCTCTGTCTAGGCCCATTTTGGCCCACCGTAATCCATTCGCTCCAGTCCCTTTGTGGCTCGGTGAAATCCTAAATCCCTCCTCAAATAAAAAATCAGATTTTGATTGAATTCAAAACAGATGAAACTCAGAAATCAGAAAGCATCAAAGTCATCTAAAAAATGACAAATAAAACAAACCCGAGCAAATCGGTTTGCATCTGATGGGACCCAAAAGGCCGCTGCCCTTTTGAGTTCTTTACTTTATTTTGTGGGTGTGCATGTCTCCAAAAACAGGTTGCCACGACGGTTAATCAAAGGCGTTCGAGCCGTTGCTCGATGTAAGTTAACGCCGGATACTCGCACCATCCGGCGGAGAGGGGTCAAAAATGAAATTTTCAAAGAACCCGAACCTCGGTTCTAATATTTTTAAACTATCACCGGACTACCTAATATTTTTAGGATATCACCTATTTTCCTAGAAAGTCCGGAGATGTCTTTCTTTCTAAAGAACAGACGCAGAAAAAAGAGGTTCACACAGCTGGTTTAGAAGCTGGGCCAATAGCCCATAAGATTAGCCACAATTGGGCCCAATTGGACACCCCAGCAGGGGCCGGATTCATCCAGCCCATAATTGGCACAATTGGGCCAAGTTCAGGCCTTGTGCGCAGCCCATAGGAGGGCTTGGGCCTCCTCTCAGCCTGCTGGCCCAGAAACGTGGCAGTCTCCCAATTGGGCCAGGCCCACTTCAGTGGCAGTCTAAACAAGGCCCAGCCGCACCCACTTACCACCTCAGCAGCCTTGTGCGCACCCACCTGCCAGCTCAGCCTCCCAACAGTCAGTTGAAGGAAGGGGAAGGTGAAGGGACAGCCAGCCAATCAATTGGAGTAAATGGTGTAACTTTCATGGGGGAGGTCAAAGGTCACCAGCGTATGCAACTCCTGGCTCTTCATCTGCCCCCTTCACTCTCTATAAAAGGAAGAGAGGCGCACCAGCCAGGGGAGAGAGGCTGGAGACGCCGCCAGGCTGCTGGACTGCACCCTGCCCCTTGCTGCCTTGCGCCCTGCTCCTGCTGCTGCTGCTGCCACCTGCCGCCAGGAGAAGCAAGAAAAAGAGGAGAAGAAGAAAAGGTAAAGGCTAGTTGGTGCGCCCATGTAGCCCTTCAAAGGGCCTTCTTCTCTACCTGTTCTAGGGTCCATCTCCACCCTCTGGTCGGTCTGCAAAAATCATCTTCTACAGCCTATGTTCGGACCTAAACCAGGCCCCTAAAAGCCCCTCTGCGCAGGCCTATTTCAGTCCAACCGAACACCCCAATCCTGGCCCAAATCCGGCCCCAACATGGTCTGCCAATCAACCCTCCTGCGGCCCATCTAGCAGGCCCATCTGCAGGTCCACTTGGCCCAGCCGTACACCCCCACCCAGAGCAGGAGAAAACTCCCTATTGCAGGCCTATAACCTGACCCATGTTCAGGTCCATAGCCGGCCCAATAGCCCATAACCAGGCCCATGCTCAGTCACCTGCAGCCACCCAAACCAGGCCCCTAAAAGACCCCACATAGGTCTATGATCGGCCCATCTCCAAGGCCCCAAACAGGTTCCAAGCGGTCTCCAAATCAGACCCCTACACAGGCCCTGTCCGGTCCCTAAATCAGACCCCTACACAGGTCATGTCTCAGCCTCTTCTGCCCACACTCCAGGCCGCTGCAGCAGGGGAGAAAAAACTTCCAAAACAGGTTCTGCAGAGGTCCAATGAAGCGGTGGACAGAGGTTTGAAGATGGGCCGACTTGAAGGTGACGGCCCGGCACCCCTTGGAAACCGTCCGACGGGCCAAGGGCATAGCCGGGTGGCCTTCCAAGTCGGTCCAGCCAAGCAGTTCCAGCAGTGCAGCAGCTTCCCAACAGGCCCTTCCGGCCCAGAAACAGTCCAAGACAGGCCCAGCGGGCCTATGAAGATTGAAGGCCGGCTCGGAACGCCGATGAAATTGAACCGGCCTCCATGGCCTTGTTCCAAAAAATGAACAAATAAAAATTCAGAATGCGAAAGCAATATTAAATTAAGGAGATCCACCCTTCGTGGGGACTCCAACCTTGGACGACTCCCCCCGGGTCCGCCCCGGAATGTCGATCCGGACGGTGGCGCGGGCCTGCTCCCGTAGCCAGCGGCTCCTTCCCCCAATATGGCTAAGCTAAGGCTGGCTATTTTGGATGGGTAAATTTTCACTAAGTTGGAAAAATAGCTGGCAAGCCGTCGTAATGCCAAAATTTTTCCAAAGTAGTGGAGATAAACCTATATTGGGGGGAGGACCAATCACATTGTACACCGATGTACTTCATCCCAATCTTTCAATAAAATGAAGCTTTGATGTTCATATTGATGCGTGAAGCCGGGCATTCAAAGTGACCCGATGGGTCGGAGGCGATGCAAACCGCCAAAACTAAATTAAAACCAATTCAAATTCAAACAGAAAATCAAAAACAGAATTAAATTAAATCTGAAAATCAAAACAATAAAAAATCAGAATTAAAATAAATCTGAAATTCAAACTTGAACTCACATCGATCTTCAACAAGATTGAACCGGTTTTGAAACAAACCAAACCGAAATCAGATTTCAACTAAATCTGTCAACATAAAAAGAAATCAGATAACCTGCCAAAAATCAGATTTTGACCGAATCCAAAACAGATAAAATTCAGATTCAAATTAAATCTGTCAACCACAAAAAACCAGGTTCTAATTAAATCTGCAACCAAAAAATCCAGATTTGAACAATCAACTAAAACAAATTCTAGCCAGCTTCAAAAATCTGATTTTAGCAATCTGAAAATCCACTCAAAATCCACTAAACTTCTTCCCAAAAGGAATCAAATAAACAACATTTCAAACATTCAAAAAATGGATCAAAATCAACTCAAAACCAGAAAGATCAAAGAAAAAATTCAAAATCAACCAAATCAAAAATCCAAACATGCTTAAAACTTTAAGTACATCAAAACTGAAATCAAAACAAAAACTTGAACCAATCAAGTCCAAAATCAAAACCAAAACAGATTTAAAACAAAACAACTTGAATCAACCAAATTCAATCCAAAACAAATCATAAAACAACAAATAAATCAATCAAACAAATTGATTCAAAACCCAAAATCAACAAAACTGACTTTCAAATCAACCAACAAACAAATGAAATAAACCCGAACAAATCGGTTTGCATCTCATCGGACCCAAAAGGCCGCTGCCCTTTTGAGTTCTTTACTTTTTGTGGATGTGCATGTCTCCGAAAACAGGTTGCCACGACGGTTAATCAAAGGCGTTCGAGCCGTTGCTCGATGTAAGTTAACGCCGGGTACTCGCACCATCCGGCGGAGAATGATCAAAAAATGAAATTTTCAAAGAACCCGAACCTCGGTTCTAATATTTTTAAAACTATCACCGGACTACCTAATATTTTTAGGATATCACATATTTTCCTAGAAAAGTCCGGAGATGTCTTTCTTTCTAAAGAACAGACACAGAAAAAAGAGGTTCACACAACCCTCATTTTAAATAACCAGATTCAAAACCAAGTCAACTTGCTATGACAAGGATCTATGTTATCTGTGGCACTCGCGGCGCGGCGAGGCGAGGCGAGGCGAGGCGAGGCGAAAACACCTTGCCTTGGTAGATCTCGCCTCGCCTAGGTCAGGACCCTGTGAAAGTCAAATTTGGTAACTTAAATCCTCCTTCCCCACCCCGAAACCCCCAATGCCCAGTCTTCCATCTTGAGATTCCGATATCTTGAAGCATTATAGACCCTAGAAATGAATTTTTTGTATTTTTTATGTTCTTCTTCAAAAGTTTCAATGTTATATATATATATATTTTTTTTGAGAAGTTCTTCAATAAAAAAAGGTCGCCTCGGGTGCCTGAGGCGTGAGGCCTCCCTCGCTTCAGTCCCCTCTCACCTCTGACTACATAGACAAGGAGATCTGAACAATAGCAGGAATGAGTCTGTCTTCATCTTTAGTGAATCAGTGACAGTCTAACTGATTAATGCTTGTTGCTACATTAGAAGTTCTGTGGCTGCTGCAGTTCACAAAAGAGTATATAAAAATGCTGATTGAAGGGACAACAAAGGAGAGAGTTTGAACATGTTAATGAAAAAATATCAAGAACATCAGCCTTTCTCCTGTGATTACAAGGTTTGTTCCATTAGAAGAAAGTGGTGATTATGTCAACTAATGGTCAAAGCAAGATATCATGAACCAATAGCCTTTAGATTCAGCACCCATCACCGTGTTCACCAGGAAATTATAAAAAAAGATGTGTTATTATCCTTTTATGAGTTGAGAAGTGGATGATTCAGTCAGATGCATGAGAATAGATAAACAGAGAAATCCTAGTAGGGGACACAATAGGTAGAATTGGTCGACACATAATGCAGTTGGCCATGGTCGATCTAATTCTGCCAAGTAGGATTAGATGCTGGGTTCATTACAGTTGGATTACGCCAGTTCCTAGTCAATTCTTCGCTTCTACTGAAGCAGGCAGATCAGTCAATCTGATTTGCTGATTTAAAAAGGATTGACCCTGGTAGATCCAAGAGCTGCTTCCTACTCTGTGTTTCTTGTTAAGGCCCCAAGGAAAAAAAGATAGCAAACAGATGCCACTTGACCTGCCCAGAAAATTACTGCTGATCCCTGGACAATGTAAAGACATACTTTAAAAAAGCTGTGAAAAGTACCACACAATATTAAGAAAAGTCACTGCCCTAACCATGAGAAGACCACAAAAGAAAACACACGGGGAGTCAATTCTAGAATTGCCTTAACATAACGGGGAGGCACATACAGAGCCCAGTTGCAGGGAATTTTTATGCGCAAGTGGGAACTGCATTAATGAAATGAAAGTGACACCTTTGAAAAATGTTGGGAACCATTGAGAGAAAAAAAAGGGACAGGATTGTGAAACTAAAGAAATTTATATAGTACAGTTCTTATAACAGATCTTTATTTGAGACCCTCTTCTTGTACTTTCCTATTTTCCACCTTCAAGAAAAACTTTCCCCAAAGTAGAAAATTTTTCTAAGCTTAACAATGCATTGGACCACAATTCAAATGCTACCAACATAAATCATATGCTATGTTGCTGATAATTCATTCTAGTATAAATGCATAATAATCAATGTATATAGGAATTTGCACACAAATATAAAGATATGTGATTTTACATGTATGTACAACTTCCCCTTTTTAAAACTTTGAAGGTCATTTTTTCCCATTCCTGCTTTAACTTCCATTCTGTGAACTCCCACTTTATAATGAGAATCATACTTATATCCACACTACACTAAGTAATGAAACTTGAACAAAGACACCAAAAAGATAACTTTTACAAAGTCAAGATATTAGTTAAAAATAAAGTACTGTCACCTTCACTTCCATGCCCTTTTGAAGCACCCCAGAGTGGAGGCGGCCAATTGCTATTCTACCCTTGTGCTCGTCATATTCAATGTTTGATACCTGATAATACGTCATAAAAATCATTAGCTGAACTAGACTGCATACTAGAAGGAATTCTACCTCATACTTTTGCGTCATACGTCTGAAGAGGTTAAAGAAATCATCCACACAAAAACTGAACGTTTAAAAACACATCTTGCGTAAGTTAACTTTAGAAAGATGCATTTAATAGCATATAAAGAAAAGTTGAATAATAATAAAAAATATAAAAATAATGAAAGAGAGGCCCATTCAGATGTCGCAGATGCTACAATGCAGGACGGCGTGGTGGAACCAAGCTTGAAACTGCAAAAATGACATTAGAATGCTAAAAACAAACTAAAACCGACTGAAATGTAAGAAACCGGACTTAAACCTGCCTGAAATGCCCTGAACTGGGCCGAACCAACCAGTTTGAGCACTAAACTGGCTGGTGAATCGGTTGAAAACAGGCATCAAACCACACTGAATGTCACTGAACAGGCTGGCTTATTCCCTGAACTGGATTGTTATGCGCATGGTTCCCTAGCCGGCTCTGATGTATTACCAGTCACATGGCCTCGTGTAGGCATGTGAGCAGCATGAGGCGGCAACAGCAGGTGTCGACAAAATAGTCAGGATGGGGCCCCTTTTCGTCTTTGGCAGCCTTCTAGCCTCATCGCCTTCATGTATCTGGACAACAAAGGGCGGCAGCAGGGTGTAGACATCCTCACGAGCGGCTTAAGCATCAAGAGGAGAGGATGGTCCAACAGGGTCCGCACGTCCCCTTTGCCTTCACCTTCATCTCCGTCTTCACCTTCTCCTTCGTCACCGTCCAAAAGATGAGAGCAACGGGATGGAGAGGGTGGCCCTCTGGGAATCGCCGGAGGTGTTCACAAAGACCATGGAGGTGTTGTACGAGGAGATGCAAAGCGTAGGAGTGGTGCTTCCGACAGTGATGAGATCCCAATGGAACCAGACAAGTCAAATCAACCGGGAGGAAGGATGGCTTTCTGGTGCTACCACTCGGGACATCAGGAAATGACGAACCAAAAAGGGAGGAGGAAGTTGACACCAAAGGTGATGCTGGACCTGCATGATTGGGAAGGTGAAGATTAAAGAATGGCATGGAGGCCAATAAAAGAGGAGGTGAGAAAGATGATGGAGACGGCCTCCTGCTAGGGTGAATAAGAAGCTGGCCACCTACCAAGGGTGAGTGGAAAACCAACCTCCTGTCGAGAGTGAGTAAGTACACCAGCCTCCTGCTGGTGGTGAAAGAGAAGGCCTCCCATAGAAGGGGGTGAAGAGGAACCAGGGCCAAGCCCCAACAAGAAACCCAAGGCCACCACCCTTTTAAAAATTTCTTATTGTTGTTGTTCCATTCACCTAAGGACTTTCTCTAATATAGAAGAGCCAAATTACAAAAAAGACCTCCCAAACAACTATTTACAAACATGTCCTCTTAAGGACTAAAGTGTAATGAAAATGACTCAAAAATAACTTCGAATGTTTACAAAAAGGTCCCTTGGGATAGAAATGCAAAAAAGACCTCAAATTTCTAAATTGGATCCTCATCATTCTCTCCTACCGGAAGAAAACTCGACCTCGATATTTGAACCTGCATCTTGAACTCCAACACTTTATTTATCCACCAAACACTGTAGTCCATGAAATCATCTCATGAGTCAACTCATAAGAATGAGCCGATCCCAGACCAAGTTGAATGTTGCTGAACCGGCCCTGCACCTGGCCAAACCGGCAGCCAGTTTATTCCTTGAATCAGCTGTTGTGTGTGTGTGTGGGGGGGGGGGGGGGGGCGACTCGACCGACTAGCTCAAATGTTGGGCCAATTGTGTGGCCGCTGCGTGAAGAAGAACCCCCCCCCGGGAGGGCAGCCCCACAAGCATGTGAGTTGCGTAAGGTGGCAATGGCAGGCAAGGTAGGTAGGGTCGGGATCAGCTTGGTTGGGCTCAAATCAACCTAGGAAGGCTAGGAGTCGGAATAAAAAATAATAAAATAACAATTTAAAAACAACCACGGGGTCAGGGTCGTGGGGTCGAGACCGGGTCAGTTAGCCCAAAAACTGACCAGGTCGCCCAATCCAATCTCACCTAGTGGCGACCCGGCAAACCATGATAGCAGGTCCTGACAAAAAAGTCTGGACCAGGGCCCCCTTTCATCTTTGGCAACTTTCTTGCCTCATTGCCTCTGTGAATCCTAATAGCAGAGGGCAGTAGGAGGGTGAAGGCAAAGCAAGGTGGCGGCATCCCCGCGCATGGCTTGAGGCATTAGGAGGAGAGGATGGTCTAGCAGGGTCTACACGTCCCCTTGGCTTTCACCTTCACCTCCATATTCTCCTTCGTCAATGTCCGAAAGACAAGAGAGAGCAACGGGGTAGAGAGGGTGACCCTCATTGGAAGGGTGCCACCGGGAGGGAGCAGAATCCGGGTAGGGGTAAGAAGATCGCCCGATTTCCCGGGGGGGGGGGGATCGGATCAAAATCGGGTCCGGAATCGAACCCAATTCCATAACTTACAATCTTCAAGAGAGATCGGCCGACTCTCGATCCGATCCAAGAGAATCGGCCCTTCCGATTCTTACGATCGAGGCTGATTCCTACTAGAATCAATCCTGGATCAATGGTTCAGGTGATGGATCGGATCGACATGAGCATCGGAAAATCAGCCAATTCCAACCTGGAGATTCTGTGAACTGACCCAGACTGAGTCTTATCTGAGTTGGGCCTGGATAGGCAGACTCTTGACCAATCTTGGACTTCGAGTTCTATTTGACGGGCCGACCCACCAATTTGATCTACAAATCGGGATGACCCTGGCAGAGAATACCTTGCCACTTAAGTAACCACTGAACTACCAAAAATGGTGAAGCACTTGGGCTTCTCAAGAATTCTTGAGTTCCTTTAACAAGTATCTTTTCTTCTTCCAATTCTTAAACTACTTGTTCCTTATGTAAATTGGAAAAAGGTCATGAGAACCGAGAAGATGATTTAGCTGCAATTGATAATCCTGTTGTTAGTATTATATGTTTAAACCTGCAATACCATTTCATTTCTGAATTTGACAGTTTGAAAGGAAGCATCAGAATTCATTAAGATATGTATATATTCCCCTTTTATTTTTCTTTCATTTAAAAAAATTGTGTTAGAAATTTCAAGTCAAAAAATTGTCACCCTCCACTTATAAAGAAAAATATCTATAAAGTTGCTATTATAAGGTTAAAATCACTTGGTGGAAAAGAAATAATAGATAAAAGCACAAAAATCAAACTGAAAGAATCATGATAAAAATCCACACCCAGCAGTGGACGTTTGTAAAGTGTACGGTCAGATCTTCATCTTTCCTTTTAAGGAATGATGAGCAAAGTGGCAAGACTACCATGCTGACAACAAAACACAGAGAAAAATGACAGCATTCGAAAATGAAATGACTAGTTGAAAGGGCAGCAGTAGGAAATAGAAAACAAAACTAAAATTGAAAGTTCACTATGAAGAATGGAATAACCACTAACAAGCATCTGCAAAACACCGTCTTTTTCAATGACTGGCTCAGGTATGCATCTAATAATAGCCTCAAACAATGGCCCAAGATCATCTCCCAAATTCTCTGGAGACAGTCCAGCCCTGCCTTTGATGCCACTAGCATATATCACTTGAAAGTCACACTGTCAAGGATACAAGAATGTTATTGGCTTCTAAGCTAACATAAACAGTATGAAAACAAATTATTATATGCTGATAACTGGCACCTGCTCATCTGTTGCATTCAGTTCGATAAAGAGTTCAAAAGTGGAATTGATCACAAAGTCTGGACGAGCTGAGGGCCGGTCAATCTTATTCACAACTACCACAACAGCATGTCCAAATTCAAGAGCTTTTTTTAGAACAAATCTTGTTTGTGGCATAGGCCCCTCCACTGAATCCACCTATGAGCAGAGTCTCCAATCAGTAAGAAGCCATAAAAACATAATATTATGCATGAACAAATGGCAACGCAAGACCCAGAAAAACTGTTTTTCAAGAAAATAGAGAAATCAAAAATAATAACATGAAGAAGATGCTCATTAAACCAATTCCCCTCCCAAATTATTGATTTTAACTATGGATTTTAGCTTCAACGCTGGTGGCAAGAAAATTATTTACATGGAAAAACATAAGCACCAAACCCATTATCCATAGAGGCCGATCGTCTAAATCAGGACAAACAATCCTAAGATACTATCCAACATAATATAAAGAAAAACAATGTAGTATCCAATGGAACTTATCCCTAGGAGAGCATAAATACCTTTTGTCATGATAGAAAAAGAAACAGGTTGCATTGAAAATACTTTCACTTCTACAAGAATTTAATTAACAAGGGTGATACTATAAAACAAGAACAATCGCTAAATTCTGATCGGCAAGAATGATACAGTAAAGTAAAGTAATTATAGTGTCAAGAACTAATTTAACAAAGCCTATCCAAAATTACCACTAAAAGAACTCCTTCAACCATATTAAGCACGCGTTCCACTTCACCACCAAAGTCAGAATGTCCAGGGGTATCAATAATATTTATCTTTGTATTTTTATAAGATATTGAGGTATTCTTGCTTAGTATTGTAATTCCCCTTTCTCGTTCCAGGTCATTGGAGTCCATGATTCTTTCCTGTACATGTTGGTTGTCCCGAAATACCTGAAAGCATTGCAAACTCACTGTCAGGTATATTCTTACAAAATCAACAAATTTATAACCTATTCCTATCTAAATATAAATGAAAGCCATGGTTCACACATAGACTGGGAAATGAAAGGCATAATTAAAAAAAACAAAAGACAGACGATCATACAAAGGGTAAAGTGGGTAAAAATCTCACTAAACAACCTTCTCACTTAAACACATTAACCCAAGAGCCGTATAAGACTGAAATGACAATAACTTAAGTTTTATACTGGTTGGTTTATTTTGGTTGAAGAATTTGAAGCTTCAATGGGTAAGTTGGCAGAGGCAGAAACAGCATTTTGTGCTTCACATTATATTATTTTAAAATATGAAATGTAATCTTCTGGCAAAAGCATTTGATTTTTTGTGTTCCTTCAGTATTATAAATGTCCATTTTCGTGTTTCTATGACATCAGATCTGCAAGGGTCCAAACAATGTAGACAACAATTGAAGTCCCTGACAGTCTATGTAGCATAAGATATTCCCCTCCGTGGATTTTGAAGGTTCATTTGCCTCATCATCTACATCATCATTTTTCTGATTTCAAGCAAACATGATTAGATAAAAAACATACAACCACATTAAAAAGCAACCTTACCTTTGCTTGCTTCAACATGGCATCTACCAATGTTGTCTTCCCATGATCAACATGAGCAACGATTGCTATATTCCTCACATCTCGTCTGGTTGCCTGCTGATTCTTCTTTTCCACTGACATTAGTTCAAGAAACAATTCCACTATCAATATGGAAGTAGTACTTATAAGTTTACCAGGATGTTCACATAATGGAGCCAAGTTTAAAAGAGTGACTTTAGGAGGTAGAAAAAACATAAGAAAGAAAGTCCTCAAAAGGTGACATCATGAGGTAGTTAAAACATCGTAAAGTAGGTCTTACTTCTTCAGTTTATCATCCAAGGTAAAAACAACAGGCACTAGATAAAGCCAAAAGGATAAATGCTCTAGGGTGCTTAACCATGTACCTCCCTAAAAGGACATATTGTACTCAATATGCTTAAAATCACGACATTACTCCATGTCCCGCTTAATTTTTGTCTTATGTACTTTAGGATTAATGCTCAAGTAAATCTTGATATGTGTACGATGTGAAAATAAGTATTTCATGTGCAGCATGGCGCATGACCTCCCAATAAGCACTGATTAGAAGTGGCATGAGCTGCTGGGCGTCAGACTGAAGAAAGTTAACCATCAAACATGTAAAGATGAAAAACACAAGTGACAAAGGCATAAAAGTAAAACATTTAAAAGTTGTTTGACCTTTCGCGGCGTATACAGTAAAATCACCAACAAGATTTGTTCCATCGTGGCGGTTATAGCAGATTGCACCGATGGGCAGATATCATACAAGCATTCAGTGACTTGAGAGGGCAAAAAAAAGGAATTTCCACCCAAAACAACCAGTTGCAGGTGATCAAAGCAAGCATCCGGAGTAGCGGAAAGGTAACTGCTTTTGTAATAGTGGACGACTCAGAGAAGATAAACGGGAGAGAAATCAGCAATTGTAGCCTCACGCGGGCTAACGGCATCGAAAGAAACTGACCACTCATCCAGCAAGCAACCATCACCGGTGACGGCGAGGACTACGAGAAGACCATCATAATCTCGACCAACAATCTAACAACTTAGAAATAACCAAGGCCAACGAACGCCGTACCAGAGGTAGTCCGCTCCGCCGAGGAAACAGAGCAACGGATAGCCGTTTTCGGCGAGAGCTTGGAGAGAAGGCCGTTGAAGCGGCGGCTACGAGTGGCCACGCGCGGGAAGAATCCCCTGCCGAGGATCTCCCCGGAGAGATGGAGACGGGGGACGGGTCCAAGGGAGCCAGGGATTGGTCTCGCAGTGGAGTTGTAGGGCTTGACGACGCTGCCGAAGCCCGTTGCCATCCCCCCGGCGCCTTCCTCGGCACGGAGAAAGGACGGAAGAGCGGCCCGGCAACGAGGGGATGTAGCGGCAAAATGGGCAGCCGGTTATCCGCCGAAAAGAGCGGCAGGGAGTGAAGCTATACGTCGGAGCGGAGCAGACAGTGCCGGATAGGCCGCCGGAACATTGTAAATCTCCGAGAGGCCTCCTACGTGGCGAGCGTATGCCCCTCGTACGTGCCACGTAAGATAAAAAAAAAAAAACCATAGCTCCACGGGCCATACGCAGTTAGAGCTGAAGGAGCACCGGAAACGTGTCAGGGGAGACTCTGGTTGGTCCACGTGACGTAAGCAAGAGCGGGCTCGGCCGAGCCATCGGATCAACCCGAGTCCGAAACACTTGTCGGGCTTGAGGCGGTAAACGGATTCGCTGAATCACTATCGGGTTTAGCCTGCCCCGAAAAGAAAACGTTCGGATTTATAGTCGGGTATCCGCGAGGAAAAGAGGGCTGGAGTCCCTCCGGCACCTCTCCGGGCGCCGTTGTCCCGGGGGGAGACCACCGCTGTTGTCCATCTCCCTGAACAATTTCTCCTCGATTTTCACCAGACCCACCCACCCCCGCGGCTGCACGCCGCCAGAATGGCCGTGAGTGCCTTTGCATCGGGCCGCTCTCCGGCACCCAACATATGTTCGAACCGTCGGACATCGTGAGGCTTCCCCTCGAGGAGCATCTCGTGGCAGGCAGCAGCGGGGGAGGTGGCCCTCAACGACGTCCGCGCGGGAGGCGAGGCCATCCCTGCGGCCGAGCAGGACAGCGTAGTGGGGGCCGCCGAACATCGTGACGAGGTCGCGTGCGGTCAGGGCGAGGATGTCAACGCAGGAGACGACCACCCTGGGGCACGCAAGCTCCACCGCCGTCTTGACACGCACCGGCACTTCGAAGGCGTCCCCGGGGAGCGAGAGTTTGATGTCGGCGTCGCGCTCGGCGCAGTTGAAGGCATTGGAGGTGACGAGGGCGGACCTGTTGCAGCCTTTCAAGAAGCAGTCATGGAAGAAGAGACGGAGCGCCCCCGCCGCCGTGGTGCGCCTGGCGATCTGCTTGCTGGCTGCCGTCTCCGACGCGATGTCCGCCGGATTGGGGGCACCGGTCGAAACGAATTTCGGGTTCACTGTTAACTCAAACCGATAAGTTAGCTCATGTCGGATCTTGGAAAAATCAAGTTTACGAGGTGTTTGGTTGAATGACAATGAAGATTTTTATTTTTATTTTTAAAAATTATAAAAAAAACTTGTTAAAAGATATGTTTGACAATTAGGATAATTTTATGTTTTGAAAGTGATTTTCATCTTAAACAAAAAAAAAGTCTGTCTTTTTCTTTTTTCTTGTGATTCCCCACTCTGTCTTAGTCATGTGTGGTAGTTACTCTTTTTTATTGTTACATCTCTTCAAACATGATAAAACATGATAATTTTATGTCGTGAATTGGTTTATCTTTTATTTTAATATATTTTTTATCGTGAAAATGTACAAAAATTTATCGTACAACCAAACACCCCATTCACTATTTTAGATTCGAATTCAGATCCATCTATGTCAAACCTGAATCTGACCCATTGATAGGCGTAAGTGCAAACGAATTAATACGGAGTGGTTCGAAACTCAAGTAGATAAAATTTGTGCTGGACTCCTTCATTATGTTAAATAAATAAATTTGAACAAAATATAAAACTTGATTCATGAGTTAAATTTAAATAGATTTTCATTTGACTCAATAAATTCATAACTAACTCGTTTAAATATTTATTTTTAAGAATTAAAATATGAATATTAATAATTATAAATTATCGGTTAAACATATTAAATAATTTAAATTTAAATTGAGTGTCATAGAAGATTTAAATCTAAAGTTTCATAAATTAATATTTATTGATTTTAGATTTTAGAAATGAGTTTATATATAATTCTAAGTTTGAAACTTTAAATCCATGTATTACTCGAGCTCAAGTTCAACTTAACTCGATTAATAAATAAATCAAATTTAAAATAAAGTTAAATTTTGAGCTCGAATAAGAACTCACTAAAATAAATGACCCAGAGTTTGAACATAGTACTCGGACTCGACTCATTTGCACCCCTCAGCCCAAGAGATAAAGGAAATGAGCCGGGAACGATGGTGAACCGATTAAAATAAGAACGGCCAGATCCAAGGTTTAAGTAAGTGTTACCCGTGCGTATAAAATACATTTATGTCTTAAAACTACGTGACGCAAGCGTTTCACTCAAATTATGAATAGCATCCTCATTTATTTATATTGTACCTTGGTAACTTTTGGTACGTTCTGCTTTTCGGCTCAATTCAATTCATTTTCGCAAACGGATTATTATTATCTTCGCTTGTTTTCCCGCTGAATAAGAATCCAAGCAGAGATTCTGCACTTTTAATTACATGATTAAACGTATTCTAACTTATGTGGTTAAAATTTTATTTTTGGTACTATATCAATATTGATATTAATATTTTTAAATATCAAAATATCAAAATCAAAATCAATACAAGAAGATACTTGCATTACATAATATATTTTATTTATATTACAAATTTTAAAATGGATACAATTAACTAAACATTTCTTAATCATTCTTATCGATATCAATTTCAAAATTGATAATGACAAAAATATCTAATAGTATTATCAAACAGGACTTTAACATACTAAACTCTCTTATATTCCCAATTTTGAATTACAGCACAGGTTCCTTTTTTAATTATCAGAGATTATTTTTAGTCACATCCGCCATGCTGGATGGTTAAAAAATAATTTCGGGTTTTAGTTTATGGAACGTGTCGAGCATCCGCCCGGAGAAACTAAGTACGAAGATATCTTAGAATACGTTTGATACAAGATTAATTAGGAGATTAATTTATCTCTAGAATTTCGAAAATAAGTCAAATTATCCTCAAATTAAACTTATGCCAAACGGACCCTTATAACATAATCCGGTGGCATCTTTTCTAGCCAACCAACCTAAAACCTGAACCCTTGATGTGTATCAGGGGTTGCTTCATATTGAGTTTGAGGTTCTTGAACAAATAATATGACTTAATGAGGTGTGTTTCCTTGTTGAATAATGAAAAAGATCTGTCCTATGGTAAAATACATCATCATATGAGCACTCATCAACATTCATTTTAATGAATATTCTCCAACACAGACATTGATGTATGTGAACTCTGGGTATAATAAACGAGGTGCAGATGGTTCAAACGGGAGATTGAGACCAATCGTGCACCAAAATTTTGAGATAATTCAATAATGCTATCAACCATTCTAAAACATGAACTATTCCCTTCGCTCTGCGATTTTACTTGGATGTCAACCGACTCAAGTCAATTCTAAAATCATTAACGATACATTCCAAGAACTGCAGGGGTGTACAGACATCAAAAAATCTGTCAGGCGTCTGAGCCATTTTAGGCTCGATATCACAAACTGGGTGCTTCAGTAGGACAGTATTTTCATTTCAATGCAAGGAATTCAAACAGTACAAAACACTCGCGAAGTATTTCGTTATAGAAAAAAATTTCCATACACTTCTGTGATGAATAAAATATTAAAGTAAAAGCTATGAGAGTTAAAAGAAAACTTGTTTGGTAAGAAAACAACATCTTCTAAAGTGAAGATTAGGGTAACAAGAAGATGGGAGACCACAAGAAAGAAAGAAAAATTCTTGCTCCTGCCACATTTTCAGCCAACAAACTCTACGTAATCATATTGTTGCCATGATGATCAAGCACATTTTGTTAGAAAATATATTTTTGTAGGGAAACCTATTTTATCATGCAACCAAACACCCTATATTAGGGTGCTTTTTGGTTGGGATTGTGAAGGAGATTCTGATCATTAATCTCTAACAACACATAATTCGCATCCAAATTCACCTTCTCCTTTTGACTTACAGACTGTAATCATGGAGCTTAAATTTTTAAAGAAGAAAGAGATAAGCTCATCTCTTATCCTCTTGCTCAACTTCTAAAAGCTATCATGACATCTAGAGATTATCAATTATTACAAAATCTATATTTTCAAGAAGTTGAAAGAGATAAAAGTAATCACATAATTGTTTTTCCTAAACCAAACGCACCCTTAAGATTAACCATAACCAGCACCAGTCAAATAGTGATAAAGAAGCAGTTCATAAAGCTTAACACTCAACCTCCACTGACGGCTGCTGTCATAATCCTAGTTTACCATCGTTATGGATGCCATCTTCACCTTTGCTGAAGACAAGTGGGTAGCATGGTTCTTTCTTTTGCTCAATCCTCTTCCTTCTCTGGTGGGAGACCACATGGTAGCAGCATTTTCTGTTAAACGAAGAACCAAGTGATATTAGTAAAGAAACTTCCCTTGTTTATGGGAAGAAAGCAAGGAAATCCGCCAACAAGAGAGAAAAAAAAGACCAAAGAAAGGCAATAGATCCCCCTTTCCATCTTATACCGAGTTGACTACTGTAGGTACAAATCGTGGAAAGTACAAAATTATAGGCACAAACAGGGAAACACAACATGCCAATGAGGGGAGATGACAAATTTGATCCGAGTAAGTGGGGGTCGGGAGGCGTCTTCAACCTTCAAGGATCTAAAAAAGAGGAACGATGAATCCTTGGTGCTTTATCACTATTAGACGACTCATACTTCTACTCATGCCAGCTTCCTTTCAAATTACTTGCATGTTATCCAGCATGCTTGTCAAGATTGATCTAAGCACACTAAAGTAACTATCCCCCGTGGAGACGGTGGTTATATCCCCTCAGCAAAAAATGTAATCTCCTGATGTAACCTCAAAAATTTTTAAATTCATTTGGAAATTCATTTTTGTTTGGTTTGACCTACTACTAAGAAAAATAGATGATATTCCATACGAGTACTAGCTAGGTCAGTGATATGTACAAAAATATAGGTTGAGGTTGTTAAGTTCTTTGAAATTTTATTTTGACCTCTCCCCATCAAACTTGCGAAGTACCGATGTTAATTATATCAAACAATCATTCGAACACCCTTAATTATCCGCCATAGCAATCCGTAAAGTAGAAGACATACATCCACAAAAATAAGCGCACACACAGGAGCAACGGCCCCATGAACTTGATAGAATGCAAACACTTAATGTGTTTTAAGTTTGATTTGATTTGAATTTGTTTGGTTAAAATCGATTTGAGTTTGGTTGGAATTGATTTGTTTCGATTGTTTGGCAAAATGTTTTTATCTGTGAAAATTGTCTTTTGGATTTAGTGGATTGATTAAAGTTTACTAATTATCCATCAAAACTTCATGTTCCTGATTGGAGAGTTTGGTTTGAGTTTAATTGGAATCTCCAGATTTTTTTGAAACCTTAAGATTTCAGGTGTGTTTAACAGTGTATTGATTGTCTATTTGCTATTAAAATTTGACATCTTGGTGATCTGCTAAATTTAAATGTGTGTGATTTGGATTTGATTTTTTGACCAGAATTTGGTTAAGACTTGGATTTGATTAAGTCTGGCAGACCATTTGGTTTGATCCCTCTCTTTTTCTTTTTCTTTTTTTTTTTGATTGGGGGTTTGCATGAGTTTAATATCATCATGTTTTGCTTGGTGCAGGTTCTGTTTGTGGATTTGATTAAGTTCATGATCTGCTTCAAAGTGTTTTGATTTGGAGTTTCTTATGTTCTTTTGGAATTTAACATTTCTGGTTTGAGTTACAGATTTGGAATTTGAGATTTTTGAGTTTGCTCCATTTAAGATTTGAACTTTAAAGTTTGGACTTTCTTTTACTGAGGTTTATATTAATCTTAATTAAGGTTGAATTTGAGGTTTATGAGTTGTTAGATATGTTTTGAGTTGGTCAGTTGATGATTTTGGAGTTTGGTTTGTTATTCTGATCGTGCCTTTGATTTGAATAGGTCAAGGGGTCTGTTTGAAGATTTATTATGTTTTAAGTGTTATTGTTCAACCAGGCATGATACCTCTTATGCTGTATTTTACCCTTAATCCTTGTTATTTGGGGTTGGATGACTTATTTTTCTTAAAAAGTTTTGGGCTCTCGGACCTGCCATTTGAACTTGTTTATTTGTTTTGTGCCTCATTGCAATTATACGTTCCTTTAAATGAAGATTTTATCTAAGTTTCAGAATCTGTTTTGAGTTTACATGTTTGGGGTTTTTTAAGCGAGAGGCCCTCATGGATGACTGTCCAGCTTGAATTTTCAAAAGAGATTACAATTTCATGATTTGGACAGACAAAAGTTGATTTCCCAGTCTTGCTATTCTGAGTTACTTCTTTGCTTGGGGTTTTTATCAAATTCCCAGTTCAGTCTTCACCGTCCGTTTTCTGTTTTGGCAGGGAAAATTTGAAGGGGACATGAGTCTTTATAATTCTAATTTAGAGGTTATGGTCTTGAAACTGAGGAATCTGGGTCGGATCCCAGGTTTCAATTTGAAATTTGCTACTCCAGATGGGGTTCTGATCTTAGCAATCTCATCACTTCTTATAGGTCTTCTGAACTTACAAACATTCCCTTTTGGACGACCACATCATTAGTGTTTTTCAGATTTAAGCATTGTTGTTTGCTTTCTTCTTTTAAGTGCTTTTAGTCACAAATCTTCAAGGCTCTATGTGGGACTATCACTAACAGGTTGATATTGACAAATTTAAGGACTTCTCCCTCCCCCTTTTTATATCATCAGGTTGATTGTCCTACAAACCTTACTGAATTCTTCGATTTGCAAACCAGCATATTCTCAGATTTAAATACCCTCGGCCTGCAACTTGCAAAAAAAAAAAACTTTATTTCCCTCTGTCCTTACTAAAACTTATTTTTTTAGGATAATCCAAAGACCAAAATTTTCTATTAATTCAAGAAGGGTAATACAACCAAAAAGGTAAACAAACGAAAAGGAGAATTATATAAAGGAAGACATGAGGACAAAGACTCAAAAACAATTAAGTGAAACTCACCATGTTCAACACTTATTCTAAGTAACTTCCAGACTGGTTAGCTCAAAAAGACAGGGAGATGAATGGCGAGAGAACAATAAAGCAGATAGGCAAATTACACTCCCTACATTACAATGAACTAACCAAGAGAGCACATCCCACCTGCATAAAATTGTAGCGCTCCCTACCAATGGATTCATTCTCCGCCAGTGCAAAGTAAGCCAACATAGGATAATGGCCAATATAAGATGCGTAGCTGTCCCGCTGGATGTTTACCGCCCAGTCACTGCACATCGTACGGATAAAAAAACCTTCCGTTTCAGCAAGCTAATAAGCTAACAATAACTTATCTTACAGCAAGATGATGCAAGTACCACAGATATTATTACTCACAATCTATTCAGGTCTGCGTGCCCGGTGCCCACATACTTAGCCTGGAGATGCTCGAGCTGCGAGTTGATGTTAAACCTGTCGCTCGCCTGCCACGAGAGGTTGAAAAGACGATGGAGCAAACTGTCAAAACGCTGATTCTTTTTTCTCCTAAGAGCGAGGCCGCCAAAATAAAGATCAGAGGTCTAGGGCAGGAACCCCGACCTACAGCTAAAATTCGTCTACGGAAATCTAACCTAAGCCGCAACCTGCTGCCGAAGTATAAGTTGGAAGAAGAAACTATACCTGCATGCTGACTCCCTGGAAGCGGACTGCAGTGATAGGAGATGCGACACCGGGGACGAAGAACCTACAATGCACCAGCGGACCGCGGCGAGAAGAATGCCGGGAGACAAGGTATCCCCAATTTTAACAGGAGAATTTAACCGGATGCCGACCTGAAAAATGACTTCCACAAAAAGACCAGTGTCGGAAATCCCTTGATGAAAGAAGGCCCCATCTAACGAGCAGAGCTGTCAACGGGCCGGGTTGGGCTGGGCCCAATCGAGGCCCAACTAAAAAGAAAACGGATCCAGTCCAATCGAGGCCCAACTATTAAAAAATGAAACCTTTTTGAGCGTTGAGTAATAGCTCGGACCAAAAAAAAGATGAACAATAAACTGGACAAATCATGACGAGCCACGATAAAAAAGATGTATCATAAGGATGACTAATTTGATAAAATATAGTTTGTCTCGATAAAATATAGTTTGAATCGCATCAAATTAAATCGAGCTAAATTAATTTAGTTTGATTCAGGAAATAATTTGATTTAATTTAATTTAAAAAAATCTCAAAAGTAAACCAAGTCAAATCATGAACAACAAATACCTGCTTTTATCTGCATCCGAAGGGACCCCTGGACAACGTGAGTGCGAAACTCAAGATCTCACGTTGGAATTTTTTGTCCGATGGACGGGCAACACAAGCACGTGACCTCCCCGACCAGGGAGGCAAGGCCGGGGTGTCGACCACTACGTCACAATCTGGTGAGAGAACTGATAACTAGTACGCAAGGATGTAAACTTTTTTTTTTTTTGGAATAAAGAAAAACATCTATTAAAAACAACTAATGGGGTGTTTGGTTGCATGATAATTGAGGTTTTTATTTTAATTTTTAAAAATTGTAAGAAAACTTGTTAAAAGAGGTGTTTGACAACCATGACAATTTTATGTTTTGAAAGTGATTTTCTTCTTAAACAAAAAAAGAGGGTCTCACCTCTTTCTTTTTTCTTGTGGTCCCCCACTTTATTTGGTCATGTGCGGTGGTTACTCTTTTTTGTAATCACATCCCTCCAAACATGATAATTTTATGTCATGAGTTGGTTTACTTTTTATTTTAATACAATTTTTTATCATGAAAGTGTACAAAAAATTATCATGCAACCAAACACCCCATAAGAGATAACACCCGCCATACGAGCGTCCAGAAGTAACTGCTCAGTGATAAGAGAAGGTAGAGCGAGAGAGTTCGCGGAGCTAGGTTTTCCGCCCTGCTGAAGCGTCCATCTCGCGAGGAGGTGCGCAGCCTGGTTCGCCTCCCTCGGAGCGAAGGAGATGATCGTCTGATTGTCTATCAACAGATGGCGGCATCGATCTATAAAGAGCTGGGCTCTCAAAGCATCCTCGGGACCGGTACCATTGATCGCATCAACGATGATCTTGGCGTCGCTTTCCACGATAGAGGGGTAGCGACGGCAAAAAGTCCAAGAACAAGTTTGGCTAAGACGGCTTCCAAAAGTTGAGGATCATCGAAGTATGAAAGTCGAGAAAACCAGGTAACCAATTTTCCCTTGGAATCTCTAGCAATGAGGTTAATCGCTCTTGCTTTCCCGTCCGAAGCACAATCAATGTTGATTTTGCAATGTGACTCTGGCGGAGGATGCCAAATAGCAGAAAACCTAGAAATAGGGGGGTTCGCTTTGGACCAGTAGAAGAGGGCTTCCCTTGCTGCAATCCTAGAAATCCAAGAAGGATTAAACTTCTGGCCGTTAATCGTCGTAGCACATCTGGCTTTCCAGATTTGCCAACATAAGGACAGACCAAGAGTTCCAAGATAAATAAAATTTTCGTCAGGTTTGAGCATCCAATTAAGCCACTGCCTAATCAAGGATCGGAATCCTGTAGCCAGCCAATCAGAGTTGAAACCCATTGGAGACGCAAACCAAACAGCCCTGCTCCGAGAGCAACCTATGAAAATATGGTACAGTCTTCGTGTTCATAAAAACGGACCTTGCAAAGACTATCAACATGAGGACATCTCTTAGAGATAGCGACATTGGTAGCTAGGCTCTCAGTGAGACTTCTCCAAATAAAACTGGTGATCTTCTGGGGGCAAAATATTAACAATCTTCGGCTGCCCCAAGACTTTCCGTTTCAAATCAAGAAGCTCGGGTGCTAAAGAACTTTCACGAAAATGCGTAGACAGATTTGATATCGAGCTGTCCGTTTTGTGTGAA
Source organism: Cryptocoryne crispatula var. balansae (assembly GCA_036172225.1). NCBI lineage: Eukaryota > Viridiplantae > Streptophyta > Magnoliopsida > Alismatales > Araceae > Cryptocoryne > Cryptocoryne crispatula. Next base: position 33,290,469 of record CM069931.1, read on the forward strand.
GGGCCAAATGATGACATCTTGATGAATATCCTCGTGAATTGGAGTTTTCGAATTCTATTAGCATCGTGTGTCAAAACAATTCTTAAGGATATCAATGTTCCATCGACCATCAATTATCGGTTCCTTAACACCGTGGGCTATGGTTGGCATTGAAATTTTGTAGGAGTGGCCCTTTGCGGTCAAAAATCCACATTTGCTTCCATATATTGATTTTGGATCCATCTTTTATTTTTCATATGCAACCTCTATTCGGCTTCATCTCTAGCCATCGAATATTTTTCCAAATATCTCGAGTGGAAGCTCGCTTTCGCTTCCCAAAAATCAACCCTCCTTAAATACTTAAACTGCAAAATTTGAGCCCATAACTTCTGGTTGTTGTGAATAAAGGACCAAGCTAACTTGATAATGAAAGCCATATTCATCATAGCAAAATCTCTAATACCTAGTCCCCCATGGCCCTTGGGTTGCTTGATAGAGTTCCGCCATCGAAATGGATTTTCTTTTTCTCCCCATTGGAGTGGCCCCACCAAAAGCAGCCTCGGATACTGTCGAGCTTCTTAATAACACCTTTAGGGAGCCTCCTCACAGCCATAGCATGGCAAGGTATGTGACCCAAAGTCGATTTTATGAGCGTAGTTCTACCTCCAGTAGATAGCAAATTTGTTTTCCAGCTGGCCAATTTCCTTTGACAATTGTCCACCAGCCAATTGAAATGTTTGACCCGATTGTCAGAAATACCTAGAGGGATTCCAAGGTATTTTTCCATAGGGGAAGCCAGAGAGAAAACCCGCCAATCAATCTGCAAATAAGACTTTGGTTGTCTATAGGAACATTTCTGCTGAAAGTAAGATTGGATTTAGCATAATTTATTTCTTGCCCAGACATTTGCTGATAGGAATTAAGCATGTCCATAAGACACAAAATCTCCTCCTTCTTGGCCACCCCACATATGATAATATCATATGCAAACATAAGGTGTGTGATTCTAGGATCCCCTCTGCTAGTAGTGAACCCCGAAAAGAGGCCCTGATCAGTGGCATTCTTGATGATAGAGGACAAAGCTTCAGCACAAAGAATATAGAGGTAAGATGAAAGAGGACAGCCCTGGCGGATTCCTCTGCTAGGTTTAATAATCTCAGACCTTTGACCATTCAGAATAATTGAATAAGTAACCGAAATAAAGGCACTTCATGATAATATCAACCATCTTAGGGGGAAACCATACTTGAGAAGCATGTGGTTTAAAAAAGACCAGTTTAACTGTCATAGGCTTTTGTGATGTCCAACTTAAGAAGAAAATAACCCACCTTCCCAACTTTATGTTTGAAAGAATTCAGAATTTCTTGCACCACAATGATATTGTCTAGACCCAACCTGCCCGGGACAAAAGCAGCTTGATGCTCCGAAATCAAAGAAGGAAGTAAGTTCTTGATTCTACTAGCAATGAGTTTGATAAAAAATTTTAGGATAACATTGCACAAGCTTATAGGTCTGTAGTGTTCAGGGGATGTTGGATTTTCTTTCTTGGGGATAAGAGAAATAAGTGTGTGGTTTAAACCAGGAGGAATGGTGCAGGTAGTAAACATGTGGTCCATCAGGGAGAAGAGATCCATCTCAATAGAGGGCCACAATTTCTGAAGGAAAACAGGAGGGATCCCATCGGGTCCAGGGCTCTTTTCAGGTTTCATTGAAAATAATGTCTTTCTCACCTCATCGGAAGTAAGTGGGCACAAAATGTTATCAACCTGATAAGCTAAGAGTATAGGGAGATTGAACATGGTAGTATTATGAGGGTTCTCAGCTTGGCTAGATGAGAAAATGTGGGAAAAATAAGAGTTGAAAACCTGAGTGATGTCATCCCTCTTGCAAGACCAAGTCCCGTTCCTAATATAAACCCCGGGGATCTTATTCCATCTTCTCCGGTTTAGTACTTTCATGTGGAAAAATTTTGTGCACCTGTCCCCAAAGCTATACCATTGAACTTTGGCTCTCTGCCTCCAAAAAGCTTCTTCCATATCTTCCAAATTAGCCAGCTGATTACACAATTCCTTCTCACGGTCAATGTCATCTTGGTTTAGAGGGACATCTGGATTGTTGGCAATTTGCTGTTTCACCTGGGCAATTTGGTTCTTAACATTTCCAAAAATATTCTTTTTCCAGCAGAGCAATTCTTTTCTAATGGTGTTCATCGTCATCTGGTAATTTCTCACCAGACTTGGGCCTTGTTTCCAAGCATACTGAGCAGTAGACATGAAAGTTTGATGGCAAAACCAGGCTAACTCCACTCTGAAACATCTCTTGATAACAGTATTAGGAGGGGCAGTATTTAAATAAAGGGGAGTATGGTCGCTTGAATAAGTAGGTAGAGTAAACGGCATCGTGGGATAAGTTTCCAGCCAAGTCATAGAAGCCAAACATCTATCAAGTTTCTCTCTTATGTTGAAATTAAAACTCCTTACGTTAGATCAAGTGAAGGCAGCCCTCGACCTTGACATCCACCAGTTTGTTTCTTTGAATGAAATTTTCAAATTGAGTCATGTGAGTTCTGACCGGTCTGATTCCTCCCCACTTTTCATAAATGAATCTGATGCAATTCCAATCCCCTACGAGACAAGAGGGGATACTGATGTCTCTCAAGAAAACTGACATATTTTCCCACATAATAAGCCTGTCATAGTGATTGTTCGGAGCATATGTAGTAATCAAGCAGAAGTAAGAACCATTGCTAGGGTCTCGAACAATGCTGCCAATCCAGGTATCACATTCCTCGAGAATTTCAATTTTGATATCGTCAGACCACCAGATCCACAAACCCCCAGCTCTGCCTCTAGAAGGAATAATATGAAAGTTTTTAATTCCTCTGGTTCTGAAGAAATTTTGGCTGTAAACATAGTTGCATTTAGTCTCAGCAAGAAAAAAGATGTCCGGTCTAATAGAATGGGTGATGTTATCAACAAATTGGACTGTCGGGTGCCCATTCCCACCCCGACAGTTCCAAGCAATAATCCTCATTTGGGCCCCTGCAGCTTGTTGGGGTCAGCTGCAACAACCCGATTATCATTGCTAGAGAATTGGTTAGCACTGCAAGAAGAGCTCGCTGGAGAGGCCTCTTCCATGTTACTGTCAGGAGAGTGAATTCTTCTTCTAGATTTCTTTATCACTTTTTCTTTCTGTGACAATCTCTTGGGGCCCAACATGCTTAGAAAATGAGTTTTTGAGTTGGAAGCGTACCGAGGGAAACTGTCAGACTCAGTGACCAGCTGGAGATTGCTAGGTGGGCCCAACCTAGCGGGGGTAGTATTGAGCTCTTGGTACTGTCCGCCCGGTATATTCCAGGTGAACTTGGAAAGCTGTGGTGCTGGAAATATGATTTGCTCAGGTCCTGTACTGAAGGTAGCATAGAGATAAGGATTCCGGACAAAATTGTCAACCGCCTGCTGTGAGAAGGTGTCATTTGTCTTCTGGTTATATAATAACAGGTTGTCAGACGGTACGAGTGGCTCTCCGGCTGTCAGGGTGAGGAGACCCTTTCTATGACTTTCAATTTGACAATGGGGGAGAGGGAGATAAGGTGAACCATTCGTAAAGTTAATGGTCTGACCACATGTGTCAGGCGGAGCAAGACTTTTGCTAGAAAAGGGTGAAGCTTCCTTATTATTGTTAATCTGTGCTCGTACAACCCTAAAGCTCGTTAGTCTCGCCTCCACCTGCTTCCCTTCCTGCTGTGGTTAACCAAAGCCCGTATCTGAAAACAAGTTTATCTTTGAGCTCCTTTTGAATATTAATAGGAAGATCTGGCTTAATCAAGCTTGAGAGTTTAGCCAATTTTTGACAATCACTATGTTCGTGCCCAAGGATTCCACAAAATAAGCAAAAATGAACCACTCTTTCAAAAGCAAGTTCGAACAAGCTGACTTTTCCGTCAGGGAATAGAACTGAGACCTCGGTGGGTAAGGGTTCATCCACTTTGAGGGAAACTTTTATCCTGGCACACATGCTCCAAGCATCCACGATTTCTTGTCCGGACTATATGGTTCCCCCACTTGTGAAGCAATGTGCATAACAATATCCTTCTCTAGGAGTTCTTGTGGCATATCATATATTCTCATCCGAGGTCCACTCTATTAAGAAGATACTCGGATGGTCTTGTGTTCGATCTAGCTTTCTCACCTAACACCAAATTGTTGCTAAAAAACCACGGTGTCCTCCTGCAAATTTTATCAACTTCGTCTTCTGATTGTAATAGAAGGATGAAAGCATTATTTGGGAAATCCAGAAGGGACCATGGGTTGATAGGATTCCACATTTTCCTTATTCATTCCTTCAATCCAGCAGGTCTAGCTTTAATATTTGATAGAACTGAGACTATAACTGACTTCTTCCATCTCTGGTTATCGTGCACAGAGAAATTCTGAAGAGGTATAGGTGTTGGGCTTTTGGGTGGAGACAGAAGTTCCTGGAACTGGTTCAAGATAGCTTCATCTACACTGAGATGCTGGGCACTGCTTTCAGCCATGGTACTACACCAGCAGCCAAGGGAAATTGTGGAAGCTAGAAACTAAGACAGAAAAAACTAACCTTCTTGTGACGGAATAGCTAACCAGATGAATCTCATGAACACAGGTGGATCAGAGCTCACAGCGACCAGGAAAGATCGCCAACTGGTCCACCAATGATAGCCTCAGGCGACAAGAATAAGCTCCAGCGCAAACACCCAGCAAGAATAAGCGCAAAGGATGGAGCTCCAAAGTGGCGAAGAAGAAGTCGGCAACAGGACCGACAAGGCTCTTCGGAGAGGACCCGAGGAGAAGCTTGAGCTACCAGAGCGACTGGCGAAAGCCTCAGCTAGCTGAGAAAAGTCGCGCGAAGCGAAACTTCCTCCTGAAGGAGTTGAAAGTTTTTTCGTACGCAAGGATGTAAACGGAATCGATATTTTGATATTATAATTTAATTTTGATAAAATTTAACAGATTTAAAATTTATTTTTGCATCTTATGAATTGTCGGAATCAGAATCGAACATTTCGATAATTTATCGGAATCGAAAACAGTTGATTCCGTTTATGTTAATTCGATTTCGATAAAAAATATCTATATATGAATAAAATAAAGTTAAATAAAGTTAAATAAATTATAAAAAATAATATATACATTGATAAAATGATAAAAATAAAAGTTTAAAAAGATTATATCAAATTTTAATAATTATACGTGTACTGTTGACTCATTTATGAATAAACAATAATATTTAATATGCATTTCAGAATTTATCGTATTCGGTTCCGATTTCGACAACGGAATCGAAATCGGATCGAAATCGAAACATAGTGATCCCGAAATTATCAGAATCGAAATCGAAACCACTTAACTCTTGTCGGAATCGAAATCAAATTCTGATGATTTTGTTATCAAATCCGACCCGTTTACAACTCTACTAACATGGCACACTAGGAAACCCAAACTGACCGTATGACCATTCTCACTCCTCCTTGTTTTAATTTTTCCGAAGGACGGCGGTAGCTTCTGCGCACAGTTCTGATCGCAGACAAGATAAGATTAGAGTGAGTCCAGATCGATTTTAAATTAATTTTAAGTTGAGTTATTATTAGAGCTCAAATTTAAATTCGACTCGATTAAGTAAAAAATCAAATTTAAATAATAGTTAAATATATTCGTAAAAATTCGAACTCAAACTTGGGCTTACGTAAATTAAATCGGTCAAGCCCAGACAAGTTAATTTCTATTGGACTGCTCAAACTCATCCGCAGTCTTATTTTTGAAGTCTTTGAACGGGAAAATTGCCGTTGAAATTTTCATATGATGTGGAGCAATGACTCAGATTTGGGTGCCTGTCTCCCCTCTTTTTTTCTCGGTGTGTTGTCATGATATATACGTTGAAGGGTGTTTGGTTGCACAAAAAAAAAATTTATCTGAGCGGACATATTTTTGGAAACAAAACTTCTTAAATAAAGGGGGGTTCGAGAAACATCATAAAAAATAGTTTTACATACGATTTGTTCGATAAAAAATAGCCGAACTTTTTTTTCTCGTGGTTCTTCCACTCTCTGGTCACTCTTTTTTTTGTTGTCTCTTGGTTGTCTTAAATTTTATTTTAATATATATATATATATTATAAACTTTACACGAATCTACCCATATATATGCTTCGGAGTGGAAAATCGTATTTTTCGTTCAGGTATGAGATGACAATTTGGAGCTTCACACTGGGATGTGAGTAAAGTGATCAAGGAACAGAGAGAAACGGGAAAGAAAGCCTCAGGCATATTTTAATACGGTTTGGCTGCGCAATATTTTTTTATTAACCTCTACCATAAATAGTTGTATGCAAGGTTGTCAATGTTCGGAGAGATGTGATAACAGCAAAGAGTGTGTACGGTATATATATGATCAAACGAAGCGAGGATTACAAGATAAAAGAACACAGTGGGATGAACTTCGACATTCTGGGATAATATCTCGATCTAATAAAGTATTTTTTTTTAAAAAGTTAGATATGAAATTAAAAATTAAAAATTCCAGCGAAAACCAAACGACACCTCACCTGACGCATAATCAAAGACAGGGATCACCTCAATTTTCGGGTGAAAAGACCTATCTCAGTCCCCAATTAGAAACGGCCATATACTCGTCACTTAAGTGACGGTTCTAGAATCGATTTGATGAACTGCTATCGAAAAAGGCTGAACGGGTAACGACTTAGTAAGACATTGGTAACGGTTCAATTCTTTTCGGTAGTGATTCAACAACGATTCATTAACATAAATTGAAAGTCTTGAACCTACTATCGAAAAGGGTCGAACCACTGTCGATGCCTTGGTAACTCACTATATTTGTTGGTTCGGTAACAGTTTATTGAATTGATTCTTGAACGGTAACTCAAGTGACGAAGATATATGACAATTTCTGATCGAGAATTGAGACAAGTTCCTCGAACAGGGACTGAGGCCATCCGCTCTCGTAATCAAACGGTATGCGATCGAAACAGATTAGGTATCCATCTGCCCTAACGCAAAGGCGGCGGCCGGCAGGGTTCCTCACCTCCCGGCCGGCAACTTCTTCCGTTCTTCTGCTCCATTATTTCTCCGCTAGTGGCGGCGCGGCGCGGGCCACGTTCGGTTCGGTGGAGATATGCCTACAGCTTTTCTCCTCCGCCGCAAGTGCTGCCGGCACTCCACCGCCCCTCATCCCCCCCCCCCTCTGGAGCTGAGCTCCTCTCCTCCGTCTCTTACCTCACGGCCGGGCGGCGCTCACGCACTACGCTCCTCCGTCTTTCTGCGGGCCTGCGGCGCGGGGTGACTATGTGCCGTGCCGTTGGGTGCTACGGTTTCCTCGTCTCTGTGGTGGGCGTTCGGGGTTTCTCCGCCCGTATAGATTTCGCAGCTCGCAGCTCTTTCCCCGGCCGGCTTTTGCCCATTACTTTGTTTAACTAATTAATGGCGGCCGGGAGCACTACTTCCTTTTTGGTAGCCTTATCGGGAGCTCTCGGGAAACGCGGTGCTGCAGGTACTCTTTTGCAATCACGAGTCGGCCACTTCTCTGTTGCGGAAGGGGAGGGGTCGCTGGATCAGGAGGTGGTGCTTTTCACCTTTTTCGGGTACGATCGTCGAGGAGGAAGACGGAACCTGGCTAGCCGGCCATGGAGGGAGAGCAAGAACAACGGCGATCAGTGGGAGTTTATCGGTGCAGCCCACTACCTGTCTGGGTGGTGGGAGAGGACGGGGATGCATACGTGGTTGGATAGCGGATGGACAAACAAAAAGCCGGAGGCGCTCGTCGTCGGCCTTTCCCTTTCCCTTTGTTTATGCCGGCCGAGAGCTTCTCCCCGTCCGGTGAGTGACCGGTTACAAGTGTCCACCACCGCCATCACCACACCACCACCACCACCGGCGGCTGCAAACCGCGGCCTCTTTTTAAAGGGGTAGCTTCCGACTTCCTTGTGCAGCCACCGTAGAGGTCCGTCTCCTGAGAACCCCACCGCGAGCGAGCGAGAGAGAGAGAGCAAGGCTGGTTGGTGGAGAAGGGCCGACGGCGGCGGAGCTGCGTCGCGCGTCGTCCAGGTACTTCACGGCCCTGGAGGATGCTGGCCGGCGATTTCAAAGCCTTGTGACCGTTACCTCTCTGTTCCGCGCCACGTTGCATTGACCCGTCGGTTATTCGTTGACTTGGTCAGAGTCAAGTTCCATGATAAAATTCAACCCATGCTCGTGTTTAAGCTGAGTTTTTTTTTTTGTAATAAAATTTGAATTCTGAGATCATTGTTCATGGAACTCGTACTCATATTGAATGATATCTGAAACCCGAGTTCGGTTTGAATTCAAATTAGGCTTGATTTTAGTCCGTCCAAGAGTTTTAGATGATACTATTTACTTGTTCAATGTTCTTAATTTAACTCCTTCGAATAAATATTAAATCAAATATATACTAGAGTATCGGATGTTGGGCATCTGAACAGATGATGTTCTAACTGGCAGGTTGAAGGACAGTTCATACTCTTTGGCTGGATTTATATTATTTTCTATAAATATATATATATTGTAACGAAGAATGTCTAGAAAATGTTTGACAATTACGATCGAAGTATATTCTTGTGTGAGTTTTCTTCAAACTCGAATAGAAAGAGAACTTCTTCTTTCTATGTTGTGGACCTGTGGTTGCCCGTGCATCTCTTTTGTTAAGGAGGCACGAGAGTCTTGCCGAGACTGGTCCAAGGATTATTTTTATTGACAATGCATTGATAAAGTTTAGCCGACTCGATTCAATTAGAAAGACCCCCTAAACCAGATACATCAATGACTCAAGTTGAACCAATCAATTCTATCTATAATTAATTATTGGGTTTCTTTTCTCAAAACGGGCAAGGGCCAAGACACAAAGTGTGTTATCCGACAATTAATGCAAAAAATAAAGAACTCAATAATGACGACGGTAATAATAATACTAATTTTGAAACCAGTAGATAATGCCAGCTGAAAATCATGCATTACGTCGTTGACTGGAGTCGTCTAAACCCGGCCTGATCAGAGTCAGAGTACACCGTAATTTGTATCTACTCGGTCCACGTGGGTGCCGTGTCGGACCAGCGTGACAGCGCGGGTCTCGCACGCAGCGGAGCGCACGTACTTCCGTCGCCACGCAAGCTCTCCCACGCGCGCGCGTGGCGTCCGCGTGGAAGCCACACGCCTGTGGTCCCCCCCTTCTCCTGCTTCGCGTGGACGAGCCCGCTCGTTCGTCGACTCGTTGCCAGCTGGCGTCTGCGGTGGGCTCCATTGCTGGCCACGCAGCCAAGTGGGCCCGGAGCGGGTGACGCTCTTGGCTGCACCCGGCCAACTCCCGCCGTTCCCCAGTCCCCACTACGCTCCGCCGTCTCCTCCCCGGGCAGGCTGCCGCGAAGAGCCACGGCTGCCTGCACGCCACCGTAGCGACAGGACGACGGCGAACGATGCTACCGTCGCCACATTATCCTCCTCCTCCTTCCTCGTCGCCGCGGAAGGAGAAATGGTGGATACGTGGTACTCCTCCCTCCGGCTCGGGGGCGAACCCACTGGAAACGGATAAATCGTGTAGCCACTTGTACCGATGGAGGTTTGCTTGTCACCTCTATAGAATGGGGCGAGGAGTGCGCGACAGAGAGGTCCTCCCAGCTCTGTGGAGTGAGAACCGTGTCTACTCTGAAGGGAGGAACAAGACCTCGGTGTCCGGCCGGCGTGCCCCAGGGTTGATTTTTCTAACTTGTTTGGTTCATCGGCCCTGCTTGATGCCGTGTTTCGGGTTCCTCCAGTTACGATAGTAGTTCCTCCTTCCGTTCTGAGTTTCCTACCTACCTGTTTTGGAGCAGCTCTGTGACGCGATCCTCAACCTGGGTAATGCTTCTGTTAGGGTATGGAAAACAGTCATGCTGAATCGGGAGTTTATTAAGCCCCAAAGATGGTCCATCGAGCTTTTTTTTGGTAGTGTGAACTAGGCTTCCCGTCTTACAGCTGTTGTTTAGTGTAATCTTCTCTTCTTGAAAAGACAGAGAATAGAGAGTCCATCGCACAGAAAAAAATGGCTTATGTAGCTAAGAATGACAAGAAGTTAATTGTATCTTTCGATCATTATTTTACTCCGTCTCTATTGTCTGTTTAGCTTTCATAGTTTGGTAGTAGGGATATTACGCATTGCGGTTGTCCAATTTCATCTGTTGATTATTTCACCTTTGTTGTAGTTCTGTTTAAATGTTCTAAGGCTAAGATTGCTAGATGGGTCCAAGTTGAGCGTCAGAGTGTGTTTAATAAGGTTTGACGGTCTGCTGATCTTGCTTATTTGATGTTATCATTACAGGGAGTTCTCTCTTTCCCAGCATCTATATCTTAGAGTTTGCAGCAAATGGCTACAGTTGATGAGTCCAAACATCAGCTCGCTGTCTTAGATCCTGTTTCTTGTGACAAAAGAATGCAGTTGACGGATGTGAAGGACCGGGTGGAAAATACAGATGCAACGGAAAATCCTCCTTTGTCATCAACACCAGGAAGTCATTGGAAGACAATATTTTTCATCTTCTTAAATGATGCAAGGTAACGCCATGTTTGGTTTCAATTGAGTAATTGAACTTCCACTTTTGAATTATGCATTCTTGAGGAACCACATTTCAGTTTATGTATTCCCTGGAGCATGAATATTTTAAGAGTGGTAGTAACTGATCATATTTTGCATTTTTTTCCATGGTGGCGGTGACTGGTCAAGTTTCTACCTCTTTTCTTGCTTCCTAGGTGTCCCTAAATTATCATGATTTGCAGGTTTATGCAAATCTTCTTTTACTCATCTTCCAGGCATGTTCTCAAGTTGGATGAAATGGGATCAGAAATTGCAAGGATTTCTGTTCCAGCAGCTCTTGCATTGGCAGCTGATCCACTTGCTTCACTGGTGGATACTGCATTCGTTGGCAGGATAGGTTTAACCTCTAATCTTTTCCTATCATATTACCATTGCTCTGTCAGTTATGTACAGGTGGTGAACATTCTCATCTGAAAGTGTAAGTAGATATAAGTTCCTAAAGTATAAAATCTTTAATGTTTATGTCTTTGCTTTCTAGTGCTGTAATATCAGTGATAACATAAATGCTTTTTGTTGTGTTTTTTCTGTATTAAAATGTAGTCATTTTATTTAAGCCAAATTTGCTTTATTTTCACCTGCTCAATCTGTTGCAGGCCCAGTGGAACTAGCTGGTGTTGGAGTATCCATCGCCATATTCAACCAGATCTCAAAGGTTGCTATTTATCCAGTTGTTAGTGTCACAACATCATTTGTTGCAGAGGAGAAAGCTAGCATAGAAAAGATCATGAGACAAGAAAGTGAAGATGTAGAGATGGCTTCTGTTGGTTATGACGAGGATAACACGCCTTCCATCAGTATGTACAACCTCACCTTAAACATTATCTCCTAATTAATGCAGCGGATGAGGGGAAAATGAAATAGGATAGGAAGAGTCTTGTAGTGAATCTTCTTGTTTTCCATGGACAGGTTCTATTTCTAGTAAGGGGTGTTGTTTGGCACGCTGTTCTAATGGAAATATAAACTCTTACGAAGCAGAGCATAAGTACATTCCATCTGTTTCTTCTGCACTAGTTGTTGGCAGTGTGCTTGGTCTTCTTCAGACTTTATTATTGATGCTTGCAGCAAAACCGTTCCTACACATCATGGGAGTTAAATCTGTAAGCTAATTTCTTTAGTTAACTCCATATATATGCATTTGATTTTATTACATTCAGATGTTATATGTATTTTTGAATACCCTACATTTGGGTATGTCATTTCTAGATCATCAGAGAGAACAATTGTTATAGTTACATATTGACCTACAGATACAATTATCGTATGAATATCAATAGTGATTCAATCTTACTTTATTAGGGGCAGAGAGGAAGAGCATTGACTTGAAAGTCAAAAAACATGGTAATGGTAACATAAAATAGCTTCTTTTTGTGGCTGTACAGGGACGAAAATAGGGACAGAAGGGCAGAGCTCTGAATTTGAAATTGAAACACATGGTAATGTAAATAGCTTCTATGCAGGCAAATTAATCCTAGAAGGCTATGTCAACTTAATTTTCCCTTTATTGACTAATTTCGCTTACTAAATAACAATCAGCCTGTCACAAGAGTGGAGATGCACTCTACCTCATAGTCATAAATGGTGTCCCTTGTGGTTGGCCATAGTCCATTATTACAAAAGACAAGACTGGAAAATAGTCTTTGTTCTGATAAAAGTACCCCATTCTGTCTTGGTTGACTATATCATATCCTTAACATATTTTTTGTCTATTCAAAACTTTTTATGACACTTAATATGTTAGAAAACTTAGTGAGGAATAGGCTGCAGTTAGTTTCTATGATTCATAGTTATTGCAAAGCCATTTTAAAATGTATCTTCATGATAACTGAACTTTATAGGGTTAAGATGCCTCTAGATGTATCTGCAAGGATTGAAGATTATGTCAATTCCATTTGTAATAGGTGCCCTTCTGTCTTGGATGGTTTGGTCATTTCTGACTCCAGTTCATGTAGCATCCTGAGTTCCTTGCGTATCACTAGATTGAAACACATGGTAATGTAAATAGCTTCTATGCAGGAAAATTAATCCTAGAAGGCTATGTCAACTTAATTTTCCCTTTATTGACTAATTTCTCTTACTAAATAACAATTAGCCTGTCACAAGAGTGGTGATGCACTCTACGCCATAGTCATAAATGGTGTCCTTTGTGGTTGGCCATAGTCCATTATTACAGAAGACAAGAGACTGGAAGATAGTCTTTGTTCTGATAGAAGTATCCCATTTTGTCTGGTTGTCTATTTCCTGACCTTTACATATTTTTCATCTATTCGAAACTTTTTATGACACTTATTATGTTACAAAACTTAGTGAAGAATAGACTACAGTTACTTTCTGTGATTCATGCTTATTCTGAAGCCATTTTAAAAATGCATCTTCATGATAAATGAACTTTATATGGTTAAGATGCCTCTAGATGTATCTGCAAGGATTGCAGATTATGTCAACTCCATTTGTAATAGGTGCCTCCTGTCTTGGATGGTTTGGTCATTTCTGACTCCAGTTCATCTAGCGTCCTGAGTTCCTTGCGTATCACTAGATAGAAGTGTATGTATCAACTGAGGCTTATGAGATTTGACAACCACTCTCCGTGTGATGGAGTGGGATTTCATTGAGGAGAAAGGAAGTTTTCTGGAGGAAATTTAAAAGGGAAACTTGGAATACATGCTGGTGAGAGGAAAGAGATACTATAGAAAGAAGGGAAAAAGTATTCCGTACAAAGTGTGAACCATGTAAATTATCCTTTGATGCAAATGACAGCCATGTGACTCATGCTAGCAGTATGAGCTAATAAAAGTCTAAATGGTGAATTGGGAAAAGTTTAAAATGCTCATAAATGGATGTAAGAATAACATATTCAATTGAAACTGAAAATAGGAAAAAATTATTTTTGTCTAATCATTTTTCTATCGTCTTCTACTAGCCTAGCAAATCTAGCTGTAAACTTTTTTTGAAAGAAATTGTTCATTTTTATGATTGTCTGGACATTTCACTCTAAGAGAGAAATTATAACATTAGGTACACCAGATCTAAGCATTTGCCTTCTATTCTTTCTAAAAACTGAATTAACCGGCAACGAAATGAAACTAGCCCTTACTATATGATAAATTATGAAAAGCTTATATTTATGCTTTAAATTATTTCTGCTCTGTTAATTTCTTTTGTTCTTTTGAGTTACTGGGAGATCTTTTTTCATTAATGAGTACTTAATATATTTATCTGGCAGGGTTCCCCCATGATAATCCCGGCGTACCAATACTTGAGGTTGCGGTCACTTGGTGCTCCTGCTGTTCTTCTGTCGTTGGCCATGCAGGGCGTGTTCAGGGGGTTTAAGGACACAAAAACCCCATTATATGCCACTAGTAAACTCGACACTCATCTAGTCCCTACATAGTGCACTTAAAGTTTACTCATCTACTCCCTACATAGTTCACTTAAAGTTTTCATAATAAATGGAGATATCTGTTAATGATTGATGATAAAATACATTACCTTTGTTTCGTTAGTATTGTAATCAAGAAGTATTCTGTATAAAAAGTGCATAATTTTTTCTTGGACATAATATGCAGTTGCAGTACTGTCTGCTTGTTACATGTTATATAAACTTAATGCTGTATACTCAGCTTACATCATATAGCTAATTACTTTTTACTAGTACCTATTTGCTTATGGATTGAGAATTTAGTAATACACATTTCATCAACGGAGCATTGGAGCTAGATAACTTATCTAATGTCTTGTTACAATCTAAAACTGTGTGATTAAAGTTAACAGGACGTTTCATGAAGAGATATAATTTTTTTTGTTTTTGATGGACTAGAATATGCCTAAGTTCGAGTAACTTCTCTTTATCTTCACATGATTATGGATATTTTCTTGCATTTCACTTGAAAAATAGTAGCGTAGCACGTTTTTTATGACTATCCATTGTTAATAACTGGAACATGTTATTTATGATCAGCCATCTGAATGACATTAATTTATGAAGAGATGAATGTTCACTTAATAATTGAGCCTGAAATATGAAAACAGGTGTTAAATTTTTCTGATTTTGATCATAATTATTGAAACCAAAAGCCATTGGTAGTTGCATCGTTGGCTTGGACTCTGGCTATGCTGCCAGGGGAATGGAATGTGGGGACAGAGAAAGGATCGCAGAATTGGAATTGGGACCCGTATCAGTGGGTTCCAATCTTATCTGGATCGGATTGCCCGATCTCGGCCGATTCTCCTAGAGAAAAACCAATTTGGAATCGTTTCGGATCGGTTCTTCAAAAGTCTTAAAAACCCAAAAAAAACCCAAAATATGGGCCTAGGGCCAAAATCACCCCCAAAATGGGCGGTAAAGCCCCCAGATCCAGTGACTTAAGTCACCACCTGATTTGGCTGGGAATCCCCAGTTACCGGGTCCCAATGGACCCGGCAACATGGTAGGATGCGGAAGACTTCGCAGCGGCAGCCATGGCATAGCATCGCCACACCGGCGGCTTCTGCCAATCGGATCAGAATTGGTCGAATGGGCTGATTCCGGTCCTGATTCAGCTGTTCTGGGCTGATTCCACCAGGATCTTATACCGGATTGGTTCTCCAACTGAAAATCAAATTGACAGTAATCAGATCAGAATTGGTCGAATGGGCTGATTCCGGTCCCGATTCAGCCATTCTGGACTGATTCCAACAGGATCTTATACCAGATCGGTTATCCAGCTGAAAATCAGATCGACAGGGCCAATCTGATCCAAGAATCAGCCGATCCCAATCCAGATCAGCCGATTCTACAAACTATGGCAGAGAGGAAGGAGGATCTGTGCCATCAGAGAAGGGAAAGGGAGGAGAGGAGAGGGAGGAAATATGGTGATGTTGCCCAATTCTCACATGTGCAAATAGTTCTCTGCACTCATGCACTGTGTGCAATCAGTTGTGCACGCAAGCAGTTTAGATGTTCATCATTATTAATAGTTTTTTAAATTTTAGATACACTATCAGGTGTCTTCAGTTTCTTATCTGGATAGCTTATCAGAAACCGTGAAATTTGAAACCATTTACTATCAGTAAGTTTATGCTATAGTATCAACATTTTTTATCATAATCGGGTCAGAAAATCAGCCAGCACTATTTTCAGCCCCTAATTTGTATCAAGACAGTTAGCATTCTTTGTCAGTTTTCTTTCCCTTGTTTTACTGACATTCATATCTTAGAACCTTACCATAATGTTAATTAAAATCCTTTTTCTTTTTTGGTGATTCAGTTGCTGGAGACGTCACCAACATAATTCTTGATCCCATCCTTATATTTTCTTTGCATCTCGGAGTAACTGGTGCAGCTATTGCTCATGTTGTATCTCAGTGAGTTGTAATTCTTGGTCCAGCTCTTAAATATTTGTGTACTGCTATGTGAATGGTTCTTAAATTTGGTCTCTGTAGGTACTTAATTTCATTAATACTTTTCTGGAGGTTAACAAGAAAAATCAATATAATACCACCAAGTGTCAAAGATCTGAGGTTTAGTCGGTTTCTTACCTGTGGTACGAGTCTCATTTTCCACTAGAAGCTACACTGTTTTGTCCCGAGGTTGTTGCCTTGGCATGTTTCTTACATGTAGATCTTATTCCATACTTTTAAACCAAGAATTTTGTAGCAAATTTGTCATATTTTATTTAATGTTTAAAATATGTTCATATGATTGCTCATTAGCTTAATGGTTCTGGTTGGATATTTGTTTTAGCTAAGATGTTGCCACCATTTCTTAAATCTTACTTTTTTCTATCTTGGATGCTTGGATCGTACACATCAATTTCCTGTTTTTTGGATACAAATTTTTATTGACAAGGACTGCAGTTTTCTAGGTAAACAATAACCTTCTACTCTTTTTTTTCTAGTTTTTATGCTTTCTATGTTTTCCAGAATCTCTGCCCTTTTGTGGGCAAATATTTGCATTTATTCTTATCTGATAAGGTTGGAAATGATTATATTTCTATAAGAATCTTATTTCAGGAGTTAATCAGTGCGTTGTGCTCAAGAGTTGGACCATCTTGTTATTGGTGGAATTGCTTACTTGCCCTTTATTATTCTATAGTCGATGCCATGCCACTTTATTCACTGTATATCACCTATACCACCAGATTACTATTATCTTATCTTATCATGTGCTTGTGTGCATTACACAATATTTGCCCTAAACAAATCATGTACCTGAGTGAAACCTCAACGTTTTATTTTTATTATTGTATGTGTGTGTAGGGGGGGGGGGAGGGGATCTACCTGATTCCCAAACTTTTAAGTGTAGACATTAAGTATGGATTGATTTGGAGGAGCCATAAATACAAAGACATTTTCCATCACTTGGGAAGTTCCTCCACATTTGCAAATTTGAGGTTATTATGTGTGTTTATCTAACATAATTGGACCTCTTTCCACCAAATTTGAATCAGTCTAGTCCTTCACATAGCAACGTATGACATGAAGCAACTGATTCACATCAAAACATTCAATTCGACATAAGCAAAAGACAGTAGAAGGCATTCCCCTTTTTTGAAGATCATGAGGTTTGCATGGTTTATTGTTTATTGTTGTTGTTATCATGTTGTTATCCTTCATCAATTTTTATGTTTGGGTTATTATTGGTTGTTTTAAGGACCTTTTTTTGTTCTTTAATGATTATTTAAAAATACTACTTTATTGCTATCTACTGTTTATCAATTTTTTTGGTTTATGTCCTCTTTGGGGTTTAAATTTCTGTTTGGTTATTTAGTATTCTTTTGTTATTCTTTATTGCTGTTAATTTATTGTTTTTTTGTCAATTTTATTTTATTTTATGTCTATTATTTATTTATATATTTATCATATATTTACTGTTTATTATATTTATATTTATTAAATTATCATTATATATATTTTACTTTCATTGTTAGGGCCATGGAACCTTGAAAGTTATCTTAAAGTAACATGCATAAGAGCACGATAAATTTTTTTTATTCACATTCTATGTAAATACATTCGATGCATGGAAGGAGGCATAACTAATCCATAACTCATTAAAACAAAATAAGAAAAATCATGATCATAATAAGGATATCCTTTGAGATATTAAGTCATTTGCCCCTTTGATCTCGCATCCTTAGCTTCATGATATAGTTATGAAGCATCCATAAAGGTATTATATGGGGTCATACACCCTTACATGTGAACCCAACCCTATTTAGCTCCAAACATTGACATGTTCAAGCGTATGTGATAGGATATAGATATTTATGTACTAAAGGTTGACACCTTTTGGGTTGCATACCCTATCATGGTCTTCAAATGACATATTTAGACCTAAGAGCCTTGTCTTTCAAGGCCTTTAACTCTTGGTTGTCTTTTCTAGTGCCTTATGCACTTCTTTTTTCGTGTTTCTTGGCCTTGTGACCTGCGCCTCCATGTTGTTCTTTGTCTCCTCTTGTAGGCCTTGCTTCAAACTTTTCTCTGTGCCATATCAGACCCCCTGCTGGGGTATTTATTGAGCTGAAAGGTATAGTGGGCTGGAGGGGGTTGAACTGCCTACAGTAACTGTTGGTGGGTCCCACCAGCCAAGGTTGGCTGGTGGAGGGTGGGGATGGTCCCACCAGCCATATACTGCTGGTGGGGCTGCACCAGGAGTAATTGGTTGGTGGGATTGGTGACATTGGTCCCACCAGCCTGAATCTCCCTTTTTTGGTTTTTGATTTTTTCAAGATTGAAACCTACTGACTGATCCCTATAATTTTGTCATTCTTTCTTTCATCTTGTCATTTATTTTTTCAATAGTGGGACCCACTGCAACCTTTCCTGTTCTTTTTGTCTTTTTTATTCATTTTTTTAATTCCAATGGGTGGAACACACCTTAACTGCCCCCCTGCTTTCTCTCTCTCGGTTAGACATAAAGGAGAGAAAATAGATGGCTCTGTCTGTGGGGAGTTATTATGACTCTCCCACCAGCCACAGCAAGTGTTGGAGAGTCTTTAAGAGTCTCCCAACATTGCAGCTGGCTGCAAGCCTTTAAAAGCCTCCCATCAGACACCTTCCACCCTTTCCTTCATTGGCCACAGAGGAAGTGGAAGTGCATGCGCTCTCTGGAGGCCTGCCTTGTGATGATTTCTACAGGGATATTTTCCTTTTCTTGCATCTTTTGTATCTTCCTTTTGAATCAATGAATTGTGACATTTTATTCTTCTTCTTCTTCTTCTTCTTCTTCTTCTTCTTCGAGAGAGAGAGAGAGAGAGAGAGAGAGAGAGAGAGAGAGAGAGAGAGAGAAGGAAGTAGCAGTGCATTGGTTGAAGAGATATACAGAATCCTATGCGCACAACAAAATCCCCGTGTGCAGCAATTTTTTGTCACCACCAGGCCTTGGGCAAACTTTGTGGTAGGGGTTTGATTGAATGATTGCAGCCTTTTCATTTGGTGGACCAACAGTTTGGTTTTTTATTTTTTGCTTTAAAATTTTGGGTGCAACATACTGCAAGTTTAAACATGAAAATTTTTTCTGGTTGGTGGTAACTCAGTTCATATGTTGTTTGTCACTTCTGGAGAGTAATCCTTGAACTTGGGCCTTTTTAACTCAAAAGATGTCTCAAGTTTGTGTCTAATCCAGAGGTATAGGTGTTGCTACGTTGAACTGATTATTGCTTTATGTGTAACAGTTGGGATATGTTGTACACGTTGTTATCCCTTTGTTATTTAAACCACATTGCACTCATGTATATGTTAAGTATATCAATGCGGCTGCCAGAACATGATAAATGCTAGGAAGCTAATCAATTTCACTAATGTTTCCTCTCTTCTTTTTCTTACCAATTTTCTTGCTTAGACACTAGCATTGTTTCCTGATCTTAGAACCGCTGTTCGAATTTTATGAAACTTTTTCTATAATATTTCTTGTTTTGGTAATAGCTTAACTCTATTCACTTTTTGTAATTGCTAAGTAAATTATTGACCTGAACAGGTTTCTTATTGCTAGCACGAGTAGTTGCTGTTACATTTTGTGTTACACTAGCAGCATCAATGGCTGCTCGCCATGGCTCAATTCCCATGGCTGCATTTCAAATATGTTTGCAAGTTTGGTTGTCCACCTCTCTTCTTGCTGATGGGTTGGCAGTTGCTGGGCAGGTTAAGAAATGTTTTCTCTTGTTGAAACTTTCTTTTGCCAGATAGAAAAAAAATGGAAATTACTGTTTTCAGTTTGTTCAACGTGATGAATTATTTTATCTTTCTTGGAAAGTGGAGTCCATGAGACCAAAATATACCTTTTAACTTTCATAAAGTTAATGCCAAGTTTCCAACAAAAGTTGATCCATCTGATGGCTTATGCAGGCATGCCTTGCTAGTTCATTAGCTAAAGGAGACCATCAGAAAGCTGTGGATGTCACTTCTCGTGTTCTGCAAGTAAATTTGTTGCACTCTATAAAGAGTTTGAATTCATTTTTTTATTTTTAATTCTATCCTGGGTACTGATGGTGCATGCGTATGTCCCAGTTGAGTATTTTGCTTGGTTTTGCTCTCTCTGCTGTAATTGGGATAGGGATGCAATTTGGATCGGGTATATTTACAAAAGATGCGGCAGTAGTGAAGCTGATCCATACTGCACTACCGGTAAATTTTGGATTGCATATTAGGGAGTACATTTTCCAAATAACTCTTTAATGCAGGCTAAACTGTTATATCTTGACCTTCCTAAAGAAAATCACATATTCTGATTATGTAAGCCTGTTATCTTCTCATGCTTATTGCAATCAGTCACTGAAGATTATATGAAAAATGCTTTGCAGTTTGTAGCTTTCACCCAACCTATCAATTCCCTGGCTTTTGTTTTTGATGGTGTAATTTTTGGAGCCTCAGACTATGTATACTCAGCTTATTCCATGGTATGCATTTTAACTTCCATATTTTATAGTACTTTGCTTTCTATACCAACTAACTTCTCTTTCTTCATTCAGGTTCTAGTTGCCATTGTTAGCATTGTTTGCTTGTTTTTTCTATCTTCAAGTCATGGATTCATTGGGATCTGGATTGCATTAACGATTTACATCAGCTTAAGGATGTTGGCTGGTGTTTTGAGGTATTATACTTTCTCATGTAAATTTACGTGCTGAATTGTTACTTGGGCCTAAGAAACTGATCCATTAGGTTGTCCTTAACAAAGGTAAGGGAACTGTGTATTATGAACTTCTTGTTTTTGGCATTGTGCAAAGCCCCTGGATCTGCCGACTGTCAAGGTTCACCACTATTTCAATCATGGAACAGTCTGAGAAGGCGGTATCATATAAGTTTGAATCGGCCAATTTGATCGGGTTATTATCCACCAAGCTGCTCCTGCATGGATCAGCAAATCCATCGTAGGGTGACAGCCCTAGTGGCTTGCTAGCCTAGATCAGCCAATTTGTGCCATTTCCAAATTTTTATTTTTATTATTTTTAATTTAGTTCAATCTTTCTGTTTTTATTTTAAGCACTATGCTTATATTTTTTGTTAAATGCATTATGAAATTTATTAAATTTAGATTTAAAAAACACCCTGAAAACTAAAGAGAGTCAATAAATAGTAAGTACCCTTGATAACTTAGTCAAGTCCATAAAATTTAAAAAGACAGTTACTAGACCCTAAAAATAATCAAATATATAAAATATGAATATTTATAGTCAAGTAAAATAACTTTGGTTCACTCTTATCTCCTATTAAGCTCAGTACTTCTTTTCTCTCTACAATACATAGAAATCACACAAAATAAATCATTTTTAAAATATTTTAAAATGATTATAGATGAGTATTTTTTTCATTTTATGGTTATTTTTGTTTTTAAAATAAAATAAATTATTTAAAATTGGATCTATATCTGCTGTACTTATCAATCAGTATTAGACCAATCCACCCCCTACACCCACTACTTTGTTGATCTAGATATAGGTTTCATATTTCACACAAGAGTAGGAAGAATTGAGGATCAGAGCAGACTGACCACAGCATGAACCCATACAATTCGCCTTGAATTGGTTGATCAGGACTGATCTGCCATGATCTGTATCAGTCAATATTTTAAAATTGAACAAATACTAGAAAATTAAGATCTACTGGTCTGTGGCTGGGGCAGGCCGATGCTAGGGGATTGGTTGATCCTGAGTGGAAGCTGCCAATCCCTAGCTGAAATTAACTGATCCAAAACTAAGTTGAACCAATCTACTCAGCCCCACCCAGGATTGAGGATTAGAATCATCAGATCATATTGACCTGGCAAAAATCTGACTAAGTCCATTGATCCTGGTAGACCCTATGTGATCATTATTTCCATGGCCACCCATATGGACTGCATTTAAGTTCATTGTTTTCGCTGCTTGCTCTTTATGGGAATCTATTCTTATTCACGATGTTCATGCCATTTCTCATTAATACTCCTCTTAAAAGCTCTTCTCTGCTTTGCATGAATTGAATTCCCAATTAAATTAACTCACTAATATGCGGAGCTTATGGTTTCAACCAGCGTCATATGATTTAATGCAATTGATTCTAAGTAAATATCACACTTACGTCATCCATGTACTCGTTGTTATTTAAGGCAGAAATAAGAAGATAAATAGTTTTGGTTTCATAGTTAACATTTGATACATCCATGATTGGATTCACTTTCAACGCTGAAAACAC
Source organism: Cryptocoryne crispatula var. balansae (assembly GCA_036172225.1). NCBI lineage: Eukaryota > Viridiplantae > Streptophyta > Magnoliopsida > Alismatales > Araceae > Cryptocoryne > Cryptocoryne crispatula. The sequence goes on from CM069931.1 coordinate 33,312,724, forward strand.
GTACAAAGAAAAGATTGTCTATGAATTTAAATTTAAACAAAAAAGAATGAAAAACTAGTTTCATTGTTGATCACTATATATGTTGAATTCTAGAAATTGTTACTTTTTTTGTTTACCACCATTTCTTCTTGGCAGGCAGAATTACTGATTCATAATCGAATTGGCTACCTAACCTCGATTCCGCCATAGGAATCGGCTTCTGGTCCATAACCAGTGAAATTTAATCAAAGTACAAACCCAAATTTAGTCAAAATACCTTAAAAATATGGTATAATATTGTTAAACTATAACACCCCGATTTATGAATATGTTTAGAGATTAAATTAGTGGACTACCAACTACTCTGGTTAACTATTTTTAGGAGGTTGAGTGGAAAGAACTCCGAAGTTAAGTGTGCTATGTTGGAAGTAGGCCGAGGATGAGTGACTTCCTAGGAAAATTACTGATTAGCACGTTTGTTGAGCTAGTCAGCTGATTTAATCGTTACATATGATATAAGAGTATGACTCAGCCGGAAGGTCTATTGTGACTTTCCTAGATGTGTGATATGTGATATGTGTGGTCTATGGAGAATGTCAAATCTTTAAGGTAGATTGTAACATCCAATTTGTGAAAGGAAGGTTGCTAATTAGTATGGTTGTTGTGCTAGTCAGCTTATTTAATGGTTACATATGGTATAAGAGTATGACCCAGCCGAAAAGTCTATTGTGACCCGCCTAGGTGTGTGATATGTGATATGTGTGGTCTAGAGAAGATGTCAAATCTTTAAGGTAGATTATAACATTCTAATTTGTGAATTTGTTAAGTGATTAAATCAATGGACTATCAACAATTTCAGTTAACCGTTTTTCAGAGATTGAGTTGAGAGAACTCCAAACTTTAAGTGTGCTTTGTTTGGAGTAAGTTGAGGGTGGGTGACCTCTTGGGAAGAATGTTAATTAGCACGGTTGTTGAGTCAGTCAGCTGATTTAGTCATTATATAAACAATATCATATATTTTTTATTGTTAAAATATAGTTTTTAAAATATTTCTAACTTATAAATTGATATTTACATATACATACAAATTATTTTATATACTATTTGTTAGTTATAGTTTAAACTAAACTAAATCAAACCAAACTGAAAAAGAATAGTTCGGTTTGGTTTGGGTTGGGAAAAAATGTCCCAACCTGAACCAAAACTACCCATCAACACCCCCTATAATTGGCTGCCTGATCTGGATTTCACCTGTAAGAACTGACCCCGTCTAGATTGGTTGGAGTCAGCTAAATCAGCCATTCTGGGCAGAGATTCACCTTTCAGCATCTGTTATGTTGGCAAGAGATTGACCCGGATGGGTTGATCTTGAGTCCTTTCATAGTGCTAATGACATTGGACCAGTAGTCAACTGGAGCAGATTACAAGGGGACTCTCAGCTTCTGCTTGATCACAATTATGCCAATCTATGGATCTTTCCTGGCAGGCCTAGTCTCCACCTCGTTCTGGTGATCAGATAAACCATTTTTTTGGTGAAAACTTGCAATGGCAGCAAGCTTCTTAAAAAACCTGCAGTCATCAAGTCACCTATCCTACTCATAAGTCGGGGATAATCGTAACCAGGGTCCCTCCGAGGTCGTTCTAGATTATGCACATTGTTCTTTTTGCATGCTTCTTCCAGCTGATCAGATTCAGGTAAGTGTGAAAACAAAGTTATACGGTTTCATTTGGAGGATCCGCTTTCCTTGTGTGTTTGTTCACATTTAAGTTGTTAGCAGCCTTGTGTTTTTCACTTCAACGGTGTCCATCTGAAGAACCAAATGATTACCTTACATTATCATCAAACACGCTTCCGTAGATATCCTAAAAGAAAAGAATACGCATCTTGCCTTTCTTGTTGACTGTTAGTAAGGACGTGTAGCTTCAAAAGTGAATTTTCGTTTTACTTGTCCGTACATGAATTGGGGTTAGCTGGTCGATGCATATGAAAGTTGTTCCCGGGCAACCTAAATCCTATTTCAAATCTTGATCAATTGGTTGTGCTTTGTGGAATTAAATTCTTTTGTTTGCAGGGTAGCGGCTGCAAGAGGGCCATGGAATTTCCTCCGTCGTTGATCTGTTCAAATATGATTATGATGCCGGACCGGGCTGTGCCTCTCTTCTTTCATCTCATTTTTTCGTAAATACAAAAAATGTAGCGACGGGGGGGGGCAGTTTTATGTTATATTAAACTTTTAATCTCTGTTAGCTCTTTCTTACCATTATTCTGTCCAGAAGCTCGATCGATATCGCGTGTTCTGATTTTGTTAGATATATATGAAAGAATCAGGCTTCGCATGGCGAGTATTTTGCTGTTGGAATCATGGGAAGCTCTATTGGACCCAATCAGATGATCCGATACTGAGACTGATCGATACCGGTGTCGAACAGGTATTGGCCGTATCATACGGTGTTGGTCAAGTCAAGTTGATTCAGATCGGGCTAGATCAACTTAGAGCCTTTGGGTCTCTTAAAAAAAAGTTAGAGCCTTTGGGGGTGGCTCCTAAGGGCTACGGCCCCTTGGAGTATCTGCGCAACTGTAGTGAGCAAATATAGAGACAATTATACCGGCTGATATCGTGTCTCATGATCTCTCTATCTTAAACAAAATTTCTCCTCGGAAATTCTTTTCGGAGCTCTTGAAATAATTAAAAAACAAGTTCTTTCCAACTTAATATCCAAAAAAAAATCAAACTTAATGGCCCTAACCGCGTACCTTGATTCCCAAATTTGACAACGCAACCTCCCCCAACAATTAACGACTTATTAATATTCACAATAATCTCCTTAAACTTGAGCGAACGGGTGCATTTTTTTCTTAAATAGTTTTGATTTTAAAAATTATTCTATAATAGCACCTTCCCACGTTCCTACCTTCGTCCCTGTCCTCCTTGAAAAATAAAACAAGAACATCACTATCTTTATTTTGAGAGAAGGTGAGAGGGGAGAACAACAGGAAAACTAGTTTTTTTTGCAAGACTAACAGAAGTATCAATACTAAATACATACTTATGAATCATTTATCTTTGACCAAAAAAAAGAAAATGTATCCAAAACACCTTCATCTCTTATGACCAATGCGCCTTCAACAAGGACGTTAGATTACGGACAGACAACATATATATATATATACACACACACACATAATCGTCGTCGAGGGAAATTTTTTTATCCGCCACTCGCGGAAGAATGAGAGCGAAAGGAAGCTGCTTTTCCGACCAACATTGCGCCGCCGCCGCCGCATTACCCGGCAAATAGAGTTGGTTTTGATTCAACCAGAATCAAAACCTGAATATCTATATACCTCCTCAGCACCGAAAATAAACAATCCCCCCCGTGTAATCAGACCACCTTGTCTCTGTGGACGCCCGGCCGTACGCACACCTCCGACGCGACTGCGCCTCGTTGTATTGTGTATTTTCTCTCCGCACCGTTTTCCACGCTGCCGGCCGGAGCACCGTCGGGCACCCTGGCCTGGAGGCGGCATGTCGCGTCCCCCGGCGCCGCGCTCCGCGCTCGATAAACCAACCGCGCGCGTGGAAGGGGGGAGGGGGAGGGGGTTGCCGAGCGGCCCTTATCTAGGGAAGGGCTGATCCGCGGCAGGCCGGCGCTCCCCCGCCGTCCATGACGCTGACAGCGGAAGTGCCTGTCGCATCAATCCTCCCTTCTCCTTCCGCTGAGGAAGGAGGCCGGCGCGGCAGGCCAGCATTAGATATGCATGGCGGAGTACGGCGCCGACGACGGAAGCGTTTACACTGCAAAGAGGGAGGGCTTTACGTGGGCAGGCTTCTTCTGCTTCTGCACCGCCAGGATGACAAACGCCCAATTACGTTGTTGCTATGTGTGTAAATAAATAAATAAATATATATATATATACATACACACGACACCACCGGTATGCCGACCCAAGTCGTCGTTACTGTTGTCCATGGTGGTTGTCCCATGGACCTCTCTGACAGCGCGCTGTGCTGTTTGGGAATTGATATATTAGGTCCACCGAGTGGAAAATAGAAAAGAAAAGAAAATTTGACTTCTAGTTCATCCAAGAGAGTCAACACAATTATCATCAGTTCATTGACCAGATTTCGATAGGTCCATTTTCACCGGACAGGTATAACACCGGATCCGGTTGAACACGTCTCGTCGATTCATGCCACGATATTCCCGGACTACTCTCAATTCCAAAGGGGTAGATTGGTTACGTCGTAGTTCGAATCATCTTCCTATTCTGCTCGGAGACGGGCCAGGTGGTCGGAGGTGAAATCATGGCGATCGAGAGGTTCTAAGATTTTCGAAGTCGAAGACCTCGTCTCGATGGTGACTTCCGTAGTTTGATTCGTCTCCCTGTTTCACTTGAAGATGGGTTCGAAGATGAAATCGCAGCAAGAGGTTCTAAGATTTCTAGAGGTGAAACACTCGCATCTCAAAGGTGACTTCTGGAGATCGATTCAGCAGAGACTTGGGGGCAAAATCTCGGCAAACAGCTCTATTTGTTCATCCGGGCGACGGAGATATTCTACTTGTTCATCTTATGTCAGGTGACCATGTTTCCATGAGTTCGGATCGCCTCAGGATCCCTCCTGAGACGAGTCCCTCAGTCGTCAGTCGCATGACGCCACGTTGTGCCTAGAACAATGCACCAAACGATTGTAGAACGGTGCCAACCCGTTAACGATGCCATTCCTCACGTCTGTTATTCTTCTGTGGCATCTTCATTAATGATGATGTGATTACCAAATTTTATTTAAAGTAGCGCGTGCTATCTCACCGTTTGAACTGTTTTCTCTTTCTTGACTACTCTGACAGGCGGCAACTCTATTTCTGAATAAATTTTACTTATTTTTTATATTATAGTAACTACGTTTCTCTCCTTAGTGAAAGAATATTTAATGGAGAAAATCAAACTATACGCATGATTGAACTTATTTGGTAATTAAATATTATTATTATAAAATCACCATTTAATATCATATTGTTAAATAAATAAAATAGTTAGACATAACTAACATAATTTTATCTCGACACACTCTTTGCAAAAGAGAAATTACATTCTATCTAGTTTTTTTCATAAAATATGTCTACAGCTGTTTATTTTCAGCCATACGAAATATCTAATATATCTACTGATTAAAGGTGTAAACGAAATCCGATAATCCGAAATTTTGATTCGATTCCGATATAAATTAACGACTTTGGAAACTACTTTTCAGAAGTTACTAACCCTTTACATAGCCCCCTTAACCCATTTTTCAGAAGTTACTAACCCTCTCCATATGTTACTAACCCTTTACATCGACCCCTGAACCCATTTTTCGGAAGTTACTAACCCTCTGCATATGTTACTAACCCTTTACATAGCCCCCTTAACCCATTTTTCGGAAGTTACTAACCCTCTGCATATGTTACTAACCCATTACATCGACCCTTAAACCCATTTTTCAGAAGTTACTAACCCTCTCCATATGTTACTAACCCTTTACATGGCCCCCTGAACCCATTTTTCAGAAGTTACTAACCCTCTCCATATGTTACTAACCCTTTACATGGTCCCCTGAACTCATTTTTCGGAAGTTACTAACCCTCTCCATATGTTACTAACCCTTTACGTGATCCCCTGAACCCATTTGTCGGGGGTTACTAACGCTCTCCATATGTTATTAACCCTTTACATGGCCCCCTCAACCCATTTTTCAGAGGTTACCAACCCTTTCCATATGTTACTAACCCTTTACATCGACCCCTGAACCCATTTTTCAGAGGTTACCAACCCTCTCCATATGTTACTAACCCTTTACATGGCCCCCTGAACCCATTTTTCAGAGGTTATTAACTCTTTCCATAGGTTACTAACCCTTTACATGGCCCCCTGAAACCCATTTTTCAGAGGTTACTAACTCTCTTCATATGTTACTAACCCTTTACATCGACCCCTGAACCCATTTTTTAGAGGTTACCAACCATCTCCATATGTTACTAACCCTTTACATGCCCCCCTGAACCTATTTTTCAGAGGTTATTAACCCTCTCCATAGGTTATTATCCGAAAAATGGGTTAAGGGGGCTAAGTAAAGGATTAGTAACATATGAAGAGCGTTAGTAACCTCTGAAAAATGAGTTCAGGGGTCGATGTAAAGAGTTAGTAACATATGGAGAGGGTTAATAACTTCTGAAAAATGGGTTAAGGAGGGCATGTAAATGGTTAGTAACATATGGAGAGGGTTAATAACTTCCGAAAAATGGGTTCAGGAGTCGATGTAAAGGGTTAGTAACATATGCATAGGGTTAGTAATTTCTGAAAAATAGGTTCAGGAGGCCATGTAAAGGGTTAGTAACAGATGTAGATAGTTCGTAACCTCTGAAAAATGGGTTCAGGTGTCGATGTAAAGGGTTAGTAACGTATGGAAAGGGTTGGTAACTTCCGAAAAATAGGTTCAGGCATGCAAAGTTAGTGGCATATGGAAGATAATACAGAAAATAGTGAAGAGTAAAAGTAACATATGTAGAGGGTTAGTAACTTCGAAAAATGAGTTCGAGTGCAGTAAAGAGTTAGTAACATATGGAGAGGGTTGTAACTTCGAAAATAATTCAGAATAATATGGGATTAGTTAAATATGGAAATGGAGAGGGTGTAACTTGAAAAATGGGTTTAAGGGTGATATAATGGGTGTAACATATGCGAAAGGGTTAGTAACTTCCGAAAAATGAGTTAAAGGCTATGTAAAGGGTTAGTAATATACGGAGTAACTTCCGAAAATTCAGAAAAATTCGAGTTGAAAAGGTGTAATTAACATATGGAGAGGGTTAGAACTTCCCGAAAAATGATTAAAGGGGCTATGTAAAGGTTAGTAACATACGGAGAGGGTTAGTAGCTTGCGGCCAGGTATCAAAATTCGTTAATTTATCTCGGAAGTCGAATCAAAATTTCAGTTATCAGATTTCGTTTACACCTTTAATCGATAGATATATTAGATATTTCGTATGAAATTTGAAAATAAATAGTAGACATATTTTATGAAAAACGATGGAATGTAATTTCTCTTTGAAAGATGTAAGATAAAATTATGTTAGTTATGTCTAACTATTTTATTTATTTAACAATATGATATTAAATGGTGATTTTATAATAATAATATTTAATTACCAAATAAGTTCAATCATGCGTATAGTTTGATTTTCTCCATTAAATATTTTTTCACTAAGGAGAGAAACGTAGTTACTATAATATAAAAAATAAGTAAAATTTATTCAGAAATAGAGTTGCCGCCGGCCAGAGTAGTTAAGAAAGAGAAAACCGTTCAAACGGTGAGATAGCGCGTGCTACTTTAAATAAGAATTTTTAATCACATCATCATTAATGAGGATGCTTATGATAATAGCGTGTGAAACGCTGCCGTGCTAATTGGCAGCGATTCTGATCGCCTTTGGTGCATTGTTCTAGGCATAGCGTGGCGTCATCGGCTGGCGGCTTGAGGGACTCACCTACGGAGAAGGTCCCCGAAGGTCGAACTCTGTTTCCATAGCCCATCTCTGCCCATCGTCCACGGTTTCTTTGCCATTTCTTAGTTTGCGTTGATGTTTTAGAAATGGGACGGCGTTGATGTTGAACACCAAGTTTTACCGGGCCCACGGTTAAGGAGGGTCCGCTTGTTCAAGCGGACCCTGCATTGATTTCGCCGTTGAAAGAGCTTGACGGCGTATGTTTGGATTCGCGAGCTTAATTTATTGGGCTTGCATGGCGTTGTTCAAAAGACAAAGCCGATCAAATATTAGTCCGGTGACAGCTTACGTACGTACAGACCCTTTTAAATTGAATTCTCCTCACCCACCGGTGCTTCTCCGCCGACGTGTATGTATACACGTTCACCTCTTGGTCCGTTTCCATCACAGTCTGATATTGAAGCTGCCTGGGTAAGTACGTATCTCAACTTGTATATGTTGGTGATTCCTGAGAGAGAGAGAGAGAGCTATAAATATATACAATATTATGTGTGCTTTTCTGTGTGTATCCATGGTTCTACGTCTTGAAGATCTCTCTTTTGTGAAAGGTGGGAGAGCTCCAGAGAGATCAAGATCGCATGGCTCCAGCCGAGAAGCACGGCACCGAGACGGATGCGATCGAGCAATGGGGGGATTCGGCAGCGGAGAAGGAGAGCCCGGCGGCGGCGGATGATCCTGCCGGAGGCGAGCAGCCGAGAAACGATTTGGAGGGCGCGGATTCATCGTACGAGCCGCAGATGGTGCCGAGCAGCAGGGTGACGGGCCTCCATCTCTTCTTCTTCGGTGCAAGGTAGGGGACAACGAGAGTTCACTAGGTCCGCAGGTTACATTGGAAAACGTTCGATTTATCTTCTCTACGTACCGCCTTTATCTTAATTATCTCCTACTGCGTTTTCCCCAAAGATCATCGTGAGGAATGGTTAACCCTCTCTCTCTCTCTCTATCTGACTAGGGAGGGTGTCAAATAGTCGGACTTTCACCTCATGACCGCCGGACCCAAGACCAAATTACTTTGGGTACGTAACAAAACTTCAGCCCATATGATTAAGAATACAACAGATTTTTTGACAATATGAATAGGCCTAGCTCAGCACACTTTGGTGCCTTTTTATTTTTTGACTTTTTTTTTGACTGACGAGACGACGCAGCGGCGCCGGACTGCGCTGCACAGCGCGTGGCGAGGGATCGAGCAACCGCTCGACCCCCACTAGATCCACCCCACCCCCGCGAGGTGGCCCGGACAATAGATGACAGAGATGCTGAAGGTGGTGCAGGGGATATTCATCTCTCTCAGTCACTTCGAGAATAATTGATTTTGACACACAAATGTTTCAGCACCAGCCTTGAACGTCATAAAGATAAAAAAAAAACATCTCAGATTTAGATGCTAGTGGACGAGCTATGTAAATCTACTGAAGCGTGACCAACAAAACCAACATAATAACATAATCCATTTACAACACTACACACGGGGGATGGACCGTAGACAGACATGACGACCAAGTCAAATGCATACGCCCGGAATGAAGATGATGGAAGGGGTTTAACTGGGGACTATTGACAGACAAACCTATGAACTTGACGGCCAACTTGAAGAGCATGCAAGGATAACCGAGATGAGCATGCCGAGAGGAGAATATTGTTTGCTCGGTGAACGCAAGCATTGAGGACTCCCCAAGGGTAGTGTGGGTGGGGCTAGTGTGCATAATATAAAGCCCATTTGTAGCCTTTTTGCGCAGCAACTTATCTTTGTATGTCGAAATAACAACACCGGCTCAGTGCCAACATACGGCTGCGGAGTTCGCAGAAATCCAACGATTGGTGTCGTGGTGGGATGCGTTGAGGAAAGCCGACGACAACATATGCTGCTGCTGCCGGTGGTGGTCGTGGGATAACTTTCGAAAGCTGAGGACGAGGAGGCGGATCAGGGTGGGAAAGAGATGTGATTAGTTGTTGACAGCATCGAGCAGTGTTCGTGCCCGCTGGCATTTCTGACAAATCTCTAGACTCTATTACACGCTATTGTCAAATTTTGTGTTTGAGTGATTCCAAGGGTTATTTTAATCAACACAGTTTCTTTTTTTTATTACAACACTAACACACGAGAAAAAAAAACTAAACCAACACACTTTGATGAAGTCAGTGTTGTTAACACTGATTTTCATCTAAAATTTAGAGTCAGACTCGAATAATCAGACTTTAACATTGCAACTTTATAGGTTGGAGTTGTATACTCCAAGTTTATATAACTCTGACTTGTCAACAACTCCGACATTCTTCAAAGTCTTGTAATATCAAAACTAAACTGTGTTATCTTTTTCCAAAAAAGAAAAAAACCTGATTCCTACCCTCCTCGAAGAAGATAATGGTTGTATCCCCCTGCACATCAGTTGCATTAGAGAAGCACCCTCTGATTTTGCTAAATTAGTCAGAAGAAAGGAAAAAGAACTATAATCAAGTCCAAGACCGCTGAGAATACGGAGCAGAAAGTACCCGTCAGTCTGTCACATTATATCAGAAATGTTGACAAGTTGGTAATTTGCCAAATATATGTATCTAGCCCTTCGAAGATATATAACTAGTAATGGAGAGGGTCACCCCCTTGTGAAGTACTTGCAATTGAAGCCAAAGCTGAACCGCACACAGGTGAGAACATGGTTCACACATTCGAGCAAGAGCATTTCATACGTCTTCGGCAGTCCTAACATAAATCTGACAAGAGCAAGTGCGAAGAACTAGCATTAGCTGTGCACACCAGTCATCTCAATTGTGAAGCATTGCGAGAGTGGGGGAGAGATACCAAATTTGAATAGAACAAAGAGACGGGAGGAGGAAGTGGCAGCGGAGGGCAAGGCAGCACCAGTAGAGATCATACTATCATTCTTGCATATTGGGGATCCTTCTTAATATGCCATGCAGCTACTTCAGAGGGAAGAAAATGGAATCCTCCGCTGTGAAGGTGACGCTGTATGAACTAGCTAGTAAGAACGTTCAAGGGACTTTACTCAAGTAATTTATAATGGGGTGTTTGGTTGCATGATAATTTTTTGTACACTTTCATGATAAAAAATTATATTAAAATAAAAAGTGAACCAACTCATTACATAAAATTATCATGTTTGGAGGGATGTGATACCAAAAAAAAGTAACAACCATCCATGACCAAAGAAAGTGGGGGACCACAAGAAAAAAGAAAGAGGTGAGACCCTCTTTTTGTTTAAGAAGAAAATCACTTTCAAAACATAAATTTGTCATGGTTGCCAAACACCTCTTTTAACAAGTTTTCTTACAATTTTTAAAAATTAAAATAAAAACCTCCATTATCATGCAACCAAACACCCCATAAATAATAATATATATAGAAGTAGGCGGATCTCTTGACTGTGCTTGACGATGATGTAATGTGTGTTGCATGTTGTCCAGGCATGTCCTCAAGTTAGACGAGCTAGGTCGGGAGATCGCGCAGATCGCGGTGCCTGCGGCGGCGGCGCTGGCAGCGGATCCCCTGGCTTCTCTGGTAGATACAGCCTTCATCGGCCAGATAGGTCAGCTGATCATATAATTAATAGCTACTAGAAGAGAACAGAAAAGATGATGTCATGCACTCCCTTTTGTTCAATTCTTGGCCGCTTTCCCCTTCAATTCAGACCCGGTACAGCTCGCAGCCGTCGGTGTTGCGATTTCGATCTTCAACCAGGTCTCCAAGATCGCAATATACCCCCTCGTCAGTGTCACCACATCGTTCGTGGCAGAGGAACTCGCAGCCTGCAAGCTGCAGAGCTGCACCAGCGCGGAACAAGCAGATATAGAGAAGGCCACACCTGCCAGAGAATCATCCCCCGGCAATGGCAGTACCCCCAGTAAGCGGAAGTACTTCCCCTCTGTTTCGTCAGCCCTTGCCGTCGGCGGCGTTCTGGGCGTCTTCCAAACCATGCTGCTTATCTTTGCGGGCAAACCATTCTTGAACGTCATGGGCATCAAAGCTGTAAGTGATCTGGATATGTTTGTTCTATATATGTAACAAGCAGCTGGTTCACTTTACTTCTTTCCCATCTGGGAAATCTGATTTACTATGAGATATCTATGACTTAAATTAGGGCTCGTCAATGTTGACCCCTGCACGGCAGTACTTGACTCTGCGGGCGCTTGGATCTCCTGCAGTGCTCTTCTCGTTAGCAATGCAAGGAGTCTTCAGAGGATTCAAAGACACAAAGACCCCTTTATATGCTACCGGTATGCAGATGCATCTTAATTTTACGATACTGTCAAGACAATAATTATATATACATATAGTAGTGAGTGAGATCTTGCCTCTTGAAGAGCTCCCATTCCTACCTCTTACTTAATGATTATATTGTTCTTATTACACTACAATGCCGTCTTCATTATATATATATGCATCATATATATTTATACATAGGATATACAAATTGCTTGTTATAATGTCATGATCGTGTTCATTATAAGTCCAGATCACCTCCAATAGGTGTAGAAGAAAAGTTCCTCCACTATATATATGATTTTATATATATTGTGGACCTCATCTTTTATATATCTATGGTAAAGGGAATTCTCCCCAACATCCCTAGGAGGTGGTTCGGAGTTCGGACTTTGGCAGATGATGTGTATGATAAATCCTTTTTGTATTAATGCAGTGGCGGGAGATGCGGTCAATATAGTCTTAGATCCAATCCTTATCTTTGTATGTCATTTGGGTGTCAGTGGTGCAGCAATAGCCCATGTCATGTCTCAGTAAGTTTGTACTAAGAAACTTCCACTCCATCGAATTCCTTGAGCAGGCCAAACCCTACAGTGCTTAAGAAAATCCTATTTCAGGTATTTGATCTCAATAATACTGCTGTGGAGGCTGAGGAAGAGAGCGGAAATCGTTCCACCCAGTATCAAGAATCTGAAATTCGGCAAATTTTTGAAGTGTGGTAAGCCTGCCCATAAAATGCATATCGCATTACGTGGATTCACAATCTTCTAGTAGTTACCTAATTATCTTTTCCTTTGCGAACTTTATGTTTCCAAAATTTCTAATTATTGAACTTTTTTTATGACTCAGGATTTCTTTTACTTGCAAGAGTGATTGCTGTAACGTTTTGCGTGACATTAGCAGCTTCGATGGCTGCACATCTTGGGACCATCCCTATGGCTGCATTTCAGATTTGCTTACAGATATGGCTGGCAACATCTCTACTTGCTGATGGATTAGCTGTTGCTGGACAGGTTAATGTTTCTCTCTTTTTATTCCTTACTTCATGTGACCCTACAAGTCTAGTCAATAATTCCTTCCATCATAACCTATCTCAACGAAAGTTTTGCACTAAGGCCTGGATATATCTTTATATATCTCAGGTAAACGATCATCGCCATTTATATCATTGGTTTTTTTGGTAAAAATAACTATATTTCAAAAAATGATGAAAAACGAAGAGTACATCTTCTTGCCTAATTTGTGTTGAACAACATCCTGACAAATCATAAATACTTCTAGGCGATCTTGGCAGAAGGATTTGCTAGGCAAGACCACCACAGGATAGTTGCTACAGCATCTCGTGTCTTGCAGGTAAATTGATCTCACAGCTGTGTATACATAGCTCAAATAAATTTTCCTTTATAATGGGCTAATAAGCAAATGTGTGCCCTACAGTTGAGTCTGTTACTAGGATTGGCTCTTTCTGCCTTAATTGGCATCGGCATGAAATTTGGAGCAGGAGCATTTACTAAGGACATCAACGTGATGAATAGTTGATGTATTGGGTGCAAGAGAAATCTGATAGAGGCAAATGGGCAGGCATTGCACTGGTGCCCCCGCGTGCATGTTCAATTTTTTTTAAATGGACCAGATTCAGCGGGTCTGGTCAACTTATGCTTCATTGGGATAAGGAAGAAAAATCTATCTTTTGGCCCATTTTTGGGGCCTAAACGGAGTCAAAAAGTTCTAAAATGATTGCAAAGCTGCCCAACACTCCCTCTGATGCCCCCGCGTGCAAACAGCGGGAGCAAGGTATATATATGGAAGGTGTTCCATTCTCACAACACAATGACACTTTATTAAGGTACTAGTTTTTAATTACACATAGGCAATTTATAGAACTTCACTTGTGTCCATTCCGGTAATGCCAAATTTTCATTTTGCCAAAATGCTGAATGAAATTTGTGCCTCGTAGTTTATACCCTTTACAATGTCCCTGTAGTTTCATATACAGCCTTCACATAATTCAGATTTAAATTCTATCCCTCAAATTGTAGACATATATGACGGGTTAAAATTTTTGTTTGTGTTAGCTCCCATTTATGGTTCTCCTTGTCAACAATTTGAGCTTCTGAGAAAAGAACAAATAGTTTGATGGCTGGTAGAGAAGGAACTTGCCATTTTCCCCTTTCATAAGTTGAGCTAAGGTTAGGATATGTGACACATGTTGTTAGAGACATGGGAGGAAGGATTGCGGGTCAACGTGGATCGGCCTGGCCCCACGTGACCGAGATCATCCGGGATTGTGATTTGGATCCAAGCTGGGTCTGATTGGATCCGGATCAAAACCGAAATCAGGCGGATCGCCAGGTGGGGCCAGGTTGGCTGACTTGGCCTGACCAACCAGACCTGGCCAATCCAGTTGACCCTGATGGCTGTATCGGTCAATCCGATGTGGAGTCAGATCGATTGGGGCCAAACCTGATTGGGTTGGGCCGGATCGGGAAGACCTTCCCATGGTTAGAGATGTTAAATGTTTGATATAAGAAAAAGTTTATCATCTCAAGATTATTGTCTTATAAGGTGATAGAGATGGAGCCGAGGGAGAAAGAAAGAGAAAGAAGGGTGGGTCAATCATTTTGTTGTTGTAGGCTTTTAAGGTCTCAAAAGGCTTTTTAATATTTGATGGCACACAGAATAATGTATTTTTTGAGAGTTGCATCTAGGACACCTTTTACATGGCATACATGTAAAATAATTACTATGGACGTACTTGTGCGTGTAAAGCGATGTGTAAAGCGCACATGTATAGTGTGAGCAATCTTGGACATGTCCATACATACGTGTAATTTTAGACATTTACGTCCCTTGCATATCTGATATGTTAATTCTATCTCTCAGAACATGACTAGTCTATCTTTGACATTGCGAAGAAGATTGAAATCAATAAAATCTTTGACAACAAAGTCCCATTCAAATGCACTTATTTATTTTTGACTTAAAGATAGCTAGACCCTACTCATCTCTCCCACTTCCTAAAGCCATCAAAAGATGGGTTATAGAGATTATCAATTATCACAAAATGCACATTTTTTGAGAAGTGAAGGGAGATAAATATTATTTTTCATAATTTCTTTCTAGCACAATTCCAACCAAATGCAATTAAAGAAGGGTGAGAAACTAATTTCAGGTCAAAACTCTCCCAAAGTCAAGGGCTTGTTTGCTTTATTGTAATTATCTTGTTTCAAAGTCACTTGTTTAGAAACATGATTCTTCTCGGATTTTAAAACAAGAGTTTTCATTTTGCCAACTTTGTAAAAGACAAAAAGAAATAAAGTAGGGAACCATATGATTAAGCTGATTTTACAATTATAACTTGTTCTTGTTTTTGGTTTCCACCTCCCTAATCATGTAATTTAAAACAAGGATCATTATTCCAAAATGCAATGTTTTTCATTAATCCAAGCAATTGAAAATACTGAAAAACGGAACAAGTGCACCACTTTACAGAATTTAACAAACAAACAAGCAAGCCCATATTAAAAATGATGGAAATTAATACTAGGCATAGGAAAATAATTTCGACTACATGAGATTATGCAAATTTGTGCACTTATTGAGGGTCACAACTACAAATGCGCTATTTAAAGGGGTACACATGTAGCAGTTGTACACTGCATGCAGCAACACACTAGGTCAACCTATCATGCCACCCTGTTTATTACTACCATCTTATTTGTCTAAATTTAAATTTAAACTACTGACCCGCACGCTTTGCCATCTTCAAATAGTTTGTTGCAGGAACCCAGACAATCAATTCCATAGCATTTGTTTTTGATGGCATAAACTTTGGAGCGTCTGATTATGCATATTCAGCATACTCAATGGTGATTGCATTTCCTTGTGATTAAAATTTTTGTTTGCCATTTCCGTTTCATGTTGCAAGTTTTGGTTTATACTGATGATTAAAATTATTGCTGTTCAGGTGTTGGTTGCCATTTTCAGCATCACTTGTTTATTTTTGCTATCTGCAAGTGATGGCTTCATTGGCATATGGATTGCTTTAACAATCTACATCAGCTTGAGGATGTTGGCCGGTGTTTTCAGGTATATAATACCATCAAGCAATAACCCAAAAAAGTAAAAAAACTATAAAAATGTAGTATTCCATGCTTGAATAAGCAAACTTTTGGATGCATTAGAATTGCGGAGAAAAATATTATAAAAAAATTATAACCATATGGATTGCTTTAACAATCTACATCAGCTTGAGGATGTTGGCCGGTGTTTTCAGGTATATAATACCATCAAGCAATAACCCAAAAAAGTAAAAAAACTATAAAAATGTAGTATTCCATGCTTGAATAAGCAAACTTTTGGATGCATTAGAATTGCGGAGAAAAATATTATAAAAAAATTATAACCACCATCTTCTTTCTTTGCTGTATCTGACACTAGTATTACTTTTTCGTTAGCATTCTCTTTTTCTCCACTTACTGGCCTGTTTGTTTAGAGTATCTTATATCAATTTTGATATTGATATTTGTACAGGATGGAGTATCAATATCAACTTTGATACAGGTGGTTACTTGTATTATGTATCATGTTTTATTTGCACTAAGAGTTTCAATATTGATATTGATAGCCAAACAAATGTTGATTTCTACCACTATCAATTTCAAAATTGAAAGTGACAGAGGTGTTCAATACCAAACAAGGCCTAATGACCTGTTTGGTTAAAGTATCAAAACTGATACTATGTTAGTATTGATATTGATATTTTCAAAAGTCAGAGTATCAATATCAAAATTAATACAAGTAAACACTTGTATATATAACATGCTTTGTTTGCACTATAAATTTCAAATTTGATACTATTAGCCAAACACCTCTAGGTGATTAGTATCAATATCAATTTTAAAATTGATAGTGATACAAGTGTTTAATAATACTACCAAACATGCCCTAATAGCCTATTTGGTAATAGTATTAGACACATCTATCACTATCAATTTTAAAATTAATATTCATAACAATCACAAAGAGGTGTTTGATTAATAGTATTAATTTTGAAATTAATATTTTAAAAAATACGTTATGTGGTACAAGTGTCAACTTGTATCAATTTTGATATTGATATTTCAACTTCTAAAAATATCAATATCAATATTGATATAATATCAATTTTGAAATTCTAACCAAACAGGTCATAAAGTATTAAAAATGATATTAAATCAATTTTGATATTGATATTTGTAAAAGATAGAGTATCAATAACAAAATTGATACATTGTTACCAAACAGATTATTGAATGCCATTACAACAAGATAATAGGGCGTTTGGTTGCACGATAAATTTTTATACACTTACATGATAAAATTTGTATTAAAATAAAATGAAGCTAGTTAATGGCCTGTTGGCACCAAAAAATTCATAAGTACCTAAATATGTCAAGTTTTGAGCACAAGTATATGGGAAACAAATGAACAGATAGAGGTGACCCACATTATACCACATTTGGGACCAACGAGCCGAACGGACCTGATAAGTCTTATTGGGCTTGATCAACCTGATGACTGGCCGATAATAATCAGATACCACTATTTGGTTTGCCCAACTCAAACTTGAGTATTGCCGTAGTTGGATCTGAAATCTGATTTGTATTCTGCAAGTTACAGGCGAAACAGTGAAAACAATTTCCGACTGGCCTTTGGTAGGCTTAATAGGTCCAAATAACAAAATAAGTGGATCCACAATATTGTACTGGTCAAAGCCTCTGCAATAATGCCTTGAATGCCAAAATCTGGTTCTGGGTGGCATAATGACCATTTTGCCCCTATTCGGCCCGGGTAACCAAATGTCAGCCTAGTGACGATCATGCACCACCATCAGGTCCACCTAGCTCAATGTTGAGCAATGTCAGAATCAGATCAGAAATCCAATGCATATTTGGAAAGTTATGCAGAAAACACCGAAAGTCAATTTTCGGATGGCCTTATCATGGGCATATCAGGTCTGAAAGATAAAACAAGTGGGTCCGACGGGGCTTGTGTTGTCGAGGGCTTCGCGGTAATGCCTTGATTGTCGAGAATCCGATGTCGGACGGACCTCGAAACGGTAAAATGGCCTCTTTCGCCCTTATTGGGTTTGGATACTTCGGGACGGATCCGAGGTAACACGCGGGCACATCATTGGTACGCCGGCTCTATCTTGAGCAACGTTGAAATCAGATTGAAAATCCGACTAATATTTGGCAAGTTATGGGCCAAAACACCTGAGACGGGTCCAAATGACCAAAATGCCCCTCCTCGGCCACTTTCGGTTCAGAAGACCTGGACTCGGCCCATTAATAAACTTGTGAGCTCATATGATGCATGAAAGTTAGTACATGTGGAAAACTGATTCGTATCAACAATCCGACCCATATTTGGAAAGTTATGGACAAAAAATCAAAATTTGTGCTTCTCGCCAACCCACCAGACCAGGGGCAAAATGGTCCGAGTGATAAAAAAATAGTCCAGATGAGCCAGAATTGAAGTCAGATGTCGGATATATTGATCAGAAAATTTTCGAGCAAGTAAGCCCACGTGATAGCTTATTTTCGCAGCTCACTTAGGCCTTATTTAATGGGCTGTCTTTTAATTCACAAATGTGCCCATTTTATATAATTTTCGTGACCTATTTTATGATATATTAATGGGCCATCTCTTAAATCACATATGGGCCTATTAACATGTCAAAAGATGGCCCATCTTGATATCAATCTTGGCCCATATTCTGGAAACTTCAAAAATCTGCCATCTCATCAATTTTGGCCACGTTATTACCTCCCCACCATCCCACTCTCACCCACTTGCCCACGTACACCACTTCCCCCACCTTCCCACTCCTACCACAACCACACCCCCACTCTCCCACGTCCTCCCGTCGCAGCAAGAGAGAGAGCGCCAGGAACCTTTTAAAAAGGAGCCACGAGCTTCTCTTGGAGGGCTGGATGGCCACACATAGGAAGGAGCCCCATGCTGCTCGGGGGGGGGGGGGGGGTTGGAGACCATCGGGTGATTCCTCAGCTGCTGCCCCATCTCTCTTTTCTTCCCTGCTGCTGCCATGCACCAATAGAAAGAGAAGATGCTGTCGCCACCTCCTTGCTGCTGCAATAGAAGATGAAGATGGAGGCTCTCCTTGTTGCCACGATAGTGGGGGAGGGAGGGGAAGGAGCATGCTGCATGCTCCTGTTGCTCCTTCTGGAGATGATACCATCGGTTGTACCAGCCAACAACGCCTGCCTTGCGCAGACCAGAAGATGCACCAGCCCCCTCTTTGCACCAATGGATGAAGAAGGAGGTGCCAAGAAGTTCCTGTCGATGCATCCTTCCCCCCCTCATTGCCTGCTGTTGGTGGAAGAGAGGGAGACGATACCTCCTCCAAGCTGCTGTCCTTCTCCTCTCATCTCCTGTTGATGTGGTAACCAACCGAAGGAGATAAGGGGGCGAAACTCCCCCTCTTCCCTGCTGCTGCCGTCTCCAGTACCTATAGAAGGGAAGATGCTCCCTATTCCTACCAGATGTCGCTGTCCATGTCTCATGGAGATGCTTCTGCAGATCCCGATAAAAGAAAAAATAATGGAGAACCATCTGTTGTCATCTGCTGCAGCTCATGCCAAGGCAAGAACGTGAAGGAGAACAGGAGGGGTCAAAGCCCTCTCCATGGATCTATTTATGCACAGGTGACGTGGGAAAGAGCAGGCTGTTGCTCTCATGAACTCTGTCTAAGGAGGAGAAGTTGAGGGGAACAGCCCCTCCTTGCTACCATGACAATAGGAGTAGGAGGAGGACCCATGATGCAGGTAGAAGGCAATAAAGATAATAAGGTTATACCCGGCCCCCTTGGGACCCATACGATGGGCCAAGGGTCTCCCCGGGTAGCCTCAATGAAGCCAAAATACCATGAGGCTGGAGATGTCTACCCCTCATGAAACCAATGCCAACTCTTCCTACCATGATGCCCACTGTTGTCAGACAAAGATGGAAATGCCAACTCTTCCTACCATGATGCCCACTGTTGTCAGACAAAGATGGAGAAGAAAGACCATAGTCTTCTCCACGTGTCCATACATTCATATACCCATACCCATGGCCTACTCGACCCCATACCAGGTCACTTTCCCAACCTATATTGACCCTATAGCAGGTCATCTTTCCAACCCATATCGACCCCATACCAGGTCACTTTCCCAGCCTATACTGACCCCATAGCAGGTCACTTAAAACCTTTTCCAAATTGACCCCATATGCTCCTTACAATGCCAAAGGTGCAAAGGCAATGAAGAGATGATGGCAAATGCACAAAGGCAGTGAAAAACAAGGTTATACCCGGTCCTCTTAGAGCCCACATGATGGACTAAGAGATTTCCCGGGTAGCCTTAATGAAGTTAAGAAATTCTATGAAGATTAAAAAGTGAAGCTTATGAAGATATGGCCATCCGGGCCTCAGAGAATTTAAAGAGTTTGGTTATCCGGACCAAGACAGACGCTGCCGAGGAGAAGCCTACATGGGATCAGTCGGGTTCATCTCCAGCCGCCCCAATCTGTCTCTCTCTCTTCTGCTACCTGCTGGCACCCATGGGATAGAAGGCATGCATGCTGCAGCAGCCATCTCCCACTGATGCTGCTGCCTTACGGGAGATGTTGCTCTTCCAACATTCCTACATGCTGTGTCCATAGGGAATGGAGAAGGAAGGCCTGCTGCTGTCAATTCTACACTAGGAGAAGGGGAGGTGAGGGTGCTGCCGTCAGATCCCCTTTCTTTGGTGCTACTGCTGGCGCTCCTGGAGGATTGAGGAGATGCTCCTGTCCAATACATCAATGGAAGAGGATGAAAAAACCTCCTCCCATGATGCTGCTGAAGAAGAAGATGAAGAGGAGGTGAAGGTGGACTGTGGCCCACATTTTTACACAAATAACCTACTGATTGAGAGCTGCAATCATCACCCACCCATCTGCCCATGAATGAAAAATGAGGAGAGGAAAAGATGGGGCTGCAGATCGTCCTACCAGGTTGCTATGGTACTGACGGCTGTTGCCATCTAAGACACAGATAAACCCATGCTGTCTCTTTGTTCTTCCTACCATGCCCACATATCCAATCCCTTATCGACCATATATAGTTCACATATAGCCCTAAATCTGGCCCATAAACAGGTCACATATCTAGCCCCTATCAACTCCACACACAGGTCATATACTAGTCCCCTATCACCTCATACACAGTCCATATATCAACCCATGTTCGGCCCCATACACAGGTCATATACCTGCCCCCTCATCACCCCATATACGAACCATATACCTACCCCCTGTTCGACCCATATACAGGTCACTTTCAGCCATATATTGACCTTATAACCGGTCACATATTCAGTCTCTATCGACTTATATACAGGTCACTGTTTTTAGCTATATATCAAACCCCATAGCCGGTCATATATCTAGCCTATATTGACCCCATATCAGGTCATCTTTCCCAACCCATACCGACCCCATAACAGGTCATATATGCAGAGTCTATATCAACCCCATATAACAGGGGAAATGAAGATGGGCTGCAGCCAAAAGATAAGGCGATATCTGCCCCCCTTAAAACCCATACAATGGACTAAGGGCCATCTCAAGTAGCCTCAATGAAGCTAAGATACCATGAAGTTGAAGATATGAAGCATATGAAGATATGACCAACTGGGCATAAAAGATAATGAAGACTTGGTCACCCGGACCAAGATATGACAATGACATGATGACAAGGCCAAATGTGGCCCAAATGACATAAAAATCATATATCTTAAATATTCTGACACATAAAAAATATTTAAGATCCATAACATGAGCCTATACTTAGGCAATATTCATGATACTTGAACAAGTATTATCGGGTACGTCCCGAAATGTTTGGTCCGGACGGGGCTCCGAACATGCACTCGGTGTCATCGATCCATCCCAAAGTGGGAAGAGTACATACGCTCAATCTATTAGGGAAATTCTCACTCCATCTAGAGTGAGGTCAATTATAGACCAAAACTCTATGGTTTAAGTGGATAGTCCATGTCTACATAAGACGAGATATTCTCAAATAAGATGTACAAAATGACATGGTATGATGGGATTCTGGCTATGTTTAAGCCTCCCCACATGATGATGTGATTATGTTTTGTGGATGACTGTTTCCTTTTATGTACGAGTTGCTACGACGGTTAATCAAGGGTGTTCGAGAATCTCGATGTAATTAACATCGGAAATTCGCAACTTCCGATGGAGAGAGGTCCAAAGACAAACTTTATGAACCCTAACCTCGACATATATATTTTATATACATACCACATATTTTGGCTAATATTTTCTATGAAATATCATATATTTTCATAGTAGCCAAAGATAAGATAATGAAAAGTTCATTTCCCAAATAAACGGAAGTCAAATGAGTTTTCAAACCATGCCATACAACATATTTTCATACCAAAATATGTTTTTATAAAATCTCGAGGTTTCACATGGCCCAATGACATAAAATTGTCATATTTGAGGAGATGGAATAATAAAAAAAAAATGGGGAGCCTTGTATGACCAAAAGAGGTGGGGAAGCGTCTCACCTCTTTTTTTGTCCAATAAGGAAATCTCTTTAAAAACATAAATTTGTAATGGTTGTCAAACACCTCTTTTAACAAGTTTTGTTACAATTGTTACAAAAACTTAATTTATCATGCAATTAAACACCCCATAAGGGTCAATTACTAAATCAGCAAATACTTTCTAATAATTTCTAGATCAATATATTTCACAAGATTGTTACTAGCAACAATTTTATGCACTTTATTTAGCAACAATTTTAAATAAAAAAATACATATAGGTCTCCTTTTGTAAAGACTAAATAGCTGATTAACCCAACTTTGCTAACGGTAGTCTTCCATAGTCACTTATCTTGGGATTACTTCCAACAAAGCATGACTAATGTTAGAGTTCTCCTCAACTCAATCTCCAAAAAATAATAATCTAAGTTGTTATTGTTAATACCTCCCTTAAGACTTTTTGTCCTCATCAACATTACACACATAACATATCAAATATCCATATATGTCACAACTAACGTTTTGTCCGGGTCATAAACTTTGATACCAAATGTAGCAATAAAATCAACTGACTATCGCAACAATCATGTTAATTAATAGTTTTTCCAAAATCATACTTCTTGGGACTGCTCCCAACAAATTTTGGAACTCTCTTCAACTCAACTTCCAAAAAAGGGTTAACTAAAGTTGTTAGTACTCAATTGACTTAATCTCTTAACACGTTTTTAAATTAGGGCATTACAAACTGCCTGTCTTAAGAATTGACATTTTTATCAAACCTACAGATATCACATATCAAACATTCAATGCGTTGAACTCAACTTCTAAAAAATATCAAGAGTGGGTAATAGTCAACGATTCCGTCTCTTGGCACATGTTTAGACGAGAGTATCACACCTTTTACATTTCTACTTTCATGTTTATTGAGTTTTTATAAGATTATGAGAATGTAATCTTAGTTCCGGATTGCTCATCTAAATTTGTCTTCAGCTAAGTTGAATCCCCACTCCTGTTTATAGGTATCCATACTCTTATCCTTTTTAAGCAATTAACCTTTTACATATATCATTTTTCAGGTGAACCTTTCATTATATTGCAAACTAGGCTGTTAGTTTTGTAAAGATTATTATAAGTGTTTTTTTCACTCGAATAAAATTTACATATGCTTTGGCTTTTGACTATATGAATTGATCACATGCAGGATGGGAGCTGCTAAAGATCCTTGGACCTTTCTTCGGTACTATATGAACATAGTTGTCAAGGCGACAAGGCGCCCAAGGCGTTGAAGGGTACCGATTCCGCTTAGGCGACAAGGCGGCCGCCTAGGCGTCGCCTAGGCGGTCAAGGCGGTATTCAAGGAAGGCTGAGTCGGGAGATTGTTATATATAAAAAAACATAAATATAATTATATTTGTTATGTTATAATTGAATATGAGTGTTTTATCAATGCACATAAGTAAATATGATGTGTGTGTGAAAGAGAAGAAAGTTAAATAAATATTTATAAAATTTAAGTATATAACTCATTTATGATTATAAAATTTATATATGTGCAATAGTATAAGTGATGGTAAAATATTGTTATAATATTATTAAATGGGGGGGCGCAGAGTAGCCCCCCGAACCCAAAAAAGTATGTAATAGTATAAGTGAGACAAAGAGAGAGAGAGGAAAGAGTTGAAAAAGAACTTAATTAAGTATATAATATATGTTTATAATCATAAATCTTAAATATGTATGATAGTATAAGTGATAATACAATATATTAATATATTGAAACTATCATTAAATAAGTGTCCCTTGTGAGGGGGTATCAAGGAGAAAAATCCCTCAAAAACTTTTTTTAATGATGTAAAAATACCCAAGGTGCCTTGCTTGGGCGCCTTGGGCGCCTAGGCTGGCGCCTTGGGCGCCTTGGCGGGCGCCTTGGGCGCCTTTTTGGCCCCAGACAAGGCGCCCTTGGAAAGGCGCCTTGCTGCCTAGGCGGCGCCTAGGCGGGCGCCTTGACAACTATGTATATGAATCATATAGTTGTCATGCCAACCGATACAATGTATTCCACAACTTACGACTCTTGAGGACAACTATATGAAACTTTTGTCTTACAAATTACAATGCATTTATTTCAACAGAGATGGTATAATATACTTTGCAATAGCTGCCATTGTCTCTTGATATTAAAAGATGAGAGAATCAGATTGTCTACTCAATGTCTAATTCATCTATTGCAAAAACTTGTCTTTTCCATTTTAAATTTTCTATATAGTAATTGTTTTGGTAAAGAGTAAAATGTTTTTATACTTACACACCTATATTACACAGTCCCAAGATATACACATTGTTGACTGGGTTTACCCACTAGGCCCTATTTGGACAAAGTATTTAACAATAAATATAATATTGTTTTTGATATTAAGTACTATCAACTATGTGATCTAAGGCTAACCTTTCCACTAGACATATCAAAATGATTCTACATTAAGTCCAATGCTCTAATCAAACAGATCCTAATATGCTATTATGGAAGATGCCATTCTTCTGTAGCAAATCTTTCTCACTAGGTGCTTTCTTACTCACTAGGTGCCAATACTCTCTTAATGATTTTTAAAGCACTTGATTGGATCAGAGCTGACACCCCTCCCGGCAATTCTAGGTTGATCCAGAAGGATTCCTTACTTGGATTGACGGGTCCAGTCAGGATCGACATTGACCGATTATAGTGACAATTCTGATCCTGAGAACCTTGTTCTCTGTCAACAACTTTGGAAAAACATCTTATTTTATGCCATCAGGTAGAGTATGAAGAGAACTACCGTGGACTACCAAGAATTTGTTGGACAAAGACATTCTTCATATAGGGGATGTGGTGGGTTATGCCTCTCTGTAAGGGATGTGTTGTAAGAAAATATATTTTTTTTCAAAAAATGAGGGCAAACCTTAATCTGGATGAAGGTTTGGGGGAAGAGAAAAAACTGTCATAGGCAAAGGTAGGCTCAAGAGAGCTAAAAATTTTAATGGGAAACAACATCACTATGGATTCCAGGAGAAAAAGAAAGGTGGGTAAGAAAATTATTATATGTTAATTCTGAAGATAATCAGCTGGAAGTGCAATAGCACACAGAAGATGGACAAACTAAGAGAGAGACCGGGAGTGTGATTGTAGACTAATGGGGTGTTTGGTTGCATGATAATTTTTTGTACACTTTCATGATAAAAAATTGTATTAAAATAAAAAGTGAACCAACTCATGACATAAAATTATCATGTTTGGAGGGATGTTATTACAAAAAAGAGTAACTACCACACATGACCAAACAAAGTGGGGGACCACAATAAAAAAGAAAGAGGTGAAGTGAAACCCTTTTTTTGTTTAAGAAGAAAATCACTTTTAAAACATAAAATTGTCATAGTTATCAAACACCTCTTTTAACAAGTTTTCTTATAATTTTCAAAAATTAAAACAAAAACCTTCATTATCATGCAACCAAACACCCCATAAAAGTTAGATGTCCTCACTTTACAAGAAACCAAGTATGAATTTGTTAACCAGAAGGATGTAATAGGATGAAGAGTGGAACAAGGATTGTTGTCTTGGATCTCGACTTCATCTTAGAAGAGTGAAAGGGAACATATTTCATGAGATTTTCGAAAAAATATCGGGAGATCGGATCTCGAATTTCATTTATGTAAGGTATACCTAACACTTACCCAAAGATTGCCATCTCGCATCTCGATTTTATCTCATGGAGACTGAAGAGAAGAAATCTCGAAAAAATATCGGGAGATTGGATCTCAAAAATACTAATCAATATGTGTTTAAGTGTAAAATATCATGCAATCTTTTTAAAAAAGACAAGGAAACTCATTAAACATCAAAATAAGTTGTGAGAATATTAAAAGGAAATACAAACACAGAGAAGGTGAACTATTGTTAACAAGAGACATAAAGTAATGATCTTATGTTAGACTTAAGTTTCATCTTGAATAATATGGATAGAAGATTGATGACGTCTTGTGTCAATTGTACATATATAGTCAATATTAAATTATAAAATTTTATCAAACAATAATGCCTATTTGGATGTATTTCATAATAAATTTGGAGATATTTAAACCAACTTACAAAAACCATCTAACAAGTTACGGGTAGAAATAGGCAGAAGAAATCAAGGTATCATAGATACTATATAGTTATTCTCATTTCAGAGATCTTGTTTCTCAGATGGTGGAGAGAGAGATTCTCGGGAGATCTCGAGAGATTCTTGGAAGATCGCATTCCATGGAGTGGAAGTCTTAATGACTTTACTTTTTCTCCTTCAAATGGAAGAAGTAGAAGTTGTTATGTGGAACGATAGGATCTTAGATGCTAATCTGATTCACAGTAGTAGACATGTGCAAGCTCTTTATTTCAATAACAGGGGGAGTGGAAAATCTTAGTATTTTGCCAGTATCTATGGCCCATAGAACTCTTTTAAAGAAGAGGAGTTTTTCTCATAGTTGTCAAGCCTTCTTTCTTCACATGTTAGCAATTCTTGGCACATCTGTGGTGGCTTTAATGCATTAAAAAGACCAGAGG
Organism: Cryptocoryne crispatula var. balansae; assembly: GCA_036172225.1. NCBI lineage: Eukaryota > Viridiplantae > Streptophyta > Magnoliopsida > Alismatales > Araceae > Cryptocoryne > Cryptocoryne crispatula. The sequence continues at coordinate 33,339,636 of CM069931.1, forward strand.
AGAGACTGAACATCGAGATTAGACATTGAAAATTTCGCTATTCCATGATTGAGTTAATGAGTATGATTTGATAAAAATTCATAGCAAAGGTTTGAGCTTTACATGGTTCAATGAAATATCCAAATCCAACATGGATAGATTTTTTTAGTCTGCTCGTGGGTGGCCAAGCAGGGTTTCCAAATACTATTCTGAGAATGGTCTCAGACCACTTCCTGATTATCATCAAATGGGGCATCAATTCAGTATCAGAAAAAAGGAAATTCAGGTTTGGAATTTCTTGGTGTAGGGACCCAACATTTTTTTTAAATATTTGGACATGGTAGAATAACACAAGTGTGCCAGACACATGTAATCTTGGTCCTTGAGAGAGGAGATCAAATGGAAGCAAAAACCAAAAGAGACATGGCTGAGAGAAGGCATTAGAAATATTAAATTCTTTCACACACAGAAAACCCTAAGGAATAGAAATAAATTTTTACTTTGAATCACCATAAGGCTTTCAGAAGAAGAGGCAGATTCACTAGTCACTCATTTTTTGAAGAGGTGTTTAATGCAGTACATTATATGGACCCATATAAGGCCTCTGGTCCGGATGAGTTCTCAGTTGATTTTACCAGAAATGTTAGGATGTAATCAAGGTAAACTTTATGAAACTGGTTAGAGTTTGAGGAAACACCCAGAAGCATCAGATTTCTGAATTCATCTCTGGTTCTTCTTCCAAAGAGGGCTAACATATGCGACATCAGAGACATGCAACCTAATAGTCTTTTTAATTGTAGTTATAAGATTGTGACAAAGGTATTGTATTGGCCAATAGACTAAGAATGAATGTTGAGAAATAAGTTAATAGTTCCCAATTAGCTTTCACATTTAAGATAACTTCATGGTGGCACACGAGTGTATTCATAATCATACGACTAACAAAAGAGAGGAAAGCATACCCTTAAAGTTGTATTTTAAAATAGAGGTTGAAAATATTAAAATATTTAATAAATTAGGGGATTACTAGGTTTAGTAATAGATGGATCAGATGGGTTATAGAATGCATACACACAATCAAAATCACTCGTTAATTGAAATCCTTTTTTACCTTGGTTGCTTTAGAGGCATGAAACAAGATGACCTTATTTAATTCTATTGTTTATTCTAGTAGATCAGGTGCTTAGTACAATGTGGGAGAACGTTAAAAATGGTACACAGATTGAGGAGGTTTTTGTTGGCACCAACAACAAGCACATCACTCAAAGTTTGTGGATGACATTGCTATTTACTTTAAAGTGACGAGAAGAAATGTGACAACTTAAGAATCCTACTTTCTATACTAGAGTCAGTTACATGACTGAAGATTAACAAGGACTTAATTGGCATTAATGTGAAAGACGTTACTCTGGTAAAGTTGTGAAGGACATTTGATATGCCCGTAATGTCCTTTCTAATTACGTACCTAGCTATACCTTTGTCCGAGAGGGGTGTAAAAAGGGGTGACCAGGAGAGTCTGATCTTAAAGGTATAAAACAAGTTACAAGGCTGGAAGAGTAGAATACTATCAGCAGGAGGCATATGGGCATCCTTGAAAAGCGTGCTTCTGAGCATTCTTCGGTTTTTTTCTCAATCCTCAAAATACCTATGGGGGTCTGTAAGAAACTAGAAAGTATCAGATTGAAGTTCTTCTGGCAGGGCAGAGATGGTGCGAGGGTTCTTCACCTGGTCAACTAGAATCATGTCTGCATGACCATCAAGGAAGGTAGAGTTGGTCTGATGCCTTTTGCCTTTAGAGGTGATGAATAATGCTCTCCTTACTAAGTGCTATGGAATCTTAATCAATGCCAGTCCTCTTTGTGGGCAAGATAATTTGTTCCAAGTATGGGGTTGGAAACAACGATGAATAGATCAAAACTTCAGGGGTAGAGTCAGTTTCCAGCATTTGAAGAAAAGGAATTATGCAAAACTGGAAGTTCTTCCAGTCTTCATTAGGTATTGCTATTGGTGATGGAAAGGAAACTCTCTTTTGGAATGATCAATGGGTCATGAGAGGTTAGCAACTACATTTATTACTCATTTCAGAATCACTTCCAACATATTCATTAATATCTATTCTGTGTGGGATTAGGAGGTTGGAGTCTTGAGTTTAGAAAGAATCTAAATGATGAAGACATTGTCCAATTTACACAACTAATGGACATCATCGGTAACTAGAGTTGCTGTGCAACACAGAACATTTTCATGGATCCCTTCAAAGAATAAGTTATTCTCAATGAAATTAACTTGTCAGAATGTGAATCATGGTGGTATAGAGGTTGTTTAGTAGAAGTATGCCTGGAATTCTGCTTTACCTCTCAGAATCAAACTCTTGCTTAGAAAATTGTGGAGAAACAGGGTGCCTACTAAAGTATTGATTCAGAACATTTTCTCTATCCAATCCTTGATGTGTGTTTTCTGTGGGTGCTTTGAATAAGATTTAGATCACCTCTTCCTGCGGTGTGGCATTATTAACTCTTTAGGGTGCACACTTTTCAAGAGTTGGAATGCCATTTGACCAGATTTTCATAATTTATCTACAATGTTGTCTTGGTGAGAAAGTTCAAATCCATGGAGAGAAGATCTAACTTTATGGTCAACTACATTGGCAGCTATATTTTTTGGGACCCTGGAGTGCTCGTAACAGGAGAATTATTTATGACAATTATGACAATCTGGCAGTGATACTTCATCATGAGTTTCTTTGTTAGGGACTGGGTGTTTGCTCATATAGAGTCTCAAATTGTTTGGTCTTCTTTTGGGGTTAATTTTCTCAAGTGGAAGTATTTTTTTTCCTAGTCCCTGCTAGATTATTATTGCCTTGGTGGTAACCTAGAATTCTTATTTTGCTTTCTCTTTGCTGTTCCTCTTGGTATGTAATTTTTTCTCTACTTTATAGTCTATGAATTTCCGCTACCTTCAAAAAACTATCAGGAATCGTTGTTCTTTTACATGTACTTGTAAATGAATATACAAAACTAGCAACAACCAAGTTCATCTACACAATTCAAGAAAATAAGTAGCCAAGAGATGCATTTCCTGTGAGCAATTGTCTCCTTTCAATAAATGCAATCAAAACAATTTGACAACTATCCAAGAGCAATTTTTTCAGAAGCTAAGAGAATAATGTCACACACACAGGCAAAAATATAAAGAAAGAGTGGAAAAAGCATGGCATGGACATCATAACCAAAATGATATTTACCATCTTATATTACTCTCACCAGGCTAGAGAAGATGAAACAGTTGCCGATCTTCATCTAAAGAGATCACAAGATAAGGCCACCATGCAGTTTGGACCTAACATCGGCATTCTCCAGTAGATAGAGCTAATCTGTCAAATGCTGCTTGACCCTATGAGTACCCGAATTTCCATATCTTGAAAACCCACCCGTGCAGTATGATCAAGCAAACCAGAGACAAGGTGCTGCCCATCCGCAGATATGGCCAATGGCTGAACAGCATCTGAGTGACGTTGAGATAGGCGCCATCGTCGACGTTCCGCATCCACGGAGTAGGATCTTCAGAGCCCCTCCGGAAGGAGATGACCTCTCAGGTGCCATCTCAACCACACGATACGCTTACCCGGATCCTCGAATACGCACTTGAGGGCGCACGATCTACGATCCACACCTGGATCAGCCCATCGAGAGTACCAGAGGCAAGAAGCCCGCCGGCGCTAAGTAAGGCTAGGCCAGAGACGGAATCACCATGGCCTTCGAGCTCCAAGCCCCAATCAGCACGCCCTATTTTCCAGAGGAAGCCTCTATTATCGTGGTGGCTGTGGACAAGTCAGTAGGACTGGAAGCAACGGCGTAAATCCCGCCACTGTGGTCCTGGAATATGCGATGGGAGTCATCTTCACCACCATCAGAAGCTAATTGGGAGCCGCCCCCGTCTCCGTCTCCGTCCTCCTCCTCATCCGCATCGAGAAGGCCTTCCTCGTCGATCGGGATCGACTGGATGATAACGTCATCGTCCAAAACTCCTCCTCACCTCCCCGCTGCTGCTCCTGCTCCTCGACGCGGCTGTCGTTCCTTCCTGCAACGGGGGCGGGCGCAACCAAGAAGTACAAATCAGATAAAACCCTAGTAAAGGGTTATTTCTTTAAAGGTATCGTTATTTAAGAGCATTAAAAAAATGACCTCTCTAAATTTTTTTTAGAAGAATATCACCATCTCATAAAACCGTGACGTAAAAAATATATATGACTATTATTTATATATCCGAGGTTATTCAGTTTATCGGTCTAATTTGATTCGAAGAAATTTGATATCTAAATAAAAAAGACAGACATTTCAACCAAAAGCAAATCAATAATTTAATTCAAATTCCTTTAGTTGAACTGAGTACTAAACATCCCCAGCATCACTGCGAGCTGGCAGAGGAGAGAAGGAATCTACAATTTTAGGTAGGATATTTTGAGATGCTGGGTAAGTAAAATTTAAATTCAATCATATTTTAGAACAGAAGTAACAGAAGTGATTTAAATTCACAAAAAAATTTATACGTAAAAATTTAAAATTAGATATCAAATTCTTTCCCATCAACATGTCACGTGTTCTATTGAAACTTAATATCAATGATTCATTCTTTGAGATGTAAGGAAAAAAAAAAAGAGTTGGCGCTTTACGAAGACAAGTTGAGCATACATGAATACTTGACAAATCACTAAATATGAGCATACCAAAACTCAATTGGAAGTAGCGGTGTCAAAAAGGCTGGGTTTACTCTCAACCCCCGTCGGCTGGTATGTTATGGGCTGTGTGTTCGGCTCCCTTGGGCTGAGATAATAAATCCAAGGTACTAAATATTAACTTGGGCCGATGCGATGTTGGCCCACTTAACACTTTAAAACGTTGCATTAGTTTGTTTTGGTTCGTAGATGTGAATAGGGTGTTTGTTACGTTTTTTCCTATCTTTTTAACCTAAAATTTTAAAGCAAATGAGATAGGGTGTTTGGTTTTAAACTTATTTTTTAAAGACTTTTCTATTTTTTAGAAGTGGAAAGATGTGTGCAATCATGTTTCGCTCACGAGAGAGACGCGGATGTGCGGAGAGCGTATCTTCTTAGTCCTCGGGTGGAAGGAATAATCGTAGTTTTCAATCAGAAACGACCATGTATCCCTGTCACTTAAGTGACAATTCAAATATCGGTTCGATGAACCACTATCGACACCTTAGTATCTCACTATCCATCGGTAATGAGTTGTATTGAGTTCAATAGCGAGTAAATAAGGTGTTGATAGCGGTTCAGCAACGGTTCAGTAACATCTTAACTTGTTATTCGAAAGTATTGAACTCGCTATCGAAATAGGTTAAATCGTTACCGACATCTTAGTGACTCGTTACGGACGGATAGTAAGTTATTAAAGTGTCGATAGTAGTTCAGCTCTTTTCAATGACGATCTACCAAACTTGTATTTGAATCGTCACTTAAATGACAGGAATACGTGGCCATTTCTAACTGAGGACTGCCGCTGAGAGTCTGAAAGTGAGCTCGATCCGCGGATGCGTGACTGTCTTGGGCTCTCCCTCTCCGAAAGCTCTCATGCGGCTGGAGCCCAGACTCTCTCCCTCTTCTCGTTCCCGAGTGACTGCCGACGGCCCTCCCTCCCTCCCTTTCCCATTCGCTCTCGCGCGGCAACGCTCAGCTCTCCCTCTCCTCCCTCCCTCTCTCTCCTTCTCACGGTCGTGAGCGGCAGCCGATTGGCCCTCCCTCTCACGCTCTCGCATGGTGACCGACCGAACATCCCTCCTTCTCCCTCCCAGTTGCTCTTGCACACGGCGCTCAACCCTCCTCTCTCTCTCTCTCTCTCTCCCTCTCCCCTCCTGCCCCCCTCTTGTGGTCGCATGCAATGGATGAGCCCGCCCTCTCTCCCTCTCTTACTTGCGCACGACGACCAACCAAGCATCCCTCCCTCTCTCTCCTAGACGCTCTTGCACGCGGTGATCAGCCCTCCTCCCTCCCTCTCTCTCTCTCTCCCTCTCGTGGTCATGAGCGGCACCTGACTAGCCCTCCCTCCCCTTCTCTCCCTCTCGCGCTTGCGCATGGTGATTGACTGAGCATCCTTCCCTCTCTCTCCTACTCGCTATCGCTCGTGAGGCTTATGGGGTGTTTGGTTGCATGATAATTTTCTGTACACTTTCATGATAAAAAATTGTATTAAAATAAAAAGTAAATCAACTCATGACATAAAATTATCATGTTTGGAGGGATGTGATTACAAAAAAGAGTAACCACCGCACATGACCAAATAAAGTGGAGGACCACAAGAAAAAAAAAGAGGTGAGACCCTCTTTTTTGTTTAAGAAGAAAATCACTTTCAAAACATAAAATTGTCATGGTTGTCAAACACCTCTTTTAACAAGTTTTCTTACAATTTTTAAAAAATAAAATAAAAACCTCAATTATCATGCAACCAAACACCCCATTAGCCCTTCTCCCTCCCTCGCTCTCCCTCTCGCGGTCACGCATCTCTCTCTCTCTCTCTCTCTCTCTCTCTCTCTCTCTCTCGTGGTCATGAGCGGTGGCGGACGAAAATGGTTGTTTTGACCGATGAGGGCAAGGAGGTGGCGACGAAGGTGAAGACCAAAAAACTACTGTTTTAAAAAATTATGACAATTTTGTCAAATAAATAACATCTATATATATTTTGTGATTTAAAAATAATATTAAAAATACAAGATGATCTTGATTTCGAAAACAAAATAGTTTTAACTAAAAAAGAGTGACCAAATATCCTATAAGACTCTAGAGGGGGTTGGTTTTGGCAAAAGTCCGGACTACAAATTCGTAACTATTTTATTCTAAATATCTAATAAAAATATTCAATTGCATAACACTATTTACAATTAACATAGAAACTATTTATTTATAAAAAAAATTAAAAACCATTTTTCGTTGACGCAGGCTCCTTAGAAATTTTATTCCAACAATGACGAACCTTACATGTAATTTGATTTAATATGCTATTAAATCAGTTTTTAGAAAAATATTTGCATGCGCTGAACCTTTATAGTCACAAAGTTCTAACGGCTCTCTAAAACGTTAAACATTAATTGTTTTGGATAATTTTTCAACGTTTTTGTTGTTAGGTAGATCAAAACGGACTTCAAATTAAATGCCTCATGTTATTAGTGCATAGTCTGCAAATTGAAAGTCCGATCAATTACGTTGGACCACTTACAAGTAAACCACTAGTAGAAGCAAAATAGCACATTGAATTATTCGTTGGTGTAGAATTAAAGTTTGTTCTTTTCCCATGTCACGTGCATAAATGGTGTTGCGCATTTTCAAGAGACTCTGTGACAGATAGTTTATTTCAACTTTGGTTATAGTTAAAATTCTTAAATAACCACAAACTTATAGAGATTACCATCGCGGTTTGCTTGTTGCCAAAGTTTTACAAGTTCTAATTAATGATAATGTTTGTTTGTCGGGATATGCATTGTAGATGGGTTGAATGGGGCTGACAATTGTGTGGGCTCAAGCACGTTCATACCCTTTAAAGCCCGATGGGCGTGTATTAAACTTGGGCTTTATTTTTAGTTATTTTCAGTTGAAGCAGACATGGATTGGGCCATCCGACACCCGGTCGGTTGACACTCACTCCTAAATACAAGTGTGAGAAATGAGAACACAAGCATATCTAGACATATACATAACCCAGAAAAAAAAGTCACCTTACAATTTACAACCTGAGATTTTTAGGACACAGGTAACCATTCTCATCAGGAGTTAGAAGACATTGACACTAGGGGTGTTCATGTAAAACCGGTAAACCGATAAACCGAACCGAACCGTTCGGTTCGGTTCGGTTTGAGAGGCTCTGCATTCGGTTTTTTGAACCGAACCGAACCGATAATTTCTTATCGGTTCGGTTTGGTTCGGCACCACCCCAAACCGAACCAAACCGGTTGACTCGATTTGATAAAATTTGACCCACTTTAATTACATATTATATTACATTTAAATATATATTATATCAATTTTAAATATGTTTTATTATAAATGTAAGTTAATTAGTATAAAGATAAAATTATATATTATAAATACAGTAGTAGACTTTATATTAATCTTAAATAATTATTATAATGTATATTTTATTTTATTTTATTTTTATTTATTTAAATATACATTAAACCGATGAACCGAACCGAACCGAACCGAATCACAATCGGTTCAGGGCTCACTGAACCGGTTCGGTTCGGTTCGGTTCACCTTATCGGTTCGGTTTCGGTTTGGAAAAAAAGTGACCAAACCGAACCGAACCGAACCGTTTACACCCCTAATTGACACCTTCAATAGATACCTGGGTGAAAAAGCCAGTGATGGCAGGATTACACCAAATTTAAAGGATCAACTTCTCTGCAGCAACCCGATGATCTTTTTACCTAGTATATCTGCACTTTGCGGATAACTCGATTATCTCTTACTAGAACTTAAGATGGAGGAGTTAAAACAAAGATTTTCCTTGGTGCAGCCCAGCAACCCTGAGCGGACACAAAATACGCCTGAGCCTTCAGAGGTCATTTTTTATCACCCGAACCAAACTAATGCAAGCCACCACACACCTTCCGCTTAAATAATGAATAAACGATACGGTCGATAGATGACTTCACAGGCAGTCAAGGCTTTGACTACAAGAATCAGATACTCTCTAGAAGCTTTGCAATGTTTTAGTATGAATTTCATTGCGGAGCTTGCCTTGTTTTTCTAGCCTTTTCCGGTTGCGCCACAGGAGACGTATTGGTGTGCCAGGAAAACCTGCGTCCGATCTTAGTTGCTTCTCCATGTAGCGTCGGTATGTTTCAGGGAAAAGCTTGGCATCATTAACGAAGAAGACGAAGGTGGGAGGATGAATAGCAGCCTGTGACATGGGGGAAAATGTATATTAACTTATGGCATCATGACAGATGTCAACCAAGCATAGGATGAGAGGGAGAAGCACTGTTCTACATGCACAAGAACGATCAAAGAAGTTCTAATGATTGATCTTCAAGATGTCCTGTAAGGGTTTTGTTGAAGAAGCTACAATTAACCCAAAAGTTAATTATCTTTATGCACGGTAGACCCAGATGTTTGGAGATGTGATGCCTTGTGATGTTTCTTTGATAAGACTACAGTGCCCTAAATTCCATGGAAATGCTTACTGTCGTTGAAACTTGAAACGTGTGATGCACAGACAAGCTGCAGATTTGAAACTTGAAAGAAAGTTGTCATCGTTAAGGTACTTTCCACCTATCACCTACTTGTATTTGGTACCAGATTAATTTGAGGATAAACTAGGGTCTCCCGAATAATCTTGTACCAAACGGGCCCTAAATGATATAGAGTCAAATCCTAGAAAATAGAATTGTACCAAAAATTATGGCTAGTTTCAGTCTGAAAATGTGGTCAACATGACAGATCCAAAACATGAAAAAATGCATGCCAGCAATGTTTTAAAATCACCCAAATATGTGGATTTAGGTAGGACATGTAGTCAGTTGACTCAGGCTACTCATTTCAAGCCTGATGGTAACATATACTACTATATTATTTTAGTATCTTAGCCAAAAAAAGCCACTTTATTTAAGTAAATCGTGACTTTAGTAGTTATGTATTAGGTCATCCCACACATGTAGAGTAGACTGACGCAGCTTTAGCCTGTCCAAATACAGAGAACTTATGGAGATTTAATGAATAAAAGATGATAGAAATGGATGAAAGATCAACAAAACAAAATATTATTAAAGGCCATACAAGCCAATAAAGCTAACAAAAGTGAACGGTCAAGTCAGGAACCACCTAGATGGGAAAAGAGACCACACCTTCTAGGTGATTTGCAGACTTTTAAAACACTGCATTAGAATATCCCCACATCTTGCAATGAAAACTAATTGCGAACATATTATGAAGGCTATCCCAAGTAACATCTAATGTTTTTGAGTTGGATGGCCCTTAACAGTTTCAACAAGTGCTGAACATAGATCATCAAATGTTTCTAGGATTTTCAAAAGCTAATGGATGTTTGGTTGCATGACAGATTGAGTTTTTGCAACAAAAATATGTTTTTTGTAACAAAACTTGTTAAAATTGGTGTTTGGCAATCATTAGAAAAATATACTTTCACAGAGGATTCCTTCTTGAATGAAAAAAAGGTGAGACCTTCCTTTTCCTTTTCTTGTGATCCCCACCTTTTATAATTATACATGGTCCCACTCTTTTTGTTATCACATCCAACCAAACATGATGATTTTGTCTTTAGCCATCTCATATTTTATTTTAATATAACATTTTGTCATGAAAATTGTAAAACGTTATTGTGCAAGCAAGCACCACCTAATGGTTTAAAGTTATATCAAGATCAGAAAGATGAGGATACAAGTGTTATACCAAAAAGAACGAAAGTAAAAGATCATGGAGAGACATCTTTAAAAACCAAGGAAGCATCATGTATCGGGATAGGATTGACCTGGTCTTGGCTGATCCGGATGATACTGATCCAATCTGGACATGGGGTCAGATCCAAAACTAAAAATTACTTAAAAAATAAGAAAATATAAAAAAATTGCTAATATATAATGCTATGTCTATTCAAATCTTACAAATCAAACTTGTTCTCTTGGGGGTGTAAAGGAGTTAAGAGAGAGCATGAGGGCTGAGAGGGAACTGGGAAGTGAATAGGGGGTGTAAGGCCCCTTGGGGGCCTGGCCTTGTATCCCTCCCAAAGGGATCTGGGAGCTACCCCAACAGCTGCCCAGCTAGCTGTTAGCCCGATACAGCCAAATCTGACTGGGTCAGATCGGCTGTATCGGGGTCATACTGCTGATATGGCCTAATACAGCCAATCCGCTAAACTGGATCAGCCAATCGGGCTCGGTATCAAATTGGATGGCAAAAGGCTCTATCAGCCAATCCGATCTAATCCTACTTTCCATGTTTAAAACCTCGCGAGATCATGCCACCTGCAGTGCACTTCTACATGTACAATTGTAAAATAAATGCTGATTTCTACACACTCAAATATCCAATACTACTTGCCAAGCTTAAAACCTCAGGGGATAACATGGCATCTGAAGTACACTTTGACATGTACAATTGCAAAATAAATGTTGATTTTTGTACACTCGAATGTCAGACTTGTGATTTTAGGTTAAATTGAGTTGTTGTTTCCAAGACATGAAGTCACTCAGTGTCAGAAAAAATCTACCTGTGTGCAGTAATAGATGCGCCCCCTCTTTCCACCTCTTGTTCTTGGTGGGGGTTTGAAAGTTACTCCTTCATGAACCACCTGATTTAAAGTAGCAGTGCTTAATCTTTTTGACCTTTCTTTCTCAACCATCCTAGCGGCAGCAATGATCCTGTGAATGTGGAGAAAAGCGATACAGCAGTTGCAGACATTTTCCATTTCCACGTTAATTAAAAGAACAACTGCTAAATGTTCCAATCTAATAAAAGATTGTTTTACATCTTCAGAACCACAACATGACCTGCAAATCTAAGCAGTCTCAACAAGTGTAGGAGTTAGTAGAGCTGTTAGTTCCTACCTACATTCCAGTCCAACTTACTTCCAAGATTATCCATCATAAACTTGGCTAAATAAAAAAACATCACGTCATACACAAGTGTTTTTTAATCTCAAAGATTTATAATTCCAGAGTCAGAGAAAAGAACAATCAGGTCAATAAGAGTAAGGACCAAGGGAGATGGGATGGGGCAGCCTAGGATCTAGCAAGGATGCAATGTAACGTGGCTGGACCAAGGGAGACGGGCTCACAGGAAGGGGCCTGACGGCTTAGCGTGTGAATGACAAAAGAAGAGAGATGGGTGTGGAGACGTAAGGACTGCAAGGTGATGAGCAGGCATGCTCAGTGTTGACACCGAAAAGTTAAAAAAAGTGAGGAATCTGAACATGCTTATTTTTTGACATAGAGACCCAATTTCAAGCCCATTTTGACCCATGTCTAAACATGTTTTATGTCTTAAATCTCTGGCACTTTTACCCTAATACATAGCCTATTTTGGAGCCTCAATTGCAATTGTTTTCAAGACCCATTAAAGGGCTCTTGTGACTGTACGCAGCCAACTGCCACCTGTTTACCCGGGCCCCAGCTGGCCTTGATTTTTAGCCTTCGGTCAACAAATTGAAGGAAATTCCCCCCAGATGTTCAGGCTGTTATCTGCCATGCATAACGGCCCCACGTTGACCATGTAACCACATGTTATCTCTCCCCTATTCACGTAGAAAATGGTGGAAGTGGGTAAGAGAATCTCTCCCCAACAGCCTCCACGTACAACCATCTCTCTCATGCCTATTAAAAAAAGGAAAATAAAATGAAAGAAATAAAGTCTAAAAATATGAGCTAATTAAAAAAATATTAACCTTTTAAATTTTCTTAAATTAAGAATAATTATCCCTAAAAATGAGTTCTCGTACACTCAACTTCCTCTCACAAAAATTCATAAAAAATTGTTTTCTAAAAAATTCCATAATTTTCGAAAATTTCCTTAATAAAATACAAAAAAACATTTTCTCTCTCCAAGATTCATTTGTTGGACCAAAAACTATTTTTTCATGCCTTGGTCAAGCCACAACTATCCCTGCAATGCTCTCCCACTCTCTCCTCTCCCATAAAATAGCCCCCACAAAGGTGTTACGTGGCATCCCACATTCTTAACCCTAGTCCTCTAACTCCCTGTTTTTCCTATCCTACACAGCCCCTTTCATGGCCTAAATCTGTTGGCAGCAGGTCTAAGGTCCAGAGGCAATATGTCAGAAGATCTACATGTTTAAGAAGGTGCTGGACACCAGGTCCTGAACCTCAAAAAACCAAGGGGCAGCATGCCTACATAGCCTAAACATGCACGACAATAAGTCTATGAAGATAGGTCCGATGGTGCAGCCCAATTTAGGATAGGAAAAGCGGGTCTGAAAATGACGTGTTAGAGACCAACCGGGCCAAGATGATGCATAATGGGCCGAATGAGGCCGAAATGACATGAACAACTTGCTGATGGGCGAAGATGGTCAAATGACATAAAAATGTATCTTTTAAATGTTTAAACATAGACAAATATTTAAGAGTTCAACCTATTAAATTAGGTCACCTCATAATGGCAGATGGACACTCGAGCAAATCCTCGGTGTACCAATTGTAGGTGAATAGATGTGTATATCTCTCATTTTATACTGATCCTTCCCTCCCACGTAGAGAGTATCAAAGCTCCATCTAACAAGGGAGGGAAAGCCCACTAATTTAAGGGAATGTCATGCATATCGTTATAACAAACCAAATCTTAAATTAAGTGAAGATGATACCCAAGAATATATCATGCCAAATTGAGTGAGAATTATGGCTCCTTCATGGCTACTCACATGCATGTAACATGCACCATACATATCAATATAACATGCATCATGCATGATATTACATATCACATAACAAATTCATAACCTTGAGGTTAAGAGAAAGGCGGGCATGGGTTCTTCCATGCCGATATGTCCATACCTAACAAATAAGGTTAATGCATTGGATCGATCCTCTAATGCCAATCAAAGGCTAATGAGGCCATATCCTACTCATCTGATGGGAGCTACGGCTTGCATGCCCCTTCCGTATGTATAGGTACCTCGACGTACTCAATGTTATATGAATGACAAAATGTTATCAATGTGCATATGTTCATGGTCGGGGAACATGATGTAACCTGCATGAACCATCTTAATCATTAAATCATTAAATCTGAAATCGACAATGAGAATATGATCTAAAAGATATCGAATGATAACTTTCATATTTAATACAATTAAATATATCAAACTCTAATTCAAACATGATAACATCTTAATCCTAATGGATCCGAAACAGGTTGGGTCCTAGCTCACAGACATGTAAGAGCCTAGGTCTGGAGCATATAGAATGACAAACGGAGAGATGAAACCCAAAATTTTGCTCGTGGGTAGCTAGGAAGCTTGGTGATAACATGGAATAAGAGGATGCCTAAAGGAGTCAAGAGGAGAACCTGCACATGCTTAAGTCGTAGGCCCTAATGGTGCTTAAAAGATGCAAATGACCTGATTGGTGTACCCAAATCAAATTATGATATGATAATTTCATATCCATTAAATTCCTTAAAGTCTAAAACACATGATGCCAAGACTTAAAATGAATTCATAATGAACCCTAAGTCTAATAATAAGACTTAGAATATGAAATCATATGATAATGAATTCACTCCAATCGGATACCATAAAATATGGTTAAGTTTAAAAAGTTAGATTTTAAATAAATAAAAGATAAATCTAAGTGCTTAATATTAAAACTTAGAATAAAAACAATGTTAATAAAATAACCATGAACATGCTTTAAATTCTGATATCATAGAAATCAGATTTAAGCAAGTGTCAAGACTTAGATACAAAAAATTGAAATTAAGAACACATAATATTTAATGAAAATTGATCAGAATCATGCCTTTTCCAGACCTCGGATCTAAATTAACTCTAATAATTCAAAATAGGTCTTAATGTTAAGATCTTAAATTAAAAGAGTTAAACTCATATCAAACATATTAAGTAAGTTAAAGAATCCACTTAGGCATATAACCTTAAAATGTTGGAATCTTAAAATGCATCTTCATTAAATCATAATGAAACCCAATTCAAACTTAATATACTAAGTTTGCATTCCATTGAGTTTATGAGGTCATGACTCTCACATGTGTTTATGCATTGTGGATGTATGTTTTTATTTCTGAGTTGCTGGGCCAGTTAATCAAGCACATTCAAGTGATATAATTAATATTGGAAATTCGCACCTCCCGATAAAGAGAGGTTCAAAGACATTTTTTATGAATTCCAAACCTTGATATGTTTATATTTTTATATATATCATGAATTTTGGCTAATACTCTTATGATATATGTGTTTTTCATAAGCAGTATATGTTAGCCAAAGATAATGATTTTTTCCCAATTAAAAAAAATAAAAAAATGAATTTTCAAACCATACAACATCCATATTTTACATATATTTTTATGATATGAAAAAAATATTTCACACCCAGGAAGCTGATGCAGTGCCACCAACTGCGGATGGCTGCAAGGTCTGGCAGTTTCAACAGATGAGGACTGGTAGACAGGTGGATGACATGGGAAGCAGAATGACATGGTAGCAAATAACAAGGGGGTTGAAATAAGAACCCTTGATGGGGCTGACTGCACGGAAGCCCCAGTGTCAGCTACAGACGAGGCAGTTGCTGAGTGGCACAGCTGTATAGACCTGCCAAGGAAGGGATTGTAGGTCTCACGCAGGTGGACAGTCTGAATCGAGAGGACTTCCAGTTGACAAGGAACTGCAAAAATGGTGCCAGCGGACCAATAGAGTAATCTTATCTCAAAGTACTTAATTTCATGGAATACCGGGTTGGCGACCTGGTTGGCGGGGTCGCCCGACACGGTCGGTTTCCGGGCCGCCTGACCTGGTCGGTTTCCGGGCCGACCGGCCCAGAAACGGTCCAGCCGGGCCGACTCCAAGCCGGCCCGGCAGGGGGTCGCGCGACCCGGCAACCTGGTCGGCCGGGTCGCCCGAATCTGGGGCGACCCGGCCTAGGTCATTCTTTTTATGTTATTATTACATACTTAAAATTTTTTTCTTCCCCCTCCCCCTTACCCGGCCTAGGTCGATCCGCGACTACTCTGCGTCGCATTTAATAATAATATAACAATACTTCACTATCACTTATATTATCCTATATATATAAGATTTATAATCATAAATATGTGTTATATACTTAAAATTTATAAAGATCTATTTTAACTCTCTTCTCTTTCACACACACATCAAGTTTGCCAAAAATAATTATTTTTTGAGCGTTCCATTTATTGATAGTACAATAATATTTTGCTATCATTTATATTATTACATATGGTTAACATTTATAATTATAAATATATGATACATCTTAAAATTTATAAATTTGTTTGTTAAGTATCTTTACCATTAACTCTTTCCCAACATATACTAATACAACATAATCACAAAAAAATCACATAAATATATAATATAAAAATATTGTTTCTATTTTTCTTATTTTATATAATTCTTTTTATATTTTTTATAATAAAAAAATAAAAAATTCAACCCCATCCGACCCGGGGTCACGACCCCGTCCATCTAGGTCGGTTTTGGGGCCGACCGACCCCGGGCCGACCCCTGACCCCGCCTTCTTTGCTTAATTTAAATACATTGGTTAAATTATTCAAAAAGATGGAGAATGTAACGAGAATGTCAACTATATATAATTGAAGCAAGATGAATGAAGTAGAGATTTACAACACAGATCCTATGCGATCATAAGATTCAAATAAAGTTGAAAGTAAATTTTATCGTATAGCTATAAGATCTATAATGTTGTATGGTAACAAACATTAGACAATAAAAGAAAAATATACTGTCAAAATAAGTGTTGCTAAAACAAAAAATGTTAAGATAGATGTGTGGTCATACTAGAATAGATAGAATATGTAGAGAATATATTAAAGAAATATGAGAGTAGCAACAATTGTAGACAAATTGAAAGAAGAAAATTGAGATGGTCTGGACATATCAAATGTAGACCAAAGACAACTCTATTTAAAAAAATAGAAAAATCAAAATGATAGAAACAAAGAATACATGGTAGTCTAAACTTAACTTAGAAGAGGGTAGTTCAATATAATTTAAATATCTATGAAGAAAAAAAATCAACATGAATGGAAAACGATAATTTATATGGCTGATCCCAAATAATTTGGGATTAAGACTTGAAATAAGACTTAATAAATCAAGATGAAACTGAAATCATGCCTGTTTGGATACAACTTGCCAAACTGCTGATGATGCCAAATGTGAGAAAAAAGATGACTTGGTCCTTTTTAAGTATCCCAGAGGATGCAGAACTTCTTCATTTGTTCGTTCATCCACTTAAGTCTTTCGACAGTTAGAAGTCTAATCCAAGTAATTTTACAAATAACATACAGAGAAAAAATAGCATTTCACACGTGCATCCACCATTCCACCTGGCAGCCAATACTGTTTTATCATATTATAGATTGAATTAGTGGACAGACCATTAAGGTTCGGGAACCAAATTTCTCACTATTTCCATCACAATAGCATATTGACTGTTTAAAAGTAACATAGGATTCAGAAATCTTCTTCTTCATGGGTCATGAAATTCCTGATGACAAGTTTCAACAATGATTGTAGAAGAGGAGCACCCAACAGTCAGCTATGTTAGGGCTTCTGAAAGCAGGAATATGAATTCAAATACAAGGAATTGCATATGTGCCATGTACCTTTTAACAGCATTTTATTTGCAGAAGGCCCAAAGGAGTTATGTGATGACAGCCAGCCTAATCCTACCTTTCCATTGGGTTGGACAAAATCCTAACAAAAAATGCAAATAAGGATAACAGAAAAAGGCTTTGAATTGGAAGGCCAACATGAAACCGACTCTAAATCAGTCTGAGTCAAGTACTTGCTTGTCTCATATCTGCTTCTCTTTGCAAGTTCATCGTACTGTTTACTTGCTACAATCAAGGAGGCAAGTGCCTTTTTCCTGAGAGAGAACCCCAGTTCTATTGTAAAAAGGATCAGTCCTGGTATCTTAGTTAAAGTGCTTAATGAGGCCCTGTCCTTCTCGCCTTAGCCTTCCTCCACTAACAAAGCATCGTAAGAAGTGCAAGAGTGGCATTCTAAAGTTGCTTATTGATGTTTGTTACTTCATACCACATTTTGACCAGATTTACAGGTAGAAGGAGCGTTGGAAAAGGATGCAGGTACCAGATAACATGAATATGTAGAAGAGAGACTTAAGAAAATACTTGTCAGCACTATGACCAGAAATTGCGGTTGAGTAGACGATTGGTGCCCAATCAAGCATGCGAAGCTTTTCTCTGACATCTTGTTCATAGAACATTGCAGTATCCTGCTTTTTATCAGGTACTGTATCCCACTTGTTTACTACGATCACACATCCTTTTCCTTCTTTCTCAATTCTTTCAGCTATTCGACAATCCTGATTAGAACATAAACTGGACCTATGAACATCAACACAGAAATACTTCGAAAAGGGAGCATGTTTAAGCAATAAATCTAATAACTGTTTAACAGAAACGTGAACCAAGTGCAAGGAAATTTATATGCATGACTGAAAAGATGCTTGAAAAAACACATTGAAAATCATTAACATCTATAACATGCTCATCACTAAAATGTGCTTATTTAGAGACTTGTCATCCTTGTCTTGATGTTAATAGAGAGTGATTGGGTTAAACTGCCTCTTTAATTACCCAGTAAAATAATAGACAAAAAGTCTCTAAGACCTTAGATCTAAATGCTTAAATGTTAACAAAGAGAAAATAAGTACATGTGGGGCAGACACATAGAGAAGGCTACCAAAAGCAAGCTGGAGCAGAGAAGGTAATGTTGAGTAAAGATTCAATCTGTCTAAGCATATTCTTACTATTTTTGATGTGCATACAACATTTTAGGAATCACATAGGTACAACATTAAGTTAACAGCCATGCACTTTACATGGACTGAGTATGTGGGCAACAAGAAGCTTCAGATCACCAACCTGCCACATTAACAGTACTGAATCTTGTTGAAGAAGATCAGAGGGTAGTGTTGTAATTCATTAGTGCAACAAAAACTACATAAACAGAGATGAAATGTTTGGATCTTATTCAGCCCTCCAACCAGAAATCACAAGGTGATAGGTAAAGATGGGTGCCATGTTATATGTTTGACTATTTTCACCGCATGTTATGGGATTACTCCAACAATACTATTTCACTGATGCATTCCATGCTATATGGTGGTTTAATCATGTTATAAATAAATGGTATAGATAGGTCACTGATGCATTCCACAATCATATAGATACTTTTATCATGTTATACATGCATTAACAAGAAGAGATAATAATGATTAAGACAACAGAGCAGGTTTACAGCAAGAAGGACATAAAAAAAAAGTAGCATCTATTTTATTTTCAACAGGCACATTGCCAAGAAAGAATGCTGAAGAGAAGACTACCATGTTGAACAAGTTTATTGATGCGGGATAAAAGCAGTAAAACCCAAAGTACAAACAGAAAACAAGCTAACTAAGCAATATTAAAGTGAACTGGATTTAAACCAGTTGAAATCAAGTTAAACCTGTCTGACCCACAGCAAACCGGTCTGAACTGGACCTAGACAGGCTGAACTGGTTGAAAACTGGCTTAAACCGACTGAACTGGGCTTGAATCCGTTTGGACCAGGACTGAACAGGTCAACCCGGCTGAACCGGGCTAAATCGATGCTCCAAGCCTTCAGGCCAGAATGGCGTGAAATCCTGACTGCGCCATCTGAGCATTTTGATGGGCCAGGCGGGGACATTTCATGTGGCACTCGCGAATGAACCTGGTGTGCCACTGCATGAGGCATGAGGAAATGGATGACCAAGATTATGTGCGGGAGAGAGGCAGTGACATTTACCGTACTAACAGAAAACAGCAGAAAGAATCAACGGGTACCGTAAACCTGTTAGTCCAAGGCAACTGTAGCTTCTTTTTAGCATTTCTTCCTTCTTCTGGGCAGAACCAGAAGGGCTTCACAGGGGAAACAGGGTAAGCAGCCCAGCACAGAAATGGGAGCTGTGTCTGCGATGCCGATCCTGGATTCAGAGGAAGACAAATTAATGTGCTTCTGGAGAGAAGGAAGCCCAGACATCTTGAATGCAACCATCAGAGGATGACCCCGGAGTTGTATGCATTGTCGGACGACCATGATGACGATAACGTCACCGTGCAGATGAGAGAAGAGGTGTGCTGGAGGAAACATCAATGAAGTGGCCACAGCAGCTTGCTGGTAGACTGGAAGACTGATGTCTGGTCAACGAAGGGAGGAAGTGTCAGGCTTGTCAAAGCAAAGATGACGATGACAGGGCCTCCGAGGATCACCGTAGGTTTTCCAGAGCACTGTGCCAGTAATTGAGGATGAAAGAACTGCCGGTCATGGTGATCCCCTGAGCAGGAGCTGGTGTAGAAGTTGAACCCGGAATTTGCCCAACAGTCTTAAGATCTGAATGCCGGAATCTAGGGAATCTAATGCCAGACGATGCACACCCTGTGACCTCAGACTGGGGATCGCTGGATCTGATACTGCTGATTGATCAATGCTTGACTGCAAGCAGAGGAAGAACCTGATCGTTAACGGACTGAACTGAGGCCGATGGGGAGGATAGGATGCAGTCGAGCAAAGAAAAAGAACATGAATGGCTCGGAAGTTGAGGATGAGGAAGAGAGATGGCCCTCAGCTGGACAGGGGTGAAGAGGGAAGGTGGCTGGTGCGGACACCAGGCTCCTTGACAAATTTGATTATTTCTCCAAAGTATACAGAAGAAGGCCCCAGAGATTAGGCTCCCTCTGGTTAGGACAGTAGACCATATCCCTTTTTGAAGTTTAACATATACCCATATATATATACACATATCTACGTACATATGCATGCCCAATAGTTATACATAATCTCAATCACTTATTTACATTCTTTTTGGGTAAATATTTGCATGCACACACGTAGCTTACTTTATTTTATCTATATCCCGGTCGATGCATTTGGCTTGTCCCTCCTTCTTTTTTATTTCTGCTCCTGCCCGTTTGTGCGCAACGCCTATACATCGGGGGGTCCTTTTTGTAAAGCTGCCTCCCCCGGCCCCTATTTAATGGGGAGCTGCGGTCACATTTTGATATAGAAGAGAAAAAGATGAATCGAGGTTTTCTTTGGGCTGTTCTCGGTACCAGCGTTCCCAGCGATTGTTCTCCTCCCGTCGATTAACGCATTTGAATGTTGTGTGGCGTCCGCGAGGGTTTCAGCCGGACGCGACGTCTGCGGGTCACTTCCCCCCTCGCGTTCTTCCCCCCGCGCTCCCGAGCTCCCGCGATGGCGATTCCCCTATACCCTCCTCCCCGTTCAGATTCCCGTCTTGTGGTGGTCATCGGGCCTTGCTGCTAAGGGGAAAACCCCTCCTATGTTCTCCAAGCTCGCGTCCCCCTCTTCAGGTTCTTCTGTCGCTGCGCTCCCCGGCGGATTCAGGCGCCAGATCCGGATCTGTTTCCTCCTCCCGACAGATCAGCCCCCTCTTTCAAGTGGATCTGCCACTTCTGATCCCGATCGTGAGTAATCGCGCGACAGCAACATGGATCTGGTTGGAAAGCCTCTTGATCGATCTCTTCTGCAGTAAGCTTTCATCGTTCTGCTGTTCTTGTGGCCTCCGGTCGGTTCTGCTGGTTGATGGAGTGATTTCCGCGACTCTTTTTTCTCTGTGGTGGTATTTGTTGCGAAGAGTGTGCCGCTATTGCTGGTCCTCCACTCGCATGCTTCACACTACGATGGATGGAATAGGAGCCGGTTTCACGACGGTTGGACAGATCATGCCCTGTCCGGAAAATGGAAAGGATGTCCCTCCCCCCAGTTCTGTCCCCCATTAACAACAGCGGGTTTCAGTTTGCTCGAATCGATCAGCGTGGATCTCCTCCCTCCACGGCTGTGATTGGTCGGTAATTTTCGGTTCCGACAGGGGAATGATGAGGGATGCTTAGTCATCCGATGGCTGGTTGGACTGGGTTTTGGGTCAGCTCTCAGTTGTGACCCCGGATGATGCTTCTAAGCACTCGTGCGCCTGCTGAGGGTGACTATTCCCAGACTGACCCCACCGGTCTGGCAGGATTGATACTCAGGTGACCCTCCGGATGCCAGTATCAAACCCCACAATCCCCATGAGGAATGACTTAGTCAGCATCTACTGACCCCACTCCTTCCCCCTCACTGCGGTGAAGAGGTTGAGGGTCCCGTTTGCTACCGTGGTTCTGGACTTGAATGGTGTCTCTACAGCTTTCTTCTCTCGGACTGATTATTCGCTCCTCTAATGGACTGAACCGGTTGATAGCATTGGATTTGGTCTGCTCCCGTCGTTTCTGGTAATTACTGGTATATTTCTCCACTCAGCGTATGAGGTAAATTCTGGCACCCATCTCTGCACTGGTTTGCTTGCTGGTTCATTATTCTTATTCGACTGTGCCATGCTTGAGGGTAGGTCCTAGCCTGTGACTAGTTGCTGTTGGATTACATTTTGTGGGAGTTTCGCATGCTACCTAATCCAGGCAATTTAAATCTGTTATGTTAAAAGTATGAGCCTTTTGCTATGTTCTGGGAATGTATCTGATTAAGCATGACATATCATCCTCTTGATCTTTGCATGCTCCGACTCACTTAATCTTCAGGTTTCTTTGAATTAGCTGCCTGTGCTTCCTGTTCTCTGACGTGAATCAGTGCTTAGTATTTCCGCTTTTCTTTTATATGTTGAGTATTGCTGTCCTGCTACACCTGAGTCCGTGTTTGGTCGTCTGTCCCCCATCAGTGGCTTCCTCAGCTAGACGGGTGAAGAGAGAAGGCCTCCTCGGCCGATAAGGGGGTAAGGGGAGAACCTATGGGGCCAAGCCCCCTTACTGTACAAACAGCCAAAATGGCTCCCAAAATTTAACTATACCATTGCTCATATTGTGAGTACATGAGCTCTATTTATAAAGCTAGTTTTTAACAAAAGGATCCTCTGAAGAAAATATTACAAGCATGTCCTTTTAAGGACAAAACATCAAAATGACCAAACTGTTTTCCCATCATTTATGCTCCTTGAAGAAATTCCCTTTATGACACTTCGCTTTTCTGGATTTGGCCTAATGCTGACCTATTGCTTGCTAGAGTTACTTTCTGTTTTACCCTTCTGTATTGGAACAAATAAGCCTTTCACGAACCTCACACATCAAACAAGGAAAGGTTATGTGCAAATTGTACAAAGGCGAACTAATCCAATTTACTGGAATAAAGTAAAAGCTGAATTTTGGTTACCTGCTCTGTGATAAAGGCCATTGCTTCAACCACAAGAGCCACAACATCAGAACGTCGGATAGCACGGAATGCCCTGTTCACAGATAAAGACTCTGTTGTGTTTCCTGCTGTAGCAATTGCAGCCCTACGCCGAATTCCAGCAGTATCAATAAGTTTGTACTTCTGCAACACGATGAAGTACAATTATCCTATTGACGGAAGGCCCTTACCTTTAAAGTATACATGATGAACATCTACATACTATTAAGCATGAGAAATTCCTACAACCTAAACAAGCATACTAGATAATACATACTCAATAAGCATGATGTTCTGCTGCATAAGTTTTGCTTTGTGCATGAAGTGTGGATACGTGCTTAGACACACACACACACACACAGAGAGAGAGAGAGAGAGAGAGAGAGAGAGAGAGAGAGAGAGAGAGAGAGAGAGAGAGAGAGAGAGAGAGAGAGAGAGAACCCCTTTGCTCACTTGGAGTCTTTGTATGATAACACTGCCCATATAATGCGTATATGTTAGATACCATCCAAAGGCTTTTGCCAATGCAGTTTTTATCTGTGCACGTGCGTGCCATTTGTTCTTTTTCTCTTAGATTTTCTTTTTGTATTTTGACATTTTTTTGCATTAACCTAATGTCTAGATCAGGCTAGGTTCATGAGTTTGGCATCTACCCTGCTGTTCAATGTTTTGGTTCTGATGGGAACCGGTACGGTCCAGATCGACCATTTGTTCGGAGACGACATCTTCCGAGTCTTGAGGAGACGACGTAGTAATTTCTTTTATTTTGTAGTGTTAGAATTTTATTTTTATGCATTTTTTTGAGTATTTAGAGTCCTTTGAGTCCTTTTTATTTTAATCCTTTAGAGGACATATATATAATTAGGGTTTTTAGAGGTCCATCTTGTAATGCCTAAATCTATTTAGAGAGTCCAAGTCATTGAATAGAATAGAGATGGATGTTTTAAAGCAAGGAAGAAGCTCCTCTCGTTTTCCCCCTTTCCCTCTCCGACGTCGGCGTCGTTCCCTCACCTTCGGATGCTCCCGGTCTTCCCCTTCCCCTCTCGGTGTTTCTCCTCACCTCCGGAGCTAAGTCCGGTGCTTCTTCCCCTATCCCGTCCTGTTTCCGACCTACGTAGATGCCTCCGTCGACGCTGCCCTAGGTCCATCCGGACCTCCCACCTCAGCTCCTCACCTCTCCTCGACCCCAACAGCAGCCCCTCATTCCCCACAGACCCCCTTCCCCGCTGGAAGCCCCTGCGATAGACCCCCATTTTGGTCCCGTCCGCACCGCTCGCGCCCTAAACAAACCCCGCCCTAGGCAACTCCTCTCCGCCCCCACAAACATCCCCACGGACCCATTGGCCCCTCACAAAGCCCCTCACAACACCACGAGCCCCCCCTCCCCCGATCGGGGTACGCGGTAGTGAAGCCGCTGGCCGCGTCTCCCTTCCCACGGCCATCCTCGGGTGGCCACGAGCCCCCCCCTCTTAAACTCGATCGGCCGAAGCCGGTTTGCCTTCGCGGCCGGTTCGCGCGCCGGTTTGCCCCGCCGACCGGCCAGCCCATCGGTTCAGCGCCCAGACTCGAGCTGATAGCCGGTTCAAGGCCGGTTCGACCCGGTTCGACGCTCCAGAGGCCGGTTCAGGGCCAGTTCATACATCTTTGATCCGGCTCAGGGCCCTGACCGCCGGTCCAAGGCCGGTTCACCCATCCAGGAGCCTATTCAGGCCCGATTCAGTAGATTTTGACCCGGTTCAGGCCTGTTTGACCCCGGTTCAGGCATTTTAAGGCTGGTTCAGTGCCGTTTGGGACCGGTTCAGCACTTGTGGGCTTGGTTCAGCGGCCGAGGGGTCCGGTTCGGTGGATTCCAAGCCCAGTTCAGCAGTTTCCAGCCGGGTTCGACGCAGTTCAGCGCTGTCCGGGGTCGGTTCAGCACCTTTCAGACCGGTTCAGCTTGGTTCGGTCCGGTTCAGCGCCCGTCAGCCCCGTTTGGGCAGCTCTCAGCTCGATACAGCATCCTCGGGCCCGCCGACGCACACTGAAATGGCGGCACCTCCTTTCCTGCCCCGCATCAAGTTCAATACTGCTGATTCATTGCACTTGAATGCTCCAAAGAAGTGAGGTTGCCAAAGAGATTGTAATTTTAGAACCCCACTTGAGTACAAGTTTGTGCTTTGTGGGTCTCTAAGTCCATATAAAAGAGAAGGGTTGTAGTAGACTAGTAGTCAGAATAGAATACTTTCACATTTAATGATATGAATTATATTGATATGAACGTTGGGATGTGCTCTACCTACAATGCACTGTCAGAGTCCAAAAGTTGTAAGAAAGTCACTAAGCTGCTGATTGGTATTGATATAAAAATAGTTAGAATAGGTATAAGATATGCTAATCATTATTCCCATATTGTTTGGTATCAAGATAACAATAGTAAGAAAAATTAGAAGATTAAATTTATACTTACATAAAAACAAGGATAGTGGTATAATAAGCATGATAAAATTATCAAACTATTCCTTTTTGTCTAGCCTTAGCTTCACCAATGAGAACTTTGGGTGATTGGAATGGAGAGCAAAAGGGGGGGGGAGATGGATTACTGAACTGGTCAAATCAGATCAGAATCGGCCGATTTGTAAATCAGAGTGGCCAATGTCGATTTGATTCTGACCTGGAGCAACAATTTAGAAGTAATTTCTAATGGATTTAGTCAAAATTGGTTGATTCAACCAATTCGCCGAGACAACCCGATATCACCAGTTTAAGGGTGAAATCGAGATCTATTCTCCCCTTCCCCCTTCACCTGAAAACCCTAGGGCACTGGCGACTCAAGTGATTATGTAGTGATTCCAGCAATCCAATGACAATTCTAGTGATCCGATGACCGATTCAATTGTGATTCCTCCATCTTCCGTCGATCTTCAAGCGATTCCTTGCTCCTTCCTCTTGATTCCGGCTATGGGAGGTGGCGATTCCGGCTCCCCCGCTACTTTATCCCCTTATCAACCTAAAAGTCACCAAATGGTGATTGATTCAGGTCAATTCCGACCTTAAGAAGTAGTTCGGCCTCCCCTAGTCCTGACAATCACCGCTTAAGGGGTTGTTCAGCCTTAGGAGACTAGCAAGACCGAAAGGGGCTGCTCAAGTCAGAATCGGCCCTGACAATCACCAGGGGCCGAACAACCCTGTTAGCAGGTTGTTCAGTCCCCTTGGCCTTCTGAGCAACCCCGTTAAGGGAATGCTCAGTTCACCCCCCTCCCCCCCCCCAATTACAAGTTTCCCATTGAATCGGGGAAGTTGATTCTATTTATAACGGTTTTGTTTTCTTGTTTATTGTAGGTCAACAACTCAAGGAGCAACGGCAGGGCATAAAGGCACCAATGTACTTGTTTCTGGTGATATTGTGTGTGAACACAGGCATAGTTGATTTTGAGAAGAAAATGGTACAATATAAATGGTGTCGAAAACAAATGAATGAAAGAGTTTTCCATTTGAAGCAACATATAGAAGGTGTGAGTGAAAATGTAAAAAAATGTGACAACGTACATAGGTAAGTAGTGAAGCTATGAGGGCATACTTTACTGAAAGAGCCTCACAAAGGGAGTTCCTGTTGAACAAAGAGAGGAGTTGCATAAGAAGTTTATGGGAAAAAGAAATGAGATGTCTAGCCATAAAGACAAGGGAAAATGACGAGATCAAGATGTATCAGGCATAATCCAAGTTTGATGAAGATAAAGACTTGAGAAGAGTATTTTAGGCGAGCAAACAATCATAAACGAAAGATGAGGAGAGGAAAGGAGCAGGAGGCTCTAGAGTCGGGGAGTTGGCATATCGTCAGTCACAACTCACCCAACCCATACATTGAGAATATGGGAGGTAGAGAGGGCAAGGTCCAATCTGCCGATCTACTTCAATGTGACCCACTGAAGATCCACACATGTTTAGACGACAAGATAGCTCGTAGAGGACAACAAGACAAACCTTTAAAGATGTTAAGGCAACCATTTCTGTAGCAAAGCGAGCAATCAAACATATATGCAAGTGATTTCTACATGCAGGTAATGATCTTCAATTGGAAAGCTCATTTATGTATAAATTAAATATTTCTTAAATGGGCCAAAAACAAATTTTGTTTTTATCTGAACTTAATGCAGGTGTTCCATCACATGCCGTCAAAAACCCCTATTTTCATACTATAATTAATGCAAAATGAGAGGTTGGACTGGGATTAACTATTCCAACTAGTTGATACATCTAGTTGTTAGCCTTAATGAGGAAATAGAAGAGCTTAAGTCCTAAGTAGAAAAAGTCCAATACATCAATGCTTACCTATTTTATTATAAATAAACTCATTTGATAACAATTGAAAATAGAAAAACTTAACTGACTTCAATTGTATACGAAAGATTAATCATGCTATTTGCATCGACTATAAAGTTGTTTTTAGTGAAGCTTTAACAAGTTAATATAAATTAGTGGTCATAGATGTTAAGATTAAAAAAGGAACAAACATATTAGAAAATTTTTTTTTGACTAAAATAAAACGGTAAAAATTAAAATGGATGAAGCAAAAGACACCTAAGATAACATCTCAATATAAATGAGTGGAAGTCATGCATAAAAGCTATTGATATGTAGATGAATATAGCTGCAAAGATGATTTAATTAGATAAGTAATTGAAGAGTCTAAAAGATATGGTCCACTAAAAAAATTGGTGGTGGGGAAATAAGAAAGCACGAAAGACAAAAGATAAGATAGAATGGCATAAACTGTTGTCAAAGTGTGATAGGCTGTTAGATGAGAAAGAGATAAGACTAACAAAAAGATTTATGGAAAACTCATAACTAAAAAAAGACAAAAAAGGATACTAAAAATTGATAAGAATAAAGAGAGAAGAACACAAGATCTTATTCAAGTTAGATGCATCAAAGTTGAAGGAAATATTGTGATAAAAAATTATGGCATTAAAGACAGATGGATAAGTTAATTTGATGCTCTTTTTAATGGTACCTTTAATAGAAACATAAAAGACATAAAGGAAATAACAAGGCATATTATGATTAATGCTAGAAGGATTAGATTATCAAATGTCATAAGAGTGAAATAGTTAACTTTTTTTAAAAATAAAATCTTAGTCTTTAAGAAAATACTAAAAGAACAAAAGAAAGAACATATCTATTTTTAAAACAAAGAAAAAAAATTGTTCAAATTATAGAAGGATAAGCTCGTGTGCCAAACTACGAAAATGAGTAATAGTTAGATGTTACAACAATTTTAGGTAACCAGTTTGACTTTGTCTGGTAAGTCTCACAAGCCAATCCGATCCTAGGGTTGACTCGAATCTGAGTATAAAAATCTCCCAAGATAGGTATAAAGGTGGGCGATTGGGTGCCATGGTGGTGCCTAACTGCAAAGGTGCTATTCCCTCAGTGCCTTACTTGGCCCAAAAGGTGCCCAAGGCGCCTAGCTAAGTGCCCCCAACCCTTCTACTTAGTTAAACAAAAATCTTTATGGAGTCCACAATTTTTGGGAGCTCATTTAATGATAGTGTAAACATATAATACATTTCACTATCACTTATACTATCACGTATATTTAAGATTTGTAATTATAAATATATGTTATATACTTAGGATTTATAAAGATCTCTCTTAATTCTCTTCTCTCTCCCTCTCACATGATTTATCAAGAGTAATTCTTTTCCAAAAAATATATACCCACACATACATAATTACTTAAATAAAAACTCATTCACATGTATGCAAACATACACATTAAATTATAACATACAAATATATTTTAATTTATGTACATATGTGTTGACACCAAAAATTCTCAAGAATCGGATTAAGTTTGATCCAATCTTCATTAATGATGTTATTGGATTATAAGCAAGCTCAAGTACAGGTCAATATCCAGATCCTGAAACAGGTCCCCTGTGACCCAATCTTAGCCCATCCCGAAGACCCCAAAACAGGACATCGCCATCCATCCCGCTGGAAGATGGGCCGGGTAAGCCAAGTGCGCAGCCCACAAGCCTGCTCAAAGATGGGCTCGGTAAAAAAAAAAGGGGAAATTTTTCTATTTGAACAAGCAGGAAATCGGACCTGCTTAAAAGGAAGGAAATCAGGGGAGAATCAGGGAATCAATCCCGCAGACAGAGCACCCGATCGAGTTCGCCTCGGAACAGAATCCTGCTTTACGGACGTCTCCAACGTGGCAGAGAGAGTCGAAGAAGAGAAGGGAAGCGATCCCGCAAATCTTGGATCTCCCCGAGTCTGCCTCGGAGCGGGAGGCATTATTCGGTAAACTTCCTAACGGAAGAGGGAGAGCGAGGGGCCTATAAAATTCTGTCGGAGGTCATCGCGCAGGGGGGCGGGGAACAGGCCCCAGAGAGAGCAAGAGAAGGCCGCGTACGAGAAGAGAGGAAGAGAGAAAGAGAGCGGACCAGAATTCCTCCGCGAGCTGCCGTCGCCATCGCCGGAACCCCCTGTCGAGGCCGCCGATGCTAGAACCCCCTCTGGGAGCTGCCGGAGCCGTCGGCGGAGCCCTCTCCTGAAGTCGCCGTCGCCGGAGCCCTCTCCCGAAGCCGGAGCCGTCGCCGGAACCCCCTGTCGAGGCCACCGATGCCAGAACCCCCTTCGGGAGCTGCCGGAGCCGTCGCCGGAGCCCTCTCTTGAAGTCGCCGTCGTCGGAGCCCTCTCCCGAAGCCGGAGCCGTCGCCGGAGCCTTCTCCTCTGGTGCCGTCGCCGTCGAATAACACCCGGAGCTACCGCCGCGAGCTGCCGCGGTGCCGTCGAGCGCCGGAGAAGCCGATGACAGCCGCGCGAGCACTGTAGCAGGGGGGAGAATATATCTCCCCAACTATATGCCACGGTGGAAAAGGGCTGTGGGGCCCACCGGAGGGAAAAAGCACAAGAAAAAAGAAAAGGGCCAGCGCAGCCGGCCGGTCCTCTCGCGGATGAACCGCCCGGTCCGGAACAGTGGACCGGGCCCTTTGGCCAGAACCGTGCGCTATGTGCGCAGGGGCTTCATCTTCAACCAAAAAAAAAGAAGGAAATGTTTTTTAAAACAAACAAAACAGTGAAAATAAATAAAAAAATATATTTAATTCAACAAACCGGACTAGTTGGGGGGTCGACTAACCATCCGCCCCTACGTCTCGGCTTAACTTAAAAGAATTCAAAATATGGACTAGTTGGGGGGTCGACTAACCATCCGCCCCTACGTCCTTAAGGTAGACATACAAAGGTCTATAAAAGACCCCAATGTCTTACCAAGTCCATCAAGCTATGCAAGGCTAGAGCATAATCAATATGCCGTCATGCCGGTCATATGCTAATGGAATCATCAAAACAGTGGGGGATGCCCATAAGTCTATCAAGACCGGGTACATGCCGCCCACGAATTGACAAGTTCATCAACTCATGGAGAAGCCATGAAGATAGAGATGAGCTAATTTCCCACAAGTCTATCAAAGACCGGGATGCTCAATCTCAAGACAAGGAGATGAGTCCCCACAAGCCTATCAAAGGCCGGGACATACTCAATCTCAAATCAGTGAGAGGAATGCACACAAGTCTATCAAAGACCGGGTGTTTTTCCATCTCAAACTGATCAAGCAAGTTTCATGTTCATCAATGACTCAAAGGGACCGGATTGCTATTCAAGTTGTAAATCATGTCTCATATTTTTGAGAGAACAAGTGAAATTCATGTTCGGTACATAGATTGATGCTACAAGGAGAGGACAATCACATGAAACTCCTGGAAGGCAAGACAAGAGAAATTTGAAAACTGTAAAAATCTGAAATCTGAAACTGAACCTGTAAAATTGAAATAAAAATCTCTGAACTTAAAACACAAAATCTGCAAATGAAACCCTGAAAGTTGAAGTTCTAAAATCTGTTTTGGTGCAGAAACCCATTTAAAACCTGCAATCTGGAAATCGATTAAGGTGTAGGATCTGCAGAATTCCAAAAATCTGAAAATTTAAAAAATCTGAAATCACATCTGAAATTCAAAAAATCCTAAAACTGAGAATCCAAAACTGAAAAATCTAAAAATTTTAAAGTCTGTAAGGGGTGCTCTGAAAATTGGAACGAACAAAATCTGAAATCTAAATCTGAAACATTTTAAAATCTGAAATCTGGACTTAGGGCATATAAGTCTGAAATCCGAAACCTGCACATTTAAAATAAAAAACCCAAGAGCTGGAGTTCTGAAACTGAAATGCTGAAACAAAAAAAAATCTACAATTAAGAATCCTGGAGTTTGAAGATCTGAAAATCTGTTTTGGAGTAGAAACCAGTCTACAAAATCTGCAGAATCAACTGAAATCCAAACCAATCAAATTCAACTAAATCAAATCTGGAACTGTAAAGATCCGAAATCTGTGATCTAAAGTCAGCCCATTTCAAAGAATTTGAATTTCAGGAATCTGTAAGAAATCTGGAATCTGAACTCCAAGAATCCGAACTTCAAAGATCTAAAATCCGAATGTCATTTTTAGAGGATCAACAAACAAAGATAACAAACAAAAATGTAAAATCTCTGAAACCAGAATTGAAACATGATCCTAAAAAGAAACTTCCGAATAAATCAAATCAATTTAAAAGAACACACATTAAATCACAGTCAACACATAAAAGATCAAATCCAAACTAATTCTGGCAACAAACGTTCAAATCAAATCTTCCTTAATTCAATCAAACCTAAATCAATCCATACAATCTGAAAAAAAATCCAAGTTAATGAATGAATAACAAATTGTAATCAACTCATCAAATCCAAAAGATAAAACAGTCAGTCAAATATCAAAACAAATTTAAGCTCCCCAAATCAAATTCAATCCCAAACTCAATCAATCTGTCACAGAATCCGACTTTTTGCAAACTTCAACATTCAAATCTCTCAAACAAACACAAATCAATAAAACAAACCAAATTCAACTTAAGCCAATCATAAACAAATTTAATAATCCATCGAACATCCAAATCAAATTTTCAAACTTAAATTCACTCTTTCAAATTAAATCAAATAGAAACTCACACACTAAATCCAAATTTCAACCAATTTAAACAAATTCAAACCAAATCAATCAAATCAACTCAAATACAAATCAAACCAATTTAATCAATCAACTCAAAATCAATTTTAATCAAAAATGCAATTTAAACCAAACTCAAAACAAATTAAGTGCTTGCCTTCCATCAAATTCATGGGGCTATTTTCTCCTATGTCCTATGTGTGAATGTTTATGTTTGTGGATGCATGTCTTCTACTCCATGGATTGCTATGACGCTTAATCAAGGGTATTCAAGTTATCTCGATGTAATTAACGTCGGATCTTCGCACCATCCGACGGGGAGAGGTCAAAATAAATTTTCAAAGAACCTAACAACCTCAACATATAATTTTGACCCTAGCTAGTACTTTTATGGAATACCATCTATTTTCCTAAGAAATCAATGCTAAGGTCTAATCAAGTCTAATTCAAATCCAAAAGGAAAATGAATTTCCAAAACAAACAAATCTTTTCGAGATTTTGAGGTTACATCAATATGTTTGTATGTGTACATAAATATATATAATACTAACATCTAATTATATATATGTATATATTTATATGTATATACATGTATATATAAATATCTAATGTTACCACATTGACTGCCTAAGCAGCCACCTTGTCGTCTAAGCGGAATTGACACCCTTGAACATCTTGAGCGCCTTGTTGCCTGAGCAGAATTGACACCTTTAAATATCTTGGGCACCTTGTTGCCTTGACAACTATGGACAAGATCAACCAGAATTGGTCAATTCTAGATTGACACTTGAAGTGCCACTGTCTGCATCTTCCATGCACCTAGTCATCACATCATGAATATTTGTCCAATACCCCTTGCCAGCACCTATTAAGTCTCTGTTCCCCACGCTAACATGTAGGAAACATGCAAGGTGGTTCCCTATAGTGGCAGAGGTGGCACCCTTGCACCATCTACCGATGTCGATCCGACCTCGATTCCCATTGAAACCCACCGATCTTCCATCATTTTTAATTGTTTTAAATTTTTCGATTTTTGAAGAGTCAATTCTGGATCAACTATTCCCCCATTGAATTGGCCGATCTAATCTTGATTCAGTCTGCAATGGTAGATATTTTTAGTAGAAATAAAAATATCAAAATATGAAAAAAGATTTACATATGATGCTTATGCATTTAAATTTTTTTTACTCAACTCAACTTAACTGAGTCTTAGTTCCAAATTACTTGGAGTTCGTTATATGGATTTTCTTTCTTCACTCACGTCGATTTTGAGTTATTTCTTCGAAGATATTTAAATAATCTAAATCATATTTAATTATCCTTCTCTAAGTTAACCTAGGTTCACCACATCCTATTTTGTTTCTACTATTTTAATATTTTTCACTTTTCTTACTGAAAAATTTTAAAATAGTAGAAAAAATTACTTATGATAAAATGCCAATAAATATTTTATTGTGAGTGTTGGCATAGTTGTCAAAGACGACAAGGCACCCAAGATGTTGAAAGGTACCAATTCCGCTTAGGCGTCGCCTAGGTAGTATTCAAGGAAAGTTGGGTCGGGGATCGGTATACATAAAAATATGCATAAATATAATTATATTTTTATGTTATAATTGAATATGAGTGCTTTATCTATGTATTTAAGTAAATATGATGTGCAAAGAGAAGAGAGTTAAAATAAATTTTTATAAAATTTAAGTATATAACACATTTATGATTATAAATTATATATATGTGCGATAATATAAGTGATAGTAAAATAATGTTATAATATTATTAAATGAGGGGCGCAAAGTAGTCACAGATCGACCTGCGCGGTCAGGTCGCGGGGGTTAAGGGGGCAGCGCCCCTTGTGGGGGGTTGTCAGGGAGGTGAAGCTCCCCAAAAGAAAAAAAAGTTTGTAATAACATAAGTGATCTTAAATATGTAATTATGAAAGTGTGAGTATTTATTTTTAGATAAGGAGTTAATCTTGATAAATTAAGTGTGTGTGAGAGAGAAGAGAGAGCTAAAAAAACTTTATAAATTTTAAATATATATGATAGTATAAGTGATAGTAAAATATATTGATATGTTCAAACTATCATTAAATAAATGTCCCTCGTGGGAGTATCATCAAGGAGAAAAATCCCCCAAAAGTATTTTTTTAATCATGTAAAAATACCTATGACACCTTGCCTGGGCGCCTAGGTAGGCGCCTTCGGCGCCTTTTTGGGCTCCTCAAAAGGCACCCTAGCAAGGCGCCCAAGCAAAGGTGCCTTGGTGCCACCTAGGCGTCCACCTTGCCAACTATGAGTGTTGGAGCAAATAATAGTACCTGATATATGCAAGTCATAAAAAACATATACGATAAAACAACCACTAGAGTTTGCATAATTAGAGAAGTAACAAATTTTCCTATTTCAATTGACTTACATCAAGAATATACAAGAAGTTTATATGATACAGGAAAAGGAAGAAAGTGCCATATGCACATGTGAAATAACCGAGTACACTGACCGAAAGGGAATAGAACTAGGTAATTTTGACATGATTGAACCAGATCTATCTAGACCGATTCAGTCTGACCAGTTGGATCACTGCAAATGACCCTGCTCCCTGCTGTAGATCCCTGCTCCAATCGACAACATGTGATAGAGCTTGACCCAGGCTGAGTTGAAGCAGGGTGCACAGGGTTCTGGCCCGACCGGACATAGAAAAGGAGCCCGGACTAACTGACACAGCCTACTCTCAGAGCTGGTTGAAATGGAGAGCTCAAGCCACCTCGATGAACCAAATTGAACCGTTTGACTGTGCTAGGGGCTTCAAGGCCAGCCAGCCAGGACCCCAGTTCAACCACTGAGGCACAACTGGAACCTCTGATAGCTCCGTGATCGACCAAATGGGCCACTGTAGCACTGGGGCCACTCTAGTGCCTCCTTCACACAACAGAAAATAAGGGAGTCTTGATTATGTGGGATTGGTGGGGTCTAGACTAAATCGCACGATCCGACCCCGGGGTCGGATACGAGGCGGTCAGCCTGGAATCCAATCGGGTTGGGTGACGCGATCCATTTTTCCATGAACCCAACAGCTTGCTCTGCAACTCACAGTACGATTGGCCTTCAACCAACATATTTCAAATCACAACGTGAAGATTAACCATTAGCTTTGCTATTTGACACTCATCTAGGTGATCAACCTGTTGGCTTTACTTGTAGGATTATGGCTACCTGATCATGCTGCTGGGGTTACCTTACAGGTTGCATTGGATGGTTGGGCTGCCAAGTTTGTTTTGCAGCAATTGACCAGGTGATAGGATTGACAGTACTGCTTTGAAGAGCAATCTGGATTCTGGCCATTGTTTTTTTTTTCTTTTGCGGCTTGTGAATGGACAACCGGAATGCTGGCTTTCCTTTGTGACTTGTGACTGTGCAAGGCCTGCAGCAGACCTTCTTTGTGGCTTGTGATCAGGCAATCAGACTAGGTGATTGGACTGACATTAATGCTTTGAAAAGCAATCAGGCCATTGTTTTTTTATTGTAGCTTGTGATTGGACAATCGGGATGCTGCCCTTGCTCTGTGACGTGACTGTGCAAGGGCGGCTGACCTTTCTTTGTGGCTTGTGATGAGGCAATCAGACTGCTGAAATTACTTGGTGTAATGTGTGTGGATCTAGCAATTGGACTGAGGAAACACCAATTAGGTTCATCCATTAGCAGCCAGGAACATGGAACTTTTCGATATTCATGCTAAACTAGGCTTAACAATTTTCTTGAATGGGTGTCAGACCTGCTGCCTGCATGATACCTGACTGCTGAGGCATGCAAATTTTAGTTTCACCTAAGGTGGAAAACCCTTACAACTATATTTAGGAAGTCATTTATATCAATGCACAAGACACCTTGAAAAGCCTTAAACTGCATGAACAATTAAAAGTTAAGCCCAGAGTAGCTGGAATCCCACCACTTCAATGGTTGCTAGCAAATGTAGAAAAAAGACAGATTACAGAGAAATGTAAAATCCAAAAACCAGAAAAGAGGATGACAGCAGAATATGACCAGTTGTCAATCTCAATCTGAATCAGCAAACCTGCAGCCTGTATCATGTTCCATATGAATCAGTCAACCATGCAAACCATGGCATGTTCGATTCTGATTGGGGTTGGCAATATGGGTAGGGTTGGTATCAACATGAAGATCTTACAAACACAAATACTTCAGGGCAACTTCACACTCAGAACGAACATAACCCCAATATGTGGCAATACTAAGTAAAAAATAAAAATTATCCTCTAAAGCATAGTCATTTTTTAAACAGAAAACAAAAAACAATAAATTACATTTTATAGAGACAAACCTGGCCATCTGGACAAGTAAATTCAGTATCAATAGCATCACGGGTTGTCCCACTGACCGGACTGACAATTGTTCTGTCTTCTCCAACTAATGCATTCAAAATGCTACTCTTCCCAACATTTGGTCGGCCAACAATTGCAATGGATGGAACATAATTATCTTGCTCTACAGGCCTTCCATTGACCTGGAAAGACAATTAGGTACCAGGATCATTAATAACATATCGATACTCACTGAACAAGTGTAAATTCCACATATTATTTGGTACCCATGAACTCATGAAGAACTATGGTTCCCTTTCAGACTCTTCCCACCAGGATGATATGTATGCTTCCGGTAATTTGTTGATTTTTATATTATTCAGATTCGTCAATGTCAATGCTCCACTTTGGACTCATTCTGGAACACGTTTGAGCCCATAAGGTACATGATGCTTAACAGCTTGCCTAGGGGACCTTTTGGAGATTAGAAGTACATACAGACAAAGTTGTCTTTACCCTATCTCTTTTGCTGTGGATTATGAGCCAGAAGGTGGACAGAGAAGATGAGGCAAAGCAGGCTCATTTGCTTGGATTGTTACATCAGAAACATAATGTACAAACTAAAGCATCCCCAAACACTACTTAGTGAAATAACACATTAAGGCTAATTTCTAGGAAAAAAATAAAAAGTTATGATATTCTGACTTGGTAGGTGGATGAACTGTAAAGTATGTTGCAGCAGCACAATTAAAACAAGGTCATAATATACCCATTGAATCCTTGATGAAATATACCTTGATCGATTTGGGATGACAAATACCCGGCCTTTGGCCGGCATATAGGCATTCTTCTAACTGTTTTTGTAGATTTTCATTAGCATATGACCGACATATCGACATATTGATTATGCACAACCTAGCATAGCTTAATGAACATGGTAAGACATTGGGGTCTTTTTAATAGACTTTTGTATGTCTACCTTAAGGACGTAGGGGCAGATAGTTAGTCAACCCCCCAACTAGTCCAAAATTTTTATTTCTTTTAGGTTAAGCCGAGACATAGGGGCGGATGGTTAGTCGTCCCCTCAACTAGTCTCGACTGTTGAATTAAATGTAAATTTTTATTTAGTTTCAATTGATTGACTGTTTGTTTTATTTTATTTTTTTAATTAAGAGGTGAGTTTTTAGCCGGCCTCTTGGTTACCCATTTATTTTGGATTCTTTTAGCTTATGCCGAGACCATGAGGTGGGTTATTTTCTGCCGACCTTATGTTTGTCTCAGTTTGTTTAATTAATTAGTGATTTTTTATTTATTTTAAGTTGATGATTTGTTTTAAACAAAATTTTCTTTTTTAATTGGATCCTCCTTGTGGGCACTGTTCATCCGAGGAGGGTATTGGGCCTCCGGCGGCCCACCGTGGCTGTGGCCTCACGGTTCCGCCCAGCCGCAGCCCCCCTTTCTTCTTCCATTTTCTTTTCACATGGTCTCTCGGTGGGTCCCACGACATAGCCACGTTGGAGCAAAGTTTGAGAAAAATAATTCCCTCCCCCGCCGCTCGTCTGCGCTTGAACATGGTGACATCACCTGTGGGCCGATTGCGACTGAGGAGAAGGCTCGGCGGCTTCTGGGGCTTGGAGGAGCTCCCGCCGACCTGGTCCAAAGAGGCGGATGTCCTTGACAACAACAGTGGAGGGGTTTGGAGAGGCTTCTGCCAGCTCGCCTAGAAGAGGCGGAGACCTTCGACGGCGACGGCAGAGGAGGCTAGGTGCTTCAATGGCCTCCGCAGCAGCTTGCGAAAGTGTTGCAACTTCGACGGTAGCAAGGGAAGCATTCAACGGCTTCGTGGAGATGCTTTAAGACTTCAACACCCACTGAAGGGTTAAAGGGTACTCTTGTGATGGTCTCCCTGTTCCCACGATGGCAGGAGAAGCATCCGACAGCTTCGGTAGTCACTACCAACACAAATAAAGGGAACAAGGGGACCCGACGCCGTCGACAAGAGGAGTAGGTGGGAGAGATGGCTCTGGCGACGACGGCAGAGAAAATTGTTGGCTTGAACAACTTTGGCAGGCGAGGTAGGCGGTCTTGGTGACTCCTCCCCTCCTTTTTTTTTTCTCGTGGCTACCTCCCTTCCTCCCCTATGCCGGCGATGACTCCTTTATAGACTTTGAGTCCTCGCGGTGTCGGGCGACTCATGAAACGGCAACCGCTCTTCCATGCAGAGTCGGAGTACTAAGCAATGCTTGGGATCTTGCTTGGACCTCCTTCTGATTACTTAGGAGCTACCGTGGAAGGTGTTGGAGATACTCACCGTTGAAGGACTCCAAATGGGAGCCGGATTCCCTCGTCCGTCACTAAACATGGTAAGCTTCCTATTCTTTTGGTCATTCTCGTATCCTTCTCCACCTTATCCTCCTTCGTCCATGAATTCCAGCCAAGTCTCTGGTCTGTACTGTGGCAGATCCACGATTCCAGCTGGATATACAAAGAGATTGGGAAGGGCTCGACTACAAATTGGCAACTTCTGGTAATAGAAGGAGTTCAATCGTGGGTCGGCTTCCATCAAGATAAGCCTGGTGCTTATGATGCTTCTTCCCCACTCCTTGCATTGTCAAGATAAGCCTTGAAATGGGTTTATATTGAGCTTGGCCAAAACGCAGCACATTTACCCTCTTGGAATATGATTCGAGTAGGTCATTTGACTTTGGGCTACGGCAATCAAAGGGGACCTAATTAAAGGGCATATCTAAAAGTTGGAGATTTGATTTAATCTAAATTTAAAAAAAATTGGTGTCCACAATATCACATGGAACTGTCAACTTGTCTTGCAACCCAAGAGTGTCCATCACACCTATCAGATAGGTGGCCCTGCCAGGTATACATGCAGGCTCCCCCTTCCACCAGCCTGAACATAATCGCTAACTGAGCTCCTGTTTTGATGTTGAAAAAGTATTTCATTTTACCTGTGATGACAAGTTTCCCATGGTTGAGCTGAAGGCCAATTTGTATAGCACCTGTCATGACCACCTAGCCACATGCTGTTAGATTCACAACTTCATTGTCAGATAGCATTTCACTCTTGTCAACCAACCTGGCTGACTGCATCCAAACATGGATCAGAGGCTTAGCTTAACCAAGCTCACTGTTTGGCACGTCCATGGTACTCATACCTCGACCAGTTTCACACCAATCAGCCATGGCATATCAACCTCTTCACTAGGACCCATTGGAGGTTCATGGTACCATGTCGACCTTCATAAGTGGTCCCATCATCCCATTCAGACATTCTCCAGGAGTAGGCAATAGTTAGTTGGTCATGTTTATATCACGTCTGTATGAAACTCTAGGTGAGCAGCTGGAACTCGCAGTCCATGTGTCAGCATGCTAAGTACTCTTGAAGTCCTTTTTGTTGTTGGTATGCCTGCTTTTCCATTATCTGCTGCTTCACCGAATCACCCTCCCCCTCTCTCCTCCCTGCACTTACATGTGACTGCCAAATTAGCTTTTGTTTGCATCTTCTGACCAGGTTCCAGGTTAGAGCTTTATCTGTCACACTTTACATGACAAGCATGCATTCAAGCATGATAAGCATGCAGTCAAGCATCAGGTATTCCCCTGTCACCCCTTAAGCCAATCTTCTGCTGGTCTCTTCCTCACTCTCTTTTCTCCACAAGTCATGGTAATCCTTTAGAAGACTCCACATTTTGTTTATCTACTCTTTCTAAATTATTTTATTCTAGTTTGTAACCGCAGCCTTATATTCTTCAGCAATCCTTGACTGATAGAAGAAGGTACTCTTAATTCCATTTTATCTCCTCAACTATTCATCAAAAGACATCAATAAGACGTTTTCCAATTGTTTATCCAGTTACCCTAATTTATTCCCTTCATTCCAGTGAAGTCGATTATGCACAAAATTTTCTACTTTGGCATTTTATTATTGTCACTGTTGGGTCAATTTACACTTGGGGTATCCATCCCTATTTGCATTAAACCATGAAAGTTAGAAACAGAACAATTCTATGGGTCCCCCTCCCACATCTTAGGTTTA
The DNA here is from genome assembly GCA_036172225.1 of Cryptocoryne crispatula var. balansae. Classification (NCBI taxonomy): domain Eukaryota; kingdom Viridiplantae; phylum Streptophyta; class Magnoliopsida; order Alismatales; family Araceae; genus Cryptocoryne; species Cryptocoryne crispatula. Next base: position 33,379,994 of record CM069931.1, read on the forward strand.
GTGACATTATTCTCTATCCATTTGGTTCTACTAGTTATTCTTTTAGCAGTTTTGAAGGTTCTATTGATAAGCTCAGACAAATAACTTTATGAAAAATTAATTAAAAAATAATTGCACAAATACAAACAGGTTTTGTCTTCGATGCCATAAAATGGTGCTAAAATGAAAAAAAAACATATGGCATGTTAGCAGTGCATTTTTATAATCCACCTGAAATTGCACCTGTTCCATTCATTTCTATATAATAGGCAGCAAATTCACCAACTAGTGGGGCAAAAATAACTGAGTACCTATGTAAAAAATATTACCTTAATTTTGTTCAACTCCGAACAAACAAGATCTAGGAGCTCTCCAGTTCCAGATCCAGAAATAGCTGATATTGGAAAAAGAGTAAACCTAAAAGAAAGTAAACATAAAGATGAGCTCAATTGCACCAACATAGAGTCAAGCTCAACGTGTAAATTCTCTAAGGTCATGGACAAGTCCATTATAAATAAATAAAGTTGTCCTTTTTCTCTGTAAACATCAAATAAATTGTAAAATTATATGTTCGGATATTAATAATGTACCCGTTACAAGTCTATTGAGATGCATTTTCCATCTACATTTTTTTAATTTCAAATGCCGCCAGATTTTGTTCCAACCATTATTTGAATTTAAGGTGTTAAGTTTTCACACATACATACCAACTACAGTATCCAAAGTCAAATAATTAGGTTTCATCCTTTTCACCAGACAGAATACTAGCATAGTGCAGACTTACATTTAATTCACTCCACCCAACTCTACTTGTTGAAAACATTAATACCAAATTAGTCATGCAAACTTAGATGAAAGATAAATAATTCCGTTAATCCTGTTCATCCTTTTAAAAGCCTAAAAAGGGTAAGGAACTCGAGATGAGATTTTCATGAAGAAAATACATATTAGAATCTCACCCTAATGACCAAAATTCTGATGATTGCATCAATCCTTTCCTCGGAGACTCACACTTGTTTACAGCAAGAATTATGCACTTGTTTGAATAGTTTTTACGTAGCCAATCAGCAATCTCCACATCAGCTGCTGTTGGACCTGCCTAATTAAAGCACGATCTCTCATCAGAAAAAAATGCAATGGCACCATCAGAAAACAACAGATGAAGAAGTTTGAAGTGTGTAGCTTGTATCAACATTGCAAGACTAGAATATGGAATTTTTGCATTTGTTCCCTTCCATAGGTGCATTTGTAACATATCATGACATATACCTATGGCTCTGATGGGGATCCTTTTCGGTAGAATTTAGGAGTCTTTTTGCATTTCAATCCTTAGAGACTTGTTTGTAATATAGTTCAGGTTTTTTATGTCATCTTCTTGCATTTCTGTCCATAGGACATATTTGTAAATATTTGCTTTGGAGATTCCTATTTGTAAATATGGCTCTCTATATAAGAGCCCCACACTTACAATGAAATGGATACATAGAGGACTTTTTGGAGCGAATTGGCCCTTCAGGCTTATAGTAGGGGGCTTTGCCCCGTAGGGTACCCGGTCACCCCCTCCATCAGGAGGACCTCCATTCCACCTCCGGCAATGGCCAGTCTCCACTTCACCCACAACAGAAGGTTGGTTCCCATCTTCCTCCTCCCTCTCTCCAGTAGGCTTCCGTGCCATTTCCCCCTTCACTGGCAGGGGTGGGCACAAAACGGTTCAAACCGAGAAACCAAACTGAACCAACCCATTCGGTTCGGTTTGGTTCGGTTTGAAAATTCTCCAAACTGATTTAAACCAAACCAAATTGTTTAAACCGATTTAATCAAAACATTATAAAAAAACTATTACAATATGTTGACACCCAATTTTAAACAAAAAAAAAGGGAGAGAGATGTGTGTTGACAAGGCCGATTCAAAAAAAAAATGAAAGAAGTGACATGCTCGGCCTCTCTAGGAGCCGGGGCTGTGTACAGCATGTACGGGCACTATAGACAAGCCCAAACAAGCCCAATTCAGTCCACTTGCAGGTCCCCCTAAGCTGCCCCCCACAGGTCCCTGGGCGGTCCATCTCCGAGGACCAGAACAGGGTGGCCCAATCCAGCCTACTGAATGGTCCATTCTCAGCCCCCTGTAGAAGGCCCATGGGCCTGATCAAAATGGGCTGGATTGTCTTCTAAATGGGCTGAGGAGAGCTTCGCGCGGGTCTGCTCAGACCTGGGGCTCGACAAAAAAAAAATCAGACGGAACGAGGAAAGAAATCCGGAGTGGGATATCAACAACCCACTGAGTCCTGGTCGATATCCAAATCAATGGCAGGTCCGAATCCTACGCAGGAACAGCGCGGGGTAACGGTCGATGGAAGGACATCCCTCGTTTGGCGGGGAGATCGATCTCCTTCCAGGATTGCGTAGCCAGGTCAATGGCAAGTCCCGAGTACCTCTCGGACCCGGAATCACTCTCCTAGTAGGAGACGGAGATCGCCCGGAGCCTATAAAAGGCCTTCCGCAAGGCGTCGGGCAAAAAAAAAAAAAAAAGAGAGGAAGAAGAGCGGGAGGAGAAGCCGTAGAGAGGAGAGGAGGAGGAAGGTTACCGGTCCTTGGGAGTCCTGTTCGAGCTGCACGGAGCACCTCCCCTTCTCTTCTTCTTCTTCCGGACGCCGCGGGCCTTCCGCAAGCTGCCGTCGGACGCCATAGAGGCCGGAAGCCCTTCCCGTGGCCACCGGTGAGGCCTCCTCCCTCTTCCCCTATCGCCGTTGAGGCTTTCTCCCTCTTCCCTGGGTGCCGCCGCCGTCGAGCACAGTGAGGAGCCGCCGCAAATGTCGCCGGAGGCCGCCGCAGAGCCGTCGGGCCACTGTAGCACCGGGGCAAATAATGCGCCCCGAATCATATGCCACCGTGGAAATTGGGTGGGGCCCACCCGGGGGAAAAGGCACAAAAAAAAGAAAAGGGGCCAGCGCAGCCGGCCGGCCCCCCTCGCGCATGAACCGGCCGGTCCAACAGGGGCCGAAGCCCTCCCTCTGCCCAAACAGTGCCCTGCGCACAAGCGCAGGGACTCTCCTTAAAAAAAAAATGTTTTAAAATAAACAAAACAGTGGAAAATAAATAAAAAATATATTCTTAATTCAACAAACCGGATTAGTTGGGGGGTCGACTAACCATCCGCCCCTACGTCTCGGCTTAACTTAAAAGAATTCAAAATATGGACTAGTTGGGGGGTCGACTAACCATCCGCCCCTACGTCCTTAAGGTAGACATACAAAGGTCTATAAAAGACCCCAATGTCTTACCAAGTTCACCAAGCTATGCAAGGCTCAAGCATAATCAATATGCTATCATGCCGGTCATATGCTAGTGAAATCATCAAAAATAGTGGGGGATGCCCATAAGTCTATCAAGACCGGGTACATGCCGCCCATGGATCGACAAGTCCATCAAGGACCCAAGAGACTGATTTTCCAGTCAGGTTACAAATTGCCTCATGAAGAGGAGGGAAATACCCATAAGTCTATATCAGACCGGGTGTATTCCTTACAAAGGATCGACAGACACCACATTATCAAGAGTGGAGCCAGGACATTCTCAAAACAAGTTGTATTTTTCTGGACTATGAACGTCCAAGACAGATAGTCAAGAGATTGTACTTTTCAATATATCATTGAGAGGAATCAATAATCTCATTGATCCGATGGGATGCAAAGCACTTAAAAAAAGAGAAAAGAGAAACAGAACATAAAATCTGTAATTTAACTTGGAATTAAATTCTGTCCAATCAGGTTTGGTTTCACAAACGGAAATAAATCACATTCCGTAGAGAAGCTGAGTGAAAGTCCAGGGATTTGAAGCAGGCAGAAAATTGAAAAAACAAATATGAATTACAGGAACTTCTGTGAAAGTTGGAAATCTGGAAATTAAAGATCAGGAGTTAAAAAATGCACGAATCAGGAAATTTGAGGTTGTAAAATTCTGCAGGATGGTCGATTCTGGAAATTCCAGATCTGAAGGAAATCAAAATTTCTGGACCTGTAGCTTGTAAAAATCTGCAAAATCAGACCTGAAACTGAAATTCAAGACAGGGTCTAAAAATCTGGATCCACGTGCAGAATTTGCAGGGAGCCTGAAATTTGGAAGAAGTCCGAGCTAAATAAAATTCTGCAATCTAAAATTTAGAGATTCAACATCTGAATTCCGGGAGATTCGAAACAAGAAAGGGAATCCGGATTACTGTAAAAATCTGGAATTTGGAGTGGTGCAGAATCTGAATTCTGGATCCGTACACAAATCTGAATTCTCAAAACTTAAGGCCAGACTTAGATTTGTGACTCAAACCTACAACGAACTGAAAATCAGAAATCAGAGCCCATTTCAAAAAATCTGAAATCTAGGAGATCTGAAATGCTGAAATATAAAGTCTGCAATTGGAACATCTGGAAACAAGAATAAAAAATCTGAAGTGCAGAAATCTGAAAGGGAGATCAGCAATCTGGATTGGAGTTTCAGAAATCTGAATTTCAGAAGTTTCAAAGTCTGAACACCATATTTCTGACGTACAGCAAAACTGAAGCCTGGAATCTGGAGTTTGGTATTTGAGGAAATCAAAAATCTGAACTTTTGCAAGGAACTGAGGCCTGTAAAAAAAAAAGAGTGCAGAATCTGCAAGGGAACCGAGGCCTAAAATCTGGAATCTGAAAACTGAATTTGAACCTCTTTAAGAGTCTGCAATCTGGAAATATTTGAAAAAATGCAGAATTTAAAGTCTAAAATTTGAAGTCAGTAAGAAATCTGGAAGTTTGAAAGACTGCAAATCTGAAATGCAGAAATCTAGAGTTTGATATTTGAAGAAGCAGGAAATCTGGACTTTGCAAGGAACCGAAGCCTGTAGAAATTACAGAACCCAGAATCTGAAAATTTATGAAATTTGCAGAATTTGCAATCTAAGGGAGCACCAACCAGGTTCAATTAAAAATCAAATAAATTTAAGCCAACAAACTTCATTGTAAGCCAAATCTGGCTTGGACAAATCAACTAATTCAAACAAAATTGACTTCAAACAAATAAATCTTCTAACTCAAATAAATCAACTCAATTCAAATTGAATTCCCCAAATCAAACAAATTCAACTGAATAAATTCAATAAAACAAACTCAAAAAAAATTTAATTCAAAACAAACCATATTCCATAAGATAAGCCCAAATCCCATTAAAATCAATCAATAAATAAAACTGTCTTCAATCCCATTCCAACCAGAACTTAAAACAATTTATCAAATTCAAACTCAAACGTAAATCATTTTAAAAATCTGAAATTTGCACAAACCCCCAGAATGTCAAATTCACCTCAAACTCAATTTAACTCAAACAAATCCAAACTGGATCAATCTTAAATAAATTCAAACTAAAAGCAATTCACCCTATTAAACTCAAGTCAAATTTAATAAAACAGATCAAAATTCATCAAACAGCCAACAAATTGAATTTAACTTAAACAAATCTAAAGCAAAACTGAAATTAAATCAATTTCCAAACTCAAACTCAAATCTCAAACAGATTGCTTCAAACTCAAACTAAAAGCAATTCAACCCATTAAATCCAACTCAAACTAAATTCAACTCAAATCAAAATCAAACCAACAAATTTAATTCAATTCAATTCAATTCAAATCAAATTCAAACTAAAGTTGAGTGCTTACATTCCACCAATCTTATGGGATTGTTTTCTCCTATGTCCATATGTGTGTGAATGTTTATTTATTTTTGTGGATGCTTGTTTTCTATATTTATGGATTGCTATGACGTTTAATCAAGGGTATTCGAGTTATCTCGATGTAATTAACGTCGGATCTTCGCATCATCCGACGGGGAGAGGTCAAAACAAATTTTCAAAGAACCTAACAACCTCAACATATAATTTTGGCCCTAGCTAGTACTTTTATGAAATATCATCTATTTTCTTACAAAGTCAATGCTAAAGTCTAATCAAATCAAATTCAAATTCAAAAGGAAAATGAATTTCCAAAACAGAAGAATAAATCTTTAGAGATTTTGAGGTTACATCAAAATATTAATAAAAATAATATTTTTATAAGTTTTATAATAAAAAAACTGAATTGAAATCAGTTTTTTTAGACATTTTAGGTTTAAACCGAACCAAACTGAATTGAAATCAGTTTGGTTCGGTTCGGTTTAAGAGGTTGATTCAGTTCGGTTCGATTTGAAAAAAAAATGATCCAAATCGGACCAAACCGAACCGTGCCCGCCCTATTCACTAGCAATAGGTTTGGCTTCTAAGGTTTGTCCAAGGATCGCGGGATCGGAATCGGTCCTCGGATTAGTGGGGTCTGATCTGATCCAGATCGGATCCGATCCGATCCCAACTATCCATAGGAAAGTAGGCTGATCCAGAAGCGATCTAGATCGTTTTTTTTTTAATCTAAAAAAACACCAAAAATTCTAGAAAATTCCAAAAAAAATGTAAGAAAGAAGAACATAAGTAAGTTATCCAATCTTGGATATTTCCACAACTTTAACATTGACTTAATGACATACATCAACACAAGTGGTTATAAAATACAAATTGTATCATACCATCAATCAATCGCATAATACAAATTGTACTTAAAATTCATATTACAGTCCATTAAATAAAAGAAACAAATACAACTGATATCATAAACATCTCATCATGTCATCACCACCAACTATGAAAACGTCCCGGATCCCTATCCTGCTCATCCTAATCTTCTTCGATTCTCCACCGACTTTGATCAGTCATAATTTGCTCATACCCATAAGAAAATAAAGATTGAGCCATGTGACTAAAATCATAAACTCCACCCTCAGTCGGAGCTAGAGCTAAAGAAGATGGTAGATAGCAAGGGTCAACATTTAAAGCAGAATTTGGATAGGAAGATGCGAACTCCTTGAATACATTCATTCTCGTCCAACGTCCGCTGCTCCTTCCACTCGAACATGAATGCCTTTTGTCAGTCAAACCATTTGAACTTGCTTCACTCGTATGTGCACTACTAGTAGAGCCATCTAAGGCTCCACCTATGCCTCCTCCTCCACCCCCTATACACTGTTGTTGTATGGGTGGAACAAATTCTTCCTCATCCTTATCCGATGAAGGTGGCTGAGTGGTCTCAGTATCAAGAAAATGATGTCAACATTTGATACTTATCTTCTTTCTCTTCAATGTATCTTGTCCTTAACTACTTTGCTGTGTAGGCAAGCAAGTTTTCTTTAATGCCTTGAATATACCACCATTCTTCTTGGTGGTTATGGTGCTAGAAGGACTTGCAACTGGAACTCGAGTTGGAGTTGGAGCTGTAGCGGGAGTTGGATGTTGCTCTAGAGAAGTTGTAGTCCATGGTGGATCAGGAAATGGAGCTTTGCATAAAACTTGACTTTCTTCTCCTTCCTACATATGTTCGTCCTCACCAAGGACGCTGTCAAGCTCACCTTTGGCTCATGATCTGTCATTCAGGTCGAACTCTGGCTCTCCTTCAACATCCTTATCTTCCACCCATACTGCAAGTGGATGTTCTTCTTGAAATAGGTATTCCAAGTCCACAACCCCTTGTGACAAGCCCTAAGTAGTTTGAGCTTAGGCTCTTTTTTGGTACAATCCATTTGTAAGCTGTACAAATCTTTGTTTAGATGTCCTCTGCCTATCTTTGATATTCTTAATCCCCAGCCTCATATTATAATGGCAGTAGACATGCTTCTCCAATCTTTTGGTTTTCAACCAATTTCTTCTCTTCGTGTGAATGAGGTTGAAGGTGCTCCAATTCCTCTCGTATTGGGATGAGGAAGTGCTCTGACTTAGCATCCGAAATGCAACGAATGCAAGTGGATTCCAACCAATCCTATTTGTTAGCATAATCTACCACTCAACTATAAAGAAGACAAGAAATGCAAGCATTAATAACTTATTAAGAATTTGTTACAACAATCTTTGACATGTTTTAAAGTTATTTGGATGAGTCAGCTTACTAGGAGAAACCCTGCCATGTGAGTACTGTAAATCAGGAACCCCATACTTCAATCCTATGCTTGTATGAAGTCATCTGAAAGTACAAAATAAAGTAGTCAAGTCCATTGCTTTTTATAAAGTTCAAAGCTTACTAAGATGGTAAGAAGTACTCACTTCAACCTCAGCGGCTATTTTGTCTTCCTGAGTCTTACAAAGCCACTTAATAACTGATAGTGTGCTTGATAGTACCTCAACATCATTGCACACTTGCCCACCATATTGTATCCTCGGGTTTAAGAAGTACCATGTAACGGCGTTAACACCAATTTAGTATAAAAGTGGAAAGGAATACAAGTTCTTATATAAAACAAATTAAAGTATACATACAACATGAATATCGTGGTGCAGTGTTTTGTCCCATCTATTGTCTATCACATTTCGCCACTTTTTATAACCCTTGGGATGCTTTTCTTTAATCTTCATTTTTGTTTTATCCAAAGCATCATGCAAGTATCCAATTTGATTTTTATCATTTGAATCCACCAACCTAAACACCTGTACTAAGGGTTCTATGACAAACATGTAGTATTGCACCTTTTCTCACCACCTGTTGTCCTCTATCAGCTGCTCCATCTTCAACAATACTTCATACTGATCCAAAGAGCTCCTATAGGTATCTATGTAGTTGTGAAACCTCGAGGAATATATAAAAATGTTTATTAATATAAAAATATGTGGTATGGCATGATTTGAAAATTCATTTGATTTCCATTTATTTGGGAAATGAACTTTCGATATCCTATCTTTGGCTACTATGAGAATACATGATATTTCATAGAAAATACTAGCCAAAATATGTAATATGTATATATAAAATATATGTCGAGGTTAGGGTTCATAACGTTTGTCTTTGGACCTCTCTCCATCGGAAGTTGCGAATTTCCGATGTTAATTACACCGAGACTCTCGGACACCCTTGATTAACTGTCGTAGCAATTCGTATACGAAAGAAAACATTCATCCATAAAATGTTATCATCTGGGGATTATGACCCATAAAAGCAATGGAACACAAGCTGATAATATAACTTCCATATAAGGTCAAACTCAGTGCTTTGTGAGAGATTAGACTCTCAACCCAATATCTTATATTAAGACACGAGTTGGATTATCGAGGCTAACCAAGAACCGAGCATACTCAGATCAAAATCTATATTGATTTCATATGAGTTCTTGTATATTGAACAAAATGAAAGCATTCAATAAGTCAAAGTTCCTTGTATCATCTTCATTTAAGTCTATTATCTTAGACTTGGTGATTGAAAAACAGAATTTGTTCAAGTTATTATTTCTTGACTTAGTATATGTTTGAGATGTGGCCTTACTCACAAACTTCGGAGGGTCCAAGCATGACATATACTTGGATTTGGGAGGAGACCATGGTCTCCTCTTATAAATTTAGGTAGTTGGACATCCCTAAATTCCAGGTCTTGATATCCTAGGCTTGGGTGATATGGCATATATACCCTACCACCAGACACCTGACCATGCCCGAAACCCAAGTTTTAGTAATCTTGGCCCCTACACCTCGTATGCTCAACCTCCCTCGGCTTGGCCCAAAACATAGATAGGGTTTGACTTACTTTCAGGCTTTCCCGGATCCCACATGACTTCCATCATCGAAGGCTTCTGGTCTTTATATGCATGGGACCGGGCCTAGGACTTGGTATGGACGGGCACTGTTTTCATAACCTGTATGGGGTCAGGTAGTGAGTTGTTGTAGCCATATATGAGGCTAAGATGTGCATCATACAGGGGGCTACTATATGGCTTGTATATGGGGTGATGAGAGGGTAGGTATATGACCTGTGTATGAATATGTGATTGGTTATGGGTTCTTGAGGGGGGGGACATAAATTTGACCTGTTATGGATTTTGCAAGATGGCAACATGTGCTGCAACAGGTGGCAACACTAGGAGTCTTCATCTCCTTCCTCTCCCTTTTTCATAAACTCCTAATGACCTGATTATATTCAGGTCCAAGACCTGCTAACCCTTTCCTCTACCTGTCCCTTAGGACTAGCTGAAACCAGGTTTCGGGTTAGAGCTGCGGGACTTTTGATTGCCCTGGGTGCTGTCGAAATTTGGACCCAAAGTTGACCTTGTAATTGACTTTAGAGTAGTCAAAAGTCAGCACTAAATTGTACATTGGGGTCTGCCCTATGGTAGATGCCAGATCTATCCTATATACAGCCTGAGATTTCATACAAAAACAGGCTTACATGAACCTGAAATGTATGTCAAGTTCGGCCATCGCACAGACCTCCAATGATCTGGTTATGTTCAGATCAAAATCTAGCTAAAAGGACACCTTATCTACCCCTCGGACCAACTAATACTAGGGTCAAAATTCAAGGAGCTGAAACAGGTGGCTTATGAGAAGCTAAGGTCATCATATAAGTCAGAATTGAGATCCCTTAATTGGAATCTTGATGTGGGAGCCCTCGGATTTGAAATCCTATCATAGGGGTAATCCCTATGACTCCTCTGCAAAAATCAGGCTAATATGAACCTGAAATACATGACATTGAGACAACTAAGTCCGGTTAAGACTTTTATAGGTTATGAGATACCCCCCCCTCGGCCTTCTGCACAATCCAAATCAAAGGCCCCTCCTTCACCCTTACTTTAGGCCAGTTGGAACCAGGGCCGGAGGCCCAATATAATGATTTCTACATATTAGAAATCTTTGAATTCTAGCCAGGACCTCAAGGCCTAAGATGCTTAGAGTGAAATCTTATGGGATTCTCTCTATATTCTGGTTGGGACTACAAAGACATAGGCTTAAGAATATGAAATGGCAGGTTCTGGTCGGTCTCCAGTATGAGACCATCCTCCCTCTGTTTATTTCTAGGAGTAATCCAGCACCTAAGTGTCTGAAATCAGGTCTATAAGCTTGAAATCCGAGGGTTAAAACTCAGTCCCATCTATTGTTGGACTGTACACATGTCTTATTCTCTCTTATACTCAGATTTAACCTTCAATTGTCTTTGTAATTATCATAAATTGTATGCATATATGCATAAGATGATATTTGGTCATCACTCATACATGTCTCATCTGTGCCATATGATGCGGGACATGCCTTTGTCATATCGGGATCACCTTGTACCTTTTGGAGGTACGGGTTTACATAGATGAGAAACACCCTCCCCTCTTGGTAATTAAGCCTATCAGCTCCCTCTCCATTATGAGATGGACCAAGTGAATCTAAAATATGTAGGCACAGCCGGACCTAGTCATATGCCATCAATCAATCGGATATCATATGTATATCCAATTGACCTCTTCTTTATATGAAATTTTTGTTCCAACAATGAGCCGAGCTCATGTGCTCTCTTCATTATGGAATGAATTAAAAAAAAGAATGGGCATATTGCCCCACTTTCTGTCCGGAATGGGGGTATAGAGCTACGCTCCGGCCTTGATCTCCAACCTATGTGGTGCAGGTATTGGTGCATCATTATATTTCAAAGTCTTGCTAAGTTCAGACTTTATCCTTTAATACCAATAATGTAAGGAGATTTTGCCCGATTATGTCCGGGCTTTGCAATCCTGTCTCATAGTGCTCAATCTAATTTATAATTAGACTTCAAACTTATGCTTCCTTTTCTCTTTCAGAATCAACTCCTCCAACCAAATTCTTATGAATTGATTGAAACCATGGGGTATGTAACACATTCTTGTGTTGATGGAGTTGAACTCCAATCCCATCCAATTGAGGTCATCTTTCCCTCTTGGCAGTACATCCGTCTGCAATTACTCTTCTCTACTATGAGATGGACACACATATATATAGCCAGGCCTGATACCAGACCTTAATTAAGACCTGTTATGGGCATAAATTCTGTGCTACACATGGTTCTTATAACCGGTATATGTATATATATGTATGCAATAGCTTTTGCTCATAAGTATCAATATTTGGTTCAATCATGTCATATAGCATATTATATATCCTCATATGGTAGGATATACATATGACCATAGCCTCACTATGTTGAGGCTATCCTTCCCCTCTAGAGAGTACATATGGAGATGGACCCAAAAGACTGTGTGTATGACTTCAGTCTTGTCCGAGATGAGTTCTAGGGGCTAGGCCCAGTATGGGGCTCCAATTATGCCCTCGGCCCTCTGATTTTATGATCGGAGGACAGCTCATTGCAATATGCCTCTTCCCTTGGTCGGATGTCATATCTTCACCAAGGCCCGGTTGGCCCTCTTCTTCCCATGTCCAAGGCTACCCGGGGATTATTTGGTCCATCATGTGGGTTCCAAATAGACCGGGTATAACCTCCATCTTTGCCTTGCTTCACTGCATTGCTGCTGTAGTTGAACCTTGGGAGACCTTCTCCATAATTTTCAGGCCGGAGGGGGGACTGTTATGAGGGAAATGAGGGAGAAGTGATAGGTCTGTCCAACAGGTTTATAAGGATATATGGGAGTGTATCCGGGGAGCAATATGGGCTCGGTGGATATCCTTCCTCATGTTTCAAGAACAGGCCTAAATGTATCTGAGAGAGTGAAGAAAGAGGGCTTGCGGGGTCCTAGTGTATGCCTAGGAGTAGCAAGCTTTAGGCAAGGAGACATCCTGCTAACATGGGAGGGGAATTGAGGGAATTGACCTCAAGATGAGTATAGCATCTAGAGGAGGGGACGGCTTAGGTAATAGCTATGACATCTTACCTTGGATCCCTCGGAATTTCCCTTTGACTCTTGAGCTGTGCGGCTATCCTCTTTGGTGGGATTTCTGCAGAGCCTCTCTCCTCCTCCTCTCTCTTCTTTTTCCCACCCATTTTCCATGTGCGGGGCTGGCCCTATTTATAGGCCACTGATGGGTGCTGTTCACCCAAGGGAGAGTGGGCTGCAAGGTAGTGTGCGCATGGGGGAAGTGGGGCCATGTTCTCCCATCGTGGGGAGAGTGGGGCTTGACCAAGTTTTTGGCTGGAGGAGATGCATCGGAGGGTGTAGCTCAGCTCTGATTTCCTCCTTGATGCATTTTCTGATTATTCAGAGGATCCCGGCCACTGATTGGCCTCGGTCCCGTGGGCATCCCTTCCCTTGATCCAATGAACTCTTTTAATGGGCTCATCGCATAGTAAGTATGAATCTCCACCCTTGATCGAGTGTCCCCGGATCCCCTCTTGATAGCTTAATCCCAGCCCTCCATCCTTGGGTATGTCGATGGCGATTATTTGCCATCCGGGGCTTAGCTGGAGCTAGGCTTTATTGCCTACGCAAGGGGGATTAATTCATCTCAATCAAATATCCAATTAAAGATGGATCCAATGGATATTATCCTATTAGGGATCCAATTAGCCATCTCAATGGACCGGGGAGCATCCATGCTCTAATGATCTTGACAATTGGTCAATCTCGGCCCTTGATCATATGTTATTCCAATCAATCAAGACCCTTGATCACCTAATGGATATTAATCCTATTAAGGATCCGAGAGGATTTATCATCCGGTAATCATCTTTGCTTATGGGCATCTGCCGGATATCCCATTATGGGGGATCCAATGGATATTATCCCACTAAGGATCCGAGAGGGTCACTTCAATGGACCGGGGAGATCTATGGACATTAGCTTGTTGATTGGCCAATTCTAGCCATCGGATGGCCTTGATTTATCTCCCGGACTTATTTTGAATTGGCTAAGTTGTTTTATCCCCCGCGGATCATCCTCTCTAGCCTTCTGTTTAGACTCCCTGTTGGAGTCTAACTCCTTCATCCGCGAGCTCCTAATAAGCAGGCCCTCTGTCCTCTTCTGTCACAGCCTTCTCTTCAACAGGTTCCTGTCACAACTTGGAGATTGCTCAAGGGAGATCAGTTCCCTGCTGTTTGGAGCTCCCGAGTGCCTCTCTTCTTCTCCTTGTGAAGGTAGCTTTCTTCATGCCTTTTACTCTTCTTCTATTTTTTATCGGCAGTATCTCCAATGTCCCATATTACACTTGCATTTGCATATGTGCATCTTCCTGATTTGTGTATAAAATCCAGCTCCTCCATGCATCATCTTCAGTCGGGTCTCCATCAATTATCCCTTATATCTCTCAAGTATATGCATGTATGGATATCTTTGAGGATCCGGCCTCTTCTCATGCTGAATTTAATCCCATTGAGTAGGTCTATTATCTGCCTTACTCCTGCTGCCTCCCCTCATCTTTTTTTTTGTGCTGATTTGAGCACATATGCGAGGACTCGACTTCTCTATGTACTGATTGGGCCTTCTCTCAAACCTTGGGCAAAATGGTTGTCCTCTGCATGTGTCTAATCCATGGGCAGCATGTCATTGGAGTGGTTACTGCCGGACTTGTTAGACAGGAGCCAGTTTGGCTTGTATTGGCTATTTCCGGCCCTCCCCTCTTCAAATTTCTGTGGGGAGCATGTCCTCCTATCTCTCACAGGTTTATGTCCAGCTGACCATGCATATCCGAGGCCTTCTAGCAGGAGCCAATATGGCCTCTTTTCAGATTATCTCCGGCCTTCCCTTCCTTCCAAAGGCCTTCCCATATGGCCTTCAAACAGTAGGTTATCATATGTAGGGGGCTCAACCTCTTTATATGCTATATTGGGCCGGTCTTGGGTATATGTCCTTGGGCCCCTCTTAATTCACATACCGATGATAGGCCATAGGGAATTAAGTATCTTTCATTCCCCATTTTACATACGCCTATATTTCATATAGAAATTTTGAGTGCCAACAGTAGTCCTAATAAGCAATGGAAATGATGAACCTCTTCAGATTAGCCTTATATTTGTAAAAAATCTCTAATGCAATAAAATGAGTGGCAAATCTGGTGGGACCTGGTCTGATCAAATCATGACCAACAATGTACTACCTAATGATTTGTAATAGTTTTGGATGGCCATAAATGAAGGAGGTGATCAGTTATCCTTGGTTAACCAGGAACTTGATATTAGGATTCTTATCAATATCCTCCAACATCAAATCAATAGAATGTGCCGCAAAGGACACCCAAAATAAAGTGTGGTCTAGCCTCCATGAGTTTCTTTCAAGCTTTTTAGAATCAGAATTGGAATCAGAATCGGTCAGTACTGATCTGATTCGAATCAAATCGGATTCCGACCAATTCTCAAGAAGAGAAACCGATCCGGAATCAAGATTTTTAAAAAAAATAAAAAATTCTGATTCTAATTCAGTCCGATTCGGCATGAATCTTTTAAAAAAAATCTAAAAAATCAGGTTGCCGATTTTGATTCCGATTCGATTTGACCAATTTGAATCGGTCCTTTAAGCAAGAATCAGATTAAAATCGGCTGATCCGATTCCGGAATCGGTTGATTCTGATCTGATTCGACTGATTTCGCAATTAATGGTTTCTTCCCTGCAGTCTTATATAATGTCTCGTTGTCAGTCACAAATTGCACAATGTTCTCTTCCCCTATCTCCTCCACCACATTGTTCATCAAATCGAATAGGTAATCTACATTCTTGACCTGACCTAATGTGTGAACAGATTTCAAGAATACGGTACCTTCAAAACAATACACAAAGAAGTTTATAAGTGACCTTGTGATTTCAGTCCACCCATCGCACATTACAGTGCATCCCCTCTCCTTTCAAACAGAATTGAATCCATCTATCCATGAGGTCAATTCATCGACCTCCTCATCCAAGCCTGTCTTATATATATATACCTTGATGTGAGAGCTTTCAACCCTGGCTCAGTCTCACTAATGACATCTACCATTGTCTGGAAATAAGGACTCGTACCTGCATGTGCTAGAACACCTACATAAACCAAAACAAAAGAAGAAGGCATCCTTGTTAACATAATTAGATGCAAGCCATATTAGTAATAAAAGATTATCAACATCTTCATCAAACATTTACTTGCATGTAAAAAGAAATTCACCATGTGCTTTAGGGCTTTCTTCACAGTCTCAGTCGTGGCCTTCACTCCTTTAAATGCTTGTTTTATACCCCTTTGGTCTCTGCCACTCTCCCTATACATGACAATATTTGCAATCGACCGAACTGAATGTGTCCGACGGAATTCAAGTTCTCGAATAGAGTGTGTGCCCGCCTCCACATCAAAACGTCTGCTAACAATAGTCAAACCTCCTGCTCCTCGTCCTCTTTCTTCATCTTCACGGGCCCGAGCCCTACTGACATCCATGGCTCTCCTCACCTGAGCCTCCTCTTCAGAAGATGAAGAGGATGAATCAACTTAGACATGTGCTTGTTCTTTTCCTTTCGTAGTCTTTCCCGACAATAGATCAATGTTTCTCTGACCTAACAACTCATCATGTAGTTCTTGTCTTTGTCCAATTCTCACCTCTCTTTGTGAAGCTCTTCCTGTTAAATAAGCTCTCATCTCTTCCCTAAGCTCAGCTGATACCTTATCGCACTTCTTGACATTACCACTTGTACTGGCTATATGTTGCTTCAGCCGATATACACCTCCATTCATATCTTTCTGACACCACTTACATCTAATCCTCTTCTTCTCTGAATCAAGGAGATGGCCATGTTGCCATCCAATGTCGCAAAATTCCACGACACCATGCTCCTTGTCCGACATGTTATCTACATCACATCAACTTATACACAAAATTAAATACATAAACTACTTGATCAAAATCAAACTATTAAGTGAATTAAACAACAACCCCCCCAAGCATGGTGAACTAGTCCCAATTCCAAGCATTTCAACCCCCAAGGGGAGTGAATTAATCCCAAGCCCCCCCTTGGGGGGGGGGGGGGGAATCTGTTACCCGAGGGTGATTGTTCATCAAGTACTACTCTTGCCTAAGCACACTTAACTCAAAGTCATGATGAGATATGACACATAAATACGAGTATGTTTGCACTCGCAAGTGTGGTGTGAGGCAAGAATTTCTAGGAAGGAATCAGTCCCTAGATCATCTAGGACCTAACCTGATCTGAATTGGGATTTGGGATTTTGGCCAATCTGTTGGAAGAAAATTTGAACCAGGATCGACCTGGACCAATTCTTCCAAAAACTCAAAAAAAAGAAAAGAAAAAAACACTAAAGCCTTTGAACAAATCAAAGGTGGAGGTGCAACTGATTCCCATGGGATAGTCACCATTTAAAGATGGAGGAACGGTGTTGCCACCACCTCTGCATCTTCCCATCCCTAAAAGTTGGGGAAGACAGTCATATCAGATCCAGCGGACCTTAAGACCTGAACCAATAACTTCAGTTACTAGGTCATCTAATATTGGGCCCCCTGGACCAGATAACTAGTAAATCAGTAACTTAGTTATAGATCAGGTCATATCCCAATTCCCAAAAGATCCAAGTGGCAGTACCACCATCTCCTGGCAGCAATCCAACCGTAATTGGTTCCAAATCAGCATCCAGCAGCAAGGAGCCCAATTGCAAGAGTTGATCAAATCATGAGGAGATCCTGATCCCATAGTCAATTTCTTCTAAGATTGGACTAGACCGGGCTTGGCCGATTATGGGTCAATCCTGGACAAACCCAGGACGATACTGGCAATCCTGGACCAACCCAGGCCGATACTGGCAGGATCATCGCCAGGCTGCAGCAGGACCCCCTAACCGGGAAGGGAAGAAGCTCGTATCTGGTCCATATGAACCCAATAAAAGCTGAATCCTTCGACTTCAGCCACATTGGATCTTAGGAGCCAATATGAGCAGATCTGCCAACTTAGATTGACGGATCTGAATGGTATCAGGTTCCGATTTCTATGAGGTATAGTCAGTTTTCCCACCCAACTAAAGTGGGAAAGGTGCAGGCAGAGGCCGCTGCTCTTCAATCACATGGAGGTCAATCCCACCTGATCCAGGCCATTCTCTGCCAGGGATTGAACAAAACTGATTTAAAAAATAAATAAATTGTTCGAAGGACTGAACCGGGCTGACATTTGATCGATTTTCATCTACTAGATTGGACAAACTGGCCTCATCACAAACTTGACCGGTATACCTTGCATCAAAAGTTCTTTCCAAGATGATTCCCCCACCCCCTATAGATCAAGATTGGCTGATCTTGATCCAGATCAGCCGATCCTACAAACCATGATACAAGGGCATTCAGCCACCTCTTGTGCCTCCCTCAAGGGGTAGCCTTGACCCCTTGCTTCATTGTTGGCTCAACCTTCACCCTCACCTCCCCACTGCCCTCCGCCTTCCAGTGTCTTTTTTTCTCACCGCCATTGTTGGAGACATTGGAGCAAGAGACACTAGAAAATAATGATGAATTTCAAAAGTCTGCTGACTGAAACATTGTAAATACACATGAATTTAAAATTCAAACATGCAGAGTACTGAAAAGATTTGGACACTTGAACAACACAAGAAGAGAACTGATTAGAGAGTTTGGCTCTTTCTGCAGCCTTGTAAATTATATGCAGACTAGCAATCAATGATCACCGAATCGGAATCGATACCTCGATCGGTGGATACTGATCTGATCCGGACAGGATCATCCTATGGCAGAATCGGTCGGGATCGGCCGGGATCGTCCCTCCAGGTGAAAATCAGATCGCCATAGGCCGATTCCGCATTCCATGCTAGCAATGAAGGAGCTGTCAGATGATCTTGGTGCTATCCATTTCATACTATGTCAACAAGATGCTGTTTGCTGCTTCCTGAGTGAAAATTTGCTAATACCAGAAGACAGGAGATGATGTTAACTAGGTCACTGATAGATAGGCCCCTTCTTGTAGCTCTGTTCTTATGGTTGACGGTTCCCACATTTTTTTCTTCAAAGAGTTCTATTTTATATTTTCTCTGAATCTTATGGATTTGGTGTTATACCTACAGGCTACCCATCTTTGCAGTTGAACTTTTCTTGTCCATCGTACCTCTTAAGCAATCTATGAATGTGGTATGGCTGTAGCCCACACACATACAGACGAGAGAGAGAGAGAGAGAGAGAGAGAGAGAGAGAGAGAGAGAGAGAGAGAGAGATGACATGCATGTATAGCATCACGGTAATAAAGAGAAGCAATACCTGGCCATCTACAACAAAAATAATAACAGATGCTTCCTCAACAGCTACAATTGCTTGTTTCTCTATCATAGATGGCATCCTTGCAACAGCAGTCTCCCTCGTAGCTAGTGGAATCCCATCCATGCCAATTGTCTTTGTTATAGCAAGTTCTTCCATAACATCATCTTGAGATTTAGCAAAAGTGACAACACCACCAGTGTCAACAACCATGAATTCATGTTCTCCCCAAAAAGATCTACCATACAAGCGGTCTCTGGTGACACCAGGCTCATCCACAACTATGGCTCTGTTTCCCTTCAGGCACATGAACAAATATGTCATCCAACTGGTTAGATAAACTTTGGCTTCTTTCAACTTATCATATCTAGAACTAATCTCCATGCTTCTCTCTTGTTTTAATGTGAGTGTTTTTTTTTCTTTTATTGGGGGGACGAGGTGTTCGATAAAGCCGTATGCAGTCAACCAGTTGTCTGGGGAGGAATGCCAAAAACAAAGGGACAACTGAGCTTTAAGGCAACCGGTTGGGCCAGTAATGTAAAAGATAAATAGGCCCTTTCAACATAAGATGTCTCTTGAAAATAAAACAGCAAATGAGAGAATACCCCAACTAGGCGGTTGAAAAGAGCAGATTTACCAACATTTGGCCTCCCAACAATTGTTACTCTAGGAAGAAAACTGTCAGGAACCTGCATATAGCGCATAAGTGAAGAGTCATAATTTTCAAGAACACTAGACAACTAAGACCAAAAATAATTGAATAGGAAAAACGTCAAACCAGCAGGCTACAACAGCAGGATAACAGACTTTGACTTGCTACCAAGATTTCTCTCATGGGATTACATGATAAGAGAATGAAAGACAGTTGCTGCTCATTTTCTCATATATAATTGGTTAACATATTTGTATTAGTCACAATGACTAAATGTTTCACGTAAAACTTATATCA
Source organism: Cryptocoryne crispatula var. balansae (assembly GCA_036172225.1). NCBI lineage: Eukaryota > Viridiplantae > Streptophyta > Magnoliopsida > Alismatales > Araceae > Cryptocoryne > Cryptocoryne crispatula. The sequence continues at coordinate 33,399,916 of CM069931.1, forward strand.
AAGAGTGAAAAGGGCTAAGCCAGCCAAAGGACCTACATAAAACCAAAACAGAATGAACTCACATAAATCATTCTATCCACTTCTTTAAAATGAAAGAAAATACCATGAAAAAGATGACATCCCCAAAGGGATGCAAAGAACAGTCCCCGTAAAAGCACAATAAACATCTAAAATATCAGCCACCTGGATGCAAGACTTATTTAAAAATTTATTGTTCCCAAAAATCCAAAAGGTCTATAAGAAAGGAAGGTAGCACGTCTTACAAATAAGAAGATATAGCTGCTGCAGCCTTATGTTACTCAATAAACATATTAAATACTTATTGCGCTGTGACAAATGAGAAAAGGAGGCACCTGTAATTTTGTCAAGAAAGAAAAACTACAAATGTCATTCTTGATGAAAAGAATGATACTGGCTTACCTAAAAAACACAACAGGAATAGATATATATTGTTTAATTATTTCTTAATGAAAGCAGTATATTAGTAAAAGTGATTTCTCCTGGTGTGGTATCATTAGGTAGACTACTGACCAGGTCTTGATCCATAGATTGTTCAGTATCCAGTCCTCTAGGTGTTTTCTGAGGCTGTTTTATAGAAGATATTAACCATCTACTTCTGAGGTCTGGTATCATTAACTCAGTATGGCGCTCACTCTTCAGATGTTTGAATTTATCATAATTTGAGCAAGATGATGTAGTCTTGTTGATAAATCATTGGAACAAAGGAAATACCTCGAGAATGGACTTGAGGGGCTGTGGAATCTGACGATCCCAGGCTCCCAGCTATGCTATAGTCCTTCAAAGATATTAAAACATAAACAGATGAGTTATTTTGTCAAAGATTGGACTTATGCATCTTCAGGTTCCTATACAGTTTAGGCTTCCAATGAAGAGAAATTTCTCACTTGGAAGCAGTTCTTTTTATAGCCTTGTTTTCGACTAATACCATCTTGGTAGTAGTCTTCTTTGCATTTTATTTTTCCTCAATCATGTCATGTAATCGCTTCATTTCTTGATAATTATTAAATTGCGGATCAGCCATCTTCGAAAAAATAATGATTGCTCCAGTAATTTTCACTAGAAGTATATGCCCTTTCAAAAGTAGATTATTGGTTTAGAGTTTAGACATACAGGGATGGATCAACCAAAGTTATATGATTTGAATTAAAGCAAGCCTTTATACTCTCCCCCATCCAAATCCAGAGCCCTATATCCTTCGGACTTGCTTTAATATGAACAGCATATCTGAAGGTGAATATTAGCAGCAAATATCAACACCACATAAAAATTGTATTAACTAAAGGAAGATAAAAAATGGTAAAAGATTTGATTTATTTTCATTTATTACAGTATCTAAGAGCTAGATGATTATACATTTGCAACAGCTTATAAAACTACTTTATGTGCATGGAGGAGAAATCAAAGGCTTGCACAAAGACAGAGAATGATATACATAACTTTATGCATGAATGAGGTATGTCACAGAATTAGGATGGCTCCCATGTAAAACTAGCAGGCTCTTAGTTTATATGTTGTCATCATCCAGTATCATTAACGCTCGAATTCTCCGTCCAAATTGCTTAGCCATGTACTTATAATAACATTTTGTATTTTCCTCTGATACATACATTGATCAAAGCTGGACACAAGTAGACTTTTCTTGGATTCTGTTATGTCAGCTTTCAAGTATAAAGCAATAGAATGTAAATAAAAGGAATATGTTATAAAATAGCATTGACGATAGGAAATGCTGCATTACACCTGTTGGTAGATACTCTAACATAAGTGGCATATATGTTACTCAACTCAACTCAAGTCTTATTTTCAAATTAATTGGGGTCGACCAAATGAATTCTCCTTCTCCACTCATATCAATGTTGGCTATTTCTTCAAAAATATTTAACTCATGCCAATCCATATTAAACTACCCTCCTCCAGGTTAACTTGTGTCTACACCATTCCTTTTTCGTCTATTATTTTTGATATTTCATACCTTTTTAACTGGAGCCTCCTTAGGTCTATATTTAATGTCCAAACCATCTCAATCTCCTTTCTTTCAATTTGTCTACAATTGTCACTACTACCACATTTTATCTAACATAAGTTGCATCTATGTTAGACGAAAGAACCAAAAAAATATATGCAGAAGGATGACACTCACTTACATGCCCTCTTGGATTTTCCTGTGAAGGTGGCTTTGCACCACTCTGTTTGACTGCATCTGCATCATCTTCTACACGCATGAGAAAACAATTAGTGGAAACATGAGCAGGCCGAATTAAAATATGAAAAAAGATGACTAACAAACAAGACGAACATATTGGAATTGCTTTGTGTTCTTCGATAAGATTGCACATTATTTCCCGCTTATACTCATCGAAGCTAAAGACCTATGACATTTTATCTTCGGTTGATCACGACACCTGTTCCTGGTGTTATACCGGGCATAGCCTAAGAACTTGTCCCTAAATATATAACATTTCGAAAAAAGATCCTAGTCCATGCCTGCATTAATATCAACGAAGCATGTGTAACATTTAATTCATCTTCCAGAGATTACCCTTGCTGAGCTCGCGGGATACAGAGAAGGCGTATTCCCTCGCGACATTGCTCGCCTCATCCTCTAGTAACTTGACGTCAAAAGCAGAGCCATCATGATCAGCCTCGTCATCTTCATCCTCCAACTCCTCCTCCTCATCCAACACTTCTTCACCTTCTACTGGCGGAAATGCCCTCAACGGGGACTTACGGATGCGGACCTTCTTTCGGCCGCAGAAGCAAAAGGAGAAGCCGCCAAAGAAGAGGCTCGAGGGTGGTGAAGGCACAGCCATGGGCGCGTTCCTTGCAAGAGTACGAGGGTAGCCGGCAGGAGCGAAGGTGGATGGCGAAACAATCAGGTTACGTACGCCGACGGTGCTGCCGACGCTATTGCAGCTGATGCAGGTCTCCGCCAAGCGAGGGCTAGGCGAGCAAAGCGCGAGGGCAGCCGCGGCCACCGCCATGGAAGGCGTGTCGTGAGGCGCGAGATCGTCCTGCAGCGCAGGGGGGGACGGACGCACCGACCAGTATTATCCGTTCTTTCACCGTGCCAGGAGGCGGCTCAGGACCTCGGGATTCAGGAGAAATGGGCCTCACAAGCAAAAGAGCTACCGGGCCCGCTATTGGACTCTTCAAAGGAGGCCATCTTAACGGGCCCAAAAGAGAAAGTCGTAGTAGTCGCTTGTTTTATACGGCAGTCACGATGTCCATAGTGTTTTCTTTTTCTGTACTTCAAAAAAAAAAGTTTTCTTTTTGTCTTCACTCAAACTTCCCAACGGTATCCACTCTTTCTCTCCACCTCAATATTGCTTTTGTTTCTTGATCAAAATTTAAAAATAACTTCTACACTGTTGAGAAATGAAATATTTTACTAATATTTTTGGGAAATTTAATCCCCAGGCAGGCAATGCAGCTTGCTGAAGAAAGGATCGCCTTATGAGTTGAAATTACTTTTACACCATATAATTTAAAAATACATATTATTGTAAATTTATATGAAATAATATCAAAGAAAAAGAGAAAAAGTTATTTCATAGCAATAAAATACTAACCTTAAAGTTGACCTCAGTTAATTATTTTATTTTATTTTATTTTAATCTGATATAAGTTTATGTTGGTTTAATTTTTATTTTATAAAAAATAGTATATATGTTGAGCCGACCAATCAAAATGAAACAAACAGTATCAACTTGAGCTTTAATCAAAATGGTTCAGTGTTTAGTTTGATTTAATTCTTCTCGTTTGATTTCGACTTCAGCAAAAAATCGATTGGGAACCAAAACAAATCCAACTGAGTCATGAACACCCCCTACCGTGAACTCTTTCCTATACTAGAAAATTCTTATGGGGTGTTTGGTTGCATGATAATGAAGGTTTTTGTTTTAATTTTTAAAAATTGTAAGAAAACTTGTTAAAAGAGGTGTTTGGTAACCATGACAATTTTATATTTTAAAAGTGATTTTCTTCTTAAACAAAAAAAGAGGGTCTCACCTCTTTCTTTTTTCTTGTGGTCCCCCACTTTGTTTGGTCATGTGTGGTAGTTACTCTTTTTTGTAATCACATCCCTCCAAACATGATAATTTTATGTCATGAGTTGGTTCACTTTTTATTTTAATACAATTTTTTTATCATGAAAGTGTACAAAAAATTATCATGCAACCAAACACCCTATTAATTATATATCCATCGTAAATAAAAAGATAAAACAAATCACGACAACGATTAATCTTTTTAGAAGAGTCCGAAGTCCGTATCAAAAAGATAATTATACACATTTCGCATTCTGACCTACGGTCGCCTGTGCTTGCCTTTTGAAAGATGGAGGTACCCTGCACCATGAAGGTCACGAAGGTTGTTCCTAGAAACGAGACACACACATATATATATATATATATATTATATATCATAATCATTTTAGAGATTAAATTTATATTTTTTTAACATTGGTACACGTGCGAAGCACGTTCCATGACTAGTATATATATATAACTAACTTTGGGCCTAGGCTTCATTGACTTGGTTGGGTGGGTAGGGAAGAGTATAATGTCCTAGGATCTTTTGGATTATGGTGAGTTGATTAACTTTGGGCCTAGGCTTCATTTTATTATATTAATAGATATTTACGAATGCAATAAAATGGAGCTCAAAAATCACTATCCGCATCATCAGTTATAATCTATTATCGAAATCGTTTAGTTATTGAAAATTACTAGATTATCCTGTGATTGTTTGTTAGGTTAATTATCGAATTGGTCGAATTCGGATGATCAGTAATCGTTAGACATCTGTGGCATGCACGCATATGTGCAAGTAAATAATGGAAATTGATGTCACAAAGTCAAATTTATGTATCTAAAAATGATAAAATTGATTCCTTGAAAGTCATTGGATTACGATAATGACTACATTAGCTAACTAATCCAATAATCATATCAAACAACCTATCATGAGACCATTCCTTACCAAATATATTTAATTTCAATGTTCTTTTCAACTCAGAACTTGAAAAAGGATTAACCAAAATTGTTAATAGTTGATGATTTTAACCTCTTCAAACATTCTCAAATTGAGATATTATAATCTATCTCTCTTAAATTTGACATAGTTAAGATCACACACATTGCACATAAACATATGCTGACAGATCACAGCAAATGCTCAATCATAGCTATGATATCATATCTAATAACTAATCTATTGATTACTCAACAACTATATTAGTTAACAACCTTCCTAAAAAGTTACCAGACTTGAGTTGAGACTACTAACAAAACATACTTAACTTTGAAATTATGCTCAACTTAATCTTAGTTCAACCAAGATTATTAACAATACAATGATTTAATTTTTAAAGATATTTTGAATTAAGGTATTACGAACATTTATATTACGAATCCACTTACATATAGCTCACAATGTACATTCACATACACGCACAGCGCCCACACAGTACATTCAACCAAACAATATTATATGGTGTCATGCAAGCCAATTAGATGTATCAAAAAAGCATCGTTTTTGTTTTTCATCAATTTTCAACTTACGTAACAATGTAAAACACTTTTATTGCTATTAATTTTGAAACTTTTATATGAATCAACAAGATATTTGACAATTAATATCAATTCTAAAAATTACAGTATAAACAAGACTTGGGTCAGTAGTAAACTCAGTAGATGTTGGAACCAAGGTAGGTGGAGTCTGAACCTAAACTGACCTAAGTCGGCTGGAGTTGAGACCTAGATCGGGTCAAGGTCAGCCAGGGTCGTAATAAAAAAATAATAGCATAATAATTTAAAACATCCATGGTCAGGTTGTGGGGTTGAGACCTTGGCCTAAAAATCGACCAGGTCGGGCCGGGTTGCAACCCCGCATTCTATGGTTGGAACCGGCGGTAGACCAAGCAAAAGCAGGAGACATGCTCAATGATCAATTGAAGCAGTATCGCTAACAGCTATGGAATATACTACCAAAATTTTAACATAACCTACTACGATAACTATTCTTATAACTAAACTATGGATCGGATCCTCACATCGACATGATTTCAGACGAATCCATGTTAACAAACCGTTAACAAACCAACTTACCAGATTAGGCATTCAACCACATGGATCAGTCAATATGCAAGTAGAGGCAGACCCTTTGCAACAGATTTTTCTCGGCTTCTCCACAGGCCATGGGATAGCCAGCATGCATGGACATAGTCACATAGTTTTAGACACTCAGCGTGAACCCAGATCAAGGATCCACCGGATGTAGTATGCGGGACAGCGATATCCCAGTTCATAGAATCAAATTAAGGAATCCAATTTACTGATTAATTAAACCCTGGTGCTGCACACAGTTGAAGGATTTCCTGATAATTACATCGACTTATCTGCTTCATTCCATGACTTGTTTGACCGAACTCAGACTGGCACCAGGCCAAGAGTTAAAATATTGGGTCTGATTCTCTGTAATCTCCTCCTCCTCAGGCGATTCTCCAGCATCATTATAATAAATCATGTCTCCCAGATTTATTGAATGTGCATTGTTATAGCAATTCTGCGGTGTATACCTAAATATAATAATGTACAAAACTACAAGATCAACCCTAATGGAAACGATCAAGGATCTGGCAACTGGGACATTTACCATTCTAAAAGTAGGCATGAAGGGTATAATATAATTCCTAAAATAATACCTGAAACAATGCTGAAGCCTGAAAGTATAGTCGAATGAAGAAACCAGATGAGCAAGAAAAGAAGACTTTACTCATCAGAGAGAGGTCTTGTATTATTCCAAAGCCATTCGAGAGCAGGCCCATCCAGCAATGGCGAAACCTAGACGTGGGGAACAAATGTGAATAGGTAATTGCACCATAGTAAGGGAATATATATATATATATATATATCAGCCATAAGAAGAATTATAAAAATATATATATATAAATGAAATACACGAAAAGAAGTTCCTTGTCCAGTTCCCTAACACCGAAAATTGTTCTATACATTGCAAACAAGAAAATAACGAAAAACCAACGAAGCCACAACTTTTCTGAACGACATCGAAAAGAGTACAATCCATTGAAAATAAAACAACATAACAAAATAGAACTCAACTTAGGGTCCATTTGGATCCTTGTAAAAGTAGAACCTAGGTAAAACAATTTCCATGGATTAACTTTTCCAAAGAAATTGAAAACATGGAATCCATTTGGTTGTGTAAAACAAAAATAGGTGAAAATAATTTACGTGAGAATAACTTTTCAAGGAAATGAAAATAGAAATATTTTGTTTGGTAGACTTGTTGCCGTAAACTATATAAAGTCAAAACTAAAGAAAAAATCGTATGTGTGATAGAATTTTTTGAAAATTGGGGATAAGAATGATTATTTAGTTTCTAAAAAATTATTTTCATAAAATTATTTTTTATTTAAATTTTTTATTTTAATCTTTTATGACTTTGTTGGTTACTGTATCATCTACAAGTAATTTTAAATAAAAATTAATTATTTTTAAACAAATATTTTTATTCATGACATAAAGTGTTAACTTGGATAAATTATTTAAAATTAAAATAATTTATTTAATAAAATAAATTTTCTTGTTACTCTTATGATTAACTGTTTAATATTCTTTTTTTAATAATAAGACTCTTTCTGCATATAACGTACAAAAAAATAACTTCGGTTTAAAATTGACAATTTTACACATATCAATATACTATTTTTATATAACTATAATGCACTTGTTAGTTAATTTGGAACATGCAAAATAAAATTGAAGTGAAAGACATTTTCATAAACAGCATTTCATGGAAATTGAAAATAGAATATGTTATTTGGTAATACATATATTATTTTTCTGAGAACACAAATTGTTACCTGAGTATTTATATTTTAAAATATTTTAAAATATTTAATTTTTTAATCATTTTTAATAATTTTATATTTTAAAACTTGATATATGTAAAGAAATATATACTTTAACTAAATTATTTTTTATAATTTTTATCATATTTATCACTTTAAAATATTATATAACATGGTATTTTTAAAAACTGAATTTTTATAATTTTACTATTTAAAAATTTAAAATATATTAATTACACAATTTTGTAAGTGTTACACAAATCACCTAGATCCGTTCCGTCCGAAAAATGGCATCCGGATTGAGAATGGGGATGCCGAAATCCCTCATTTTATGGAGTAAACGGATGAACATTTCGTTGACTGACTGGTTTCTGGCATCCAAATAAAAGGCATGGCTGGGTTTTCCCGAGAAGATGCTTCGACGGCCCATTTTACAAGCAAACAAATGGACCCTTAGCTCAAGCCTTAATCCCAAATCATTTGGGATTTGCCGTATGGAATCACCTTATTCACTTAAGTCAATTTTGAGTTATTACTTTAAAGATATTTAAATCATTCAAATCAAAATTGTCCTCATCAAAGTTAATTCTACCATGTTCTTTTTGTTTCATTTATTTTTAATTTTTAAATTTTCTAACTAGAGTTTTCTTAAGTCTAAGTTTAATAAATCCATAATATCTCAATCTACCTTCTTTCAATTGGTATACAATTGTCACTACTCATATTTTCTCAAATATATTCATTGTGTCTAATACTGTACCACCACATCCCCCTTAAAATCTCATTTCAACAATGTTTATATCGAAACCCTTAGGCGTATTTAGTTAGTAGTAAAAGAAAAACAGCCGAAGTTTTTCATGGGAGTAACTTTTCAAAGAAAATATTATCCAAATCTATCAATTGGTACATTAAAAAATTGTATTCCTCGTAAAATTCCGGGTCGCGACCTGGACCCCACCGGATCGGAGCCGGGCGTAGGCGACCCAGAGCCTAGGGTCGCAGGGTCGTGCAACCCACCTACCGTTGCCAACACCAACGGGCCCCCCCTTACACCCTTTAAGGCCCCCAATGTGTTCTCTTGCCTATCACCTCCCTCTTGCTCACTCTTGCTCTCAAGTTTTTGCTCTCAATTTCATACTCTCTTCCTTGTTTAGTTACCTAATTAGTTCATTAAGTATTTCATTCCTTTATTAGTTATTTTAGTTAGTTAATAAATTAAATAGTTAGCTGGTAAATTAGATATTCAAGTAATTTATTAAATTCTTCGTCACATCATTTAATTAGTTTGATAATTAATTCATTAGTTACATAATTAGTAATTATACTATTTTATTAGTTTTACTTAGATAATTAGTTAATACATAGTTTAGTTAATAGTTTGTTAGTTAAATAGATATTCAAAATAATTCTTTAGTTACTTAATTAGTGACTTAATTACTTCATTAGTGACTTAATTAGTTTTAACTACATTCTTTTTAGTTAATTCATTGCGTATAATCGTCATATATATATATGTACCATACTATGTACTCAACTCAAATGCCATGAAAACAAAAATATTTTCTTTATAGAATATGTAAATCATTAATAAACTTAATTAGCAAGCCTGGGGTTGATAAACTCCCTCACCCTTACCTGCGAGGAAGCCTGTGATGGAGACCTCCGAGCAGCTTTATACGATGATCTTCTAACCAAATGCAACTTGTGCAACGAAGATGATTAATCTAAGCAACCGCATTGCCCTTGAGCTAATCCACGATCTGCAGCCTCCCTGTCGCGTTCTCGTCAACTTGTCTCACCAGGCATAGGAGAGCGGTGAAGGACATAATTAATATTGTAATATTTCAAAACTGTTCCTCCTCCTTCTCCTCTGAACGACGACGACGCAAAGATGAGCTGCCCGTCGTTGTCAAGCTGTGCTATTTGAGATCATGAGCACAGGGACAGAGACCACCCTTTCTTGGGAGTAGGGGGTAGCCTAGCCTAGCCTAGCCTAGTTGAGACCTTTGGAGCGTTGAAGTGGAGTTAGCCGGCGGAGCATCTTGTCTCCGAGTTATTATATGTTAATGGGGCATTTGTTGAAAAAATGGTTAAACGCAATAAGGAAATGTATTTTATGTACAAAAAATATTAGAAAGTTTATAATTGTATTATAATGTATGATGGTTAGACAAATAAAAGATATAAAGTTAACTTCTTGGTAAATTGTCCAAAAGTTACTTATATATGAGCTTCTAAACAAGGTAATTGATAAGATTGACGAACAAAATATGATACAAATAGTGACAAACAACACCTCCTACAATGTTTCAGTAAAAGGATTGTTGATTAAAAAAAAGAAACAATTATTTTGGATACCTTGTGTAGCTCATTGCCTTGACTTATGTTAGAAGATTTTGAAAAGATAAAACCAAAGATTGCCGTCTCGGATCTTGACTTCGTCTCGGGGAGGGGGGGGAGGTAAAAGAGAAGAGATCTCAGAAAAATCTCAAAAAAATCACAAGAGATCGGATCTCAAATTCTCGGATCAAAATGTATATATATGTATGAAACAATTACAAAGCACTCAATATCAGAAAGATGATTTGTGCTTCTAAAAGATTTAAACTTGTATATAATCTTATTTAAATATTAATATGGTATTAAGAACATTTTTATGCTCTTGTTCTTGATTGTTTATTACAAATTGATAGTTAAATATTTATGAAATTGAATTGATATAAATTATTTATTACATAAGATATATGTTTACACTATCATAAATGGGACACAGAGTAGTCACGGATAGAGAATCTCGGTAATCATTTTTTTATAGACTAATCCACATGGGACAAGATTTCAACGATCTCGTTTCTCAGCCCCTTGACAAAATCGAGAATCTTGCGAGATCTCAGCGAGATGGAAAACCATAGATAAAACTTTATGTTGATATCATTTCCAATGCCAAGAAATTTACTACATACTTGCACAATAATTCACATTTACTAGATTTCATAAGAAAAGAAACAAAAATAAATGAACTAATAAAATATGGAGTGACAAGATTCACCGCATCTTTCCTTAATTTGAAAAGATTACATAATGATGTGGTCAAAAGAGAATTGAAAAATTGTTTTCTTAAGATTATTGGCATAAAAGTGTGTGGGCAAAGATAAATACGGGAAATTATCTGCTATTGTTTTTAGGTAAAGTTTTGACATGGAGTTGGAGAGATTTTGAAAGCATCTTAACGTATCTTGCATGTTTTAAGGCTAATACATGGTGATGAAAAACTAGCTATGGGTTATTTGTATACCGTAATGAAATTTGAGAAACAAAAAATTGTTGAAAATTTTGCAAGAAAAAAAGCAAAGTATGCTTCTATCTTAAATATTGTCGATGAGAGATATAAATGTAATGTCCTTTACATTTATCTAAATTTTTTTAAATATTAAAATCTATTTTGATGCTCAATTAAAAGATCTCACTTCAATTTAAAAAATTGAAACTGCATTTTATACACGCGTTGAGAGAAAAGTGCCAGATAAAAATATACAAGATAAGATAAATGAACAAATTGAAAGGTAAGTTAAAAGGAACATTTGGCATCTCATTTGCTATAAGGTCAAGGGATAAGAAACTTCCAAGTCATTTTTATTGTTTTTCATGTGAATTATTTGTTAAATATTACAAGATAGCTTAATATGTGTTTTGTTGTCAATGTAGATGATTGGTGGATGCAATATGGTAGAGAAATAACTGAATTAAAAATTGTTTGCATTTAGGATTCTCGATCTAATTCATCCAGTTGTGAACGTAATTGGAGCACATTTGAATTTGTATGCATTCAATAATTTTGAATTTCAATACATGATCCTTATTTTTATATTTAAATTTTAATTCACGATGTATATTTTATTTTTGTTAGTTTTTCAATTTCATAGTAAGAAGAGAAACTGGTTAAAGTATAAGAGGTTGAACGATTTAGTTTGTGCAGTACAATCATCATCTTCGTGAAAAGTTCAGAAAAAAATCCAGAAAGATACGATCATATTTCTTTGGAAAGTTTAAATTGGGGAGGTGAAGATGCTAAAGGAAAGTAATGATTTAATGCATGAATTGATGAAAATGCTATGTGAGTTTCTGAGAGAAGAGCATAAAGAGTAATTGGCCAATCAAGTGGTGCAAGTACATCGCAATATATGACAGCGATGGATGAAGAGAGTGATGAAGAATATGGAGAGAATGATAATGTAGATGATGATGACACATTATAGAAGGAAACAAATGATGAAGACAGAAACAGTACAAATGAGAATGCTAATGCACGAAATGAGAGTTTAAAGAATGCTATCTTATGGGGTGTTTGGTTGCATGATAATGAAGATTTTTATTTTAATTTTTAAAAATTGTAAGAAAACTTGTTAAAAGATGTGTTCGACAACCATGACAATTTTATATTTTGAAAGTAATTTTCTTCTTAAACAAAAAAGAGGGTCTCACCTCTTTCTTTTTTCTTATGGTCCCCCACTTTGTTTGGTCATGTATGGTAGTTACTCTTTTTTGTTATCACATCCCTCCAAACATGATAATTTTATGTCATGAGTTAGTTCACTTTTTATTTTAATATAATTTTTATCATGAAAGTGTACAAAAAATTATCATGCAACCAAACACCCATTAGGCTTTAAGTTTTGAAAATGTCATTACATTGTGAGTGAGTGGATGTGTTGAATTAAAATACTCTTTAGTCCTTATTTGTATTTTTAGCCACTTTAGTTAATTGCTTTACTTATGTAGTTGATATTGATGTTAGTTGTATTTTTGTATTTATATCTTTTTATTAGCTTGTGATAATGTGGACTACTTGAGCATATTGTATTTGCATGTTGTAAAGTTTATTTTGATGAATTTTCGAGGAAGAAGTTCCAAGACTACATATCATTTGATAAGTAATTTTAATTTATAATGTCTTTTGTTTACAATTTTGAATATGGAAAGTGTTTTCAATTTTTATATAAATTGTAATATTGTTATATGTCAATTTTATTAATTCTTATAAATTTTTAAAATTGTTATAAAATTGTTTCTTCTTCCCACATTTAGAGTAGATATGTACATATATACGTACGTATGTATATACATATATAGAAACACCTAATGCTAGTGCCTTGACCACCTAAGAGGTCGCATTGTCGCTTAAGTTGATTTGACACCTTACAATGTCTTGAGTGCTTTGTCGCCTTGACAACTATGGATGTGATTAACACCAAAATATCGTAAGTTTGGTGGGGAGAAGTCAAATATATTTTAAAATAACTCAAATAACATCAACTTATAAAAAAAAGGTGATTCAAATTGTTTAAGTGATGGGGCAATCCCCATGTCAACACATAAAAGATCTGCAAAACTCTGTGTTCCTATATATGAATTCCACATAAAATTATCTAATACTTTTATAAATACCAAATATTTTCATAGTCAACAATGTTAAAATCAAAACCATGAGGTTGCAACACTCTCCCACAATTTCCTAATATTAGTCCTAAGCTTGATCCCTCTATAATTTGAATAATCTTGTATATCTCATTTTTCCTTAAAATGGATATGATGATGCCCTTTGTTTCATTTAGGATTCCACCCTTAAATCTTCTAAATATCTCCATATAGAGATATTATTAGGGCTACATGCTTCACTGAGGATCTCTTTCCATATAGAGATAATCTATAAATATCTTTTTCGCCTACTTTAATTCTAAGTTTTCCATATTTCTGTTTAAAAATTTCATCTCTTGCTGGTCTAACCATCAATTTTGCTTCACCTTTTATTATATTATAAAATAAAAAGTAGATAAAATGTAAAAAATAGATACTAAGGTGGGAGATGGCAAATCATCGAAACATGCACCCTTCCTCATAAAGCCTGCCAGAAAAATAGATGCACACACAAACACAACAGAGAAAAAAAAAGACAGCACAGTCACATCCTCACGCACTTCTACAGTAGTTCCATTATTTCAGAAAAAGAATTACAACATCGCAGTATTCTGGGTAGGATCTGATTTCTAGCTGATTAATCTTTTCGTCACCTTAAAGTGATCTAGAAGGGAGCCGCAAGAACAGTAACCGGATGCAAACCTCAACACAAAATTTGTTTTCCAATCTTTGAACAGAGCTTTGTTACAAATATTAAACAAAACAAAATTTCAAAAGTTTATATGAGAACAATTAACTGAAACATTTAGAGAATTTTTTTTATATAACTGGAAAGCAAAAAATAGAATGAATCATAAGAAATAACTAATAAAGAAGTGAATATTGTGATATCACTAACCTTTTTCCACACCTGAGTGTGGTAATCGTTCAGCCATTTGATCTCCATAGCAGATAACAAGGACAAGTTGACTAATTTTCCCTGCATGATCGTACACATTGAGACAAAGAAAAGCAAAAAATACAGTTTGAAAACTCAAATATGACACTTAAGGCCATGTTTGGTAACAATATTAGACACCTTTATCGCTATCAATTTTGAAATTGATACTGATAGCAATCACCAAGAGGTGTTTAACTAAAAGCATCAACTTTAAAATTTGTAGTGCAAACAAAACATGTTTTGTAATACAAGACTTGTATCAATTTTGATATTGATATTTTAATCTATAGAAATATCAATATCAAAATTGATATTTTAATCTATAGAAATATCAATATCAAAATTGATATAGTATCATCTTTTATATTCTAACCAAACAGGTCATAATATATACCAACTCATTCACAATCTGTATACATGTTGACACCAAAAATTTCACAATAATTGAAGTCCGCCTCAATCTTCATTTAATTGGAATGGCCCAAGATGGTACCCTCGCGCAGCCTGTGATGCAATAATGGGCTAAGTCCCATTTCAAGATAGGCTCGTATCAATGTCAAAATAGGCCCATTAAAACCAAGGCCGGTCTACCCTTCATATGATTTCACCAAAGTTAAATAAAGAAGATGAGATTGTTCTCGATCTTACAGGATTGCATGGAATCCTCCATGCACCTATCGGAGTAAGTCCGAGCCTTCAGAGGATACAAAATAAAAAAAGGGACAACCCCCAACTTGGCACAACCAACTCCCGTGGGACAGGAAGTTCATTGCAATCAGCCAGCCGGAGAAGTCGCAGGCCTGCTCCGGAGGAAATTCGACTTCAAGTAGGACTAGGATTGTAACAAACACGTCGGGAGCTTTTGGCCGTGACCACGACCCTTCCAGAGTTGGTTTCCGGTTGGGTAATCTTTCCGGAGTAAGCGCCGAGTATCACGGATAGCTTCCGAGTCCCGCACGGAAGCGGACTAGCGCTCGACGGCAAGTCCATCTGTATAAATTGGGAGCCACGGTGGGTGCTGAAAAGGGAGAGAGGACGGAGAGGCTGATAAAGGAGACCCCCCCCCAGCGCAAGAGAGGAGCAAGCCAAAAGAGATGAAGAAGAGATCGTGAGAGAAGCACCGGAGGAGTCTAGACCATCCGCCGAAGCTAGCTAGGCCGTGGAGGTCCTCTTCCTCCTTTGCCGGGACCGCCGGACCTCCGCCTGCTTCCGTAAGCCACCACCGTTGCCGTCGAGGCCAATAGCCCTTGCCGCCATCGCCGGAGGGAGCTTCCTCCTCCTCCCCTAGGGCCGACGGCCCCTTCTTCTACCCCCGCTGGTGCTGTTGCTGCCGAACGAGGCTGGAGACCGCCGGAGATGGCGTCGCGCTGCCGTCGGGAGCCGGAGGCTCTCGAGCGGGAACTGTAGCAGGGGGGAAAATATGTCTCCCGAACCTACGTCCAGCGTGGAAAATGGTGGGGCCCACCTGAGGAAGAAAACGCAAAAAAAAAGAGGAGAACCGACCGGGCGAAGCCGGCCGGTCCCGCGCAGAAGCAGCCGCCGGTCCAGAACAGTGCAGGGTCTTCTCTCGGCTGAAGCAGAGCCCTGCGCAGGCAGGGGCCTTCAACAAAAAAAAAGATTTTTAAAATAAACAATCAAGTGAAAAATAAATGAAAATCTACATTTAATTCAACAAACCGGACTAGTTGGGGGGTCGACTAACCATCCGCCCCTACGTCTCGGCTTAAGTTAAAAGAAGTCAAAATATGGACTAGTTGGGAGGTCGACTAACCATCCGCCCCTACGTCCTTAAGGTAGACATACAAAGGTCTATAAAATAGACCCCAATGTCTTACCATTTTTTTTAGCTATATGAGGCCGTGCATGGTCAACATGCCGCTAAGCCGATTATATGCTAATGGAATCATCAAAACAGTGGGGATGCCCATAAGTCTATCAAGACCGGGTACATGCCACCCATGAATGACAAGTTGCAAGGAGAGAACCGCTGCATGAAGTTTTGGAAGGCAAGACAACAAGAAGAAAAATCTGAAAACAAAAATCTGAAACGTATATAAATCTGAAATTTGAATCTGCAAATGTGGCTCAATCCAGAACCAATTAATTCTAACCAGATCCAAGTTGAATCTGAAAATTCTGAACCGGTAGGTCTGAAACCTGTAGATCTGCAGAATTACAAAATCAGAGGTCCAAGACTTGAAACTGAAATTTAAAACAGAATCTGAAAAATCTGAAATCACATCTGAAATTCAAAAACCTAAAACCTGGGGTCTGAAGACTGAAAATTTTGAAATGTAAAAATCTGTAATTCAATTGAAACAAAAAAAATCTGAAATATACAAAATCTGAAGTTTAAAACTGAAATCTGAATCTGTAACATGCAGAACCGCCATCAAACCTGTAACAGAAAATCCATTAGACACATGGGCAGAATCTGGACTATTTTCAACTATACAGATCTTTGAACCAGGTTCAAAATAATCTTTAGGGACAGAATAAGGTGAGGCAGGTCTTAATTTAATTCAAATCTTCAGGTGGCTTTAATCAAATCAGTTCAACCGATCAAGCCCAAATCAATCCACATAATCTGAAACCTGTAAGTCAAACTTAAAGCATAATTTTCACATCCGCAGATATCAGATTGTAATAAGTAAAGAATGAATTCTAATTAATTCATTGAACTCAACTTTCAAATCTGTCAAAATATCAAATCCTCTGGAATCAACTCACATAAATCCAATTCAATTTAATCTCAGTCAAATTTAATCCAGATCCAATCATGTAAATTTCAATAAATCCAAAGATAATCTCTAACTTGTCAAGTCAATCAGATCGATTCAAATTCAAAACCAACCCAAATCATTTCACATAAATCTGAAAGTTGCATAAGGGAGAATCCAGAAACTGTCAAATTCATGAAATACAAATTCTGCAGAATTAACTGAAATCTAATTTAAACCAATGAATCAAATGAACTAAATTCAACCTAATTAAAATTAAAGTCAAATCAAACTCAATTTTAATTAAATTCAATTCAATCCAAATCAGTCAGATTCATTCAAATAAATATCTTAAATCAAATTGAATTCAAACAATTCATTCCAAACAAACTTAAATCAATAAACAACTCAAATAAATTAATTCAATTAAAATGAACAGATCAACTTCAACCCAAGCCAAAGCAATTAACAAATTGAATTCAACTCCAACTCAACTGAATTCCAGTTAATCCAATCCAAGACAATTCAAATCAATTTTAACCAATTCAATTCAAATCAAATCCAAACTAAACTCAAATCAAATTCAAAACCAAATTAAATGCTTGCCTTCCATCAAGTCCATGAGGTTGTTTTATCCTATGTGTTTGTATGAATGTTTATTTTTGTGGATGTATGTTTTCTATTCCAATGGGTTGCTATGACGATTAATCAAGGGTTTTCGAGTAATCTCGATGTAATCAACGTCGGATCTTCGCACCATCCGACGGGGAGAGATCAAAATTAATTTCGAAGAACCTAACAACCTCAATGTATAATTTTATACATATCATGGACCCTAGTTAGTACTTTTATGAAATATCATCTATTTTCTTACAAAGTCAATGCTAAGGTCTAATCAAATCTAATCCAAATTCAAATGGAAAATGAATTTCCAAAACACCAAATCTTTAAATTTTAGATTTTTGAGGTTACATCAATACACAAAGGGAATAACAGCTCCGGGTAACTTAGATTATCTAGTTTTCCATTTTCAACTCGGGTCCTTGAGAAGGGAGTATGCCGTAAGTTCAAATGCCAACATTGTCAAGCAACTTTTTTTGAAAGCTACCCAATCATGTCCAAATCATCAGTTCATAAGAGATACATAGAGACAAGAAACAATAAGAAAAGAGAGATAAGGAGACTTAAAATATTAGCACACCAAGAGAACAGCCCAGAAGAGCCAAGCATCCCCAAACTAGAGACAAGAAACACGAGACGGAAACCAAGTATAATTGATCCCATCCTCTCAAGATATCGACAAAATTATTAACTTATCGCAGCTCGATCCCCAGAAACAGCTCAGTCTGAATGAATTTGATAGCTAGAATTTACTCAATCCCCTCAAACTAATATTGACTTGGAAACGTAACCATTTTGTTTCAGTCGGATATGGCAAGGAACTTTTAGTTAAATTGTGTCACAAATATGTGAGAAGTCCTTACCATTTTAGCGTTGAGTACGGATGAACTATGAAAATGATATACAAGACAATAATTCATTTTAAATAATATTTGCAGGATATGACAGAAAGATATCAAAAAAGTGGCATGTACCACATCACAAAACAGTACAGGTCCCAAAGAATGATACTGTTTCTTGCACAGTAGACCCTCTAATAGCAGAGACAAACAAAACAAGCCAAGCCTAGCATGGTGCTGCCTGAAAGCCTGGTTTGTTCAAATTTTAGGCAAGCTTAAAGTTGGCTGGATACTTGACAAGCACGAGTCTCATGTTTAAGCTTGGATAGTTATTACAAGTTCATTGCACTTAGCTTGGTTCATTGAGCTGCTTGATGACATAACAAATTTTTGAGTTTGAGCTCGAAACCGGATAGATTCTGGAGTTTGAGCTTATTTATGGCTCATTTTCCATATGAGTTTAAATTTCAATACTGTGCCGTCCCACATCAAATGGCAATTATGCAATGTGAATTAATAAAGTCCATGAGTCCACTAAGTACCTGTATGGGAGCATATGTGAGCTTTTCAAAACCAAGATACGTAATCCCTCCAAAGCAATTTGGTGTTTCAGCCTCTTTTACATACAGAAGATTCTGCACAAGAATGGATGAGAAATCAGGACCCTTCAACGTCAAAATATTTCAAAAATAAAAATCATGAAAGATGTAAAGCATGTGATTTGATGCTTTGGTCCATGATAAGAGCAATATTGCAGAATGGTGTACATCACTTTCAAAAATATGCACAGAAATATAACATAATAAAGATCAGTTTCAAAGACCCTTCTGTTTTATACACAAAATGGGTGATACCAGCATACAGGCCTCAAAACTACCAGATAACTGCTTTGGGCTAGCAACGAAGGAAACTAAAACAAAGACTGGGAGGAGAGTCCAACTCCCACATCATCTTGGAGGGATGTATAAAAACAGTCCAGGACAATAGGTTACCTGGCCCAAGGGCAGGTGGACCTCCTTTCATCCGGTTTGCCCACCAGAAGGACCATGCTTGGCCCAACCTTATGTCCCAGACAACCCAGAATAGTGATGAAGGATGGATTCAGGTGAGCCTCCAACCGGCCGGCGTGCTGCTGGCTCTGCTCAGCTGGGCTGACTTGTATCTTCTGCAGCTCGTTCATGTACAGGACCTCATCCTGAATCTGCCAAATCTCATCACAGGCATCCAGAAGTGCGTACCGGATCTCTCTTAATTCCCCCCTTACATGTTAGAAGTCAAGATGGATAGACCTGTTGGCAGGGGTAACTCAGCACTGGTGGTGATCCCCATCTCCAATATGATGGCTTTATGAATGGTAGGTATCACGGTATCATGACCATGTACACTAATCCATCTTCGACAATATAGACCAATTTGGACTGGGTTCAGGCTGATCTGAAGCGGCATGGTCCTGTTTGCAACAGCTTTTAAAAGCCCTAGATCTGGTTTTGGTGGATCTGTATCAGGTTTGATGAACTGGACCAATTGACCGAAGCTGGACCAGACTGGACAGGCTAGGAGCAACTGAACCGGTCTGACCTGGAATAGACCAGATTGACTTGATGAACCAATCCAGTTTGATTCACTGGCGTTGGTCTGGCTCACCTGGATCGAACAGTGATTCATCTTCAACCTCCCAGCAGGCTGAACCATGAAGGGAAGGGTTGGAGGGTGATGGATGACAGGCTTGCAGGTGGCACATCAGGGAGATGGACTTGGGCAGACAGGTGAGTGAAGAGGGCAGGACCAAGACACTGCAGTAGGTGAGAAGGGAGTGCCCTGGGCCAGGAAGAAGCTGGCAGTTGCGATTCTGGAGGGGGTGGGGAGGGAGTAAATCTTGTGCAACTCGATAGGGAGGCCGCAGGCATCTGAAAGGGAGACAGAGAAAGGCAGGGCCTGGACCAGGTGCACAGCTTTCGATTGGGCTGTGGCAGTTGCAGCACACAAAGGGGAGGCCAAACAGTGGATGGAGATGAGGCCAGAGAGAAAGAAAGGGAGGTGAGTGGCAACTCTACACAGTGAACTCACACAGGAAGAGGAGGAGGGAAGACAGCAGGCCACCTTGGAGGGTCACAGAAGACTGAAATGGAAGAACCATGCAGACGTTCTCATGCCAAGGGAGGTGGTGATGCTCTAGGCAGGTAGAGAAGTGACAGGTGCTGGTGTATGACATCGGTGGGGCTTGGTGGCACTTGCAGGTGGTGCGGTGGTGCATTGGGCAGGCTATAAAGTGAGTGAGAGGTAATACGGTGCCGGGCTGCCGAACTGTCAAGTTCCCGGGATCGCCATGGCTGTTGGGGTGAAGACCATCTACAAATAGCTGCAGTTAACGAGGAAGTTCGAAGAAATAGTGTGATCGCCAAAGGGGGAGACAAGAGAAGGAGAGACAAGGGGGAGGTAGAGGCAAAGGCTTTCTCAGCTAATGTCTGAGAGGAAGGAAGGAGGGAGTGTCGCACAGCCCCAAGAGCGCTATGGTTCCATTCCAAAATTTTCGTTCTATTGCATTGCTTCCATGGGTATATCGATGGGCTTCACAAGAGACAACAGTTATACAGTCTAGTGCATCTAATACTTATGTTACAAAATCTATCTTTGTCTCCATACAAAATGAGACTATCTTCAGACGTAAAATGTTTAAAATTTACATTAGCATCCAAGAGAACAAAATAATCTACATAAATGTAAAAATGCACAAAATAAATCCTAAACCCTACAAATTATTTAAAATATGATAGTGCCATCTTTGCCTTGCCAAAGGGCCATCACCTCGTGTTACTTCATGCACCTTGTTCAATTCCAATCGCATCCACTAGATTGCTCAGTGGTGAGTTCCCAGAACAGAAGTAAGCATGCCAGAAAGCTGGCGGTTCAAGTCTGGACTAAAGTTTGAGTGGCAGCATATTGAGGACTAGGCTGGAGGATTTTGTAGGGACAACTAAGGCCAACCAAAAAGGTATGTGTGCATGGTGTCTAGTGCTCCTGAAATGTCCATCCTTTTGTCCCTGTTAATCTAATAAAAAAGAGAGAGTGGTGGCATGTTAAGGTGCCCCAGCCTTTGCATTCTAAGCCCTCTTGGTTTTGTGGAGGGATCTTAGATTATGTCTGGCAATCTCCTGTTAATCTTAGATTAAGTTAGCACAGGAGTTTTTCTGTAGCTTTATCTTCTTTTGGTGGCCACTTCCTTGACTATGTCTGTTAATCTCCTGTAACCCTTTTTCTCCATATTTATGAAAATCTGGTAACGACAAGTCTCAGGAAGAAAGGAGAATGTCAAGAGTAAAACTCAAAATAATGGGTACAACAGTTGAATGTCTGTATTTTCCATATGTGAAAACAAAAGAAAACCATCCTATTTAATCACATGACAAATTTTTAATGAACATGGAATGTTTAGTGTCCCTAACGTGGAAACAAATAAACTCCCACTGTTTCGTCAACAAGAAATCAATTTCCTTCATTCGCATAATATAAACATGCCTTCCAATCTTACATCATCATGAACAGCATCAGAAAATAGATTGGCTGTCAATTAATGGACCCATTGCTGAAGATGGTTATAACTGTACCTCAATGCGAATGCCAAAAGAGTGGTCTTCGTAATAACCTGGTTCATTGCTGACAACCATTCCTTTCTGCAGCGTGGTCATGTTTCCAAATCTGAGACTAATACTCTGAGGACCCTCGTGGACATTAAGTGCTGCACCTACCCCATGACCAGTCCCTAAAGAATATAGATTGGAATGCCAATATACATCACACCAGGTAAAAAAGAACATCAATTAGAGCAGTCTAAGCATCACAGTATTTGGAAGAGGAGAATTTACCATGCCGATAATCAAGTCCAACCTTCCAAAGGGGAGCACGAGCAAGTGCATCAAGCACAAAACCAGGTGTACGCTCTGGGAATACAGCTTGATCAAGAGCAATATGTCCCTAAATGAAAAAAAGATAGAAATTTCAAAACAAAATGATTATTGTGAATGACAATAGAACAACATATAAACAGAATTTCTTGTATAGAAGTTTCCAAATCAGATACCAGGTACAAGCACTAAAATATGAAAACATATATAATAAACATAAATGGACTGAAGTTCGAAATTCAAACAATAGGAACCTGTAAGACTCTGGTGAAGCATTCCTTTTGCCATTTGGTGGGCTCACTAAAATGAACAGTGCGTGTGATGTCAGTGGTGCCATCAACATATTGGCCACCACTGTCAAGTAGAAAAAGCTTTTTGACATCCACAACATTACAGTTAACTGGTTCTGGTTTATAATGTATAATAGCCCCGTTACCACCAGATGCTGCAAAACCAATAATTTTTAATCAGAAATGTTAAACAAAAATATGAAGAGAAGAAGCACAACAAGATGGAAGCATAAGGCAGGCAATTCTACTGGACTAAAAAAGGCTCTTGCATCCCTAAAGGTGACAGAGAAAGAGAAAACAAGCTCAATGGCTTTGAAAACATAATATGATTGGTTGCTTGCTAATTTAGACATTTAATCCTCCAGGAGATTCATTGTCCAATAAGATAATGAAACAGAACTACACGACTTACTACAATCAATGCTAAAGCTCAAGGAGTGCAAACTAAAAGCATACTCAAGAAATGACCAAAATGTAGTCAGACATACCACTTATTGTGTCAAAACTTGTTCCCACAAACCCCATCTGTTTTGAACGAAATTCCAGCAGCCTGTTAGCAACTTGTACTTCTGTTATAACATTCTTATGGACCTCTTCTTCCAGCCAAGCCCAGAATTCTGCTAGAGCAGCTGCATCTCTAAAATGAAATCATCAATTATCAGCAACATGTTCATCTTAATGTTCAGAATAAAGTGAACATTTGTTAACAGACCTGCTTTGTCAGCAGCATTTAAAGAATCGACAAGGAACTAGATACCAAAAACATGACTTTTTAACATGCAATTTAAGTTAAATTAATATTTGCAAACAATTTGGTCTGTATTTTGGAAGTTCCTTATTCTGTTCAATATTTGTGTATCATGGCCGCAGCTATATCAGGAGTTTAAGCAAAAGCAGAAAAGAAAGACATATTTTTATAAAATTAAGACTTTTCTCCTTTGCCCTAAATTTTAATCATGTAAGGCTTTGTAGGAATCTTTTAAATCCATTTCTATGGCAAAGAGAATTTAGTTTAGGATTTAATGAAACTTTAAAGAAATCATTTTATTTTATAGATTGACCTTTCCCCATCCCACTGACAATGGTCTACATAACTCAGATGCATGAATGTCCTTGATTAACCATTTACCAATTTTTTGAAAAACAGCATGATTAAATAAACAATTCATATGATGTGCTCAGAGTATAGTTGATTGATGGATGAGATAGACCATGATGCATGTACAAACCATATTTTTCAATAGGTCCCCAAGTTTGATATTATGTCCCCTCACTTTAGCTAATTTTTATCAGAGTTCATCAGCACTTTAGTAATCCACAATCACTAATTCTGAATTTCCTTGGCTATGAATAGTTGACAAACTTAGTATAATGATCTATCAAGTAATCCAAATATGTATTAGTTAAGTGACTAAGTTAATAGAAAATACAACATAGGGTTGTCAAATTCATAGATGTAACTACATTGGAATCATGGCTCACATAAAAGAACAATTTTTATATGCAAATTTACTACATTTTCATTATTCTATGGGGTAATGTTGAAGCAGTATCTACAAGTCATACAAGTAGCAGTTTATTGGGCAAGATGACTACACTCACTACTAGCTTAGAAAAGAATCCATTATCTAGTAATCATCATAACTGAGACATCTGATTGTCAACTATAGATCAGGATCAGCCAAGGTGAATCCAACACATCCCATGTACCCATCCCAGCCTGATTTTCGCCAGATTTGGCCCAACTTGGCTGTGTTAGGTGTATTCCAATTCCAACTGGGAACATCCATACGGAGTAATCTGCTGAACCTGCTTGGCTAGACCAGGGGCAGGTTTGGCAAAAGCACCCAGAGTTGGCTGGATCCAGCATATCCAGGGTTATCTACCTAAACCTGCTAGGTCTGACTAGGGGGTTGGCCTGGTGAATCTGCCTGAATTGGTTGAGAGGAGTCAATTGGCATGCCCTATCTGAACCATAGATTATGGAATCAGCCGATTTGGTTCCTGGATCATATCAGCCCATTGCCGATCTGATTCTTGGCCAAAGGACCGATCCGGAAAAAAAGTTCCAACAGAATCAGCCGGGATCAGCTGGATTGGTCGGGATCATAGATCGCGGAATCGGCCGATTCGGATCGGAATCGGCCGATTCCTGGATCGGATCGGCCATTGCCGATCCGATTCTTGGCTGAAGAACCGATCCGGAAAAAAATTCCGGCAGAATCGGTCGGATCGGTCGGAATCGGTCCGGAATCGGATCGGAATCGGAATCGGATCGGCCGAATCGGTCGGGATAGGAATCGGAATCGGATCATTTTTTTTTCTTTTTTTGCTATTCCAGTCGGATCGACCAGGATCGGCCAGAATCGGTCCGAATCGGCCGGAATCGGTCCGGAATCGGAATCGGATCGGTTTTGCTTTTTTTTTGCTTTTTTTCTTACCGATTCTAGATCTATTTTCTTCCATTGGATCGGTCGGAATCGGTCCGATCCGATCCGTCCGGATCGGTACCCACCGATCCCGATTCCGATTCCGATCCCGCGATCCTTGGTTGGGATCAGATTAAGATCGGATCGGAATCGGAATCAGATCGGTTTTCTTTTTCTTTTTCTTTTTCCTTTTGCTATTCTAGTCGGATTGGTCGGGATCGGATCGGATTGGAATCGGGATCGGTGTTTTTTTATACCAATTTTGGATCGGTTTTGTTTAACTGGATCGGTTGGGATCGGATCGGTACCCACCAATACCAACTCTGATTCCGATCCTGCCATCCTTAACCCGTAACTGGTTGGCCACTTGGCTGAGTCTCATCCAGTTCAGGCTGGCTCTCAGTTTCCCCCCTGATTGGCTGAGTCAGCAGAAGAGATCTGTGATTTGGATCAAACTGGACCTGTCCAATCCACGGGCATGTTTCTAACTGTAAAATCCCTGGTGATAACATACTTTCAAAAAGAATTATGTAGATGAAAAATCAAACAACAATTAATGTAGAATGCACACGCCAATTTGGAAGATACAAGGTATGTTTCTTTAATAGTAAACATCGAATCAGTACAAAGGGTTCTGATGTGATTACTTCAATAAAATTAAAGCGTATGGTGGTGATCCTACGGCAGATTACACTAAAGGACTACCTACTCTCACTTTGTTCATTGGTCAGAAAGTATATTCAATGAGATGTTAAAATGCTGTAGAAGAAACACAAAACAGAGGAATAATATTTTTGAACACTGTCAAATTCATTTAAATATAAGAAAAATTGATGAAAAAAAGAATCCAAAATACTTGCACAACTTGCCTCAAATGACAATTACGCATGCCTTCAAGTTCTGCATGATTTTTCACCGACTTAGCAAAAGAGACAGGAGAAACCCTATAGAAGCCACTAGGACCACTAGGAGAGGACCTATCTATCTCACACACCAGTTTTCCTTGTGATGATATGGCTTGTGTCTCTTTTTCAAGGTTAACAACATCACAAGCAGACTGAAACTTGCTGAAGATGGCAGCATTGACACTTGAAGTATCTAGCCATAGCTTTACTCCGCGAGCTGCCAGACTAGATTAAAAAGGTATGCATCAGAAGAAGAAAAAAAGGATCAACAGTCAAACATCTGCATAAACTGATAGAAAATAACACAGTTCTAAACTATCTACTACTAGGTTGCTTAGTATGGGCCTCTAGAAAGAACTGAACATAAATTTTAAAGATCAAATTTAGATGGTATACATAAAAGTAGCTTCATGACTCCACTTATAATTGGCCTGGTTCACCCAATCAATTGATCCAGATCAGGATTGACCATAGCCCACCTAATCCAACCTGGATGGACCGATCCTTGGCTGATTCCAGATGGAATCAGCCAGTATCAGCCAAGATCGGCAAAAGTCTTTGGCTGATTTTTGTGTCAGGATAAGAATCAACTAATCCAGCTGAACTTGGCTCTGCTAGGCAGAGATCAGACAGGATTGGCTGATCCAGAACCAGTAACAGGCTACCAGCCTGTCCCTTGTGGAATGGCCAGAATTGGCTGATTCCGGTCTAAGTCCAAGTCAGAGCTGAATTAGCCCAATTCAGACTGATTCTTGCCTTCCATTGGATCGGGATCAGCTTTTGCTGATCTGGGGTCCAATTGCAGCCTTGCCTTGGCTATGAGAGCTGGAACCAATCTGAAGGTATGATCTTCTGGGAAGGGGCTCTGACTTTTTAAAGTTTCCTATCCTTGCAACCTAGGCACTATTCCTTTGCAAGGTCTCAGCATCTTCAGAGCTCCCTGACCTCTCAGATTTCTATAAAATCTTCTGATTTTTAGTATTGTGAAATGACAGATTATTTTATTTTTTGCAGAATACCGGATCCTTGCAACCTAGGCACTATTCCTTTGCAAGGTCTCAGCATCTTCAGAACTCCCTGACCTCTCAGACTTCTATAAAATCTTCTGATTTTTAGTACTGTGAAATGACAGATTATTTTATTTTTTGCAGAATATCGGATCCATTGGTTTATGAATTATCAGGATTTGTTTTTCAGAGCTTTCCGCATCCTGTCCATGTTCAGATTTGATGTTAGGAGACTGGCTTCAGATCTGCAGAATTGAAGACCGACAGTTTTCTGTAGAATTCTTAGAGTTTTCAGGTTCATCAAATTCTGGATTGCCTTCACTTTCTGGTTCAATTTTCATATCCGGTTTGTCATGCCCTCTTGGTAATTGATTTTTTTTTTGTTTGTATTGCAGGATTTCATACACGGTTACGTCTACCATATTTTCTGGAATTGGTAGAGGGAAGTGCTTACATTCCATCAAGTTCATGGGACCTTTCAAATCCATTCAATATACTTAAATGAATTCAACTAATGGGGCCGTTGTTTCTATACAAGTGTTTATTTTTGTGGATGTATGTCTTTTCTATTCCATGAATAGCTATGACGGATAATCAAGGGTATTCGAGTAGTCTCGATATAATTAACGTCGGATCTTCACACCATCCGATGGGGAGAGGTCAAAAATCAATTTTTAAAGAACCTAACAACCTCAACTTATATTTTGATACAGATCATGGACCTAGCTAATACTTTTATGAAATATCACCTATTTTCCTAAGAAGTCAAGGCTAATGGGGTGTTTGGTTGCATGATAATGGAGGTTTTTACTTTAATTTTTAAAAATTGTAAGAAAACTTGTTAAAAGAGGTGTTTGGCAACCTTGACAATTTTATATTTTGAAAATGATTTTCTTCTTAAACAAAAAAAGAGGGTCTCACCTCTTTCTTTCTTCTTGTGATCTCCCACTTTGTTTAGTCATGAATCATATCCCTCCAAACATGATAATTTTATGTCATGAGTTGGTTCACTTTTTATTTTATTATAGTTTTTTATCATGAAAGTGTACAAAAAGTTATCATGCAACCAAACACCCCATAAGGTCAAAATCAAATCAAAATAAAAAATGAATTTCCAAAATTTAAGTTTTTGAGATTTCATCAATGCCTAAGTAAGAGATATGATTCAAATTTCATAGTTCTTTGGTGGGCTGTAAGATGACCTCCTTAGAGACTTATGGGGTGTTTGGTTGCATGATAATTGAGGTTTTTATTTTAATTTTTAAAAATTATAAGAAAACTTGTTAAAAGAGGTGTTTGACAACCATGATAATTTTATGTTTTAAAAGTGATTTTCTTCTTAAACAAAAAAAGAGGATCTCAACTCTTTCTTTTTTCTTGTGGTCTCCCACTTTGTTTGGTCATGTGTGGTAGTTACTCTTTTTTGTAATCACATCCCTCCAAACATGATAATTTTATGTCATGAGTTGGTTCACTTTTTATTTTAATACAATTTTTTATCGTGAAAGTGTACAAAAAATTATCATGCAACCAAACACCCCATTAGGTTCATTTTTTGCATTAAAGTGGCCCAATAGCAGGTCCACGAAAGACTTATGAATTTTTACTGATTTGAAGCCAACAAGTGCCTCAAAATTGGCCCGGACTTGCTTCGAAAATGGGTCATAGTGGGCCCTAAAAATAATGTTTTTGGAACATATTCCCCTCTAACTTTTTGACTGAGAGTAAAACTTCAGCAAATCTGAAATTTGCTATTTTCTTTTCTTCAGGTCTGGAATTTTGTCCAAAGTGGGATTGGACTCCGGGTTTGTTTAGTTCTTTTTGTGTAAAATTTTGGTGTCAACAGAGGTTCTCTTCGCAAGATATTATAATATTAGCCAAAAAAGAGTCAGTTGTGATTTTTATGAACATGTTTATGCTACAAGGAATATATTAAACTGTAACTAAAATATCTAGCTGAATACTGTTTGTTCTGAGCGTTACCTCTCAACTTCGGAAAGAATGGCACCATAAGGCCTAAGTTCCACTCCAGAGCTTTCTAGGTGAACTCTAATTTCATTGGTGATTTTGGAATAATCCACAAACAATTTAGCACGATCAATCTCCACAATCAAATATGCATAAGCTACAGGTGAATGTGGGATGTCATTTCCTCTCTACAAAACATAAATGAGATGCATGACTATCAAAGCATGTTTAATATAAATCAGTCTATAAAGAATTGCAGAAGCATATTTCTACTTTTTTTAAGGTGGCCGAATGAAGATTTAATTATATGATAAGAGTAAGAAAATAAAAAGCCAAGATCACTACCAAGGCAGTAGTGATCTAGAAAAGACTACAAAAGTAGAAGTGCTTCCATTTAAGAAAATTCCCCCCAAAGGAAGACTAAAACCATATGAGAACCATATTGAGCAAACATCAAATATCAGACAGAAACCCATGCGCCGAACCACCAAAGTAGAGTTGTCAAAGTTTTCTTAAAAAATTCTCTTATTGTGTGCTAGGCATTGACCATAACACGGCCATCAATAGAGGTGTCAACAGATCTGGTGGATCTGGCAACATGACCCGGATTCGAATATCCAATTGCGTCTAAAACACTGTGTATGCTGCCCCAATGTTCCTATTATAGGGAATGGGTGGAGATCGAATCTGAGTATTGTTCTCAGGTTACTGCCAGGTCATATTCCGGATTCCCTTAGGAAGGAATAAAACTGCGATATAAGCATAGCAGTGCTTGGTGGTTGCCAGTTGCCCTAGTCCGCAGCCACAGCAAAATGCAAGGTGGCCAAGCGCAGAATGGCAGAGTGGAAGCACAAAATGCTCCTTCTGAATTCTGGGGAAGACCTTTGAACAAACTATAGACACAATGAAAATTACATAGGCAAAATTTGACCAAACATATATGAACAATGGTATAAACTGACCCTGGAAACAAGAGTTTACATGGAAGAAACTGAAACAGAATGAGAAGAAATGCACAGAACTTGTTTCAAAAAAATTATAGTCACATATAACGTAGACATGCAACAAATATTGGTTCCCCACTTCTGTTGACAAGAGAGAGAGAGAGAGAGCGCAGATTTGAGAAAATTCCTAAAAATATCAACCATGACTATTAAGCCCACTGCTGAATAGAAGAGAGGATCAAAATGATGCACATGACAAATAAGTGATTCCCAGTTCTAAATTCACACCTGTTTGGTGTGAGTTCAACCTATCTGCCTAGTAGCTAGTAAGCCTGGGGGTGAGGGAGCTACCAACTTTACAACATATTCTAGTACATAAATTTCTGACATCAAGAATTCAGATGGACTAAAAGTCTAGGACAAGTTAAGGTAGGAATGAAGAGATTATCACCTTAAGATAATGATAAAGAACATAACAGTTTTTGCCCAGTAATGATATTTATAAGAAATGCTCCTAACAAAATTAAAGAAAGTTCCTAAAAGCTAAATAAGTCATGTACAATATATAATTATATACCCTAAAAACATCATAACCAATGGCAAATCCTTGGAACTTGAATCAACCAGAAGTATACACAATTTCCTAAGCAAACTGCAATTTCTCACATAATTTTGCAAGAAAGGCAGGCCTGAGAAGGGTCCCCAAAGTTTCCAAAAACATCATATAAAATATCCACTCAAAATAGGTTATCATTAACAAAAATAAACCAATTAGAGCTAAGCTAGCTTTCTGATTAGAACATTCTTTGACCTATCCCTTCGAGATGCTGTAATAAGACTTAACGGCCTATGGATAACTATATGATTTACAAACTATAATTTTTTCCCTTAAGCTCCAACATCTACTGATATTGAAATTACCAAGTTCAGTAACCAGGCCACTTCATCAAGTGCTGAAATGACAATAGCATTGCACCCAGCTTCATGAAGCTCAGCTCTTAGGGAGGACAATTTTGTGAAAACGTCAATCCCTGCATACTTTATGTCATGCACCCTCATGGGTTCTACAGGAAGCTTGGGCCTCAATTCTTTCCAGATCTCGTCAACTAGATTGAAATCATACAGATAAATCAGTTCATGGTTCTTCTGAGAGATAATACTCCTCAATTCCTCCACTGCATCACAAGAGAATAAAAACTGTTCCCTTCAAAAAAACAAATAAGACATGGCATCAGAAGAGTACAAGCTAGTAAAAATAAAATCAAGTACTTCTAAATTTACACAAATAATACAAATACATTATTTTTTATTTGAAGGGCACATATCTAATTCTGACGAGATGATATTTAGGTGTAACTTTGTAATTATCAAATAATATTTTATATAACTTTTATAAAAAGATGTAATTATGCTTATCAAACTATCTTAATCAATTTAGATTTTAGATTCAGATGTGTAATCAAACAATCTTAGTCAGGAAATCTTCAGGTCTGTGCA
Organism: Cryptocoryne crispatula var. balansae; assembly: GCA_036172225.1. Classification (NCBI taxonomy): domain Eukaryota; kingdom Viridiplantae; phylum Streptophyta; class Magnoliopsida; order Alismatales; family Araceae; genus Cryptocoryne; species Cryptocoryne crispatula. The sequence goes on from CM069931.1 coordinate 33,431,287, forward strand.
TCATATTCAGATGCAAGAAGTAAACCTCGTCAGATTACAGATCTTAGAGTTATCAATCACCATCTGAACATGGGAAGGTTGCAAGTTGTGATGAGGGACAACCAAATATCACTCTTCTGGAATGATAGACAGTGTGAACAATTCATTATATCTACATTTCTCATCTTGGTATAACGCGTCTTGTGAGAAAGAAAAACCATTGTTTGAGGTGAGAGGACTGTCTAGTGAGCAATACTGTGGGATGGAGTTTAAACTTCAGAGAAGTTAAATGAAATTGAATACAATGAATTCTTGAAGTTTCTGCCCAACCTGACCCTTTTAGAAGCAAGTAAACAATGCACCATGGAAATGGAAAAGTAAAGGTTCTTTTTATATCAGGTCTCCTAATGAGATGCTGCATGGAGGAGGCAAACTGTTTGATTGGCAAAATTTAAGAACAAGGCTTTATGCTATAAAATCAGCCTTTTATGGGAAGTTGCTTAGAGCCAGATTACTGACAGTGGACAAGCTAAAATGGTTGAATAAGCATATTTGTGTTCTTTTTGGATCACGATCATGAGATTCTATCGTGGGAACCAAACTCATAAGTCTGATAGATATAATTATATCATCACATCCAGCATGTGATTTATGATTATACAACCTAATTATATCATCACATCCAACATGTGATTTATGATCATAAAAGCACCAACTGATCTACAATTACGGACAGATTTTATGGTCAGACCAAACAGTTCGAATTCTGATACATGATGGTAATTTAGATAAATTGATGTGTCACTATTGGCCTGATAAAAAAATTCTGACATTTTGAAATCCAAGATGGTGTAAGAGCAGAGCAGCATCTAACTTTAATCTTTGATTATGTTGCCTCCCCATTTAATTTCCACAGCCTATCTTGGCCCTTAGAGAGTGAGGTGGGGATAGTTCCATAATGGCTATTATAGTAAGAATCAGGTGTTTATGACTCCTAGCCTCCTCAACTTAAACACCATCGAGGGTTATAAGAATACAGGGTAAATTCTCATAATCAGCAGATTGCAACAACTGCCACTAACATAATCCTTTGCCATGCAGATAAGAAGAAAGATGAGAATATAACTCTCACAGGGTCAATGCCGATTCTGCAACCTGGGGCCAAAATATCGTTCAGCCATTCACCAGGTGTAGGAACTCCCATATTCCCACTTCTCATGAGAATCCAGTTCCTATTCAGCTGTTTTTCCGCCTGTCCACATGAACAAGATGGTGGTCATGGAAGCATTAAGTATTTCAACAGTTGGCATAGTTACGCATAGAATAACATAAGTAGTGTGAAGGTTTATATTAGCTATGTGGTTAGAGGTGTGAGGTGCCTTAGACAAATAACATATGACATACCTGAAGAAAATAGCGCCCATCAGTCCAAAGTGCGGCATTCTCTTTGGTAACCACAGCGGTCCCAGCACTGCCAGTAAACCCCGATATGTATGCTCTTCTCATGAAGCATTCAGCAATGAATTCACTCTATAAGAAGAGCTGAGAAGAGGAAATCAGAGACAATTCCTCATAAATACACACAGGGAGCAATCATCACTATAGCATAAGAGCTGACGAAGCAGCCATCCTTAAGCATTATGCGTGCAAATCTTACATGTCAAAAATCGTAAATACAATTCTTAGATATTGATATGATCAAATCACTTTCCATTTAATTAACGAAACCAAACTTAGAAAGGGCAGCCATATCCTTGACTGAGCGTCACACTGATCTATTCATTGAGATTGTATTTTGATAATTAAGTATACTCTCGCATTACAATTTGACATTTCGAGAGAATATTCAAGAAACTCGTAACCACTTTCGGACGGCATTTATCTGGAGCGGCATTGCGTGGTTCATAAGAACCAAGAAAGCCCACCTGATGAGCATCCTGAGAAGGGATCACGTAGGCATCGATCCCGATGTTGGGACTCGAGAACAGTTCGCGGAGGGCGCGAAGCTTCGGGTCGTCGTTGTCCCCGCCGGATGACCGATTCCTCCGGAGCTCCGACGAGTGGCGCGCCTTGACGGGACCGCCCGAGCAGCGGACCGTAAAACTTAAGCCGCTAAGTCGACGGGACGAGGGCGAAGCGGATGCCGTGAAGGTGTCGCGCTGTCGGACGAACAAGGCAGAAAGTTTCAAGAAATGGGAGCGGAGAGCGTGGGTGGAATGACACGGCGTGAAGGAGAAGAAGAACGAGAAAGGTGAGGAGGCAGAAGAGGCGGCCGTGGCGGCCATGGCCCCGGCTGGTTTCTTGGCCCCGACGATGAAAGGACGGTGCGAGGAGCGGAGAACGATCATGGCGAGGAGAACTGGAGAGGGTTAGCTGCTTCCGTAGATAAGAACCGCACAGCGGACGGGGCGTGCACGGCTCCCTCTTTTCTTATTAAATATATAAATGAAGTGTCTTTTAGTTATTAAAATTTCGAGGAAATTGAATCCCAATCCGATTTTGAAATTTCAGTTTAACGAACAATCCGTTAGAAACATTTCTATAACAATCAATCCGATTTTCCAAATTTTTAAAATATCCGCTCCATTTGAAAAGATAACCGTGAATGGCCTGTTAACATGAACAAGAAAGGACTATATCGCCCACGGTCACAAGAAAGATCCCTCGTATGCATCTCCGCTACGTGATATACATTTTATTGTAATACAATGGTTTGTCATAAAATTACGTGAAAATTGGTTGTCCATCCAAAAACAACAAGTACGCTAGATCAGCGACCTCCCCCGCTTGATGTCTCCTCGGCGGTGAAGAATAACATCTTGACGCACAGCTCCTCCACCTCGGCAGCCGCAAAGATTTTGAAGGGGGCACAGTGAACAGATTTCTCAACACCTGAAGGGGCACGCGGCGAAGGGATTTTCAGAGGATTTGGAGGGTGCACGCCGAGATAGAGATTTTGTAGGACTTGGAGCCTCGCGACGCCGCGATCTGCTGGAGCTGGGAACAGATTTCGATGGGGGCGGTGAACAGATTTCGCAAGACTTGAAGGGGGGCACGCGGTGAAGGGATTTCGGAGGATTTGGAGGGGGCACGCAATGGGAGGAATTTTGCAGGACCTGGAGACTCACGAAGCAGTGATCTGCTGGAGCTGAGAGGCTTGCCGTTTGCAATGGCACGATAGGGCCGATAGGGATTTCGCCGGAGCTGGGAGCCTTGCCGCTCGCGATGGCACATAGGGATTTCACAGGAGATGAAGCCTCGCCACTGATAGGGCTGTTCACAATGAACCGGAAAACCGAAAAATCGAACCGATTTGAACCGAACCGAACGGTTCGGTTCGGATTGGAAAATTTTGGTTCGATTTTTAGAACCGAACCGAACCGGTACCACACTGATGGTTCGGTTCGGTTTGGAGGCGTCCGTAAACCGAAAAACCCGATAACCCGTTTGCCCTCGAGTCCTCGACCCTCGCTATCGGTAAGAGCCTCCGCCTAACCCTACCCTGACTCCTGAGCGTGAGGTCGAGGGTCGCGGTCGCGGCCGCCATCCCTGAATCTGATTCCCTCCCTTCCTTTCACAGAATCACGGCCGCAGCCCGCAGAGCAGCCGCGCAGGCCCGCAGCCGGCAGGCCGCAGCCGGCAGGCGGCACTCGGCAGCCCTCAGCCGCTGCTCGCTTCGTTGCTCAGGCCCGCAGGCGGTGGCACGGTGCTGCTGGTCCGGGACTCCGGTGGACTGGTGGAGGGTGGACGGCACGGCAAAGGGCAAACTCCAGTTGGCGACTTGGGCCTTGGCAGTCGGTAGCCCGCACTCGCAGCGGCGCAGCGCAGTGGAGCAGTGGAGCCGCCGAGCTAGTAAGGTGAAGGAGATCACCTCTTTATTAGTTATTTCCGTATCCTTCTCTTCTTAAATAGGGAACCACCTGTGTGTGCAGCACACGACGATAATAGAGTTCGACCAAGGGGCAGGGCACAGAGAAGAAGGCGATCCTTCAAAGCACCTTCAACTTCTAAGCCGGTTGAAGCACCTTCCAAATCACCTACGCCTAGCCGTTCATCCATCTTCGCTTCTCCAGTGGCTCCATCTATGGAGACAGCCAAGGGCCAAAGCTGCAGAAGCCAGAAGGTACCTGTGTCCTGCTCCTGCGTATGGGCGTATGGCCGCTCAGATTTTTTTTTTTTTGGACAACATAAGCATGGCCGCTCAGATATCGCCGACGCCAGAGTGTTCTCTGCTCTGGATTAATGTTCGCGCGTACAGTACAACCAAGCGTCTTTGTGTGGTTCGGTTTCCCTCGGGCATATTTTCGTTCGCTGGACAGCACGTAGGCAACATGAACCGATGAACCGAACCGAACCGGTTCGGTTTCATTTCGGTTTGACTATCGAACGAACCGGTTCGGTTCGGTTCGGTTCATGCTATCGGTTTGGTTCGGTTTCTAAAAAAATGGTGTCAAACTGAACCGAACCGGACGGTGAACAGTCCTAGCCACTGACGATGCCATGATAGGGTAATGGAGGGTAAAATGGGGAGAAAAATGTTAACGCAACGGGAGGAAACGGCTCAGGACGGAAATGGACCGCATGTTTTAAAACTGTGTATGAACGGACTAGACCTTATACAAATTTGGTCAACGAATTAATAGTTAAAGTGATTCTTTAAAATGGATCGGAAATCAATTTTTCCTAAATTTTTTAATATTTATAGATAATTTAATTGTGCTATTTAATTCTTTCATGCGGCTAATGTCAAAAGTAATATGAAGTCATGAAAGTTAAGGGGATGTTTGGTTGCACGATAATTTTTTGTACACTTTCATGATAAAAAATTATATTAAAATAAAAAGTGAATCAACTCATGACATAAATTTATCATGTTTGGAGGGATGTGATTACAAAAAAGAATAACTACCACACATGACCAAACAAAGTGGGGGACCACAAGAAAAAAGAAAAAGGTGAGACCCTCTTTTTTTGTTTAAGAAGAAAATCACTTTTAAAACATAAAATTGTCATGGTTACCAAATATCTCTTTTAACAAGTTTTCTTACAATTTTTTAAAATTAAAACAAAAAACTTCATTATCATGCAACCAAACACCCCATAAACATTGAAGTGTGGAGACAATGGCGGATCCACCATTTTAGTCAATGGGTCACTGAATCAAATAATTAATAATATTTTTATAAAAATTATATTAATTAATTAGATTATATTTAAGTAGTAATACTTAAGTTAATGGAAAAAGTATAACACTTTTATTTTATTACTTTAAAATAACATAATACAATAATGTAAATGTTTTTGTGGGGTTCTTCCTTTTCAAAAAAATCTTATTAAAAAATAAAGAAATATTAATATTTTTTAAAATAATTATTGGGAGTGACGTGACCTTTTACTTTCTAGTAGGTCCGCCACAGGGCGAAGACATAAAACATCGTGAAAAAACTGAAAAGTAAATAAAAATATAATATTTTTCACGAAGTTAAACATCGACGGATAACATTTTTTTGAAGAAAATAATAAAAAGTAAATATAAGATAGTCTATTTATCGCGATAAAATGTATAATTAGCAAACTTATAAGGTGTAGACGCGCTAAAAACCCGCGCCTTCCGCCCGAAGAATTTTTTACATTTAAAATCTCATAATCTCGCAGTCCTCAGCGTGCCGTTCCCGTTATGTAGTAATAAAAATGGTCACAATAATTTTTTTTTTTGCTGTAAATATAGTAACAGTAATAATAATAATAATAATAATAATAATAATAATAATTACTAGGTACGTATCGCTCGGCTCACGCTCACCTTCCACTTACCTAACCATTGATCATCGACCGATCGGAAGCACTACCTCCGTGGCTGTGGCCATGGGTTGCTGCGGCGAGGACGAGGATGACCAGATCGGCCACCTCCTCCGCGAAAGTCTCGCCCAGTCGTGCTTTCCTGCTTCGTTGTCCTCAATCCCCTCCGCTGCCGTCGCCTCTGATACCGTGATATCGCCGATGAACTCCAACTTCTCGGCCCTCGTTTCCTGCAAGGATGTGCTTCGCGCCATTCTGGAGCTCCTCCCTCCCGCGGACCTCGCGCGGGCTGCCTGCGTCTGCAGGCTCTGGAGCGAGATCGCCTCCGATCGAGAAGTTCAGGAGAAGGCCTTCAGGTCGCCGTGGAAGGTGGGCCGCATCCTCGGGGAACCTTCATCCGCGGCGTTCTGGCGCCATCCGGGCCTCGGTCGGTTTGCCATTTCCCACCGCCTTGTTTGCGGTGACACCGTCGTCGGCCTCGCCCTCAAGTACTCGGTTCAGGTACCCGGCCTGTTCCCCCCTTTCCGTTCCTTTTCGTGGTAATCCCATTTCAGTTGTGACCCTTCTATCGGCTTGTTTATGGACAACCTTGATTGATTGTTAACGTATGAGTTCATACTTTAGGGATAAGTTCTTACCTTTCAGGTATGCATACTTCTATCCTACATGTCTTTTCTTGTGGGAATTATGCTGGAATTTTTTTCATAACTTCTGATAATTCTTAGCGGAGGGCTGTCAATTAAGATGTGATGGACCTTGTTGAATACAAACCGGGGAAATAAGAGATGTCCTGGTGACCGGCATCCATTTTACAGCCTTGAAGCTGGTGCGAAGTGAATTTTTGGGGTCGATGTCCACGGGTCAGTATCTTGTCCGTGTTTTTTTTCTTCGGAAGAATGGTCAGAAGACCACATTTTTATAAATACGAAAAGAGTTACAACATAAAAGAAGGAAACTCACAAAAACTCAACTACCGAGATGGTAGAGGAGTTGGGAGGCTACACAAGAAAAGGATTGAAAAGAAAGAATTCCTCCATGTAGAAAGAGTCATCCAAACGGTTCCCAAAGTGAGTATTAGTAAGCATCCAGTCTTTGACATAGGCTAGGCTGGCATCATGTGGAGATCATCCTCATCCTCGGGTGTTCAAAATGCTCATAAAAAATTGTTCTATTCCTCATGCTCCGAATAGCCCACAGCATAGTATGAAACACAGAAATCCACAATTAGATTCTGAGGCCCAAGGATTCATACGCGGCCATGGTTTTTTTTCATATATTTGCTGGCTTGTTCACAATGTTTACCATCTCAGACCATTAGATGTCCATTCAGTCGTATGTGTAAGTGAGGAGAGCTGATACACACTGGTGATATCAATGTTGAGGCTGATAACAGTTAATGGAACAAGAGGGAAAAAAATAAAGAGGTATACTTAAAATTTTCAACGCCTGCCACATTTCACCCTGAACTCACAGAATGTTACTATAATAGAAAGGATACCTTCCTATGCAAATTGTTGCAGTGATTTTCTTGGTAGATTTGTGAGAAGAATATAAAAGAGTTCATGTAGGTCATAGGATTGAAGATGACCAAAGGGCACTCTCTTCAATTTTGTATTTGGAATGGGCAATTGCCTATATTTTCAGTGCATTGCCAAAATGTTTGTAGTTACTGTACACTTGGCTTTGTCTTAGCTTACATTATAATCTTTTGTGTTCTTAACCATGGAATATTTAGAAAGGTAAAAAGTCCGCTTGTACTTGTAGTTATTCTTTTTTGTTAGATTCCCAGTCATGTTAACTTTTTGCAATGTTAATATTGTATACTAATTATAAAATTTTAAAGGTAATCACACACACCAGATGATAAGCTTTTGTAAAATATCTCTATTGTCATTTTGTTCTTAATTTAAAGAATTGAATACAATGCATTCATAGATAATGGGTTTTAATACATTATACATGCAAAGATCAGGTCATGGTAACATTCTCTCGTTTGTTCTTTGGATTAATTATTTTTTATATTTTGTTGTATTCTTTTTCCAGTAATATCAATAAACTGTATCTTTTGCCATTTTTTTAAAAAAATAACAGATCTTTGCTTTCGAAATTAAAAATCATTTAAAATTAGTTTTTTAAATGCAATAAATTTAGAAAAGTGAGCTTACTTTGAGAAGAAATATTTGATTTTCATTTATGTATATGGAACTTTGAAATGTAATCAGGCCAGCTGAGAGGGGAATTGTGATAGTTTGTCATTAAGTAGCATAGATGTAAAGGCTCCTGGTTAGTGGCGCCTAAGAGGGGTAATATGATTGCTTGGTAGTATGTTTCAAAGTAGCGAAGTTGTTAAGGCTCTTGCTTAAATGGTTCCAGGCACCAAGGCATCATCTCATGTGCAAGGCATGACATAGCTCTTTTGGGAGGCCAAAAAGTCCCTGAGGCATCTGCCAAAGTGTCCAAGGAAATCAAGGTGCCCACCTTAGGGTCCAGGGAAACCCAAAGCATGAGCTTTTATCCTCTCGATCCCTTCCTCTCCCTCTCTCATCAAGCACTCTTATCTTTCCATGTCTCTTTTTAAATCTATCCCTCTCTCTCTCTCCCCCATAAATATTTGTATGCATATATATCTGTTCAGTCTCTTTCTCAGCCCAATTTACTTGTCTCCATCATTCTTGGTCTTTCTTGAGCCCTTTCTCTCACTCTCTTCCATTTGTTGTTTGTTTAAATGTTAAATACTTTTTAGATAAGATTTATGATAGTGGGCCATATGACCCACTGCTTAAGCAGCATTCAAGTGGACACCTTGTTACTTAAGCAGTCAAGGATTTTGGCTGCCTTGCTTTCTTGATGACAATACAAAGTAGTGGGTCTAGTCATATTTGATGGCAGATTGGTGGTTGAGGATGGTCACCTACCATTGCTGACATTCAAGAGGGTGGTTGGCAAGGAAAGCAGAATCAGAATTGGAGATCAGCCAGTGCCGATTGCAATCTGATTTGGATCAAATCATTAGAATCAACCTATTCCATGGGAGAAAAGCGGAATTGGTCAAGATTGGTTCTTCAAAAAAATGTAAAAAAAAAATCCCTATCAGTAGTTTTATCTTGGGATTCTAGTCTGTTCCTACTCTTTTAGGGTCAGAATCGGCCTGGAATCACAGCAGCGAAGTCACCAGATTCTGATCTTATTGGGTCTGATCGGATGGGAAAGATGCTGCGGCACTGCCACTGCCTCGGCATATCTGCTGGTCCCAATCAAAGCTGTTGGATCATCCCCCCACCCACAAATCAGGTTGGCTTATGTTGATCCGATCCCTGATTTGGCAGATTCCGTAAACCATGTGACTGGGCGGTGCATTGCAGAAAAACTGCTAGTAATGCTTTAGACTTTACATTGCGTTATGGGGTTCACCTAGTTTTGTGGTTCTGCCCAGAAAGATTGGTTTTGGTAACACAAAGATGACTTTGAAGTTCACCATGCAGGTTCACTTTGCTCGAAAGACCATATTGGTTCGTAGCCAGCCTGCCTGTTTAATCCCTGGGAATACGGAATACCCCACACTTAATCCTAAATCATTAATGGATAGTTGCTTCTTCCATTTATTATATATACTATGGGTTGATGGAAATAAAGAATGCGTTTGTACCACTGAAGGAATTATTTATTATTTGCAATATACATGTAGTACTTATCTCCCAAATTCTTTATATGTTTACAGATTTATATTTAATGACCAATTTATGATCTCTTTATCCCAGTGGTCATTAGGAGACGAGTGGATTTTTTTTTTCTAGTGATCAGGAGTATATCTGTAGAATAGAGAGATTTTAGGGACATCATGATAACGATAGACATGTGGTTTACTCATTTTTCATTGTAGTAGTCTAGTAATGTAACATTCTTATTTTTTTTAGCATATCATTTAAGTTGACTGAATTTAACTCAGGAGATGTGGGTACCATATTTATAGTATTTGGAAACATTCATTGTTAAGTGACGTATGTTTGTGTACATGTGCTATACATATAGCAAACTTGTATGGGTATTAAGCATGAGAAACCCAAACAAACCAGGGTTGATCTGTGCCCGCATGACTAAGAAGAAGGTGAGACACCAATTACCAACTACTGGTTGGAAGTCCGGCTACCACCCATGGTTCTGGTGCAACATATCTAATACGTGTGCTTCTTGCTGGATCATGTATTTCCGGATAAACTCAAGTCATTGGACCAATTATAGCAAAGAGAAAACAGAGAAGGCTCTGCATAGCTAATTGGTTATTAAGGCCTTAAGGGAACCAATGCATTTTCAGTTGGACCGTACGTACAAAAAGATGAACTCAAGAAGATTCAGTGTTTTACTGGTCAGATTCGATTCACGTCGACATCAAGATTATAATATTTTAAAAGTATCATGAATTTACTTATGTAATAGCATTTAGTTCAAGGGCAGAAAAGTAAAATTAGAAATTTAAAAATATTTTAGAGTTATTTCGTAGAAGAGGAGGATAACTTAATTTATAAGGTCAAAATTGTAAAAGAGAGGTTACTATAAAATCTCCCCTCCCTTAAACAAAGGCATGACAGATGTTAAATGATCAATTTCTCTTTCTCCTCCCTCCATCGAGCATTCTCACTTCCTCCCTTGCTCTGACTCTCCTTTCTCCCCTTCTCTTGCACTCGTTTCTTTCTCTCTCATGGATTCTTCCCTCCTGTGCATCTCTCTCTCTCTCTCCAGTTTTACTCCCCTCCTCGGGTTTCCTGCCCTGTTTGGCTTCCATTCCACAAGTCATTTTTTCAGTGCTGATGGGAGCCTACTGTAGAAACTTTCATGACTTTGAAGAGACGAAGATGAATGACAAAGCCTTGGCAGAGTAGAACTTTCAGAAAGAAATGAGACTAGGCAGACAGGTCTGTACAATGTGTTCTGTATTTTGAATGTACGGGTTACATACATTGGCAGAAGCAATTGACGGGATGGAAACTGATGGGAAGAGTGGGTTTCTGTTTTGATGGCTATTGGAATTCACCGGAGGGAAGATACAATTGTTTTTTTGTTATTTCCTTTTTCCTTTGCACTTTTCTTTTTAACGTCTAGCTTGACAAATGTGCTCAGTGTATTATTCAGAAAGAGATGGAATCTTTGCGCGTGTTCTGGACTCGGAGTAAAAGTTTCCACTGTAGAACGTTCTTATGGAACATAGGTGTTAAAAAGTTCCATATAGAAGTTGTTCACCAGACTATTCAGTGACGTCTAAAGAGAAACGTTTATTTGTTTGAGCACCGAGATCAGTCTAGGGATGTATCACGATTTTTCAGCGAGGGCAAGCCTAATTTTTTGGGGCGCCGCACGGGTGTTTGGTTGCATGATAATTTTTTGTACACTTTCATGATAAAAAATTATATTAAAATAAAAAGTAAACCAACTCATGACATAAAATTATCATGTTTGGAGGGATGTGATTACAAAAAAGAGTAACCACCGCACATGACCAAATAAAGTAGGGGACCACAAGAAAAAAGAAAAAGGTGAGACCCTCTTTTTTTTGTTTAAGAAGAAAATCATTTTCAAAACATAAAATTGTCATGGTTGTCAAACACCTCTTTTAACAAGTTTTCTTACAATTTTTAAAAATTAAAATAAAAACCTCAATTATCATGCAACCAAACACCCCATGAGCTTGTTTTTTTTTTCAGAAGTGCCTCCCCGTTGTCAGTTGTGTGCTCGTAACATGCCTGATAGATCTCGTGTGCAGGTGATGGAGATAAAGCGTCTGAACAACATGATGAGTGATCATGGCATATACTCGAGAGAACGGCTCTTGATCCCCATAAACAATCCTGATATCCTTCGCTGCAGCACCTGCTATATTGAGATGGATGCCTATGCAAAAAGAGAAGTAGCAGTTCGGTATCTTGGAGGCCTTCCGTCGGGGCATACAAACAGCCAGTTGAGAAGGGCTATGACAGAGAGAGGCAAGCGGAAGGTGCTCGACTCGGTGAAGAGAAGCATGCAGGTCGATGATGGAACTGCTGAGTATTATTTATCCCTTGCAGATGGCGACCCACGGGCAGCGTTCTTAGAATTCTCCGAGGATCTCCACTGGGAGCTGCAGACAGCTTATCGAACTTGAAGAGCTTCTACGACCAAGGATCGTTGCTTGCTCACCTTCTTTATGGTGGTATTATTATATATGTATATACCCGGTGTGCCTGCGAAAGCATCTCCTATATAGTTGACTTTTATGGATGACTTTTGTGCAAGCACTTCTTCTGAGAAACATGATTTAAGAATATGTTTTGGGTCCAGTTGCTGCCCTAAATATCAGACCCATAATTTACCAAGAAAATTTGACTGTTCTCATGTGTAAAGCCTATTACCGTAACTGTCATTCTGAAAATTTCCTGAGCTGCTTCGTTGTTTTAGGCCACTTATGTCGGCATTCGGCTTGCAACCCATTTGCCTATAGTGGTAAGCGACTCTTCGCTGACGGTCCGGCTGAAGTAATGCCCAATATCTAAACTAGTAAGTGGTTAGATATTCAGACATCAGAATTTAACGATCCGTTTTTTAAAAATTGCTTAATCTAATGGGGTGTTTGGTTGCATGATAATTGAGGTTTTTATTTTAATTTTTAAAAATTGTAAGAAAATTTGTTAAAAAGAGGTGTTTGACAACCATGACAATTTTATATTTTGAAAGTGATTTTCTTCTTAAACAAAAAAAGAGGGTCTCACCTCTTTCTTTTTTCTTGTGGTCCCCCACTTTATTTGGTCATGTGCGGTGGTTACTCTTTTTTGTAATCACATCCCTCCAAACATGATAATTTTATGTCATGAGTTGGTTTACTTTTTATTTTAATACAATTTTTTATCATGAAAGTGTACAAAAAATTATCATGCAACCAAACACCCCATAAGTTTCATGATTTCTACGTCGATGATGATTATGCCAAGACATTATTTTGCTTGAGATTTCTATGTGATGAATAATTTATTTTAGATATTTATCTGAACTAGTTATCTTGTTTATTATACATCTTAGTTAAAATTTTTAAATAGACATTCTATATGTTACCCGCATCTTTAAGTCCGTGTCATTGAGAAAAGAACATATAATACATTGTGTCATGACCTTGGCCAGAGGCGGAAACGAGAAAAATATCTCATTAACGATTGTGACTCAGTTGACATTCTCACTTTCATCTATTGATCTGTCCAAAATATCTATTCGTGCAAAGTTAAAAATATTTATTCAACTTATATACAATAATTATCACATATTACAAAATAATTTACATTGAAACCAATTAAGCTATTTAAATATCATTTCATCGTATATCAAAAAAATGAATAAAATTCAGAAAAAAATAAGACAACCATACAACAGTTCATACAAATTTTATCTTAATTATTATGTTACACTTAAGTTTTATTCACAAGCACTTAAGTTGAGAAGTTCTATATGCAATACATTTTCTCTTTCTAATTTTCAGAATATGAGTACGTCTAGGCAATGGTATACAAGATGATCAACTGTGATACTTAGGATCGACGAATGCACCAGGTTCAGAATATGTCTAAAATTTCGTTATTCTCGGGTGTTCATATATACATTGATGACGTTTAGATTTAGATTCAAGTTTGTCGATAGAATTTTAGATACATATATTCGATATGAAACATATGTCACACATTCAGAAATCATATTCACATTGTATCCATAATCAAATAATTTCATATGTATTCAAAATTAAATTTTATATGAAAGTCATACTCAAATAATTTCATACAAACTTAATGATGCAACAGATGCAAAGAATCATATATAAATTTATATTTACCACATAATCAATCGAATCGATCTAAACATAATAATTTTAGCCTAAACTTGTAATAATATTAAAGATAATATGGATAGATTATATAATCAATAAATGAATCAAGTTGTTAAACAGTCATAAATAACATGAAGAAATCTAATTTTACATTGAATGAACAAATTAGTATTTAATCGAATAATAAAAGAAATCATTTCAAAACATAACATAGTTCTTATTTCACAACTCAAATTTCATTAGAATTATGATAATCACACCAATCAAATTTAATCTAAAATGGTATAAACAAAGGTATAACTCACTAAATAAAGTTTTACTAAACCAGATTATTAATTGTTTCATCAACCAAATTCACAATCAAACACATGCATTTTTTAAATTAACTAATCTTTTAAACCGGTAGCCCCATAAATGAGAAGACGAAAATCCTGCTTCAAATCATTAATCCAATAAAAAATTCTAATCAAGTCGCCCCTCTGTTCCCCCCCCTCCCTGTTCTCTTCCATTTTCTACCACAAATAAATAACAAACACAAAAAAGAAACGAGACAAAGCGTTAGAAGATGGGCTACAAGAATATCAAGAAAAATAAATAAATAAATAATGGGAGAGTGAGTGCCAGTACGTAGCCCATTAAACGAGAGGTTGAAAATCCTGCCTCAAGTCATTAATCCAATAAAAATCTCAAATCAAGTCGCTGCTCTGTTTAAATCAATGAGAGTGCGTCCTCTACTATTGTCCACAATAGATAAATATCAAAACAAAAAAGAAATGGAACACAGCGCTGGAAAATAGAATACAGGATATCAAGAAAAATAAATAAACAAATGATAGGAGAGTGAGTGGTCGGTCTGTAAGAGGAAAGAGACAGATGAAGGGCGGTGCGTAAAAGGATGGAGGGGGAGCTTCTCCAGCTGCTGCCGCCGGTGCTTCACCAGACAGAGAGAGAGAGAGAGAGAGAGCAGCCGAGCGCGTGAGGCGCGCGGCGACCGAGCAGCGGGGCGAGCGCGAGAGACGGGCGGCATGCAGCACGGGGGGTGCGCGCTCCCGAGGGCGACGTGCGGAAGAGAGAGAAAGGCGACGGGAGACGGCGAGGAGGAGAGAGAGAGAGCGGACGCGCGCGACGACAGGGAAGCCGCCATCGGATGGGTGCTGCTGCGACGGCGCGTTCGCTGGAGTTCGGTTCAGCTCAGGTGGAAGGAAGGGAAGGATACTTTTAATTTCCAACGAAAAAATATCACGACTCTAGTTTACTCAAGTGACGATTCAAATAATAAATTTGATGAATCACCGGCGAAAAATGTTAAATTACTACTAACATCTTATTAACTTATTGCCTATCGGTGACGAGTCTGTAAAACGTCGATAACGATTCAAAAACAATTCACCGATTCGTTAATTCGCTGTCGACGGAATTAAATGGTTACCGACGTCTTACCAACTCACTGTGCATCACTCGAGTGACTAGGATCGTGACTTTGTTTATCGGGGATTGAGAGTACTTCCTCCACCTAGAGATTCAGATGATCAAAAATTTTCGGAGACAAGTTTCTCGACCTTTTCACGAAAAAACGATGTGACTAGCATTTTAACAATGATTTTACGATACTTAACGGTGATTTAATATCATCGCATCATTCTCTCTCCGAACATGCCGGGAAAGTCGTCTCGAAACGAGTCCGACTCGTATGTGCCAAGATTTTAAAAACAAAGATTGCATGATATGTTGAAGTTTAGGCATACCCGATGACGATCCAAACTCTATAGCGCTGCGGAAGACAAGAACGAGAAAGATCCGCCGGATAGGAATCGGCTGTCTCCTTCAGACGATCCTCTGGTTTCCTCTCTCTATTGAGCCTGTATGGTGTAACCGTATGGGGAGTCACAGCCCTGCCTGTGCTTATATAGAGAGGAGGGACCAGTCCGAGTTCGACTAGGACTAGGATCCTACCCATAGTCGGATCCTGGGCTAAACAGGAGATTAAGCCCAATAAGCCACGTTCCATCTTATAGACCTAATAGTGTGCTAAGCCGAGCCCATTGACAAGTGGATCACTAAATAAATATCGGGCTAACCCAACATTCTCCCACTTGATCCATCTTGTTCCTTATACATCAAATCTTCTCTTTGAACTATACATATAATACTAATATATATAATTTTGAAAATGACTCTAGAAGATTTAACATCACGGGCTCAGACTTGAAACGAGAAAATCGGTATGCACGCGTGCGATAAAACTGAAAACCAGCACACTTTCTCTAATAGATGGAACCCGAATTGCCCAGTTATAGTAGGTCAAATGACAAGGGTCATGGCGGTAAATGCATTCAGTCACACACCACCTTCCATGTACCACGTGCCACCAACTTTCCCATAACTGAACACTGTAAATGGCTGTTTGAATAAACGTACACCTGATGTTTATTCGATGGTCACCACTTTAAATTACATTCTGCATACCTGAAATCCATCACTGAAATGTATACAAATGGAACAAGCAGAATATAACAACAATGAAGAATCAATTTCATAACTGAATAAGTGTCAACCAAAATTACAACATATCAAGAGAACTGACAAGACCCATCCGAATCACATGACTACAAAAGATACTAGCAGGTAATCCCTTAGTGAGAGGGTCTGCCACCATGAGACCTGTCTCGATATGTTCAATAGACACTTCTTGATTCCTCACACGATCTCTAAGAGCAAAATACTTTATGTCCAAGGCTCTACCACCCTTAGACGCTTTATTGTTCTTAGAGAAGAAAACCGCAGCGGAATTGTCGTTGTAGATCTGTATAGGTCTCGAAACAATGTCCACAAAAGGTAGAGAACCAACCAAATTCCGCAACAGAATAGCCTGTGCACTAGCCTCATAACATGCAATGAATTCTGCCGCCATGGTGGAAGTAACTGTAATGCTTTGCTTCTCGCTGCACCAGCAGATAGCACCACCTGCTAGAAGGAAAAGATAACCCGAAGTGGACTTCCGGGTATCCAAACAACCACCATAGTCTGCATCGGCATATGCAATGACCTCTAACTGATCAGACCTCCTGTATGTTGTCGACTCCAGAAACGGGTTCCGGATCGGCACCTCAAGAGAAGAAGGTGAAATATGGAATTGGGGAAAAAAGGGAAGTGAATTGAAAACACTCGGAAAGCGGTAAAAACTCCTCACCTCGGTCCCGCACTCACATTGATCCCCGAACTTTCATCTCACGGCGTCGCTCGAGCACCGGAGATGGTTCGGGTCATGTGGGAGGAGAGTGAGGAGGATATGAATTTAGAACATGAATAAAAATAAAGTGTGGTCGCCAGGAGCCGCGGGCTCCGATTTATGTAATGGAAAGAGAAAGAAGTTGACCGTGTGTACCTTAGCGTGGGAGAAAGGGATGTGAGTTCAACCTTCTTCTTCTTCGGCCGGCCGATGAAGAAGAGTCTCCAATCCAATGCTAGCTTGATCAACCTGTGCAACTAGAACAATGAACCAAGTGAAGAGTTTGGTTAGACTTGTGAAGTGTAGTAAGTGTAGAGAGAATATGAAAGAGAAGCAATTGGAATCGAACTCACCGGATTGGGGTGAGTCCTAACCCCTTTTTTTGTGTTTTTGATGATGTAAAAATGATGTAAATGAACTAAAATATGCTTTAAAACAGTAAATAAACAGAATTAATGGAGTTTAGAAAGCTTATGGAATGATTTGGCTTGAGTTGAAGCCGAGTTGGTTGAAAACAGCCGGTTCGGGTAGCTTGGTACCCTTCTGGCGCGACTTTGGTGCAGAGGATGTTACGGACGACCCCGATGTCGGAATTGAGTGCCGTTTGTTGGAGTAGACGGAGGACTCATAGAAGAAGAGTTCCTATGTTTATGACTTCTCCGAAATCCTCCTGTAGAAGTCAGTAAAAATTATGAAAGTGGGCGGATATCAAAAATAGAACCTGGATGCGCGCCCTCAGTGTAGCAACCGCCACGAACAAACGGCAAGTCGGAATGGAGTGCCGTCAGTTGGGGACGAAAGAGGACGAAGAGAGGAACAATTTGTATGTTGAAGACTTTTGCAGCAGAAGCCTTGGATTTTCTCCAGAAGTCGATGAAGATGGTTGATGAAGAACACCCGGATCGAGCCTTCTCCTTCACCTCGGGATCGGTTTCTTGATTTCGGATCGCCTTTGGACGTCGGGACGGCTTTGGAGAACAGCTGGGACGACCTTGGGACGAGCTAGGCACCGGGGTTCAACCTCGGTTCGTTGAGAATGACCCTCAATTTATAGGGGAAGAGAGCCGGTGCAAAATTTAGAAACTTGATGTACCGCGCCCCCACTTTTCAAAGGAGACGAGGGCGCGCAGGGCGCGCCCTCAAACCAAGGGCGCGCAGGGCGCGCCCCCAGTTCGGGGGCGCGGTCTGCGCGCCCTCCTGTTTCAAAGGGGGCGGGGGCGCGTTCGGCGTCTCACTGCTAAAAATCGACGGAATGTTCCGGAAATTGCTAAAAATGGACTTGATATACGTAACGCGCCCCCGAACCGGGGGCGCGGTACAAATAAGTGAAAATTCTCGCCCGGAAACCTTCCAAAAACCCGGTTTAGAAGGTGCTAATCGGGGTAATTTCCGATTTAAAGCAACTGACCGCGCCCCCGCTTTTCAAAGGGACCGGGGGCGCGCAGGGCGCGCCCCCAATTTGAGGGCGCTCAGGGCGCGCCCTCGGGTTGAGGGCGCGCGGGCGCGCCCTCCTCTTTCAAGCGGAGCGGGGGCGCGGTACACTCTCTCTCCCCTGCGCGCGTGTTCCGCGAGCCGTATCTTGCAAACCGGATGTCCGATTCGGCTCCCGTTTGTCGCGTTGGAAAGAGGGCCTTCAACCGCACCTCCTCAAGTCGGTAAACCAGCCGCATGACTCCCGATATGTTCGTACGGGGCTTTCTACCGGTTTACCCTCTCGCGGAAAGCCGAAACCCGGAGCGAAGATCCGAAAGAGCACGGTTCCGGTCGAGAAATCACGGGTCAACTCGGGATGACTTGAAATGATGACCGAACAAGTCCGGTACGATCGGACAATCCGAAGTCATCGAAAAATCTGAGATTAACCCGGTAAACGTGAATCGAAAGCCGTAAAAGCCGCGAAACCCTAAAATTGACCGAACCGGCCTTATAGCCCTGGTTGATAAAATATATGGCTAGAATCGGCCCGGATGACCTGAAAAGACCCGGTGATGACCGGAAAGGCCTAACATGTGGTCCGGGATAGCCGTGTCAGCACAGATTGAAAAAGCCGTAACGAAAGCCGTCATCAACCGACGCCTACCGAAATGACTTCTCGGAAACCCTGAATGTTACGGAACACATGCGGGACTCCCGAGACCTTTAATTATGAACCATTCAAGGTCGGTCATCGAGCGGGCTTCATGTTTTTACAGTTCACGTGCGGCTCTCGCTTGAAGGTTACGGCATTATTCCGGAAATCTTCGGTCCATTCTCAACTTACAAGGGGCTCCACCAATGTCCTTAGCTCATCTCCACGAGGTAATCCGGATCAGATAACGGTCAAATAGAAGATATCGCCTATGGAATAAGAGTCTAGGGCTCCGAATCAAGCCAATTTGGCGTGTCTACAGCTTGCCTCGCCTTGATGTCGGCTTTGCAAGGGAATGGCATGTAGCGGAGCGGAGTGAAACGTCGAGAAAGCGTAGTGAAACGAGATGGATCGTAGTGGAATGTAGTGGAGTGAAATGGCGATGGACTGAAAAGGTGGCATCAAGGTGTAGATATAGACACGCTCAACGACCAGATTCGGCAAGATGAATCTCCTCAAGTCTCTTGGTTAACCGCCATGTTTCATCAAGTCTTCCTATGTTCGATTGGTAAAAGATGTGCCATTGGCACGAGAGAAGAATAGCCAACCCCCAACGCGGTGGGGAGTCCCCGAAACATGGGTTCGTAGGTTCATCATCAGCCGGTAACCCGATCTTTGCGGTGTTCCTGTACTGTGATGGGCTAAAATTTTAAAAAGAGATTTGTTTTGAAAAAGTAAAAGAATACCAATCGAGCACATTCAGGCTCTCAGATTCATTTAAGTCTTTGCAAGAGACAAGATTCAATTCGGAATGGAATGATCTCGGATTCCGAAAGGCAAATGTTTAAGCATAGACCGTGAAGATTTTGACGGTGCAAGTTCTGATCAAAATTGAAAGCCCTTGGCGGGACGAAATGGCTGCCACAGTGGGATAAGTAGCAAAAGAAGTTGCAATGGCCTCTGTGGTGAAAAGAATTGAAAGATTTGAGGGCAAAAGGTGGTTACCGAACATGGTGGGATTAATAGACACGGTGGGATATTAGAGAGGTTGGTGGGACTAGAGAATATGGTGAATGACACGGTGGGATTTAAAATGATCGAGAGAGTGAGAAGGTGAAGATCAGGAAATGATGTATGCAATGACAAAATATAATGCAATTAATACTACATGATGCATGTTGGGCTCAAGAAAACAAAACAAAATTGGTATAACAAATAGTTGAAGATATAGATTGTCTATGAGGTCAAGATACCAATTCGGGAACTATCGTCCCTCACAGCACAACTTTGGCCTATCCGTGAGCATTAGAGATGACCCGACCGTCGTAGATTTTGATGAAGGGGATCTCGGGTCGGGGCTTCTCCGTACTCATGGTCTTCGACAAATAAGGCTAAAGATAATAATACACGACTAGCGACATATATGCTAGTCGGCAAGTTATGGGGGTTTCCCATGTCCGTTCTTCCATTTACGCGAGCAATTCTGTCTTGGCCACTCCTTTGGAGCATCACCGGAACGAGGCGGTTGCGGCGGTATGGTTTCCATGCCTTCTCCACATGGTCATTCTTCTGGAGTCGGTGGCAATCGGACAACGATATACGTAGCGAGCTTAATCTTCTTCTTGCGTTGTAGCCGCTTTTCTTCCTTGTTATAGTACTTCTTGCTTCGGTGTCGTTTGACTGTTGGCGAGATTCTCACCCTCCTTGACTTGTGTTTCTTTCCTGAAATACTTAATAGAAGGGTTAAATCTGCTCTATGGCTTACCCCCTTTGCCTATTATTGTCTTGCCTTGCTTATATGTCAAGGGGGGTAGCCTTATCAACAAGGTAATATGAACAAAATGACTGAAAATGAATAAGATAAGGGTTAAGAAAGCTTACCTGCTATGGTGAGAGTCACACCCTTCTTGATCTTAGCATCCTGAAACACTTAAATCTTCACCATGGCTCATCTCTTTGCCTATTGTTGTCTGTCGTTGAGAGAACCTTCTCCTCTTATTTTAAAGTCCCTGAAAGCACTTGATAAAAGAGGATTAGATCTTCACAACGACTCATCCCTTTGCCTATCATGGCCAACTTTGACTTAGGTCAAAGGGAGGAGCCCTCTTAATGGGGTGATAATGAAGGTAAATATGCAATGCGGAAATGAAACATGCAAGACATAAAGATAAACATGAATGCTAGCAAAGGCAAAAATCAAGGTTATGCCAAGTTAGATGATGCATTTTTTTTA
This sequence comes from Cryptocoryne crispatula var. balansae, assembly GCA_036172225.1. Classification (NCBI taxonomy): domain Eukaryota; kingdom Viridiplantae; phylum Streptophyta; class Magnoliopsida; order Alismatales; family Araceae; genus Cryptocoryne; species Cryptocoryne crispatula. The sequence continues at coordinate 33,452,432 of CM069931.1, forward strand.
TATTTTGGAAAGTATTCAATTTTTTTTTTTTTTTGAAGATATTGGATTTTTGAAAATATTCATTTTTTTTTTGAATTTTTGAAAATATTTGATTTTTTGTTTTTTGTTTTTGTTTTTTTTTTGAAAATATTTGATGTTTTTGGATTTTTGTGGAGAATGTGCCAGTAATGAAAAAAATTCATCGATCTTTGAGTGTTGATCAAGATTCAAGCAATAAGCACCACGTGTGAATAAGGTTCCCTACCCAGAATCTTTCTTGCCCTCTTCTCTTGATCGGTTTGGATTCCCCACGAGTTTGGACAGTTTACCCTACCCTAGGGGTTTTAAGATGGAAGAATAATAGAGGAAGTCTTTGATAGGATTTGGGGATGTTGAGGAGGGTTTCTCTACTCATGCCCAAATTGCCCGTTGGGGTTCGGCCTCTTCGGGTCTTTTCTACATGTGGCACTTACTTAGACAAGTCTTTGACTTGTGGGGTCATTGCCCATCTTTTGGTGCCTTTTTCTTCATTTTCTATTCTTTCAGGTACTCATTCAGACAGGCCCATATTTGTTTAAACCTGTGGGGTTCATTGCCCATCTTTTGGCACCCTTTTGCACCCTACGAGACGGCCTCCTACTAAGGCGGCGGGCATTTTCGATACTATCCTCCTCTAGTCCCCTTCACCTATCTTGGACCGAATAGAAGAGAATAGGGTAAGGTTTCCTTTCCGCCTTCAGGGTTCTGCCTTGCCTCTCTTGAGTGTTGGGCTATCTAGATTCTGGGATCGGGAGGTGTTGTGTGTGCAAGGTGATGTCTACCCTTGTCTTCTAGCTAACACCCTTGGATCGATGACTTGATATCATACTAGAGATTCTCCATTTTCTTTTCTAAGGAAAATATTTTTTGAGGTAAACGCCGTTCCATGGATGGTTCAATTTTTCTCCATCGGCATTGGTTAGCTCATATGCATTGCTGGATATTTTTCGGTTATAACAAAAGGCCCTTCCCGGTTAGGTTGCAACTTGGAGCGGGGACCACCCGGCTTAACGAATATACGTTTAACTACCATCTCACCGATTTCGAACTTTCTCTCTACCACCCTCTTTTGATAAAACCTTTTCAATCGGTTACGATAAGTCCGGGCATGCTCGGAAGCAGCCAACCTTCTTTCATCTAGGAGTTCAAGTTGTGCAAGGAGAGAGTCTCGCCTCTCATCGACAGGGATGTCCCTATCGAGTTGAACTCGGAGTGATGGAAGGAGTACTTCGTACGGGACCACTGCCTCCATCCCATATGCGAGAGCATACGGGGTTTGACCAGTGGGGGTCCGTACAGAAGTACGATAAGCCCATAGGGCATCTACAAGCTTATCTGGCCAGTCCGCGAACTTGCTAGACTTACAGGTTTTCTTGATGATTTTAATCAAAGTTTTGTTGGTGGCTTCTGCTTGACCATTGCCTTGCGGGTAATAAGGAGATGAATGATGCAATACAATGCGGTACCTGTTGCAAAGATCATGCAGATCTTGAGAGAGAAATTGCGGCCCGTTGTCGGTGATGATGTCGCTGGGTATCCCGAACCTGGCGATGATGTTGCGTTTGATGAAGGAGCACAGTGTTGATGCCTTGATCTCCACGAACGCTTCCGCTTCTGCCCACTTGGTGAAGTACTCGTTGCCGTCGGGATGAACGATTTGGAACGGATTTCGAGTTAAGATCACTTAGAGGGCCAATGATATCGAAAGCCCACATGGCGAAGGGCCATGGGGCATGAATAGGATGAAGGGAAGATGCGGGAGAATGGATCTTGTCGGCATGAAGTTGGCAAGAATGACGAGTGCCGGACAAAGATGGAGCAATCCTCTTCTAGGGTTGGCCAATAATACCCCTGCCCGATGATTTTCTTGGCAAGAGCTTGAGCATTGACATGGCCCCCACGGACCCGGAATGTGCTTCCTTAAGCACCAACCGCCTCTTCTTCATCAACGCATCTCAATAAAATTCCGCTTAGGCTCCTCTTGTAGAGCACCCCTCCTAGGATGGTATACCTGCGGGATACTCTCACGATGACCTTCTTTTCTTTTGCATTTGATCCAGGTGGATATGTCGATCTTGACAATACCTTGCGATCTCATCAAACCAAGGCCTCTCACCCTCATCTAACTCTTCCAACTCGACTAGAGAAACTTCCTCCTTCTGCTCTAGATACTCCTTCTGCCAAATCTCTCCTTAACTTTCGAAATCGCCCATCCTTAATCGGCGGCATCGACCTTCTACGGACATGAATAGTCCGCACTGTCTACCTAGCGGGAGTGATAGAGATGAAGCTAAGGAGGCAAGGGCATCGGCAAGGATGTTCTGAGCTCGAGGAACATGGACGAAAGTTAGTTTGGAAAAGAGCTTGATGTAGCAAGAGGTGAGTTCTTGGTAAGGTTTGAGGTTTGGATGAGAAGTTCGGTATTTGGTTAGGACTTGGCGAAGGATTAGTTGGCTATCACCTATCACCCTCAATTCCGTGGCACCATAGAAATGAGCAGCCTCCGGCCCGGCCGGCAAGGCTTCATATTCGGCTATATTGTTGGTTCTTTGGGAAGTCAAGCTGAAATGCTGTGGAATGGTGACACCCTCGGGTGATAGAAGGACGATTCCTATTCCCTTACCGTGTGAATTCGAGCCCCGTCAAAATATAATGTCCAAAGGTGGGAAGATCGGATCAACATTAGTTCGTCATCCGGAGCTCCGATTGGACCGGGTCAAAGAGGGGTATAGGGTGATGAGCTAGATGTTCGGCAATGGCATAGCCCTTAATCGCCTTACAGGGGACATAGGTGATATCAAACCGAGAAAGGAAGCTCGCCAACGACCTAACCGATCGGTTAGAGCAGTTTTCTCCGGAAGGAATTTGATGGGATTGATGCGGGCAATAAGATTGACCTCATGAGCTAAGAAATAGTGTTTAAGCTTCGAACTACCCGGACTAGTGCGGCACGGGTCTTCTCCACTACGGTATACTTCGCTCGCATGGATCAAAGATCTTTGACAAATAGTAAGTTGCCCTCTCTTTCCCTTCTTCATCAACTTGTGCAAGGACCGCCCCAAGAGAATTCTCCAAAACCGAGATATATAAAACTAAGGGCTTGCCGGGGGTGGTGGTCTAAGCACGGGGGACTAGCCAGGTACCTTTTCAAACCATTGAATGCATCCTGGCACTTCGAATCCCATTTGAACTCGGCCCCCGCCTTGGTCAACTCATAGAAAGGTTTACACCTTTGGGAGTGTTGTGAGATGAACCGGCGGACAAGCGTAGCCTCCCGATTAGTCCTCGGAGTTCTTTCATATTTCTCGGAGGAGGCATACCAATGATTGCCTTGGCCTTGTTTGGGTCGATCTCTATGCCCCTTTTACTCACTATGAACCCCAACAGTTTTCCTGAGGATACTCCAAATGTGCATTTCTTTGGGTTCATCTTTAATTTATATTCCCTAGCCCTTTGCAAGACCTTTCTTAACACTTCCGGGTGATCTTCTCGGCTTTTGGACTTAACGACCAGGTCATCCACGTACACCTCTACAAGGGTATGCATCATGTCATGGAAGATAGCCATCATTGCCCTCGATAGGTAGCACCGGCATTCTTCGATCCAAAGGGCATGACGACATAGCGATAGGTTCCCCAAGGTGTGGTGAACGAGGTCTTCTCCTGGTCCTCTTCGGCCAACCGGATTTGATTATATCCAGAATAGCCATCCATGAATGACAACATTTCGAATCCAGCAGTGTTATCAACCAGTACGTCAATATGAGGTAGAGGAAAGTCATCTTTAGGACACGCTCGATTCAAGTCCCTGAAGTCTATACAGTTCCGAACTCGGCCATCCTTCTTCATGACAGGGACTATGTTTGCCACCCATTGCGGATAAAGGACGACCTTAATGAATCTTGCTTGATGTAACTTGTCGACCTCTTCTTTCATCTTAAGTGCGGCATCGGGGTGGAATCTCCTTAATTTTTGCTTGACCGGGGTAACTCCAGGTTTCAAAGTTAGACGATGTTCAACTAATGAGTTGTCTAACCCCGGCATGTCTTCGTATGTCCATGCGAACGTGTCCTTATATTCTTCCAAGATTTCAATTAAACTCTTTTCCTCAATGGGAGTGAGGTTTGCACTTAGGAAGACTGTCTTGGGATCTTCCGGTGTTCCGAGATTCAATTCTTTTGTCAGTTCATCCACCGTGGCTAATGGTTCTTCAAATCTTTTAAGTCCAGATGTATACGCATCAGCCAAGTCCTCAATTCCATCCTCGAAATCGGGATCTTTTTTCGATAAGACCTCGTAAACTCCCGAGTGTATGATCTACATTGAATTCATCCTCATATTGGATCTCATTAAGGCTGGATAGCATTTTCCAAAAACATTGGCGGCCTTGCACATTCCTTGCATTTTTGAGCTATTTGTTGGAGATATCTTTACGGCACACGTTTACCTCCAATTTTCTTCTTTCCTATCCTAACTACTCCTAAAGAACACCCAATTCAAAAGGTCGTATTAACGGTGGGTGAAGGATCGAGCGGATCGATCGGTGAGTTGGAGAAGAGGGGTCCCTGGTTGGGAGCACCCTCCGAGACAAGTAGCGACGTCTCCTCGATGGAAAAGCGAGTTTGCGAGAGGACGTTTTTTGGGTATTTTGGGTATTTTCAATAACAAAAAGGGAATGAGCCGATGGGGCTCGAGCGGAAATCGAAAGCTTAAGTAAATGGGAGAAAAATGGGCTCGCGGGCCCGATGATAACAAGAAATGGGCGAGATAGGCCCAAAGGCGGTGAAAAGATCTAAGGGGCACGTGGGCCCAAATGGTGGGCACGCGGGCCCAAAGCAGAAAATGAATCTAAAGGGCACGTGGGCCCGGCCGGTGGGCATGTGGGCCCAAGGTTGTTGGATTGGAATGGGCATAGAAGCCCAGTGGAGTGAGAAGATTTAAATGGGCTCTCAGGCCCATTGATCAGTTCAGGTGGCCATTTTGGCCCAAATGTGGGAATTGGGCTAGATAGCCCATCAAGCGAATCCAAGAGGGATAGAGTGAGGATTTTGAAATACGTGACCGTAGGATACGGTTCACGCGGGATGTTGTTTGGAGGTGGGTTCGAGTGGACAAGTTGTTTAGAGATGGACTTGCCCTTGGCTGGTTCTTCCTCCTCTATGAACAACCGAGCTAAAGATGAACTCAGGTTGTCCACCTCCTCCTCTTGCTCTGGTGCCTTCTTCCTCTTGACTGGTTCTTCTTCTTTGTCCCCGGCCATCATCATGGTCTCCCCTTTAATAAAGAATTTTTGGAGTCCCATGGCATTTTTTGGCCGGTAGACCATCCGCGGAGTGAGCGGGCTCATAGCCAAGCCCGTGTCTCTTTGGTCTTCGTACGGCTTCAATGGGGTGCACAACCCCCTGCGGCTCCTTTCCCGGCCCCTTTCTGGGCTGATAGCCCATCCCTTTCATCATCCACAACGCAAGCGAATACGGAGGCGTCGTTAACACCATGACCTCGGGTAGCTCTGTAGTTGAAACCAACGGCCGGACGATTTTGATATTGGTAGTGCGAAGAGGGGTCATCCACGTCACTCGGAATGGGGATGTTGGTTACTTTGATCACTGGCCCTTGTATGGGAACTTCGGACAACGATGATTAGTGGAGGCAACGGCTCCTATTGCCTCAAGGTACGGGCGTCCCAAAATAGCTTTGAATGTAGGGTCCGGTTCTAGAACGTGAAACTCGGTGGTGACGGCACATGGCCCGAGCCCTACTTTCAATGTAACCACCCCTCGTGCCGGCTTCGGGAGTTGTCATATGCGGTCACCGTGACGGCGAGAAGGCTCGATTTCTTCATCGGAGATGCCGCAAAGTTGCAATGTTTACGGCGGCATGACATTTATGGATGCTCCGGTGTCAATCAAGCAAGACTTGATCTCCACGCCTCGGATGACTACTGCAACGCGCAAGGCGTACTTTCTGATCTCTGGCCGTGCCAACTCCTCCTGTGTAAAGGTGAGTGACGGATTTTCACTCCTCGGGGTCAGGACAGCAATGATCTTCTCAGGCGGGAGGTCCTCATTGACCATGACCCGCTGTAAGTATTGTTGCAAGATGTCCTGATGATTCTTTGACCTCTTTATCAGCTCTAGAATTGAAATCCGTGCCGGCATTTTGTCCAAATGTTTTAATAGATCATATGCCGTGCCGGGCAATGGTTCTTCCACTACCTCCTCTTCTGCTTGCTCTGTGGTTGTATCCCGGCACGGGGGAAGACCCTTTGGAACATCCTCCCGCTACGAAATGCGGCGCCGGCGTGGTAGGGGGAAGTGGTGATGTTGGTGATGGTAGGGTTGGTTGGTAGGTTGAGGAGCCCATGGTAGGTAGGGGTGGTGAGGATCGGATGATGAGGGGTCGTGGATTGGTAGAGGCCGGTATGTTGGGTGATGGTTGGGGTGTTGGTGGTGATGGTCTAATGATGAGGGGTCGTGGGGTGGCAGTGATTGGTAGATTAGGTGATGTACGGGGTGTTGGTGGCGGTCTAATGATTAGACGCCGTGGAGGATTAATGGTGGTTGGTGGGTTAGGTTGGGGTGATGGTTGGGGTGCCGGTTGGGAGACGGGTGGCGGTCTAATGATTAAGCGTCGTGGAGGGTTAATGGTTGGTGAGGGTAGTGGTGTTTGGATAGTTTGTGGGCTGGGGGCAACTCTCGGTATGGAGAGTATGGTGCGGTTTGGAGGTGGGGGCGGTATGGCGGGCATGGAGGGGATTTGAGCCTCGACACCGCCAACCACAGGAATGGTGGGTTGACTCCTCGATGGCGGAGTGGACGAGGCCGAGTCGTTGGTTTGGTGGTGCTGGTGCCGGTGCTTGTACGGGTGCATGTACCGGTAGCGGATCTTGGACTATGCCCGGAGCCGGGCTGCGTTGTGCTTGTTGTCGCCGTGGTTGATTCTCGCCGTGCCTTCATGGCTTGTATAGACTCTCCCATCCGTGCCCGATCAATGTTTCCACGATCGTTGAGGTCATGAATGTAATCTTTAAGCCGGAAACAGACATCCACCGTGTGCCCGGGATACCGATGGTAAGCGCGGTATTTTGTCATGTCAACATTTGCCGGCCACCCTTCTCTCTCCTTTGGAAGCTCTAGCTTTGTTCAGCCATCAATGCATTGAAAATGTCGACGAGGGGGAATGGCAGTTGAGGGTAGTATTCTCTCTTGGGTCCCCCCCTCCTAAGTCGGGTGGCTGGTGGGGGCACTTGGTTGTAGGCTTGTTGTGGTGGGGGTGGGCGGTTGTAGACATGTTGTTGTTGAGGCGCTCGGGTGTGGGGATTTGGTTCTTTGGGGCGCCCGGTTGTAGGTGGGTTCTTTTGTGGTGGTGCTCGGTTGTATGCAAGTTGTTCTTGTGGGCGAGGAGCCGGTTGAGGGCTGGGCGGTATTGTTGATTGGGTGGTGGGTTACGGTATTGGCTTTGACGGTACCCACCACAGTTACCCATGGCATTGATGCTCTCATTATTTACTACCCCTTCGGTGGTGGGTCCTACCGGTGTAGGCTTTCTAGTATTACGGGGCTTGGTGTCGAACGGGTTGATCATGGATGCATCCTTAAAGTGGGTTTGGAGGTAGCGGGCGCTATCACACAGTTCACTCATGGTTGTTGGACGGTGCATGATCAGGAGGTTGCGAAGGTTAGGCGTTGTGTTCCCAATGAGCACCCTCACCTGCTCCCCCTCTGAGATGGTATCCACAAGCCTCTCAGCCATTCCCCTCCACCGTTCAGCAAATCGGGCAAAGTCCTCATCCGGCCTCATCTTTTCGGCAATTAAGTCGGTTATCGAGCGGTGGCCCCACCCTATCCTTGTACCTCTGTAGAAACTTCGTCTTAACAACGTCGAAATCCGCCGCCTCAATGGAATCAAGAGAATAGAACCAGTCTAGGGCGGATCCATCCAATGACCGACGGAATAGGAAGGCAAGGGCTTTGCGGTCATTTTTCCAGAATGAGGAGTCATAGAGAAAGCTCTTTAGATGGTTGAAAGGATTACCAGTCCCGTTGTAACGCTGGAAGACTGGTATCTCTGAAGGAGGAAGGTGTAGGACTGGAAAAGATGGAACAGAGATTTCAGGAATGGCTTTAGAATCGAGGCGGTGCCTCATCTCTTCGACGCGCTCATCCATCTGGTCGATGTTGTTCATTAACACTGGGTGAGGCTGGATTCTGAGCCGCGGGAGCAAAGTGTTTACTTGATTGGGTTGGAAGAGGTGGGTTGGAAACGAACCGGTGCGAAATTGTGTGAATGCCCCACAACGGGGTGAGTAGAGACACGACAAGGTTGCCCAGGAGAAGAGATGATTAAGGGCCTGACTGCCGGTTGGGGTGGTGAGGGGGCTTGATTTCCCTCGATCGGAGCTTGATTGGTGGGCATCTTGCCCTTAGTGGCATATTGGACAATTGCAAAGGCCTCGGGATCAAGGTGAAGAGATAAATCCTTGAGAGCTTGTTCTATAATATGTGAAGTGGATCGGTGAGCGGGATCTTGGACCTCAGGTTCTATCACGGCATTAACATGGCCATCTGGTTGGACCATGGATTGCTGAAGCTCGTAGTGACCCATCTCGTACTCCTCTTCTTGGCCGCAGTAGTCCGACATCCCGATGTGTCTTCCGGACCTTAGAGTGGGCATCCTGTCAAATTCCCTTACAAAATGGTTGAAAGAAAGCAAATGAAAGGTGTAAACGCAAAGAGAGTTTTTTTTGTTTGGTTATAGTTGTTTGTTTGATTTGATTTGGTTTCAATTTGGTTGTTTGGCAAGCAAGTTGAACACAAAATTTAAAGGGATTTTTTTGTTTTTTTGTTTTAGGTGTTTTGAAAGGAGAGAATTTTTTTTTTTTTTTTTGGTTGTTTTCAATTGTTGTGAGCAAGCAAGTTATGCAAACGAGGTTTTAAAATGACTACTCGACAATTATTGGGTTGAAACCTTAAATTAGATAGATTGTTAGCAATTGTTCACTCAAATTGGGTATGGTTCCTATTGCTTCAATCTTCAAGACCTAAGGTTATCACTCATTCACCACGAGTAGGTACTTGGGTTCTTCGGGTTTTGGGAAGTGGTACAACCGGCCCAATCGTGCGGAGAGGAATACTCCACGGATGGGGACTTACGGAGGTCTTGATGGAAACCACCAAATCAACTAGGAAGGAATATCCCAGAAGAGAGGTAAGAATCCACCAAGAAGGTGTTTGGAGGGTGAGGGTGTGTTGGGAGAGAGAGCCCCCGCCTCGAATGCCCTACGGATCGGAACGAGTCCGGTACCCGATGCAAAGCTAATGCAAAAATGAAAAATGGAGGGTAGAAGGAGAAGAAGCAATCAATATGCAAACATGAATGAAAGCTATTAAATAAGTCAAGCAAGTGAATGCAAACAAGATAAGCAATGAGAAAGTAAAACAAGTAACTAGAAACTAGCAACTAAAAATGTGGTTCGCGCGGGAACCGGCTTGTGTTGGAGTGTTCAAGTGTGGAGAAATCTGAAGTAAAAGTAAAAGGATGGTCCACGCGGGGACCGAATTGAAAATAAAGTGGCTCACGCGGGAGCCGAGTTTTGGAAAAGTAGGTGGTTCACGTGGGAACCGGTTTTTGAAGGAAAAGGGGTGGTTCACGCGGGAACCGGTTTGTTTGATTGGAAAAAAAGGAAAGGAGGGCCACGTGGGGCCAATCTAATTGGTGCAAAGGGGTGGTCCACGCGGGGACCGATCTGAAAGTGAGTTGGTTCACGCGGGAACCGAGTTGGAAAAGAAAGGTGGTTCACGCGGGAACCGGTTTTTGAAGGAAAATGGGTGGTTCACGCGGGAACCGGTTTGTTTGATTGGAAAAAGGAAAGGAGGGCCACGTGGGGCCAATCTAAAGGTGCTGCAAAGGGGTGGTCCACGCGGGGACCGATCTGAAAGTGAGTTGGTTCACGCGGGAACCGAGTTGGAAAAGAAAGGTGGTTCACGCGGGAACCGGTTTTTGAAGGAAAATGGGTGGTTCACGCGGGAACCGGTTTGTTTGATTGGAAAAAGGAAAGGAGGGCCACGTGGGGCCAATCTAAAGGTGCTGCAAAGGGGTGGTCCACGCGGGGACCGATCTGAAAGTAAGTTGGTTCACGCGGGAACCGAGTTGGAAAAGAAAGGTGGTTCACGCGGGAACCGGTTTATAAGAAGAAAATGGGTGGTTCACGCGGGAACCGGTTTGTTTGATTGGAAAAAGGAAAGGAGGGCCACGTGGGGCCAATCTAAAGGTGCTGCAAAGGGGTGGTCCACGCGGGGACCGATCTGAAAGTAAGTTGGTTCACGCGGGAACCGAGTTGGAAAAGAAAGGTGGTTCACGCGGGAACCGGTTTATAAGAAGAAAAGTGGTTCACGCGGGAACCGGGCTGAAATTAAAGACAAGAAATCAAGTCCACATGGGGGACAATCTTAAAGGAAGAGTAATCAGCAAGTTTTTAAAAGTAAATTGACATGGAAAAGGGTAAAGGACAAGCCGGTTCACGCGGGAACCAAGTCGGAAAACAACTAGTTGCACGGATCAATCAAGCTAGCACGGTTGAAGACATTGGAAGTCCCACCGTGGTCGCCAAAAAGCTGTCGACTCCAGAAACGGGTTCCGGATCGGCACCTCAAGAGAAGAAGGTGAAATATGGAATTGGGGAAAAAAGGGAAGTGAATTGAAAACACTCGGAAAGCGGTAAAAACTCCTCACCTCGGTCCCGCACTCACATTGATCCCCGAACTTTCATCTCACGGCGTCGCTCGAGCACCGGAGATGGTTCGGGTCATGTGGGAGGAGAGTGAGGAGGATATGAATTTAGAACATGAATAAAAATAAAGTGTGGTCGCCAGGAGCCGCGGGCTCCGATTTATGTAATGGAAAGAGAAAGAAGTTGACCGTGTGTACCTTAGCGTGGGAGAAAGGGATGTGAGTTCAACCTTCTTCTTCTTCGGCCGGCCGATGAAGAAGAGTCTCCAATCCAATGCTAGCTTGATCAACCTGTGCAACTAGAACAATGAACCAAGTGAAGAGTTTGGTTAGACTTGTGAAGTGTAGTAGCTTGTAGAGAGAATATGAAAGAGAAGCAATTGGAATCGAACTCACCGGATTGGGGTGAGTCCTAACCCCTTTTTTTGTGTTTTTGATGATGTAAAAATGATGTAAATGAACTAAAATATGCTTTAAAACAGTAAATAAACAGAATTAATGGAGTTTAGAAAGCTTATGGAATGATTTGGCTTGAGTTGAAGCCGAGTTGGTTGAAAACAGCCGGTTCGGGTAGCTTGGTACCCTTCTGGCGCGACTTTGGTGCAGAGGATGTTACGGACGACCCCGATGTCGGAATTGAGTGCCGTTTGTTGGAGTAGACGGAGGACTCATAGAAGAAGAGTTCCTATGTTTATGACTTCTCCGAAATCCTCCTGTAGAAGTCAGTAAAAATTATGAAAGTGGGCGGATATCAAAAATAGAACCTGGATGCGCGCCCTCAGTGTAGCAACCGCCACGAACAAACGGCAAGTCGGAATGGAGTGCCGTCAGTTGGGGACGAAAGAGGACGAAGAGAGGAACAATTTGTATGTTGAAGACTTTTGCAGCAGAAGCCTTGGATTTTCTCCAGAAGTCGATGAAGATGGTTGATGAAGAACACCCGGATCGAGCCTTCTCCTTCACCTCGGGATCGGTTTCTTGACTTCGGATCGCCTTTGGACGTCGGGACGGCTTTGGAGAACAGCTGGGACGACCTTGGGACGAGCTAGGCACCGGGGTTCAACCTCGGTTCGTTGAGAATGACCCTCAATTTATAGGGGAAGAGAGCCGGTGCAAAATTTAGAAACTTGATGTACCGCGCCCCCACTTTTCAAAGGAGACGAGGGCGCGCAGGGCGCGCCCTCAAACCAAGGGCGCGCAGGGCGCGCCCCCAGTTCTGGGGCGCGGTCTGCGCGCCCTCCTGTTTCAAAGGGGGCGGGGGCGCGTTCGGCGTCTCACTGCTAAAAATCGACGGAATGTTCCGGAAATTGCTAAAAATGGACTTGATATACGTAACGCGCCCCCGAACCGGGGGCGCGGTACAAATAAGTGAAAATTCTCGCCCGGAAACCTTCCAAAAACCCGGTTTAGAAGGTGCTAATCGGGGTAATTTCCGATTTAAAGCAACTGACCGCGCCCCCGCTTTTCAAAGGGACCGGGGGCGCGCAGGGCGCGCCCCCAATTTGAGGGCGCTCAGGGCGCGCCCTCGGGTTGAGGGCGCGCAGGGCGCGCCCTCCTCTTTCAAGCGGAGCGGGGGCGCGGTACACTCTCTCTCCTGCGCGCGTGTTCCGCGAGCCGTATCTTGCAAACCGGATGTCCGATTCGGCTCCCGTTTGTCGCGTTGGAAAGAGGGCCTTCAACCGCACCTCCTCAAGTCGGTAAACCAGCCGCATGACTCCCGATATGTTCGTACGGGGCTTTCTACCGGTTTACCCTCTCGCGGAAAGCCGAAACCCGGAGCGAAGATCCGAAAGAGCACGGTTCCGGTCGAGAAATCACGGGTCAACTCGGGATGACTTGAAATGATGACCGAACAAGTCCGGTACGATCGGACAATCCGAAGTCATCGAAAAATCTGAGATTAACCCGGTAAACGTGAATCGAAAGCCGTAAAAGCCGCGAAACCCTAAAATTGACCGAACCGGCCTTATAGCCCCGGTTGATAAAATATATGGCTAGAATCGACCCGGATGACCTGAAAAGACCCGGTGATGACCGGAAAGGCCTAACATGTGGTCCGGGATAGCCGTGTCAGCACAGATTGAAAAAGCCGTAACGAAAGCCGTCATCAACCGACGCCTACCGAAATGACTTCTCGGAAACCCTGAATGTTACGGAACACATGCGGGACTCCCGAGACCTTTAATTATGAACCATTCAAGGTCGGTCATCGAGCGGGCTTCATGTTTTTACAGTTCACGTGCGGCTCTCGCTTGAAGGTTACGGCATTATTCCGGAAATCTTCGGTCCATTCTCAACTTACAAGGGGCTCCACCAATGTCCTTAGCTCATCTCCACGAGGTAATCCGGATCAGATAACGGTCAAATAGAAGATATCGCCTATGGAATAAGAGTCTAGGGCTCCGAATCAAGCCAATTTGGCGTGTCTACATATGTGAGCATAAGATCTACTGTGCCTTTAAGATATCGCATAACCTTCTTGATAGCCTTCCAATGATCCATGCCTGGGTTACTCTGAAACCTGCTGAGCATACCCACAGCAAAAGCTATATCTGGACGTGTACAAGTCTGTAGGTACATCAGGCTACCAATGGCTGAAGCATAAGGAATAGATTCCATTTGCTTCCTTTCTAGGTCATTCTTGGGACACTGTAATTTACTGAATTTATCACCTTTAACAATAGGTACCTTATCGGGAGCGCAGGACTGCATGTTAAATCTTTCCAGAACCTTTAAGATGTAAGACTTTTGAGAAAGACCTAAAGAGCCTGATGGTCTATCCCTGGTGATCTCTATACCCAAGACATATCGGGCTACACCTAAGTCCTTCATCTCAAAGTTCTCAGACAAAAAGACCTTAATTTCATGCAACAAACCGAGATCACTACTAGCAAGCAAGATATCATCCACATACAAAAGCAAGATTATGAATTTACTCCCACTGACCTTTAGGCATAAACACTCATCAATAGTGTTCTCCTTAAACCCAAAAGACAAAATAATCTCATTAAACTTGAGATACCATTGCCGGGAGGCTTGCTTAAGTCCGTAAATGGATTTCCTTAACCTGCATACTAGATGTTCTCTCCCTTCAGCATGAAACCCCTGAGGTTGTTCCATATACACCTCTTCATCTAGATCCCCATTAAGGAAAGCCGTCTTCACGTCCATCTGATGCAGCTCTAAATCAAAATGAGCTACTAGGGCCATGACTAATCTGAATGAGAGTTTCTTAGAAACCGGAGAGAAAGTCTCGTTATAGTCAATGCCCTCCCTTTGAGTGAAACCTTTAGCTACCAGTCTGGCCTTATATCGCTCAACATTACCATTTGAGTCCACTTTAGTTTTGAATACCCATTTGCATCCAACAAGTTTGGACCCTTCTGGCAAGTCAACGAGATCCCAGACATGGTTCTTGATCATTGAGTCAAGCTCATCTTTCATGGCTTCAAACCAATAGCCTGACTTTTCACTCTTCATGGCTTGTGAAAACGTCATTGGATCCTCAATGCTACCCCTGTCAACACTATCCTCCTGTAGATATACAATAAAATCATCAGATATAGCAGGTCTCCTAACTCTCTCAGAGCGTCGCAGTAATGGCCCCTGATCCACTTGGACAAGTGGTTGGTCAACTGCTATATCCATCGGCTCTGGAGCTATATTGGGAATATCATGGGGTGGATCAACTTCAATGCCTTGTTCCCCTAAAGTATCATTCCGTGGAATGAACAATGGAACATGGCTAACAGTAGATGCAGGAGATCTATCCTGATCCTGCAACTCCTCAAAAGAAAACTCTCGAGAAGCCCCACTCCCACTAATTCCACCATCCTCAAGAAACCTTGCTTTATCTGTCTCAACAATGATGGGCACGTGAGTAGGACAATAAAATCTGTACCCCTTTGACCTCTCTGGATAACCAATGAAAAAACCACTGGTCGTTTTGAGATCAAACGCCTTTTCCTGTGGACTGTATGGCCTAGCCTCAGCTGAGCATCCCCAAGTGCGCATATAGCTCACTGAGGGTTTCCTACCACACCACAACTCGTAAGGAGTTTTAGGTGCTGCCTTCGTAGGAACTTTATTTATTATGTGCGCAGCTGTCTTAACGGCTTCGCCCCACAGGGATAATGGTAAGGTAGAGTGACTTAACATTGTCCTGACCATCTCTTTAAGAGTCCGATTCCTCCTTTCAGCAACCCCATTCTGATATGGGCTACCAGGGGTGGTGTACTGCGCTACAATACCCTCTTCCTTAAGGAATCGAGCTAATGGTCCCGGCTTTTGTCCCATCTCTGTATACCTACCATAGTACTCGCCACCTCTATCAGATCTGACTATCTTGATTATTTTACCTGATTGTTTCTCTACTTCCCTCTTAAAAACCTTAAAGATGTTAAAAACATCTCCCTTTTCCTGAAGTAAGTAGAGATACATAAATCTAGAATAGTCATCTATAAATGTGACAAAGTACCTCTCTCCAGTCAGACAGGGTGAAAATGGACCACAGATGTCGGTGTGAATAATCTCTAAGATCCCTGAACTTCTTGTGGCATCCTTATTAGGCGTGTGTGTCTGCTTTGCCTTAATGCAGTCAACACATGTCTCAAAGTCCTTAAAGTCGAGAGGAGGAAGGACTCCTTCTCTCACTAATCTTTGAAGCCTCTTAATGGAGATATGCCCTAATCTCCTATGCCACAACATGGATGACTTTTCATCTACTCTACCACGCTTATTGCCGACTACAGCTGAAGTATGCAAGGTATCATGAACATGTTCTACTGAAGAAGAAAGACACAATCTATATAAACCATCAGAAATATTGCCAGTACCAACTACAACTGAATCCTTAATTAAATTAAGGGAAGAGTTTCCAAGACTGAAATGAAAACCTTTTCTATCAAGTTTTGATACTGACACCAAATTTCTACTAAATGATGGCACATAAAAAGTATCCTCTAAGTCTAAAACATATCCACTACTCAAAATAAGTCTAAAAGTTCCTATGGCCTTAACTTGCGAGCGAGTCATATTTCCCGAGAGAATAGACTGCTCACCCTCATTAACTGGCCTTTGGAACAAGAATCCTTGCACGGATGTGGCAATATGCACAGTAGACCCAGAGTCAATCCACCAGGAATCTAAAGGAACATCAACTAGATGAGACTCAAAACATACATTTACCATATGTCCTCTAACACTCCCATTACTAGTGTGATTCAATTCAGTTAAGTTTGTCCCATTAAGAAAAGGCACAGACCAAGTAGGAAGAGGAGAAGCAACTGCAATAAATAAATATGCTCACATGAGATAATGCAACTTAAACATGCATGAGGCAATAGGCTAAAAGCTCAAAGTAATTCTAATAACCGAAAAGAATTACGATCAGTCCGGTGCATCATTGTAATTTCTCCTTTGGGAGGCAATCACAACATGCTAATGGACCAACTCCCCAAATAAACTGAATGATAGAACTAACATCCACGGATGACGATCCAAACTCTATAGCGCTGCGGAAGACAAGAACGAGAAAGATCCGCCGGATAGGAATCGGCTGTCTCCTTCAGACGATCCTCTGGTTTCCTCTCTCTATTGAGCCTGTATGGTGTAACCGTATGGGGAGTCACAGCCCTGCCTGTGCTTATATAGAGAGGAGGGACCAGTCCGAGTTCGACTAGGACTAGGATCCTACCCATTGTCGGATCCTGGGCTAAACAGGAGATTAAGCCCAATAAGCCACGTTCCATCTTATAGACCTAATAGTGTGCATAAGCCGAGCCCATTGACAAGTGGATCACTAAATAAATATCGGGCTAACCCAACATGATATTATTTAATTTTAAGAAAAATCATGTATACTTGAACGAACGTGTTGCAGCATTATGTGCCATCTATATATTTGAGACTAAAAATGTTGACTACGAGCTGCTAGCTAGGTGCATCTAGATCCCAAAACGATTTCTTAAATGGCCTTGTCTCTCGAGATCCAGGACCGACGAGGAGTGCTTGTTTCCAACAACTGGCTATAATTATACAGCGACTTGCGCTTGGTGCATATCTAACTTAATATAAGAAGTGGGAGTACCCAAATTTTCGTCCTCCCCATTACGACCATTCGATCCGCAGCCATCCACCTTTTCAACCGTCCGATTCAACCATTCGTCGGGACTTCATCCGCCCGACGTCTCTTCTCCGCATCCGCCGCGACCCGTTGTCGCCTCCGACCTCACCTCCTCCGATCATCCTCCTCCTCTCATTTTCGATCGTTGGATGTAAGTTAGGCTTCCACCGTTTCTCTCGTGACGGTAATATTCGCGATTCTTCATCCCCTCCGCATCGTCCGCCGCCGCCAGCGATCTCCTCCTTCCCCATCGCCGCCGGCAATGAAAAAGAGGCTCGGCACCGACGGGTTCCTCGCTCCGGAGCGGCCGCCGGCGTCCCCTCCGCCAACGGCCCGGAGCGGCCGCCGGCGTCCCCTCCGCCACCACCACCGCGGGCGGCCCGCCCTCGTGGCGTGCCCTTGACGGCGCGGCTTGTCGCCGCCGCGGTTGTCGGCGAGGGGCGCGGGCGCCGTTGCAGCCGTGACGGCGGGCTTCTTCTTCTCGACCCCCGCCGCCGGCTCCATGACCACGAGGACGTGGAGGATGCCGGACTCATAACCGGCCGTCCCTACGGTTACGAAGTGCCTCTGTGCCCCCAACGTTTCCTTCTCCACCAAACCCTATCGTTCCTCTTTCCTCTGCAAGCCCTCGTGTCCCTACAGCTACGCAACATCTCAATGGCATTCACTGCGTTCTCATTATTTTTTCTTGATTTCAATACATATATATGCAGGAGTTTCCGCCGACCAGCAAGCTCGACAGAGACACCTACGGGGATCACAGGAGCATCATCACCGCAGAACAAGTCGAGAAGCATCTTGACGGCTTGACCGTCCACGAGGTTTGCCGGCCTTAAAAACTTATTTGACACATTAATTTTCTCCTACAAAATTTAGCACAGTTTGTTAGAAGTCAAAAATCTGAATTTTTAGGTAATTAAATCAGAGAAGAAATCATTTGGATCTTGATTTAAAACTTGTTGTAGGCGATGAGGAGCAACAAGCTGTTCATCTTGGACCACCACGATGCGCTGATCCCCTATCTGAACCGCATAAACGCCATGGACTGCAAGATCTACGCCTCTAGGACCATCCTGTTCCTCAAGCCCGACGGCACCCTCCGCCCCGTGGCCATCGAGCTCAGCGTGCCGCACCCCGACGGCGAGCAACACGGCGCCGCCGGCAAGGTCTACACCCCCGCCGACCACGGCGTCGAGGCCAACGTCTGGCAGCTCGCCAAGGCCTACGCCGCCGTCGGAGATTTCCGCGATTTCAGCAATTTGTATCGCATAAATAGGGGCTCAGTAATTTATATACCATAAACAGATGGCATACAATCTATCCTTTTAACCCGGTCAGCCTGATTTGTATTTTTGCTATATTTACTTGTATTTTTCAGAATTATGCTCTGCTATTTTCATGTTCTTATATGCCCATACATTCTCTCTTTTTTTGTATTGATTTTAAATGTGTTAGTATTTGTATTTTTGCTAGGTTGACAAAGCAAATAAAAGAAAAGCTGCATTTTTAGTTGGATTTACTAAAAGAAAGCAGGAGATTTCATATTTGAAAGTATAGGTATTTCATTTACTTTTAAATCATATTTTTTTGTCTTCTTTTATATTTGTGATGCTCATGAAGTTCATGATAAATTTTAATCTTTAAAAGATTGGAGTTTAAATTTCAATACCGTGATGTTACCATGCTATATTTACTTGTATTTTTCAGAATTATGGTCCAAATAATAACATATGGATGCCATTTTGAAAGTTCTTTTTTATTATGATTGAGAGTTTACCATCATATTTTTTGCTTGGTTAAAATTAATCCAGATCTTGTTTATATTCCTGAATTTTTTGATTTGATTTTCATCTGATATCGGAGTGGTCTTAAATCCTAATAACTCTTCTAGAGCATATGTAGTGATGATTAGCAGTCGATTTGGTTTGCATTTGACGATATATAAATTCATATATCCAAATCCTGTCATAATTCATGTGATTCCCATCATGCCACTCTCAAGTTCTTATATGCACATACATTCTCTCATTTTTATGAATTGAAACAATTGTGATTGGTATATTGTAAAATATGATGGTGGTATTATACGTAATGTAAAACTGTAAATAAAATCTGACATTCAAGTCAAATCCTGAAATCTTAGAGTAGTAACAAAAAAGAAGAGAAAATATATGATCTGAAAGTCACAAAAATCAAATCTGAAAGCATTCATTAAAACTCAAAGTCCATGCAATCCCATAGGATCTCAAATCCAAATCAGCACCAGACTCCCCATACAAAACTCATCGCAAATAATGTGCCACCGATGGCATTTGATGTCTTCTTATACTTATTATTCCTAATATTGTGTTTTTTTCTGGTTTCAGCACCAACCAACCTGGTCAAAACTCTGAGAGTTGTAACAAAAACAAATTTATTAATGCCACTTCTGAAGTATTAATGCCACTTGCATGGCATTAATATCTTGCCTTAACCATAAGAGCAGTTTTCTTTATGACAACTCAATTTGATCCCATCTTTTGAATTCAAGCTGTTCCATGTCTCAAACACCATTGAAATTTTTTCTGTTTTTTGTCACGAAGTTGGCTGTATTTTTAAATTTGTGTCATTTTTTGTTTCATGTATATATGCATAAATAAAAAATAAACATATATCAAAAAAATTTACTTCACCTCGGGAGCTTAAGGCACCTACCTCAAGTGTCTAAGGCAAAGTGAGGCCCTCCTCACCCCGGGTGTTTTGCACCTCAAATAATATAGGATCACGATCCGCCCTAACAGATCCTAGGTCTTATCCGATTTGGAACATCTTGCTTGGTTGGGATTGAAAATATGGCCGAGATAGCTTAGCCTAGGTATGATTGGCTTGGGTCAGCCAGGATCTTCTAATCAGAGCCCACATTGATCGATGTTGTATAATGATTCCACCATTATCTTCCTTGTAAGCAATCAACTTATGTTGCCTGGTCTCATCTTTTTTAACGGGTTCAGATTTCACAGTCTTCAAATTTTGGATTTTTACAGTTCTTTGGTTTAATTGAACTTGATTGATTTGGATTGAATTGAATTGGAATTAAGTTTGATTTGAGTTCAATTGAGTTTAGTTCATTCAATTCATTGGTTTTAATCAAATTTCAGCAGAATTTGTATTTGACAGTTTTCTGGATTTTTCTTTTATGCAATTTCAGATTTATGTAAATTGATTTGGGGCGGTTTTGAACTTGGATTTTCTTATGGGTTTGAATGGTTCGAGACTACCTAATTGTGAATCAGCTCCTGATTTGCTCAAATTTGGGACGGACCTGATTTTAGTTTGTTGATTCCCTCAAAACCTTTCAGATTTCTATCTATGAATAAAGCTCAGATTTTGAAATTCAGAAATTCTGGCTTGGATCTCCTGCCAATTCAGGTCTTCTACAAATTCTGCACGTTGCACACTTCTGATTTTTCGGCTGCAGGTTCTATGGACATTAAACTTTCAGATCTCTTTTATTCTGCACTTTCAAAGATCAGATTGCATATTCTTCAATGGGTTCGGCACAAATTCAGTTTTCAGACTTTATGGTGCATTCGGATTTTCAGTTTTCTTCAGTTCCCAGGCTCCAGATTTTATATTTTTTCAGACTTTCAGGTTGATTCCAAATTTCAGACTTTAAATTCTGTATATCTTACAACCTTCGATTCCTTGCAAAGTTCAGATTTTTATTTTTGATTTCAGTTTTGCTGTATGTTTCAAATTTCAGAAATATAACATTCAATCTTTGAAACTCCCGAAAACCAGACCAATTTCCAGATTGCAGACTTTAGTTCGGATCCTCTACAGACTCTGCATTTCAATTGATTTTCAGATTTCGGATCCTGCAAAGTTCAGATTTTCTGATTTTTGGATTCTGCATATTTCAGACTGGTTTCAGCACCCAAAACAGATTTTCAGATCTTCAAACTCCAGGATTGTTAATTGCAGATTTTTTTAGTCCAGATTCCCTGCAGATTTCAGATTCTGCTGCGGATTCTGCACCTCCCATCTTCAAATTTCAGATTTTAGGGGAGTTGAGTTCAGATTTCAGGTGTGATTTAGTTTTCGGTTTGTGATTTTCAGATTTGACAGATTTCAGATTTAGTTCAGGTTCAGATTCAACTTGGACCTATTCTGACTTGGGTCAATTCTGATTGACCGGTTCTGATATGAGCCAGGCAGGTCCTCAGCACTTAACAGAATTTCAGATTTCTTAAATGTTTTTGATTTTTTCATTGAAATTTCAGATTTAAGTTCAGTTTTTAATATGCTTGCATTCATTCAATCCGGCAGGGACTGTCTTCTCCTTGCATTGAACATTGAATTCTTCATTGTTTGAGGTTCACAAGTCCTCCTGCTTCCTCTCTTTTACAACAAATTGTGACATCTCCTCGGTATGTCGGTCTTGATCGTCGTTTTCAGCCTTTGATAGGCATCTGAGAATCTGTCTTGTCATTTCATAAATTTGAGCATGGTCCTGCCTTTGATAGGCACATGGAGTCTTCTCCCAACCGGTTCAAGGTTGAGCATACCCGGCTTTTGAAAAGCTTGTGGGTACTCATCTCTTGGTTGGTCTCCCTCATTAGCCTATGGTTTGGGCATATTGGCATGTTGATCATGCACAACCTCCCCATGGCATAATGGGCAAAACAACTCCCTCTTGGGGCATGGTAAGACATTGGGGTCTTTAACCAGACCTTTGTATGTCCACCTTAAAGGGTCAAGGGGCGTGCTTAAAGTCGGCCCATTGCTTTCCCTCTTTGTTTTGATTTCTTTTAAATTAAGCCAAGACCATGAGGCGGGTTTTTAGCCGGCCGGATGCTCGTCTCGGTTTGTTGATTAATTAAGTAGATTGTTATTTAATTTATGTTTATTGTTTATTTTATTTTATTTTTGAATTATGGGTCAAATGACGTGTTTAAAGCCGGCCTATTGCTTTCCCATTTATTTTGATTCTTTTAGGTTATGCCGAGACCATGAGACGGGTTTTTAGCCGGCCGGATGCTTGCCTCGGTTTGTTGAATTAATTAATGAATTTTTATTTAATTTCTGTTTATTGTTTGTTTTATTTTATTATTATTTTTTGAATTATGGGTCAATAGACGTGCTTAAAGCCGGCCTATTGCTTGCCCATTTATTTTGATTCTTTTAAGTTATGCCGAGACCATGAGGCGGGTTTTTAGCCGGCCGGATGCTCGCCTCGGTTTGTTGAATTAATTAATGAATTTTTATTTAATTTCTGTTTATTGTTTGTTTTATTTTATTTTTGAATTATGGGTCAATAGACGTGCTTAAAGCCGGCCTATTGCTTGCCCATTTATTTTGATTCTTTTAAGTTCTGCCGAGACCATGAGGCGGGTTTTTAGCCGGCCGGATGCTCGCCTCGGTTTGTTTAATTAATTAGGTGTATTTTTATTTAAGTTTGAACTTGATTGTTCCTTTTAAAAATCTTTTTTTTTCCTGCCACTGGTCATCGAGGCTTATTGGGCCGTAGCCCATCTCCTTCCTCCCCCTTCCTTCCTTTCTTTCTTTTTTTTAAACACCTTCAATAGTGGGCCCCACCATAGTTTGACCCCTGGTCAAACCCTCCAGCGAGCTTCTCCCGCGCGCGCGGCGCCTGGCCGCGGCTCCATTTTCTTTTCTTTTTTTGCCTCCTTTTTCCTGGGTGGGCCCCACCCCATTTTGACCCCGGGTGAAAATCGGAGCCGCGCGCCTCTCCTTCCTCCTCTTCATGTGCCAGGTGGACTATAGTGTGCAAAAAATAGAACCGGCGATCTCCCCCCCCCTCGATCGGGCGACGGCAGCGGCGGACCTCGGCAGCACCCGACGACCTCGGCGGCACCCGACGGCACCCCCCCGCGCTCACGGCTGCTCCTCCCGTACTCCGGAGGACCTGGCGGCTGCGGCGAGGCTGCTGGGAACCTCCGACGGCGACGACCAAAGGAGGAAGGGACCCGACAGACCTTGCTTACCGTGACTCCACGGCGGAAGCTCTCCCGGCTTGGTCTCCTTCCGACGGTGCCCTTTGAAGGTGCAAGGTGAAGTACCGGTGCTGCCAAGAGAGGAAGAGGATTATTTCCACGTTTCTTCAGAAAAAAAGTTATACGAAATTTTGGATCCCACGTAGGTAAGTAATGAAATCTCCGTGGAATGTGGATGAGGTATTGTAAAGTATGTCTTTGAATTAAAGAAAAAGTTAACAATGATGATTCAATCACTCGTAACTTTTCTTACAGATCATTAATACTTTATCAAATAATCTTGCCTGAAATTTGATTAAGACAAAATAAGTTGGTTTAGTGTTGTCAAATACAGTACCATGTTTTTTTGCTCAATGCATATGTTTAGATTAATATTTTTTAATTATTAATAAATTAGTATTATACTTTTATGTAATTTTAATTTTTATTTTAAAATGTCACATCATTAATTTTTTATTTTATATATTTATATTTTACTAAATTGTATATAAATTTAATTATTTAAAAATTAATTTTATCTTTTGAAAATATTCGTACACGTGCGAAGCACGTTCCTTGACTAGTATATATTGAAGAGCGTGACTCATTCATGTCTTTAAAATAAGGAATTTCTATTTATTAGTCCTCGTAATTATTTGTATTTCTGAATATGTCCTCAATTGTCCAAGGTAAAACATTCATTTGAAAACGATGCTTCTTTTTCTTTTTTGATTGATATAGATGAAAATTAAAAACAAGTAACATGTTATATATATAGTATTTGACAACGTGTCAATATTTTCTTAAGAATTTAGACATGACTCTTTATTTTTTAATATTTTTTATTTTAAAATAAAAAGAATTATAATTTTAAATAAATGACAACGTGTCTCGGTATACGAGCACTTGACAACCAGGGCATTAATCTCTAAAAATATCGATATCAATATTTACATAGCATCATTTTTGAAACTCTAACGAAACATGTTGTTAGACACTGTTTGGTGACACTATTGAATGTCTTTTGTCATTATCAATTTTAAAATCGATATTGATAATAATCATTTACAAATGTTTGATTTATCAATTTTAAAATTTATAGTACAGAATAAAGTATGTTATGTAATACAAGTGTCAATTTGTATCAATTTTAATATCGATACTTTAGTTTTTAAAAATATTAATATCAATACTAATATAATGTCAATTTTGATACTCTAATCAAATGGGCCATTAGCTCGTCATCACTTTCACGATTAGTCGATTTAAATTCTTGAAAATTCAAGAAATATGGGACGCCCTTGGCTCTTCAAGATAATTGGGTTAGAGATTTGAAGGTTTGAACCATTGATGATGCACGTCAAAATTCTAGAAGATCAATACGATACCCTTATCCTCAACATGCATGTGTCCACGAGGTGGCACGTGACACTATCCTTTTATATATGCATGGTTGGAATCAAACAACTGGCAAGTTGCAAGTAACCGGTCATATATATATATTTATATATATTCTCATTTTATATCGAGTCATGTATATGCATGTTGCTATCGTCCTAATAAAGCGGGTCTACGTGTAGCACGAAGACGTTGGGAAGAGCAGTTCCCCGTCTGCATCTATGACCATGTGAACGGGTTTCTTTTTTTTAAAAAAAAATATACATTTCATTTATAAAATTAAGCAACTAACGCACTGTTCTACAATAGTTTATGAACTGGGAGAAAGAAAGTTCCCTAAAAAATGTTCTCTCCTTCCGAAAAAAAAAATAAATTCTTCTCTATCCTTCACTCGCATTTTTCAAAAGAACCTTCAACCATTCCGATTCTTCGCCTAGGTATCAATTTGAGTTAACTTACCATGTTATTTTGATACTTGTATTCATTTTTTGTACAGTGCGAGGTGAGATATATATGTATATATTTGTTCTGTTTAGTTATTCTTTATGGGGTGTTTGGTTGCATGATAATTTTTTGTACACTTTCATGATAAAAAATTGTATTAAAATAAAAAGTGAACCAACTCATGACATAAAATTATCATGTTTGGAGGGATGTGATTACAAAAAAGAGTAATTACCACACATGACCAAACAAAGTGGGGGACCACAAGAAAAGAGAAAGAGGTGAGATCCTCTTTTTTTGTTTAAGAAGAAAATCACTTTCAAAATATAAAATTATCATGATTGTCAAACACCTCTTTTAACAAGTTTTCTTATAATTTTTAAACATTAAAATAAAAACTTCAATTATCATGAAACCAAACACCCCATTAGTTATCGCTTGAAGTTCTCTTCTGACTTGATATCTTCCAACGTCATCTTCGTAGTCATTATCTTATTAGTAGTGATGCCATCAATTTGAACGATATCCATATATACGCCTATAGCATGATCATCCGGTCTTATTTCAAATGTTGGACTCCACAAAGAGAGCTCGAGTCCCTGATAATCAACCGTCGAAGCACCTCAATGTGTAGGACTTTCTATCTAAGTGGCAAAATCCAAATGCATTAAAGAAGAAGACTTCTATAGCAGTACTGTTGCAGTCTTGTTTGTTTTCGTGATCATCTTTATATGATTTGTCTTTCTTATGTGAAAGCAGCTTGTTTGTTCTTCGATGAGTCTTTGTCGGAGAGTTCTAGTCATACTCTATCGTCTGTGATTTCCAACTTCTATCATTTTATTTTAACCCTCCCCTCCCCCGAAAAAAGAAAAGAAAAGAAAAACAACTAGCTCACCCTGCAGTTGGCAGCACGTTATCTATACGACCTAGCTTTTTCATGTAAGTCATAAACTAACAAGAGTCAGATTTTCGATAGGATGCAGCTGAGAAGGAAGATGGACTCTTTTTTTTGGTAAGATGGCCGAGTGGTGGAGAACATGCACGAGAAAAATTTCAAACTAACACAGTTTTAAATTATATTTCCGGATATAGCATACTAAAAATTTTATTTTCAAAACTAACACAGTTTGGGCAAAGTCGCTAGGTTAGGTAGCAACTTCAAGTCCAACGGGCGAAGTCACTACCTTACGTAGCGACTTACACATTTCAAAAAAAAAAGGGGAAGTCGCTAACTTACATAGCGACATGTACATTTTAAAAAAAGGGAAAAAAAAGATGTGGAAGTCGCTGGACTCTCCAGCGACTTCCACTCCATATTATTATATTATTATATATTAATTTATATTAACTAATTAATATTTATAATCTTTTTCAAATAAATTAGTATATATTAATATGTAAAGTTAATATTTATAAGTTAATTATTCATTATAAAAAATTAATAATAAAAATTTAAATTAAACAATTAATTTTAAATATTTTAGCAAATAACTAAACTAGTTATTTAATATTAATATTTAAACTTTAATTAAAATATAATAATTAGATTATATTTTTATTTTAAAAATATTTTATAAATATAACATTTTTGAGTAAGGTATTATGTTAAATTACTTTAATTTTCATTTTATTTTGGGTTAAATAAAATATTAATATTAATATTATGTGACTAGTTTAATTATATGTTAAAACATTAACAATTAATTAATTAACTTGTTATGTTAAATTATTTTAAATTTTATTTTATTTATATCTAATTAAAGTTTAAATATTAATATTAAATAACTATTTTAGTTATATGTTAAAAATTAAAAATTAATTGTTTAATTTAATTTTTATTATTAATTAAATGCATATTTATTGAATGTTAAGATTAAATATATTTAATTATTAATTATTAATTATTAAATAGTAATGATATTTTATTTTAATGATAAAATAAAATTATATATAACAATTATATCCTCATTTAAATTATTATATTAGGACATGTTATTTTTATTTCAAATAATTAATTTAAAATTAAATATTTATAATGAATAATTAACTTTATATGTTATAAATATTAACTTTACATATTAATATATAATAATTTATTTGAAAAATATTATAAATATTAATTAGTTAATATAAATTAATATATAATAATATAATAATATGGAGTGGAAGTCGCTGGAGCTCTTTTTTTTTTTTTTTTAAAATGTACATGTCGCTATGTAAGTTAGCGACTTTCTTTTTTTTTCTTTTTTTTTTTTGAAATGTGTAAGTCGCTACGTAAGGTAGCGACTTCGTCCGTTGGACTTGAAGTCGCTACCTAACCTAGCGACTTTGCCCAAACCGTGTTAATTTTGGAAATAAAATTTTTAGTATGCTATATCCGGAAATATAATTTAAAACTGTGTTACTTTGAAATTTTTCTCGAACATGCACAGCGCAGTGCATCGTCGAACATTCAAGTCCCATCTTGAACATCATCAAAGAATCTCCTCTCTCATAGGCAGATCAAACCCGAGGTCGAAGAGAATCAAGCGACAGTCGAAACAATTCAACTACCGCCAACGTCGACGTGGCACGTTTCAGTTGGGCACTGCGAAAATTCCCTCCACCCGAGGACTAAGGCGATCCGAACTCGAGGAAGATGAACTTATCCTGCAGAATTGCAATACACGGGCCGGGATGAAGAGCTCATCACACGGACGAACGTACACGGAAAGATCGATCTAAGCGCCTTTGACGGGGATGCATCTAAAAGAATAATAAAAAAAGACCCCCCTCTCTCTCTCTCCTCCCCTGGGTTGAGTTATTTTACATTGACGACGCGGTGGAGGCGATCTAATACTCTCTCTCTCTTACTGGATATATATTAGAAATTAAATAATAGATAAGATAGTAAAATATGCATGCAAATCAAATACGAGACAAGATAGCTAAACATTAAAGATGGATAAGCCGTTTGCAATCTGACGTCAGCTTATGAATCTTAAAATTATATAATGCTAGTCGTCGAGATGACCAAGTAAATACAAACAACAATATGTCTTCTTTTTAATACAGGGTGTTGTGTACGTACATGTGTAGGACTATCCAATAGGCACGTAATTGCTCGATCCCAGTAGATATCGATGTGATTAGACGGAATTAATTTGGTACCCTAAATAGACACTAAAAACTGCAGTACTATATGCTTACGATTTTTTTTATATAGTAAGTAAATATAAGATTATTTCTTGTTGTGATCGATGTTGGTGACGGAAGATGATATCATATATTATCACTCTATGTATGATCTTAAATTATATATAACTCCTCCAAACTTGTGGAATATTGCTCCACACAAACAGTGAAATGTCACCTTTGACGATCGATGATATCTCTACCTCGACATCCAGCAGCTGTTCGATACAACTCCATATAAGGAACATAAATATTTCGTGTTTTCTACAAAATACTGAAATCAATTCTAATATTAGGAACTGAATGCACATAAAGAAATATTAATTCTCAATACACTACTTATATAGTGTCAATAAATGTTAGAATTATAGAGATAATCCTATATTGACTATTTGAAATTTGATATAGTACTTATATATCCTAATCCATTTTACCTCAACATCATAACTTTGAGGTTTATAAGATGATATTAGAACGAGTACTAATCTATCTTTAATATTTGATTATCTTACACCTCTTATTCTCATTGTCTACTTTGACGGTGAGAGAGAAACGTTATAACTGTGGAGATAATCTCATATTGACTATTTGAGACTTGATATTATGTTTATATATCTTGGTCTCTTGTAACTCAAGATTTTGGAGTTTGTAAGAATAAAAGAGATTAATCCATTAAATATCTTCATCGCTATTTTTTTTCAGATCGAGCTGATCATAGATAGTCTCATTCGAGGTTCGACAGAGCTTCTGGAGAGATCATTTATACATATATAAAAATATATTTCAATTAATTACTTGGACTCGGGTTGTTAGAAGTTTTAATTAATTTTTTCAAAAATCTGTGTTAGCTAGCTATCCCTATTTGGTAATTGTATTGAACATCCTTATACATCACGAATTTGAACTTTATAATCATAGAAATCATCCGGCTGGTAGATGCTTAATTGATTGGCTACCGATATCAATGTTGAAATTAAATAAAACATTTGATGGGCGGGGAGCCTCAAAAAAAGCTCCTCTCTCAAAAGAGACTCCCCCTCAATCTCTCTCTCACATGATTTTATTAGACTTTTGTGTGAAAAGTTGAGAGGACTAACGTGACTCCTCACTCTCAATAATTAATGCAAGCACCTATGCTATCAATTTTTATAATCATTAAATATATGTTCGTGGTCGTCTGGAGGGATCACCTACCCCAAAGGGTGCATGACCCTCATGGGGTGTTTTGTTGTATGATAATGGAGATTTTTATTTTAACTTTGAAAAATTGTAAGAAAATTTGTTAAAATAGATATTCGACAATCGACAAATTTATGTTTTGAAAGTGATTTTCATCTTAAACAAAAAAAGAGTCTCACCTCTCTTTTTTTTTTCTTGTGCCCCCTACTTTGTTAGATCATGTATGGTAGTTACTTTTTTTTGTTATCACATCCATTCACACATTGTAATTTTATGTCAGGAGTCGGATCACCTTTTATTTTAATACAAATTTTTATCATCAAAATATGCAAGAAGTTATCACGCAACCAAACACCCCCATCAATGTTTAATCCGCAGTCAGCTGATCACCTTCTTGCCTGACTTCCCAGCCGCGCGGTGCACTAAGACGGTAAACGGATGCGGATAAAATTCAGATTCGCTCCGAATTCGTATTCGTTTAGGTGGATAATATCCGATTTTAGATATCCGTCGGAGCAGATATCCGGATACGGATATTATCCGAATGTTAATCGGAGCGGACACGGAAATGCCCGCTCCGCTCCGTTTAAGATCCGCTCCGAATCTATCTTTGATAATATATACATATTATATATAAATATATATTTAAAATCATTATATTTATAAATATGATTAAGTATTTTTTATTATATATTAATATACTAAGCTAATATTGATAAATATATGATAAATTTAATATTTGATATTTTTATTTCTATGTATTTGTACATTATTAAATATATTAATTAAATAATATATAATTAAAATTTTGAAGCGGATATTATCCGTATCCGCTCCAAATATGAAAATTATCCGACTTATAATATCTGATCCGTATTCGTATCCGATTCGGACCGGATACCGATTATCCGAATAGCTAAGCAGAACCGATACGAAAACGCCTTATCTTTTCCGTATTCGCTCGGTTTACAGCCCTACGGTGCACTATTCTATTTGCCTCGTGATCCATGCGGCTTTTATTATTTTTAATTATCGAACAGAGATCGATCTTGCTCCGCCGAGAGACGTCGTCCGATGGCTTATTATATATGTGCAGGCAGGGCTGTAGATCTCGCTTCATCGGGGTGGTGGTGGTGGTGGTCGTCGTCGTGCTCCTCTTCCTCCTCTTCTTCGATCTTCCTGATCCGCCTCTGCGCAGAGCGCCGGCACCGGAAGCAGATCGATGACGCTGGGCGACATCTTCGGGTCCCTCGTGGGCGCCGTCACCGGCGGCTCCAAGGTGCACCAGGTGAAGGGCCACGTCGTGCTGGTGAAGAGGAACGTCCTCGACTTCACCGACTTCACCGCCTCCATCGTCGACCGGGTGGACGAGGCCCTCGGCTGGAACGTCAACCTGCAGCTCATCAGCGCCACCGTCGGCGATCCCCGTGAGCCAGCTGCCGTCGCCCTCCCCCTCCGTTCCGTCGTCCCCAATGTTTAGGTCAGTTTATCCCCATTTAATCTCTGATCACCGGTGTGCCGAGCGTGCAGACAAGGGCAACCGGGGCGTGCTGAGCAAGCCGGCGGCGCTGAAGGGCTGGATCACGACGCTGAGCTCCCTGACGCCGGGGGACACCGCCTACGAGGTCTGCTTCGACTGGGAGGATAGCAAGGGCGTCCCCGGCGCCTTCCTCATCGAGAACCGCCACCGCAACGAGTTCTACCTGAAGACGGTGACGCTGGACGATGTCCCCGGGAAGGGCCGCCTCCACTTCGTCTGCAATTCCTGGGTCTACCCGGCCTCCCTCTACGGCTACAAGCGCGTCTTCTTCACCAACGACGTACGTAAGACCACACGTCGATCCCTCTCGCCGCCGGCGACCGTAAGAACTATTCGAGACCGGATTCTCTCTCGGACGCGCAGCGGCTGGAGGCTGGAGAGCTGCCGGTGGTGGGAGGCTCCCTCCCAACGTCTGCTCAAGGGGGGGGGGGGGACCGGATCCTCTGTGCACTACTGTGTGCACCTCAATGCACACCACTTCAATAATTTATCTTATATTACACTCAAAATAATTATTTTTAATATTTTTAAAATTATAAATATAAACAAATAAAATATAATATTATCAAATATTTTTAACATTTATACTTTGTTATAAGTTAATTATACATTTAATTCAAATAAATATGTAAAAAATATTTTTGATACTAATTTATATAGAATATAATATTAGATGATATTTATTTATATTTATAATTTTAAAAATATTAAAAATAATTATTTTGAGTGTAATATAAGATAGATTATTGAAGTGGTGTGCATTGAGGTGCACACCGCAGTGCACAGAGGATCCGGTCCCGGGGGGGTCCGAGGGGATTCGCGGGAGTTTGAAAAACTAACCCACCATTAAATTTTATTTATAAAATTAACACACTCAATAATTATTAATATAACTAGCTAGCACGATTTCCTAAAAATCGAAGTTAAAAGATCTGATTTTTTTTTTTTTGCGCAAGATGAGTTTGAAAGCGTCAACTTTTGACAAATCTTAATTATATTCGAACTCGGAATCTTGGTTTGTTAAACAAAGAGTGAAATAATTTTACCTTTTAGTATGGTATGAAGTCACATATGTTTAGGGTTTAACTCTATTTTAGAAGCCAGACTAATTTTAGACGTCCAACTTCACTCACTTTTTGGGTCAAAAGTTGGGTTTTTCGAAGTCCGACTTCATTAAAAGTCAGCTAGGTCGATTTTTTTTACCTGCCGTTAGTTAATTTACACAAATTAAATTTAGTTTTAAAGTTTCCCGGAAATATATACATACATATATTTTTAAATGCATGTGCAGAGTTACCTCCCAAGCGAGACCCCCGCCCCTCTGCGGCCCTACAGGGAGGAGGACCTCTTCCACCTCCGTGGAGACCACGTCGACCGGGAGCTCAAGGAGGGCGAGCGGATCTACGGCTACGCGCTCTACAACGACCTCGGCGACCCCGGCAAGGGCCCCAAGTACGTCCGCCCCGTCCTCGGCGGCTCCACGCGGTACCCCTATCCTCGCCGGGGACGCACCAGCAGGCCGCCCTCGGCGGCAGGTACGTATACGAGCCCATCGAGACGTCGTCCCCTTCGCCGGCCGGCTCGACGCAGCTGCTGACATGCATGTCCGGCGCTCCATGTACAGATCCGAACACCGAAAGCCGGATGTTCCTGGCCAACATCCGGTTCGACATCTACGTGCCCCGGGACGAGAAGTTCGGCCACCTGAAGATGTCGGACTTCCTGGGCTACGCCATCAAGTCGGTGAACCAGGCCGTCTTCCCCGCGCTCGGGGCGGTGGCCGACGACACGCCCATGGAGTTCGACACCTTCCAGGACGTGCTGGACTTCTACGACGGCGGCGTCGAGTGCACCGACCTTTCCGGGCTGAAGGACATGATACCCCTCGAGATGGTCAAGGAGCTCGTCCGCTCCGACGGCGAGCGCTTCCTCAAGTTCCCGCTTCCCCAGGTCCTTCAAGGTTAGTATCGCCCGCCGCCGCCTGTCCAGCCATTGAGTCGCCTCTGTACATCTTCTGTGTTGCGTTCTCTCAGCTGACCGGGATGCGTGGAGGACCGACGAGGAGTTCGGGCGGGAAACGGTGGCCGGCGTCAACCCTGTGATCATCAGCCGCCTGCAGGTTTGTTAATTACCACCTACTCCGTTTAACAAAATAGACTTATCAAAGATTTTGTGGATCAAATTAACATTTTATTTAATTTATTGACTCTCATTTTCTTAACCATCTACTCTAATGACCATGACAAATTCTTATTTTGCCCTCAAAAACTAATGGGGTGTTTGGTTGCATGATAATTTTTTGTACACTTTCATGATAAAAAATTGTATTAAAATAAAAAGTGAACCAACTCATGACATAAAATTATCATGTTTGATTACAAAAAAGAGTAACTACCACACATGATTAAACAAAGTGGGGGACCACAAGAAAAAAGAAAGAGGTAAAACCCTCTTTTTTTGTTTAAGAAGAAAATCACTTTTAAAATATAAAATTGTCATGGTTACCAAACACCTCTTTTAACAAGTTTTCTTACAATTTTTAAAAATTAAAACAAAAACCTTCGTTATCATGCAACCAAACACCCCATAACGTATTGCCAATGAAATTTTAATCATAATATATTTTTATTCAAAATATAATAATACTTTATTCTTAAAATATTTATATAATTAACACGATAGTCTAAAAAAATTATTCTTAATATTTTATAGTCAAAAGTTATCATAAAAATGATTTAATAAATAAAATTTTAGTTATAATATATCTTTATTTTAAAAATAATAATATTATGCAGTTAAAATAAAATATACTTAACTTGATGTAATAAACAAATTAATATGTTATATCAAATTTAAATTTTAATATAAATGAAATATGATAATTTATTGTTTTAACCATTATAATATTTTTATTTATAACTTAAATTAATTAACATGTCGTAATAAATAGCATGATGTTTAATAATTTATATCATATTTAAATTTTTGATATGAATAAAATACGATAAATTTTTATTCTAAACACATCAATATTTTGTTGTCATAAATCAGATATAAAATAATTCTAAAAGTTGAAAATAAAATTAGAGATTTTAAATAACTATTAAAATTAAAATTTCTCAAAATCTAATATTAAGAGAAAATATTAAATACTTTGTTTAACATGAAAAGAGTAAACAAGATATTTTTATTGAAAAATAGAACGCATGTGATGATATTTTGAAAAATCGAACCTAGTGATCAGGTGTTTTTGAAAACGAATCTAATGATAAAGTGCTCCTTTTAAAAACGGACCAAAATTGCATTTTGTCATGTTAATTTCTATCGTTGCCGGACGAACCTCTCTTCTTCTTGGAAACCGATCGATCGGTCAGTGTTCTTCGTATCTATAAATATATAAATATATATATAACAAAGCTCTGAACTATATATATACATATATATGCAGGAGTTTCCGCCGACCAGCAAGCTCGACAGAGACACCTACGGGGATCACACGAGCATCATCACCGCAGAACAAGTCGAGAAGCATCTTGACGGCTTGACCGTCCACGAGGTTTGCCGGCCTTAAAAACTTATTTGACACATTAATTTTCTCCTACAAAATTTAGCACAGTTTGTTAGAAGTCAAAAATCTGAATTTTTAGGTAATTAAATCAGAGAAGAAATAAGTTGGATCTTGATTTAAAACTTGTTGTAGGCGATGAGGAGCAACAAGCTGTTCATCTTGGACCACCACGATGCGCTGATCCCCTATCTGAACCGCATAAACGCCATGGACTGCAAGATCTACGCCTCCAGGACCATCCTGTTCCTCAAGCCCGACGGCACCCTCCGCCCCGTGGCCATCGAGCTCAGCGTGCCGCACCCCGACGGCGAGCAACACGGCGCCGCCGGCAAGGTCTACACCCCCGCCGACCACGGCGTCGAGGCCAACGTCTGGCAGCTCGCCAAGGCCTACGCCGCCGTCGGAGATTCCGGTGTCCACCAGCTCATCAGCCACTGGTACGTAAGCGCGGCGCCAAAGAAGTTACATCGTATACATAGATCAGAGAGCAATGAACTATATAATCAAAAGCTATGTTTAATATTCATTTTTCGATATATATACATATGCTGCTGCAGGCTGTACACGCACGCGGTGGTGGAGCCGCTGGTGATCGCGTCGAACCGGCAGCTGAGCGTGGTCCACCCGATCTACAAGCTGCTGAGCCCCCATTTCCGCGACACCATGACCATCAACGCCCTGGGGCGGCAGATCCTGATCAGCGCCGAGGGCGGCATGGAGAAGACCGTCTTCCCCGGGAAGTACGCCATGGAGATGTCGTCCCTCATCTACAGGAGCTGGAAGCTGACCGACCATGCTCTCCCCGCCAATCTCCTCAACAGGTGCGTATTGCAGCCGATTAATTCCACGAGACTAGCCGGAAGAAGAAGAAGAAACAAGGTCCCTGTTAATTAGCTTTAATAAACATGTGTCCCTCCGACTAGTTTCACGAAAAATATATATGTTAGCTTTCAAAAAAAGCAATTTGTTGTGTTTTAGCGTGCTTTAATTTTAAATTCCCCCCTCCCCCCTGATTTCATATCCCATTCATATATGCAGAGGAGTGGCGGTGGAAGACGCCAGCCAACCCCACAATCTCCGCCTTCTGATTGAAGACTACCCGTTCGCCGTTGACGGGCTCGCCATCTGGTCCGCCATCGAAGAGTGGGTCAACGAGTACTGTGCGATCTACTACCACACAGACGATGTCGTGCGCTCCGACGCCGAGCTGCAGGCATGGTGGAAGGAGGTCCGAGAAGTCGGCCACGGCGACATAAAGGACGCGGACTGGTGGCCGACGATGCAAACCCGGGCGGAGCTGACGCAGACGTGCACCACCGTCATCTGGGTGGCGTCGGCGCTGCACGCCGCCGTCAACTTCGGCCAGTACGCCTACGCGGGCTACATGCCCTGCCGCCCCACCAAGAGCCGGCGCTTCATGCCGGAGCCGGGCACGGCGGAGTACGAGGAGCTCCGGACCAACCCGGAGAAGGCGTTCCTGAAGACGATTACGAGCCAGATCCAGACGATCGCCGGCGTCTCCCTGATCGAGATCCTGTCCCGGCACTCCTCCGACGAGATCTACCTCGGGCAGCGGACCGACGCCGAGTGGACCTCAAACAAGGCAGCGCTCGCGGCGTTCGACAGGTTCGGGGCGAAGCTGGTGGCGATCGAGAAGAGGATCACGGAGCTCAACCGCGACGAGCGGCTGAGGAACAGGAATGGGCCGGTGAAGGTGCCTTACACCTTGCTCTATCCCAACACCTCCGACACCAGCCACGGCGGCGGGCTCTCGGGGAGAGGGGTTCCCAACAGCATCTCCATCTAGGCATCTCTGTCCCAGAAGTCGATCACCACCTCGTTTGCTCTTCCTGATCATCGAACATGTCTTTCTCTTGTGTCTCCAATAATAAAGTAATTTGCTCGCTAGCCCTTCCTGATCGTACGTGTCCTCCTCTTGTGTCTCCTATAATGAAGTAACTTGATCAATAAAAATACTTATGATTCTTAGTGCTTTCATTATCTAGATAACTTGTGAGTGCTACCTTTGGTAACTGTACATTTCTATTAATTTTTTAGATGGATTTATGCCGATTTTTGGTAATAATATCAAAAATGATGCCGGTAGACATTATTTTATATTATATAACATATATTTTTGAACCAAAAATTTCAAGGTTTGATGCTATTAGCCAAACAAGTTTGGAGGACTAGTAGTAACATCATTTGTAAAATAAAATAATGATAGAGATATTTAACATTGCAACTCGTGACCCCAAAGGAATTGATGTTAATTCAAATCATCGACTGGTGTTTGGTTAATATTATCAATTTTTAAACTTAACTTGTTTAGTTACACGACATGAAAAAGTCTACGAGTGATGACTTAATGATGACGACAGAAGAAAATCATCTCTAATAAAGTTATTAATGATGCTTAAGCAATCTCCAATAGAACCATTTCCACAAGCTAAGTAATTGGCGACGACCTAACAAAGTTGTCAATAATATGCTTATTCGCGATGCACTAAGTCTCGTGTCGAGTCACTAGAAGATCCACTATCAGTTACATTGTATAAATTGGCAACCATCCAATTTCTTGAAAAACAAAAACAACATACAATCTCGAGATCTTCTACTGAATTAGAACATAGAATTATAGTTAGTACTTGTTTTATCTAATTTTGAGATTAACATTGAGCCAGTGAAATTGTATTGTGATAGCAAAATGGTAATATATATTGCTGAATATCTAATGTTCCTCTAAAGAATAAAACATATAGATGTTGACCGTTATTTTATTAAATAAAAAATTAGGAATAGAGTTATAGAAACCACATGGACAATGCTAGCCAATCAAATTACTGTCATTTCCACAAAGACACTTTCGAAAAATCAATTTCACATAGATGCTAGCAAGTTGGTACAAGACTTTCACTCTCTAACTTGAGAAATAGTGTTGAAATCGATACAATTTTAACCATGATTAATTTTTTATTATAAAATAATACATCTCCAAAAGGTTCTATTCACATTTATCTTCTGGAAGCACAATCAACATCGCTACTCTTAGGACATATTATCTGGAATGCTCAGCGTTTTTGTAACCATTTTGTCATTCTTTCGCCCGGCGCATTCCGTAACTTGTATTACGCCGTGAATAAGATTCCTATATATAGAGGTGCTTGGCTATTGGGGTCATAGCACGGGTATTTGCCCATTAATTTCTGTGTTGGTTCATTCTCTTCCCTGGTGTGCAAGATTCATCATCTTCATCAACTGCCCCCGCAAAATATTGATCTTCGAAGCATAGGATGTTGAAGGACTTAATCTCATATTTGGTACCAGAGGAAGTACTCTTATATTTATAAGTCTGATCCTGGTTATCTCAATGCCTAAGTTTTGTGATTTTCACATAATATCAGAGCAAGTGAATTTGGGCTCTGTCCCTTCGGTGAGTCCGCCTCCAATTTTCGTTTGACCCTGTCCCGTGTATTCCTATCGTGACTCTGACAGTGGTGGCAAGCCGAGAGAGGGAGTGTTGAAGGACTTAGTCCCATATAGGGTATCAGAGAGAGTATTCTCATGTTTATAGGTCTAATCCTGATTATCTCAATGTCTAGATTTTGAGATTTTTCACATGGTATCAAAGCAGGTGGGCTCGGGCTCTGTCTCTCTGGTGGGTCTGCCTCCTATTTTTGCTCGACCACATCCCGTGTATTCCTATCATGCCTCCTATTTTTATATCATGACTCAGACAATGGTAACTGACTGAGAAGGTAGAGAGTATTCCTATGTTTTCCTATCATGCCTCCTATTTTTGCTCGACCACATCCCGTGTATTTCTATCATGGCTCTGACAGTGGTGACTGACTTAGAAAGTAGAGAGTATTCCCATGTTTATTTACTTTCATACCTAAATTTAAAAAAATTTCACATAGGAGTAAAGAGTGTTTTTAAGAATATTTTTCAATACATTCCACCAGGAAGATAACAGTCTAATAAAATCTTCACAAATAAATCGGTTCCCAGATAAAACCGGATCCTTCGGCAAATATCAATTTCCAAGCATCCGCAGGACCTTAGGAAAGAAGAGGAAAACGGTGAGGCACCAAGAAAACAGCGAGGCTCCAGATTGTTTGGGAACTACCTATCTTTGTTATTATGCAAGATCAAATGTTTTTTTCACTTGGTTTTTCTTTGGTCGTCAGGCAGGAACCAGAACGAAGAAATTCTTGGTAGGACTGCATATTTTCACCGTACATATCTTATATTTAACTCTTCCAAACTGGCGAATCTATTGGAGTCACAACCACATCAATCCGATGACGATGCTCCATAGACGTTGTATACGTCACTCTTGACGATGAGATCTACGTCCACGTCTAAGTGTAATATAAACTATCAACGACTCTAAAATAAGAACAAAGTCCATTAATGATGTCCCTTCGGTAATTATATTTTCTTTAGAACTGAATGCACATGATTGAACATATATTGATTCTCAATAAACGACTTATATAGCGTGCAAATGATCGAGAATCCAACGAATATCTCCATCTCTAAGAAGTGAGATGTTCCGAAGAGCTATCGGAGAAATCATTTATATATATATATTTCAATTTATTAATTTATAGGAATGAGTTGTTAGAAATTTTAATTATTTGTTTACGGAGTCAGACCTAACAAACCCTATTTGATAACGGTATTGAACACCTCTCTACATCACTAATTTGAAATTTATAAGATAAAAATGATCCATAAGATATTAATATTGAAACTGTTGATGCAATTAAATGATCTTTTATAGAAAATTTTGATATTGATATTTTAAATTCAAACTTGTAAAAATAATAAAATTGATGTAATATTATTTTTGATGGTCAAACCAAAACC
This sequence comes from Cryptocoryne crispatula var. balansae, assembly GCA_036172225.1. Classification (NCBI taxonomy): domain Eukaryota; kingdom Viridiplantae; phylum Streptophyta; class Magnoliopsida; order Alismatales; family Araceae; genus Cryptocoryne; species Cryptocoryne crispatula. Next base: position 33,491,454 of record CM069931.1, read on the forward strand.
AAGTCTTTAAATATGTTCGTGATAGGGATCACCGGACCGACGACCGTCAATGTTTAATCTGAAGTCAGCTCTCGTGGTCCATGAGGCCGATAATAAACAAAAAGACCGATCGACCTTGCGCAGTCGATGATGTCCGATGGCTTACTATTTATGTGTGTGTGTATGCATTCGCTTCATCGTCGTCGTCCTCCTCCTCCTCCTGGCGTCTTCGATCTCGTACTCCACCTCTGCAGAGAGCTGCAAGCGAAGAAGATGACGCCGGGCGACATCTTCTGCAGGCCCATCGTCGGCGCGGTCGCCGCGATCCTCTGCAGCATCCTCTTCTTCAAGAAGATCAAGGGCGGGGTCACCGGCGGGACCAAGGTGCACCAGGTGAAGGGTCGCGTCGTGCTGGTAAAGAAGAACGTCCTCGACTTCACCGACTTCAAAGCCTCGATCGTCGACCGGGTGTGCGAGGCCCTCGGCCGGAGCGTCAACCTGCAGCTCGTCAGCGCCACCGTCGGCGATCCCCGTGAGCCAGCTGCCGGCGCTCTCCCTCCCCGTTCCGTCGTCCCCAACTATTTAGGTCAGTTTATCCCCATTTAATCTCTGATCACCGGTGTGCCGAGCGTGCAGACAGGAGCAACCGGGGCGTGCTGAGCAAGCCGGCGGCGCTGAAGGGCTGGATCACGACGCTGAGCCCCCTGACGCCGGGGGACACCGCCTACGAGGTCTGCTTCGACTGGGAGGAGAGCAAGGGCGTCCCCGGCGCCTTCCTCATCGAGAACCACCACCGCAACGAGTTCTACCTGAAGACGGTGACGCTGGACGACGTCCCCGGGAAGGGCCGCCTCCACTTCGTCTGCAATTCCTGGGTCTACCCGGCCTCCTCCTACGGCTACAAGCGCGTCTTCTTCACCAACGACGTACGTCGTCGTCGTCGATCCACATCCGCCGGCGACCGTATACCATAAACTATATATATATATATATATATTTGTATATATGTTTGAGAAACGGCCCGGAACAACTTTAAACAAATTAAATATTTAATTTTGCGAAGATTAAACTTTCAATTAAAAGTTCAATTTTTTTAGATGAAGTCAATATAAATATCATCTCAGTTAATAATTTACACAAATTAAATTTAGTTTTAATGTTTTCCTGATCTCTATGCATATATAGGTATATATATTTTGAGTTGCTTCACAAAAGAAGCGCTCTCCTTCTAACATAAAAAATTCATTACGATTCAAAGAGTGCAGATCACCTTGAAAGGATACATGAGACTACAATCTCACATTTCTCACGTAAATTCTCATTTAATATCTAAAAAATTGAGAAGTCATCAAATCAGTAATTAAATTATATATTAAATGAAAACCTTACGTGAGAGGTCCGAGACTGTAACTTTTAGTGCCTTTTGAGGTGATCTGCACTTTGATTTAAATATCGATTTAACACATGAAATGATCTGTGTGAACTCTTGAGAAGAGAGCGAACATTGATTAATATCATGAAAAAAATATTAAATCAGTTTTATCGTTACATTTATGCGAGGAAGGGATCCGCTTTCCGAGGACATTCTATATCCGCGCGCCAACCTCGCGAGGCGACACAACACTGTGTGCGCGCTCGAGTTCTTGCTACTCATCTACTGACGTGCTTCCCATATGCACCCATCCTGGCGCAGACTTACCTCCCAAGCGAGACGCCCGCCCCCCTCCGGTCATACAGGGAGGAGGACCTCTTCCACCTCCGGGGAGACTTCGTCGACCGGGAGCTCAAGGAGGGCGACAGGATCTACGGCTATGCGCCCTACAACGACCTCGGCGACCCCGGCAAGGGCCCCAAGTACGTCCGCCCCGTCCTCGGCGACCCCATTCAGTACCCGTATCCTCGCAGGGGACGGACCAGCAGGCCGCCCTCGGAGGCAGGTACGAGACCATCGTCCCCTTCTCCGGCCGGCGAACAGATATTTATTTTATATATATATATATATATCGTCGCAGCAGCTGACATCTCTTGCTTTGTATAGATCCGAACACCGAAAGCCGGATGTTCCTGGCCAACATCCGGTCCGACATCTACGTGCCCCGGGACGAGAAGTTCAGCCACCTGAAGATGTCGGACTTCCTCGGGTACGCCATCAAGTCGGTGATTCAGGCCGTCCTCCCCTTGCTCGTGGCGGTCGGCGGCGGCACGCCCATGGAGTTCCGCACCTTCCAGGACGTGATGAACTTCTACGACGGCAGCATCGCGCGCCCCGACCTTTCCGGGCTGAAGGACATGATACCCCTCGAGATGATCAAGGAGCTCGTCCGCTCCGACGGCGAGCGCTTCCTCAAGTTCCCGCTTCCCCAAGTCCTTCAAGGTTAGCATCTTGGCCGCCGCCGCCGCCGCATCCGCCGCCTCCCGCGCGCAGCAGCGCAAGGCGGTAATTTGAAATTAAAATTGGAATAAATATTTAAAATCATAAGCAATTAAAATGGAAATTTATTTTATAATGAAACTATAGATATTTTTATTAATGATACGACAATAATAATTTTATTGTAGCTTAACTCAATCATTCAGTGGGTTCGATCCTCGATGCCAATTGAATAACACTAAACTTAACTAGTCAGTTTCACAGGTCGAAAAATCATAAAAGACTATAATTTTGTTTGAGGGGACTCAGAATTCTAAAATTATCATCGCAGCGGTGTCGGCAGTAGTTTTTCTTGGCATTGGAGGGTGTTATTGTGACGCTTGCTCGTGGGTATTTAAGATGGAGGACTTTTGGAAAATTGAAGGCGATAATAAATTTGGAGGACGTACGCATGGACGTATTCTTACAAAATTGGCTCAGGATATGTAAATACAATATCAAATTTTAAATAGTGAAAGTGGACAAAGAGAATAAAAAGTAAGATATAATCAAGTATTCAAGATAAATAAATGCTTATAAGATATCATCTTACAAATTCTAAAATCGTGATATTGAGGTATAAGTTTCAAAATATACAAACATAATATCAAATATCAAATAGTCAATATAAAATTATCTCCACACTTCTAATATCGGGAAACATCTTTTGTCTTGCATTCTCTCAGTTGACCGGGAAGCGTGGAAGGAGGACGAGGAGTTCGGACGGGAAACGGTGGCCGGCGTCAACCCTGTGATCATCAGCCGCCTGCGGGTACGTATGTTAATTTCTATCCATGCCGGACGAACCGCTCCTCTTCTTGGAAGCCGATCGGTCAGTGTTCTTCATATACATATACATATATAACAAATCACTGAACTATATATATGTGTGCAGGAGTTTCCCCCAACCAGCAAGCTCGTCGGCTACGGGGATCACACGAGCATCATCACCGCAGAACAGGTGGAGGAGCATCTTGACGGCTTGACCGTCCACGAGGTTCGCCGACCTTAAGAAGTTATTGACACGTTAATTTTCTCCTACAAAATTTAGCACAGTTTGTTAGAAGTCAAAAAATCTGATTTTTAAGGTAATTAAATCAGAGAAGAAATAAGTTGGATCTTGATTTGAAACTTGTTGCAGGCGATGAGGAGCAACAAGCTGTTCATCGTGGACCACCACGATGCGCTGATCCCCTATCTGAACCGCATAAACGCCATGGACTGCAAGATCTACGCCTCCAGGACCATCCTGTTCCTCAAGCCCGACGGCACCCTCCGCCCCGTGGCCATCGAGCTCAGCGTGCCGCACCCCGACGGCGAGCAACACGGCGCCGCCGGCAAGGTCTACACCCCCGCCGACAAAGGCGTCGAGGCCAACGTCTGGCAGCTCGCCAAGGCCTACGCCGCCGTCGGAGATTCCGGCGTCCACCAGCTCATCAGCCACTGGTACGTAAGCGCGGCGCCCAAGAATTTATATCGTATACATAGATCACAGAGGAATCAATTAACTCTTAGATATATATATATATGCTGCAGGCTGTACACGCACGCAGTGGTGGAGCCACTGGTGATCGCGTCGAACCGGCAGCTGAGCGTGGTCCACCCGATCTACAAGCTGCTGAGCCCCCATTTCCGCGACACCATGAACATCAACGCCCTGGGGCGGCAGATCCTGATCAGCGCCGAGGGCGGCATGGAGAAGACCGTCTTCCCCGGGAAGTACGCCATGGAGATGTCGTCCCTCATCTACCGCAGCTGGAAGTTGACCGACCATGCTCTCCCCGTCAATCTGCTCAACAGGTGCGTACGTACGTATTTTACTGAATTGAGTTGGGGTTATCTCTGGAGACCGACAGAGGAGATATATTCCATCGTGTATTCAAATTATGGTGGATTCCCCGGATTAAATCGATATTCTAGGTTAATTCATTCAAAGCAGATCACACGAGACTAGTCAGAACAAACAAAATCCCTATTAATTAGCTTTAATAAACGTGTCCCTCCGATTAGCTTCGATAATAAAATTTTGTAATGTCTTTGCTAGTGTTAGTTTAAATTTTTTCCCCTAATTTCATATTCCATCCATATGCAGAGGAGTGGCGGTGGAAGATGCCAGCCAACCCCACAATCTCCGCCTTCTGATTGAAGACTACCCGTTCGCCGTGGACGGCCTCGCCATCTGGTTCGCCATCGAAGAGTGGGTACACGAGTACTGTGCGATCTACTACCACACAGACGATGTCGTGCGCTCCGACGCCGAGCTGCAGGCATGGTGGAAGGAGGTCCGAGAAGTCGGCCATGGCGACATAAAGGACGCGGCGTGGTGGCCGACGATGCAAACCCGGGCGGAGCTGACACAGACGTGCGCCACCGTCATCTGGGTGGCGTCGGCGCTGCACGCCGCCGTCAACTTCGGCCAGTACGCCTACGCGGGCTACATGCCCTGCCGCCCCACCAAGAGCCGTCGTTTCATGCCGGAGCCGGGCACGCCGGAGTACGAGGAGCTCCGGACCCACCCGGAGAAGGCGTTCCTGAAGACGATTACGAGCCAGATCCAGACGATCGCCGGCGTCTCCCTGATCGAGATCCTGTCCCGGCACTCCTCCGACGAGATCTACCTCGGGCAGCGGACCGACGCCGAGTGGACCTCGAACGAGGCGGCGCTCGCTGCATTCGAGAGGTTTGGGGAGAAGCTGGTGGCGATCGAGAAGAGGATCACGGAGCTGAACGGCGACGAGCGGCTGAGGAACAGGAATGGGCCGGTGAAGGTGCCTTACACCTTGCTCTATCCCAACACCTCCGACACCAGCCACGCCGGCGGGCTCACCGGGAGAGGGATTCCCAACAGCATCTCCATCTAGGCGTCATTACTATCCCAAAAGTCATCACCAGCTCGTTTGCACTTCCTGATCATCGAACCTGTCTTTCTCTTGTGTCTCCAATAATGAAGTAATTTGCTCGTTAGCTCTTCCCGATCGAACATGTCCTCCTCTTGTGTCACCAATAATGAAGTAATTTGATCAATAAAAATACTCACGATGCTCGGTGCTTTCATTATCTAGATAACTTGCGAGTGCTGTCTTTGGTAACTGCACATCTGGATCTATTCTTTTGGGTGGATTTATGCCGATTTTTGGTAATAATATCAAAAATGTTACCGGTAGACATTACTTTATATTATATAACATATATTTTTGAGCCAAAAATTTCAAAGTTTGATGCTATTAGCCAAACAAGCCCGGAGGACCAGTAGCAACATCAATTCTGAAATAAATAATTGTCACGACCCGGAATTTAAATAATATAACCTCAAATATGCAGCGAAAATACACAATGTCGTGACAATGGGGTGAAACCCAATACTTGAACTCCATAACCCAAACTTAAACAATTATGTTCATAAGATCCAATCATACAAGAGAATAGAACCATACTTCTAAGTCTAACCACACTCTTGTTCAAAAACAACAAAGACCATCAATCTAAGTAGAAAATACCAAGAATCTCCAACTGCAAATGACTCTGAATTCCTTTCGTTCCACCTGAACTTCACCTTCATGCTCCTTGATCCTCAGTACCTGCTGAAAAATTTATCCCACAACGGGGTGAGTCCGGGGACTCCGTATGATTTACACCCGTATCTCGCCAATCGGATACTAACATATAAACATGCAATGATAGATAATATAACTAGATTGAGATGTAATACAAATGATAATAACATGTCTTTTATATTAAGCTCACAACCCACATCCAAATCAGGATTATCTTTAAGAAAAAAGATTATGCCAATGCTACTCAATTCTAGACCAAAACACACAAGACTATACAAGCTAGACAACTATCATCTAAATGACCTCAAGACTTGACTTAACATGACCAAAACAAAATGAGACAAATCTGAATTTTCTAACATGACACAACTTAACATCTATACATGACACACAACTAATATATTTCATATTCTTTCCAAAACACATAGCCAAAGAGCAAGGGATTGGTCGTCTTGCTTCACATGTACAAATGCATTCACCAGCTCTAATATATATAGAAGTAACATATACTAAGCTAGCCCAAAGTGCACCTAGGCAGTGGTGACACCAAGGGAAAAACCGCGGTAATCCGGGATCTGTGGGAGGGCCGGATTCAACTAAGTTACCCGCTGCCCACGGGCAATTGACTAGAATAGGCTGGTGAAGCCTTCATAGCACGTCATATCAGGAGTTCATAACATAAAATCAAATCAAGATACACTTGACCATACCATGCATACATGACATAAACATCTAATTTCATAACCTTTCATGCAAGACATAACAAACTAGACAAGACATATGATAACCCGACTTAATTGAACTTGTCCTTAATGATAACTCATACTAATCATGACCAAATTGACATGACTTACCATGCATAGCATAACCCATGATCCGAAACCAAATTAAACATATTTTCCCATGAACTAGACAAGACTTATACTAACCGACTTGGTTGACATATTCCAAATCAAACCTATACCAAACTTGACCATATGAACATGACTACACCATGCATGACATAATACATAATCTGAAACTAAACTACCCAAAATTTACATGACTTACATACATGAAATAACAAGCCGAACTCGACATACTTAGTTACATATGCAAGACATTTAACCTAAATCAAGCTTGGCATAAACTAGACAATTTAAATTCTGAGATAAATCGACCACAATCTGACCTAAACAGGTGTTAAAAGGTATGATTTGAAGATCCATGATTTTTTCCAAGTTTACACATAATTATATTTCATTTCTAGGTCCAACTAGCATATATTCACATACATAACTAACATAAGGTCAAATCTTATGAAACATATCTCTACCCATCCAGAATCAAGCTAAACATGTTCCATAATATACAAAATAGCAATTTCAAAATTCTGATTTCAAGGATTTTGAGAAGAATCATTAATCTTAGTCCAAAGGTTTAAACTAATCAAATCAAAGTCCATAAGTTAAATCATGCATATCTTCTAATCAAAATGGGATCAAATAAATAGTCCGGCGGAGGCGACGGCGGAGGGAACGTCGGACGGCGGCAGCGCGAGGGAGGTTTACGAGAGGGGGGGGTGGTTGGCCGGCGGCTGGTTGGCGGGCGGCGTCGACGGCGGAGGTCGATGCCGACGACGGCGGAATGGCGCGGCGGCGGTGGGCAGGCGCGCGCGCGGGGCGGTGGGCAGCGCGCGCAGCCCAACGGCCGGCGGGTGGCGCGGCGGTGGTCGCGCGGGTGGCGATGCGGCGATGGCGCGGGGACGGTGTGGGCGCCGCGACCGGCCAACAAGGGGGGGGTGTTAGCGCACCGGGGCGGCGGTGGCGCGAGCCTCGCGGGACAACACCGCGGGTGGCGGCTAACCGGCCCGGCTGGTGCGGGGGCAAGGGTGGCGGGGGTGACGCCGGCTATGCGGGGGCGGCGACCGGCGAGGGCGTGGAGAGGGCGGGCCGGCGGTGCGGGTGCCGCACGCGCGCGAAGGGAAGAAGAGGAAGGAAGGGGGAGGGGAGGCGTCCGGCCGCGCCGCTCGCGCACGGAAGAGAAGAGGAAAGAAGGTGGAAGGCGGGGTGCGTGAGGGAAAGAAAGATACGTAAATAGAGGGGAGATAGAGTTCGATTGGGAGAGGGGGAGGCGGTTTAGGAAGATTATCGGGAGGGAGCGAAATATGGGAAGGATAAAGGAGGAAAGTAGAATAATATCAATAAACTCATAATAAATAACTATATTTTTTTATTTTTAAATACGGGGTATTACATTCTACCCTCCTAACAAAAATTTTCGTCCTCGAAAATTCAACCGGACTCACCGAACAATTTCATCCTTCAATCAATCTGACTATTCTCCTCTATCTAATCTCTCTATCCATATACTACCACTCTACCTAAACACATCTATCTATCAATCTATCTATCTAACTATCTACATATCTATCTATTATCAATCTATCCAAACATATCCTACCTATCAATCTAACTAACTAACTAATCACTCTTACACCAATCTATCAACTTAATATCTATCCATCTATCTAGCTCATTCTATTCTATCTAAAATACCCATCTAATATCAAACTCCAGTGCCATCCAAAATTCTTAGTCTAATAGACAATCTAAATTACTCTCCCTATCTAAGATCATAATCTTCCAATCATCAATTCCATCTAATCCAAACCGATATCAAGAACCCGGGCATGTCAAAGTAGACATTCAGGCCGAGTTAATGCTCTGATACCATTCTGTCACGACCCGGATTTTTAACATGCACAGCGGAAGATAATCCGGCAACGTAACGGGAAAGGATATCGGTCTGGAACCAAATAAGACTAACATCACAATCCAATTAAATAATTCCAAACTTTACAACATATTATCACCATAAACAAACACCTATCTAAACAAATTAAATACCAACATTGAATGAGTAATCCACTAGCTCCTCGAATTCCAAAATACCACTACGCTTCTGCTGCGCTAAACCTGCACTCCTGAAAATATTAACAACGGAAGGGGTGAGTCACAACAGACCCAGTAGGACTTACACCCGAACTACCCCATTATAATAATGATTCTAGTGGTATACTATACATATTAAGCCTAAAAATCAGATTTAATACATAGGGTTTAAACTAATCATATATCTTTAATTAATTGCTTACAAAGTCAAACAACTACCCCATATGATAACCAGACTCTACATGCATTAAAAACCATCATAACCTACACATTAAACTACTCTAGGTATGCTCACAATATACACAACCTGACATAGAACCAATGACACATCTATAACACTACCATCTATGCCAACATACACAACTACACACCTGTCTGAGTAAATACCATGCTCCATCTGATAAAATGTAGTCACATCACAAAATTAGCACCAGATTTACCATATAGTAGGAAGTAACATATAGTAACTAAATCCCATAGTACCCCATAGGCAGGGGAGTACTTAGGATGAACCGCGGTATCTGGGATCGAAGGATGCTCCAGATTCAACTAATCTCCGCTGCCCACGGGCCACTAATTTAGTCTGGTGAAGTACATACAACCACAATGCAGCTCACTGCACTAACCACATTCCACACCATGCAAGCATATAATTAACTCAGACAGTAAACACATGAACATTTAATTGGCAATCAAACATGAAATACATAGATGAACACACATGGTTCTATGCACCACATATTTGCATACCACACCACAATCTAGCATAAACCAGAACCAGTCTATCATATGATGCATCTAAATAGGATCATGCAAGCTACAACCTAAACATCTCAATTACATGCTTAAATAGGACTATCTATCACATAAAAGAAAATAAACTAAGTTCTACCATTATCATGCCTTAACCTTACAATGGCTTTTTATCAAATAGGAATATACATGATTAAGGTTATCGTGATGCAAAACATACTAAACTGGCTAAATTAAACATATACAACCTATCATGATGTCTAACATACATGAATCACTAGATTACTCTAAATATGCATGAATTAAACAAATTAATCTAATTCTATCTAAATATGCAAATAAATCCAAAACAACCCATTAATTACAATCTTCTAATCCTGATGATCTAAGCATGATTTTTACGGTTTAAACAAGTATATTAGAGTGCTAAGAATAGCCGAGACGCCTACCTCAACGGCGACGGCGAACGGCGCACGGAATTCCAACGGAGTCGATCCGGATGACGAATATGCCGCGGTCACGACGGCGATGAAAAACCGAACCGAACGGTATCTTGATAATCTGTTGGAAAAAGAGAATAATATTGATTGCAGAAGAATAATAGAGAGAATAGAAGAGAGAGGCGATAGAAGAGAGAGGAGAGAGGGGGGTATACGGCGGGGGGGGGGGGGGGTATGAGAGAGGAGAGAGGGACCGGCGGAGGGGGGCCGGGTTGGCGCACCGGTGGCGCACGGGTGGCGCACGCGCGGGGTACGCGCGGAGGGTGGCGGGCGGCCGGCGCTGGACGGCGGGGCTGGCGTCGGGCGGGCGGCGCCGGGCGAGCGGCCGGCGTCGGCGGCAGCGCTGCGCGCGGTCACGCGGAGGAAGGCAGCACCGGGGGGGCTCAGGCGATGGCGGCGGTCGATGTGCGGGGAAGGTGGCGGTGACGCCGCGGACGGCGACGGCTGGGCGCAGGCGGGGCTGGCAGGCGGCGGCTGGGCTACGGCAGGGGGGTGCGCCGGCGGCGGTCGACGCGGCGGAGGTGGTCGCTCGGGTGGGCGTGGCACGCGGCGGCTGCAGCGCGGGGGAAGTCCGGCGGAGGCGACGGCGGAGGGAATGCCGGACGGCGGCAGCGCGTGGGAGGTTTACGAGAGGGGGGGTGGCTGGCCGGCGGCTGGTTGGCGGGCGGCGTCGACGGCGGAGGTCGATGCCGACGACGGCGGAATGGCGCGGCGGCGGTGGGCAGGCGCGCGCGGGGCGGTGGGCAGCGCGCAGCCGACGGCTGGCGGGCGGCGCGGCGGTGGTCGCGCGGGTGGCAGTGCGGCAGTAGGCGCGGGGACGGTGTGGCTGCCGCGACCGGCCAACGGGGGGGGGGGGGGGTTAGCGCACCAGGGCGGCGGTGGCGCGAGCCTCGCGGGACAACACCGCGGGTGGCGGCTAACCAGCCTGGCTGGTGCGGGGGCAAAGGGTGGCGGGGGTGACGCTGGCTATGCAGGGCGGCGACTGGCGAGGGCGTGGAGAGGGCAGGCCGGCGGTGCGGGTGCTGCACGCGCGCAGAAGGGAAGAAGAGGAAGGAAGGGGGGAGGGGAGGCGTCCGACTGTTGCTGCTCGCGCACGGAAGAGAAGAGGAAAGAAGGTGGAAGGCGGGGTGCGTGAGGGAAAGAAAGATACGTAAATAGAGGGGAGATAGAGTTCGATTGAGAGAGGGGGAGGCGGTTTAGGAAGATTATCGGGAGGGAGCGAAATATGGGAAGGATAAAGGAGGAAAGTAAAATAATATCAATAAACTCATAATAAATAACTATATTTTTTTATTTTTAAATACGGGGTATTACAGCCATGGCGGCTGGCAGGGCGACGCAGTGACGCCGCGGGCGCTCGGGTGAGGTTGCAGGCGGCGTGGGGCATGGCGGTGGGGCTGAGCATGGCGTGGCCCGAGCGGCGCTGCAGACGGGGCGGCACGACGTGAGGTTGGCGATGGTGCAGGCCGGCAAGGCGACGGCGGCGGCGGCCGCGGGTGCGCACACAGGAGGGTGGCGGTGGCGATGCAGAGGGAGGCGGCTGTACAATGGAGGGTGCAGGCGGGCGGCGGGCGGCCCTTCATGCGGGCGACGACGAGGCTTAGGCGCAGGGTGGTCTGGGCATGCGGCTGCCGTGGACGGGCTGCGCGGCCGGGCGGTGCAGGGCGGATGATGTCTGCGGCAGCCATGCAAGGTGGCCGGAAGCCATGCATGGCGGACGGGTGCAGGTGCAAGATGCAGGAGGCTGGCGACGTAAGAAAAAGTAGAGGGGAGAAGATGGAGCAGCGGTGAAGAGAGGGGGGGGGGTGACTGCAGCACCATGGGGTCGACGCGAGGCGACTCCGCGGACGGCAGCAACCGGAGTGAACGGCGGCGGACGAAGAGGGAGAGAGAGAGAGGGCTTTTTTTTAAAGTAGCACTGTTTTTTTTTTTAAAAAAAGTAACACGGTTAAAGTTATAATTGCAAAAGTAGCACGGTTTGAACAAAGTCGAGTTTTCAAAACTCGACTTGTGAAGAAGGTCGATTTAAGTAAAGTCGACGCTCACTAATGATTTTGAGAGGTTCAAAGTCGAGTTACTGTTAATCGACTTTAACAAGTCGAGTTTTAAAAACTCGACTTGTACTGGGTTTTTTACCCCCCGCGAGATCCCTTTCCCCTTCTGTTACCGCGTTCGACCCTTGCCGTTTACTCTTACTGCCTTCGACTTACCCGGCGGCGAACTCGACGGCGGCAGCGTGAGTCCACGGCGGCGGCGGCGTGTGCGGCGGACGGGGGCGGCGGCGGCGTGTCGGCGTGAGTCCGCGGCGGCGGCGGCGTGTGCGGCGGACGGGGGCGGCAGCGGCGGCGGTGGCTGCTGCTAGGGCGGTGGACCACCGGCTGTAAACATCGTCCAGAATCACAAATTGAAGGAGGATCAATTGAAGGAGGATCAATTGAAGGGTAATCTCTGTCCTGATCGATCCTAAATTTTGTCCCGAATTTAATCCTGATCGATCCTAAAAAGGATGGTAGAATTAATTATTATGTATGCAATTCCAAGTGAAGGAAGGTAAAATTATTATTTGTCCTAACGTTTATTTGAACTAACATTGATCATTAAAATTAAAATGTTTATTGCTTGATATATATTTAGTTTTTATTGCTTAATTACATTGGTGAAATCATGTATCGTTTATTTGGTTATAATATGATTTTAGTTGTTGTTTAAGTAGTGTTTGATTTTTGAAAAATTGTTTATTTAGAGTAATTGTTGTTTGATAAGAGATTTAGTTGTTGTATAAGTAGTGTTTGATTTTTGAAAAATTGTTTATTTAGAGTAATTTTTGAAGTCGAGGTAATAAATTTCGAAGTGTTGTTTAATAAGAGGTTTGTTTTAGAGTTCTTTTGTCGATTTCATATATATTGGACAAAATGAAATCTGACCTCATATGCCTTCCGTCATGGACTTATGTTATCCACATTTAAGTCTATTATATTAGACTTAGTGAAATGGCTCATGCGCCTCATCATTGTTAGTATTCCTATTATAAGACTATTCTTCCGCATATGCTTCAATCTGAATTTATAATACTCAAGATCATAGATTGAGTCTAGAACTCAACTCCAGGGGCCTTCATTCTATGATGCTGCCCAATTGGGTCGGAACCTGTCACATGGCTTAGCACAAGTTCCCCCCCCCCATGGTCCGGTAGTACCCAGATCTAAGTCCTAATACCTTCTCTTTATTTGCTCCTTGGACTGGCTAAAACCAGGATTGGAAAGAAGGGAGTCTCAAAACCCTTTTTGTGTTTTTGGCCACGAACATAAATATATGGCAGCCGATGGTAGGTAGTTCTCCTATTCATTCTCTTTTTTTTTTAAGGGATGATATAGCGAGTTAGTAGGTTAAAGACTTTCAATCGCAAGTTATTAAGTTAACGGTTTGATATTTTCAGGTTACTCGTAGAAAATTTAAAGACATGGCATCAAGGATAATTAATGTCCGTATAATGTTTGATGGGACGGTTTCAATAAGCAACGATTATGCTTATTATTATGGTGGATATGAACGCAATATTAAGATATTGCGAGGATGTACTTATGAAGACCTCAAGAGTTATATATTCGATGCAATTGGGTGTAACCCAGGATCATTGACTTTGAAGTTAGTTTATAATTATTTTGATGGAGTCAACGAGGTTGTCGATGATTCAACGACTGAAACTCTATTGACGAGATCTGTTGAGGTCGAAGATATCGTACTATATATTGTAAAAGAATACATCGACATCTCAAGCCAAGTTGGATGTAGTACTTGGAATCCACAAAGTTATAATCAACCATCAATGAGTCAATTGTTAACTCAAGTTGAAAGTAATATTTGTCCATGGAATGTAGTGAGTGGTCAGAACAGTGAAATCAATTTGAATGAGCAATACGTAGAACACGATGAACACGATGAAACCGAAGAATCCTCAAGTGATAACGAGGAAGTGCCGCGGGAGATGGTCAATAGCATATTGGCTGTCAATGAATTTCATGAGGCCGAAGATACAACATGGATAAATAATGCAATTGCAACAAATGTATATATAGACAGTGATGAAGATGATGTTGAAAGGGAAGATACAATTGTAGTAAGAGGGGAAGGAGAGAATCTTGACGAGCTTTCAGTCGGAGATGTTTTCAGATGCAAAGAAGATCTTATACAGGCCGTTTCTGCGTGGGCTTTGAAACGTAACATGCAACACCGAACTGATAGATCAACGAAGACTAATCTTACATTGATTTGTCCATCAAGAACCGAAGGATGTAAATGGAGATTACATGCACATGTTAGCACTAGGGTCGGAGGGTTGTGTAAAGTGATGAGTTTCGACAATAATCACACTTGTTCCACTCCCATTCATAACATGGCGCATAGACAATTGACTTGCACAACAATTTGTCATCTAATCATGCCTATCGTTCGATCCCGTCTAGATATCCGACCAAGGGACATCAGAGATATGGTGCAAGTCAAATATTCTTTAAAACCTTCTTATTACAAGGCTTGGAATGCTCGCAGAAAAGCCTTTGAAAAATTGTTTGGTGACTGCGAAAGTTCTTACACACATTTGTTGAGATACATGGAAGCAGTAAAAATGACCATGCCTGGGACAGTGTATACTTACTGTTGTGAAAGTGATAGTGAACGGTTATTGTTTTTCTTACGGAGTTTCATGCCTTCTATTGAAGGATGGCGATCTTGTCGCCCAGTTATAAGTGTAGATGGTACATTCCTTCATGGTAAATACCGTGGTACACTTTTGGTTGCTTGCGGTGTCGATGCCGATCAGGGCTTATTTCCAATTGCATTTGCTGTTGTAAATAGTGAGAATGATCGATCATGGTCATGGTTTTTGCAACAACTTTTGCAATATGTTCCATCTGTAACAGAAAGACGTCATGAGTTGTGCATAATATCTGATAGACATCTCAGTATTAAAAATGCAATTGAACGTTGGTTTCCTTTAGCAGCACATCGTTATTGTCTTCGACACTATCGTCAAAATTTTCAGTCTCATTTTAGTGGTAAAGAACTATACAGAAGGATGTACAATGCAGGCATGGCTACTAATGCTTTGGATTTTAACAAACGGATGGATGACATCAAGTTGCGTTGTCCGGAAGCATATGATTGGTTGTTACAAGTAAACCCGGAGTATTGGGCTCTAGTCTATGATACCGATGGTAAAAGATATAGGATAATGACAACCAATTATTCCGAATGCTTTAACAGTGTTTTGAAAATAGCACGAGGTTTGCCCATTCATGCTTTGGTTCACATGACATATCACCGGCTTAGACTTATGTTTTTTCAACGCCGTACATGTGGCATGAACATGGAGACGCATCTTACCACCAAGCTTGAGAAGAAAATGCTAGAGTTGAAAGAAAAAAGTCGAGAGATAATCATTCAGGCTCGAGTCAATGTTGGTGAGTGGGATGTAAATGATGCTTACGGCCGTGTATTCCGAGTTGACATTGACCGTGATTCAATTACATGCATATGTTGTGAGCCTATGTTAAGACATTTCTTATGTAAGCATGCTTTAACAGCTATCGGGTCAGTTAACTGGGATCCATATGCATATGCATCCAAGTGGTACAGTGCTGAATATTATCGAACAAACTATGAGCATGAATTTCATACTATTCTAGATAGTAATTATTGGCCGTCATTTGATCCAGATAGGAACATAATACCATTGTTACCACCTGCTAATGTGCGAAGGAGTGGGAGACCAAGAAATAAACGGTTACCAATGGTGATGGACCGTGACCCGAGCAGACAACAAAATAAATGTAGTATTTGTAAACAACGAGGACACAACCGTTCTACTTGCCGTTTGAATCCACGGTACGTATATCTAGCAATTGAAATTAGTATTCTACTACTGCTTGTTCAAATTTCATTATTGCATTACTAGTTGTCATCTTTTAAATGTAGTTCGGACACTAACTTATCTTTCAACTTTATCTATAGGCATGGAGCGAGGTCCTCGTGATACTTCTTTGCTACGCGATCAGTCTCGCCATCGCTCGGCGAATCCCGAGGTAAAGTTTAATTGAAGGTGCACCTACTTCGATTAATTAACTTTTGATTAATTAAATTTTTTTGCAGGATGGTACCACTCTACATTTAGTGTCTCACTTCCGTCAGATGTCATTCTGGCATATAGAAAATCCAATAGTTTTGGAGTTATTAGAAATTAGTGGTTTTGTCCATTTACGTCACCTACAGTGGTTTACATTAGATAGACAGTTGATTACGGCTCTCGCGGAGCGATGGCGTCCCGAGACGTCTACCTTCCACTTTCCACGGGGAGAGATGACCGTCACCCTCCAGGATGTATCTATCATCTTGGGTCTTAGGATAGATGGTCTCCCCGTCATTTGCCCACCTCGGGTACCATCTGGAGAATTCATGAACTGGGATGACGTTTGCCTCCGATTTTTGGGTGTACAACCGGTAGAAGGGGATGAAATCCCGCCGCATGGGCAAAGTTCGTCTACATTACGATTGCAGTGGTTGTATACCACATTTGGGCAGAGGGCCGATGAGTTACCCACTGATGATAGTGAGGAGTCTCGTGCCATATGTTTATATCATACTAGGGCTCTTATACTTATGTACATCGGCACACTCCTTCTACCGGATACCTCGGGTACGGAAGTTCATATGCAGTATTTATTTTTTATGGAGGATCTTGAGGAATGTGGTAGATTGGCATGGGGTCTTTGCGGTACTAGCTTACTTGTACCGCCAATTATGTGCCGCCACGGCTATGAAACGCAATCGAATAGGTGGATGTTTACATTTGTTACAAGTAAGTATGATTTGCATTAAAAAATTAATATTATCAGTTTTGTTTTTGCACAACCCGTAATACTAACTTCTTTTTTACATAGATATGGTCGTGGGAACACATCCATGTCGGTCGGCCTCATGTGCCACTGCCCGTCCATGTTGGTGAAAACAGGCGACCACTTGGATACCGGTAAGGAGCGAATATATCTATGTTGCATCTTTTTTTTTGATTATTTGTGTTGATGTATTTTCGTTATATGCACTTTTTATACAGGTGGAATCCACATCCGAATCGATCTCAACATAGGTTTACACTCTTATTTTATAGAAATGAACTTGACACTGAGGAGGCTAGCCGTGTAGATTTAAATTGTGTTTTGAATTATTTATTATGTGGGAATATTTCTTACATTTTTTTGTGATACGTATTACGTGGGAACCGTATACACCCCAAATATTAGAATACGTACTCTTGTGTCGGTGGAGAACACCCGACTTTGGCTAGCCTCGGTACCCCTCTTATGTTGTTCGGTCATGGAGATCCATGCACTCGAACGTGTGCTTCGACGGTTTGGCCTCGTCCAAAGAACGCCGCGTAATAGAAAACAATATGAACGTAAAGATAGACGTGGACGTTGGGGTAACGATTGGACGCGGGAATATGCATATTGGATTAGCGGTGGAATCGTCGGGAGGAATTTGTTTATGAACCTCCTGAGGCGGAGATTGATATACATTTACAAACACAACAATACGACCAATGGTATACGGAAAGGACTATTCCGTATCTTGTTCAAGAAACCCCCGAACCTCCCGATCAATATTATCCAAGGGGTCCTGTTGAGCGAGAATTGGTAAGAATATGCTATTTTGTCATAGCTTTTTAACTTTTTTATAACTTTTGTTGAGCTGATTGTCTCTATATAATTTTTTCTAGCTACAAAGTCATCACGAAATTCAAAGGATGCTTCAGTCGAGCAGGCCGTATGATCTCGAGCAAACGAGGAATGACATTTTGGAGTTACAACGACATATGCACGAGAAGCTCCATATAACGATGCCATCATACGAGTCTAACTTTGATCCCTCGCGTTCATCATCCGGACAACGGCTACAAACTCCAGTTGGTTGGAGTGGACGGGAAGGTCTTGGACCTTCAAGTGCGGGACCATCTACGGGAGCGGGACCATCTACAAGAGCGGCACCTTCTACATATGTGCGGAGGAGACCGCGTGATCCGTTGATGATCACGCCGACCGACGCCGGCGTTGGGTATCAACAGCGGGAATCTATTGATAATCCCACCCCATCGGCACCGATGAGGCCGAGTCGGCATGGGGAAAATGTGGTGGCCGATGTCCGGCCCAATAGATTAGAGTTATCACCTCCTGAAGAAGAGGAAGGTCGGATTGTTCGTAGAAAACTTCGTACAAGGAAAGGAAGAGGA
This sequence comes from Cryptocoryne crispatula var. balansae, assembly GCA_036172225.1. Lineage (NCBI taxonomy): Eukaryota > Viridiplantae > Streptophyta > Magnoliopsida > Alismatales > Araceae > Cryptocoryne > Cryptocoryne crispatula. The sequence goes on from CM069931.1 coordinate 33,509,864, forward strand.
GCGTGAAGTCGAGTTCTTATGCATATGTATGTAATGCACTATTGGATGTGTTAGAAATATTTATGTTCCTGTGGATTGAGTTCAATCGGGATTTAGCTGAATGTCCACTCGGGTGTTGTTCATATGATTGAGTTCATGTGATTTCATTCAAATCTCCTTCAAATTATGTATGACGCAGGTTTTGTTCCGAATGGCTCTAGGTTGAGCAATTGCCTATGTTGAGCACCTGCCTATGTGTGAAGCAGGTTTTGTTCCGATTGATTGTTCCGAATGAATCTATGTTGAGGAGGTGTATGATGGGCTAGACAAGAGATATGTGTGAAACGAGGTTTTGTTCAATTCTATTTCATTGTTTAGGAAGCCGTCCATGTGTGGTTCGGATCGACATGGTTCAACATGAATTAGCTCTTTCAACCGGCCCATCTCGCTCCCCACACGGCCACCCGGTCGAGTCCTCGTTTACGCCTCCGGACAAAACCTTGTCCGGTCGCCACTTCGAGCCATTCTCGGCCCAGTTAAGCCCACCACCTATACAAGTCTGGTTCTACCCCCATCTGCAGCCCCCGCCCACCCCCACCCATTATGTTAAAAAACCTCAATGTCCCCTGCATAGCCCCCTTGGCAGCACCCTCAAGCAGCCCATCTGTAGCCCCATCTATCTCAGGCGCAGTTTTTTTTTTCCTCTGCTGGTTGAAAGTCGAGTTTTCAGAACTCGACTTGTTCAGGTTTCGGCATAGTTAAAGTCGTGTTACTAAAACTCGACTTTAACTTCCAGAGAACGCAAACAGTTCTGTGGGAAAGTCGAGTTTTCAGAACTCGACTTGTTCAGGTTTCGGCATAGTTAAAGTCGAGTTACTAAAACTCGACTTTAACTTCCAGAGAACGCAAACAGTTCTGTGGAAAAGTCGAGTTATAGAAACTCGACTTGTTCAGGTTTTGGCTTTGTCAAAGTCGAGTTATAGAAACTCGACTTTAAATCCGTTAGAATGCGCATAGTTCTGTTTCCAAGTCGAGTTATAGAAACTCGACTTGTTCAGGTTTTGGCTTTGTCAAAGTCGAGTTATAGAAACTCGACTTTAAATCCGTTAGAATGCGCATAGTTCTGTTTCCAAGTCGATTTATAGAAACTCGACTTTTACAGGTTTTCACATTGTTAAAGTCGAGGTTTTTAAACTCGACTTTCACATGCATGGAAAGGGCATAGTTCTGTTATTAAGTCGAGTTTTGATAGCTCGACTTGTGCAGGTTTTGCAAGAAACAAAACTCGAGTTCTTCGAAATCGACTTTCGACCTCTCAAAAGTCGAGTTTCTTTTACTCGACTTTTAAAAGTCGAGATAGTATAACTCGACTTTAACAAGTAATAAGGCTATCCCCGACTTCAGATAAGCTAAGTTTAGCCTTATAAACCCGAAATTCTTACAAAGTCGAGTTTTGAAAACTCGACTTTGTTCAAACCGTGCTAGATTCGCAATAAAAACTTTTAGTGTGTTACTTTTAAAATTTAAAAAAAAAGCGTGTTATTTAAAAAAAAAACTCGAGAGAGAGAGGGATGAGAGCTCGACGAGACCGGAGGGGGCGCGCGTACTGCGTAGCCGAGGGGGAGACGGCAGGCGATGGCGACTTCGCACGGCGGCAGGTCACGCGTCTTCTCTCGCCGGGAGAGAGAAAAGAGGGAGAGAAATAGTTACGGCGCGGTGGAGAGAGTTAAATAGAGAGAGAGTCCAACGACGATAGAAGAATTTCACAGGGAGAAGAGTTATAAACTTAATAGAATAAGAGAAGAAGTCTTATCTTGTTAGGATAACTATCAACGTGGGAAGGAAGGAGGAGTCTTAATACGCTAGAATACCTATTAAGTAGGAAGAAAAGAGTATTTAATATACATATTCTTTTAAATCTTATTTTTACCATAATATTATAATCTAATCAAAATATATCTATTTATTAAAACCCGGTTATTACAATAATGACCATAATTAACATTGCAAACGGAGACGGCCCCAAAGGAATCAATGTTAATTCAAATCGTCGACTGGTGTTTGGTACATGTGGACATTTTAGTCTTGTTTGGGTAACGGCACTTGACACATGTATCATTATCAATTTTGAAATTGATAATAATATAGCCAGACGTTCGAGTATATTGTATTCATTTTAAAACTTATAATATAAATAAAATAACACTATATCAAAACTGAGCTTCACCTATGTGATCTTCACGCGTAGGTAAGCATTTAGTAGGTATACGTATCTTTTTCCAACGTGTCATATCTACTGATTAATCACTCGTAGGTAAATATGTTAACACCTACGGATTCTATACACCCGACATCCCGTAAGTAAATGATATAAGTGATTAACCAATTTGATTCGTCCATTTTAAATATATGGATAGCTGTGATTCATCCTAGCATTATCTAATACCCTAACTTTGACGGAGTCTCCTCAACTCTCTCACAAAGTCTATTAAATACACTATTTTATAGTCATTAAAATACATGACCTGATAGAGATATTTAATAAATTTTATGAAAGAGACTGAGGAAGCTCTCTGGAGAGTTCTGTTCAGGTGAACCGTCCTCTTTATATTTGTAGTGCCGGCATACGATGCCACACCATGAAGGTGACAGTGTCATCCTCCGCCTTGCTGCAGGCAAACTGGTGGCCGAGAGCTGCTCAAACTGGCGGCAACCAAAAGATCCTCTGTGTTGCTGTAGGCACGGTAACCGATTAGCTGCCACTCTGCCAAGCCCGGGGTTGGTAGAGAGAGTATATATACATAATGAGTTCGAGTCACGGAGGAAATTTTTTTAGGAAGAATTATCACCCACTTCATTTAACAAAATGAGTTTACCAAAAATTTCATTGACTAAAATTTCATCTCATTTAATCCGTTGACTCTTATTTTACTTACCACCCACTCTAATGATCATGGCAAATTCCAGTTTTGCCCTAAAAAAACTAGATAACGTATTGCCAATGGAGTTTTAATCATGATATTTTTTATTCAAAATATAATAGTATTTTATTGTTAAAACATTTATATAATTACCATGATATACTAAATAGATTATTCTAAATATTTTATAGTCAAAAATTTTATTTTATTTAATTTAATAAATAAAATTGTAATTATAATATTTTTTACTTTAAACAAAACAATATCACGTAATTAAAATAAAATATACTTAACATGATAAAATATGATAAATTAATATTTTATATTAAATTTAAATTTTGATATAAATAAGATGTGATAATTTATTGCCTTAACTATAATAATATGCTGTATTTATAAGTTAAATTAATTAACATGATGTAATAAACAACATGATATTTAATAATTTATATCATATTTAAATGTTAATATGAATAAAATATGATAAATTTTTATTCCAAAATTTTGATATCATATTTAAATCAGATAAAAATTATAAAGTTGTTCTTAAAGTTGAAAATAAAATTTAGTTGTAACAACTTTTATTTTCGTTATTTTTACTACGTGTGCCTAAGGGCATGACTTGTGCCCTGAGAACACTGCTCTTTTTAAAAAAAAGAAAATCTACAAAGAGCATGTTTCCCCATTCTTATTTTGCATTACAGCCGAAACATGGGTTTCGGCCAGGGAAGTCAATGGGCTGGGCTCAGCCTGCCTCGAAGATGGGCTCCTAATAAAACTTGAGTTATTTAACTTTAAATTTATACAACTTAGATTACTGAAAAACATAACATGGCTGGCCCACCCAATTCTGTCTAACTTTTTACATTTCATAAGTACAATGTTGTTAAATTACATAAACAAATCATAACATATAATTGTATAAGAGTGATAACTACTTAAATAGAAATAGCTTCTTATTTCTATATTTTCTTCTGGTGTAAAAGTTTTATTAGTTTAATGTGTGTTTGATATGGTTTAACTAAATGTCTAATATATTAATTTATTTTATAATCTTCTACCTTGTGAAACACACAAAATCTTATCCGTACACGTATGAAAATTAAATATATATAATGATAACTTAAAATTATTAGCGGGGGGAGTTTGTAATATCTTGTTTAAAATCAAATACGAATGAAATATATTTTTTCCGTTCTCCCCTCCCCCACCCCGGTTTCTCACCAATGCATCTCTCTCTCGAGTTCAGATCACCTCAGAAGCTCGGAGGAGGGAAGTCTCTTAGTCTCCAATAGAGGATAGTCACAACCCTCACCCACTTAAGTGGCAGTTTAGGGGTGAATTGGCACGAACTGTTACTGAACCAGATTTTGTAACGGATTACACTGCAGTTCATAGCGGATTATATTGTAGTTAGTAATGATTCAACCCAATTTGAAACGGGTTACACTGTGATTCGTAACAAGTTACATTACTGTTCGTAACAGTCACCCCATTTACGAACAACAATGTAACTCATTATGAACTACAGTGTAATCCGTTACAAACTGAATTGAACTATTATGAATAGAAGGTGAACCATATAGTTCATGCCGAGGTTCATGTTGATCCACTCTTAATGTGAAATTCCAAACGCACGTGCGCTTTTGGAATTTCACATGGTATCAGAGCTGGTCAGGCTGTAGGCTCTGTCCTCCGGTGGATTTACTCTTGTTTTCGCTCGGCCCTGCCCCGTGTATTTCTATCGTGGCTCTGACGATGGTGGCTGGCCGAGAGGGGGACTGTTGAAGGGTTTTATCCCATATTGGCCACCGGAGGATAGTCCAATGCCTTTATCCTAGTCTGGACCTGGGTCTCCTTAGCGCACGTGCATTTTTGGAATTTTCACATTAGGAGACCCAGATCCAGGCTATGATAAAGGCATTGGACTGTCCTCCAGTGGCCAATATGGGATAAAACCCTTCAACACCTATACTATCTATTTCAAAATTTATATTATTAGTCAAACACGCACCTCCTAATAATTATTATGAACATCAATTTTAAAATTGTTGATAATAAAAATGTCTAATAATATTTTCAAGCAAGGCCTAATGTCTTGATTACGAAGTACTCTTGACGTCAGGCCACCACCGGCGAATATATGCCTTGATTCTGAAAATGCTGATAAGCTTTCACGACCGGAACTTGTCAATTTTGGCTAGCAGTAACATATACCTTGTAGAAAATTAAGTTACGAGCCATGATATGCAACAATATGACACATCTCGATATTCTCAATTATATATCCCCAAGATTTGATTTTACTTGATCGAGGTAGGTATGACATCAAACAAGACATGACTACACACATGTTCGAGATTAATTAGGTTTGATACATATAATTTGTACACCTACGATATGGATAACTACTTGATATATATATATATGTTAATATATACGTACGTGGTGCTTAGTTGACATATGTACTTAATTCATTATCTTAAGAATTTGTCATTAATAGAATTTGATCTTGACTTCGATCCTATATATGTATGATACGATGTGAACCAATTTATGCCATACTTATCTTTGTATGTCTATATGTATGTATCCGATTGAAACTAACATCTTTTGAGTCACCCCGGTCGTTTTAGAATTTCTCAAGTAAAGTTAGAGTTGGAGTTATTCTTAAATCAACTGCAATGGGATGATTACCCGTTACCGGTGGGTGGACATATATTTGATCTTCAGATTTTATATACATACATATATATATTTGTTTTCAAATCGATATATCCCGTGGGATTCTTTTATATATTCTATTACGTGGTCAGACTTATCCGGTGGGTGTGACACATGCATTAACCGGATATATATATATACATTAAGCCATTAATTCGGATATATATACACAGTACAATAGTAACTTCTTAGTAAAATATATACCTTCTTATATATTTTGGAACGTGAATAACTAAGTCTTGTGCATGCTTCGTAAGAAAAGATCAGCCAAGTTGATAAAATTAAGATTCTTTTTTTCAACCTGTCATCCAGCCAAATCAAACGCCAAACCTGGTTCTATCAAATTAAGCTCATCCGTTCCGATCTGAGCGTCACCTTCCCCCGCTGGAGAGAGGAGAGAGAGGATAAACATGAAGGACCGGGCACAGCGGCCAACCTTCGTACGTACCCACCCTAACAACCTGCGTGGTCGACATGAACATGTTTGGTGAAGGATAATCCGCAAGGTATACGTACGTGGTGGTACGTACATATGTATCTATACGCACTGCATGCATGCGATGAGATACGCACGTGTGAGTACGGCCGGGAGGGTGGGAGACCGGTCAAAAACAAGCCAAGGGATTCGAAGAAACCCAGGTTCGGCCGCCTGAATCATCGAACGTCCCAAGAAGAACACGGGTCCGACCCGCTTGGTCAGATTTATAATTTTACTTGTTTTGTGATAAAATTTCGTGACGAAACAAAAGTAAAGATATTTATAAGCATAAATGGATGAGAGATATGACGGCAAGACGGACGAGAAACATACAAGAATAAAATTTGTGAGAACGGACCACATAAAGAAAAAAAAAGACCCTGGATCTCTCTCTCTCTCTCATCCATGGGGTCATCACAGTAAAATTAAAGAAGATTATACTTTTTTTCGTGTTTGTCCAACGCTCTAGCTTTACCGCAGCAATATATTTTTACAAAGAAAACCAAGCTACCGAGCAACCCCAGCGACGTTGACCGTGCCCACCGGTCGGTCAACAACGAGTGCCGGCTGGTTGGTCGCCCTTGGGCTTGGGCCTCCGGGTCAAGTCAATCGACGTGGTCGGCCGACGTGCTGACGTGGTCTCCACGTGTGGAGAGGTCCGCCACGCACAGGCGGAGGCGGCACGCCACGTCCTTCCGTCCAGCTGTGCCCTGCATGCATCTTCCGGACTCTACCCGGTAATGCGAAATGGGATCCGATAGGGAGGCGTTTGATTGGCCTACTTTTGATCTTTGGTTTTATCGGTCAAGTAATCTTGTACGTGCCAAAAATATGCAAGATCGTAACTAATATATATTAGACTTATCGATTATTAGACACATCTCAATTAGTTTAACTCTCGATATCTTAAAGACCCTTTGAATTAAGACGCTTGTTTAATTAGATTCATGTTCAGAAGAAATTGAATCACACCGTACGTCTGAATCACCATCACTAACACACTAATACAATTTCTCACTAGATCAGCGGAGAACCCAACCTTTTCTCTAAGTTGTTAATCAGTAGTGTGATGATTAACTAAACCATCATGCATGCAGAGTGAGAACTAAACCTTTTCTCGATTCTTATATATGATCGGGTTAGTTGTTAGAATATCAAAAATAATATTATATTGATATTGATATAATATAGAGTGGCAATATCAAAATTAATACAAGTTAAATATTTGTATTACATGACATATGTTATTTGCGTCCCAAATTTCAAGTTTGATAGTATTAATCAAATATCTCCGGGTGATTATCATCGATACTAATTTTAAATTTGACAATGATAAGAGATGTCTAATAGTATCATCAAACGGGGGCATTAGCTAGATAGGGTAGTTTAATGAGAAATGCAGTTGCGATTTTGACATATTTAAAATTGATGTTACTGGGTAAATTAATATTGACGCAAATGTGCAACATATATTTTTATATATGCTAAAACAAACATGACAACAGGGGTCGGATTTATCCTGTACGAATAGTAAATATGCAAATCTTGTTTTATCACTAATTTTTATGTAATATATTTTAAATGCTATCATGACTTTTTTAAATGTTCATATACCATATCTGTACATCAATATATATGTTAAAATTTTTATGGAAATGGAATAAAACACGATTTGGTGTCTCCGACTTAAAATTATGATAATAATTAATTCCGATAATTCATGAGACACAGCAACATGTTTCAAATTTATTGATTTTTATTAAAATCGTACTAAACCATAAAAATATCGCCGCCCCCCCCCCCTCATTCACGCAGGCCGGTCCACGTCCAAGTCCATCCTTCCGGTCCCGCCGCAGCACGTGGCCGACTTGTTCTCCGCCGCCGGCGTCGTGAACGTCCGTCCGCCGGCGGGACCGGAGACTTCCCCCCGTCGTCCCCAGCGCCGGCCGGAAGCCTCCCCGTCCCTTCCGCCTCCTCTCTATAAATGCGGAGAGCCACGGCCAACTTCGTCCCACCGCGTGTTCGAGTCACAGCCGGAGAGAAAGCCGGGCAGCATCTCTATCTGTCGACGTGCGAGGGCGCGCTTTATTCCCCTGTCAGGCCGCTCCCTTTTTCTTCCCGATAGCTAGAGCTGGTTCTGCTTGCCGAGAGAGGAGGCAGGCGGCGGCGATGGCGGGCGTGCCCAACCGGATAAGCGAAGCCCTGACGGCGGGGGCGAACGGCGGGGACCGCCGCCGGCAGACGGCCGAGATCGTCGGCACGGTGGTGCTGATCAAGAGCAACGTCCTGGGCTTCAACGACCTCACGGATTTGCTGCTCGACGGGCTCCACGAGCTGGTGGGGAACCGCATCTCCTTCGAGCTCGTCAGCGCCACCGTCGGCGACCCCAGTAAGTGCCCTCCCACCCTCTCCCCCCTCCCCCGTACGTACGTACGTACCATCCGTCGCCGCCGCCGGATCGTTTGAAACCACCGTGGACGTTCGCCGCAGACAAAGGCAACCGCGGGAAGGTGGGGAAGGCGGCGTTCCTGGAAGAGTGGGTGACGCGGGGGACGTCGCTGGCGGCGGCGGAGACGAGCTTCGCGGTGAAGTTCGAGTGGGACGCCGAGGCGCTGGGCGTCCCCGGCGCGGTGATCGTGAAGAACCATCACCACGGGGAGTTCTATCTGAAGAGCCTGACCCTGGAGGGCGTGCCGTCCGCCGCCGCCGCCGAGGGCCGCCGCCGCGTCCACTTCGACTGCAACTCCTGGGTCTACCCCGTCGACTCCTACAACTACGACAGGGTCTTCTTCTCCAACGAGGTATGCTAAGCTGACCCTGAGCTCTCTCCGGACATCGCCGTTCCTGCGCCGGACGGCCGGATCGGACACAAGTTCGGCCGCCCACGCGCACCCGCGTAGAATAATCTGAACACTCCCGACCAACCGTTCGGTTCCAACGGTAAGAGACAAAGAAGAAGAAGAAAAAAATAAAATTAACATATTTAAATAAACATATATAACTAACACGCACAAAATTATATTCAAAATTAACATGTTTTTTCAAAAAAAATGTACGAAAAAGTCGGGTTTAACAGAACTAATTTTTCTCCTCGAAAAAAACAAAAACTATTGTTTGTAAAAATAAAATCGGATTGTGCCGACTTACCTTCACAATACACTATATGCACGATCTAGTGGTTTAATCTCTTCATGGCAAATAATTAACGAGGTCTAATCTCATATGAACCACTTGATCATGTAATCTGTTGCCGAGTATGATTAATAAGACAGTCTTATTTTATTTCAAAAGTCATAGAATTTATCGGATTCGACTCCACCCTGCACTCTTAAAAATGTTTGATTTCGAAAAGAAAATATTGTTTTGCATGTTCGTTTTGAAAAAAATAATAAAATACGTCAGTTTAAATTTTTTTTATCGCCTATGTGGGCTTCGATCTTCGACAACATGGTAACAAGAGGGCGAATGAAGGGGGGATGAAAACGTTATCCCCGTCCATTTTAGATAAATGATTTAATATCAGAAATTATCCAAGCAGCGAGTATTTTAATTTCCTGACCTTGCCTTCATTGCGGGGGCAGTTGGAAAGCCTTGATGGGGGATGGGACGTATCTGGCCTTCGAAAACAGGGCTCTATCTCCGATCCACGCGAGCAGCCAATAGGACCGTGCCACGTCAGTCGTGACGGGACCAGAAGCACCCGACCTCTGTACCGCGATGACCGATGATGCTATTAGCTGTCTCCGTCGTTCTTGTCTGCCATGTCTGATGGATCTTCTTCTTCTCCTGCGTGGCGTTTTCCGGACCAGACGTACCTGCCGGGTGACATGCCGGGACCGCTGAAACCATACAGAGCGGACGAGCTGGACCATCTGAGGGGCGACGGCGTCACACGTCAGCTGCGGGAATCCGACCGGGTCTACGCGTACGACTACTACAACGACTTGGGCGACCCGGACAGCGGCTCCGATTACGCCCGACCCGTTCTCGGCGGATCCGAACAGTATCCGTACCCGCGCCGTGGCCGAACCGGCCGGCCGCCCTCCAAGACCGGTAAGTGTGATATATATAATATATATATATTTATGCCTTCCTTGTTCTCCTACACAGTGAGCACACTATTTATTTTGAATTTTATTAATTTTTAATCTAGTATCGCAAATTTGTTATATGTTGAATACACAAGTAACACCTTAAAACATTATTTTTAAAAATTAATATACTATTATTTTCTGCAAAAAAATTCAACTTTAAGATTTTAATTATATCAAAATCAAAATTTTAAAAAATAGACTCTTGGCAAAAGTAAGAGTAGAATTCAGAATTCGATTTTACCACTCAAATCCGAGTTCCAAGAGTGCAAACCAATGGGGTTCAAAAATCGTTCGATTTTTGTATGGTTGTTGGATTTTCTTACATTTCCGCGGTTTGCTTTTTATTTAATGAAATGAATGACTTGTGCTCAAAGCTTGACCGTTGACGCACTACGACATGTTTTTGTTGACTTTCTGGTCTTCGGCAGATCCGAACACGGAGAGCAGGCTGCCGGCCGAGTCGAGCCTGGACATCTACGTGCCCCGCGACGAGCGGTTCGGGCACGTCAAGATGTCCGATTTCCTGGCCTACGCCATCAAGGCGCTCGGGCAGGCGCTGGCGCCGGCGGTGGAGGCGGCGGCGGACGCGACGCCGTTCGAGTTCGACACCTTCCAGGACGTGATGGACCTCTACGAGGGCGGCATCGAGCTGCCCGACTGCCCCGCCTTCGAGGACGCCCGGAACAAGATCCCCTTCGAGCTCCTCAAGGAGCTCGTCCGCACCGACGGCGAGCACCTGCTCAGGCTCCCCTTGCCGCGGGTCATCAAAGGTAATCCTCTCTTTCAATTAATTGCTCTTGTATAGAGACAGACAGACACAGAGAGAGAGAGAGAGGAGCGAACAATATTGATTCCAGGGGTTTAATCATATTATATATATGTATCCGTCGGCGTGCAGCTGATAAGACTGCTTGGAGGACTGACGAAGAATTCGCCAGAGAGATGCTCGCAGGACTAAACCCGGTCGTGATCAGGCGCCTAGAGGTGCGGTTTGAATCTCTATGATCTTTCTATATGTTCTCGACATTAACCAGCATTTATATCTATGTATATACGAAGTTATGAACTGACGGATGGTTCCGTTTTATCCATGGCTCCCCGGCCTGGTCGTGCAGCAATTCCCCCCCATCAGCACCCTCGACCCCTGCGTCTACGGCAACCAGAACAGCTCCATGACAGCGGCTCACATCGAGAAGAACCTCTGCGGCATGACGGTGGACGAGGTTCGCAGACCCAGAAATCACATATAGACATTGCATAGTGTGTTGCCTTCAAAAAGATTCCACTCATGTATGTATTAATGTGTGTATATGTTCTGTTCCTTCAGGCGCTGGACGAGAACAAGCTCTTCATACTGGACCACCACGACGCCCTGATGCCGTATCTTCGCCGCATCAACGGCGGCACGGACAACAAGATCTACGCCTCCCGGACGCTCCTGTTCCTGCAGGACGACGGGACCCTGAAGCCGCTGGCGATCGAGCTAAGTCTGCCGGCCGGCGAAGAGCAGGAGGGCGCCGTCAGCAAGGTGTACACGCCGGCGGAGCATGGCGTGGAGGGAGCAGTCTGGCAGCTGGCCAAGGCCTATGCGGCCGTGAACGACTCTGGCTATCATCAGCTCATCAGTCACTGGTATGTTAATTAGATACATGAGAAGCTCAGGCCCTTTTATATTCATCTGATCTACTATTATATTAAAACCTGCTTAATTGCCTAAGATTTTAAACTAAAATAGTATTTATTTTGGTATTAGCATCAGAGACACTCTTATCACTATAACAGCATCAAATTCAAACTACTAGCTAGCTAATTTCACCAACAGAAAAATAGTAATATATCGATGGAACCCAAGATATATAGCAACCCACTCATTTTCCGTATCCTTTCGGATACTCTTCTTGTTTTGCTCTTTAATATATTTATCTTAAAGACGCTTTTTAATTAATTACTCTTTGGAATGAATATATATAATCGACACAGGTTGAACACCCATGCAACAATGGAGCCCTTCGTGATCGCGACCAACCGGCAGCTGAGCGTTGTCCACCCCGTCTACAAGCTGCTGAGCCCGCACTACCGCGACACCATGAACATCAACGCCTTTGCCCGGCAGATACTCATCAACGCCGGCGGCATCCTGGAGAAGACCGTCTTCCCGGACAAGTACGCCATGGAGATGTCCTCGGCGGTGTACAAGAACTGGAAGCTTACCGATCATGCATTGCCCACCGATCTCCTGAACAGGTATGCACGATAAGATTAATCACAAAATACAACGGTGAATAGGAGGATGTGTGTGAATAAGACAGCATATATAATTAAGTATCGTGTTCTTTCCTCTCTCAGAATAGTCGGTGACGAAAAATAATTGTGAAAATATGACTATATATGTTGCTTACTTTAGTCATTATCTTAAAGTTTTGAAGCCCGTTAATAACTTTGACATATAATACCAAAGCCCTTGATTGAATCAAAACGTTGTGTGTGTGTGGGGGGGGTGTTGGTGGTTTGGTTTGGTTTTTAATTTTTTTTTGTTAAATAAAACCAAACCACCTCTCAAACCAAACTGAAGTAATTTGATTTGATATAATTTAATCGGGTTTAGGATTTAGGATTTATCAAACCACGTATGGTACGTATATATGTTTGTTTAAATCACACTCTATTAAATTTAATGTATATGTTGATGCATTTCAATATATATAGTTTTATCTCAAAAACTCTGGAAACAAATTTACTTGATATATTATCTCAAAACAAATTTAATATATAGTTTTAATCTAATTTAGTTGATTCTGGTTATTAGTTTGATACAAAGTATATCTTCGGTATCAAATCAAACCGATCGATAATTCAAATCACATCAAAGTATGGGTCTGGTTTGATTTCTTGGCCGGGTTGAATGGAACTAACATATTATTAGTAAAAGAATAGTACCATATTAATTAGCCAAGTGTGAGATATGCAAAAAAAAAATTATGAAAATATAATCGTAATGTCAAGTCTTGTCTTATATAAGGTTTCGGTGGTGTTGCTAGGGCCAAGAATAAATAATAACTTCGACATTTTGGACCGTGTACTTTCAGAGGAATGGCGGTGGAGGATCCTTCGTCCCCCTGCAAGCTGCGCCTGCTGATCGAAGACTACCCCTACGCCGTCGACGGCCTCGCCATATGGACGGCCATCGAGGAGTGGGCGGCGGAGTACTGCGCCATCTACTACCCGTCCGACCAGGCGGTGGAGACCGACGCCGAGCTCCAAGCCTGGTGGACGGAGGTGCGCGAGGTCGGCCACGGCGACAAGAAGCACGAGCCGTGGTGGCCGGAGATGCGCACCGTCGCCGAGCTGAGCCGCACCTGCGCCACCATCATCTGGGTCGCCTCCGCGCTGCACGCCGCCGTCAACTTCGGGCAGTATCCCTACGCCGGGTACCTCCCGAACCGGCCGACCATCAGCCGACGGTTCATGCCGGAGCCCGGCAGCGGCGAGTACGCCGCGCTGGGGGCGGACCCCGACGGCGTCTTCCTGAAGACGATCACCAGCCAGGTGCAGACCTTGCTGGGCGTCTCCCTCATCGAGATCCTGTCCCGGCACTCCTCCGACGAGGTCTATCTCGGGCAGCGGGCGACGCCGGAGTGGACGTCGGACGAGCGGGCGCTGAGGGCGTTCGGGGACTTCGCCGGCAAGCTGGTGGCGGTGGAGGAGAGGATCACCCGCATGAACGGCGACGAGAGGATGAAGAACCGGAATGGGCCGGTGAAGGTGCCCTACACCCTGCTGTACCCGAGCACGTCGGACTTCAGCCAGGTCGGCGGGCTGACCGGCCGGGGAATCCCTAACAGCGTTTCCATCTAATCAAGAAGCTGAAGGCGACCTTCTATAGGCGAAGAAGGTATATATCATATATGACCGAATATAAATGGAATTTCGCCTAATTATATATATATATATATATTAGACCACCTAATATAATTTCATTCATTTGTATGGTAATTCATGTACGTACACTACGAGCATATGCTGTGTGAAATAAAAGCTTCAGAGAGCTTGGAGTCTCTCTCTCTCTCTCTCTCTGATGTCTTTCTTAGGAGCTGTAAGATATATGAAGTGAATAAGAGAGCTGATCAGCTCAATATATTTGACACAATGGGGGCTTCTAGGAACTTGGAGAGAAGAATCTTTGGATAACTGTTTTTTCTGGGATTTGATTCTACCGACCCATAATATATATATATATATGTATGCATGTATGTATATATTGACAGCTTGAAGATTTCAACCATAACTCTTGTTTGGATTCTAGGAACTTGGCGCGTGTGTATATATATAACTATATATAACACTGCCCATCAGCAGAATTAAGAGAAAACAAACCATGAATCGTGTGATATCTAGCCACAGGGTGTTTTGATGCATGTGATAAAATGAGTTTTCAGAATAAAAATATGCTTTTGTGACAAAACGTGTTAGCAATAATTAAAAAAATACTTTTAGATAAAGTTATTTTTTTTCTTAGACAAAAAGGGGGGAGGCCAATTTTTTTTTCTCCCTAGCTTGTAGTCCCCCCACCAGGCCCTTTTGTCTTACACATGGTCGCACTTTTTCTAAGCATTATAATTGTGTGTTTTTAACTATCATATTTATTTGAATGTATAATTTTACAACAGAGAGGTACAAATTTTAGCTTGGGACCAAACACACTAATCTTCAACCCACATGTTCAGCCAAAACAAATAGGGATCTTAGTCACTGACACAGTTCAGTGCGTAAGCTTGAGCCACAATCAACTACTCGAGAGTTGCAAATTAATTAAGGTAGGAATTGTTTTAACTTAATCTAAAAATTCAAACTCTTTATTTTAGGTCTATATGTTAGTTTGTGGTAAGATTAAGTTTCTGTATGTTAATCAATGTAGTATTCACCCCACAAAGAGTATATGTTTAAAAGCTGAAAATTTAAACTTCACAATTTATGTTTAAGAGGTTTATGAACATGTAATAGGTAATATGTTTAAAGAGAAAGTGAATAGAAGGTCCGTTGCAGCTCAAGCGCTTGTCCGTTGAGTCCGTTTTCAAAACCGATTTAACACACTAGGTCCGTTTTTACAAAGTTGTACTATACCCGCTCCAGTTTGGAAAGATAACGCTGGGTGTCTATTACCCTCTTATTGGAAAAGACCTTTTACCCCTTTTCTGCTGCGAAGCTAACGCTGACGCCATTCCACCTCTTTCTAATCTGTGTAATATACAAATATTCAAGAAATAACAAGTCATCATCCATGCAGAAATATGCATGTTATAAGTAAACCATTTTTTTATTAAGAAGCTCCACATGCATCTAGTATTTTTTTCGATAAAAAGTTTCGCAACCGAGCGTTAAATGTTAAATTTATCAAACCAAAACACACTGAGATGTTGTAATATTTAGTCAAGAGTTGTGACTATCGTGATAAACGGATAATTATTTGGGTGATAAGATCGGGCGGTGGGGATAACAAGATCATGAAAGAAATTTATGAAAAACATATCCAGAAAGAAAAGTTGTCTCCACGTTGGACCAAGAGCATAAAAATGCATATTCGTTGAAGAAGAACCTGTTCCAATGAAAAATAAATAATGGTATGATTTACGTTTAATACATATAAGAGAGTGTTGTTGGGGATGATCAATCGATCACAATATGAAAAGAACAAAAGTAACAGATCTACAAAGTGACCATGAGCTTGGCATGTAGCTAGTGCTTCCCAAACACCGTCTGGCGGCATCCTGGGTGTCGGTAGCCCTGCCTGCTCCCTAAAGCTTCACACCAACGGATTGATGTCTAGCAAAAGCAGGTACTCATGATTGGTCTACTGCGTGTGCAACCATGCCTGGAGCCGCCTTCAATATGACGGCCTGCCTTGAGCCCTCGTCTTAAGCTCCGCTCGGAGCTCCGCCTTGTGCATGCACTTGAGCCCCCTCTTCCACCAGCAGCCTCTCATGCTTGCCGCCCGGAGTCCTTGCATTGATCTGTAAAATGTGAGATTGACATCTATTCAAGAGACGGAGCCGCCGCGAGATAGAGTGATCGGGGTGCTCTGTGGTGAAGAGAAGACTGGGACACAATTCAAGGGATAGAAATAGAATTCAAATAATTTTTTTAACTGTGGCCAGAGGGTGGGAGACAGAACGGATCTGATACTAAAGAAATTTCGGTCAACGGATTAAACGTAACAGAAATTCAGTCCACGGGTCATCTGTTAAAGTCATTTTCTTAAATAGATCTAAAATTAATTTTCCCTATGTTTAAAGGGTAGTCTAGACATTAAGGCGTCGTTTGGTATCGGGATAAAATTAACGAGGATAGGGATAGACCAATCCTCGTGAATAACCCTATCCTCGTTACGTTTGGTTTAACTTAGGATAAGTTTAAGGAAAATCTTATCCTATGTTTGGTATGTTAACAATAAATTCGAAGATAACTTTAAATTTCTAAATTTTATCTTTATTTTTATATTATCTTATTTTATTACTCGTAACATATTCATAAACATCTTAATCTACTTATATGTTTATATAATAAATTTAAAGTATAATTTAAATATATAAATAAAAATACACTTAAAATATAAACTTGAAAATATAAATAATGTAATTTATTAGGCGTAGGGGTGTAAACGGGTCGAATTCGGTAGCGGAATCACAGAATCCGATTCCGATTCCGATAAAAGATAAGATGTTCCGATTCCGATTCCGATAATTTCGGAATCACCATATTCCGATTTCGATCCGATTCCGATTCTATTATCGAAATCGGAATTGAATCCGAAAATTTCCGATTCCGATATTAAATATTAATTTTTTTCAAAAATTCATTAATAATTCACATATAATTAGTTGATTTTGATATGGTATTTTAAAACTTTATTTTTACCAATTTATCAATTTATATATTAAATTTTATGATTTATTTGATTTTATTTTGATTATTTTTACTTATATCTATTTATTTATTATCGAAATAGGATAAACATAAACGGAATCACCTAATTCCGTTTCCAATAAACTATCGGAATATCTGATTCCGATTCCGATAGCTTATAGGATACAAAAGCAGTTTCCAAACCCGTTAATTTTTATCGGAGTCGAATTGAAATTTCGGATTATCGAATTCAGTTTACACCCCTAATTAGGCGGAATGTTTCCCCTCTCCCCGCCAGACCGAGCTCCCCCCCCCCCCGCGCAGACAGGAGCCGGCGTCCCGTCAGAGTCCACCATCCCTCCGCAGACAGTCACGCAGACCTCGACCGGTGTTCACCCACCCCCCGCAGACAGGAGCCGGCGTCCCGTCGGAGTCCACCGTCCCTCCGCAGACAGTCACGCAGACCTCGACCGGTGTTCGCCCACCCACCCCCGGCGGCCAGCGGACAGGGGAGGTCCACCCCCCCTCCCGCAGACACCCCCCGGGGTCCGCCCCCCCCTCCCGCAGACGGCATCCCCCTCCCCGGCGGAGGTGTCCCGCAGACCCCCCCCCCGGGCGGTTTGCCCCCCTCCCGCGAGACGACATCCCTCCCCCCGGTGGTCCGCCCCCCCCTCCCACAAACGATCCCCACGCGGCGGCGTTCGCGCCCCGCACCCCACGGCGCTCCCCCTCCACCGCGGAGGTGTCCTTAAACTCATTTATAAGTGTGTACCAAACAAGGAATTGAGGATAAACTATGAAAATCTTTTTTTTACGCAGGAAGACGTTTCCAGGGAAAATGATTTGCAAATGTCTTTTTTGGTTCATCCGAAAATAATTTCCAAAAGAAGTTACAAAAAAAGTCATCGTGTTACTTTCTATTCTTAAAATAGTTGATATCTTAATATATTAAATCTTATATTGATCATCTTTAAAATTATATAAAATTATAATTTTTATTTATAAATATGTTTTGTAAATTTTAAAAATTTTAAAAATGATTAAAATAATACATTTAAAAAAAATTACTACACATAAAATATGTAAATTAACATTATTAAAGTTTTTGATATTTTTTCACAAACATTCTCACTTAGAGGATGTCAGAGACAAAAAGAAATATAATACTAGAGAGATATACTTTAAAGTATATCCTAGGTTATCCCGTACCAAACAGGGCCTAAGGCTCCATTTGATTGGGCATAATCATGATTCAGTCATAGGTTGACATATTTATTATGTTTATTTTTTTAATTAACCTCTAAATACATATCTTTTAAATTTTAATAAACCTCTTAAAAATAAACTACTTGTTTTAACTACTATTTTTTGCTTGCATCTTTTATAGAAAAAAAATAATATATATGATATATTTTAAAAAAATATTAGATTGATTAAAAATGACCATCTTGATTAAATTAAGTACTTATTTTATCACATATTAAAATATTATATATAAAATAAAGATTTTAGGATTTCAAATTTAGCTAAGGATGCGTTTACAGGGATTCATCATGCGTGGATTCCATGAAAATCTAGTGTATGCATTTTCTTATACACCACCAATTCTATATAGATGTTTGATTATTGTTAGAAATTTTTTTTGTAACACTTTTGTGTTAGAATATGTTAAGAGATTAAAGTAAAAAAATATCAACAACTCTGCGATTAAGTTGAAAAAACTTCAAAGTTAAGTATGTTCTATTGGGAGTAGGCCACTAATGGATGATCTATTGAGAAGATCGCTAATCAACAATGGTTGTTGGGTCAAATTAGCTGAATTAAACATTACATATAATATCAGAGTATGACCCAATCGGAAGATCTGCTATAACTCGTTTGGATATTTGATATGTGATGCACATGGTTTAGACAAGAACATCAATTCTTTAAGGATAGAAGCTTGTAACACTCAATTTCGAGAATATGTTAAAAGATTAAATTAGTTGACTATCAACAATTTCAATAAACTATTTTTTGATAAATAAGTGGAAAGAACTTCAAAGTTAAACGTATTTTATTAGGAGTAAGCTGAGGATAGATAATCTCTTAAGAAGGTTACTAATTAGTATCGAGCAAAATAATTATTTTATTGTAATTTTTATTATTATTTGAAAAATATAATGTTCTTTAAAAATTGTGAAACATAAAGATAAATGTGTCATTTTTATTTTGAAATCTTCTTCTCCAATGTAGAAAACTGGCCACACCTTCCGGTTCGAGAAATTTTTGTATTGTATCTTTCTCTCTCATCTCTCATGGAAGAGATGTATTCTGATTTTTATTATTATTTGACAAATCTAATGTTCTTCGGAAATTGTGAAGCATAAAGATACATGTGTCATTTTTATTTTGAAATCTTCTTCTCGATCCGATGTAAGAAACTGGCCTCCCTACCAGTTTCAGTAAATTTTTTATTTTATCTTTTCTCTGTTACACCTTTCATGAAATCTCATGCACTTAATGAAATGGGTGCTACTTTTTTTACACACCGGATCTATTAGGGGTTGTCTGGTATCGAGATAAGTTAGGGATAAACCTGATTCATCTCTGAAATTTAGGGGATAAACTTGGTTTATCCCCAAACAATTCTGATACCAAACAGAATTTTAGAGATTTTCAATAATTGAAATATATTTCTAAATCCCTTCCAAGGGCACCCTAAAACAAATGTTGTCTTAATCAACCACTGCAAATCGATCAATCTCAAAGATTGGAGGTTGGTTAAGACCAATCAAACAGGCCGGCTTTAATTAAGTAGAAGGTTGGTTAATTAGGGATGTTACAAGAGAGCTGCAGTGACTTGGTAACCGCGTTCATTCACACACCCACTCAATGAATTGTCTTAAAATAGAAGCCATCGGTATTGCTTAATTCGTTCATCATAAGTACCTCTCTTGTTTCTCCATGTGATCCCTTCAAATGTTCAAAGGGTAACGAGGTGTTTGGTTGCATGAGAACGAAGTTTTTTGTTTTAGTTTTTAAAAAATGTAAGAAAACTTGTTAAAAGAGGTGTTTGGTAAACACGACAATTTTATATTTTAAAAGTGATTTTCTTCTTAAACAAAAAAAGAGGATCCACCTCTTTTTTTTTTCTTGTGGTCTCCCACTTTATTTGGTCATGCGTGGTAGTTACTCTTTTTTTTGTAATCACATCCCTCCAAACATGATAATTTTATGTCATGAGTTAGCTCACTTTTTATTTTAATATAATTTTTTATCGTGAAAATGTAAAAAAAATTATTGTGCAACCAAACACCCCCGTAAGGCTCGGTCAATGCACCCCAAGGCAAGAGTGATGAGTAGCACCGCTCGGTGGTTGATTTAGAATCTTGGATTAACGAAATCACGTATAAAATGAGTGGATCATATGTTCATAAAACTTTTTAAATTAAAAAAAATGATATAGTTTCATTAAAATATTGATAAATTTCTCCAAGTTTAAGTGGGGGGTTTCTTGCCCATCCAAGAATTGTTCAGAGAGAGTTGGAAGGGTATTCCATCAAGCTTAGATATGCAAATCCAACTCCATCAAAACAAATGAAGAACAAAACATAGGAATTGGCATTATTGTGCTTACTTACCAATGCACTCCACGAATGACTTGAAACGCGGCTTGATAAAAATTTGAATCTACTTATTTATTACGTTAAATGAATAAGGTCGAACAAAAAAATAAAATTTATACGCCGAGTTCGAACAACCTCGTGCTATATTCAATAAAATTGCAAGTAACACACGCCAGGTACTTGATTGAATATTCATTTTAAAAGATATATACATCATGAATATTAATAATTTGATATTTTTATTTAAATATATAAAATAAATTGGAATATAATTTAAATTTAGATTGAGTTTCTTAAATGACTTATAATTTGAGTTTCACGGATAAACTTCGATTGATTTTGAATTTTATAAATGAATCCTTATCGAGTCTGAATGGACTAAAATCGATTCAAGTTACGATTCTAACTTGAGCTCGAGCTCGAGTTCGACCCGATTAAATAACAAATTAAATTTTAACAAGAGTTGAGTACACCCATAGGAACCTGTGCAAAGCGTACTCAAGCTCGGACTCAATAGCGGCTAAGAGCTTGTACAAGGGCACTCTCCTTGATAGAGGCATCAATGGGGGCAACTGTCACGACCCGGAATTTAAAAAAACATTACCACAAATACGCAGCGGAAATACACAATGTCGTGACAGTGGGATGAAACCCAACACTTGGATTCCACAACCCAAACTTAAACTATTAATTCCATAAGATTCATCAAAATAAGAGAATGGAACCATACTTCTAAGTCTAACCACACTCTTGTTCAAGAACAACCAAGTCCGTCTACCTAAGTAGAGAATACCAAGAATCTCCAAGTGCAAAATGACTCTGATTCCTTTGGTTCCACCTGATCCTCATCTTCAAGCTCTTAAATCTTCAAAAACCTGCTGAAAAATTTAACCCACAACGGGGTGAGTCCGGGGACTCCGTAGGATTTACACCCTTCACCCATCAATCGGGTAAATAACATATAATCAAGCAATGGTATGTAACATATCTAAACTGAGATGTAATACAAAAGTATAGAATGTCTTCTATATTAATCTCATCCCCGTCTGATCCTTCTCTATTTAATAAAAAGATATACATTAAAAAAGTGTCTATTTTGAACTGTAACTTTTAAGATGTTACGACTAGCTTGCAGTGGGGATTGAACATCAAAATATTTTCATATCTATTTCAAGTCATAAAGAAATATGCATATATGCACAAGTCCTTTACCAATATACCAGAACTCAAATAGGAGATCGTGATTCGAGCTTTTAAACAAGTAATAATTTTTTTCATAACCTGATCATTCGGATAGCAGCGAAAATTTTACCACCTCAAAGAAAGTAAATTTAATATAATCTCTTTATATATATATATATTAGTAAGTTAAAAAGAAATGCATATATCATTGAGATTTAACGTAATCTATCATAATCATGACCAAAACAGGTTCTAAAAGGTATAATTTGATGACCCAAGAGTTTTTCAAGTCTACACATAATTAACCTTCAATTCTTGTTCCAAACTAGCATATAATCACTTACATGATTTTCATAAGATCAATTTTGATAGAAAAGGCTTCTACCCAAGCATAATCAAGCTAAACATGTTCCATAATATACAAAATACTAATTTCAAGTTTCGATTTGAGATTTTGTGAAAATCAATAATTACAAGTCCAAAGTCTAAGACTAGTCAACTTATGATCCATAAGTTAAATCATGCATATTTTCTAATCAAAATGGGATCAAATACATAGACAAGCTTGAGAAACCTACCTGGAAGCTCCTGTGAATTTTGGATTTTTCTGGATTCTTCCACTATTTTTCTGAGCTATTCTCCGATTCCGAAAATATAAATCACTAAAATCTGGAAAATGCTGAACCGGCAGCTCGACCTGGCTGAACCGGCTTCTGAACCGGGCGGGCAAAGGAGCTGGGCCGGCGGCTCACAGTGTCGGCTGGGTGGCCGCTGGCGCGTCCGCACACACCACGGCACTCGTGTGCGGTGCTCGCGGAAGGTGGTCGCGGAGAAGAGGTGGCCAGCGGCAAGGGGCGGCAGCCGACGGAGCTCACGGCGGTGCTCGACGTCGACGGGGTAGACGACGCAGGCGGAGCTGGCGGCGGACGGCGGGCCTGACGCGGCAGCGGCTGGCATGGCGACGTGGTGACGCCGCGGGCGCTCGGGTGAGGCTGCAAGCGGCGTGGGGCATGGCGGTGGGGCTGAGCATGGCGTGGCCGGGCGGTGCTGCAGATGGGGCGGTGCGGACGGGAGGTTGGCGACGGTGCAGGCCGGCAAGGCAACGGCGGCGCGTGGGTGCGCGCTGCGGCTGGCCGCGAGCGCGAGGCGGCCGAGCTACGGGCGGGCGGGGCAACGCGCTTGGGGGCGGCGGTTGCAACGCCGACGGCGGGGAGGGGCTCCCGGCGGCCGGAGCGGCCGGAGGGCGACCGGGGGGGCGGTCGGTGGCCGCAACCGCCACTGCGGCTGGGTGCGGAACGGTGCACGACGGCGGCTGCCACGCTGGGCAGCGCGCAGGCGCAGGCAGGGCGATGGGCTGGCGGCGGGTTGTGCAGGCGTTGGCGGCGATGCGGTCCGGCGGATGGAAGGAAGAAGAGGAAGAGAGAGAGAGAGATCCAGCGGGGGGGAGGGGGTTGCGTAACCTGCGAGAAGAGAGAGGGAAGGGCGGGGCGATGACATCGGCGAGAGAGGGGCGCGGGTGTAACTGGCGAGGGGGGGATTTTTTTTTTAAAAGCCAGGTATTACAGCAACCCCCCCCCACAGCCCAAATTTTTAATTTTTAATTCTTATAACTTTATATATTATACATCTTATCATTTGTTTAGTTTTAATCTAATTATTTTTACTTATACATACTTATGAGGTGTTTGGTTGCATGATAATGGTAATTTTTATTTTATTTTTTAAAAATTATAAAAAAACTTGTTAAAAGAGGTATTCGACAACTATGATAATTTTATGTTTTGAAAGTGATTTTCTTCGTAAACAAAAAGATGATCTCATCTCTTTCTTTTTTCTTATGTCCCCCCCCCCACTTTGTTTGATCATATACGATAGTTACTTTTTTTGTTATTACATCCCTCCAAACATGATAATTTTATGTCATGAGTTAGTTCACTTTTTATTTTAATATATTTTTTATCATGAAAATGTACTAAAAATTATCATGCAATCAAACACCTTATTAATTTTTTATCGAAATCAGACAAACTAAAACCGAAAAGAAAAAGATTTCAATTATACGAAATTATATATTGTTATATCCAATTATTAAGGTGACCACTTCGAATTCCCCACTAATTAAGCACAGTCCCGATAGCGCCCACGTAGAGAAGGATCGAAGAAAGACAGACGAACACAAGACGACGCTACACGTTAAATTTGAATCTTTGATCCTCATGATTGATTTTTGTGTGTGTATATATATATATATATATGGAAGCATTTCGTAAGATAAATCGAGTGGATCCCCACTAAAATCAGCAGGGGGGATCCTCTTAACCTTTTATGAAGGAAGGAAAATTATCTGATCTTCCTGAAAACAAAGCATATCATTTTTTGGGAGATAATCAATGTATGAACACAGGAGGCGGCGGCGGCGGCCCCTGTAAATTTGTGGTGTGTAGAATTTCTAGAGCATCATGAGCTTGAATTCGTCGAAGCTGAGCACGCCGTCGCCGTCGACGTCGAAGCAGCCGATCATCGCCTGGCACTCGTCGACGGTCCTCGCCTCGCCCAGCCGCCGCAGCGTCCGGCGGAGGCTCTTGGCCGTGATGCAGCCCCGCCCCTCCGTCTCGTACATCCCGAAGGCCTCCCGCAGGCCGCGGTCCCTCTCCTCCTCCCCTCCCCCGTCCACCAGCCTCACGAAGTCCTCGAAGCTCAGCAGGCCGTCGCCGTCCGAGTCCGTGGACTCCACCGCCTCCTCCGCCTCCTCCGCCGACAGCCCCTCCCCCACGCTCCCCCGCATCCCGCTGCGCAGCTCCGACGGCGAGATCTTCCCGTCCCCGTCCTCGTCCAGGTACCTGAACACCCTCGCGAAGCCCTCCCCCCACCCGCGCGGCGGCGATGCCGGCGTCTCCGGCGCCGTGCCGCCCCCCGTCGCCGCCGGAGAAGGCGGGGGCCGCGGCTTCTTCCGAGAGAAGAATCGGCGGACCTTCTCGAGGAATGACGCCGGGACGACGTCGCCGTCCCCACGGGCCCGAGGAGATGCGGAGTACTGGTCGGCGGCCGGCCGTAGCATCGCGGGCATGGGAATCAACCGATCGGTAGTTCAGACTTGAGAGGATAAACTGATTGACACGATACCACCGTGCGTGCACCCCTGATCTTATATATATATCCCTCCGCCGGAGCTCCGACGGCGCGCGGCACAGTCACGGTGATGTGGAAGAAGATAGAGAGAAAGAGGGATAACGGTGAGGATAGGGGGGGACTAAATGGATTTGTTTGGACGTGTACGAGACCGGAGCCCAAAGCTGTGAGCGCGGAGCAGCCGAGGGTTTGGAAACCGGCCGGAATAGCCTCCGAAACTTCGTCGCCGGGCTGTCGATCTCCAGAGCACCCGGTATTTCTAGGCAGTTCCACCACACTCCCGGGAGAGCAGCTGGGTTCGCCAAGCCCGCCCGATCGACCTCCTCCTCCTCCGTCCTGCGCATCTCGGAACCCTGTATATATATATGTATATATACACACATAGTCGCGGACTGTCATCGTCCATCACGACCACTCGCCGCGCCGCCGGACGCCAGTTGTGTCCCTTCTGTTTGCGCGTTTCCTGGGCCGTTGAGCCGAGAGAGGGTGAAGCTTCCGGTCGGCGCTGCACAGTCGCCCGGCCGGTCAAAGGCGTCGTAGGGACCGCGTACCGTGCCGTGGGAGGGCGGTGCCGGCCTTGACGCTCGGTCGACGGCGACCGGAACGCTGCGAAAACCCGCTCCGTTCCATTTAAGATCCGTTCCGAATCTATCCTCGATATTCATAAAGAATTGGGTTATACAGCCCTGCCATCCAGTGCAGCTTGCCACGTCCGCCTGCCGTAGATATTTCTCTTCTTGGCGAGAAAGAAACCTCCAGAAACTTCTGGCGAGAGGGAGCACGTTGCCCACGTCAGCAGAGACATGGTGGTGCGCCGGCCACTCCTTAAAACCGACGGTTGCGTCAGACCCGCGGGCTCGACACGTGGCTAAACGTCGCTCGGACACTTGGCCGTTGACCGCGGTAGCTTTCTCTTCCTTACACGTGTTGAATGAGAGTTCGGGGCTCACATTCCATGTTAATACCCTTAATAATAATGCATCCTGCGACCGGTTTTAATACACACACACATATATATGTCCTCATGATTCATCAAACTTTGAAAGAATCGCGTACTATTTTTATTAAAATTATTTCGATGAGATCTTAACATCTACATCGTCGAAGATGTGTGATGAGAAATAAAAAATAGATTATAAAAATGGGATATAGATATAAAGTTATAAGAGAAATAAATTTTTAAAAATATCGTATACAAAATTTCCATAAATATACGTAGGATTCGTCGACTTATTTATAAATAAAAATTAATAGATACACATCACAATATCTTAGAAGTTATCGAGCTGGATTATAATTCTGGCAACAACACCCGGGACAGAATGAAGCCGAGAACAATACTTTCGATTTAATCAAAACCGAAGTCAAACACACGATATATTCGTTCTCCTATTTTGTCGGAGAGAAGATCCACGTGTCTTCGTCCCCATCGCAGACGGTGGGGATGTGGGGGCAGCCGCAGGATGACGTCATGTATGCGGTCATCGCATACGTGGCACGCACCCAGGTATGCGGAGTGGAGTGGACTGGGTATCGAATATCTTCTTTTTTTTTTAAAGAGGTATCGAATATCAAACGAGATCTTCTTTGAAACATGTGTGTGTATATATATATATATGTATATGTATATGGGATTGAGAAAAAAAAAGATTATGACACGAGTATCATATATACATTGGGGATTTCATTTGAAAAGAAAGAGAGAGAGGGGGGGGGGGGAGAGTATGCATTCGATTTGGATACGATTGTGGACCAAAAACTCAAGCGTGTATGGTATGGCCCTCAGAAGAGATCTTTAGTGAATTATATTTTTCATCTTGTATTTTCTATGTTATAGTTTGTGAGTCCGCGGACAGGATAAGTTATCGTGGATATGTTCGGGCCTGTCTGTCTAGATCGTTAAAATTTATACAGCATGCTATATACATATATTATCTGCGTTGGTAGCTCGAGAGTCTTGATCGTGCATGCCTCTTACGAGGGGGCGCAAATTGGCCGAGTCGAGTCGAGTTTTAAATCTGACTTGTTTATTTTTTATCGGCTCGAGTTTTTTCGGTAGAATAAACTCTTGTTCATGTCTCATTTGTTAATTAATCCAGTCAAACTTGAGCTAGAATAATAGGTCGACTCAAGTTCGTTTCACCTTCAATTTCAAATTCGACGTGAACTCATTTATGAAACTAAAAATCGATAAAAATCGTTCAAAAAGTTCCAAGTTTAGCTCGTTTATAAGATCTGACCTGAGTTTAAATTTAAATCAATTTTATTTTAACTTGTTTTATATATTTAAATGATAATATACGACCGATGTTATTCGTAATTTATTTTTTAAATAAATATTCGATCGAAAATTTAATCCAGTTATTCACAAACTTACCGAATCGAGCAAAAATTTGTTCGAACTCGATTTATTTATTGAATCGAAATTTATATTCTTATTAAAGTTTGTTCACTTGACCTAACAAAAAAATCATATTAAATTTTTATCGAGTTGAATTTGGAACACTTGTCAAATTACATTGGCTCTCTTGCACCCCTAACTGCTATTTGGCCGGTCCCATCTGGTCCAAGGATTTAATGATATTTCAAAAGTAAAATAAACTACGGATGTAACAATACATGCCTAATTAATCGAGACAAGTTTAATCGTTGACTGGATTTTCCCTAAATTTGCTATATAGCTATTCGATAAGCCCGAAGGGGGAAAAAACCAGCCTTTATGACGTCACGCATACGTCACGCTCCTGGCGCACCCTTCGGCCGCCACTGTGTCCACTGAGACCATGGTTTTGGTCAACGTCACCTCCACGAACCCTTTTTTTTCGATAAACAGAAATGACGTCGGAACGACGTCACACAACGTAATAACAAGGTCTCCGATCAATAATTTCAGGAAATAAATAAATGGCTAAGTCGCGTTCTTGAAAAAGAGTTTCCTAGTAACGTTGGCCCTGTAGTATAATTAATTGGTTTAACGCAACTTGAGATATTAAAAATATTAGTTATCCAAAACGTTGGAACATGGTAGGCACAAAATTACGAATTTTTATGAGCATCATTTGATGTTATCTCTATTTTTCTTATGTATTTTAAATATGTATATATTAGATTGCCAAGGCCCTAGAATATTGAGAGTGTATATTTACAGTTGTTTTTCAAAGAGTATATATGCAAGACAAGACTTGACGGTATACCCTTCAAAAGTTATGTGAAGGGCAAAATATACTGCTTCTGAGATGATGGGTTATACAGGTGATTAGGTTTCTTACACGGGTATATATACAAATAACTAACTACTACCATTTAAGAGGACTTTTCTCCGTTCATGAAAGGTGGACCCTGCTACTAGCGATACATGTCTTAATATGTGTGGAGACAATTTATTTTTTAAGTCTAATGGGGTGTATATATGACAAATTGAAGTTTTCGCAACAAATTTTATTAAATAGATATTTGACAATCATTACAAAAAAATTGATCAAGAAGATGTGGTACTTTTTATTTCTTGTGATCCTCCACCTTTTATATTTATCGTATCTCATCCAACGGTGATAATTTTATGCCTCTAACTATATTTTTTTTATTCTGATTGTATAAAAATTTATTATGCAACTAAAAAAGAGTTACGGGTGATGAAAAAGAATTGACAAGTAATTTGTCATCAAAGGTCCTAATCTCCTTCTCCTCTTCCCCTAAGGGTGAGCTTGGTAGAGATTAAAAAAAATATTTTAATCATTAAAATATCTAACACTCCATAATCTCACTCAAATGTAATTTATTTTATTTTTATCATATATAATTATTAGTTTAAATTTTTAAAAAGGAGAGAAATAGACTTATATATTATCTTTTTTAATTTTGAAAACTACAGATTTTGACTTTATTAACGGTTGTCTCAACTTGTAAAAGTATTTGATAACTTAAATATTAAAATATTTAAAACTTCTACATAAAATCAAATGATTGAAAACATTTCCAAGAAGATTATTTTATCCCTACCAAATAAATGTTTGTATTTTCATTTTCCCAAAACTATGTAAAAGTTTTTTGTGCCCACTCTTTCCGGCTCAGCAGTGTTTTTCAACTCTGAGAATGCAGATTTCACGAAGAACTGCCGCAAAGAGTAGAGCGAGCTCACCACAGGATCCATATACCGACGATGCGCGTTCCTTGAGGCATCGCTGGAAGAGGTATCTCAAATCGACTGTGTTTGGCGCAGCTTCTACGAGAAGTGTTTTGGAACCTTGGAAGTTAAAGATAAAAATATTTGTAAGATAAGATAGGTTGGAGGAAGAGGAAGACTCTAATACTGAAAAAGTAGAGCAATTATTGCGAGAGTTTCTATGCCTACACAAGCAGGGTCTTTAGACAAGCACACCATGGTAGTAATCCTACTCCTGCTCTCCTCTCCTGTTGTGAGAGATATTGCGGAAGTTCACCATGATAAAGAACGTTCCTCGGGAATACCATAAAGTCATGCTCGCTGGGAATACCAAACCGATAAGATGAGCAGTGAGATCTCGAGCAAAACTTTGATTGAGCTTTGAAAATTCTAACAGCCTTTAATAAAATCTTACTAGCTGTTACACATCCTTCTGCAATAATTCTTAATTCCATCGAAGGTAACGAATTACGTATTGCAAGTCTCTGTACAATCCTCACGACGCCAGGCTGAATAGTGAGAACAAATGTTAATGTATCATGTGCCCATTCGATAAATCTTGGGCCAATAACCACTGATACTGAATAGAAACATCAAAATAAAAACCATACAAAGTGATCAACTGAGAAAAAAGGGTCAAATGTAGATGATAATTAAAGAACCTGAGATTGGTAAGAAATCTTGGAGCCAGCCATAATAATAGTGGAACTCAACAGTGTTCTCATCTGATGAGTTACGACCCTTTGATCAAGAATGAAATGATGTTATACATCAAGAATGAGTCGGGACCACCAGTGGCCAGAGTCCCCATCCCTTTCGTGGGTCATGTGAGGAAGGAGAGGGGAACGTGACCCGCCCGTGCTTGACACCCGCGGTAACACCATGCTCAAGTCGCATGAGACGATCCGAACTCAGCAAAGAATAGACCAAAAACGACATGATCCCAGACATCGCTTGTAGAGAACTAGAGATAATAAACTGAATGTGCTTGGCGCAGCTTCTACAAGCACTTGGAAACTCTTGAAAATAAAGAGTATATGCAAACA
The DNA here is from genome assembly GCA_036172225.1 of Cryptocoryne crispatula var. balansae. NCBI lineage: Eukaryota > Viridiplantae > Streptophyta > Magnoliopsida > Alismatales > Araceae > Cryptocoryne > Cryptocoryne crispatula. The sequence continues at coordinate 33,540,087 of CM069931.1, forward strand.
TTATCCTTGAATATTTGAATTTTTGTTAGCTGTACTGTATCTTTTATTTTTCACCTCAGCCTACCAAATCAACCTCCATCCAGGTAGTTGCATGGCATGCATGCACGCCTCGAATATACGAATAAGAAAGCTAGGTTTCAGCACCACCGGCGCAGCTCCCGGCAAGTGCCTCAAACAAAAACAAAAAGCTACTTGAAAGAGGCCCACGAGCATGAACCAAAAAAAATCTCCCACTCAAACATCTGTCAAGAGTCTTGTATCAGTTCAATTTCGGTGGAACTGCGCATGAGAGTATTTGAGGCGTCACATTGTAGAACCAATTTTTGAAACAAAATTTCATTTGATTAATTTGAAATGGACTACTAATGAAGCTCAACTGCGTAAAGTGATCGTACAGTCCATTTATCTAGACACATTCGGAAGAGCCCTATGCTCTGCACAATATTAAGCAGACACCGAAAAGAATCCTCGCGTTTTCTGAAACCATCATATCCGAATAAAACAAACTCCAGTCAAAAACCTCGAGCGGCCAGAAAAGACTAAAATGGACGGTGTCTTTCCACAACCAAATGCATGACTACGAGGGAAGCTATACAAGAAGCGCTCTATGACACCATTAAATATCAGAGAACTAACATAACCGCCTTTCTTTCCGGAAATGGTTGATCATGACATGTAAGAATTCAGCACCTCGCGATACACCATGTCAATGAACTGGTTGTTCTGTTCATGGAAAACGCAAGATCAGCGGGCACTGCCGTCGTAGAGATATTGTAAGATATAATGCAAGTGTAGAGCACTGATATATGTAATAGCAAAATGCAATCACTAAAAAAGATTTAGAAAACTGTTGAAACAGTGGGGATAGTCCCACATCGATTATATATATCACAAGGTTCAGTTGCCTATACATCATGGCCTTCAACCTTCACCATGGTTGTGGGATTTGTAAGAAAAACAAAACAGTTAATTCATTAATCTAAAGCCGAATTTAGGGACATGGAGGGAACTAGGAGCTGTTTGCAACGGAACAATGAGACTTGATGAGCGTTTCCAAGGGGCCCTTTTAGTGCCTAGGCTTTTTGGCCATTGCTCCTCCACTAGATTTTTGCTGAATGAGAGGACGTGCATATAAAGTGTTTAATTGCGCAATAATTTTTCATACACTCTTATAGCAAATTTATGTATTAAAATAAAATCCAAGATAATGAAAAACATAAACTTATCATATTTGGAAAGGTAGGATAACAGAAAGAGTGGTACCATGTGTAACCATAACTACAAAAGGGTGGGGGCTACAAGAAACAACAAAGTAGGTTTCACCCCTTTTATATCAAAGAACAAAGTCTATAGGGGTGGCAACGGGCGGGCCGGCCCATGAGCTTGCCAGCCAGGCCAGCTGCAAAAGAACATATATGCCTAAATTTTTGGCCCACAGGCCTTAACTAGGTCTTCAATCAAGCCGAAGCAGACTAAAGCATGTCAAACGGGTCTCAGTAAGACATGACTTGATTGAAACTATCACTTCTATTCATTAAAAATATGTTTTAATTTAAGTAATTATCATTTTTTCAGTCTTATCCTTAATGAATAAGTTTATTAAATTTGATGATAATATATTTATGAAATAGAAAATTTGAGCCGGGTTACACCATGCCGGACCATGTTTAACATTTTTTATGGGCCAAGCTGGACCAGCAATGTAGGGGAGGCCAGGCCAAGCCAACCCGATATATTTTGGACAAGATCTTAATTGGGCTGGCTTCAAGCTAGGATAGACCCAGCTCATTCTATAATTATATCTTTTATCATGATTGCCCAACACCTTTTTTTGACAAGTTTTTTTACAAGAGTATGTTTTTATAGAGAACATTGTTATCATGCAACCTAACGCCCTGTGTCAAAATAATATGCAAAAGCAACTCTTAAGCCACTTTGGATTATGCATAATGAATACCATCTTGGCGAGATCTCATGAAAATATTGATCCAGTAGGCTGCATGGAGCATCCAAACCAACAGCCCATCTTCCCGGCCCAATAGAGCAGGGAAGGAAGATGCAGCGCCTGCATGGAGCAAGGCCGCTCCATTCCGCCACCTTCTGGCAGCCATCTCCCCAGCCGGATTACACAGGGATCTCGCTTTGTGGATAAGTTGAAATCTGAGTTAGCATTCCTTACAGCCATCCAAGGTGGCTGCATTTCCAATTTTCCAAACACAGCCAACAAGCAAATTAGAGAAGAAATTGCAGGACACTGCATTCAGGAGGCTCCACAAGACCACCCCAAGATCCAGTGGGACTGTTCACTATTCGGTTCAACCCGAAAAAACCAAACCAAACCAATGCTTTGGTTCGGTTTGGTTTGGTTTGGTTTCTAGGACCCTTCAAACCAAACCAAACCGGTAAACCGAATAACCCGAATTAAATTAAATATTTTAGTTTAAGTTATATATAAGATAGTATTTATGTATCTTTTCTTATAAAAATAAATTTGTTTCAAGAGTTTTAAAGACAAAATTAATGTAATGTATAAACATATACACTAGATTTTAATAGAATATGATTTAAAATAAACAAAATAAAATTATATATTGATATATACCTTAATAAAATATGGTTTGAACCAAACCAAACCAAATTTGAGAAAAAATACTCAAAAACCAAACCAAACCAAACCATGGACACCTCTAAGTGGGACCAAAGAAATCAGCAATGCTTTCAAGAAGATGGTCTGGATTGGCCATATTGGCTAATACCACGCAATATGGCCGAACCATCCAATACGGCAATTCATTGAGCTGAAGCTCTGTATCGGTTCATATCAGCCCTGATCTGATTTGATATGCCATTTCATGCTTTCATGTATGTCATTCAGAAGATTGGTAATGGTAGCCAGCAGAAAAGACAATTTCTATAACCAGAACCATGGGGGATGGAGCAATAAACAAATTTCTTGAGAAAGGATGGTATACCTGCACAAGCCTCATCAATGCATCTCGAACTTTATCCCTAGTAATAACCGGAACATAGTTTGTAGGCGTAAGAGATGGTGATGGTGTTGGTGGAGGGAAAGGTTGAAGTAATGGTGCACCATAAGGGCGTTGTAAAATGACAGGCGATTGAAGTGGTGGAGCAGCTGGTGTGGACGTTGTGACTGGTGCAACAAGTACAGAGGGGGAAGGAGGTACAAAGAAAGAAGGTTTTACCAGATTTGCAGTATGGTCAACAGTAGCACTGCTGACTGATTCAGTAGGATCAAAAATAGATGCAAGAGGGGTAGATGAGCTAGGAATAGGTCTCTGAGTAGGCACAGAGGATGTCACAGCACTTGGTGTCTGGGAAGACAGAGATGTTGGAGGCGATGAAAGTAGTGTCTGCCCAGAAATCACAGGATTTGTTGTGCTTCCAACATTCATCGCACTCTGCAAGCAAGGACACCAAAAAATTGTCATAAAAAGATATCTTGTACCATAGATTTAAAAGTTTTCAAACAAAATATCAGTGTTCAAAAGTTTTCAAACAAAATATCAGTGTTCAAAAGTTTTTAAACAAAATATCAATTGCTAAACTGGAATGCAATGGTGAGAAAGAGAATCTATAATAAATCTAAAAATAAACAAAAAACTTCAGCAATCTTCCAAAGCCTACAAAACTCATTTGTCGACACAACACAGGATGGTCATGTAAAACTAAAAGCCAAGTGAGAAGTCAATACACTGAAGAAGCTAACAAAAGAATCATCAGGGACATCAGGAACATTGATGGAAGATGTTGAAGGCTCCAGAGGACCTTCTATCACAGACAAACTTGGCTTTGCTTCAAGTTCCTCAAATTCACTGCAATCAACGGGATCAGGAAAGAATAAGCCACTGACGAGCAGATTGCTATAAACTACAGCCTTCTACACAACAAGAAACAAATGGCTTCACGATGGCAATAGAATGACCATAAAAACTAAAACAGCCAAATAAATCACCTACATGAAACACAAGAGCAAACTCTAAAAATGTACCTAATTACATGAGTTGCAGATGCATGATAATGAAAAATCAGAAACCCTTGCTCTCCAAAAATCCAGATATTAAATGTTAAATGTAATAAATAATAATAATAATAAGACTGATCAAGAAATATCTTGTTCTTCTTAATATAAACATCTGTGAGAAATTTGCATTTACACAAGCTTAAAGAACACTAAGATACCACAAAAGCAGTAATGAGCATCCATCCCAAAAGCTATGACATCGGAAGCACTTGGCTACACCTAATTATCTCTTGCAAGGATTTCTAAGCCGGGATCAGGATCCGACAAGGCCTGCATTTCTTGGTAGTAGCTACTTATTTCATAATATACAACACGCACTGTTTGTCTGCTGATCATAGAGAACTGCAAACGTAGGCAAGTTCCAAACATAAGCAATCACCCAAGCAATTTGGCAGGAATTGAGGTGGGAAGGGCTGCTTTGCCTAGAATCATCTTGTCACCTAGCCTGTCCACCTCAACCACCTAAGATGACAGAACATTACATAATACTTAGTCAACTGGTAACTGACAGACAAGATTGATCGGCGCAACTGGGAAGGGTGACCATGAGTCAAAGTCCCTTAAATAGCATTGCATGGACCTTCAACCTACATTAACGAGCAATCGTGCATATAGAAATGCATAAAGGTCATCATAGAACAGGCGATCAAAAGTCAATATGCAAGATTGATCAACAAGTTTGGTTGTAAAGAAACAACAAATTTCCCCTCCAAACACATAACATACCAGACAACAGGTGATAACTGAGTAAAATCCCTTCACAAGAGTATAGATAAGTATGATAGTCAAAAGAATATTTCAAATTCAATCATAAAATCACAAAATTCTACTTAAAAAATTTATGATAAGTTGAGTTTTGTTTGAAACGGGACCTTTTGGTGGTCGAAATATTGTTCTTTGGCGGGACCTTTGCAAACGCATTAAGTATCCTATACAAAAACAATAACAAAATAATGAAATGGATCAATTTGAATAAATTATAAACAACAAAAAAATGCATAGTGAAGAACACACGACAATAAAACCTTAAACTATAAAAATAGAGATAATCACACACATACACATATCAAGTCAAGATTTATTCATCCCCATGATTTAAAGGTAACAAATCCATTCTCTTCTCCCAACCTATTAGTTTCACCCCTCTTGCATACTCTCTGTTCGATCCCCTCATATTTCTCTCACCTGTCTTCAACATTATTTGGCAGATATTGCATGATGGGTAGAACATGCTGTTGGGATCTTGTTCATGGGGCTCAACAGAGATGAGGTAGCCCATAGTTTTCAATATCGGCAAGGTCTCGCGAGATCCTTGGTCTCAGAGGGTTGCAGAGATCCAAGGGAGTCGAGATGCCCTGACCAGAACAGGTCACAGCCAGCAGACAGCACCAGAGGGGTGGGGGCACTGTAGGGCACCGTATTGGTCCAATTATCAGACCTGCACGACCCATTAAGTTGGAATCCAAGGTTGCAGGACAGGATCTCGTGACAACTATCATCTGATCTTGCCTGATCAGACCAAGATCTTGCCTCTCTGAACTATCTGAGGCAGATCGAGAGACGAGCATTCTTTGGGCTAGCCAATGGCAATTGCCAACACTAGGAGGATAAGGGTGAGGGTCAAACATGAGAGCCCCATGAACAAGATCCTGACAGCATGTTCTACCTATCATGCAATATCCACCAAAAATGAGGTAGCCCATAGTTTTCAATATCAGCAAGATCTCGTGAGATCCTTGGTCTCGGAAGGTTGCAGAGATCCAAGGGAGTTGAGATGCCCTGACCGGAACAGGCCACAGCCAGCAGACAGCACCAGAGGGGTGGTGGCAGTGTAGGGCACCGAATTTGGTCCGATTATCAGACCTGCATGGGTTGCAGGATCTCGTGACAACTATCATCTAAACTTGCCTGATCAGACCTGATATCGCAAGATCTTGCCTCTATGAACTATCTGAAGCAGATCAAGAGATGAGCATTCTTTGGGCTAGCCAATGGCAATTGCCAACACTAGGAGGATAAGGGTGGGGGTCAAGCATGCTGTTGGGAAAGTGATGTATCTGTATGTCTGTGGGGAGGGTGGGAGTGGGACAAGAGGAAAGTGTTGTGTGAGCAGCCATTTGGCATAATAGAAGGGCAAAAATCCAGACAACAGTTGAAGTCACAGGACTCGTAACCTCTTTGGAGCTAGAGGGTAGGGCCGTCAATGGATCGGGCTGGCCCGCAGACCCTCGGGCCAGGTCAGCCTTGAGCCTAGTTTCGGGTGTGGAAAAAGGATCCACGGGCCAATCCTGGGTTATGTTTGGGCCATGGATCAAGCCCGTATCTTCTTCACGAGATGATTGCCCGGGCTTCCTCTCTCCGGTCAGGTGTGCACTCAATGTGTCGACCGCCCCGAGGGCATCTCCCCGGCGCCGTCCATCTGGACCTGCCTCTGCGCGAGGTCACTTCTAGTGCTGCCGCGAAGTTGCCCACGCGGGGGTTGAAGTTTCATCTTCCCGACAAGGAGGCGTGCGGCAGCAGCGCCCCACTGCATGCAGACGCCAGGATCAGGGGAAGGGGACGACAACAGGCCCCCTGGGGTCGGCCTTGCTCAAGCTCTCCAACTAGGCGACACGGACTCCTCCCTGCCTCCTCTCATGGATGCCTTCTTCACCTTCGATTAGCACGGCCCATTCGGACTGGAAAACTGTGAACAAGTGCCCTGCTTCTCCGGCTACCCTCCAATGACCCACCCGCCATATTGCCTCCTGGCGTTCGGCAGCAGCTGGGTGCCGCCGGTGGCGGAGGATGTGCAAGGCTTGGCCGGCTCCTGCATGAGCTCCTCCGCCTGCGAGAAGAAGGCCTTCAGGATAGTTCTTGACCACATCGGCAAGCTTGACAGCGGCGGACTGAAGACAGAGGCGCCGCCGAGTGCTGCTGAAGGGAGCTCCAACAGCTACTTGACAGAAAGTGCTACGCTCTCCATGTGTAATCCTGCATGCTGATGTTGCTCCCATACATATATATTCATATATATATCATATATTCAAGGAGAGATTCATCTTGTCCCTCGTGAAGAAGAGGAATCAAATTATAAATTTCGGGTTCTAAATTTTCAAACGCACCAGAAAACTTTAAATAATTTCTAACTAATGAAAATCAAATTACTTGACTTCATGAGACGGTTGCCCGTGATGTAACTATAGCTACAGCTAAAATGGGTCAAAGTGAGTTGAAAATTTTGTCATAACTTAATTAAATATATCTTTTTTATTTATCGAAATATTTTTACTTAAATTATTATCAATTTTATAATATTATATTAAATAAATAAAATTATTATATTTGATAATTATATATTTATAAGATAAAAATGGGCCGGGCCGGGCTCGGGCCAAGTTAATAATTTTTGTGGGGTTGGGTTGGGCTGGGCCAACAATATATTACGGGCCGAGCCCATTGACACCCCTACTAGAGGGTAAAGGCTATGCAGAAAGTTATCAACCATGGAGAAAAATAATCATTATTGAAGGCATCCGGGTTCTGGTGAGGAGGCTGTCAAGGCAGAGGCAGTGTCCTTGGTCTTCCCTGTGGGTTTTTGAAGAACCAATCCATAATGTTTTTTTTTCTCCCATAGAATCTCCAATCCAGATCGAATAGGAAGCAGCACTAACCAATTCAAAACCCACAGGGACGCAGCGCAGCAATGTCTTCCCCACGAGTTTTGAATAACCAATCCAAGATCAGTTTTTCTCCCATAGAATCTCCAATGTGAATCATATCAGAATCGGCACTAGCCAATTCAGAACCCATCATCTTGACCATGGTTCGCCGGGTCGGACCAAGACTGGACCGGGTCAGCCGACCTGGTCGGTTTTCTGGCTGACTGGTCCGCCCACAACCCAGCCAGACCGACCTGGTCCAGCCCTTTCGTCAGGTCACGCAACCTGACTGCGCAGGTCGATCCGCAATCCCCGAGCACCCCATTTATCAATAGTATAACAATATTTTGATATTATTACATATGGTTAAGATTTTATAAATATATGATACATATTTAAAACTTATAAATTGTTTCTTAACCATCTCACTTAAGATTAACTCTTTCCCAACATATACTAATACAACATAATCACAAAAAATCATATTTACTTATATGCAAAGATAAACACTCATATTCAATTATAACATAAAAATATAATTATATTTATGTATATACATTTTTATGTATACAAATATATAGTATACAAATAAATTTTTTCCCTGTTTTTTCTATTTTTCATGTAGTTTTTTATATTTATAATATTTTTTAAAAAATAAATAAAACTAACCCCGTCCGACCCGGGTCATGACCCAGTCCAACAGGGTCGGATTTAAGGTTGACCGACCCCCAACCCGGTCTTCATTGATCTTGACAACTATGTTACCAGCCAACAGCTCACAGATGAAAAGATATGGCCCCAAGGAGGCCTCTTGCAAACATGGCCCCAGGGAGGTCTCACAGCTTGCTAGAGCCGGCAGCTTGCTCTGGCCACAGCCTCAAGTGCAGCAGTCAGCAGTGCTACAGTCAGCGGCCTCTTGGGCAGTGATAACAGGGCCCGGGTGAGGTGGCCTACCTGCTAGATTGTACACCAGCAGTCTGGCACTGAGGGAGATGGCACCCTAGGGAGTCCAGGGCTGTAAAAGGATCCAGATATTATCCAGATCACATTCAAATTTGGCTCCGAGTATTTGGATAATATCCAATTTTTGATCCATCAAATATTTATCTCAGATACATATAACATCTGATTATTAAATAGATCAGTTCTAGAAAAGCAAGCTCCACTCCGAACTGCATCATTAGATATAAAATCCAATGGTTGTGACAAAAAACCCTACTTCTGACCTCTATCCGAACCCCAACCCTCCTCCAGTTTCCCACCCGGGCCTCCGCATGTGTGATTCACAACTGTGACCCTCTCCTCTCCTTGGCACATCATCTCCTCTCCTCTCCACAGGGTGAGTCAGCAACTGCTGCTCCCTCTCTTCCCCGGTGGCAATTGCTTCCCCGACAGCGACAGATGAGAGCTGCTTACCCTTCATTGGTGACTGCTGCTTCCCCAACAAGACAAGAGTTGCTCCCCCCTTCCCAACAACAAAGCGCTGACCTCTCTCCCATCCCATCCCAACCTCCTCCTCCTCTCTTGGTCATTTTTTTCGTCTTTGTTTCAGTTGCCATCAAATTAGGTTTTTACTCAGTCTTTCATCACTTTTATCCAGAAAAACAATAAGAATAAATGGAGATCGGGAAATTCCAACTCCTGGAACATGAATCTTCTTCCTTAGAAGTATGCCAGGCTCCTGCGGCAGCAGATCTCTCAGCTCCAGTTGCTTGTGGGGAAGCTGCACATACAGAGGCAGACAACAATATCATGCCCCCCATCAAAATAGCACATGTTGAGACCGCCAAAATCATTCCCAAGGTGTATCTCAGCTTGCAAGTCCTTCAAGTTCCATGAATTTTTCTGGCAAAACAGAAGATTGCGACAATTAAGATCCAGACAGCATTTTGAGGTTATCTGGTAGAAAATCATTTATTCATCTTTAGTTGTTGAGAATTCATTGGAAGATTAACACAAAGAATCCCTGCTTTACATTCCATTTAGATGCCATGTGTTTACAGGTATTTAAAGTTTTAAAGTTACATGTTTCTACAATTTTTTACAGGTTTTGTTTACTTTTTAAAAAACATTATGCATGTTTTGTTTTCATATCATTTTATTTAAATCATACATGTTATTAGGTCGTTTGGATTATTGTGTATAGATTTTTTATACTGCTTTATTCAGAATTTTTAAAAAGTTTACAAGATCTTTAGGCATATTAACAAAGGTAATTTCCTATATTGTCAAAGCAGATGAGTCATATGACATGCTTTTTTAAATTTATTTTATTTGTTCAATATTTGTTATTTTAGATTTATTTTCATGCAACAACTTTGCATACAGGTTTGGACAGCGGATATAAATTTTCAAAAAAAAATATCATTTTTTAAATATTCTATAAATTTTTAAAACATCTAGGCAAAGAGCATATTATCTGCATTCATTCCACTCCGAGGGATATCTGTCAATTATTATCCGCTCCATATTCAAAATGTGATCGGAGAAAATATCCCATATCCGAACTATTACATGGAGTGAAAATGGAAATCACATATCCGCTCCGTTTATTAGGGTCTTTGCTAGCAAGGCTCCAGATCAGGTCAGGATCCTCCAATCCAATTCTGGGGGTGCAGGTAGCAATCCTTGTCCAATCTTCCACCAGAATCGGCTAATCCCTGCTTCTCCCTACAAGAAGCTGAGTGGAGGACAGCCAGCACAGAGGCGGGGTTGACCGCTGGCCCCTGCATTTTCCCAGCATCACTTCAGTTGGAGAAGACAAAAGGTCCATGGGGTCCGATAATGATCCAATACCTTGAGCTATGTTAAATCAGGTCCCCAATATATTGGGTCCCCAGGTCTGCATAGACGTGGGCCCATCATCTTCCAGCATGGTTCACAGAATTGGTCGAATCGGATGGAAATCGGCCGATTCCGGCAGGAAGGACCAATTCAACCTGAAATTCTGGAAGAATTGGTCTAAATCGATCCGATTCAATTGATTCCAAGTCTCCGACATCAAATCGGTTGATCCGACGGATTCGACCAAGATAACTTAAGTTCCAGTCCGAATCAATATCAGACCCGATATCAGTCCAATATTGGCCTCAAAGGGCCAATTCTTGAGACAAGAGTTCTAGGGATTGCAATTCCAAACATGGCTTGGTGATTTCGACAATCTCCCTTGAGTCTCCAGCAATCTCCAGCTACTATGGCGACAATTTCAATGATTTAGCCATTTAGGCAATCCAGAAACGATTCCTTCGAGGACTCAGACAATTTCTCCTTTCAATCTTTCGTTTTTCCCTCATTGGTCAGTCTCCCTCCTCGTAAACCTACTTCAACAATTTCTAAGTCCAGATTAATGCGTGCATAGTCGATTTTCCCCGTTTTGCATGCTTTTCACCTCCGAAATGACCGAAAGCCCCCATAAATAAGTGTTGAGGTCTCTCCTGCCCCAACAGTCACCCACACCAAACAGTCCTCTTTAGGGAGTTGTCCACACAAAACAGCCCCCTTGTTCAGTCTTCCCTCCAACCCATTTACTTTTTCCGGTTAATATATTACTTCATTTTAAAGTTTTAACTTGTTAACATTGCATAACAATGATATTAAATGATGGAGCAATGAGCCTCCGATGCACCAGCTTCCCGCAACAATGGATGGGAGTATGGTCACATGGTAGATATGGAGAAGAAGGTAATGCAATGCAAGTGGTGTGAAAAATAAATGAATGAAGAAGTGATTCGATTGAAATAACGCATAACTGAGTTGGGTGGCAATGTAAAAAAATACAACAAGGTGTCTAGGGAGAGCAGTGAGGCTATGAGGACTTACCTCACTGGAAGAGCGTCACAAAAAGAGATCTGGATTGAACAGAGAGATGAGTTGCATGACAAGTTCATGAGAGAAAAGAGATGATTACCCAACCCACAAAAAGAAGAAAGAGAAATCTAATGCTATACTTGAGAATGAAGATGATAAGTCTTTCACAAACACTAAGTTGAGGAAGGCGAGACATGCAAGCAAAGATATACAGATAGAAGAGGAGAAGAGGAGAAGAGGAGGAGAGGAGAACAAGAGCATAAAACTTAAGAGTTGTGGATGTTACATTCCATCATTCACAATCCAACCGACCTCCACCTAGTGAGAGAGTGAGAGTAGGAGAGGGAACATTTGGGACATATTGTCGCTCAAATTCCACATGCCTGGCCACCGCACCATCAGTGGATTACCCTTAATGCTTTAGGAAACAGAGTGCTCCCCAAATGACATAAAAGTAAGCATTCAAATGTATTAAAGCAACCTGCATAACTACTAAGAAAACAACAAGACATTATGAAGTTTTTCTTACATTCAGATAAAAAATTTACAATGTTAATTTATTTTCTTCAACTTTCTTTTTCAAATTTATTTAACCTCTATGCATGTATGTTTATACAAGTATCCCTACACATGTATCCACCAGACCCTACTTTCAAACTATGGTGGATGCTATTGTTGAGGCAGAATTAAGATTAAAAGTCCCCAACAATCGATACATATAGAAGCTGGCCTAAAGAACAAGGTAGAGGAGCTAAAGTCATGAATAGATGGCTTCAAGCTAATCTAAAAGGAGAGAAGGTGCACAGTGATGTGTGATGGATGGAATAATATTACAAAGAAGTTCATGATTATTTTTTTATTTACTGTTCAAAGGGCATTACATTTTTTAAGTCGATAGATATTTTTGACAAGAATAAAAATGTTGACTACATATTTTCTTTGATGAAGGTCGTTGTGGAGGAGATTGAGAAGGAGAATGTTGTGCGGATTATAACAGATAATAAGCCCTCCTACAAGGCAACGATAAGATGTTGATAGAAGAGATCTATTCTAAGTTGCATGTACAGCGCACTCTATAGAACTTATGATGGAGGATATTGATAAGAAACCCTCAATGTCCACTCTTGTTAGCCAGACTCAGGTTATCACGACATTTATTTATTCACATTCTCGATTGCTACATGGTGATCTCATTAGGCCTGGACTTACACGGTTTGCCACAAATTTCATTGTTCTAGACAGTTTACATATGCATAGACATGCACTGGTGAGGTTCATTACATCACAAGAATATATAATATACATGACTAATTTATATAATATGTTTAACTAGTTAAAGATCTTGACACAGATGGAGAGGTTCATTATGAACAAACATTTTTGGGAGAGGATCCTGTATAATTTGTCCATCATTAAACTACTAATAAATTTGTTGAGGTTAGTGAACTGAGATGATAGAAATAAGATGGGAAATCTATATGATGTCATAGATATGGCAAAGTTGAGGATAAAGAAGAATAATCCAAGAGGCTACAAGAAGTGATGAAAAATTGTGGATGCAAAATGGGACATGACATTACACCATGATGTGTATGCAGCAGGTAGTTTTCACAAACTTTAATTTTAAGATTCTCCTTTCATTGTTAAATATGTTCCTTTATCTTACATCATATGTTGAATGCATGATACTTTTTAAACCCCAAGATCTAATATAGAGGGAATGTGTGCAATGACAATGAGATGGTGAGGAGTACATTGGCTGTGATTAAAAGACTTTCAAGAACTCAACAAGATAGAACAAATGATGAGTTAGAAGTAAGTGACAAATGAACATTGAACTTGTTTTTAAACAGAAAATATTAATTCTATAACATTTATCTTTTTTCATATGCAATCATATAAGATGGAGGTTAGAGTGTACTCATAGTTGTTAAGGCGGCCAAGACGATCAAGGCGACATAGTACCGCCTTGGCGATAAGGCGAGGCGTTAGGCGACGCCTTATTTTATATAGTAAAATAGATAAAATAATAAAGATATATGTAAAAAATGATGCAAAATAACTTTGACACCATGCAAATCAATCAATAATGTGGGAATTGCATAGTTACATAGACTGAATAACTTGACAAATTAGTTAAAATTACTATTTAAATTATATCATCTATTAGTAAACACTTAAAAAATCATTTAACCCTAGCTATTATTCATCAAAATGCTAATTTATAGTCAAATTAACTATTAAAACTAGTTGTTTTTACTCTAAAATAACTTAATTATATGATATTGACACTTAATTAGCATTATTTATTATTAAAATAAGTAAAATAGTTATTTAAGGTAATGGGCGCCTAGGCGCCCATCGCCTTGCCCCCTCTGGGGGCGCCTTGTCGCCTAGGCGACGCCTTGAAAACAGTGGGTGTACTCAAATCCAGATATGAGATATTACTATGACAAGGTTTCTCCAAATATATAAATCTAAGTTGTGATAATTTATTAATAAGAATAATCTTATTTGACAACACTAACAACCTGTGGGTTTTTTCTTTTTGCAGCTGAATGACGAGTGCAAATAAGCACAAGAAGTGGATGGAATCCAATAGGTTTCATTGTTGTGCGCATATTGAACCAGAGCACCAATTCTTCCCACTGCAAGAGGAACTAGAGCACCTTTAACCTTATTCACACAAAGAGAATGAATATATTAAGATCTGAGAAGCCAAACAAGCTAGTATGTTGTCACAACAACATGCACTTAACATCAAGGCCTGCTAAATGTTGAGATTTGCAAGATTTGTAGAAGGGCTTTACGAAGAGAGAGTTGTTTTAAAGTCCCAGATGCCTGAATAGGTGGATGTAAACAATATTTTTCAGGAGGAGCACCCACTTTCTACATGGTTAAAAAAAGGGAATGGATGACACCATGGAATGCCATCTCGCGAGATCTCGCCGAGATCTCGCGAGATCTCGGTCTCGCCAAGGGGGCCGAGACCCGAGACTGCCGAGATCTCTCCCCAAGTAGCCTAGTCTGAAAAATAATTTCTTCGGGGGGTTTTGCCCCCCTGATACCAAAAAAATTTATACATAATATACCAAAAAATTCCTTTCGGGGGGCTTTGCCCCCCTGACAACCCCCACGAAAGGGGCGCCGCCCCTTGACCCCCGCGACCGACCGCGCAGTCGATCCGCGACTACTCGCGCCCCCATTTATGATAGTGTAAACATAATAATATATCTCACTATCACTTATACTATCGCAGAGATAAAAATGTGCTACAAGTTTAATACCATATTAGTATTTAAATAAGATTGTATACAAGATTAAATCTTTTAGAAACACAAAGATCATTTTTTTGATATTAAGAGTACTTTGTAATTGTTCATTCACACAATTGATGTATAAATATGTTATATATTTTCATGTAAATTCATTGATGTACTCCTATCTTTATAAGATATTATGTTATGTTTCATACATATATACATTTTGATCCGAGAATCCGAGATCCGATCTCCCGAGATTTTTCCGAGATCTCTCCGAGATCTCTTCTCTTTCACCCTCCCGAGACGAAGCCGAGATCCGAGATGGCGAACCTTGGATGACACAACCAGAGTTTGACCCAAATGACCGTACATGAACTGAAGGGGAACTTGATGGTGTTGAGAGTGAACCTATTCAGGAGGTTGTTCATGATACTCAGCATATACCACCCCCAACTTCAGCCCCAGTGATATCCCAAGCTCCATCCCCATCCCTAGCCCTAGCCCTAGCCACACAACTCTCACCAAAACAAAGCAAATGCCACATAGGCCGCATAGGCCTTTTGCAATATTGAAGAAGGTAATATCAGCATGGCTTAGGCCTTGGCACTTCATTCTAGTTAGAACAAGAAAAACCTAAAAAAAGAAAGTTGGACATTAGGTGACGTTATGTAATTGGAAGCGACGATACCACTTGGATAATGAATGGAAGTGACAATACATCTGCCAGATCATTTTTTCCAAATCGGTCCTCAGCTAAGAATCGGATCGGCAATGCCAATCCAATTTAGGAATTGACTAATTCCGATTCGGATTGGCTAATTCCACAATCTATGTGTGAGATTGTAAAATTCATCATCATGGTTGTTTGATCATCTCCCACTTCTACGTCCACTCCCACTTATCAAACCTTTGACCCATGAACCAGTTGATATGTCAATTCATGTCTTCATCCGCAAATGACTTGCAGCTTGCCTCTATTGTCCATGTCAAGTCATCTATTTTTAACAATAATAGTTAAATATTAATGTTGAAGAGAGATTGCTATGATTTACTAAACATGAATAACACCGTAACATCATCGAAACCTTCATCCCGAGGAGTTGTCGGGCACTCCTATTAGGCCTATATATGTTAATCGAATGCCTTAAACATTTGGAAATTTCTTTCAGAACGATCTCTTTATGCCGCTTTAAAACTCCATTTACTTGTTCCAAAGCTTGTAAATATCTATGGAATTGGGCGCTTATGTTGAGCAGTCTGTGAACAAAACAATGTTGTCATTCATTCCGACAAAGTGATGCTTCAACCGGAAAAACCATACATTATTTTTTCACAATATTTACACTAAACTTTCCTCTCCACCATAAATATCAAATTACAATGTAGCCAAACCGAATTGTGTTGGGTTAACCAAAAGTTCGACTCTCATGGTTTGAAGAAGACATATTGTAGAAACTAGAAAGTTTTTTAAAAAATAAAGATAACACTTAAAAGAATAGGTTAATAACACAATAAAAAGTTTGATCTCAAGGAAACCTCAAAATGAATCGAAAAATGAGCAATCTTGAAATGCTTCGGAGATAGAGAAAGCATTATTATAATGCTTAAGAGATAGAGTTTTAAACTGAGAATGATGTTATGAGGCAGTTTGGGTGTGAGGAGAAGGGAAAGCCCCTTGGGGGTCATTACCCAACAGCTAGCAGCTAGGCCTTGGCACCAGGTCCTAATCAGGTCGCCAGGTTGGATGACTCACTCAAGATATGACGTTGAGTTGTGGACCCAGGGTCAAGACCGGGCCGATCACTTGTATTTCTAACCAGAATGGGTGACTCAACCCGGCCCGGATCCAATCCAACAAACAATGCCATCGAGAATCTCTCGAGATCTCTTGAGAACCTCCATCTCTTCGTGCCTTCAATAAACAAGACCACCCATACAAGATCTATATAAATATTTATTATCCTTTATAACTCCAACATTAAAGAAGTTCCATACTAATGTAAATTGCCTGCATCATTCATATTGCCTCTCATTCTTTTTTTATTATTATTAATTCAATTAGATTATTTTAAAAAATTTCACAACTTAATAATTTTATTGTTACACCTATCTAAAGTCTTGTATAAGTGTTGTTGATTCATTTCTACTATATCTTATAAATTAAGATAACTATGTGACTATACACATAAAAATAATTTAAAGTGTCACCCAATCTCTCAATTTTCAAGGAGGTCTAAAACTTAGGTCGATATAAGAACATATTGATATATCTCCTATTAACAATGATCATCCTTCTTAGATTTGTCTCCATTACTCCCATCAACTTGTCCTTGATCTCAAGTCTCAAGTCCTCTTTTGAAGATATAATTATGCCATTTTACAATAATATATCAAGATCCAATCTCCCGAGATTTTTTCGAGATATCTCCGTTGTCTCTTCTCTCCAATCGCCCCGAGATGAAACCAAGATGCGAGATGGCAATCCTTGATATTATCAGGATAGTGGATAGTGCAGTGATTGAGGGAGAATGCTAGGAAAGTACGCAGCAGAGGCAAAAATGTCAGTGGCAATGATGGCCCGATAGTAGCTGATAGTTTAACATATAAACAGAAGGGGGTGACAAGAAAGATCACCATGCCAACATGGATGAATACACGGGTAAGGCATTATCGTTAACTAAATGAATGAACAATTTTTAAACTCTCAAAGATACATAACCACTACATTTTTGTGATTTCAAGGATATAAAACAATAGGATAGGACAATTCAAGGCTAGTTAGCAATTGTCGCAAAAATACAAAGATGTCACAAACCAATTGTCACAACCATTGGTGATGACCACTTGCAAGTGCATCTAATTTCCTAGTTTTGCAGCCTTGTAAACTATTATTCAACTAAATATTAAGCAGTTATTGACACGCATATTACTTCTCTAAAGTGCTTAAATTTAAATAAAGGGCACTGTTCACACGAGCAACCTGAAAAAAAGGTCCTGAGATTAGCATATTCCAACTGATGTTAGATTCTGAAAGTTTATCAAAAAATATAGGTCAACACTCGTTACTCTGCCTTTCCAAGAAGGCATTAGCAGTACCAAGTTGTTGCATGAATAAGCAAATTAACTCTTCAAGTGCACGGCCAACCAATTCATTATTCACTAGTTCTATTTATTTAATTATGAAATACACTCAAAAAGCACTCAACATTTTCAAGAATCAGTGAGCAGCATGTCATTAGAAAACAGTTATACAGAGCAAATTGCCTTTTAATATCATGCCATCAGAAACATGCACAATAAGTACAAGAAGAAAGATTCTTCTACCTGTTAAAGAGATTTGCAACAGCTTCACACTCATGAGCATTGTAAAACCAAATGCCATTCACTTCCTGAGCCGCATTTCTATAAAGCAAGTATGGAACTTGCACTTCGTATTCAAAATCACCCAAGAGATCTTCAATAAGATTTTCTGCTTGAAATAATGAGCAGACATTTAACTCAGTATTGCCCGAAATCAACCTGATATCTTTCATACAACAAATTGAAATACTATAGGTGCATCTACATCAATATGATAATGAAACTTAAACTTTCTTTCTTTGAGAAAGTGTAGGGTACAACGGTTCATTAATCAGGAAAGCAAGCAAGTACAAGAGAAGTCCAAGGAGGTACTCCAAAAAGAATAACCCTACTATAACATCAGAAGAGGAAGTGCCAAGAAAGGACGATCATAAAAGCCAAAAACTACAGACCTGCTTGATGAATAAAAACATCCTATTAAGGCATTGGCATTTATTTCCAGGCAAAAACCTCCACAACCTGGCTGAAAAGACAATCCACTAAATTCTTCTGTCAACTTGGCCCAGTTATGACCTAGAAGAAGAAGAAGCCAGAACAGCAAGCTCATAGATGCATAAAGAAGTTGAAAATTTAAAGAATGACTCCCAAAAGTCATCAACAAATGAACAGCCCACGAAACAAAGGCCTAGGCTCTCCATAGAACCTTAGAAGCAGCAAACAATCCACAAAGTCTGGAAGGATTCAGCTCAACCAATTAGGCTACAACTTTGATTCAAAAAAACCTAATCTAGACCTTAAATAGGTCAATGAATGAGTAGGTTGTCACAAATCACAACCAAGAAATAAATTTGTTCTTTCAACTTAGGGTTGGGCATGGTATGTGATCTCCAAAATATCTCTCGAGAGCTCCCGAAAATCTCTCTCTACGCATCCGAGAAACGAGATCGCCAAAATGAAAATATCTATATAGTACCTCTAGTCCCTTAATTACATCCACCTATCACTACCATTAACTTCTTATCTCCATATTGGACAAACTATCTATATCATATATATTCTATTTTCAATTAGCTTCTCTTTTATTCTATTTTCAATTATTATTTTAGTTAGATAGTTTTAAAAATTTTGCTTCATATATTGCCAACTTTATTATGAAAATCTATCCAAAGATTCATCTAGGCATTATTGCCTTATAAAATTTTATTAATTAATATTTTTATGACTATGTATTTACAATTGAGACAAGATGTTATATTAATCTCTAGAGATCTCAAAGAGATCCTCTCCCCCCTATTCGAGAAGAAGCTTACGTGTAACAAAAGATTCTTTGTATGTCTTTTGTTAACAATAATTAACCATCTCTATATTTCACTTTTAATCTGTTATTCGAGGCATGAGGCACTTGAGGCGAGGGACCCAGCACCTCGCCTCAGGCACTCGAGGCGTTTTGAATATTTTAATATTATTTATTTTAATAATGATGTTTGTGGTATTAAATAATTAAAATAAATACATAAAAACATGTAAAAATAAAATAAAAAATAATTTGATAAAAAATTCTAAGAACAAAAGATGACTAATATGGATAACAAACATAACATCATTAAGTAACAAGAGTGGCAATTAAATATAGCAACGGCATCAGCAGCGGCAGGCAAGTGGTGTCCGGTGGCATGCGGCATCTGCAGCAGCGTCGAGGGCGAACGGAACAGCAAGGGTTCCGTTCGTCAGGAGGCTTGGGCGGGAGGAGAGAGAGAACCGAATGGGGGGTAAGTTAATTGGACCCGGCTCTTACCGGTCGGGACAGAGGCAGTCAAGGTGCACTAGGCACCTGTTGGAACCTTGAATTTTCTCTCTTTTTTCAGAATTCTCTTTTTTTTTAGAAAATTCTCTTAGCTTTTGGGCTAGCATTGACTACTATGAAAATATGTGGTATTCATAGGAGTATTAGCTAATTTGATGTGATATTATTTTATAGGAACACCGATGGTTCCATAGATTCGTTAAGTGTCGATATGGGTATCACCCACCACTTAGATGATCTGAACCACGATTTAATTTGTGAGGTTATCTGAGTTCTTTGAAAATAAATTTTGACATCTCTCCACCGGACTTGCGATATTCCGGTGTTAATTACATCGAGCGAACACTCGAATACCCTTGATTGACCGTCACAGCAACATATTGATCAGAAGTCATTCATCCACGTAAACACAAAGCTGGAAGACATATCCCCATGGCCTTATGAGATGGAATTTGGTTGAACTTATTTCAAACTTTCAAGTTTGGGTTCATTGACTTTTTTCTTGATTTAGGATTTGATTTGTTTTGTTTTGTTTATATCATTGGTCATTTATTGACTTAGACAATTTTGAGCTGATCCTTTTTTTATTTGTTTGTAGGAATTAATTTCTATTTTTTGATGTGTTTGTTAGCATTTTTTGCTTGATTTGAGTGAATTTACTATTATTATTAAGGTTTGTTCTTAATAATATTGATCACTTTAACTTTTCATGGTTGATTTTAATCCAACATAACTTGTTTTTGTAGTCATTGGTTGACATTTTTATGCATTATTTAATGACATAATTTTGGTTGGATTATGTTAACATTTTATTAATGTTTTGATCATTTATTTGATTTGAATTTTGTTATGTATACTTATTTAATTAAGTAGCATTATCTATCTGGGTTGATTTAATTTTTCATGGTTAAGTCGGATTTAAACTTAACATGTTTTGTAACTATTTGTAGTCATTTTTTTATGTATGATTTTATGGCATGAATTTGATTTGATTATGATGGCATTTTTGTTAATAAATAAGTAATTATTTGATTTAATCAAATTTACTTATTTGATTTGATTTAATCAGATTTAATAATTTGATTTGATTTAATCAAATTTAATTATTTGATTTAGTTTGAAAATTATTTAAATGATTTATTTAGTTTATTTCATCTTTTAGAGTCCATGGGGATTTGATGTCATTTTTGGAGTAACATAACACATCAATCGAACTTGAATTTTAATTTCACGTCGATCTGAGTACATGGAAGTATAACAAATAAGAGGGCATTCCAGCCTCTCTTCTCAATACATGTCATGACTTGTGTTCGGTTTGACCGGCATTACGGCTTTACCGATCTGAGTTTTCATTTAGAATTCTCGTTCGGTTCGACCGACATTTCGGTTTGACCGATTTGGGTTTTCATTTAGAATTCTCGTTCGGTTCGACCGGCATTTTGGTTTTACCGACTTGGGTTTTCATTTAGAATTCCCTTTCGGTTTGACCGGCATTTCGGTTTGACCGGCTTGGGTTTTCTATTCGAATTCCCGTTCGGTTTGACCGGCATTTCGGTTTGACCGATCTGGGTTTTCTATTTGAATTCCCGTTCGGTTTGACCGGCATTACTTGGGTTTTCTATTTGAATTCTCGTTCGGTTTGACCGGCATTTCGGCTTGACCGACTTGGGTTTTCTATTTGAATTCCTGTTCGGTTTGACCGGCATTTCGGTTTGACCGACTTGGGTTTTCTATTTGAATTCTCGTTCGGTTTGACCGGCATTTCGGCTTGACCGTCTTGGGTTTTCTATTTGAATTCCCGTTCGGTTTGGCCGACATTTCGGCTTGACCGTCTTGGGTTTTCTATTTGAATTCTCGTTCAAATTGGCCGTCAAATCGACCGATGCGCAGACCGTCGGTCGCAACATCGAGGACGTGTACACCGGCATTTCGGTTTGACCGACTTGGGTTTTCTATTTGAATTCTCGTTCGGTTTGACCGGCATTTTGGTTTCACCGACTTGGGTTTTCTATTTGAATTCCCGTTCGGTTTGGCCGGCATTTCGGCTTGACCGACTTGGGTTTTCTATTTTTATCCAAAATAGCGAACTATTTTGGGCCCCTTTTAATGGAAAGGTAGCGCAAAACCACTTAATTTCGGCAGCATTTCGACTAGACCGGAGTTGGGTTGGCTATTTTCTATCCAAAATAGTTTACTATTTTGGGCCCCTTTTTATGGAAAGGTAGCGCAAAACCAGCCCCTTTTTATAGAAAGGTAGCACAAAACCAAGGTATTTCTTACCTTCTAAGGAGTGAGAATGTGAAGCTTCTCTCTCTTCCCAACTCTCTCTTTTCTCACCAAATGCCAACCCCTTTTTCCAACACTCTCCAACCCTTTCACGTATGGCACTTGGGGGGCTATTTATAGGAATTTTAGAGGGGCAAAAGGGTCATTTGGAAGACCCCACTAAACCCATTTTCGAGTTAGTGGGGGGTGACCCGATTCAAGGTGAGTTTAACCTCTGTTTTCTCCTTCTTTTAAGCCCTTGTTTGACTGGCGGTCAACCCAAGGTGGTAGGGTGACCGGCGGTGACTGGATCCCGTTTTTGACCGGGTCCCATTTGAACGCCCGCCCACGCGCGAGCGCGCGTGGGCCACGATCGCCGGATTGGGCCTCTTCTCTTTTTTTATTTCTTTTTTTTTAACCGCGGTTTGACCGCGAACCGGCCTCCCCCCCTCAGCTCTCTCTCTCCCCGACACTCGGCCCTCTCTCTCTCTCCCCGACAGGAGATGCCCGTGAGGGCCTTGTCGCGGCGAGCTCCGGCGACGGCTCCGCCGGGCTCCGACGATGGTGACGACGGGCTCCGGCGATGGTGACGGCAACGGCGACGGCGCGGGCTCCGGCAACGGCGGCGACGACGACGGCTGCGGGAGGAGCTCCTGCCCGACGGCACGGCACCCGCGAGGGTTTGCTCGCGGTGCTCCTTCTGGCGACGATGGCGGCGGCAACCGCGGCTGGTGAAGGCGGCGGCGACGGCTCCTCCCCCTCTTTCTCTTCTCCAGCGCACAGGGCGGTGCTTCCGCCCTTGCTTCTTCTTCCTTTGGCTTGAGCGGCGCGCAAAGGATCTTGCAACGTCTTTTTTTTTCTCCCTCCTCTTTTGCTCCCTCACGACGGGAACACCACTGCGGAACCTTCTCACCGCATGCTCGGCGGTGGCGGAGGCTTGGTCCGGTGGTGGTGATTGTGTGGTCCGACGACGGTGATGGTGGCGTCGGTGCAAGAGGATGGCGGTGGCAAGAAGAGCTACCCCCTTCTCCGTCTCCCCCTGCCTTGTTTCTTCTTCTTCTTCTTCTTCTTCTTCTTCTTCTTCTTCTTGTAAAGGGGTCAAAATTTTCGGTTTCACAGCACCCAAGGTGCTCACCAAGGCGGCTGAGGCGCCGGAGGCATTTGCCTCAGGCGAAATCGGGCAGAGCGAGGCGATTTTGGACCGCCTCGCCTCACCGCCTAGGCAGCTAAGGAGTTCACCTCTAACAACATAGCTTTTAATTCTATTAACAATATGAGTTAGCTTATCCTTTTTGAAAATATTACATAATATTTTGCACTTACACGTTGTGTGAACCTCTCTTTTACGCGTCTTCTTTGGAAAGAAAAACATCTCCGGACTTATCTAGCAAAGTAGATGATATCTTAAAAATATTAGGTAGTCCAGTGATAGGTTTAAAAATATTAGAACCGAGGTTCGGGTTATTTAAAAATTTGACTTTTTACCCTTCTCCACCGAATGGTGCGAGCATCCGGCGTTAGCTTACATCGAGCAACGGCTCGAACATCTTTGATTAACCGTCACGACAGCCTGTGTTTAGAGACATGCACATCCACAAAATAAAGTGAACTCAAAAGGGCAACGGCCTTTTGGGTCCAATGAGATGCAAACTGATTTGTTCGGGTTGATTTCATTCGTTTGTTGGTTGACTTGAAAGTCGGTTTTGAGTTTTGGGGTTTGAATAAATTTGTTTGATTGATTTGATTTTTTGTTTGTTTCGGTTTGGTTTTTGACTTTTGATTTTGTTTTGATTTGAGTTTGATTGACTCAGGTTGTTTTGATTTTAATTTTGATGTGTTTTAAGTGTTTTAAGTATGTTTGGATTTTTGATTTGGTTGGTTTTCTAAATTTTCAGATTCTGGATTTTCTGGTTTTGAGTTGATTTTGATCCATTTTGGGTGTTTGAAGTTGTTGGTCATTTGGTTTCTTTGAGGTTAAGCATTTGTTGTTTGTTTAAATGAAGTTTGATGCATTTTTAATGAATTTTCAGATTGTAAAAAACTGATTTTTGTGTGCGCTTTGAGTTGGTTATAATCTGTTTTTTTTGGGGCAGATTGCTTAAATCTGATTTGTTGGTGTTGACAGATTTGATTTAAATCTGGAATTTGTGTTTTGGGTTTAATCAAAATCTGATTCTGGTTGGAAGTTTGATTTAAAAATCGGTTCCTTCTTGTTAAAGATCGGTTGTTTGTTGAACCGGAGTGAGTATAAGTTTAACTTTCTGTTGAACACAAAAAAAATCAAATCAATCAAACACGTACACGTGTCGATCGGTAGAAACTGATGTCAGTAAGTTGAAACCGAATCTGAAAAGGAGTAAATCCCAATCGGTTAAACCTTTGGCGGTTTGCTAAAACGAATCGGTTCCCTCCAAACAAGCAAACAAGGTCTCATAACCGATTAAACCAATCGGAAAGGCGGTCGAAGAAATCGATCGTCGAAACAAAAAGGTGGGGCTAAAGGGCTTTTATCGTTGCCGATGTCGGGCTAAATCGATGTTGTTTCCCTTAATGCCGCTGTCTACGCAAGGGAGAGCCGCAGGGAAGTCCTCTCCGAAGGAAGACCGTAAGGTGAGCTTCCGTGAAACCCTTGTGTGCTAAAAAAATTTGAAAAAAAAGGGGAGAAGAAGAACCCGAGGGTTCCTGTCCGCACAACTCCAAAAGGAAGAAAAAAAAAAGAGAGACTTAGGGGCTTCCTTCACGCAGTTGTCGCCTAAAAGAGGAGCCTCCCGCAGCCGTCATTGGACCCCCAACTGTCGCTAAGTCCATGCGGGCTCTGTTCGCAGCCTTTGGACCAAGCTGCCACCTCCGTCAAGCCCGCCGGGAGCAGGAGAAGCCACCTTGCACTCGCCGACAGAGGATGAATGGGAGGGGGAGTTGAAGAGTAGTCGCTGCCGCCGATTGCCATCACCGTCTCCGCCAAGGCCACCGCGAGGGGGAGAAACCACCGGAAGGCTGAGCGGTTTCGTCGCTGCGAGAGAGATGTCGGGGAGAGAGAGGGCCGCTAGACCGCGCAAGGGCTCGGGGGAACAGTTTCCCCGAGTCAACTCCTGGTCAAACCCGGGGGTGAAAACAAAAAAAAAAGAAGTAAAAAAAAGGAGGGAAGGGGAGCGCGCCACGCGGGCCGGCGAGCCAGCGGCCCGCAAGACCGCAAGGCGCAGGCGCGCGCCTCCCCGGGTCAAACCGGCTCCCCCGGTCAAACCGGGGGATTTCAAGTCTGCACTGGACGTGGCCGGCAGGCCTCATGCGCCCACGTGCTCCCTTCGGTCAAACCGGCTAGTGCCGGTCAAACAGGGGCAAAAGAAAAATAAAATATGCAAAAAAAGAGGGGAGACCCGATCAACCGGCCTCCCCCATTATCCCCACGATGCCTACAAGGCAGGAATGTGCGCCCACCTCCTTGGATCCGGTCACCCTTGGTGGAGTTACCACCCAGTTTGACCACCGGTCAAATAGAAGTCTTAAAGAAGGGAAAAGGAGGTTAAACTCACCCCCGAATCGGGTCACCCCCCACTATTGCGAAAATGGGCTTAGTGGGGTGGTTTTTTGTGACCAAAATACCCCTCCAAAAATCTTCTATAAATACCCCCACATGGCCATACATGGGAGGGGTTGGAGAGGGTTGGAAAAAGGGGTTGGCATTTGGTGAGAAGAGAGAGAGTTGAGAAGAGAGAGAAGCTCCACACTCTCACTCCTTAGAAGGTAAGAATTACCTTGGTTTTGTGCTACATTTCCATAAAAATGGGCTGGTTTTGCGCTACCTTTCCATAAAAAGGGGCCCAAAATAGTAACCTATTTTGGATAGAAAATAGCCAACCCAACTCCGGTCTAGCCGAAATGCTGCCGAAATTAAGTGGTTTTGCGCTACCTTTCCATTAAAAGGGGCCCAAAATAGTTCGCTATTTTGGATAAAAATAGAAAACACAAGTCGGTCAAGCCGAAATGCCGGCCAAACCGAACGGGAATTCAAATAGAAAACCCAAGTCGGTCAAACCGAAATGCCGGCCAAACCGAACGGAAATTCAAATAGAAAACCCAAGTCGGTCAAAGCCGAAATACCGGTCAAATCGAACGGGAATTCTAAATGAAAGCCCAAGTCGGTCAAGCCGAAATGCCGGTCAAACCGAACGGGAATTCTAAATGAAAACCCAAATCGGTCAAACCGAAATGCCGGTCAAACCGAACGGGAATTCTAAATGAAAACCCAAGTCGGTCAAGCCGAAATGCCGGTCAAACCGAACGGGAATTCTAAATAAAAACCCAAATCAGTCAAATCGAAATGCCGGTCAAACCGAACGGGAATTCTAAATGAAAACCCAGATCGGTAAAGCCGTAATGCCGGTCAAACCGAACATAAGTCATGACATGTATTGAGGAGAAAGGCTGGAATGCCCTCTCATTTGTTGTACTTCCATGTACTCGGATCGACATGAAATGAAATTCAAGTTCGATTGATGTGTGATGTTACTCCAAAAGTGACATCAAATCCCCATGGACTCCAAAATATGGAATAAACTAAATAAATAATTTAAATAATTTCCAAACTTAATCAAATATTTAAATTTGATTAAATCAAATCAAATAATTAAATCAAATCAAATAAGTAAATTTGATTAAATCAAATCAAATAATTACTTATTTATTAACCAAAATACCATCATAATCAAATCAAATTCATGTCATAAAATCATACATAAAAAATGACTACAAATGGTTACAAAACATGTTAAGTTTGAATCCAACTTAACTACGAAAAATTAAATCAACCTAAATGGATAATGCTACTTAATTAAATAAGTATGCATACCAAAATTCAAATCAAATAAATGATCAAAACGTTAATAAAATATTAACATAACCCAACCAAAATTATGTCATTAAATAATGCATAAAAAATGCCAACCAATGACTACAAAAACAAGTTATGTCGGATTAAAATCAACCAAAAAAAATTAGAGTGATCAATATTATTAAGAACAAATCTTAATAATAATAATAAATTCACTTAAATCAAGCAAAAAATGCTAACAAACACACTAAAAAATGGAAATTAATTCCTACAAACAAATAAAAAAAGGAGATCAACTCAAAATTGTCTAAGTCAACAAATGACCAAAG
This sequence comes from Cryptocoryne crispatula var. balansae, assembly GCA_036172225.1. Classification (NCBI taxonomy): domain Eukaryota; kingdom Viridiplantae; phylum Streptophyta; class Magnoliopsida; order Alismatales; family Araceae; genus Cryptocoryne; species Cryptocoryne crispatula. The sequence goes on from CM069931.1 coordinate 33,567,369, forward strand.
ACATAAACAAAACAAATCAAATCTTAAACCAAGAAAAAAATCAATGAACCCAAACTTAAAAGTTTGAATTAAGTTCAACCAAATTCCATCTCACGAGACCATGGGGATATGTCTTCCAGCTTTGTGTTTATGTGGATGAATGACTTCAGTTCAACAGGTTGTTGTGACGGTTAATCAAGGGTTTTCGAGTGTTTGCTCGATGTAATTAACACCGGAATATCGCAAGTCCGGTGGAGAGAGGTCAAATTTTATTTTTTCAAAGAACTCATAAAACCTCATAAATTAAGTTGTGGCTCAGATCATTTAAGTGGTGGGTGATACCCATGTCGACACTTAGCAAATCTGTGGAACCATCGGTGTTCCTATAAAATAATACCACATCAAATTAGCTAATACTTCTATGAATACCATATATTTTCATAGTAGTCGATGCTAGTCCAAAAGAAGGAAAAGAATTTCAAAAAGGAATTCTAATCCCAACAAAAATTCCTTTTTCTCTTTAAAAATAGAGGATGGGAAAATTCGAGGTTCCAACACTTTCAGATTTATTTTAATTCTTATTTTCTGTTTTGACTTTCAGATTTTGATTTTTCTTGTTTTGGTATGGGATTTTCAGATTTGGTTTAAAGTGGTTTTATTTTGGTTTGGCAGTTTGTATCGCATCCGACCCATCCAAGGATTCCGGAATCGGAATCGGAATCGGAATCGGTTGGGACCGATTCCCAGAATCGGCCGGAATCGGCCGATTCCTGGGAAGGGAATCGATTCCGGAATCGGTTTTTTTTTTGGATTTTTTTTCGTCAAAAAAATTCAAAAAATTCAGAAAAAATTCTAAAAAAATAGGAAATGAGTTAGAAAAATTTTTAAAAATCACCAATGCATGATATCCACAAAACCACATCATACAAATACTAATGAACACCAATTGAAGACTTGAAGACTTGAAAGTTAAGTACATATTCCAATTCCATTTATTCAAATATCAAAGAGTTGATACATCATCGAAAAAAAAATTACATCATATCAATCTACTACCAATATCTAGGATAAAGATGTGGGTCGTCCTCCTCTCCCTGCTCGTGACGCTCCTCCCTCGTGCTCGGTCTTGAATCTTGTCCGGGACCATATCCGTATGAAAATAATGCCGATGCCATGCCATCAAGGTCGTATGGATCGGACGCGGGACGACCGGGACGTAAGCGAGAGGATGGTGGAGTGGTGGTGTAATCCACGCTGGGTCAACACGGCCAAATGCCGGATCTTGTGGCTCGTAATATAAGGCTGCGGTGTCTGCTCGTCCGGCGTGTAATACGGCTTTGGAAACCGTGAATCGGGGTGACTCGATGCCGATGCGTCGGCGGTATACACTCCTCGTCATCATCACCGAGGAGTGAGAAGGAGCACAACGTCTTGTCATCCGGGTGACAGGACGCACGACCTCTAACTTCCTTCTCTTTACCTCTTCGACCATCTACGAACTACCGGAAAGTCGGAACCCAAAGTTTTTTCAACTTTGCAAATCCTCCCATTCTCCGTGCGGTCACCTTTGTTTTCGTTCTCCCCGGTTGCGAATGGGCCGGTAGCGGCTGCCGGGACCAGGCTGGGCGGAGGCGGGGCCGCGACGGTGGGCCCCCGCGTGGCGGGCGAAGAAGGCCACACGAGTCGTGGTAGTAGATGGAGGTGGAGCCGGAGCATCCTCCTCGGCTTCGACACCATCCAACTCTCCTTCGCCCGTACGCACGGTCATCGGGATCAAAGCTCGGTGCGCGTGATCCCCGGCTTCCCTCTCCTCTGTCCGGGAGGCAAGTGCATGCTCCTCCCGGAAAATACGGGTCCGTGTCCACCTCCTCGGGTGGTGGTGTGGCGGAGGAATGCCTGCGCTCTTACGGGCCACTGCGCGAACCGTGCGAAATCGCTCCTCGGCCGATCTTCTGCCGATCCTTGATGTTCTTTATGCGCGGCCTCGTATTTATAATGACGAGAAGACCGGCTTCTCCGTGGTGCGAGGTCAACTTTGTTCCTCCTTTTGGTATGTATCGAGGTTGAATGTACTCCGGTTCCTCTCGCGGTGGGAGGAGCGGTGCTCGGCTCGAATCCCGATACCAATGGCCGCAGTGGATTCCATCCACTCACGGTGTTCACTGAGTCCACCACTCACGAAAGAAAAACACGAAGAGAAAAGGAAAACAATTAGCCCATCGTCGAGAATAACTTGTATGAAAAGAAAAGAAATTGCTCGTCAAACTATTACTATACCCGAGGTGACACTTTGTCAGTTGAATATTTCAGTCGGCATACGAGTATACACCGACCCTCATCCGTACTCGCATACGAAACATTTAAATAAAAATTTTAGTTGCTGGTAATGCTAGTCCAAGGTATTTAATGAACTCTAACTTACTTATCTCGGCCTCTATCTGTCTGTGAGATCGGCACACATTGGATAGCTGCAAGTGTACCCCGCATCACCTCGTTGTCGTTCACCACTTTGTCCTCCCGTATTGGATGCGGGGGTTAAAAAGTATCTGCAAGATTTTATTAGTTAACAACGTGCGTATAAGATAATTATACATCAAAAATAATTTAAGAACCAAGTTACTGCAGCGTGGACATCGTGGTGTAGTCTTGTCCCATCGGTCATCAATGATTTTCCACCACTTTTTGTAACCTGCGGGATTTTTTTCTTTAATTTTCAGCTTTGCCGGGTCCATAGCCTCATACAGTGTGCCCATCTGGTCCCTGTCATCTGAGTCTACCAACCTGAAGACAACTACCAGTGGCTCACTGTTTGCCAAACAGGAGGCAGTCCGCTCCCAAAACCTCTTGTCGGTGATTCGCTTCTCGGACACCGACAAGAATCTCTTGCTCTTTTTGTCATGCAGGTTGTCCACCATATAGTTGTAATTCTCCTCAGACTGTGTGAACCTAACCAATGCAAAACCGTGCCGGTGTAAACTCTCCCATGATGAAGTTCGTGTCAAATCGTGTCGGACCGGGCCCGACAAGATCGTGCCCTCTGTGTGCGCGAGATCTCGCTGATATGTAGGAGGCGGGGATGCGAATAAATAAAGGAACCGATGGTCCGCGCCCGCACGACAAGTGTAGATACACCCTCCTCCTTGCCTATATCCTCTAAAATGAGATCTATGGAATGCGCCGCAGGGGCACCCGAGAAGATGTGCTTCCTCTTCTCCATCAACTTCCTCCCGACCGCCTTATATGATGGTTCGTTGTCGGTGACAACACGAACCGCATTCTCCTCCCCCATCTCCTCCACCACTCCATCCATCGAGAAAAAATGAAGTCGGCATTTTTAATCTTCCCGAAGCATCTACCGACTTCAAGAATGTAGTCCCCTCGAACGGTACACCGAAGTTTATCATACTCCTCTTGGTGATACTGTCCACCCATCGCACGTGATTGTGCAACCCCTCTCCTTCCACACCAACTTGAACCCGTCCATCCACTCCCTCGACTCCTGGACCTCCTCATCCGGCCGGCGCCGTATATGTGTCTGTGCCGGGGCTTGCAAACCCGGTCCGGCCTCACCCACGGCATCCACCATCGTCCGGAAGTAGGGGCTGGTGGTACGTGCCGGGATGCCTACATCAAGTTAAAAAAAAATGGGATCGGGGTAAAATTAAGTTTTAGTAAATGAAACAGGCATAATGTCAAATTTAATTTAAAAAGTGATACTGCGTACGTAAAAACCACTGACAATGTGGCGAACGGCTCTCTTTGCGGCCGTTCTGCTCGTAGCCTTCACCCCTTTCATCGCTTTATCCCCATACGCCCGGCACTCGTTTCTAAATAAATACTCGTCACTCGGTGTAAATCGAGTGCGGTGGAAGTGGAACGGCGGTAGGGCTCCCGTCTCTGGGGTCGGAGCTCTCGGTCCCGAGTAGGGCGAGCCGATCTTCCGATCGGCCCAAAGCCGGGTCAACTCGGACCCGGACCCTCCTGCTCCCCTCCTCCCCGTCCTCCTCCTCGGCCGATGCACGCTTGCTAGCGTGGCGCGCACGTCTCGGCTCGGAGTCCGAGTGGACTCGTCCTCGCTCTCGGCTCCGGGCCGAGCCGCCGCCTTCCCCTTGCCTTTCCTTTGGAGGTAGGCAAATCGCGGTCCCTCCTCCTCTCGAGTAGCTCGTCCCCGCAACTCCTCCCTCTCGCTCGATCCGAACGGCCCGTTGAGAGGCTCACCCGTCACGTATCCTCTCGTCTCCTCACTCTTCTCCCTGGGCACCTTGTCACATTTCTTTACATTCCCTGTTCGACGATATGTTGTTTCGGCGGAACACCCCGTTCATCTCCTTCCCGCACCACTTGCACCGCACCCTCTTCCCGACTAGGTCTACCATATGCCCGTGTTCCCAACCCACGTCGGAAGCACGTCGCTTGATCGGCCATTGCTTATATCCGAAAAATTGTAAACAATGCACTAAAATTGATTAGATAACATAAAAAATGATTTAGACGCTGTTCGGGAAGCAGACAACCCAAGTAACACACCATTCGGTATGTTTAAAGGGTTACGTAGTTGTCGGAAATCGTCGCAAAATAACGTACGGGATATCCGGAATTTTTCCCGTGCAAAATGAACTTAAACGGATAGTTTAAAACTTGGACGGACTAATTCGGTCGGAAATCACAAGGTTTAACGACGCTCGGACTCGTCGGAAACGCGTAAGAATGGACGTACGAAGTGTTCGGCGAAGAAATCTTACCAAAAGCAGGTCAAAGATCGAAGAAGACGTTGATTCAAGGCGGATCGGAGCTTGGATCGGCGGAATCGGCTGAAGGAATCGGTCCGAATCGGCTGGAATCGCCGGAATCGCCCGGGGAATCGGAATCGCCGGAATCGGTCTTGAATCGCTCCCGGATCGACGGATCGGCCGCTGAATCGCTCGGATCGACGCACGGATCGCCGGATCGATGCGGAATCGGCCGAGGAATCGCCGCGGAATCGCCGAAAATGAGCCCTACCGCCGCGGGATCGAAGGAATCGACCGCGGCGGTCGATTCCGGCCCTTAGGGGCCGGAATCGGTTCGATTCCCGGTCCAGAATCGAACCGGGAATCGAACCGGGGCCGGTTCAACCGGTCTTCCATCGGAATCGGTCGGATCGACCGATTCCACAACGAATCGGTCGGAATCGGATCGATTCCGACCGATTCCAGTCGATTCTTACCGATTCCGCGGAATTATTCCCGGAATCGGTCCTTCCGCCAGGAACACCGATCCGATTCCGGAATCGGTCGGAATCGGTCCGATTCCACCGATTCCGTAATCTATGGACCCATCGGACCACTATTGGGTGCCTGGCTTCATGCATTCTAATGTAGACATCAAATTTTCATTTCATTTAAGAAAGGGGTACATCGGTGTACAATATGGTCAATCCTTCCCCCAATATAGGTTTTCCACTACTTCAGAAAATTTTGGCATTACGACAGCATGCCAGTCATTTTCCAACTTAGTAAAATTTACCCATCCAAAATGGCCAACTTTACTTAGCCAAATTGGGGAAAGGATCGACGGCTACGGGAACCTGCCCGCACCCCCGTCTGGATCGACGGCTACGGGAACCTGCCCGCGCCCCCGTCCAAGGTGGAGTTCCTCGCTGGGAGAACACTCCTTAATTTAATGTAACTTTCGCATTCTGATTTTTATTTGTTATTTTTTTAAGGCCATCTAGGCCAGTTCAAATTCCATCGGCGTTCTTAGCCAGCCTTCAGTCTTCATAGGCTCAACAGGCCTGTTTTGAACTGCTTCGGCCCAAAAGGGCCTGCTGGAAAGTCTGCTGCCTTGCTGGAGTTTCTTGATGGAACCGGCTTGGAAGGCCACCCGGCTATGCCCTTGGCCCGTTGTGCGGTTTCCAAGGGGTGTCGGGCCATCACCTTCAAGCCGGTCTGCCTTCGAACTGCTGTCCTCTGCTTTTGACTTGTTTCAGCAGCACTTGTTTTGGGGCGCCTCTTCTTTGTTGTGTCGGCATGAGATGCGGGCCAAAAGAGGGCTGAAAATGGCCTGTTTAAGTGCCTTCAGATGGGCTGGATTGGGTGCCGGATTTGGGCTGAAGATGGACCTGGATTAGGATCTGTTTAAGGCTCCTGCAGGTGAGGGTTTCGGCTGAGCCAAGTGGGCCTGCAGGTGGGCTGTTTTGATGGCTGACAAATGGGCCAAGCGTGGACTAGGCATGGGCTGTCCAGTGGCCTGTTTTGGGGCTGTTTGGGACTGTGCAAAGGTCAGTCAGGTGGCCTACTTTGGGCTGCGCAAAAGGGGCTGTTTTAGGACCTGTTTAGGGGCTGCTCAAAGGGCATGAAAACAGAGGGGGGGCTTGTGGATCTGCTCGGAGTAGACTTGGACTGTCGTGCGGTCTCCAAGAATCTCCGGGTCATCCACCCTCACTTAGGGCTCTAATAGATGCCACGAAGGGGCTGGAAGAGGAATCAAGGATGACCACAAAGGGGCTGGAAGGGGAATCAAGGATGACCACAAAGGGGCTGTTTTGGTTTGCCAAAAGAGGGCTGTTTGAGAGGATTTTGGTGGACTGAAATGGGCCTGCACAAAGGGGGCATTTCAGGGCCTGATTTGGGACCGGTTTTGGGGTTTGAACATGGGCTGAACAAGGGCAGCTTTGGACCTGTTTAAGGGGTCTGTTCAGGTGGCTTTGAGTGGACCGGTGTTGGCGTCAATTTTTCTCAAAAGAAAATCAGCAAAGAAAAATGGGCTGGTTCAGCCCTCAATTGGGCAAATCAGGCCCTCCATGGGCCCATCGGCCCAAATTCTAGCTGACCAGCCTTTGTTTCCATTTAAATAATTATTTTCTGGCCCTCCTTGAAATCCACCTACGTACAGCCCATGGGAAGAGAGAAGTGGGCTGTGGTCAAGGCCAATTGGCCCAGTCAACAGGCCCAGCTGACCTGTCCAGCTCAGCCGCCACCTCAGCAGGTGCCACCGCCCTGTCCACATCAGCATTCACCTCATCTTTGACCAATAAATGACATGGGGAAACCCAAAAGGCAGGTCAACATGGGAGAACTCAAGGATTAATGCATGGCCATTAAGTCTTCTATGGGAGAACTCAAAGGTCTGGTCAAGGCCAATTAAAACAGTCTTGGAGAAGCCAATGGCCATCTTACATGAATGACCAGTCCCTTGGCCTCCCCTCTCATCCCTATAAGAAGACCATATGCGCCCAAGGCCAGAGGGGGCTGCTTCAGACGCCGGGAGGCTGCCAAACTGCCGCCTGCACCCTGCCACCTGCTGCACCTACGCCTGCACCTGCTGCTAAGAGAAAGAGGGGAGACTGCTGCTGCTGCCACCTGCTGCCAACCGTGCTCTGTCCCCTGCTACAGAAGCTGGTCTGCGGTCAAAAGAGGAAAAGGGGAGAAGAAGAAGACAAGGTAAGAAGAGATCGTGGGTATGTCCATGTAGCCCTTTAAAGGGCCTTCTTTCCATCGATTCTACCAGCCATCTCCTGCCCTTATCCACTTGCACAACATGCCCCATTTCAGTCCATTCAAACCCCCCTAGATTGGACTGTAATCCCCTTGGGCCGAACCCATAAATCTGGCCCTTTCTGGCCCTTGTCCGGAGCAAAAAAAACAGTCCCCTTGTGACCCGATTTCAGCCCCAATCAAGGCCCAAAAGAGCCCAATTTCGGCCTATCAGACCCCCACACAGGCCCAAAACAGGTCCCTGAATCAGACCTCAACCAGGTCATGTTCAGTCTCCAAACCAGACCCCTACACAGGCCTTGTCCGGTCCCAAAATCAGACCCCTACACAGGTCATGTCTCAGCCTCTACTGCCCACACTCCAGGCCGCTGCAGCAGGGGAGAAAACTCCCAAAGCAGGTTCTGCAGACGTCCAATGAAGCGGTGGACAGCAGCCAGAAAGTGGGCCGACTTGAAGGTGACAGCCCGGCCCCCCTTGGAAACCGTACGACGGGCCATGGGCTTAGCCGGGTGGCCTTCCAAGTCGGTCCGGTCAGGCAGCTCCAGAAGTGCAGCAGCTCCCCAACAGGCCCTTCCGGCCCAAACAGTACAAGACAGGCCCGGCGGGCCTATGAAGATTCAAGGCCGGCTCGGAACGCCGATGAAATAGAACCGGCCTCCATGGCCTTGTTCCAAAAATGTAGACATAAAAAATCCAGAATGCGAAAGCAATATTAAAATTAAGGACTCCACCCTTCGCGGGGACTCCAACCTTGGACGACTCCCCCCGGGTACGTCCCGGGATGTCGATCCGGACGGTGGCGCGGGCATGCTCCCGTAGCCAGCGGTTCCTTCCCCCAATATGGCTAAGCTAAGGCTGGCTATTTTGGATGGGTAAATTTTCACTAAGTTGGAAAAATGGCCGGCATGCCGTCGTAATGCCAAAAATTTTCCAAAATAGTGGAGATAAACCTATATTGGGGGAAGGATCAATCATATTTTGGATGGGTAAATTTTCACTAAGTTGGAAAAATGGCCGGCATGCCATCGTAATGCCAAAATTTTTCCAAAATAGTGGAGATAAACCTATATTGGGGGAAGGATCAATCATATTGCACACCGATGTACTTCACCCCATCTTTCAATGAAATGAAGCTTTGATGTTCATATTGATGCATGAAACCGGGCATTCAAAGTGACCCGATGGGTCGGAGGCGATGCAAACCGCCAAACTAAATTAAAACCATTTCAAAATCAATCTGAAAATTCAAACCGAAAATTAAAATAGAGAATCAAATCTGAAAGTCAAAAAATCAGAACTAAACAAAAATCTGAAATTCAACTCATTCCGGTTCAACAAACAACCGATCTTCAACAAGATTGAACCGGTTTTGAAACAAATCAAACCGAAATCAGATTTCAAACAAAAAAATCCGCCATCACAAAAAAACAGGTTACAATTAAATCTGCAACCAAAAAAATTCAGATTTGAACAATCCTTCAAAACAGATTCTAACTGACTTCAAAAATCTGATTTTTGGTAATCTGAAAATCCACTTAAAATTCACTAAACTTCTTCCCAAAAGGAATCAAATAAACAACATTCCAAACACTCAAAACGTGGATCAAAACCAACTCAAAACCAGAAAATTCAGAAATCGGAAAAATAAAAATCAACCAAATCAAAAATTCAAACATGCTTAAAACTTTAAGCACAAAAAAAATCAAAATCAAAATAGGTTCAAAACAACCCAAACTGGTCAAATCAAATCAAAAGCCAAACAACAAATCAATCAAACAAATTGATTCAAACTCCAAAACTCAAAACCGACTTTCAAGTCGATCCAAAAATCAACCAACAAACAAATAAAAACAAACCCGAACAAATCGGTTTGCATCTCATCAGACCCAAAAGGCCGCTGCCCTTTTGAGTTCTTTACTTTTTGTGGATGTGCATGTCTCCAAAAACAGGTTGCCGCGACGGTTAATCAAAGGCGTTAACGCCGGATACTCGCACCATCCGGCGGAGAATGGTCAAAATGAAATTTTCAAAGAACCCGAACCTCGGTTCTAATATTTTTAAAAGTATCACCGGACTACCTAATATTTTAGGATATCACCTATTTTCCTAGAAAAGTCCGGAGATGTCTTTCTTTCTAAAGAACAGACGCAGAAAAAAGAGGTTCACACAACCGGTTTGGGTCTGCACAAGGGGGGATCCGAGGCCTATTCTGGGGGACTGATTGGGCCTGCACAAGGGGCTGGACAGAGTCTATCCAGGGCATTCGGTTGGTACAGAATCTGTTTCTTTTTGAGGCCCTGCAGGGGACTGCTATGGTGGTCTTTATTGGATCGAAATTGGCCTGAATTAGGGGCCAGACAGGGTCTATTTTGGACCTGCACACTGGCTGTCTTGGTAAACCGCAGAGGGGGCTGAAAGGGTCCGTATAAAGACCTGAAGATTGGCCCGCATGGGGCTGGGTATGGGACGAGCAGAGGGTCTGGATAGGCCTGCTTCTTGATGGCTGTAGGTGGGCCAAAATAGGTCCTTTCTGGAGGAATAGAAAGGGGCAAGAGCGACAGCCAGAATTGAGAAAAGAACAAGCCCTTAAAGGGCTACATGGCTAAGGTATACCGCTCTCCCCTACCTGATCTTCTTCTCTTCTCCTTCTCCTTGGCCGCAGGCAGCAGGTGCAGGGGTGCAGCTTGGCAGCAGGTGCAGGCAGCAGTTGCTTGGATGCAGGCGGCAGTTTGGCAGCCTCCCGGCATCTGAAGCCCACCCCCTTGTGGCTGGCGCGCCCCTCTTCTCTTATAGAGAGTGGGGGCAGATGAAGGGCCAGCAGGTGGGCAATAACCGATGGCCTTTTGGCCTTCCCATTGGGGGTTACACTATTAAACCCACATAATTGATCGGCTGTCTCTTGGCCTCCTCCTGGCCTCTTCAACTTCCCTCACCCATAACCTGACCAATTGATGGCTTGGCATGGTGCAGCTGGAGGTGGCAGGTGGGCCAGGTGCGCTGGCAGGCTGGAAGGAGCCAACATGGGCCTGAATTGGGCAGCCACGGCCCAGCCAGGTCCAGCTTCTGCTGGGCTGTGCGCCAGCCTCCACATGGGCTGGACTTTTTTCTGATTTGCATGGGCTCATGGGCTGGCTGACCAGAACAGCTATTGGAGTACCCAATTGGGCCTGATTTGACTCAATCATGGGCTGTCCACCTTACACTTAAGCCCACTTTTTCTTTGGCCTGGTTTCCTTTTTTTTTTGAAAAATCTGGACGCCAACACACGTGCACCCATCCCAGCCTGATAAACATGAGCTCATTTCTAAAAGAATATAAAAAAACAACCATTTCTGTTATGTGTATGTGTTATGGTCTACATTGGGTTGGAAATAGTGATTGACACTCAACTCAATATGATTTGGATGATTTAAATATCTTTGAAGAAATAACTAAATAGACGTCAGTGGAGAAAGAGAATCTAAGGCTTATTGAGTTGAGTTAAGTTCAATTTGTATAGCCTTGTTTCAAAGGCCACATAGAAAGTAGTCAAAACACAATAACACGAATCTGATCAATTAGTTAAGCTCCAGTGATGAAACATTATAAAGACAGAGGAAAAGGGATTAGTAAATGCAATACAATACCTGTATTTCGTCTGTTCATCACAATGAACTGGAATCTAGGTTGAGTATTCCTGTAGATAACACATTACTTCCAATCATTACAAATAAAAGCCTTATTTGAATCTTGGTGAGGGGGTGATAATAATTATAAGCACCAATGCAGCAGGACAATAGAATTATAAAGAAAAATGTGCGGATAATTCCAAAAATCCATGCAGATATTTAAATAAATCACCTCAATGTGGTTCTACAGTCTTGATTCAGGCTCAGGTCGTGTTCAGTTCGGATTCTAAGAGAGATTCCAGTCAGAAATCTTTGACAATGTAAAAGCCCAACCAAATACACAAGTTTCTTTTGGGCTTCCGTGAAGGAAAAGTAGAAAGAGATTTTAAAAAGTGGATAGATAGACCCATACTAAAATCTATGTTCGAAAAAATCTCTCAAAGCTCATGGACATGAGCTTTTAAAACTTTTGACAGAAACATTGACACACAATCCAAACTCCAAACCAAACGCACCCTCAGAGTAGTGGCCAGGGCAGCACTTCTGCCTGCAGGTATTTGGATCCAGCTAAGGGCTACAGGTTGGAGTTTAGGGCTGACGACGACAAAAGAATCCACAAAGGCAATAGTGACGATTAAATTGTTGGCATAGAAATGGCACTGGAATGACCAACAACGAGAGATTTTTGAAAACTGCGAGGGAGTATTGACTACAAGAGTCGGTTTTGATAACGAAATGCAAGGTACTCACATTTCTCTGAAAAATAACTGTACGGGTCGACAATCTGAATACACAGATAGCAACAGATAGAATAAATCACCTTTTGACCACAAAAAGCGATCCCTCGACGTCCTTGCGGCTCTGCATGGATATCACGGAATTAGCCTGAGGCGGGGACGGGGAATGGGAGCAAGAGATCACATGCACAAGCACATGGCCAAATTAACGGCAATCGAATCGTACCCACTGGTTTAGATCGATATTGAACTCGTAGATAGTAACGTGGGCGGCGGTGATGAGGATCTCCTCCACGAAGGGGTCGATCCGCTGAAGGACGGTAAGGTTGAGCACCTTGGTGCTACTCTGGTCCAGATTTGGCATAAGCTTCCCCCCACCACCGCCGCTCCCCTGCGGAGACATCCCAGAGCCCTCCACGTCAAGCTGCCTCGCGTCCTTCCTCCCACGGCCGGTCCCGGCGCCACCGACCACCCGCTCCAACCGCCTGAGGCCTGCGGGCTCTCGGATCCCTAATTCGCGGAACAGAGGCGATCCACCGATCCCCACTCCTCGTCCCGTGCGAGGCGGAGGGAGTATTGAGATCGAGGACGGCGATGGCTCGCCGCCTGGCCGTGCTCTCGCGGCCTCTCCGCTATGCCTGCCTCTGCCTGGGCGATGATCGGGTGGAATACTGATGCTACGGCCGGCGATCTGAAGGAACGATGTGAGAATGAAAAAGTTGATACGATCTACGGCAGCGGAGCCGCAGAGGTGTAGGGTGCAGTGCAGACAGCTAAATAATTATATAAGATTATTTCGCTGCCCCCATTTTTATTTTTCCAAAGTTATATAACAACCTGATTTTCGCCGGGGTGTGCATGGTTAGATTAGATCCGATTTTATATTATTTTCTTCGAACTTGGACGGAATAGAACTAGGACAATTTCAATTTTATTTCAGACAAAATAAAATTAACAATTTTAAGTTTTTTATTTTATTTAAAATTTAAAATAATTGATATTTTATTATATAATTATAGATGCCATTTTTGTTATATCCTTCGTTAAATGGATTTAAGTATTTCTGGTTTCACTTCGATCTAGTTTAGATATTTTAAATAGATTGGATCGATGGAATCACTAGTTTGTGTTTAACCAAATCAAATCGAACCTTACACACTCAACTACAATATTATAGAAAACAATTTTTATAGACATTTGAGCAATGTAAGTACTAGCAATGCAAAAGTCCCCAATGTCAATATTCAAAGGAAGAACAAGATATTTCCATATTTATCTTAAAATTGTATATATATGCCACGACGTTGGCAGTTCGAGCAAACTGCAAAGTACATGGATAAAAAATCTTTTAAAAAAAGTTTAAATAAATATCAGAGATTGGAATATGCATATGCATGTTAGGACTAAGAAACAGGTATCTTATGCTCTGTAATTTGATTAGAGTTTCATTCCTGGTATCATATCAATATTGATATTAATATTTTCAAATAGTAAAGTATCAATGTCAAAAATAATACACGTTATATATCTTGTTTTACATTATAAATTTTAAAATTGATATAATTAATCGAACATCTCTTAATAGTTCCTATCAATATTAATTTTAAAAATGGTGGTGACAGAGATGCCTAATAATCTTATCAAACAGAGTGTTGATAACAAATTTAATAATTCTTACTATCAATTTAATTATTATAAACAAATGGTATCTCGGGTAGAAGTCTTGGGAACCGTTATTTGTTCCGGTGAGTGGATTCGACTGCTGCTTCGGAGGTGATCGGAACCAACCATGACGGTGGGTCATAGAAGGGCGCATGGTTCAAATAGGTATATCAAATTGAACTGATTATTTGGTTGGTTCGATCCATTTGGAGATCTTTTTTACTTTTTTTTTTTGGACACGCTGGCCCGGTGGCCAGGAAGAGGGCGCAGCTCAGCACCCGCGAGGGATCGAGTGCTGCCGGGTGCAGCACTCGATCCCCACAAGGTACCACCTCCCCCTGGGGAGGTGGTCCCGGCTGTTCACAGCCGGGTTCGAACCCCCGCCACCCCCCGCGGGGTGGCGTCGTGCCAACCGAGCCACAGCTCGCCGACATCTTTTTTACTTAACTTAAATAGTTAAATAGTTTACTCCGAAGTTAAATATATATTTTTTGAGAATACGTGGAAGATGGGTGATTTATTGAGAAAATTATTAGTTAACATAGTTGTTGAGTTAGCCAATTATTTTAGTCACTACATATATATATGTTATCAAACACATGTTCTGGTCGAAACAATCCATGCAAATTGTAGACATGCGATATATGTGATGTGTGTGGTATTGACAAATATGTCGAATTTATAAAGAGAGTAAATTATAGCATCTTAATTTGTAAATATATTAAATGATTAAATTAGTGGATTACTGTGTTAATTAACAACTTTCTCATTCACGGAGAGTCTACTCTTAATGAAGTATACTTAACTTGAAACATAGTTAAACAAAGTCATTTGCGTCTCTTAAACGTAATCATAAATCATGATGTCACAAAATATAAAAATTTTGTGTTATGGTCGTTGATAAAATAACATTTATACAGATGTGTGATAAAAATATTAATTGTCTTGGGTATTTCTTTATGTAAAATGGATATATATAAATATTTTTATCGATTAGATTTTATTCTTAAAAAAATAAACTGAGCTGAACAAAATTGAATCTTTTAGTTTGAAACTCATATTTGACTCGGCTTGATTTTGAAAAAACAATCAAAACTTTACCGGATTGAATCGTGCACCCTACCTGGATCGGCTGGATCCAAATTCTTCATCTAAAATTATTATTTTTATTAGTTTAAACATATTTTAATTTTTATATTATTAAATATTTTTATAGTAAATTACATACAATTTTCGGCTTAGAAACATAATTATAACAAGCATTTTAAACATAGCATGAGAAGAAAGCAAACACTCATAAAGGTGATATAATAAATGAAAAATAATGTACGATAAAATGACTTATTTATAATTTCACTCTTATTAACCCATCATTGTTCCTTTCTAGATAAAAAAATGTAGAAGAAAACCCATAGCGCAGAGAAAGACTCCGAATGTAACAAATTTATTTTCACCATGTGAATAAAAAATGTACAATAATTGCGTGATAAATCGAGATTTGTTATAATTTTTTTTTTCTAACAAAAATTGATCAAACAGATAGATATTCGACAACTATTATAAATTTATATTCTTAAATAAATTTTCTTCTTGGACAAAAAAAGTCCCATGTATTTTAATATCGTGGTCTTTCACATTATTTCATTATACACTGTACATATTATTTTTTTTGTTACGAAATCTCTCCGAAAATTACGATTTTATGTCATTTCACACTTTTATCTTTAATATCATTGTTTATCATGAAAACGTATAAAAAATTATTGGGCAAATTAACAAACTCCACGTAACCATGTCATTTCAATATTTTCTCTGTAAGATACTACACATGTGGTCTGACATTCGTAACGACGTTGATGCTGTAAAGATATTTACAAAAAGATACTTCAAAAAAAAAAAACAGATCAGGCTCCTCCGTAGATCGAAACATCGCATTCGAATCCGATAGAAAGCATATCAACAATATAAGACAAAAAAAACGTATCTCCTCATTTATTATATACTTTCCGAATGCTGTCGCCGATCGATGCTGACGGAGGAGGGCAACATCAGTATTGGTAGTTTGCGTTATGCATGATGGTCTTTATTTTGTTCGTAATTAGTGAGGGGCATATATGCCAAAAAGAAAGGAAGTTTGTATGCATTTTTGTGCTATTTTATGTTTAAAAAATAATAGATAGCTAGAGATAAAGTTTTATCATATATGCCGGGGACATACAATATGAAAAAAAAAATGTAGACCCATGTGTATGACCAACAGATGTAAGACATCACAAGAAAATAAATTCTCATATGCTTCTCAAACACGAAAGTCTTTACAAATTAAATTATGATTTCATTGAGAGTTTTCGATTGTTAGTTCTAAAATGAAATCTCAAATTTATTTTCGGGCAGCAATATATGTCAATGTTAATTTTTCGTACCAGAACACTTAATTTCAAGAGTTCTAATTTTTCTTTCTCCACATCCTAGAGTTCACTTCAATTAAGAGCTCTCACCCATTTGACAAAGAGTGGGTGGATGTTGGACATCTGAGCTTTTTATAAATAACACTGTGTTTGAAATAAATAAATAAATCTAGAAAAATGTGAGAAATATATTTTTATCCGTACAGTCGTATTTCATTTAGAGTGATGATCTTGCTGTGTCCAGATGATATTATTTAAAACACAGTCTAAATTTGAATTTGGTTCACAACAATATCATCATAATCAACAACAATACACTTGAAAAATGGGCTGACATATTTAAGAGTAAATAGAAATGTTTAAAAAATATTGGATCAGAGGGTAAACAGTACTAGCATAGTTAATAATTACTGGAGTTACCACTGAATATGGGTGAGAGTAAAAATGGGATATATATATATATATATATGATCCGGGTCTAAAATATACTAACAAATGGATACAACTAGAAAAAAAATATCATCCTAAAAGCAGGAGAAAAAGTTGACTTATCATTTTTATTATGATTGTCAAAACTTTTTTAGTAAACTGAATATATTTTATGTACATAAAAATATATTTTGTTACGCAAGCAAGTAGACTGTAAATATTTATAAATAAATCACGATTGCCCTTACTTTATCCATGTACCAACGGTAGTAATGAGCAAACGTCCATTTAATGTCTATTTTTATTCTCCTGCATTATTTCCTTGCTATTAACTACTTTAATTTCTATTTTTGCATACCATAACTCCCTCAGGAAACACTATTAACTAGTCGTCCACTTTCAACAACATAAGAAATAAATAATAATAGAAAATAAGCATGGTCATCTTTTTAATTAATCAGTCATTCGATGCAAACAAAAACAATCCTCTAATTGACATATATCGACCTGATGTGTCTAAATTGATTTGAAATTTCGTTGGACGAAATTGCAATATATTTCACTTATTATGATATAGCAGAAAATTATTTTTTTGATAACCTTATAATTATCCATCGAGCATCAGAGTTAATTGCGCGATGTTGGACGTGATAAAAGAGTGGCAATATCTGCTGTCCATTTAACTCGTTGGAAGCGTTTGATAATAATAAAATTTTGCCGGTTGTGTAAAATCACAACTACTGCCAGAGGGAGTACAATTTTTTTCATGAAATATATATATATGTATATATAACTACAATATTCATGAACAAACTTGAAATGGTGAAATTCTTGAGTCATCTGGATGGGGTCATTCAGCAATCTTCCTATGATTTGCCATGTACCCATAGCCAGGTATAACATGATTTAGGCATATGTTGAAAACCACCGCAATAGAATATGAATTTTAAATAAAAAAAGAATTTAGGTGATGCATATACTTACACCATTAAGGTATTCAACACAACTCAACACTAATTTTAATCCCAGATGAATTGAGGTAGGTTATATGAATTTTATTTCTTAATTTACATAGATTTTGAGTTATTTCTCTATAGATATTTAATTCATTCAAATATTATTGAATTATCTTTTTCCAAGTAGAGTTGGGTCTTTCATGATTTTTTTATATTATTATTTTGATATTTTATTGTTTTTTAATTATAACTTTCGCCTAATACGTCTAAATCATCTTAATCTTTACCCTTTCAATTTTTGTAAAAGTGTAATTACTCTTACATTTTTCTCTAATAAATTTATTATGTATTCTAGCTAACTACTACACATCCATGTTAACAATCTCAGTTCAATAACACTTATTTTGGTAGCATAATTTTTATTTATTATTTGATATTCACTACCATATAATATTGTATGTCTTATAGTTTTACGATATTTTTTTTTCAACTTTTACTAAATATTAAGATGGCATTGAACTCTTAACTCTTATAACAAATATCCACTTCATTTATTTTACTTTATTCACATAGTTTATGCCCTGTTTGGTTAGAGTTTCATTTTTGGTACTATATCAATATTGATATTAATATTTTCAAAGGTTGGAGTATCAATATCAAAAGTAATACAAGTTGATACTTGTATTACACAATATACTTTGTTTGCATTACAAATTTTAAATTTAATACAATAAACCATACACCTCTTAAGAGTTACTATCAATATCAATAGTGATATAGATATTTAATAGTGTTATCAAATAGGGCGTTAGTGGGTGGGCGCACTGCGGACCGTTAAGAATAATATATAATACCCTGTTTGGTTAGAGTTTCATTTTTGATACTATATCAATATTGATATTAATATTTTCAAATGTTGGAGTATCAATATCAAAATTAATACAAGTTGACACTTGTATTACATAATATGCTTTGTTTGCACTACAAATTTTAAAATTGATACAATTAACCAAACACCTCTTAATGACTTTTATCAATATCAATTTTAAAATTGATAGTGATAGAAGTACCTAATAGTGTTACCAAACAGGGCATAAGATGGCATATCATGATACAAGATATGTATGGAATATATGACATTAATAAATGATATACAAAAAAAGTTAATAGAAAGTTAGAATTTTGGGAAGTACTTTACGTCCCGTTTGGTAGCGATATTGGATGTACACTTTCTTTTACGGTAGTCAGTATGTAAGCTCGTCGGCTCAGCCGAGGTCATAGACGTACACTACACTACTAGGGATGTCAATGCTTACCGATTATCCGATTATCCGACCCGTTCGTTAGTTAACGAACAACAAGTGGATAGTTTAAATTTTTCGAATAAGTTATCCGCGTTCGTTTACCGATTAACCGTTATCTTAGCGGATGCGGTCATGGATACACCATAAACCGAACCCGAAAATCGTTATCCGTATTCGCTAACTAATACATAATACGATATAACTCACAATTTATGACA
The DNA here is from genome assembly GCA_036172225.1 of Cryptocoryne crispatula var. balansae. Lineage (NCBI taxonomy): Eukaryota > Viridiplantae > Streptophyta > Magnoliopsida > Alismatales > Araceae > Cryptocoryne > Cryptocoryne crispatula. Next base: position 33,586,145 of record CM069931.1, read on the forward strand.
TCTAAGTATATATGACCAATCTAGAAAATCTTATTGTTCTTAACTCACCAGTTCACCCTCCTCCTTGAGATCTTAACATTGGATAAGCCTTGTCTTGACATCTAACAGTGAAGTTTTCACCATCTTCTGCTTCTTGATGGTGCAATCCACGTACGCACTTTTGCTGCAAATCGACTATCTCATATTTTATGTTGGACATGTATTATTTTGGACATGTAATTAAGATTTTTTTCTATCTCATATTTTGTGTTGCACATCTAATTATTTACTACAGACTCAAAAATTAATTTACTGTGGACTTGTAAATTTTTTTTCTATATCTCATGTTTTGTGGTAGATATATAATTAAGAATTTCTTTTTGTTCATTGCTATAAATAGATACTTTTAATCGTAATATATATATTTTTTATGTGTGTCTTTATCGGTAAAATTATATTTACTTTTTTATTTTGCTAGGTTGTATTATACGTATGTTATCTCTGTATATATTCAATAACTGTCCGTTATCCGACCGTAAACCATTTTTAAGCGGATAGAACAATGCGGTTCGCGGATACACCCGATACCGATAGTTAACGAACAGCAAGTGGATACACATTTTGTTATAGGATATGGATACAGATAATACTATTATTCGACCCGTATCCGACCCGTTGACATCCCTATACATTACCTCCCCTTGCGATCAGTCGCGGAAGTTTTTTTTATTTCGGACATGTCCCCATCCGCCACGACACAAGTCACACAACGCAGTAATAAAGTCCATTTTACAACAACATAAGTTGTTACAATCATACCTGTCAAAGTATTTATACTCGATTCTATACCTGCTTGGGTGTTTACGTTGAATTCATCCTCTTAAAAAAGTACACAAATACAATACCTCTTATACGGGCGTTTTCTTTCAAAATAAATACTTCATGGTTTAATAGTATCATAGTATACACGTCGGGACCCGTCGGTGATACACGGTGTGCTGGACCGGCGTTCTATGAATAAGCATAGCGTGTTCTTCGCACGATCCCTTCCCTCTCGAGTCTCGCCCTCGTCTACGTTCCTGTCGTCCCTCCCATGTCCGATTAGCGCGTCGGTCGGCGTCTTCTCGCTAGCTCTCGGGACCGCGTCTACTTCATTCTTCACCTCACGCCTCGCAGCAGGCGGAGGAGGCGGAGAGTCAGGCAGGGAAACCAAATCCAGAGCGGCAAGCAGGGAGGAGGAAGAGGCGTCGGCGGGCCGGCGGACCTCACGCGGCGTGGCCCCTCCACGATTACCGCTCGCCGTCACCTTGCCTGATATCCTCTCACTTACTTTCTTCAGCCAATTTTTCTCTCCGCGTCTCAGATTCAACGCGGCGCGGCTGGGCGAGTGGGGAGATCCGGCCGGGTAGGTGGCGACGGCTGCAGCATCCTGCTCTGACATCGACGGCCCGCAAACGCATCCAGCAGCCCCGGATTGGGGGATCTAGGGGGTCGGGGAAAGGGGATCTGAGCAGGCCAGAGAGAAAAGTCCAGGAGCTCTTTAGAAGGATTCAATGGGGCAGGAGTTCAAGGCAAGGGAGAGGGCTATGGCCGCCGCCACCGCCGGCGGACTCCCGACCACCGCGGCGGCCGCCTCTGGTACGAGATCTCGTCTACCGAAGGGGCGCCAGATCCAGAAGACTTTCAACAACCTGAAGATTACCATACTTTGCGGGTTTGTCACCATCCTCGTCCTCCGCGGCACCATCGGCGTCGGAAACCTCTCTGGCGGCGGCGGCGGCGACGAGGAGCACAAGGTCATCGAGGACATCGACCGTATCCTCCGAGAGATCCGCTCCGATTCCGAACCCGATGACGACGAGGCTGATCAGCAACAGCACCAGCATTTTAACGGAACGGTGTCTGAAGGGGGCAACGGCACTGTCACCGCCACCGCCTACAAGGTGGATCTGAACAATCTGACGTATACCCTTGGCCCCAAGATATCCGACTGGGACGAGCAGCGCCAGCGATGGCTTGCGGAGAATCCCGGCTTCCCCAACCATGTCTCATTTGCTGCCGCCGCAGGTGGTGTCCCTGGCAGTGGTAAGAAGCCGCGGATCCTGTTGGTTACGGGGTCGCCGCCCAATCCCTGCGACAACGCGACCGGCGACCACTACCTGCTAAAGGCTATAAAAAACAAGATTGATTACTGCCGTCTTCACGGCATCGAGATCGTCTACAACATGGCTCACCTTGACCGAGAGCTGGCTGGATACTGGGCCAAACTTCCCCTGATCCGCCGCCTCATGCTGTCTCACCCGGAGGTAGAGTGGATCTGGTGGATGGACAGTGACGCTCTCTTCACCGACATGACATTTGAGGTCCCTCTCCATCGCTATGCTAATCACAACCTCGTGATCCACGGCTACCCCGACCTAGTCTTCGAACAGCACTCCTGGATCAGCCTCAATACCGGCAGCTTCCTCCTTCGCAACTGTCAGTGGTCCCTCGACCTGCTCGATGTCTGGGCGCCCATGGGCCCCAAGGGCCCCGTCAGAGAGGAGGCTGGCCGGCTGCTCACCGCCAACCTAAAGGGGCGGCCTGCCTTTGAGGCTGACGACCAGTCGGCTCTTATCTATCTGCTGCTATCCAAGCAGGATGAATGGTTCCCCAAAACTTATATTGAGAACTCCTATTACCTTCATGGATACTGGGCGGGCCTTGTGGATCGCTACGAGGAAATGATGGATAAGTACCATCCTGGCCTGGGCGATGAGCGGTGGCCCTTCGTCACTCACTTCGTGGGCTGCAAGCCGTGCGGCAGCTACGGGGATTACCCCGTCGAGAGGTGCCTCAGCAGCATGGAGAGGGCTTTCAATTTTGCGGACAACCAGGTGATCCACATGTACGGCTTCACTCACAAGGCGCTGTCCACACCCAAGATCAAGAGGTTCCGCAAGGATACAGCGGCTCCTCTGGAGGTGCTTGGTCAGGAGGAGGCCCGCCAGCTTGGGTTCCTACAACAACAGTAGCATTGTCGGCGTGTGATAGCGAGTTATAAATGCATCTTTCAGACAACAGCAGGTTAGACGCTGTTCCTTCCTGCAAGACAAAAATGCAGATGTATTAGTGTAACGTTCTTATTTTTCAATCAATTGTATCATCTGATGGAAACCAAATTTATGCTTTGTTCGATTTGAAGGGTATCGTAAAATTTTGAAAAATTAGCATCGACAGTTTTTCATCTTCTCTAGTATTTTCTCAGGAACAATGGCTTAATTTAATAACTATGGCCATGGTGGCCTCTAGGGATTTAATTAATTATCACTTTTTAGCTAATCACATACTTGTTGCTGACATGTGGTGTATTCTTTTCTGCGAGTCTCTGGCTTTGGTTGCTCAATCTTGTTTCTTTTGCTACTAATGACATGTTTAATTTGTCTTATTGACTCACTTTGAACATGTTCAATGCAAGATGTGACAAACGAAGTCCCAAAAATCAACTCTTTTCTTGGGTTGCTGATCTACGCCTTCGTCATGTCAACTGCAAAGTGCAAACCTTGACATTCAAATAGACGCCAAACTTGTTGATAGCAAAACTGATAGCCATTAGTGCAGGATGAGCTTATCTTTTCTTTGAGGGAGGAGTCCAGCAATAATTTCTGCAACTATGCTGGGTCCAATTACTTTTGAACACAAGGCTTCCATTAAGCACAGAGTGAACTTATCTTTGATTTGAGGAGTTCACAGAGAATGTCTGCATGTATGTTGATTCCTATGACCTTTGAACAGGCAGCTTGTTTTCTGTATTTGATAATGCAATAGTGAGTTAATTTTCCGTTGTTTAAAGTTCCTTGATTGCTTATTGGATTTGTATACTTGTTCTGTTTTGTGAGAACCTAGAGCCAGTCTTTAATATGAAATTCATGACTTGCAAAATAAGCTAGAGAGAAAGACGATGCATGAATGATGATGGTGACACTTCCCAAAGGCTAAAACTACATTGCTGTTTCAGTCATATTGGCATAAACTCTGGATCAAGCAGTCAATAAAAGGAGAATAAGATGGCCACATAATCTGCAGAAAATAGAATTAAAATTTCTTACCATGCTGCATTCCACATGTGGTGCGTGTGTGCCATATTTGCAGCATTCCTTATATCTGGATCATTGTTGGTCTGCGCCTGATGTTGACATAGGAAAAAAAAGATCTTTAACTTCTTTAAACATAATGACTGTGTAGGTTCATCCCCTTTCTGCTGTTGTATTTTTTATGACAATTGTGCAAGATGATTATCTAGTTAAGAAACATTGTTCTTTTCATTTTTGAAGATATCAGGACGATAACTGGTCCAATATGTTCGCACTCTTTTATGATATTTATTAAGCTGATCAATTAAGAGTAATATGGTTTTAGCACTTAGCTATTTTTTTCTTTGAGTAAAACCTCCCATAGGCTGGAATTACCACCAATCCTTCCAGCACCCTCTCCTGCTCTGGAGCTTAGGTGCCTTTGTTCCGGTCTCCACCTCTCAAACCCAGGCACCCAAAGCTTCTATTCCCTATTCCCAACATCTCTCGCACTGAAGTCCGTCCCTGCACTATGTGGCTCAGTGTCCTTTCCGAAGTCATTGGGCACACCTTAGAGGTCCACAAGGGTTCATTGAACTTCTTCTTCTTACCTCAGCTGGATGGCCCCTCTGATTGATGGAAGGAGCCACCCACCATTTCAAAGGGGTGGTTGTGGGAGCAGATCTGCTGCCCACAGAATTGCAGCAGGGTCTCTTCCTCTCCCCACTTTTCCTGTTTAACAAAAAACTAATTGGATGAGGATGTAGTCTTGACAGACCCCATTGAATTTCATTCACAGGAGGCACTATAGAGATTGTTTTGATTTTTTATCAAAGAAAGATATGTTTAACTGAAGTTGTTCCACAGGCATAATTAAACTAGAGGTATTACCATAGTAATTGGGGTTATGGATTGTCAGTTCACAAGAGGGAGTATGGGATCCGTAGTAGGCAAAAAAAAAGAGAAAAAAAAACTACCTGTTTGATCGAATATGCTACTAATCAATCTCTACATGTTATTATTTTGTGTGCTTTCAGAGAAGCATGCATGTAAGAAGGAAGTTTAAGCTTGTTGCAAAGGATTAAAATATCTTCTACTTTATATGATTACCAATCAAATAAAAATTTATTCTATGTATCAATTCTTACATCTCATATGAGCGGAGGAGTTACAACCAGTTTTGGTATGTTGGTTGATATCATTATGGCTTAACCTATTACTTACACTGCATTTGTAGGTAAAATAGTAATTGAACAAACATTGAAAAAAAACAATACTCTACGTTCACAAGCATTTAAGTATTTATTCCATAAGGGCTTATTCGATCCAATTGTACCATGCAATATATTAAAAGGTGTTCTGGGTGTCTAATGCTTTCTCACCAACTGTCTTGTGGAACATTTGGACAACCAGAAACAAGAGACACTTAGAACTTAGAAGTAATTTTTCTTCACCCCGGACAGATTCTCTTCCAGGTTTGCTGTCTCTTGCATGATTGGGCAGTGTCCATGGATTGGAGCACTCACAATCCGTGGCCCTTCATTGACAATTTTAAGTTGTTTGTCAATTTTTATCTTTTGAATTTACTCTCTACCTGTTTTGCCAGTTTTTCGGGGGGTTTGTTTTAGCAACCTCCTATGTACATGCCATTTCACTGTGGTTCACTATGGCTGTTTTCAGTCTTTTTTTGTGGGTTGAGTTGCCCTCTGGATAGATCTTTTGCATCTCTATCTCTCGTCCCCTCTGTCTGTCTGTCTGTCTCTCTATCTCTTATCTCTCTCTCACTCACTCATTCATTCACACACACACACACACACACACACACACCTTTTTTTAATGAAATTGCTACCACTTTTCGTTGGCCTTAAAAAATACGTTCACAGAACACAGGAAGGGATTAAGAGGCTTTTTTGGGAAGGGCACTGAGAGATTAGCCAGGGTGTCATCTTATCAAATGGAGCTGGTATGTTGGCTAAAAGAGGAAGGTGGGGTGGGCTGGGTCCCACTGGAGACTCAAAGGCAGGACTTCCTACCAAGTAATTATAAAAGGAAAAAAATGTCATGCAGTGGGAGTCTATTGTCCAAAACAAGTATGGAGTGGCACTAACATCTATGGATTGCCTTCGGTTGCATGATTGTCGATCCTGATTTGGATTGGCACCCTTTGATTCAATTTCGGGGGAGATATCGATCTCAGTCTGATCCTTCCTCTGGGTTCTATCTAAATGGGTGCGGGGCAGAGGGACTGTGGGTGGAGAGGGCAGCTGACCATTGGCATTGGTCCCAGCTTTTGGGATCCACAGCTTTCAATATCCCTACCCTATTTCGTGTGGGGAAAACAAAGAGTCTGCAAATCCTATTCGGGAAGTTGTGGATCCCCCCTTATAAGCCGTGGTTCCGCAACATGATAACCCTGTTAGTCTGTAGATCCAACGGGCAGACCTTCTGACCTCCTGTCTTCTTGCCCGAAATAAGACAGGGAAGTTTAGGGCAACAGGCTTTCGCCATTTGGGCTTCCCGTCACTGACTGTCCATTTTTTCTGTCGGAAACCTGCTGACCGGCCCTATCCTTTCCTCTAACCAGCTCAATCACTCCTTTGGAGCTGATGGAATGACAAAGCCTATATTTTAGGCTGATGGGCCAATCAAGATCGAAATTGGCCTTGGCAACAATCCAGGGACCCATCCTTATCCTGAATTCCTGATCCAGGGAGGAAGCATGTAGGAGCTATCAGCATGCCAAAAAATTGAAGCGATATCCTCCAAACTAGAGACAGTTTTAAGGTGGCTGCAGCCCGTGAGTTAGAAATGGCAGATGTATCTTCTTCTGGAATGACAGTTGGCTGGAAATAGGAAATTCTTTTTTTGAAAGCCCTCTTCCGATTTATCTATTCTCTGGCAGATTATCGGCTGGTATATGTCCTCTCTAGGACCTTCTGCTCAAGGAGGAGGAAAAATTTTTAAAGCTGTTGACATTATTGCAGAAGGGAAAGTGGATCGGAATAGAAAGGACAAAAGAAAATGTTTAAAGGATCATGATGAATAAACTACTGTGGATTCCAGCTAAGAATAGCTTGTTTTCGTCTAGGTTTGCCTGTCAGAAGTTGAACCATGTAGGTGCCGAAGTGACTTGGTGGAAGATTGTATGGGTACCTGAATTGTCGGTCAAAGACTCAAAATCAAGTTGTTTCTTTGGAAAATATTTAGAAACAGAAGTTGAACCGTGTAGGTGCTGACGGGGACTTTTTTCCATATTGGTCCTCCGGCCAAAGATCCGATACAAGAATCGGCTGATTTCGATTCGGATCAATCGATTCTTCAATCCATGTCCCGGGGGGTGTTGAATTGATCACCCCTTCGGGGGTGACCTCTTCTCACCCTTGAAATGGAGGGAGGGTGATATCATTATAAAGCCACCACTTCGGGGGTGACTGCTAACCCCCACGGAAGGGGTGAGCAATTCACTTAAAAGTTTTTTTTAATTTGATTCAAAATTTTAATTATTATATTTGTAATTTTGTATATGTAAATAAAATATTTGATGAGGAACAAGCTATCCCTGGACAGAGGGACATTAGATACAAGGATTGCGAGTTTTGGAATCGGAGTCGGGATCAGTGAGCATTGATCTGATCCAGATCAGATCAGTTTGATCCCAACCAATCCATTGGAATGAAAACCAATTCGGAATCAATAAATTAAAAAAGTGATTTCAATTCTGATCCAATCCTAGCCGATCTGGCCGGAATTGCAAAAAAAAAGACTAATTTGATTCTGATCCTAATTTGATCTTGACCTATCCGGGTCGATTCTGCTAGGATTTTTTATGGATCGGTCCTCAGGCCAAGAATCAGATCGACAATGGTTGATCTAATTTAGGAATTGGCCGATTCTGCATTCTATAATTGGATGGCAACATAGGTACTTGTTGAATGTGGGAAAAAAGATGGTAAGATGTAAGTAGTGTTAGAAGGATATGAACGGAGGTATTTTTCACCTCAAACAACATATAGCCGGTGCTGGTGGAAATTAAAGAAGTGCGACAAAGTCTCAGTTGAGTTGATGGTAGAAATGAGAGGTTATCTAACCGCGAGAACCTTGTAGAGAGATTATAATTGAGTACAAAACTGAGTTGCATGATGAGTTGCTCAAATTGATCTCATGTCTCAGAAAAAGCACAAGCTCATGTTGATGCGGGACGGGACCGGGGGTCCCATGGATACCAGATATAATCCAGAAATATAGTCCAACAAACAGATATAATGCCAGACAGAAAATAAACAGCAGACCAGGAACCAGCAGTCCGATATGAAACAGCAGGTAACAGATCAGAAATGAACAGTTTTCAAACAATATAGCAGGCCAGCAGTTTAAAGGCCAGAAGTGCTAAGAAATCCGACGATTTCAAACCGAACGAGAATATGCAAGTTAACATCATGATAGTGTCGACGAGAACGGGGAGGTTATCTCGATAGCACATTCCTCTTAAAAAAAATGATAATCATAACAACATTCGGACGACGGTTGAAAAGAGGGTCGTGGCTCGGATTAAAATCATCGCGCCAAATAATGCGCACACTTGCTTGAATTTTCGGTAATCTGTAATTTTCCGGCAACGGGGACGACAACCCGAAAATTTAAAGGCTCGGATGATGTCTCCTGTGACCTTGGAATCGGGAGATCGGGAATTCGTACGATTCTCTTCCGAGTAGAGAACAAGCTCGCGGCCGGCAACTTCTGAGAAGCTACCAAGGCAAGCGGAGAATCATTTGGTCCTCATCGCATTCCCATTTAAATGTAGGCGGATCATATCATCCATCCGCCACTTTCTATGGCTACTTATTTATTGTCGAGCGCGACCAAACTATCGGGAAGACGATGGCACACTCTGACAAGGCGGAGGAGGACCGGTCCCAAAATTTACGTCGACGAGTTTGAAGCGAAATCAACTTCTCGAAAGAACGGAAATCCTTGGTAATGGCGGATCTGACCGGAATAGGGACCGGTCGAAACTTGCCTTGTTAATCGAGAAATCAATGTAATAATGAAAGAATTTCCGGATCCGGAGGCCCGAACTTAGGCGGAGCGGACCCGGTCTTAAAGTAAACCGAACTATAGTGAAGAAATACGATGGAATCGGATGGACTTGCGAGATAAACTCCATATCTCATGATTTAAATTCCACGGCGAGAGATCTCGGAATGACAATGAAACCAACATGAAAACGGAGCTCGGCTTACGAATGATTTCGTAGCCATTATTTTCCAAAACCGGAAAAAGAACTCAAATCGACGACCAGCGGTATTAATCGTTCAATACGAAGACCAGCGGAATATCTGTTCAGAGAACAACTTCAAACACAAATCTATCGGAATATCCTTGTCTTCCGATTACGATCCAAGATCGGAAATAGTAAGCTGTTCAATATCCAACTCTTAGCAAACGGATCCGTAGATGCGAGGGAGGAAACAAGGGCGAGCTCACTAATAGACAACGATCTTAACCATGGAATAACCGGGGATTTCAAACCCCGAGTATAATACGGAATCGCGTCATCATCGGCCTTGGAAGCCTCGGATTAAGACTTGTTCGACGATCTGCAAGGCGATTTAGCTCGTACGCGGTCAACTTGAACGGCAACAACGAAGTAACATCACCCGTACAAGGATGGTTGAAACATCGGCTACCGTGAATGTCGACAATGGAAACAAGCTCGCGAAAATACCGAAGTGGAGGAAGACCACCGCACGAAAGATGAAATCTCGGGAGCTTGAAGAATAATGGATTCCTTGAAAACGAAAATAGGATCGAGCGTTCTGGTAGTGAAGAAGAATACCGGAGGATGAGCTTTCTTTCGGGAAGAGCGAGAAGTTGGGAGAACCGTAGAGGACGAATGAATGATCCTCTAGAAGTGGAGCGAAGACAAACCGCTAGATCCGAAGAAGAGAAGTCGAAATCTCCAAAAACTCTTGCTGATAGCTCCATCGGAGGAAGGAGAACGGATGGGGATGAAGAATGCTCTAAAGCTTCACCGCCGGAAGAAGATCACGCATCACGCAGCCGGCTGCTGCCAGAGTGAGAGAAGGAGATCCGGAGAAGAGGAGCTCGCTAGGGCTCGCAGACGGGAAGGTTCCAGCGCGTGACCAGCCGTCCGCCGCTGCGAGAAGAAGACGCGGGCCAGCCGCTCGCGAAATGAGGGAGAGAGGAAGACCCCGTGTAGACCAGCCGTCCACGCCGGGAAGAAGACGGAGACGTGCCGCCGGGAGGAAGACGTCTGTCGCCGAGAGAAGTTGCCGGCCAGCCGCCGGAAGAGATGTCGCGGGCCAGCCGCTCGCGAAATGAAGGTCGGGGAGAGAGAAGAACCGCCGCGGGTTTAAGTGAAGGGGAGGGGCAAAACAGTAAACCGCACAATGTATTCAAATGTATTCATCATCCATATCTGTACAAAGAGGGTGCGGTTCCTATTTATAGGACAACAAATCAGAAAAAGTCCGAAAATGTTAAGAAAATTGAAAAATGCTCAAACAAATCAACTAAAAATCCTAAAAATTAGGAAAATACCTAAATGGACCCATTATTGACCTAAAAATAAAAATTACATGAGATTTAAAAATCAATAATCGTTTCTGGCATCCCAATTCAATTAATAACCTGAATCGGTTCTTGTGTCCCGATTCGATTCCCATCACATGTGTATGTAGACTCATCATCTTTAGACGATGAAGAAGAGACGGAGATGAGGAGAGCCATGTATGCTAGTAAGGCTCAGGCCAAAAGGGATGAGGAAAGAAGAAGAGGGGCAAGAGTTTCGAGTGCCAGAGCCAAATGATCATATGTGGAAGGCAGCCTACCTACATAGTTGCTAGGGTGAAGTGAGTTTCGTCGGTCGTAGTCAGTTTGATCGACGGACACTGTCATGTATAGGTAGAGTGATAGAGGGTAGAGATATATCAAGTAGGCTTTTATGGGAGTGAAGGCTACTATAGGGGCTACAAAGAAATCAATCAACCATATCTATAAATGATTTCTACATATAGGTATATGAAAGTTAAGTTTTTTTAACTATATGTCTTACACGTCTTTTGAATAAACAATTAACAATGGTGTGATCATCTTCTTTCATGTAGGTGCCCTAGCATATGTAGATCAATCCATATTTCCAAACAATGGTATATGTCATTGGTGAAGCATACCAAGGTTGAAAGTTTCCACATATAAGTACATTTACGAGAAAGGGTTGGATGTAGTGATCGATGAGTTGACCTCATAGATAGATGGATTCAAATATATATTGAAGAAAAGAGGTTGCACTGTGATATGCGATAGGTGGAGAACAATCATGAGGAGGCCGCTTATCAATTTTTTTGTGTATAGTTTCGAAAACACCATTTTTTGAAGTCCATTAATGCATCGGGTTAGGTGAAAAATGTAGATTGTTTCTTTGATCCGATGAACACTATGGTAGATGACATTGGGGAGGAGAATATTGTGCAATTTGTTACAGACAACAAGGTATCATACAAGGCTACAGGCAAAAAGCTGATGAAGATGAGACCTCATTTGTTTTAAGTGTCATATGATGTGCTCTCAATTGACTTGATGTTGCAAGACATTGAGAAGGAACCAATTGTAAGATCCCTGGTGAGTCAATCACATTTTTCATCTACAAGTAGTCCAAGCTGCTCTCTATTACGAGAGAACATGCTGATGGTCGCATGGATTGCAGAATCGGCCGATCTAGATCGGGATCAGCCGATTCTTGGATCAGATCGGACCCCTCCGATCCGATTCCTGGCGGAACTACCGATCCAGATAGAAGATCGGTCCGAGTCGGTGTTTGTAGGTGGAATCGGTGCCAGAATCGATCGATCGATTTTGGCGATTCCTTGCCAGAATCGTCGAGCGGGGAAGATGAAGCTACTGGGTCCATTGGGACCCGGTAGCGACAGATCCGGTAAGTCACCGGATCCACCATGTTAAGTGTATCGGGTCCCATGGACCGAAACGCAAACCGGTAGGGTTTATACCCTACCGGTTGGGGAAGTCACCGGATCCTGAGTCGTCTTCCCTGCCCAATAGGGCGGGGAAGACGTCACGGCAACAGCTTGCCGCCGTGGTGGCGACTCCGGGCCACTTTTGGGTCTGAAATTGCCCCAAAATGAATATGATCTACCTCTTTATTTAGTTATTTTTTGTGTTTTAGGATTTTTTAAGGGTCGATCTAGATCGATTTTTCTTCCGACGAATCGGCCTGGATCGGATCGGTCCCCACTGATCTAGCGACCGATTCCGATCCTGCGATCCTTGGATGATCGTGATATAGTTCTATTCGGCCTGACCATATTTGTTATACAATTCATTACATTGTAGAGCCTTTATGGATACAAACATAATTTGAAGAGGTTCATATTCTCTACAGCTATTAGGAGTATATGAATACAGCGCGAGCCATAATGGAGCAATACGAGATTTTATTGAAGATGAAGAGCCTTACTGAGGACATGTGGTGGGAAAAAGTGCAATACTACATGTCAGTCATAGAACTCTAGTACAAGTGTTGAGATTAGTTGACTACAATAACAAAAATCAAATAGGGTATTTGTATAATGCTATGGAAAAGGCCAAGATGAAGATCAAAGAGAAACATTTCAGGGGCTACAAAAATAGTGGAAGATTATAAACATCAGATCGAACAAGACACTTCACTATAATATTCACGTTGTAGGTATAATTTTAATTGTTTAGTATTATTTTATTGTTGTAGTAATTTGTTAATGCCTTAATGGTTAGATTGGGATCTATTTTGACATGATATTTCTCGAACCTAAAGATACAATATAGTGACTAAGTATACAATGATGTAGAGGTGTTGTCAAACATATTGTCAGTGATCAAATGTTTAGCCAAGGTTGCATAAGATAGAACAGAGGCTTAGCTTGAAGCAAGTACTTGTTATTTATTTATTAATTATTGAGCATTGAAGGGGAGCAATAAAGTTAATTGCATTTATATTGTATTTCAGATGACATCGTACAAGTATAGAATTGGGACATACGAAGATTCAAATCTACAATATTCACATGACAAAGTTTCTCTTGGTAGGTTATTGCACATTTAGTACATGATAAACATTCTAAGTTTACTACCCTTACTAATTACTTTAATATTTCTCTTTTTATAGTTGATCGGTGGATCTATGTAATTCACTGACAACTAGTGTAGTTAGGGTACTAAATTGAAGTGCAATCTCTTTCCATTGTGAAAAGAATTAGAGTACATTTAGCCTTATACACACAGATAGAAGGAATATGTTGAACATTGAAAGATTCAAGAAACTAGTCTTCTGTTAGTTCAACATGAGGTTGAGAATTAAAAATATCAAGGATAAATAGAAGATACGTGATGAGAGATTTGCTAGATTTACAGGTGGTTTGTACTAGAAAAGAGCTATAGTTGAAGCTAATCAGGACTTGACACAGAATGCTCTACAAAGTACAACTATGGCTCCATAGCCACCTCTAGCTCATGTTCTAGGTGTAGGTGCTACCACTAAAAAGAGCGATGCCTTTAGAGGCTTCAAGACCTTTAAGAGGATAGTACGGCGCAATGCTGGTATGGGTACATAACAAAAAGAAATATGGAAGTTGAAGAAGTTGAGTATAAAACGAAGACATTTGATTTCTATAACTTGTATCTAGGCACCTTCCTAAGATGATGATGATAAACAAATTTTTTTTCTTGCCACAGAACAACAATGTGTCGGAGGTTCAGGTGGAGAAGAGGGTGATTCTGGTAGTGCACGTACGAGTGGAGCCTATTTAGGAGATTTGAGTGAGGGGCAACATTCTAGTGGAATTAGTCAAAGATGGAATCATATATGTTTCTTTGATGAGTATACTGTAGCACATTGTGTAGAACTTGTTTCATATTTCGAGTCTTGTTATTTGCCCACACCTCAGCCTCAAGAGCTGACAGTGCATACGCATATGATTTTAACCAGATAGCCCATTCACTATGTTCATGTAGATGTGGCTCGATCATGATTGATTAGAGTCGGTGGAACATCCAAGAGAATGAGGATAAGAAATTTGACATATTATGAGGGGTAGTTTTGTGGTTGGTGTTGAGAACTTTGAAGGTATCTTTTTCTATTGTATTTAAGTTATACCGTATCATTTTTTTCATTGTATTTGAATTTTCATTTCAACTTGTAATATTGTCTTTACTTAATAGAATGAATGTAATAGGATGAGAACCGGAAGATTGTGGTATTATAAGAGACTTGTGTGTGAGTTTGTTTCACTCGTGAACATATGTCATGACATCTTTTTAGGAATTTTCTGAATTTATGTATTTTTTAGGATATTTATGATTTTTTAATTTTTTATTGTAAAAATAGAAAAAAATACTGAATCTGGACCAATTCCGGATTGGTTTTTGTTCTAGAGGATCGGTTGGAATTGGACCGATTTGATCTGAATCAAATTAGTACCCGACGATCCCGACTCCGATTCTAAACCTGCAATCCTTAGATGGGAGTGTGGCAAAGATGCTTTGGCGATGGGGGTGATACACTTGCTGCTGGAGAAGAAGCTTTGGAAAATGGTTCTACCAGCCATGATGTGCCGGGTCAGTGCCCGGCCAACCTGGCCGACTTTTGGGCCGACCGACCCCGACCCGGCCCGCGACCCCGACCCGGTTAATATATTTAAATGATTTATTATTATTATTTTTTCGACACCAGCGCGATCCAGGTCGCGACCCCAACCGACTTGGGTCGGTTTTAGACCCGACCAACCCGACCCCGACCCCGACCCCACCTTCCTTACTATCAGCTGTTTTGGTCTATTTGTGAGAGCAGGAATCTGCGTAATTTCAGCTGACACTTGGATCCCGGTCGAAGACATCATACCAATGGCGGTTCGGTCTCACCTGAGACTGGTCTGCTGCCAACAAGGCAGACAAGACTACTCGGTATTTTGTTTTTTGGATTGCAACAGTGAGCTTTGTTTTTTTTTTAAAATATAAATAGGGTTCGTAAGTCATTTACATGGGAAATGACTGATCTTTTCATCCTTCGCTGGCTGATTTGCTTCATTCCCTTGATGGATCCGCTCTGCCTTCCGTTCTTCTCTTCGTTGTTCGCCTTTACTGACTTCAGTTTATATATTAATGACCGCTCCCAAAAGACATTGTTAACCATGTCTTTTGTGTGGTCAAGTGGAAGACCTTTATAGCCATTAGCTATATTGCTGTTAGTTAATAGTTATAGATATCCTATATATTCAATGCTAATAATGTGTCTCTCTACACCATGGCATGCTATAGGGGTGGGTCGGCCCAATCCGTTCTGACCTGATCGAATTTCCCCTGATCAATCTGATTTTGCATCAGATAGACCGATCCAGAAATTCGGGTCAGCTGGATTGGCTGGGTTGGGGTGTGTCAGGCCGGATTCAATCTGGAAACGATCCAACGTTGATCAGATCCAGGTCAACCTGGGTCGGGTTGGGTGTGCTTACCTGGAATCTTTCCTTGCTCTACACTAATCCCTACCATTTTGGATTTTCAGATGAACCCATCGCCTTGAAGAAAACCAGTAAGATTAGCTGAATGCTGGAATGCCTCCTTCGGGCTTAGGATATAGATTGACTTGGTTTTTGATCCGCCATTTTATATCTTATGCGACCTGGCTAGAAAGGGACTACATTTTCCTTAAAACTGTGTGAACCATTAAAATATCCATGTTTAATCCTGCTGATCGAGATTGTTTCATATCAGTTTGTACTGGGGGATCTGTATATATTTGAAGTCGGCTGATCTTCACCTAGTTTTTCAATCTTGTTATTTATACTAGTTCAAGGTGCGTGGAGCACTAATTTGTAATGAAATTGAAGAATCTTTTATTAACATTTTTTAATGTATAGCTCTCAGAATTTTGTATGCCTTCATATTTCTATCTCAGTTATATATTAAGAGGTCAATACATGATCTCCAGTAATCATGGTTGTGTAAAATGGGTACTCTACTACGATAGGGGTATTAACCGAGAAAAGTGTTAATATAGTTTACACTTTTCTCAAAAAGCTAGTGCTATGAATGTTAAGCCGGATAGAAAATGAGTAGTTTCTGAACCTTTTATGTACTTACTAACATTTGTTTTATTTGACGGTGATTATACTTGCGATAAATGAATTGTGGCTTTCGCCACCTTCAAAAAAATTTTGCTTGCGATAAGGGAAAGTAGGTTGAAACTCAGAGCGTCGTATTCTGATACATGTTACCGCTGTTTTTCTTGTTCTATTTCTAACCTTGGCAGAGATATCTAACTCCGTACGTTACTGGGAAGTTGTGTGTTTTTTTTGTGCTGTCTCTTCTATATCGTATTAGCGAACATCTGGATGGTGCTTATGCTGAAGATTACATTCTCTCTATTCTTTTGTTTTACTGATTTGAAATATGTATTATTGTTTTTTTTTCAAATATATATTATTGTAAAGCTGCATAGAGTGATATTGAAGGGAGATAAATTTCTCTTGCAAATAAAATTTTAAACCTCAGGTCGACCATAGTTAGTTGTTTTTTTATATAATCTTATATTAATTTAATTTATATGCAAATTTTATGTGCTGAACTGGCTAATTGGACCGCACACCGAACCATGCTTAGTTCACTAATGGTTTGGGGTTTTGCCAAACTGGCTCTGTTTCTTTATTATTTCAATTTTGACTTCAACAAAATTGACTTGAAACTGAATCGTGAACACCCCATAACCGAATGATGCACAAATGCGTGGTGTTATACTGTTATTGTTTTTCTCTGTTTGAATATCAAGTTGCCCTGCAATTGCTCTGAATGGAGAAAGCGAATTCATATGATCGATCTCAATTATTACGGGAATATATAAGAGGGGGGGCTCCTCTGTGCTTGCTTGCAGTTGCAAAAGTGCACTTTTATAAGCTGGTGCTAATGATAGAAATTCCTTGGTTTGTCTAGTCTGCTTCCACGACCAGCAGCTTTTGTTTATGAATTGAGTTAATTTGTTTCATTTCAATTATATTTTATTAATATATAATATATATATGTTTGATATCATTTGAATCTAGATCGAGAGATGTAATTATCTGGTATTTACATTGATCTTTTTTGTCTGAATTGATAAAAAACAAATGAATGTGCAAGAAGTTAAAAAATACATATCAATGAAACAAGTGTTAAATGTTAAGATAAATAGATGATCATATTATATTAGATGGAATAAATGATAAATACATTAAACAAAATAAAAGAATTATCAGTTGTATATACCTTGAAAGCTAATTGCAGATAAATTGAGAGGATGAATATTGAAATGTTTCGTACACGTTAAACGTGAATTCAAAGTTTTTGGTAGGAAAATAAAAAGGTCAAAATAATAAAAATAAAAAGATGTTATGAATCTAAGTTAGCTTGGAGGGTAATTTAATATGATTTAGATCATTTGAATATTTTTTAAATTTTAGTTAGAATCGATGTGAGTGGAAAGACAGAATTGACATGGTTGACCTCAAATAATTAGAAGTCAAGACTGACTCTGATTGATCTCAACACACTCACCCCTGACTCGGTGAGAGATTTGTCTTAATCAATTGTCAGATATATTTCTCATGCTTCAATACTTTGTCGATAAATTGTATACTTGGCTTTTTATTTTTAAAATGCAGTATCTTTATCAAGGATAATAACATATAAAAATAACTTCGAATAAAAATTATATCAATTAATGTGTAACATCTTGACCAAATTAAGTATTACTCGGCACAAACTAAAAGAAGTATGTGCAATCACTACCGATATACATGAGTTAAATAATATTTAATTTGATCCAAATTATTCTGTTTAGGAATCTGATTTGGTTTGCAAAACTTTTCAAATCAAATCAAAGCAGAATATTTAATTTTTAGTGTTGACTTTTGTTCTCCCCTTTGGAGAACGGGGGTTGCCCATTTATGAAAAGCAGAAGAGGAGTAACAGCAGCAGCAAGAAAGAAACGTGAAGAAACATCCCCTTCTAGTAGGTTCCACAAATATCGGGAGATATCTTATTTTCCGTAAAAATTCCAAGCTTCGAGTCCCCCCTCCATTTTCTTTTTCGTGGTCCTGATGGATGCCTCCTCGGTGTATCTCCCTCCACTCGGACCACACTCTCCGCCGCTCGCCGTGACGGTTAACGTGGCGGCACCGTTACCGTTACGGTTTTTGGGCAGAGGCGCCGGTCGCCTCGCCTTTGCCTCCTTCCTCACCGGGATCTTCCCAACCCGCGAGGACAACCACGCGACGGAGCAGCGTTCCATCCCGGTCCGCCCAATCCGGCCGTCGCAGTAAGCGATGGTGGCGGCGGCCGCGCTGCTTCCCCTTGCCGCACCACCCGTCGTGTCCTCTGGCCACCACCCTCCCTGGCGCCAGGGTCTCGCACCGCCGCTCCCCGCAGCGGCTTTGAGGAGGCCATCCCCTTCCTTAGCTCGCCGCCGCACCACCGCGCGAGCCGCGCTGGTAGAGGCGGGCAGCCAACCCGCGCCGCCGCAGGCCGTCGTCAGAGGAATCAACGGTGTCGTCCAAGTCGCAGACCGAGGGAATGGCGCCGTCACCTCCGCCTCATCCTCCTCGGGGCCGGGGCCGCGGCCGCTCCCTCTTCCACGGGACCGGGCAGACGATATGCAGGCAGAGACCAGGGCGATGTCCCGCGCGGCCGGCTCCACCGTCTATAGCCCGGAGTTCCTCTCTGCCAAGTACGGCTCCCGCCCCATAAAGGTTGGAGCTGGGGATGTCCCCTCCCGACCGTCCCCACCTTTTTCTTTACCCCTCTTTGCTTTAATCGTAATATTAAACTTTGTGCGCTTTCAGGTGGCTCTGAGGACGCTTGAAGTGTTCACGGCATTGGGCAGCTTCGCTGCCAAATTGCTGCTAGATGACCGGAGCGGGCAACTCAATCAGAGGAAGCGGATAAGGGCAGCGGAGCTTCGCGGCATCTTTACAAGGTTGGGACCGACTTTCGTGAAGATAGGACAGGGCCTCTCCACCAGGCCGGACATCTGTCCGCCCGAGTACCTCGAGGAGCTATCTGAGCTACAGGTAAAGCAGATGCCTTCCATCATTATCCCGGATACCAGGAAATGGAAACATTAGGGTGAATAATGAGATCTATCTTTACGAGATGTAGGGGGTAGATGCTACTCGTAGAGCACGAAATCTGCCCTTTATCTCCTGTCCCACAAACTGGCATTTTCGACTAAGTTCAGCATCATGCAAAAGACTAAAGTTGGAGATAAATTATAAAATTACTTTTCCCTTGTCGATAACCGCTTACAGGAGCTTCTTGCTTTTTGAGTAGGATGCACTGCCGACATTTCCAGATGCGGAGGCATTTTCATGCATAGAGAGGGAGCTGGATTTGCCTCTCGATTCAATTTTCTCGTCTATATCTCCATCTCCAATTGCAGCTGCTAGTTTAGGCCAAGTGTACAAGGCTAAGCTAAAGAATTCCGGACAGATTGTTGCGGTGAAAGTGCAGCGGCCTGGTATAGAAGAGTCTATAGGACTTGATTTTTACTTGCTGAGAGGTCTTGGTTTCATTATTAATAAATATGTAGACTTTGTATCAAGTGATGTTGTTGCTCTTATTGACGAATTTGCCAGGAGAGTCTATCAGGAGCTCAACTATGTTCAGGTATAAATTCATCACTCATTCTTTTGTTTGTTCATGTGCACTAATTATGGAGTGGCTGACTTATTTCTTCATAACAACATTCTGGCATCAATATTTTATTTGTTGATTCTTCATTACTCCCCATTTAATTGCTTTTTTTACATGCAGGAAGGCAAAAATGCAAGAAAATTTAGAAAGCTGTATGCAGACAAGGAAGATGTTTTAGTCCCTGATATCTTTTGGGATTACACGAGTGCAAAAGTTTTGACAATGGAGTGGGTGACTGGTGTCAAACTAAATGAGCAAGAAGCAATTGAGAAGCAAGGTCTAAAGCTCTTGGAGCTTGTCAACACAGGTATCCAATGCAGTTTAAGGCAGCTTCTTGAGTATGGATACTTTCATGCGGATCCCCATCCTGGCAATCTTCTAGCCACACCTGAAGGGAAACTGGCATTTTTGGATTTTGGGATGATGAGTGAAACTCCTGAAGAAGCAAGACTTGCTATTATTGGTCATGTCGTTCACATGGTTAATCGAGATTATGAAGCTATGGCTCGAGATTACTATGCCTTGGATTTCTTAGCTCCTGATGTTGATGTCTCTCCAATTGTCCCGGCACTTAGGAACTTCTTTGATGGTGCTCTTAATTCAACTGTAAGCGAATTGAACTTCAAAACCATTGTTGATGGGTTGGGCAATGTTTTATATCAGTATCCATTTAATGGTGAGTTATTCTTATTATTTACTGTTATTATTATTCTGCTAACCGTGGTCAGGATTGGATATGGATCTGGAAAATGGAATATATTATATTTACTAGGAGACCTGTAACATATATATATATATGTATTTTACGTTATGAATACAAACTTACAAGTTACAAAGAGTCCCTACATGACTTGATCTACCTGCACCTTTTTTTTCCATTTTTTAAGAACGGTCTTCAAATGTTGTATTACATTCTTCTTACAACCTTGTTTTATGTCTTGCTTTTTGTAGTTCCTGCTTACTACGCACTAATCCTGAGGTCGCTTACTGTACTAGAGGGTTTAGCCCTATATGCTGATCCTAATTTTAAGGTTCTTGCTGCTTCATATCCATATTTTGCCAAGCGGCTTCTTACTGATTCAAATCCATACCTGAGAGATGCGTTAATTGAGCTGCTTTTTAAAGATGGGAGATTCAGGTACATTTGTATTGTGCGGAGGAATTTGGTTTATGATGTATTAGCATTTAATCAGGTGAATTATTCGTTCCCTATGTTTTTATGCAGATGGAATAGGCTTGAAAATCTTCTTGTCCAAGGCCGTAAGGATAGAGATTTTACAGCTAAAGATGCTTTGCAACCTGTCCTGAAGCTATTATTAGATCCCGATGGGGAAGAACTTCGAGCTTTGGTTGTCAAGGAAGCTGTATATGTTACAGAAGCTGTTGTTCTCGGCACAATCATTGATGCTTACAGTGCTATTCCTGATTTTGTGAGAGGCCTAATTTCTAATGGCAGTGTAGTTAGCCCTTTAAGATTGAAGGAAGGTGAACAAGAAAAAATGTTAGAACTTCGAGATAGGGTTTTCAGAATATGGCGTCTTTTGAGGTCATCAGAAAATTTTGATCCAAGCATTCTTCAGCCTGTTCTGCAGGTACGAATCTTGTTAAAAGTTAACATCCTTCCAAGTCTGTAACAACAGAGGCATCTGTTCCTATTTGTTCCCATCATTTTGTTCGATGATCAGGTGGAGGATGCTGAAAATATGGAAATCGGGCTTTGGATTCTGCCAAGTTATAGACTGATAGAATTTATGGTTTCATTTTTTTTGGTAAAAAGTGTGCATTGGTTTTCTTCCTCTTCTTTTCAGGTGGTTCTAGTCACTCTTGAGAATTGTTGAATGCATGGATTGCACAATACGGATCGAGATCGGCTGATTCTGGGATCAGATTGATTGGTCTTGATTTGATTATTGTATGGAGCATTGATCCAAACATGACACCCGGTGAAATCAGTTTGGATCGGTCGAATTGATCGAGAATCAGCCGATCCATGTGAATCGGATCGGAATTGGATGATCCGTCAAAACAACGTAAGTTCCAGTCTTGTATCGATAGCGGGCTCAATATCAATCTGATATCACCACTATAAGGCCCCCGTATCCACCCGAATTATGGATCCCCCAGCGTCTAGATACCCCTAGGTCAAGGCGATTCTGGCGGCAATGTTCTCGATTTGGCAACAATATGGCGTGATCTGGCAATTTAGGTGGTTATCCCAAGTTGTGGAGGGCGATTCTATCTGATCCGGCAGCGATTCAAGTTGTTTCACCGGTGATCCAGTCTTGTGGAGGGGTGATTCTCCTTTTCTTGACCCCTGATCTCCCCCTCCGGAACCCCCCTGGGGGCTGTTCCCCCCCTGCCTGCCCCCTTCCTGCCCCCAGTCCCACCCCCCCTAAACAGTCACACTCAAGGATTCCGGAATCGGAATCGGAATCGGTTGGGACCGATTCCGATTCCGATTCCAGGAATCGGCCGGAAGGGAAGGGAATCAATTCCGGATCGGTCCGGAATCGGTTTTTTTTTTTTTGAATTTTTTTTCGTCAAAAAAATTTAAAAAATTCAGAAAAAAATCTAAAAAAATAGGAAATGAGTTAGAAAAAAAATTAAAAATAACCAATGCATTCATCCACAGGACCACATCGAATAAATACTAATGAACTCCAATTGAAGACTTGAAGTTAAGTACATATTCGAATTCCATTGATTCGAAAAATCAAAGAGATGATACATCGTGAGAAAAAAAAAATTACATCGTATCAATCTACTACGAAATCTAGGATATAAATATGGGTCTTCCTCCTCTCACTGCTTGCGCTTGACGCTCCTCCCTCGTGCTCGGTCTTGTATGCTTGTCCGGGACCGTATCCGTATGAAAATAATGCCGATGCCATGCCATCGAGGTCGTATGGATCGGATTGCGGGACGGCAAAGGGACGTAGCGAGAGGATGGTGGAGCTAGTGGTGTAATCCCGCTGGCTGGTCGGCTTTGACGAATCTTTGAATCTTGTGGCTCCGTAATATAAGAATGCGGTGTACGCTCGTCCGGCGTGTAATACGGCTTTGGAAGCGAGTGAATCGAGACTCGAGCTCTGCTGACATCGTCGGCGGTATGCCTCCTCGTCATCATCACGAGGAGTGAGAAGGAGCACAACGTCTTTGTCATACGGGGCGGCACGGACGCACGACCTCAGCTTCCTTCTCTTCACCTCTTCGACCATCTGCGAAGTACCGAAGGACCGGAACAAAGTTTTTGACTTTGCAAATCCTCCCATTTCGTGCGGTCATCTTTGTTTTCGTTTTCCCGATTGCCCGAATGAAATTTGAGTAGCCGACTTGTTCTTTGGGGGCCCAGGCTGGGCGGGAGTGCAAGGCGCGGTGGTGGCTCGCTCCAGGCAGGTGGGCGGAAGAAGGCCTGCACGAGCACGAGAAGTAGAGGGAGGGGGAGCGGGAGCATCCTCCTCGGCTTCAACACCGCCCAACTCTCCTTCAGCCCATGCTCGGTCATCGGGATCGAAACTCGAGCTGCGTGATCCCCGGCTTCCACCTCCTCATCCGGGAGGCAGAGGTGCGTGCTCCTACGGAATATCGGTCCCGTGTCCGCCTCCTCGGGTGGTGGTGTGGCGGAGGAATGCCTCTGCTCGTACGGGCGCTGCGAATCGTGCGGAAATCGTGCCTTGCGATCTTGTCGATCCTTGATGTTCTTTATGCGCGGCCCTCGTATTTGTAATGACGGAGAAGACCGGCTTCTCGGCCGATTACGAGGTCAGCTTTGTTCCTCCTTTTCGTATGTATCAGGTTGAATGTACTACAGTTCCTCTCGCGATGGGAGGAAGCGGTGCTCACAGTGGTATCACGACCGATGGCGGCCAGTGGATTCCATCCACTCCACGGTGTTCACGAACCCATCACTCGGTAAACGAAAAAAACAAGAAGAGAAAAGGTAAACAATTAGCCCGTATCTACTATACTTATATGAAAAGAAAATAAAATTGTCATCAAGCTATTACTATACCCGAGGTGACACTTTGTCGACCGAATATTTAAGGTCGGCATACGAGCGTACGCCGACCCTCGTCTTGTACTTGCATACGAAAAATTTATAAAAAAAAATATTAGTTGCTGGTAAGGCTACTCAGGTATTTAATGAACTACAATTTACTTCTATCTCGGCCTACTGTCGTATCTGCGAGATCGGCAGAACGAATAGCGCAAGTGTACCCGCATCACCTCGTTGTCGTTCACCACTGTTCTCCGTATTGGATGCGGGGGTTGAAAAATATCTGCCAAGATTTTATTAGTTAACGCGTGCGTATAAGACAATTATACGGCAAAAAAATAATTTTTTAACCAAGTTACCTACGGCGTGGACATCGTGGTGCAAGGTCTTGTCCCGTCGGTCATCTATGATCTTCCACCACTTCTTGTAACCTACGGGATTTTTTTCTTTGATTTTCGGCTTTGCCCGGTCCATGGCATCGTACAACGTGCCCATACGGTCACATCGTAAGTCTACCAACCTCGGGAACAACTACCGGTGGCTCGGTGATTGCCATAGTAGTAGGCAATCCTCTCCCGAAAACCTCTTGTCGGTGATGCGCTTCTCGGACACGACAAGAATCTCCAACTTGTTCTTTCTTGTCGTAAATGCGGGTTGTCCACCGTATAGTTGTAATACTCCTCGTCTTTGTGTGAACCTAACCAATGCATGCTGTGCCGGTGTAAGCTCTACAGCGCGATGAAGTTCGTGCGAATCGTGTCGGACCGAGGCCTAACAAGATCGTGCCCTCACATTGTGTGAGATCTCGTGATATGTAGGAGGCGGGGATGCGAATAAATAAAAGATGTGATGGTACGCGCTGTGCGACGAGTGTAGATACACCTTCCTCCTTGCACATATCCTCAATATGAGATCTATGAAATGTCTTGCACGGGGCACCCGGAAGATGTGCTTCCTCTTCTCCCGTCAACTTCCCCCGGCCGCCTTATATGATGGTTCGTTGTCGGTGACAACTTTGAGCCACATTGTCCTCCGATCTCCTCACAGCGACCCATCATCGAGAGAAAAGATGAAGTCGACATTTTAATCTTCCCGGAAGCATCTGCGACTTCGAGAATGTGGTCCCCCTCGAAACGGTACACGAAGTTTATCGTACTCCTCTTGGTGATACTGTCCACCCGTCGCACATAATTGTGCAACCCCTCTCCTTCGCACCAACTTAAACGCCATCCGTCCACTCCCTCGACTCCTGGACCTCCTCGTCGGGGCCCGGCGCACGTATGTGTGTGCTCGGGGCTTGCGAGCCCGGTCCGGCCTCACCCGCGGCATCCACCATCGTGCGGAAGTAGGGGCCGAGGTGGTACATGTCTTTGGGATGCCTACATCGAAGTTAAAAAAAAATTAGGATCGAGGCTAAAATTAAGTTTAAGTAAATAAAACACACATAATGTCAATTTTAATTTAAAAAGTGATACTGCGTGTAAAAACCATTTCGCGATGTGGCGAACGACTCTCTTTGCGGCCGTTCACAGTTGCCTTCACCCCTTTCATTACTGTTTTATCCATGTACGCCGACACTCTGTTTCTAAATAAATACTCGTCACTCGGTGTAAATCGAGTCTTTGGTAAAGTGGAACGGCGGAATGACTCTGTCTCCTGGGGTCGGACTCTCGGTCCCGGTCCGGGCGAGCCGATCTTTGATCGGCCCAAAAGGTGGGTCAACTACGGGCCCGGACCCTCGTGCTCCTCCTCCTCCTCGGCGAATGCACGCTTGCTGGCGTGCCCAGCACGTCTCAGGTCGGAGTCCGTGGACTCGCCCTCGCTCTCTGGCTCCGGCTGAGGTGCTGCCTTCCGCTTGCGTTTCCCTTTGGAGGTAGAGCGAAATCGCGGTCCCTCCTCCTGGAGTAGCTCGTCGTGCGATCCCTCCCCTCTGCTCGATCCTAACGACCCGTTGAGAGGCTACTGCACAATCGTAGCAGCCTCTCGTCTCCTCACTCTTCTCCCTGCAGGCACGTTGTCGCATTTCTTGACATTCCCCATTTGTTCCGTGATATGTTGTTTCGGCGGAACACCCCCCAGTTCATCTCCTTTTCACACCATTTGCTTTGTACCCTCTTTAGGCGGGTCTACCATACGCCCGTGTTCCCCGACCCACGTCGGAAGCACGTCTTTCTTCTTTGCATCACCTTGATCGGCCATCGCTTATATCTGCAAAAATTGTAAACAATGCCTTTAAAAATGATTAGATAACGAGAAAATTGATTTAGACGCTGTTCGGGAAGCAGAGACGTAACACATCATTCGGTATGTTTAAAGGGTTACGTATTTGCCGTAAACGGTCGTAAATTAACGTACGAGATATCCGGAATTTTTCCCGTGCAAAATGGACTTAAACGGATAGTTCAAAACTTGGACGGACTTGTTCGGTCGGAAATCACAACGTTTAATGACGCTCGGACTCATTGGAAACGCGTAAGAATGGACGTACGAAGCTTTCGGCGAAGAAATCTTACCAAAATCCGGTCAAAGATCGAAGAAGAGGTTGATTCGATGCCGGTCCGAGCTTGAATCGGCGGATTCCCTTGCAGACCTAGCTTGGAATCGTCGGAATCGCCGGAATCGCCGGAATCGGGCAGGAATCGTATTTGGATCGACGGAATCGGCCGGAATCGACGGCGGATCGATTGAATCGCCGGAATCGCGCCGGAATCGCCTTCGCACATACCGCCCGCGGGATCGAGAGAATCGACCCCCGCGGGTCGATTCCGGCCCTAAAAGGGCCGGAATCGGTTCGATTCCCGGTCCAGAATCGAACCGGGAATCGAACCGGGCCGGTTGACCCGGTCTTCCGAAGGAATCGGTCGGATCGACCGATTCCACAAGGAATCGCCTGGAATCAGTCGATTCCGACCGACCGATTCTGCCAATTCTGCAATCTATGGTCACACTAGATGGAAGAACACTCCTCGGACCCCCCACTACCTACCTCCTTCCTGACCTCCCCTTAAACAATCATTCGAATGATGAACTTAAAGGATAACTATTTGATGGAAGAATCCTTTGCCCCCCTCTCCAAATAGTCACCCTGACCATATGAGGGAAAAACAGCCTCTTAGGGTGCTGTTCTCTCCCCTTCCCCCTGTTTGTCCCTTGAAGGGGCTGTTTGAGTTGATAGTCGCCCGACAACAAATCCCTTAAGGGGGCTATTATCTTCTCCGCTTTCCCAGTACCCCTTTTAAGTGGTTAATGCTATAATTTCTATTAATATGTTAATGTTGCAAAATTTAAATCAATGGCTGACCAAGGAAATAGTGATGCACTTAGTCCCTGTGATATCGGGTGAGAACATGGCAAGTTTGGTGGATGTTGATAAAAAGAGAGTACAACGTAAGTGGTGTGACAAACATATGAATGTGGGTGTATTTTGATGGAAGCAGCACATAGGTGAGGTGGGTAGTAATGCGAAGAAATGTGATAAGGTGACCAGGGAGATTAGTGAAGCTATGAGGGCATATTTTGTAGGGAGAACCTCACAAAGGAAAATTCATATTGAACACAGAGGATTTGCATGAGGAGCTTTTGAGAAGAAGAGATAAGGGACGAACTCAAAAAGACAGGGAAATGAAGAGTTCAACTTGAGGAAATGAACTCGAAAACAAAATCCAATCTCATAAGACCATGGGAATATATCTTCTTGGTCTTGTGTTTTATATGTATGAATGATTTTCAATCAATGTGTTGCCTTGACAATTAATCAAGGGTGTTCGAGTAGTTACTCAATGTAATTAACATTGGAATATCTCAAGTTCGGTAGAAAATTGTTAAAATTTATTTTCAAATAACTCAAATAATTTTAATTTTTAAAAATGTGGTTCAAATCATTTAAGTGATGGGCGATCTTCATGGCAACATTTGGAAAATCTGCAGAATCATGTCTTCCTATATTTATATATCGCACACTCCAAAGTAGCCAATACTCCTATTAATACCCTATATTTTTTTAGTTGTTAATGTCATGATGAAAATTTTTTCCGTGAAGAAGAAAAGTTTGTTCTCTTTAGAAGAGGAATTTATGAGATTTTAACGAGGTTGCAAGATGCGGTGAAAGATCATAGATGCTAGATGGGATAAAACATTGCTTCATGTCATGCATGCAATAAGTAATTCTCGTTATCTTTAATTTGAACATTGGTTAATGCATAAATGTAATGTTTTATCATCTATTTTCATAGAGATGAATGCGGGATATTTTTAAAATTCCCGAATGTAATATGGAGGACAAGTGTGCAATGATCAAGAAGTCTCGAGAGATACTTTATCTGCGATACAACGGCTTTTAGGAACTCAGTAGGACTAATGTGAAGTTGAGTTAGAAGTGAGAATTGTTATTCTTATTATTTTTGCATTGGAATACTAATATTTGATGATTCTCATTTTTCAAATGCAATCATATAGAATGAGAGTTGGAGTGTACTTTGAGATATTTATTGATAAGGTTAATTTGGGTATGTTGAAAAACTCTCATTTTATAATGATATTTAATATTCTTGTGAAAGTAACGTCATGTTCTTTTCTTTTCTTTTCTTTTCTTTTTCAATTGAGTTGTGGGTTCAAGTGAATACAAGAAGTTGATGAAATCCACTTGCTGTAAATGCAATCTGAGTTAGAGCACAAATTCTCCTTAATGCAAGAGGAATTGGAATACTTTTAGTTTAATCCATACCAAGAGAAGAAATATACTAAAATTTGATAGGTTGAAGAAAATTATGTTTTGTCATTACAACATGAGACTAAAGATAAAGAACATAAAAAGAATTGTCAGAAAATCCAAGAAGAGAGATTCACAAGATTTGTGGGTGGAACATATGAACAAAGAGCTAAAACATCAAGTACATCAAGAAACTACCAAAGACGTTGACATGGATTATCTTTTTCAAGAGGGGCACCCACTTGTTGCGTGGGTGAAGAAGGCAGACAAAGCACCTCTATAGTTTGATCATGAGGATTGTGCATGGGGTGAAGAAGAACTAGATGATGTTCAACTTGAAATTGAAGTGATGCAACAAAAAATCCCTACCACTCCAACTCCTGCCTCAACTCCGACTCGAGGCCCAACCCAATCATCACAAACAACCCCTTAGAGGACAAAGGCCATGACATAAAGATTGAGGCACTTTTTACAATTGAAAAAGGTATATCAGCGTGGCATGAGACTTAAGGGTTCTTCATCATAAACAGAGGAAGCAACAAAGAAAAGAAAGATGAAAATCATGTGAGGGCTTGTCAGTTCAACAAACAGTACATAGGCACCCCCATCAGATGATGATGAGACAAAGCTCATTCCACTTACATAACAATAAAATATAGGAGGTTCAGGTGGAGGTGGAGGTGGAGGAGGTTTTTCCAATATTGTACGTACTAGTGGGGTAAGAGCCAATGATTTAAGTCAAATACAACATTTGAGTGGGAAAACTTAGTATTGGAATAAGAGTTTTTTTTATTAGTACACGATAACCAATTATTCAGAACTATCTGAAAACTTCCAACCATATATTCTAACCACTTCACCAGCACACGACACTGTATGACTTTACTCATATGACCGATTTGTTATTTTTATATTGATACATGCCAATCATGACAGATCGCTCTGAGACATTAAGGAGAATTAAAAGAGTGAAGATATTGAGTATGAAGGTCAATTTTATATATCTTGGTGGAATGAATGTATATCATTGTATTGCATATCAATATATATCATGTGTATCATGTTACTTGTTATCTTTTTTTTATTACAATTACCATTGCCATTAAGTCATTAATTTATATTTACTTGACTTAAAATCTCTTATAATTGCTTGAGTGTATTATATGTTACTTTTGTATTTCAACAATTTTTTAAGGGGTTTTCTATTTTTTATGATTTTTATGAATGTTTTAAATAAGAAATAAAAAATTACTGATATGGACCAATTTCAAATTGGTTTTCCTCTAAAAAATTGGGCGAAATCAGCTGTTTCAGATCAGATTGATACTACCAACCTGGCTACCGATTCTGATCCGATGATTATTGATTGAATGCTTTCACTTTGTCTGATCCTCTAAATACTTTTTTCTATATCTATGGCTACCTAGTCTGAGGCGTAAGGTGCCCAAAGCATGGAGGGCCTCACCTTCCCTCTCACCCTGGAGGCAAACTTTTTTTATATTTTATATTTTATTATTTTACATGTAACATCACTAATATCAGAATTTTAAAACTGAAATACAAAAATGCAGCCAACTTTTATGTCAAAAAATTGAGGAAAGTTAGGGGTCAGCAGGGACTGAGGGATTAGAAGGGGGACAGAGGGATCGAGATTGGAGGACCAGGGTTGAGGCCTTGAGGGGGAGAGAGGGACAATGCGTCATGAGAGAGAGAGAGAGAGATTTTGGAGGGTTGAGAAATAATGAGAGTTAAGAGGACTGAGAAGGTGGGAACTTTGATAGAGCAAGAATCTAAAAGTGTATGCGGAGGTTAGGCAAAGGAGGCAATTGCCTCAGGCAGTCAGGATTAAGACCAGATGCTCAGCCATCACCTCTCCTAGGCGATTAAGACAGATCGCTTTTGACAGCATAGATTTATAGTTGAGGTCTTCTAATTGTGCACCTAGTGGGGTCCAGTCTGTTGTCTTTTATTTGCTTGCTTATTCTAAATAAAAGGAGCAATATGATCTTCTTACACGAAATCTAGGATTGTGATGCTATCGTCATCAGCTGCTTATATTCATTCAAGATCCAAATTTCCGTTTTTACATGCTTGTATCAGAGACTTGTCCACTCAGATCCGACTTTTTGAAAAGCCTTGTAATGATTTGTGTTTTGTTTTCTAGATTGCTGATCTTTAAGATTTCTTTGGCCTTGCTTTTGCTTTCTTTTGTGCTAGCATAGCACATTGGTGAAGTCCTTTTTTCCCGAGGAACTGTAATTGTACATATTTACCGGACTGCGATGCTTTGTCACCTTGAAAAAGAAAGCACTCTGAAAGCAATGAGTCCAAGTTAGTCTATATATGTTGGTTGCAATTATGTTAATGCTAATTTTCAAATGACATTGCCATTATTTTGATTTGAGTACTTGATGAAGTCCAATTCTATACGAGGTCTTATTTGCAATGGCTTTACTCATTTCTTTGCTCTTCTTGATGGACAGTAATTGTAATGCAATTTTGTTCCATTTA
The DNA here is from genome assembly GCA_036172225.1 of Cryptocoryne crispatula var. balansae. Taxonomy (NCBI): domain Eukaryota; kingdom Viridiplantae; phylum Streptophyta; class Magnoliopsida; order Alismatales; family Araceae; genus Cryptocoryne; species Cryptocoryne crispatula. The sequence continues at coordinate 33,617,124 of CM069931.1, forward strand.
ATAGGTTCTTCAGGAACCTGCAGCCCGTAATCTTGGTGGACAAGTTGTTGGAGGAATATCACAGCGTCTTGCTGCGCGGTTATTGCAACAAGTACTTCGCTCCCCTGTCACTGTCAATGGAGCTCCGCAGAAAATTGTAAATTGAAGTAATCGCGAGCTATACAGTTGTATATATTAAAGTTAATCAAATCCTAGTTCTTTCTCCGTTGTTGAGCTATGCGAACATTTTCTTACACTTAATGAACCAATCAATCTTTTGTTCATCATTCATTTTACATGACTTCAGTAGACATTTTTAGATGAACACTTGTTTGCCGCTATGAATAAATACAACAAAAGTAGAAGGAAATGTACAGTGTATTTTTACTTCATGTTTGGTGGTCTTGGGGTATTTCTGATGGCATATGAAATATTCTGTTATATACTATTTCTTGGATGGATTCTGTCATGTAGTCCCATACAACATAGATGGGTTGGCTGTTGAAGAAATGGCAGCACAAAGACTGGACATTGATTTGAATTATATTTTGGTTGGGAAAGACTGGACAAAAAATTTAGTTCTCGGTTGAAAGTGGAATTAGGTCTCTACTTCCTGTGTAACTGTCTTTGGAGGTTTGGGACCTTGCAGAATAGGTTCACGGTATGAGATTCACGGACGCAAGTCCTCAAGGACTGCGGTGTATTGATATGCAGTAACTAAGAGATGGAAATAGCCAGACTTACACCCGGTATGGTGGTGGCAAGCTTTTCTGGTAAGAGTTTTTCACAGTGGTTTTCCTTCAACCCAATGTTGTCTTAAGTTGTTATTCTCCTTTTAAGGTCTCATCGGTTCCAGCTAGCTTTATATGTTGTCTTCTTCTCTTTGACTTGCGATTTTACCTTCTTACCAGGTCCTTTTATTTGTTTCATCCACTCTTTGCCTTCAAATATCTTGTCGTAGCTGTGGAAAGTGAAGTGCTGAAGCTCCGCTCCGCCAGTTTCTCTGTTCTTGTAGCATTGAGAGAGAAGGTATAGCGATTGTAATTGTTTAGAATATCGTAAACAGCACGTGGCTGGAGAAATAATCCATGTAACCATGCAAGCAGCAAGTTCCTTATGCTGCAGGTTGCTTGTACGGTTGTTTAGGCCTGTAAATCGACTCCTCCTTTTGTAATGAAGATTTATCAGTCTGATTTTGCTTGATCTCAATAACTCAATATTATTATGTTCTGCTTCCCGACTTACTAGATTTCATCTGCATGCCTAAAACGTAAACCTAAGCTATACGGATCACGTATGACATTTTTTATTAATGACATCAGACAAACTCCATGAACCTTTATTTGCGTAGACCAGTTTGCGAGCACCTTTAAGGGGACTTGTTATCTTTAAAGCTCAACTGGGAACTCTGATCGCTCTGGCCTTTTATATCCACTTTTTTTTCATACCCTATGATAGCAGTGAGGTATAAACATTCTTCTGGAATGTATTTCTAGTCGTCAGCTTTTGTAACTATGTACCCTTTTATCGGTTTACAAGTGCGCCAAAATGATCCTTTAGATTCTGATCACAGCAAGATAACGAATTTGAAATAAATGTGAGATGAAAGCAACCACCACTTATATAAGAATACTCTGATATATGGTAAAAATCTTGCATCAAATTGAAGCAGATATGAGTGATGTATACTATAAAAAACACTTCCCCCGCTTGGGGAAAAAAAACGTCCAGGCCTGCTTGATGGAAACGAATATGGTCTTCTTTAACTCGTTTTAGGCGAGTTTTAGAAAAACATAGACCTCGTGGGCTTCCGTCGTGGCATCATGCAAGTTATTTAGGCAATTTTCAGAAGACCATCGGCAGACATTTCGTTGGACTCATTAAATTCGGAGTCGTTGCCAAATGGGTTGTTTGGATATCTAGAAGTGGCAAGAGGATGAACAACAGGTTATTTGTTTCACCAGGCACTTGCTCTACAGATTGGGCTTCCACATGTTACTTCAATTCAAAGGCCTTGTGGGAGGGTAATAACTTGTTACAGCTCCGGTGATGTTGATGGTGAGATAAAATTCTACGCGGCTGAGCCTGGGTGTTGGCGATGGTGCCATCGCCATCAGATGGCCGCCCAAGCGTGTTTGTTACCGTCGGCCGCTGCCAGCCCTTCCAAATCCATCGGCACTGCTGTCATCTGCCGGTGCACCCGCTTAGTTTTCTTCTCGGGACTGGGATGTTCATAAACTGATCGTCCGACTCGCTTCATTTAAAATACATAGAGACAAAATAAAAACCCTAACGATAATAGTTGAATATAGCCAATATCATGTGCTGCGTCTCCCGGAATTTACAGTTTGCAATGTAGTGTAAACCGGGTAAAGAATATTAAGGGTAAATATTGTATTATGCGCTGCGTTTCTAAGTCGGTTATCAATCCCGAAGTAGGAGCTTGTTCCTACTCGAGAATAACTTGTTGCTTTTGTGAGCAAGGGCAGTAAACAACTTAATGAGCTCTTCCTTGAGCATGAAAAGGACCGAGGTGGCAAAAACACTCTGTACAATCTTTGTGCTCATTCCCGTGTAAAAACTAGGCAAACCTTCGTAACGGATCATCTTGACAATGGCATCTATGGTACCTGGCAAACAGAAGGTTATTTAATTGCGGTTGATGAATGGCTTCCATAGGGAAAAAGAGCAAAACAAACTGATAACCATAGTGAAGGTGGATACTTAGACGTTGCTCTGAGATTATGAACAAGACGAGAAAATGCACATGTACAAAACACTCGCTGTAAACTCATCCTTTGGCCACCACCCAAACAGCAGGCATTCAGAAGTAATCAAGATATCTTCCACGATACGTTGTATCAAACTGCAGTTTGGTGATGAGTGTGCTTCGTCTGAGACCATACAAATCCTAGAATAATATGCACGAATATGCCATTTATTGCTAGAGTAGATGATCTCATTTCTGTGTAAACATATATATCTTCCATATCTATGCCATCAATGAAGGAAGATGATGGTCTTCCTATTAGGCCAACATCTTAATATATGTATCTACTAATCTGAACGTGGGAGAAATACCACAAATTAAAAAGAGCAAGCGGACAACACAGGGGCACAGATACAAAAACTTCTTCGTCTCTTAATCATGATTATTGTCAGGATTAAGCTCCCAATCATTATGCCAAAGTTCGAGCCTATAAAAGCCTAACATTTATACATCCTGTAGGCAGGCTGATGGGGATTTGTTCAGGGTGCTTGGTTCTCATGGCGGACTGGTCTGCCAAGCATGGATGCGACTCTATTTACTTGATCCCAGACCCACATGTAGTTCTAGACAAGTCTATTGAGCTGTTGAACCCCCCAAATCAAACAAACTCCCTCTTCTGGCGACACATGCTGCAGGTAGACCTAAGATGTTGCTGAAACCCTACAATTCAATCATCAATGAAAGTTGACGACCCAAAAGCTTTAACAGACTATCAAAAGCTGGAAACCCTCAGGTTCTGTTAAGGCCTCTCCTGTACCTACCAGCAAATACTTCTACTGTTTATTTAGTAACATTGGAAACAAATTAACAATGAGATCAACTTTATAAAATAAAGATAGATGGGAATGGCGTGGAACGAGCAAGGATTAGTATAGCCTATACAAAAGTGATTAAGATGACTATAAATAAAAAGTACAAGAACAGCCTTATGATGTTTTCTGCTTCCTTCCAATAACTAGTTCTATTTATAAACTTGAGTAAATTGTCCAACAAGGATGTTAAAAGCTTGTGGAGACTCATTTTCTTTCATTCTCGGGTTTTAAGAATTTAAAGTTGAAGAGTGATTGATTCTCATGAAAATTTAACAATAGATCATCAGGAAAACCTGTGTTATGATAAAACTGAGAATAACCACAAGGAGGTCCACAACAGGAACATAATAAGAGATGCAAGGGATCTCAATATAGAAATTCACTAATGGAACTAGGTAAAACGACAAACAGCATTGATGAAATTGATAGAGTGCTTATAAAAGATGGCAAACTAGTTTACTCCAAACATTGAGAAACTAGAGCATGATTTGGAAGGCGAATATCAAGAAAAAGGTAGACTCCGGTGCCTAGTCAATCACAATTGAAATAAAGTCCAGGTATGCAAGGCAATTGCCCTCCCTCCTTTCTATGAAAGAAGCCCCAAGGCTTAGGAGTATGGGACTGTTCATGGTTTGGTTCAGTTCAGTTTTAAGCTGTTCCTTTTGAAACAAAAACCAAACCGAAATACAAACTGTACCTAATCGAACCAAACTAGTTTGGCTGAACCCCAAACCAATAATGAACCGTACCGATGCTTTGGTTCAATTTTTCAATTTAACATACCTTATTTTGTTTATATAAATAAAATAAAAATAATTTATCAACATTAATATTAAGATTAATACTTTAATTGTAAGATAAAACTATAATTTTCATATTATTTGGCATAGATTTATAATAATATATATTTAAAATCAATATAATATATAAATAAACTAAGTCAAACCAGGTTAACCAGTTTATCAGTCTGGTTCAGTTAAGAAAGGTTGTATGAAACCAAACCAATAAAATTATATCAATTCAGTTCGGTTTAAAATATCGAACAGACACGCTTGTCATTTTGGTTTGGTTTTGTTCAGTTTACTGGTTTATCGGTTCACATGGACATCCCTATCAAGACTTCATTTCCACACATCTCCCCAAGGGGTAAGATCCTTGTGTGAACGCATCTCCAAGGGAAGAAGAAGAAGAAGAAGGTCAATGAAGAAGAAGAAAGAGGCTTCAAGAAGTCAAAATTTTTCTATAGTCCCAAGGTACTCCAAGGGTGCAATAAGATACAAGGCCCATTATCCAAAGACATGGCACAATTAACCAACATCAAGTGAGGAGGAATCGACATGATGCATGTCCATTATGGAAAAAAAGCCCAACTAGCCATTGTCAAAGGGAAGAGACTCAAGGCTTGCAAGGCCCATCATCCTAGAATCTAGGCCCAATTAGCCTCTGCAACATGTGAAGAAACAAAACCAACCTAAGGTCCAATGACAAGAGGGCAAGCCCATTAAACTAAACACCAAGGAAAAAAATGCACAACAACAAAGAATGAAGTCGATGAGGGCTCATTAAGATGATCAATCCCCAATTAGAGATAATGCCTCAAGGGGTGGGAAACCCATTAAGACCGATAAAGACCCATTAAGATGGCTAAGACCAAATTTGGGGGAATATCTCTTAATGGATGTGAAGCTCAAGTTAATGAAGGTCCAATAAGATGGCTAGATTCCAAATGGGGATAATGCCTCTTAAAGGGTATGAAGTCCATCAAGACTAATGAAGGCTTATTAAGATGGCCAAGTCTCAAAATAAGGACAATACCCCTGATGGGTATAAAGCCCATTAAGACCGATGAAGTTCCATTAACATGAATAATCTCCAAATGGGGAGAATGCCTCTAATGAGTAGAACTGTAGAAGGCCCAAGAAACCAGATAAAGGCCCATTAAGGCGACTATGCCTCCAAATGACGATAATGTCTCTTACAAGTAGAAAGGCCACCGAGCAAATTAAGGTCCGTTAAGCCAGCTAGGCCCCAATTGGGGATAATGCTGCTGAAGGGTGGGAAGATACAAATGAAGACCAGCATTTATGTTCATCTTGTTATGCAAAGGAATCAAATACTGTTATTTTTATGCATCTAGTTTCATCTTGCAATTATGTCATCGTGACAATTAATCAAGGGTTGCCAAGTTGCTAAGCGATGTAATTAACATCAAATCAGTCCAATAATTGATGGAGAGAGATCCGATCATAATTCAAAGAACCCATACAATAACCTCATTACACATGTCATACTGTGCTCATACTCATATCCCCCCAAAACCAAACAAAAGAACCCAACAGGCAACATACATAAATTATATATTTCCTTAAAATTTTTCCAAATCTGTGAGGTTTCAACACCATCCTATATATATATATATATGGATGTATATAGATATTACCTTGCCAAAGGATTTTCAGTCTCAATGAAAGTAAGACAAGGAAAAGAAAAACCATGGTCCCAATGCCCAACTTCAAGCCTGGGTCACTATGTGGGGATTGACATGAAGGCTGGTTTTGGCTATGTCCAAGATTTGCTGCTCCTTGGAAGATCCAGTTTGAGTAGGAATAGGATTGACTGACCCAACCCCATTCTGAATCTAATCCTCGCCCTTCTAAAAGATAGAAAGCAATAAAACATCTAAAAGATATGCCCAATAATCTCTCCCCCCCCCTCCCTCCATCTCTTTCTTTCACTATCTCTATTGTTTTCTCTCTGTCTATCTGTCTACCTATCTATTTGTCTATCTTATAATTATATATGTGTGCAGTATACATAAATAGATAGATATAGAGGGAGTGGAATCAAGTTTCCAACCAACAGATAGATATAAATACAAGATACTTTTTTGCAATCTGTCTAGCTTGCCAATTTCAGAAAGGTACATATAGAAATTAGAGGTCATCAGCTAGCTCAGTTTAGAGTCATCAAATAAAGGTCACAATGACATTGCTTGCAACAACACACGTTAGAGAAACACACCTGTGTATCTGTGTTTTTTGTTTGCACCAATCTCTTGTTTTGCCTGAAGTCTTGACTGCATTTTAAGATTCAAATACCAGTTACCAAAAATGGTGATAGATTTAGAAGTAAAGAACTCAGTGAACTAGTTTAGAAGTCATGGAATTCAGGCACGCTGGCAACTTCAACGTACATATTTGTCTATGAAGAATAACTTAATATCACCTGTGGTGATGAATAAGGATTATTCATTATAAGGGGTAAAGTGGCAGCAGCTGTTTTTGAAGCACTACAGATCATTCGGTTTGAGAGTTGCATGTAACCACATTTTCTTTTAGCCACTAGATGTTGCTTGGTTCCACATCTTAACTTCTGGTTAGGATGGCTAAGGCTACAGTTGATAGAAAAGAAGAAAACTGTAATGACAGGGAACAAGACAAGGGTGATAAAGAGTTACAACAACCTCTTAGACATAAGTTAAAAACAAAACTATATTTAAGCAAGTCAATGAAAGAAAAAGAAATATTATCACCTAAGATTGTGAACCTGAGGGCATAAATCTGATGCTTAAAAAATAAAGGGATTGGTGTGCCCTTCCAGGAGTTGAATGGTACATAACTTGTGAGTGTGTAACAGAGAAGACTGGTTAAAGCCATTATTTTTTAATCATCAACAAGAACTTGAATGGTGCATAAAGTGTGTAGCAGAGAAAACTAGTAAAAGTCATTATTTTTATCGTCAACAAGAGCTTTTAGATTTGCTACCAAACATAGATATGCATTTCCCTAACTTTACTAGATTTATCCTTATGAAGAAGTTCCATCACAAGGAAAATGTGGTCATGCTCATACATTCTGAATTCAGGAAAATAAATCAAGAAATTATTAAGCCAGTTTGTTCCCAAACCAATTCAAGGCCAATACACTATCAACCTGACTCTCTACCCGATCCAATGCAGATTTAACATGATTTTAGTTCTTGTTGAAAACATGGATGATATGTTATGCCCTATAAATGTTGAATAAAATAAACAAATAATACATGTATAATGTAAGATAAACATATGATGTATTGTTACGAGTTCTACTGTGTATTACCCATGTTTAGGTGCACCTGCACTCAAATATGATTTAAAATACATTGATTTTCAATGTAGTCTACTTGAATAACATGAAAAAATTAGGACAATAGCAGTAATGTGGATGTAACTAGGTAACTTTTTCATTTGTTTATGTCTTTATATAATTGGCCTAACAGTGATTGCAGCTAATGGTATTGTAATCCTGCAGCAATATATTATAGTCATTTGACTTTTCCACTTCTTATATGTCTATTATTATATTGTTCTTTTTTATTACTTTAATTCATATGCTTTATAGTTTACTGTCACTTTCTTGTCAACCATAGAAGCTATCTCTTTATTTAGGAGATAAATAAAGATAGAAATATTAATAAAAACTTGCATATGGTGCTCATCAATTGACTATAGAGTTTCCAAAGATGCTTTATGATTGATGTTAGAATGTAAATGGTGCCATCTAAAATACCTATAATAGAAAAACTACTAATTTTTGTACAATCGAAGGAAAAAATAAAGGATTTTTTCTATTTCCATGGGATCAAATCAAGGAACTTACCTTAAAGAATGAACTAACAAGGATATAAAAGAGGATATTCCACCATGAAATTGAAATATGAAACTCTATGAAAATGTGGAAACAAGAATAAACTAATAGGAACCTAGAATTTGAGGGCGTTCTGTAAGCATTTTGAGTTACACAACACTGAGACAGAATATATACATTCTAAGTTTAGTGAATGCCAAAGATATAATGAATAAAGAGCTATAGCTTCAGTTTATTATCCAAAGATGCCAAGTGTGAGGAGGGAATAAGCCATGGATAAAAGCAAAATAGTTGAAGCAAATTGATGTGGCATGGAGATGGAAAGGCACTGTGTTCAGAGCTGGAGTTGACTTGTCAACAAGAGCATATTCGGCCCAGTAAGCTGTATAGACTAATCCAGACTGATTCAGACTGGCGTTCAATCGGTCTGAAAGCAGTGTGGAGCAGTCTGGATCAGGTTCAGTCCCATGTTGACAGGTCTGGACCTGGTCTGGCAGGCTGAGCCACCTGGATCACCTAAGTGGTGTGGGACAGAAAAGAATTATCCACCATCTGAATGGGGCCCAAACTGATCATCAAACCACTGCCATATGTCTGATCGAACTGAAAATGGGTGAACTGGACTTGAAACGATCTGGAAAATCAATTGAACCGAGCTGACCTTCCTCCAAACCATCCTGAAGCCCACTGAACTGAACTGACCTTAAACTGGGTCAAATTGGCCTGAACTGGCCTCAAACCGGTTGAATCAGCCAGTTTAATTCCTGAACCGGGGCTGGAGGACACTGAGGAGGCCTGAACCGGGCGGTCATGGTGTCTTGTGGACGCGCCTGAAAGTGCATGAAGAATTCACGGGAGGCAGCTTCGTCATCTTCGTGAAGCCTCTCCATGCCAATGGCTTCGTTGCCTTCGCACGTCCGGATGGCAATGCAAGAGTAGGGGGAAGGGACAGAGCACACAGAACCAGAGGGGTATCACAGAGCTCTGGTGGTGCTCATGGCACCTTGAGGTTGCCATGGTGCCTGGTATGGCCAGTGGAAGCCAAAGAGGAGATGCTAGCGGGGTTATCGGGGTGCACATGACCAGAGGAGGAGGGGGAAGAGACGTCATAAAAGAGAGGTGGTTGTGGGTGTAGAAAGGGAGCCGGATGGGTGGAGATGAGAGGAGGGTTGCAGGGGCAGGTAGGGTGTGCAAGGGCCTGGAGAGGAAGCAAAAGGGGTCTCGGATGGTGCCGTGGTGCGTTGGGAGGGTCCGGCAGACCCCGAGGCCCCTGGGTTTGTGCAGGGGCTCCAGAAAGAAAGGAAGGAGGGCCAAGGTGGTTCTCCACTAGATAGGACCAGAAGAAGGGGAGGAGCAGGGGGTTGGCTGTGGGTGGTTATAGGGATGGCAGGGATGCCATGGGGGTGGTTGGGTACTGTCGGGGTGGTCTCCGCAGGGTTGGTGCCACAGCAGGCCACGCAGGGGGTGTAGGGATCCTGGAGCAGCAGACGACAATAAGAAGAAGAAAAAGTGAGGGGAACCAGGAAAGGGATCCATGAGGGGGAGGAGACATGGAAGAAGAGGAAGAAGGAAAGACTGGAGGAGGAGTATGTAGAAGAAGGACCAGGATGCGTCAAGAGAGATTGAGAGAGAGAGAGAGAAGACAATTTTTTTCTTCAATCCCTACCTTCTTCTGCGTACAAAAGGGGCTCTTTTATGAGCCTTTTTTTCATTCAGACCCTACAACATTTTAAAACTAAGAAAACATTTCCTATTTTCTAACTTATTCTTGACCATTAACCCATTTTTGTAAGACATTTTACTCACCAAAAATTTCATCTAAGCCTATATCTTCCCCATCCATGGTTACAATTTGGCAAGATCATCCACTAGCTTCATCTCTCCATCTTCACTCTTCCTTTTGTGACTCTTTCAATCTTTGTAGATTCTATAGCTTCAACCGCAAGTTATAGTAACATTACACGAGTTAGCCTCCTAAAAATCGGTATTTTTTTGGCTTTGTGTAGATCAAACTAAAAGTTAACCAATTTCTTTCACATCCTAAAGTTGTTATGGTTTGACTTAATACTTACACTACAATGAGGTTAAATCTTCATATTCCACTACTCTATTGTGATCTATCCACCAATCCATTGCATATGAATAATATTTGTTAAGACATGGATAAGTAGTAATATTAAAATGCAATGGTATGTAAAAAAATATCAAGACTGAGTAACATGACTGCTCTCTATGCTCTTGAGATCTCAAAATGCATTGATCTCATTCTATAGTCATGCAACTTATTGCATGTTGTAATTGATCAATTATCATCTCCTAACACTCTTCTCATAATTGTCATGGTTCCTTGCAAAATATCATCTAATGTGTTGAATGAATCACCATACGCATATCTAAGATTGAAAAAGTAATTTATACAAGATTTGAATCATTTAAAGAAACAATTAAGACTTTGTTGACTCTAAAATTTGATGTAATTTGAAGATGACAAAATTCTTCAAGCGTATGTCACTTAGGAGAGATGCACGATGAAGTGGTCCCATAGCCCATCATCAAGGTCCCTTTATTAGCTTCCGATGAAATTTAAAATTCAGATTTTAAAACATCATTAAGAACCCTTGTCAAGTCATTATGCTCTTCAAGTCATATGGTTGAAAGCATATCAATTTATTGGCCCTCTAATGGCCCAATTAAAGCATTATTTTAGCCTTTCGTGGAGGGACACTTGCCGGGGATATTCCAAGAGAAGGCATAGAAGTGGGGTGCACACACAAGCCCTAAGCCCCAGGACCCGCAATGTAGGGAAGATAGGTGTGGCCCTATCTTTGTAAATTTTGCATATATACGTGGTTAGCAAAAAATTGAAGATGGAGATTCAGGAGAAGGCATCCACACATGCACACTCACAAGAACTTCAAAGAAAATAAGAGTGTAGCCCTATTTTTAAGGACCTTGTCCTTGCAGCCCAAGGAGGGAGAGGACTCTCCAAAGCCTCCATGGCTATTTCCCTATCCATGGGCATCCAAGGAAGAGAGGATGAGGGAAGGGACACCCTCACATGTCCCCTTGAAACCCCTATTGCACCTGAAAATCAAACACAAAGAAATATAAGATTTGGCCACCCTTTTTTAACATATATTGACCTCCTTTGCTATTCCCTTGGCCAAGAGGAAGGAGAACCATCCTTGGAGGGCCCAGCCCCTCCTCCTTGCTGTCCTGCAGACCCGAAAGGAAGAGCAGGAAGAAGAACAAAAATGTTTGCTATGGCGATAAAACTTATAATATAAGGTGAAAGGAAAGCTTATAGTATGGCAATAAAACTTGCAATGTTTGCCATATCAAGTATGATGATGAAGGGGCAGCATACTTCTATAAAGTGATGTTGATATAAGAATGAAAAGTTTCAAGTGTATTAAAAAAATTATTTTAGCAATTTTGCATCTCTAAAACAAAGAAGAATCAGTTATAGCTCCATTTATAGTGACTATTTGTATGTCAATCCTTCTAACTTGTAATAAATTATAAATTAACCCTTAGCAGGAGGTTACTGGCTAGGACCTAAATCAAGAATTTAGATGTTTACATGGATCTAGATACAAAAATCCAAGATATAAAAGGTTGTTCCAATTTCATATATTCTTAGGAGCTTGAAACTAAAAAATCATTAAATAAATAGGAGTAATATGAGAACAAATCAAGAAAAGTGGATTGGCCAACTAGGCAGTAAAACTATATAAGATTATAATTGGGGATACCTGATTACAGTTCCCGGACTACCCAGTGCAATCCTACCTTTCTATTCTACGAATTTGTGATCTAGAAATAGAAAAACTTTCACAGACAAAATGATCTCAATCCGGAGTAATCCCGCAATACTTCAGTTTATGGTTGCCCAAAAAACATACACATTTTCTCACTTTATCTTATTTAGAATGAGTAAAGCATGCAATCATGAGTAAAATGACAGGCACATAAAGGTTATATTATCAGAAGAAGAATAAGAAAGCAAATAAATTCAATCTGACTCCATGAGAAATTTCTGCCACATTAACATTTTTAGGTTTTAACCTCAGCCTAATAGAAAGTAAGATGAAGCACAAGAAATTTGCCTAGCAAGTATTTCCTTCTGATCTGATGAAAAGGTAACTTGTCTTCTTTCTTATCCTCGCTTTGTATATTATCATTTTATTTATAATGTTCATCCGCCTGAGTTCATCCACAGGATTTTGGTACTCATTTCACATAATTCTGAACTCCGAATCATCCATAGAGTTGATAATCATGCACAACACCCACAAACAATGAGAATGTTACATATCTACCAAAGATCTCCTGTATCCCACACACTCTGGTACAACGCACCGAACATTGCACATGACACTGGCAGTGGCCTTGAACCAGCATTTGCAAGAACACAGTGCTTAGCACCAATATTTTGAGGCATCTCTCTCTCTCTCTCTCACACACACACACACACAAACTGAATATGTTGCCAGCCGTGCAACAGCATTGTAAGAACACTAATGCCTAGCATCAGTGCTTCAAGGCTTATTATCTAACTAATAAGTGAGGTAAAATATTTCATCTTGCACTTCTCATTCAGAATTCAGAAACAACAGAGCAGGAATGAATGATTGACATCCTACAAGGCAGAAGTTTCGACCACCTTCACAACTAATAAAGGATAAGTTGATATGGTGGCCCCCAGTTTTGCTAAGGCTCCCAGCAAGAACACCTGCAAATCACAGAATAAGGTGTACATCATAGAGATAACAGCTGTAAAGTTTGAGCATTCTAGTTTCTGAACCATGGTCTTTTTTAAGCATCTCGTGACATAAGAAAAATGATAATGGGAATCATCTCAATAACAAGGATGGCATTCAAATACCCGGAGAAATTTGTTAGTTTATGAGGTAGCTAACCTTCAAAGGGGTATGACATAACTTACCTCCAATGCAGTGACACTCTCCAAACTGTGATGGTTCGCAGGCCGTTTTGCTTTTACATGCTTTAACGAGGTTTCATAAATCATAAATTGAATCGATGGATTGCAGACCTGTCACAGATAGCAGTGATTGAAAAGTGGTCTCAAAAGTTTTTAAGATATCAGAAGGTGAACACAGCAGTGCTAAATTTCATGACAGAAGACAAAATAAACCTAACTGACCATTATAAGTGTTGGAATAATCCCTTTCCAGAATCCTTTCACACCTGCTTCATGATAGATCTCCCTAGCCTGTCAACCGTGAGAAAAGGTAACCAACTTAGATTCAGAATTCCAAACAAGGATCTGCTAAAACAACTGGTCATGACATGGATGATATGCCCACTCAGAGAAACCCAAAAGGCCCCTTCTGTCAAGCAATAACTGGTGCAGAACCTCCAAAGGGGCACTTGCTAGGACGTAAAGAATTTGTCAGCTTGAACAACGCAAGAAACAAAAGTCACCCAACAAGTATGAAAGTAGAGACAAATAGGAAAGTATGCCTGAAGTGTAAGAACTTAGCTAAACCGTTCTTGCATTGTTAAAGATGGTTGCTGGCTTGCTGCAATGTCCTTGCGCATAAGGCAAGATAAGATGAATCATCATATTCTAGATGTCTTGAGACAGTCACCTCAGGATCATCCTGTCTATTTAAGTTTTTATGGTTTTGGTGTACTCAAAATTTACTATATAAATTTACTGAGCATACTTTTGTTATATTTCGCTTTTCTATTATTGTATTGCAAATATATACTTAGTATATGGACATTTACTTTAAAGATTTTTTATTTAGAGTTTTATGTGTATAAAACTAATACAGGATCACTTTTATATTCAGCCATCCAGGTAACTTTGAGATGAGGAAAACCCTTAGTTGCCTCAACAAAGACCCTTATTTGCGTCAAGCACTCTGAGTTCAAACCAATGACTGCATGATACCATGCAGAAGAACATTAGCCGAGGTTGCTGAGGAATTACCTTAGTCTCTAAGTTTGATCTCCGTTGAAACCTCATTTTAAAAAAACATATTTTTTTGTAGAAAAGTTTCTATGTTTTTATTTTGATTTTAACATTGATGACCATGAAAATATATGATATTCATAGGTGTATTAGTTAATTTAATGTGTGGTATTTAAATATAGGAACATAGACAGTTCCACAGATTTTTTAAGTGTTGACATGGGGATGGTCCATCACTTAAATGATTTGAACCCCAATTTTTATATGTTGAGATTATTTGAGTTCTTTAAAAATAAATTTCAACCTCTTCCAGCCGGACTTGTGATATTCCAATGTTAATTACATCGATGTATTAGTTGATTAATTACATATGGCATTTATAGATGTATTAGTTAATTTAATGTGTGTTATTTAAAAATAGGAACACAGACAATTCCGCAAATTTTTAAGTGTTGACATAGGGATCGCCCATCAGGGCCATCACTTAAATGAATTGAACCACATTTTTTATATGTTGAGGTTATCTAAGTTCTATAAAAATAAATTTTCACCTCTCCCCACCAGAATTGCAATATTCCAATATTAATTACATCGAAAACTACTCGGCCACCCTTGATTAACTGTCAAAATAACACATTCTTTGAAAATCATTCATCCATATAAAACACAAAGACTAAAAGATTTAAAAAATATCCACGTGGCTTCATGAGATTGGATTTTATTTGATGTAATTTATTTTAAGTTCATGGATTTAATTTTGTTATTTGATTTTTTTAGTGTAGATATTATCTTAATTGAATTATTAAGATGTCAAGAGGTTGTTTGATTTATAAAGTGTTTGTTTGGTTTGTTCATTTGATTAAATTTGTTTGTTTGTATGTCTTTTGTCACTAATTTGACTTAGACAATTTAGATTGATATTTTTTGTGATTATTTGATGTTTTGTTAACATTTTTTATATGTTAACTTTTTATGAGTTATTAGATTCATTATGCTTTGTGCATTTTTATAAAGATTAATTTTTATTGTTATGTGTTTTACTGTTTTTTATTATGAATTAAGTGAATTTTGTCATTAAAATATGTTCTTATTAACATTGTCCACTTAATTTTATGGTTAAGTTTTATCCAACCTAACATGTTTTGTAACCTTTGGTACGCATTTTTTATGTATTATATAATGAAATGGTTTCAATTTGATTATGCTAACATTTTAATGTTCAAGTTGTTATTTCATTTAGGTTTTATTATGCATACTTATTTAATTAAGTAATATTACTCACTTAATTCCATAGTTAAGTTAGATTTAACTTAACATGTTTTGTAATCTTTGGTGGTCATTTTTCATGTGTTAATTTATGGAGTAAAGTTAATTTGATTACTTTAACATTTTATTAATGATTAAGTTATTATTTAGTTTGCATTTGATTATGCATGTTGGTTTAATTGAGTTTTAAGTCATTTATGTGATTTATTTATTTTCTCACATCCCTTTAAAGTCCATGGGAATCTAATGTTACTTTATAACAACACATCTTGTCAAGTGAACTTGAATTCATTTCATTTCAACTTGAGTACATAGCACCCAATAGTACATAAGTGATGGGGCATAAAAGCCAAGTTACTCAATGAGTGGACTTGATTTCTATCATGAAATTTTATAGAGTTTGTATGCACATTTGTTATGCATTACTAAAGTTATTGGCCCATAAAGGGTAAGGTCAGATGATGGCAAATGCAAGAAAGCTCTATTCTAAGAGCAGATAACAAGGCCAAATATTAGCATTGAAATTGCAGATACTTGCCATGCCATGAAAAGGCAATTGAGAATACCACCTAGCTGTGTTTTTAGAGCCGAGCCAAGGTGAGGCAGCTGCGGTCAAAAACCTCTCTGTTTTGCCTAAAACACCTCACCCACCTCAAGACTAGCTTACCCCCCATCTCCCAATGTCCCCTCTCTATGCGACAGGACCCTCCCCCACTCCCTTGCGCCTCCAAGGTCACCGCCGTCTTCTTCCTCCTCTATGTGCCTTCTCCTCCTATGCAATGGAAATATCGAAGATGATTGTTTTTCTTTTTCTTCCCTTTTTTTCTAATGCTATCTTCTTCTAAACATGTTCTATTCTTCTTAGTGTCAGTTTTAGATATCTAACAAGTCCCATACAACCATACTTTGTCGCTCTTCCGGTGCACGTCCAACTTGCGGAGCGGTGGAGGTGAGTTCTTTGATTTTTTTTTCTTCTAAATATGAAGATTGAGAGAGACTTATGTTATTGATTATTGTAGCATATCTAGTTAGGTTTTTATTTTTTTTATTTTAACATCTCGGTTACATTTAGATATTTTTGTGTGCGGAGTTAGGTTTTCTATAAGTACATAGTTTATACGCCTCTGACCAGTCACCGGTGACATTGCGGCCTTAGTGGTGACTTGTTTGATTTATTTATTTTTATAAACATGTAAAGTTGGAATGAGAGCATGTCCTTCATAGTTGTAAGCTCGTAGCATATCTATTTATATTTTTTGTTCTAAGTTCTAACATCTCCATTCATTTTAGGTATTTTCCACACCTCAACCAGAACCAGTTTAGGCTTAAAGTATACACATCCGGACCAGTGACACCCATATGCCATTTCTCAATCATTGCTGATGCATTCGACATTTTTAAGTATAGTATAATATTGTGGTTTTATATTAATTTATTTTCATTTTTTAAATCATATTTTAAGATGTCTCAGGCACATGAAGACCAAACACGTGCATGAGATATGGATTCTAATACTTAACCTATAGTCTTGTGTCCATGGCTACAAATGGTGGAGAAGCTTCAAGTTCTATGATAAGAGCTCCTCTTAAATCTAAGGATGTTGGATGAAAGTACGGCATTAGTGGATCTTAAAAAATGTTGTCTTAGATCTCGACTTCATCTTAGAAAGATGAAAGAGAAGAGATCTCGTAAGATTCTCGAAAAAATCTCGAGAGATTGGATATCAGATTTCATTTATGTAAAGTATACCTTATCCAAAGATTGTCATCTCGCATTTCGATTTTATCTTATGGAGATTAAAGAGAAAAAATCTCAAAAAAAATATCGGAAGATTAGATCTCAAACATACCAATCAATACGCATGTTTAAGTGTAAAACATCATGTGATCTCTTCAAAAAAGACATGGGAAGTCATATTAAACATCAAAATAAGTTGTAAGAAAAATAAAAAAAATACAAATACAGAGAGGGTAAACTATTATTAACAGGAGACATACAAGGGATCTTATATTAGACCTAAATTTTATTTTGAACAATATGGATAGAAGATTGATGACATCTTGAGTCATTGTACATATATAATCATAAAAATATTAATTTATAAAATTTTATCAAACATTAATGTCTAGATAAATATTTAGATGGATTCTATAATAAATTTGACAATATATGAAGTAAACTTAAGAATGACATCTAACAAGTTAAGGGTAGTAATAGGCATAAGAAACCAAGGTATCAAAGGTACTATATAGATATTCTCGTTTCGGCGATCTTGTTTCTCAGATACGTGGAGAGAGAGATTCTCGGGAGATCGCATTCCACATCCAAAGAATTGGAATCTTGTGAGGTGTACATTTTGCCGGAAAAAGTGTAATGGAGATATATATCAACTGAAACAACAAATTGTAGGATTAGGGACCAATGTGACAACATACAAGAAAGCAAGTATAAAGGCTAAAGAGAAAATCAAGCAATGTATGCAACAAGCAAAGCCAGCAATTGTAGAAAAGATGTGTACCATAAAAGAAATGGGAGAGAGGGGCAATCTTTCTAAGCTTGAGCAACAAATGGATACATCTTCACAAAAAAACACATCATGTCCTCTCATAGAGTGTGGATGATCCTTTCTTTCTACCTCCAAAGATGAAAAGCCCAGTGGACTAACTTTGCACACCTAACCCAGGAGCCTGAAGGGAAATCAATAAAAGACAAAAAATATTTGAAAGAGAAAAGATAGCGATGTATTTAGTATGTCACTAAATGGATGTACTAAACGGGCATATCTTTCAACATTGTCCATCTTAATAGTGCTCAAACTATGTTAGAAGTAGTGGGTTAGTTTGATCCGGGTTTGAAGGGACCTAATTATCATGATTTAGAAATGCCCTACTAGAAAGAAAATTTAGACAACTCAACAGTTGGTAGAGAAAAAAATGAGAGTTGGGTAAGATTTGGCTACAGCATTATGTCGATGGATGGATAAATAGAAATCATAGTTGTCAAGGCGCCCACCTAGGCGGCACGGTGCTTTTCCAAGGGCGCCTTGTCTAGGGTCAAAAAGGCGCCCAAACCGCCCGCCTAGGCGCCCAAGGCGTCTAAGGCGCCAGCCTAGGCGCCTAAAGTGCCCAGGCAAGGCGCCTTGGATATTTTTACATCATTAAAAAAATAATTTTGAGGGATTTTCCCCCTTGATACCCCTCACAAGGGACACTTATTTAATGATAGTTTGAATATATTAATATATTGCACTATCACTTATACTATCATACATATTTAAGATTTATGATTATAAACATATATTATATACTTAATTAAGTTTCTTTTCAGCTCTTTCTTCACTCTCTCTCTGTCTCATTTATACTATTACATACTTTTTTGGATTCGGGGGGCTTTGCCCCCCTGATAACCCCCCACAAGGGGCACTGCCCCCCTGACCTCTGCGACCTGACCGCACAGGTCAATACGTGACTACTCTACGCTCCCCCCCATTTAATAATATTATAACAATATTTTACCATCACTTATACTATTGCACATATATAAATTTTATAATCATAAATGAGTTATATACTTAAATTTTATAAAAAATTATTTAACTTTCTTCTCTTTCGCACACACATCATATTTACTTATGTTCATTGATAAAACACTCATGTTCAATTATAACATAAAAAATATAATTATATTTATACTTATTTTTATATATAACAACTTCCTGACTCAGCCTTCCTTAAATACCGCCTTGACCATCTAGGCGACGTCTAAGTGGCCGCCTTGTCGCCTAAGTGGAATCGATAATCTTCAACGCCTTGGACGCCTTGTCGCCTTGACAACTATGATAGAAATATAATAACATTAATCAACTTTCTAGTCAACACTCCACCATTGTTGTTGTATTTCTTTCCTATTTGTTACTAGTCTTTTTTGTTGTTATTGTAGTAATTATAACTGTGTTGTTGCATTTTAAGTATGTCCTACATGATTATTAAAATGTTGCATTCATTTCAACTTTACAAGCATTTTGGATTTATTTTAGTTATTTAATTAGATATATGTATTGTTAAAATAAATATAATTAAATAATATATAATGCCTCATGTGCCTAAGGCAAGGCACTAGGTCACTCGTCTCAGGTGCCTTGCTCCAGGATAACATAGCCACCTTGGCATTAGGGCAAGATAAAACAACCAGTCCAATCCAAGTTGCTTGAGATAGTTTCCTCAAGCTCTTTATGAATTTCTTTTGAACATGCAGCGGAGATGCAAAGTGATCCCACATCTACTAGGAGTTGATGATATGCAGATCCATCCAGGCAAGCGTGTCTTGCATGCACTGCATATTTAATAAAGAGGCACAGATAATTAGAGATGTTACCGAAGAAATATCCATAATACTGATCTCTAGCAGGTTTCATCTTAGCTTATTATTAGTGATTTTCTCTTATCAGCTTAACCCCCCCATAAGTATATAATATTATAATTGTTTTGATAACTTTGCAAATCATTACATGCACTAGGTTTTCAAATTTTTGGTGAAAAGAAACATTGGTGATAATGGTAGTGTCATTCCAAGTAGGCCAGGCAGTCAGTTTAGTACTATCTTGAATGTCATATAGTAAATAGGTCGATTAACTTTGTAATTGTAATTCTGAAACTCAGTCTCACAGAAACGTAAAGATCCATAAGCCAACACTGAAATTTATCATTTTCATCTAGCATAACTTACGCATCCACATGAAAAAAGAAGTATTTTCTGTTAGCCACAACTTTTAATTGACATCTTCGTAGTTTTAATCAAGGACATATAGAGAAATAAAGAAAGTGCACAGAGAAGCAACACCAAAGAACCAAGAAAGTTTTGATTACCTTTAACTATTGCTGTTATCACCATCAACATTTCTTCTTAAATTAGCATCATTAACAGAAACCTTGATGAACTTAGTAGCCTTTCACAGGCAAGGATGTTCCACCAACAGTTTACTTACCATGATCCAAATGACAACAAAAATCAAGACATGTATCAAAACTGACATTTAAAACATATATGGTCAGGCAATGCAAAACACATACGGCACGAATTGTTCCATATGGCTGAGGTTTGATTGAATCAAGTTCAGCCAACTTGTCTCCAATTGTCCTATGATCAATTGAAGTGCCTTCAGCTTCTTCTTTCAGTATAGCCTCCCTCTTTGCTTCCATGACTTTCCTTTCTGCTTGAGTCTGTGTCTGAGAATATGTAAATATTCAGTAAGAGGTGCTGGACAACCAATGCTTCAGCACATTGTTTATAGAGTAAGGGGCCCGGATGTTGTTTCATTTGGATACTAATATGGAGTTATGGACCTTGGGACAAGATCAAATGCCAACTAGGTTACTAGGAAAGTAAAGATATAACTCCTTTTAAGCTCATATGCTAAAAAGTCCACATTTAAATAAATAGCACCTGTTATCACTTTCAGTCAAAAGATTCATCAGTTTCAAGAACCCAATATGAATAAGAAAGAAGAAAATAGAAAGGTGAACATTTTTGGGCTTCTGAGGGCACGGATACAATTCATAAGCTGAGTAGACTACATTAAGGACTCCTTACCTACCGTTGAGTTGCATAATCGACCACTAATCAACAAATATTATAGGAGCAGTAGTCAAACAAGAGGACGAATTACTTCCTGATTCACACTAAACTAAGCAGAGTATATACCTGCATTCTTGTGACGAGGACCCATATAGGATTTGTCAACAAGACATTGAAAGATCTGCGTAGACAGTAAGCAGAAAAAAGCAAAATGAGTAAGCTGCCTCTGCCGCTAAAAGGAGTTTAACTTCTGCATGATTACTTTTTCCATCTTAGAGGTACCACGATATTATTTGATTGGACGCGAAACGGCAAACGTGCGAAAGCGAAACGCGAAATTCCCCAACAAGTAGGCTTTTGAGTGATTTACCCAGCAATGGCCGCAACTACGAGCCAAGAGAACATGCCAACGGTACCATCACCACGGCCCTTCTTCTTCCGAGCAATGGCTATGGCTTCCGCCTTGTTTTTGAACACCTGGTAAAAGTAATAGTAGATACCCTGCACGGATCGGCCGACACAAATGGTGATCCATAGAATGATGTGTATCGAGTAAAGCCACTTAAATCTGCGTACGTGATAAGGAAATTACGAAGTGACTGGCACTAAGACCGCATAGAGCACCTGCGACGCAGCGGTTCCAACTAGGGAGGGCCTAAGTCCGCTATAGAGCCCTCCCCACCCTTCTGCCCGGATAACCTGGAAAATTTGGGCCAGTGAACCCTTCGCGACTTTCTGCTCGCCACCACCTCCATCTTTCTCATCACTGTCCCTGCTGCCATGAGTGCCAGCCGTTTTCTTCTTGGAAATTCTCTCGGTCTGCTGACGAGTGTTAACCTAAGGGGGAGAGGAAGAAGCCTAAGTGAGAAACCTGATGAACGGAGGGAAAGAGTAAGGCAGGATGTTTGGTTGTATACTGTCTGGAGAGGATAGGTGATGATCTGGGCGATAATGCCTCCCCCGGCCCCCGCCAGGCCGTTGGCCACCGCGTTCGACGCCGACGCCATTCTTAGTCTTCCGGCCGATCTCCAAGAAGAAGCGGATACCGCAAATTCTTCTCCCACTCGTCTCTATCTATTCACACCCCCGCAAGAAAAGCAAAAGCGGCGGCGGCGACGGCGACGGCGGAGACGGCTAGAGAGGGTGGCGGCGCCTGGCGCCGGTGACGATAAAAAGGAAGTTGCGCGCAGGAGGAGCCCGGCGGGGATGGAAGGAAGCGATCAAACCGGGGGAGAGGCGCCAACACCTGCACCGCATGCTTCACAGCCACACGACGCACTTCCCACGGCGGCTGGCGCGGACAAGCCTCCTACACGAAAGAAAAATATTATTTAATATGAAAATATGATTTATAGAAACTCTTTACCCAACTCAGCTCTGATAAAAAATTAATAACATATTTAATTGGGTGATAAGTTTAAAATTTATTAAAAAATTATATTTTGATAACAAAATGTGTTAAAAAAGTGTTCGACTACTATTGAAAATTTATGTTTTTTAATTTTTTTAAACATTTGTGGATTTTTTATTTTGTGATCTCTCGCCTATTTCGGTAGGTTTTCATGTTTTATTATCACAGTTTTCTGTTATGTCGTGGACTAAAATTTTATTTTAACATAATTTTTATGTATAAATAATTTATTCACTTTTTTTTTCCCCAACCTGTGCCTTTCAAGTGTTCACGGGTCACCTTCCCCCTCGCTTCAGCTCGTCCGTTCCCCGCCGCCGCCGCCGGAGTGGCTGCCACAGAGCCACGCCCTCTCGCCTTCAGGGCTCTTGGTATCTGGAAGCCGAACGGGGTCATCCGCCTGAAAGGATTCAGAGTTCACTCATCATCGATCAGCCCGGTGGCATACATAGCTCGCATAAGGTGGAGTGCCCTGAAAGCTAGCTGATGAACAACAGAGTTTTCACTGCCTCTTTCGCACTCCGCCGCTGTTGCTCTTGTTCTCGCAGCGGTAGAGGTGACGGCGCCTGTGCCTCTTCATGTTCTCAGTTCCGGAGGATGGAGAGCTATCTGCGGAAGAGGAAAAAGCAGCAGCGTAAGTGGAAGTCGTTCGTTTCACCCTACCAGCATCGCCCGCCCTCACAGTAACCTTCAAGCAGTTCATCTTAATGATGCCAAATCTCACGAATATAGGGAAAACAAAAGCTTGGTTTCGACGTATACACAGAAAATCACGGGGTATTCAAGCCAAGGTCAGCCCCCCGGTGCAAGGAAATGGTTCGGTGAAATGCACTTCAGGGATATTGTAGCCTATAACATCATGATCGGGGAATATATCCGCATTGGCAGAATCGAAGATGCTCGGGATATGTTTGATGGTATGCCTGTGAGGAATACGGTTTCGTGGAATTCCATGATCATGGGTTATGCGAGTTCGTCGAGAGGAAGTATGCACCTTGCTTTGAAGCTTTTTGTCATTATGCCCCACAACTTCAAGGATGCGTTCACTTGGAGCACTGTCATCTCCGGGCTTGCTCGCCATGGTCGCGTTGCCGATGCTTTGGAATTGTTTAGGCAGTCGCCTCAGAACAACCAAGTTATATGGGCATCAGCCGTATCCTGTTTGCAACAAAATGAGTTAGCATATGAAGCCTTGCTGATCTTCAAGAAAATGCTGTCACTGGTAACGGAACCTGCTCCCCATTCGTTCACCAGTGCTCTTGCTGCTTCTGCAAACCTGTCTTCTTTCGTCCTAGGTCAGCAGATTTATTCTCAGGTCTTAAGAAGAGGATTTGACAGTCACATTCACATCAGCAACGCGGTTGTCTCCATGTTTCTGAAATCTGGGTGTTTGAGTGGTGTGAATATTATTTTCCACCACATGCCTCGGCGAGATCTGTGTACTTGGAATTCTTTGATTATGGGACTGGGGCATCATGGGCTTGGAGCTGAGGCTATTTCCACATTCCATCTGATGCAAAGGCATGGTTTTCAACCTGATGCCATCAGCTTTCTCGGTGTTCTACAGGGGTGCAGCCACTCTGGGCGTGTAAAAGAAGGCCAGCTATATTTTGACAGTATGAAGAGGGATTTCAGCATTGATCCACGACCTGAGCACTATGTCTGCTTGGTGGACATCCTTGCACGTGCTTCTTTGCTCAGTAATGCTATGGAGGTGATATCTGATATGCCTTTCGATGCCACCCCTGTATTTTGGAGGGCATTGCTGAATGGATGTAGAATATCTGGGGAGCTGAGACTGGGTCTATGCATTGCCAGTCGGATGCTGGATCTTGAACCTGATAATGCAGCCACATGCTTGATGATCATGGACCTGTATGAAGCCACTGGGAGACATGCTGAGATTTCGAACCTTAGAGATTTTATGAGGGATAGAACAAGAAAAGAGTTGGGGTACAGCTGGGTAGAGATAGAAGGGAAAATACATCTTTTTACTGCTAGGGATGAAACCCATCGAGAATCAGACAACATCTACGTCACTCTTCAGGTTTTGACGGATGAAGTTGCTGTTTATGCTGATTCGTGACATGTCTGGATTTTACATCATGGTTCTGGTAATCTGGTTGGCCGATGATATCTATAGCATTAGCATGTGTCGTGAGATTTGATGCATATTGTCTTCCACGGATATGTCTTATCCATGAGACCTGATTGCTGAAACAAAAACCTGAAATTCTGCATGTTGTCTTTCATCAATTTCACGAGAGATCTATGTCAAAGTAACCTCACTTGATCTCTTCCTGTGTGCGTTGTTACTTTGTTAGCCTTCTTCTTGTGATCTTGTTAGTATAACAGAGAAAATAAAAAGAAAAAAAATAGCTGACATGAAAGGAAGTGCAGGGAATACTTCTTCGCCCAGTTTAAAAATATTCGGGAAACTCAAAGAGAAGAGCTTATTACTCCTACAGGTTATTGGCTTTCGATAATTTGATTCGTAGAAACCGTATTTGGATCCTGTGTTTTCCAGCATCACTTGGGCAATCTGGGCCTCCGGGACATAGAAGTTCTTTCTACTTGTATATCGGGCTTTCAAGGAATACCTGATTGGTTATCATGTATTATTAAAATAGGAGAGTTTTTGACTCCTTGGTTCTATTATTTATTAATAAGTAATCAAATGTTACCCAACAGACTGTTAACAAACAAACTTAGTGGGTTACAACTAAAAGGTTGCTAACTTCACCACTCCAGAGAGTAGCCAGATAATTAAATTTTTTTTAAACTTAACGTGAAAATCTAAACTCTTGGGGTTGCTTGGTACACGATTAATGTTTGGATAAACAAAGTTTAACTCCCAATTTACTTTGTGCCAAATGCACCCTCATGTCTAACCTCCTCATCCTGTTTTGTGATAAAAAGTACTTAATTTAATCAGGATATTTTCTATATTAATCAATTTGGGTTTTACTTAAAGTGATATTATGTGTATATATGTATATATATATATTTCTTTTACCTATAATCTACCACACCGGGACAACAACGCATCACGAGATTCCTCCATATCCCTAAGGTCTACAATGTCAATTCCAATATTGACCGCACTAAATTTGACACCATCCAATATTACGATTAACATTAATGCAAATCCTTCACAGAGTATCCAACAAGCCCTAATATATATATCATCATAATGTTTATAGTACTGATATGGCAACCAAATATGTACAAATTGCCATATCCGAGCTGTACATTTCCACCTAAAAAGTTGAAGGAAAATGGCAAGTAGAGTAGGGAAACAGAATACGGGATTATCCAATCTGTACATCACTAATAAATAGGTGGAGATGAAAATAAATTAATCATACACGGATGACCAGTTACATTTACACATGGCAGCACTATTTGGATAACTTCGTGTGTGAAATTTACAAATACATTTGATATGAAACGTTTCTAGATTGGACTCCACCTATCTATTTTTTGACTGGAGGCAAGAGATGGAGTAGCCAACAATTTCATCATGAAGTGGAACTGCATGTCAGGTCTGGTTTTAGGCTGTGGCCAGTCAACATGTTCCGGAACCTTAATGCGTTTATACCCCAGTTTCTCGTACAACGCAGTAGCTGCCAGATTGGCGACATCACAATGCAGAGCAATGGAACGGCAGCCCCACCTCCGAGCGTAGGCCTCTGCCTCGGCAACGAGCTTCTTGGCGATCCCCTTCCGTCTCTCGGATTCCCGGACTGCAACATTTGATATGTATGCAATTCCTGTTCTGCACAGATTTAACGGACACCAGCACCATCGAAGAGGGTTATTATGATACCTAGTTGTACACTGTTGGGCAATTTTCATCTCCAAACAAACAGTTGTTGGTTGTTTTCTCAGATATAGTGGCTTGGTTGGTCTCATTCTTTCTGAAGGCAGTTGGTGAGATAACTGCATAATTCACAAGGAAAACTTGGAGTTTCTCAAGATTGAATACTACGATCATGAAAGAAGTCTCGAGAATTCTAAACATAATGGTTTCTGTTTGGTTATTGATATTGATGGTCACACACTTTGTGATGATTTTTATCAATATCAATTTCAAGATTAACAGTGATAGAGGTGTTTAATGCTATTACCAAACATGCTGTAAGATAACAGAAAAATAAAATAGCAAGACAGAAGCTTAACTAATGAAGTTGAAGACATTAAGAAAGCAAAGAATGTTTGCTTTCACCTCTTCAGAGGTGTTTGCATTTTCTTTGAATGTCTTCCAGTCTCACGCTTCGCACTAAAGGTAAGTTAATTGTCCCATTTTAGACAAAATATGCGTAAAGCTTGGTAAAATAACAAGTCCATTGGATAAAATGCTACTTAGCAGAGAAAGTATAACAAGGGAAAGAATGAAAAGGGAAACGTATATGACGGAGCACATCATTCCCAGCACCAAACAATAAAGACCATTCCAATTTTTAATAGAGAAGAAGAGCTCAAAATCAAGTAAAGGCAGAAACACGAAAGCCTCTAGTAACAATTACCCAGAACCACAACGTTCATCATGCAGCCAGGGCTGCTAACCACCTTGCTGTCATCTAAAATTTCAGAATTCCAGATTGACAATAAAATATAATGAGTTTAAAATCTAATTATCACATCTTACAGGCTACCATGACAGAAATTAGATTCTCTAATAGCTTGTAAGAATTGGAATTAAATCATTTTGATATACATATATATTCACTTTTGATATATATGTACATATCTTAATATTGGTACTACATGAAAGACTACATATATATAGATACTCCAGAATATCTAGATCAAATGATAAGTTTGAGTACAAGAAAAAATTTAAAAAAAAAAGATACTATTATCAAATTTTAAATTTTAATAGTAACATAACACTGACTCATTCTAAACAAGAAGAATACAATATGCAGAATCCTAAACTTTTGATGTCCAAATCCTTTTCGCTAACAGAGTAGGAATCAGAAGAAAATCAGAACTTAGTAATCCTAAACCAGCTGAACCATACCATAACAACGGCAGCTTATCCCTTGCTGGGATGGAAATTGCAAGTAGGTATTTCCGCTACTAAACATAACCCTTTTGCAGTCCCCGATCTGGGTTCATCAATGGATAAAAGGTTAAAAAATTTTATGGCTCATTCAAATTCCTTTTTGTGTTGTTCTTTTCTTTACTGTATATGAAACCTTATCAATAGAGCACATAACAGTCCAATTGCAATGATCCAGAAAAAAATACACTTCAAGAGACTTCTCTTACGCGAATCAAACAATATCTTTTAATTGCTCTGCAACAATTTCATTATTTCTGAGTTGGAATGAAAAGGTGTCTTCTTCTTTGAGCAGTTGGATGGTCATTATAATAAAATTTATTTTAGTAGGCTGAGTTACAAAGAAACATTAAAGTGAAAAGTGACCAATACATACATCCCTTCCCCAATAATTTGTTCAATCCACAGTCCATACTCAAATATTTGATTTCAAAGATATTCCCATGCTCAGCTATTTGATTACTAGAATGAGGCACAGAATTATGCATGGCATGTGTGAAGTTCAAGATGAAGAGAATTTGAAAGACTCTATTATCCGAGGTAAGGATCCATTGTTAACTTTTCTCAATAATTTGCCTTACGACCTTATGATGTATCCAAGTCCGGGACACATCAATAAGCATACAACTAGGTCACTTTGCTGTTGAACACCTATTTATGCAGTTGAGAATGATCGATGATGATTCCAACACACCTTCTAGGACACGTCCGAGTTTCACTCTCCTGCTACTGCATAGACTGATATATTGGTAAGATTTTGTAACAATTGCAGGTATCAAGCATTAGTGCTTTAGCATATGCATGATAATCCAACTTATCTGTTAATCACATCCTTTCTCCTAGATGCATGCAACAGCATTTTTCAAAGTTCATTACGAATTCAATGAAAAAAAAAACTCAATTGCTTTGATGGATTTACAGTGCTAACTGCGGTGGATTAGTTAAAGTTTCCAGCAGATACCTTATTTCAGAAGGCCTTCAGATGAAAGGTTACTCTTCAAGGGTTAAAATTTGCATGTAGATCATGACGATAACAACAGTATACAACGTACGAAGGCATTTGGTATGGTTACGATGGTGTGAATGTTGTTAGAGATTGTCTAACAGCATGACAAATCCAACCAAATGCACATTTGGGGTGTGCACAGTTCTGTTTTGTCCTGTTTTGGGACCCTTTTTTTTCAAAATTGAACCGAACCAAATCAAGTTGTCAAATAGAACCAAACTAAACCATACTCTAAAACAGAACAAGTTAAATTCAGTATGGTTCCATATGATACCAAAATTCATTAGATATTCAAAAAATAATTATTTACATATATTGATCTTTTGTTATAAATAAATAATATTATTTTATCATACAGTTATAAAATATTATTTTTACCAATAATACACTAATATTTTTATCATATTTTGATTTGATCAGTTTAGAAAGTTCAGTCCAATTTGTGGTTTGGAATAACTCTAAAAGGATTAAACCAGATCAGTGGCTCAAACCAATACACACCCCAGTCTCTCCAGCTTCCATGTAAAACGTAGAAGAAAGATTTTAGAAGCTGGAGACAGCATGAAACAGCTCGAGCGTGGCCTATACGTACTCCAGTATCTCTCCTATGGCAGAATCCACTATCAACCATAGCAGCTTCAGATGTTGGTATGATGGAGAGCTTGCATCAATAGTGTATGTAATGTATCCTAAGAGTTGACCGAATGTTTTCCCTTCTAACTTGTTCCCAGCATTGATAACTAGCAAAAGGAGCCTTTTGTATCGATTTTAGCAGGTATAAAGTTTGAAAGAGACATATTTGCACCCAAGAGGTTATTTCATTTTTCTGATGTTTTTGGCTCTAGACAGCTTCTATAGAATGCCCATTATACAGCAATTTGAGACCATCTGATATTATGCAATGTGGTCTCTTCTCGGAGAAATCTGCTCCCGAGGACAGGAGGGACCATTCCCCCACAACTGCCAAGTGGTTG
Organism: Cryptocoryne crispatula var. balansae; assembly: GCA_036172225.1. Classification (NCBI taxonomy): domain Eukaryota; kingdom Viridiplantae; phylum Streptophyta; class Magnoliopsida; order Alismatales; family Araceae; genus Cryptocoryne; species Cryptocoryne crispatula. The sequence goes on from CM069931.1 coordinate 33,646,550, forward strand.
ATTTTTGAAAAAATTGCAAACAAGGTTCTCTCGAATGGTATGTCTGGCCAACTAACTATTATAAAAGCTCTGTCTTTCAATCAGCACTGAATCTTTCAATCAGCCTTTGCATAATTTACTCGGCACTAATTTCTTATGTCATCGAAAAGCTTGAAATTGAATCACGGAACTGTTACAACACTAGCAATTTATGTTCATCATCAGTATAGATAGACCTTGGACCTGGAATGTTTACTGGTTTTACCTATATCTGAATAAGCTCTTTGTCACGCGAATTTCACTGATTCTCAACTTTGCTATTTGCCGTACGAGTTTGGTGTTCAATAACCAATGGGGCTCTAGTAAAGTTGGACAATGGCCGTCATGGCAGGTACCTAGTCCTATTGGACAAAAACACAACGAGCATGTGATGTTTATGTTATCAACTTCTGCATACTTAAAAAGTAAAATGAAAGCTTTGGGACCTGAGTGATATATTTACCTTCTCAATCGAAGGGGTCCTCTTCTTGGAAGAAAATCCGCCAGTGTATCCACGGTCAAGATTCCGGCAACCATCCCCCTGCTTAACCCGAATTTCCCTTGGAAACCGCCGATGTTGAAGCTACCGTCGTCGAGACCGAAGCCACCGTTAACGGCAACCAGGCACGACCTCGTGCACTCAGGAGGCAATGACAGCCCCGAAAACAGCCCCACGAAGCGGTTAACCCTCAACATCATATCAAGCGGGAACTTGTAATTTGGGAAGAAGGAGCTGCAGTGCGTCTCGGCCACTTCCCAAGCGTCCTCCGGACGCGCCTCCCGAATAACAACATTTGAGCACACGGATGGCAACAGGTCGACGCTCGAGCTAGCCCCGCACGCACCTACCAATCACAAACAAACACGAGACAAGAAGGCATGAGACGACTGCAGGGGAAGCAAACAACTCCGACCAATCGAGACGGAATAAGATCGATCGACGATCAGCGGAGTATCAGATTTTTCAAAGGTTTTCGGAAGCGAAACCTCCTCTAACGATGTGTTCCGGAGCGGACATGAAGAAGGGAGAGGAGGGACCGTAACCAGTTCCACCACCGGTGCCGCCGTACCTACTGCGGATAAGGCCGGCCCTGGAAAGCCGCCCCACTTGACACCACGGTGGAGGAGAACGCGGCGACGTCGCCGCCAACGAGGGAGGCGGGATCAGAGCGATCGATCTCATTTCCTCCCCCCTTCCCTCCCCCGTCCCGCACGTCGACCGATCTCTCCGCCCAGATCCCTGGGGAGACGAGCCACGCCGCTGAGGCGTGGACTTCTCGGTTCTCCATCCCTTCGGATATTTCATGGAAAATTATCCAGGAATCTCCCGGATAGACCAATTTATCGATAATACCCTGCCGTATTTTACGTAATACGATACGACACTTTAATTTTGTCCACACGACCTCCCTCTGGAGAAGACTCCGATATGTAGATCAGTAAAAAAATTATCCACGTAAATCTTTAATTGGAAAATAGCCCGTGGGAGTATTAAGTGGATGCCAGATATATGTCTCTAGCCACATATATGTTCTTCGTTTGTGTATATTGACGTGCATATTCCTATAGTTTTTTTAGAACATTTCATTTATATATCTAATGGTGGGTTTCGTTGTAAGATAAATCGAGTTTTTATTATAAATTTATATTTTTTAACAAAACTGGTTTAAAATGTTTGATAACTATTACAATATTATATTTTAAAATACTTTTTTTAAAAAAATAGTATCACATTTTTAAAAGCTTGTGGTCCCCACTTTGTTTAGTCATATATGATATTTTTTTGTTATCACATCTTCTTATAATTTTATATTATTGATTAACTTACATTTTATTTTAATATATTTTTTTCAGTGAAAATGTTTGTTACAGTAATAGAGTAATAAATATTTTAATAAAAATATAATAAATAATTTATTTAAATTTTAAAATAAATAAATAAATAATACGATTAATTAGAAATATGACATATAGATGTTTTAAAAAAATAATTTTTAAATTTATTAGGTTTGGTTTAAATATTAACTTAAAATTTATTGCATTATTTTTTATAGCAATTAATAAATAAATATAAATCACAATTATTTAAAATGTTTATATTTTGATAATAGATATTAAATCACGATAAAATCAATATATTACTGATATGAATTTATACCAAAATAAATTTATAGCGGCTTAACCTTTATCATAGACAAATTAAAAAGCAGATAAGTGAATTGTTGGGACGGGCATTTAAACTTGTTGTTTGTGTTTGATTCACGTGCAAAGAGCGTATATTTTGATATGGTGGTTGGTCGTGTGATAAAAATACTTTCTCGACGCAAAATATGTTAGACAGTAATTTCAACTTGTCGTAATCTTATTTCACCCCACCATGACAACTTTTTATATTATTGGATTGAGTTTCATTGGATGCAGAAAATTATCGCGAAATGTGCGTAAAAAAACTATCTAATATTAATCAACCAAACGCCTCGTTGGGTTTTGTTTGTTTTTAATAACAAGTCAACCATAAATCTGTTGTCAAGCTAAAATTAATATAAGTGCTGACATATATTGAATGCATTCCCATGCTTGCAGTGAACACCCATGGTCCTGTGTCATTTCTTTCACACGAGAAAATGCGAGTTTGAACCATATATGCTCTTCCCATATATGTTCTTGAAATTTAAAATTTTAAAAATTAGATAAGCCGTGTGGATACGCGTATACATAGTTGTGGCAACTGTTCTTCCCATATATGTTCTTGAAATTTAAAAGTTAGATAAGCCAATGTATTTTAGTAGCATTTCCTAATTTCAAGTGTTCATGGAGTGTTTGGTTACATGATAATAACAAATTTTATTTTGATTTTTAAAACTTATAAACAAATGTTTGATAACAGTGATAATTTTATGTTTTGAAAGAAACTTTTTTTAAAAAACAAAAAAAAGTCTCACCTCTTTCTTTTCTTTCGTGTGGTCTTCCACTTTGTTTGATCATATATAGTAGTTACTATTTTTTATTATCACATCTCTCCAACCATGATAATTTTATGATTCACTTTTTTATTTAAACATGTTTTTTTTCGTAAAAATATACAAAAGAGTATCGTGCAATCAAACACCCTATTAATGAAAATTTTAACATCGAGTCTGATTGCATGAAAAAAAAACAAGTCTTCCTGCGCTTGGGGGCGCAGGTCGCATCTTCGAGCCTCCCGGCGGCACTAGCCGGGCGTCCCGGGGGGGGACGACCTGTGGGGTTCGACGGGGTCGAACCCTCGTCACCCGCGGCAGCTGCGGGACCTCTGGCCACTGGGCCGCGTGAACAAAAAAAAAAAGAAAAAAAAACAAGTCTTCCTACAAAAATATATATCCTCAACAAAACTTGTTGAAAGATGCTCGGTTGTGCATGCTAAAAACATTATATATATAGTTTAATTTCAGATAAACAACTCGATAACGTTTTTTACTTGTGGTTTCCTTTTTTTATTGATACATGGTCCCCAGCCTTCTTTGTTATTATATAATCGCCAAATATCATCTATTTATGTCAAGAGTTTTTAAAATTGCATTCCATATTTATTAACGGGAGATATATAAAATTAGTTTGCGTAAAAATACTTATGGGGTGTTTGGTTGCATGATAATGTATATTTTAATTTTAATTTTTAAAATTATAAGAAAACTTGTTAAAAAAGATGTTTGACAACCTTCACAATTTTATGTTTTGAAAGCGATGTTCTTCTTAAACAAAAAAAGAGGATCTCACCACTTTCTTTTTTGTGTGGTCACCTACTTTGTTTGGTCATGAATGATAGTTACTCGTTTTTGACATCACATTCTTCCAAACATGATAATTTTATGTCATGAGTTGGTTCACTTTTTTTAAATATATTTTTTTATCATAAAAATGTAAAAAAATTATCATGCAACCAAACACCCCGTTAGTATTTACATTTCTACGCACTTATATGACAATGTTGTATACTCAAATAAAATATAGGAATGCCGAAGGCATAATTTTTCATGTAATTTGGCGATATCCAACAACAAATATGTGGGTATCCTGTCTCGAAAATATATATGTAAATATATTTTATCATCATAATTGTCAAACACCTTATGGGGTGTTTGGTTGCATGATAATTTTTTGTACACTTCCATGATAAAAAATTGTATTAAAATGAAAAGTGAACCAACTCATGACATAAAATTATCATGTTTGGAGGCATGTGATAACAAAAAAGGGTAACTACCGTGCATGACCGAACAAAGTGGGGGACCACAAGAAAAAAGAAAGAGGTGAGACTCTCTTTTTTTATTTAAGAAGAAAATCACTTTCAAAACATAAAATTGTCATGGTTACCAAACACCTCTTTTTACAATTTTTTTACAATTTTTAAAAATTAAAATTAAAATATCTATTATCATGCAACCAAACACCCCATTAGTGATAAACTTGTACTACAAAGCTTGTTTCACAATGTCTTTTATCACTCAATAAAAATCATTTAAGTTTATCATCCTCTTCAAAAACCAAATAACAGTTTGCTCCAACCCCTGAAACTAGGAACTTAATCAAAAGTTTAAGCAACAAACTCTGGTGTTTTAGGGTCCGTTTGGCAAATTTGTATAAGTGCTTCACTTAGAAGTACCTTCCATGTGAAGGTACTTCACAACGAAGTACCTCTCTATTTCCGAAGTGAAAGTTGTTTGGTATCACTTTTTTGAAACCAAAGTACATCTAAAATGAGAAAGTTTGGACAAACTATTTACTCAAATAACATTGTTCTATACAAACTACAAAAGACACAATTCAACATGTCTTAACATAACTACATAATTCTTAACACATATTAATTATTGTCCAAAGACTTGTCTTGCCAAAGAATCTCTGAATGCACCCATCATCCGTCCGTCTTCTTCACGAGGGATCCGTCCTGCTGTTGTCTGTGACACCGAAGTACTTTCAACTTCGCTTTCTTGAAATTCTCTGAACAACTCATCTCCTAAATCAACTCTTCGTATGAAATTGTGCACTGACATCGAAGCAACAACAATTTGTGATTGTTTTTTTAAAGAATAAGATGGCATACCATTAAGAATGTGCCATCTTTTCTTAAGTACTCCAAAACAACGTTCAATAACGTTTCTCAATGAAGAATGAACATAATTGAATGCTTCTTCTTTGTTTCGAGGATTACGACCACGACGATCTTGCAAATGATAACGATATCCATGATACGGTGCTAGATAGCCTGTTGTATTAGTAAAACCAGCATCTACTAAATAATATTTTCCTGCATAGCATTCACACAAACATTATATTCTACAAATGATTGAATAATGTCAAGTCTCCTCAATTAAAATTTTATCTGTGGGTGGCTTTGGAAATCCAGAGTTTCGATCACATATACAATCTAATAAAATTTGTGCATCATGACATATTCCTTCATGTCCCGCACTAACAAATGTGAATAGCATGTTGAAGTCACAAACAGCTAAAACATTTTGAGTGCATTTACTCTTTCGCCCACTTATATGTGTTATTTGCTGTGCACTCGGTACTACTGCTTCAATATGAGTTCCATCTATAGCTCTAACATAATCTTTAAAAGTAGGCATATATTTTTCATTTCTTGCAATGAAGTCAGGTGTTCCATAAAAAGAAGGTGGAATAATATTCAATTTCGCATAGGATTGCATTGCTCTTAACACACGGTTGAAATGTCAACTACACGTCTCTCCTGATCGTTGAAATTGCTCACGCATGTCTCGAACCGAATAATTTTTACCAATAATAATAAGAAATAATGCTACGGCCTCCTCAACTACAACATATCTTGTGTCGTGCAGAAGATCATGCTTCCTAAACTCTTCGCAGAAAGTGGCGTCGAAGACGGCGGCCGACGCGGAGGAGCTGTGCCTCCGCTGCGGTTGAACCCGCGCGATGACGGCGGCCGACGCGGCGAAGACGGCGGCCAACGCAGATGCGGAGGAGCTGTGCCTCGGCCATCGCGATACAAGTGGCGTCGAAGACGGCGGCCGACGCGGAGGAGTTGTGCCTCCGCCGCGGTTGAACCCGCGCGACGACGGCGGCCGCAGGATCGCCGGGACTCTGCGCGACGACGGCGGTTGCGGGATGGCCGAGAAGACGGCGGCCGTGGCGTGCGACGTTGGCGCCGGTGAGGGTTCTGTGCGTAGATGGCGGCCGTAGGAAGGCGGCGCGCAACACAAGTCCGGTCGAAGACGACGGACACGGGAGGATCGGGAGCGATTTTCTTGTCTCGAGAAGGAGATAATTTCTCCTTCTCACTTCCACCTTCCGAGTGAAGTGGAAGCATTTTTTTTCTTCTTACCAAATGGACATATGAAATTGAGAATACCTTTTTACAGAAGGAGAAGGTAAAAAAAAAGGACTTCCGAGAGGTTGCCAAACGGACCCAAAGTTCCTTTACGAAGTACTTCTAATAAATTTTTATTTTATTTAATTAATAACTTGTTCCCCAAAATACCCTCGTGTCCTCCCTCGCCCTAGGCTGCAATCATCAACCTCCGGTCCGTCGTCTCCGGCTACGCTGTATACTTTTAATTTCCTTCCCCAAACACCGCATCCGGCGAGGAAGGGTCGGCAGCGAAGAGCGGGTGCCTGAAACCTACGGAGGCCTCTTTCCCGCTTGCGGTGACCGATGCACGAGATCTGCGTTTGCGTCTGCGACGCCGCGCTCGGCGGCGACCCGGTGAGTTCTCTAATGCCGTTTCCTTTCCGCCGCGCGTGCCGGATGTACGATGTATCTCCTCTCCGACGATTCTACCGAGTAGCCACCTGCTTTCATTGGATCCTTTCACTTCTCTGGCCTATTTGATGTATTGAGTTCTATCTGTCCGATTTTCGCATTTGTGCGCGATATGTTGTCCGGGGGCTCAATTTGCCCGATTCTTAATGTATCAGGTTACTATAAGCTTGCTTATTGATTTAATCATTGAAGAGCTGTTGGCCTTTGCTTCTTTGCGTTCTAACTCTCATAGGTCTCATGGTAACCTTCTGTTATGCTCACAATCTTAGTCCTTACGAGGATCGGGGAGTGAGAAAGCATTTCTTCCGCAGGTGTCTCTCGATGCCAGTTGTTTTGAAATCCGAGCATCATCTCGCCGTACCGAGCGTTTTTACTAGAACTTATTGATTATATTCGATAGCAAATTGTTCTTGCATTATTGGTTGCTTTTATGCCATTGGGAAATTTATTATTTTTGATCTCTGACACTATATCCATGTCATTGGCCAGGTGGCACCGGAAAAAATCTCAAGGAATGCGGCCTCTGAGTCATGTAGCAGCAATGCCGACTATGATTCTTTTGAAAATCTCTCATACAGACGTGACCACTGTTTTGGAAGGAGAAAAAGAATGAGACTTTCATTCTCCGAGTCTTTACAGGTTGAAACACGGGAATGCATAGGCAATATGGCATCACCTTTGCCAGCGTTGAATGATGGTTGCTCTTTCCACGGGTACGGTATTCTCTTTCTTTTAGTACAGGGTAGGTCTGAGTTTTTCCCCCGGAGGGGTATGCAGACTATGATGTCTTTTTGTCAGATATGTGAGATGAGGGACCATTTAATGTCTGTTTGATTGTTAATTTTAGGTGGCCAGTAAACCTCGATGGTTCTTCAGCTGATTATGAACCGATTCAAGAGAGTGGATTTTGTGTCACAATGGAAGGAAATACTCAGTCTTCAAGTGGTCATTTCAACACTTTTCATCCATCTAACGGAGGATCATCTGTGTACGAAAATATGACTTCTGGTGTTTATGTCCAAAATGCATATTTGAGTAGTTGGGCTTATGTAAATGAGCATGGGCAGATGTGTGGGCCATATATAAAAGAACAACTCTATGAGGGTTTGTCTACGGGCTTTTTACCTGAAGATCTCCCTGTTTATCCAATTGTAAATGGAAGCCTCATGAACCCAATAGCCCTGAAGCATATTGGACAATTTGAACCCCATGCATTTTCTAATTCAACCTTGCCGGAAATAATGACACACAAATCTGATAGTCAGACAATGCCAAAGCAATCTGATGTGCAGAATAATTCCGATACTTATTCTCTTTTGGGAAACCAGATGTATGCTTCATATGGTGATTCTGCATTAGTTTCAAGTTTACCGGACATGGAAACAGGAAGTCATTCATCTACTTTGGTTTCAAAGGTAGCACCACTATCTTATGAAATGAGAGTATATCTAGTTAATCTGATAAGTTAGTATCTTCTCATTGTTGGTCAAATAGATGTTTTGTTCATTTTAGTGAAGTCACCCTTGGTTAACCTGCCATCTTTTCTCTATTACATGCTTTTCTCCTGGTCGCATTTTAGCTGCCTCCCGGTGATGAGTCGTGCTGGATTTTTGAGGATGAGGGAGGTAGAAAGCATGGGCCACACTCTTTTGCAGAGCTTCACTACTGGTACCACAACAGTTACCTACACGGTTCATCAAGGGTAAGGATTTAGAAAATTATTGTTTTTTCTGTTCATTTGCTCGTCCTTTTACTTTTACATGTCATATTTCTAACAGCTGGGTGGTTATGGATGATTGTTTGCTTAAAAGGCTTTCTATGCATTATGTTTGAAGGTTTTTGAAGATGTGATACCTGAAAATGCACTGATTTTGAAAAGTTGTCTTGTTTATTTAATTTGACTTATGTAAACATCTAAACATTATTTCAATCTTTTAGAGTTTAACATATCTAGATATTAGAAGTACCTTTTTACTCATGTTTCATGTACTTTAGCAATAACTGGTAAATGGCCTTAGTAGATTATTTAAAGTTGGAGTTCAAGATCATTTGACATGTCTTTTCTCCGACCAGTAGGGATGAGCATGCAAGTGTTGGGGGTTTAACTGACTGAGGGAGGGGCTGCTTGTACTTGTAATGGCTGTCGGAGGGGCTGGGTGTGGGCACACGGATGAGGTTTCAGGCAGGGCCATCAGCACCCTTGGACAGGGGCTTCTGTGCACATTGAGGTGGAGAGGACTAGCAGGCACCAACTACCTCAGGAGGGAGGGGACACAAACAAACACATCACATCCAATATCTGAAAATGAACTGTATCGAGGGAAGATGCATTTGTTTTTATTTATGGCACACGCATACGTCCAAAATGTTTGCTTTTTATTATTATTAGCAGATTGGTACATGAGAGAAATGGTTTTACACTATGATGTTAAAATGAGTAACGAGTGAAGATTCCATCGAGTTACAAATTGTTATGTTAATATTAGTTAACACACGTTTCATGAAGTTAAGCTTATGATAATAATCATAGTTGTCAAGACAACAAGACACTTAAGGCATTCAAGGGTGCCAATTCTGGTTAGGTGACAAGGCGATTGCTTAGGCGCCACCTAAGTCGTAAAATTAGATATTTACAATATATACATATGTATATATGTATGCATACATACAAGCATATAAACATAAATACAAGTATATTTATATGTTCTAGTTGAATGTGTGGTTATGTGCGCATACATTTATATATGTTTTTTTTATGTAATTATGTATGTGTGGGTGTATATTTTTGGGAATGGTTAATCTTGATGAACCAAGTGAGAGGACATAAAAGAATGTTAATATAGAACATTATAAAATTTTAAGTATATAACATATTTCTATAATTAAAAAGGTTAAACATGTGTAATTGGATAAGTGATGGTGAAATATTCTAATATGTTTACACTGTTATTAAATAGGCTCCCATGAATCATGGATTGACTTGTGTAGTCAAGTTGCTTGGGTCTAGGGGGGTAGTGCCCCTTGTGGGGGTAGGGATGGGGTATTTAGGAGGCAACTTGATGGGGACCTGGTTTGGTCCATTTTGGGGTTTATTTGTATTTATGTCCATTTGGACATGTTTGTAAATATTTGAGTTTTATTTGTGGTATGTTCTTTTTATTTGGGTCCTCAAGAGGACATGTATGTAAATAGTCATTTAGGATGTCTTGTTTGTAATAGGCTTTTCTATTTAAGAGGACTCACTTGTTGGAATGAGAGAGAGTTAGTGTTGAATTTTGGGAACCCTAAGGGGCTGGTCCCTTGTGTTGGGGCGCTGCCCCTTTTCCTTCACACCCTCCTCGATGGAGGTCGTCCAATTCCACCTCCGGTGAGGACCGGTCTCCTTCGCGACCCTCCGGCATGGGTGCCTTCCCCTCCTCCTCTGTTCAGCGGCCTCTGAGCTATTCTTTCCCGTTCCCTCTTCACCGGTTCGAGTTTGAACCCTATCGACACCGTTCACCTCCGTCTCCGTCCGTTTCGACGTCTCCGACGTCGTCAACCACTTCCACCCCGTTCATCCCACCTCCGGTGATCCCTGGAGTACCTTCACCCAACCATCCCGGTGCTGGAAGTTCCCTCTCGGACCCCTATTAGACAAAGAAGAAGGAAGAGGAAGAAGAAAGCCCGCGGTTACGGGTCCGCTTGCACAGCTGGCTAGCGCTCTGGGGCGGCCGGCGGCTCCCTCTCCCATTCGGAGACGTCAGCCTCTGCAGGGCCCTCAAGAGTCCCGGCCTCCGCAGCTCCCCCATTCCGCGACTCCAACACCAGACGAAGACGAAGGGGATGCAAGAGGAAGATGAAGACGGCGCCGTTGGAGGCCCCCTTCCCCTCCGACGGCGGCGAAGACGACGCCCGGCACCTGCTCCTTCCGCCCGATGCGGCCGCCGGGGACGAGCCCGCGCGAAACCCTCGCTAGCGCGAGGTCGAAGACACCCCCCCCCCCCCGACGGGGGGTACGCGGCGTGCGGCGAGCCGGCTGCGTCTCCCGCCCCCGTGGCCAACCACAGAGCGCCACGCCCCCCTTCCCGCTTAAGTCGCGTGCGAACTGGCACTGGCTCACCCCGCTCGCCCAATCGGCCCGCCAATTTGCTCGAGCCGGGTCCAGTGTTCACCCCCCAGGCCGTTCCAGACCCTGTTTAGGCAGGTTCAGCCCGGTTTAAGCCGGTTCAATGGTCCAGAAGCTGGTTCAGGCCTTAAACTGACCGGTTCAAGCCATTTCGGATCAGTTCAGGCCGGTTCAGCAACTTTTGGGGCCGGTTCAGGCTTGGTTCAACATGTTTTGGGGCCCATTTTGACCGGTTTATGTCCGGTTTTGCTTATTTCCTGTATTTTTAGGTCTTTTGAGCCTCCCGACGGCTGCGGCAGCGCCACGTCGCCGGTTCGTCCCTCCTCGTCCCGCATCACAATGCCTTTGGAAGAAGATTTTTTTAAGTCATGTAGAAAGGACTAGGGTGCCTTGCCGGGCCACCTTTGGTGCCTTTTGGGTTCTCAGAAGGGCACCCCTACAAAGACACCTAGGCATGTGCCTTGACAACTATGATAATGATACAAATTTTTAGCCAACTTAGAATTTCATTATAAAGGATGAGCATCCTTATTTGCCCAGGTGGCTAGGAAGGTGGTATCTTTTCTTCTAGCACTTGCTATGTTTATTTTTGTTATACGGATTAAGGTCATATGGGGACTAGCAGACAATGTTACCGATCTCTGTTGAGGTAACTGCCTAGGCATGGAGGGGAGATAGCCATCCACATCTCCTCTTCTTGAGGTGGTCATGTCAACCAATTGGGTGTGGTTCCCCTTAACATTTTTTATTATATAATATATTCTCTCATATCCTATTCTTTAGACGAGCATATACTGAGGAGATTAGGAAATGTTTGGTGTTCTTGCTTTCTTACTGTATTACCAACATAAATATTTGATATATACATTTTAAATTTAAAACAGAACCCCATACCCTTCAAATTTGAAAATTTGAAGGCTGGTACTGTTTAGTTATGTGGCCTTCACCTCAACCACCTCATGCGTCTGATTCTGATAACATAGCTAGCATATATTCCCACTTTATGTAAGGGTGTACAACCAAAGCAGATTATTCTTTGTTTTTGACCAGTTTGTTTGATTCATTCTATTTGCTGAAAAATAATCTGAAGGGCTATTTAGGTGGATTTTTGAATTCTTTCTTCTGACAGTGCACATACCAAAAAAATTGTTTCTATATGTTTTTTCCTTTTATCGTTAAAGTCTTGTCAAATACACAATATAAATTGTTCTCCTAGGTGAGTTGTTTACATCCAAAATTCAACACCCTCTTTCAAATAGTAGTAGAAGTGTTACAGAGATGTTATTTCATACAACCTTGACTATGCTGGACCCTTCTAGGAGTCATGCCATAAGTAATTCCATTTCTTGTTTTTGTTCCTTGCAGGTGCATCATATTGATAAGAAGTATGGACCCTGGACTCTGAAATCACTAGTTGATAAATGGAGTAAAGAGCAGGTACATGATGTCAGAGATGAGTATGACGACTGTGATGAGAAAATTGCTATTGACAAATATATAGCTGGAATATCTGAAGATCTTTCTCTCCAACTGCATTCGGTCATCATGAAAACTGCACGCCGCACTTTACTAGATGAAGTTATAAGTACCATAATACCAGAATTTGTTGCCTCAAGGAAGGTTCAAAGGAATACAAAACCAGATCCTGGAAGGGCGGTTAAGAGTTGCTCCACAGAAGATAAAAAGGTTAATCCTTTGGTTTAAAACAAGTTGATAAAATATCGTTCTATGTTTACATGCACTTGAAGATCTGTGTTTTTAAGCAACACTATTTTTTTGGTACTGTAGGCTGTAACTTCAGAAAGGCTACCTCGTTCATCGCTGACAGATGCTTCCCTTGTCATTTCTGCTGTTCCCAACCAAATAAACTCTGAAAGGATGACATCTCCTTCAAGGTTGAAATCTGCTAGAGGCAAAAGGATGGGCAATTTCTCTGAGATGCTGATGATCTCTTGCAGAATATTTCATGATGACTGCATGAGGATCATATGGAATGCTGTTTTTTATGATTCAATAGCAGAATACTGCAATACATGGAGGAAAAAAAAACGATGGTCTTGCTATCCACTTTTTGCTGATCTTTTAACCTCTGTCAAACGGGATTCAGCACATGTGGAGAAGATAAGAGACCACTTAGATAGTGATGTAATTTCTTATTTTCAGCAGTGTACATCATGTGCATTTGTTTGATTATCAGTATAACTTACATTCAACTTTTCTTTGTCTTTATCGGCCCAACTTATGACATTGGTGGCTTTGCAGGTAATATTGGAGATTGATTCCATGTATAATGTGGATTTCCCCCCAGGGTTTGGTCCTAATATTGGAAAATTTGATGATATTCAATCATCACTTATCTCAAGAGCTGATTCCTCTCCTCTTGAATTGGATCTATGTCAGAAAGATTCTTGTGATGTAAAATCAGATTTGGATTATGCTGCAATACAGGAGATCTGTATTAGCACAGAAAAAGCACTACATTTGTCTGTAACAGCATCTTTAGGTGAGTATGTTGAAGATATAATAAATAGAGAAGTGGTAGAATCATCTGTCCATATGGATGAGGTGGCACTTAATGTGGACAAGGTACTACTGTAATCATGAATATTCTTTGTTCACCTTGTTTTCTTTGCTATTTAGGCCATTTGTTTGAAGTCAATTCTCCTATTCATGTTTATTTTTTTATTTTAATGCAGTACGTTGAAGTTGAAACGAGTTGTCAACCTGCCCCTCAACAAGCCATCTGTAATTTGGACAGCTATATTGACCTACCCAGTGATGTGAAGATGCTTGGTAATCAACTCTGTTCCCCCCTCTTTTCCAAGTTGTTTTGAGTTTCATTAGTTTTCTGAGAAGCATCTGATTTACTTATTTTTTTTCAACAGATAAAGAGTCTATACTGCCACCTATATTCTCATTGAATTTCTTCGAAAAGCATTCATTGCCCAAAGCAGATAGTGTGGATGTTCAAGAAACTGATGAACCCCCTCCCCCTGGAGTTGATCAGTGTCCTGATTCTCTTGAAACACTATATAGAACAAAATTCAAGCCATTGAAGTTCAATGAGTACATACCCTTGACGGATGCATATATAAGCTTGGCAATTTGTCGTCAGAAGCTGCATGCTGATGTTCTTAAAGACTGGAGAAGTTCTTTGCTAAATGATACAATTTACAGTTGCCTTCTGTCGTGGTACGAGTCAAGACATTATCGAACAGATGTTTCAGGAGTTCCAAAAATGTCCATCAGTAGGCAACAGCTTGGTAGTGTATCTAAGGTATGTTTTCTTAGCTGCTCGACAGTGTGAAGCACCTCCATCATCCTATTCACAAATTCTTTGTTTCTTTTTTTCTTCAAATGCATATTGCATTACGTTTATCTTAGACATTTTGTTTTCAGTAATCTTCTCATCTTTTGGTTAGCCATCCTAAATCTCCTGCTCATTGTTGAATTTTTATTTCAGCAGGAAGATAAATTTTACACAAAAGAGCGAAGTTCTGTAAGTTTATCTGACCAACTATTGAGCCACAAAGAAAGATCCGATGATTCTACTCAAACAGGCTCACCTGCAATACCTTTGGTTACTGGAAAAATTACATATTTCAGGAAGAAACTGAAGAAGTTAAAATCAGTATCTGGGAAACACGTTCCCAATGGTACTGGACCATCAAAGACGGGGGATGGTACACCAGGAGGTGAAACAAACTCAGATGCTGTTTCTATCTTAACAGATGTGAGAAATGCTGCTTTTCTGAAACATAAGCAATCTAAGGGCAGCGCTCAACCAGCTACCAGCATAAGTAAGCCTGACGGTAGCAAAAATTTGAAGAGAAAATCTATGCATTTACTTGGAAAAAGAGTTCGAGCACCTCCTGCATCCACTAATAAAATCAAACAAAGAAAAGTCTCAGGGAATGCGCTCAATTTATCAATCACGGAGTGTCAAGTAAGTGGAGGTGTTTCAGTTTCCAAGGAAGACAATTATGAACGACTTTTTGTTTCCAAACAAGATTTAAACAAAAAGAAATCTTTGGAAATAGATGCTTGTGATCTGGCTACAAAAAGGTCAAAAAGTAAGTTCTTCTCTTTTGCAAATTAGAATTTATAATTTTTTTTTTTTTGAAAAGTTAAGATCATAGTTGTCAAGGCGCTTGTGGCAAGGCGCTTTTCCAGTAGCGCCTTGCCTGGGGCCAAAAAGGTGCCCAAGGCGCCTGCCTAGGCGCCCAAGGCATCAAAGGCGCCCGCCTAGGCGCCCAAGGCGCCCGCCTAGGCGCCCAAGGCGCCCAAGTAAGGCGCCTCTGGGTATTTTTACATGATTAAAAAATAATTTTGAGGAGTTTTACCCTCTTGATACCCCTCACAAGGGACACCTATTTAATGATTGTTTGAACATATTAATTTATTTCACTATCACTTATAATATCATATATATTTAAGATTTATGATTATAAAAATATATTATATACTTAATTAAGTTCTCTTTCAACTTTTTCTTCTTCCTCTCTCTGTCTCTCTTAAGTCTTAATTTATCAAGATTAATTCCTTATCCAAAAAAATATCCACACTTTCTTAATTACATATATAAGATCACTTATATTATTACGTACTTTTTTGGGTTCGGGGGGCTTCACCCCCCGACAACCCCCCACAAGGGGCGCGACTACTCTGCGCCCCCCATTTAATAATTTTATGACAGTATTTCACTATCACTTATACTATCGCACATATATATAAATTTTATAATCATAAATATGTTATATACTTAAATTTTATAAAAATCTATTTAACTCTTTTCTCTTTCACATACACATCATATTTACTTATATACATAGATAAAAACACTCATATTCAATTATAACATAAAAATATAATTATATTTATGCATATTTTTATGTATCACAACCTCCGACCCAGCCTTACTTGAATACCGCCTTGACCGCCTAGGCGACGCCTAAGCGGCCGCCTTATCGCCTAAGCGGAATCGGTACCCTTCAACGCCTTGGGCGCCTTGTCGCCTTGACAACTATGGTTAAGATATCTTTTTTTGACTTGCGATTTGATTTTGCAGAAAAGCTTGTGCCACAAATGAAGAAAATGAAAGTGGACCAAAGTCCCTGTTACCCTTCCAGATCTGTGAGGTCATGGGGAAATGCATTCGGTAAAACGATGAAAGGCAAACAATTAAGAACCAAGAAGGCTAGACATCCTAAATTTACGGTATCAAATCCTTGTCCCATGTCTGATGGTTGTGCTAGATCGTCCATAAATGGATGGGAATGGCGTCGGTGGTCACAAAAGGCGTCACCTTCTGACCGGTATTGGGTGCGACGTGTCCAGTTTAATCACTCAAGTTCTCTTGGTTCTGAAGTTTGGTCTTCTCAGTGTTCAAGTATCAAGGGTCCTTCAGCTAGGACTAACAGGGTAAAGTTAAGAAATCTTTTGGCAGCAGCTGAGGGTTCTGAACTTCTTAAAATCACACAGTTGACAGTAAGTTCTAGTGAAGGTTATACTTCAGGTGTTTGTTTTTGCTTTTGTCTATTATTAATTTGATTGAATATATAGGCACGAAAAAAACGCCTTCGTTTCCAGCGGAGCAAAATTCATGATTGGGGTCTGGTAGCTCTAGAGCGGATTGAGGCAGAGGACTTTGTAATAGAGTATGTTGGCGAGCTGATACGTAGGCAGGTAATTAGCTTTATTCTTTTTGTTTTCTTGATCTTGCAATCTTAGTCAACTGCAGTGTCCATTTTGAGAACATATCCTGATTCCTACACATTTCAGATCTCAGAGATACGCGAACGCCATTATGAAAAGATGGGCATTGGCAGTAGTTATCTTTTCAGATTAGATGATGACTATGTGGTGAGCTTCCAGCATTTTGTTTTATCTTTCATGTTGTCCAAATACATGTCAACTGCGGGCATTCCCTTTGTGGGTGGGAAAGAGGATTTTTCCTATCTATCCTTATTCATGTATTCTTGTTCTATCCCCCTTATATAGCTTGTGTACTTCTATATTCTATACAATTTGCGTCTATTTTATTCTTAATGAACTACAATCCTTGTGGGTAGCTTTCAAATATGTATATGTATGTGCATTCATGTCTGTGTATGCCTGTATTTGTGTGCTGTGTATGTAAACCTGTTGATTGCTTTCAAATGTGCATCTGTGCATGCACTTGTGCGCGTCTTTGTGTCTACATGGCTGAGTGCATCTCTTCCTACACATGTCTGCACATGCGAGTATGCACTCGCAGCTCACTGTTTTTTTTTGTGCATACATGCGCATGTGCCTGTGCATTTGTTTTTGTGTGTGTTTATTATGCAGTGTTTGGTTTTTGTATACTCATTATAATGCTATCATAGACTACATAGAGGACATAAAATACTGTTTTTAATGATATCATAGAATGCATAGAGGATATAACAAAGCATAATATGAATTACAATAGTATTTAAAGGATTTAGGGATCAAATGGTTAGCTTGAATTTTTAAAAGATATCAAATAAATGGAGAAATAACGCTATTATGCCCATTTTAAAGAAAAGAGAGATACAATATTGATCAAATTATTGAGAGACCAAGTTCACGAGTCATTATGAAATTGTATGAGAGTAATGGAACATCACTTACAAGATATGTCGACTATTTTAACTAACCAATTTAAATTTATATGTGGTCAATGTACAATGGCATTTTCTCGTTAGAAGTTTGATGAAGAACTATTGAGATACACAAGATATATGTATAATGTTTATTGATTTGTAAAAAAACTTATGTTAAGAGTTTGAATTGATGTTTTATAGTGGCTATTGAAATGAAAGATTGTGAATATTAAGTATATACAAGTGATAAAAACCTCTATGATTGAGCAACCATTAGTGTTTGTACAATTGGAAGAGAAACCAAAGATTTTTCTATTTCAATTGACTTACACGGGTATGCAGCAAGTCTACTTTTTATATTAATTATGGATGATTTAACATAAGATATACAAAATGACATACAATGATTCATGATTTATAGATGCTGTTGTATTGATAGATAATACGGAAGGAATTAACATGAAACTAGAATTTGGAGAAACACTTAAATGTTTAGTAGTTTTAAGATAACTTGAATTAAGAAAAAATTATGTATTATAAATTTAATGAAAGCAGAAAGTCAAAGGGGAAAAAATTTGGAGGTCTATTTAGATAGGGCTGGGTAGCATTATCTTAAAATACTCATCTTAGATATCTTGGTTCTATCATCCAAAAGGATGGCAAATGTAATGAAAAGATTGTTTTTTGTACAATTATAGAACCCACATTGTTGTATGATATTGAATATTGGACAATGAAAGAAAAATGTACTTCTAAAATAAGGGTTGATGAAATGAGAATGGTAAGACATATGGACATACTAGATTAGATAGAATACATAATGAATATGTTAGAGAAAATGTGACTAGTGACAATTGTAGACATTGATAGAGGAGAGATTGAGATGATTTGAATGTGTTAAGCACGAAGTTAAAGAAGCTCCTATTAGAAAAATGGAAAAATGTTAAGATGGTAGAAACCCAAAAGAACGTGGTATACTAGCTAACTTTGAGAAAGATAATTTAATATGATTTAGATGATTTAAATAACTCAAATTCGACATGAGTGGAGAAGATATCCATATGGCCCACTCCAAATAATTTGGGATCAAAACTAGAGTTATGTTGAGTTGAGCGTAACACACGTTCCATCTTCACATATTATTTTCTATTTGTCACAACTTGAGCTTGTAACCTCATAACGTGAATGAAAATATTATGAAAAGCATCGTCAATGGAAGTTTTATTCAACGAATTCCTTACAGTTTCCTGTTAATGTTTCTTTTAAGGTTGCTTACCGTTCTATTTTTTTTCTGCTTTTTAGGTTGATGCTACTAAACGTGGTGGAATAGCCCGATTTATTAACCATTCGTGTGAGGTAACTATTCAATTGACCATGGTGATAGATACTTCATGTTTAATTAATTCTCTATTTTATTTTCAGCCCAACTGCTACACGAAGGTTGTCACTGTTGATGGCCAGAAAAAGATATTTATTTATGCAAAGAGACATATATCTGCTGGTGAAGAGATCACATATAATTATAAATTTCCACTAGAAGAGAAGAAGATACCTTGCAACTGTGGTGCTCAAAGGTACTGTGCTGGTATTCTCGTGTTAAGGTGGTAGAGGCTGCAACATAAAAAGTGTTTTTGCTTTCTCAATTAGATAGCTTATGTCACTTTCTACAAGCTGAAAAATGGTTGTTTTTCAAGGGCACAGCTTGTGCTGAGAGCAAGGTAAACCGGGTCAGCCTGGCCCAGCCTGACCTGGTTCATCTGGATCCTAATCAGGTTCAAATGGACAAGTTTGGATTCGAATGATTCAAAAAATATAAAAAATCAATAAAAATGAAAATTATAAAAAATATTAAAATGGACAGAATATTTATTTCTATACAAACCTTACATTTTGAAGATAATTTTTATTTTCTCGACCTTGCATCTTTTGGGATAACTTATTGAAATTTTATCTATAAATTTGCATTCCGGTGCTAGAAAACGATTCCAAGACACAAATTTATGTATAAAATTTAATAAATTATTTTCAATGAAGAGAATGATTCTGCTGGATGTATAAAATATGCCAAGCATTGTTGGAAAACAATACATGAATTTCAGCCAGAAAAAGAATTTTGTCGTTCAATGTGATAGAATTTAGCCCAAAACCAAAATTCTTTTGCATTTGGATGACAATCCTCTGCTTGGATTGGAATTTTCGTTTACCTACATACTTAGTAGAATTTCCACTCTCCATGAGCAAATTTCTTCTTGGACGGATGGTAAGAGGGAATTTAGAATGAGAGGGTTAGAAAGGGGGAGGTGGGGACAAGTGGGAAGGGGCCTTGGGGACACTTGGAGTGCCCCCAATGGTTGGGCGACCCTATTGACATGCAACCTGAACCTACCTGTCTGGTAGAATTGGACGGATTGGCCATTCAAGTCGGGCCGGGTTGGGCAGGGTTGCGTGAGCTGACCTGGGCCCAACCTTCCATGGTGGAGAGCATGAGTATTAGGGTTGAAAATGGAATCTGAGGTTTTTAAATTCCGATTTGATTTTGGTAAAAATCAGTAGATTGGAACATATTTTGGTATCTTATAATCTATTTGAATCAAAATCGAATATTTTGATAGCTTGTCAAAATCGGAATTAGATCTTTTTTAGTTAGTGTCTTAATGGTTGCAGCGATTGTCTTAAGGGCACAATATGTGAATTTAAAACTCAACCTCCAGTATGGAGGATTTTGTCTCACACAGCACAGCTGCGGGACAGAGTGGGTTGAACAGTTGAACCCACAACCTCCCACGCTTTGGTTAGTGTCGAATATTTTGATAGCTTATCAAAATCAGAATTAGATCTTTCTTGGTTAGTGTCGCAATGGTTGCAGCGATTGTCTTAAGGGTACAAGATGTGAATTTGAAACTCAACCTCCAGTATGGAGGATTTTGTCCCACACGGGACACAGAATGGGTTGAACAGTTGAACGCACAACCTCCCATGCTTTGGAAGGCTAACATGTCGGCCACGTTACAATTTAGTGACTTTAGAATCATAATTAGTCAATTTTGTAATTGTTTTTTCCATTTTTGATAAAAGTTTAATATATGTCACAAAAATAATCTTAACAAAATTATGGCATATAAATGATAAAAAGTAAAAAAATAAAGGTATTGGAACCTTTTTTGGGGGATAGAGGCTTGAGTTAAGTTGATTTGAGTAGAACAATTTTGGGTAGTTATATGAGATTTATTACCTACCATTTGAATAAACAAAAACATATAATATATATTTTGCAAACAATCGTATTTGATTGTGATTTTGAAAACATGATTGAAATGAAATTGGAATACCATGATTGCAATTTAATCCGAATCAAAATCGTTAAATCGGAAATGGACATTTCTGTTGCAGAATCTGACCCATTTGCAGCCTAGTATATTAGACTGCAATATAAAGAATTAATCGGAGCATTGAGTATCTTATGTCTTCTCTCTGCCTATGGCAAAATAATGTGTTTGTTACATTTTAGTGAATTCTAGTAGAAAGAGTGGGAGTTCTTAAAATTTAAAAGGTTTTCATTTCGCTAAACCTACAGCTGTCTACTCTTACTAGGCAATTATGCAATTGAAAACTTTGAACGACAATGTCTCAGTTGGCTGCTCTATTTTGCATCCTGGTGATATTTACCTAGAATATTTTAAAGGTCTGAGGAATAGCAGTTGATTTAGGATGCCTGTCTACGTTAGAAACCATTTCCAGTCCACAGTTCTTTAATAATAGTAATTTTTTTCAGCTTGATGCTGTAAGATGTGTGTACAGCTCTGTGTTGTGTTTTTGTATTTCAGTTGTTGTGCAGAAGGTGGTTTACTGCTTTTCTGGTTGCTATTTTTTTGCGCGAACCTTTTTTTTATAATGCTTTTGTTGTTGTGAAAGACCGGAACTTTTTTATTCTTTTTTATATTGTTTTCATTATGTTATCTACTTTCAACCTAAAACTTTGGAATCATATAATAGAAATTTTATTTAGTTTAAAATAGAACCTTTAAATTTTTTATTTTTTTTTGCTATGCTCTATTTCGGTGCTCTAGCATACAAGTAGGAAATTGGTAGATTTTTGCTTTTCTAAACATATTTTCAATTTACTACACATTAGGATTACTTAAGGGCGTTAGGTAATCTCTATGCGTAATATTCTCATAAGCGTTGCCATATCAACACCTTTGTTGCAAAGCCATTGAAATATAAGAGATTGCATTTATCAAGATTATAAATAGTTCCATTTATGCCTATGGGTACAATCTTATACCGTGTTTCTATTTTCTTTTTTCAGGTGTCGCAGATCAATGAACTAATAGACAGGTATCAGCTGAGGTACATCTCATGCTAATTTCTACCTGCCTTTTCACACAAAGGTTGTGGCTTATAATTCATTCTTGATCAGGCCACTGTTCATATATGTTAAATTGCCGAACTTTTGGACAGTGATCGATCCCAGGTATGATTCAGCATGTATTACAGGGGTTTATCTCTGTCTCTAGGTTTTTTTTATATACTTTTTTCTCTTCACCAGTTGATTGTGGTTCTATCGGATCACCTTCATAAGAAGTGCATAACATGGTTCACTGTAGTGGAGAACTAGAAGTCAAATCCAAGATTGAAGAACTGAGGATTGGTCTCTGGATCTGTCAACAATGAAACCAATCCAAAATAAAGCATGATTACTGCTGATCCTGGTCAAAACCAGGCCGGATTCTTTATAGAAAACGTGGCCCTATGTTATGATGGGTTGAAGGCCGCTTTTGAAATGACCTGGAAATTGTTTACTTTGTCAATGCGCCTTGTGTGGCATGTGCTAGGTGCAGCTGGTGGCAATATGTGTTCAACGCAGTTTTGTCCTGCCTGGCTCATATTGGTGTCTCTGACTGGATGTGATCTCATTCCTACCATAGTTTTCAAGGTGATCAAGTCGACCAAGACGACGTAGTACCTTGGTACCTTGGTGAGGCCTTAGGTGACATTTTCTTATATTAAAATTGGTAGATTAGCAAATATACGAGTGACAAATAATACATTAAAAAGTAATAAATAGATATGTTAATATATAAATCAATTAATAATATACAAATGCATAGTTGAATGGACTAAATAACACGAATACCTAGTCAGAACTACTCAATTAAGTTAATATTAATACTTAATAGTAAATATCTATGAAATTACATAATCCTAATTATTATTCCATTAGGATAGCTATTTGTAATTAAATTAACTATTAGAACTCACTATTTTTAGTTTAATACTTAATCAAAACCACTCAGTTAAGTGGTATTGATAATTAGTATTAATTATTACTAAATTAGACAAAATAGGAGGTAAATAGGTAGGTCACCTATGCACTCTCGCCTTGACAGGTGAGGGGAGCCTTGTTGCCTAGATGATGCCTTGAAAATAGTGACTCCTACTGGGAGTGATTCCTGTAGGCCATCTCAAGTACACCCAACTAGCTAAAGGGTTAATTCAACAACTTGTGGGAATAATGAACTTGAGATTTTTTACATGAAGTTATATACTTGAGAGAACCATCCTGGACACTCCTGCATGAACCTGGCTCACCCCTTCCCGGGCTACCTAACATTATGGTGATGCGTGATGGAGGGTGACTCTGATCCCACTAGTCATAGCGTCCAAGATCTTGTCTAAAGTTGAATTGCCCACTCGTTCTCACATCACACGTATGAAACTTAATGCCTCACTCAGTGGCATTAAAGGTTTACAAATCTCTTACAAGCCCAATTAACTTTATCAGATCTTTGATGTGTGATTATACTTTTGGGAAGCCACTGTGGGACCTAGCTGTACTGTAATCTGTCATCTAAAACTGATCCAGGTTGACAATTCTGTGCCAAATAGCTGAAAATAGGTTGAGTTATGAAACTAGTTTTCCTGGGACTTGTTTACAGTACAGCTAGGTCCCACAATGGCTTCCCTGTTGATTTCGCTGGCATTTCACAACGTCTGTCACAACTTCCCTGTTGGGCTGGGAACTGAATCATTCAAACTAGCTTTCTAGCATACAAGTCTGCATAGGCACAAGGCCTACTATAATTGAGAGGCCACTTTGGTTTCTTTATATTTTGTTGATCAAGGGGTTGGGTTTAAGGGTATCTGTTGGTTTCTTCTGTCCAAGTATGATCTACCTCCTGTATATATCTATTTTGTCTTGTACATGACTCATTTCATTTTATGTCTTAACAAGCTGCACCATGAATTGCAGAATCGGCCGATCCGGATTGGGATCGACCGATTCTTGGATCGGATCGGCCATGGCCGATCCGATTCTCGACGGAATCACTGATCCGGAGAAAACATCCATCGGAATTGGTGTTTTTAGATAGAATCGGGGTCGGAATCATTCGAATCAGTTGATTCCGGAACGATTCTGGTGATTCCGTGCCGGAATTGGCCTGAAATGGCTCCGTGGCGGCCCTGTGGCTGCCGCGGCCGTCTTATTGCCCTATCGGGCAGGGAAGACAGGGCTACCGGGTCCATCAGGACCTGGTAGCCTGGATCCGGTGACTTAAGTCACCGGACCGGACTGGTTGGACCGGGGAAGACGGCCGCGGCACCATTTTGGGGATGATTTTAGGCTGATTTCACCCCCAAAATGCTCTAAATAGGATCGGAATCCGATCTAGAGTTTTATTTTAGTATTTTTTTAGGTTTTACCACTTTTTGAAGGACCGATCCGGAACGATTCCTGATCGGTATTTCTTCTGGTGGATCGCTCAGAATCGGACCGATCCGATCTGGATCGGATCGGTACCCACCAATCCGGTGGCCGATTCCAATCCTACCATCCTTGAGTTGCACCCATTTTGGGTTATATGTTGTAAAAGGCAAAAGGCACCTGAGTTGAGAGAGGGGGTTTTCCTGGCCTCAGGTCCCTGACGAGATCCCCCAATAGCAAGAAATGATAGGGGGTTGGGCTGGGGTTGGGTCGGGTAGGCCAACCAAACTAGTTCTGATTGGTCGGGATTGGATTCGATTAAAAAACTAATTTACTGTTTAAAAATTATAAAACATTAAATAATTTTTATTATAAATAAAAGTTATTGTTTAAATAGTTAAAATATATTTCTAAATAGTTTTTATATTTTTATACTAAACTACTAAAATATAATAAATTTGGAAATGCTGTTGACCAAATCGTATTTCAGCCTTCCTTCGACGGCATTTCAGTCTTCCCGCTGATTTCTCTGCGGGAAGGCACCTTCTTGCGGGGTTCGGGAAGCGGAAGCGGGAGTGGAGCAGTTGGCCAAGAAACCGACTGGGTCGGGCAACCCGGCCCAACCCAATCCTGCTCTGGCAGACCATGATGGCAAGAATTGCAGAATCAGAACCTGAGACAGGGTCGACAAAATTGGCTGACTCTAGGAGAGAAAAATTAATATGGGATCAGTATTTTAAAAACTATAAAAATAAAAAAAATACATTGCAGATGGATTCCCCATGGGATTCTGGTCTAATCTGACCCTTGTAGGATTGAATCGGTGCTGGGGCAGTGGTGGCACCATATGACTGCTGTGCGGCATCTTCCCCGCCTGAAGGTGGTCCTATCGGGTCCAACAGACATGATAGGACCAGGCTTGGACCCGATACAGCCGGCCTAGTCCTATTGGTTATGACAGACCTGATGGGACTGGACGGGGAAGATACAGCCGGCCTGGCCCTTGCTGCCTTGACGGCAGATTCCGTCGAGAGTCTCTAAGAGTCTCAATCCAGGCCGATTCGGGTAGATCAAATCGGGTGAATCGGACTCAATACAGCAGTGCCTGGCCGCCTTGGTGGCAGATTCTGGCGAGAGGCTCTAAAATTGGTTTCGATCCAGGCCGATCCCCCTCTGCATAGGTCAGCCCATGTCGACTCTGATTCAGAGTTGGCTGATTTTGCAAACCATGCTCAGTGGAGATGATTTTGTATATATTTTTTTAATTTCTTGTGCAGGGTCTTGAGACCATGAGAAGGTGAAATGGAGTAGCTGGAAGGGAGGGGAAGGGCTAGGAGAAGCTGACCCATCATGGGGATCATTTCTTTGGGTGAAGGAGATAACCTCATTTGGGTTCATGTATTCATATGAGAAAAAGTTCCAGATTTGGAACTTAAAACAAGCAGACCATTTCGATGGTCTAGAGTAGCTGCCTTGGTGTTTTTCTATGGCAGTTACACTTTAAGTTCCAAATTCACGTATCCAGTACACAGACCAATCTGGTTGTCTTCCCCCACCCAATCCAGTACCCCTAGGTGGTGCAGGTGATCTCCAAGATGATTCAAAGCAGGGTCAATTCAGCGAGGGGTTGTCTCACCTCACCTCATCACCTAGGGTGGCTGCTTTGAGTCTTTAACTGCTTTTGGCAATATAGTTTGGGTTACCTTAACAAAAGAACTTTCCAGCCAATTGCACTTGAGGCTTTTTTCTTTTCTTTCTAATACTTGCTTTCTTTTAAAACAGACCTTCACTTTTCTTTCTTTTTTTTGCAGTCTGTGACATTATGTCTCTTGACATGCTGTTGATAATTTGAGGACAAAAGGATACATAAATAAAGGATAAAAAGTAAGAATACTTCTCCTTGAAGGATATAGGGAAGATCAGTGTTTTTTTTCTGACAGTTATCTTTTTACAACACTGCCTGGGATAGTTATGTGAAACCTAGTCTCTCTTCATGCAGGGAGATAGGCCTTATGTCAGCATGGGTCAAGTCCGCATATTCCTCTAGCTATCTGTGACTTTTTTATGGGTGTTTCTAGAGTGGGAAAGGGGAATAGGCTAGCATGTGAGGTGACTGGGTGCTGCTGGAGAGCACTTCACCCATCTTCTTTCTTTTTTCCTTGATCTCCAACTATACTTTATTTTCCCTGATTGACATTTTTCTTGACGGGTTGGGGAGTAGGGTGAAGAATGCCATGGTGTGCATCACTGTTTGCACCTGCTTCATCTAGCATACTCTTTTAATGTGTTTAATTTTGCTACCAGGAATTTTGTGCATGATGGATTCCTGTTGGCTGTGTTTTCTATTCTTTTTCTTTGAGCAAAAACATATCCCGTTTTTCCTTGCTGCAAATCCATCATATGGATATCGAACGTGCCATGAGAGATACTGAATAGTAGAAATTCTCTTTTGATGTATCAAGGATTTTTGGGTAACCATGGATTCATCTAGTGTTAATGGTTTTACGCACTGTTTTGAACAGCATGAGCTTGTATACATCTGCTAATTCTACTAACCTGCGGCCTCATACAAAATTTCAAAGTCATTATTTAAATTTCTCATGATGTTTTTTTTTACGGAATTCAGGTGCAGTTGCTGAACTGTTAGGTCCAGGGCGCTTTGCTGCAACGGAGGTTGGATGTTGCAGATCTAGACCACAAAATCTGCCATCATAAGAGATCAACTCATCAACCAATATTGTAAACTTTTAAGGACAGATTGAGCGCTGTGGTTCAAGTCTGTCTGTGCATATATTCATTTGTATGTATCTGAATCCTCCTCTACTGAAATACGTTTTAATGCCCATATTATTTTGCTTTGCCAAAACACCTAGGGATCCTCTATTGGTTTTACAGAGTACTGAAGGACAAAGTACAGCTTTCACCTATATCCTCTTTTAGTTAACGCTTTAGTGAAAGAGAATCTTTCACTGGGTCTACTATGTGGATCTTTTAAAATGAAAAGAGAGAAGACCAGCGAGCTTGACAGAAATTTTATAGGTTCTCTTTGACGTTTTGTATGACATGTTGCAAAATTGTATAACAGAATTTTACTCAGTAGGTTCATTTTATGAGTCAACGTAATGTTGGCTTATCATTCTTAAAACGTTTAGATGATATTATAACATTAAGGCATATCCGTTGGTATTCTCCCTTGAAACTGGATGCTTACATCCAGAGCAAATTATATTGGCAATTAGTATGTCTTAAAAACTGTCCAACATATCCAAATAAGACGTTCTTTTTTTTCAGAATACATCTGATTACGCTATATGGTATTACTCCCTAATAGATTAATGCTACTCTTTTGCCAGGTGAAGTTGCCTCTTCGAGATAGCTGACCGGGTGAATTCATATTTTCATGCCTAGAAGCAGATGAGTTCTCTTCCGACACGGTTAATTGTCATGGTTTGTTTTTCCCTTTCTGGGTGTTATTAAACGACAATCATGTACAGGCTCATGCACACATTTCTATAGATTGAATATATGGGGGCCAACCCCGTTATTTATTCATGGCTTCATGTTTTGATACATCGCCGCTGCGCAATGCCGGAGAAGTTATTTTATACGTACTGGTGCAAATTGAATTATCTCATACGGTGTTAATTTACTCACGAATCCTGAACAGCTAACAGTTCAAGTGTGAATTTATGCAGTCTACTGGAAAATGTGCAATACCGTTGATAGAAAGGTATCTGTACGATTATTTGGTACCTGATTTTATAAATATCAGAAATCGTTCTGGTTATACTACGTTTGTGTCTCAAATGATTTTTTTTCTCTTGATTAGATTTGATAGTTGCATCGTTTTTCTGATCATTTGACGCGCAAGGAGAAGCCTGCTTAGTTTCAAGAAAGCGTCTTCCACTTGGAATTACCTGGTTCAACTTTTCAAGCAAAGCGACAGAAAATCCTTTCCTCAAGTTTTGTTCTAAATACAAGCCGATGAGAGATTTAGAAAAATAAAATGGGTTAGAATCGGCGAGGACAAGCACATGATGACCACAAGCTTTACATGTTTTTGGGCTTGTACGTGCTGGGGCCTTTTGAGCGACAACACTGAACTACTGAAGTTTATTCACTAGGCGGATAATAAACGATGGCCTCTTAGATCAGGCTTCGTTGTCTGATCATTAGATTAAAACTGATAATGCAAAGTAATACAGATTTAGTTCTATCTAAAGCTTGGTTAGTTTTTTTTTTATGTTATCTGTCGAAGATCTTAATAACTTGGTTAAATCGGTCAAGAGAACGAGGGAATAACATGGTCTGCCAATGGCAAAGTGTACTTGTCTTGCTTTAGGTTGGAGTTGTCCATGTGAAACCCCATGACCATCTGACAGTACGCGTGATGCTGCTGCCCTTACTTTTTACTGCCATAGAATCATAGTTCTGCATTTCATTTACAAGTAATTCATTTACATGCAGGTAATACATTGGGGTTGCTCATCCTTGAACTTCGCAGTTACGCCGTTGGTATGTCCTAACTTTCTTTCCCTAGGCTAATAGTAGCACGCACGTTCTTGCTAAAGCTGTAATTTAGTAACCTGATTTTATAGGAACATCATTGAAGGTATTTAGTTCCTTAACATCGATAATTGCATCAAGTTCACATTTTCCTGGTTGAGGTCAACATGGAAAGGTAGGCTGCAGGTATTGCCAAACCCTCTACTTTCCGGATCTTAGCATCTGCAAGCGGAGATTAAATGCCACTAGCAACATAGGGTGCGTTTGGGAACCACTCAGAAGCACTTTTTTTTCACTTCTTTTTTTCTGAAGTACTTCAAATTTTGATGATAGCGTTTGGTTATACTCGTATTTTTACTTCTCCTTCTCGTCGAAGGCAGAAGCTCGAAGGAGAAATTTTCTCCTTCCCGTAACCAAAAAGTGCTCCCGTGCCCGTCCCCCCCTTTTGCGACACTATCCCTCGTGAAGCCTCCCCCCGCAGCCGGCGACGCGATCCTGTCCCCTGCCGACGAGCACCCCCTTTGCCGGCGAGCATCGTCCGCCAGCACCCTTTCCCACAAGCGAGCCCCCTCACTTTTCCACCCTCCCTCGCATCTGCGTTCGATGGACCCGCCGCCCTGCCCTCTCTCTTCCTCCTCCTCTCGTCGCCCTGCCACCGCCGTCGCCCGCACGCCCCTCTCGCGCTCTCCCCCCTCTCTCGGCTCGCGCCGCATCCCCCCTCCTGCTCTCTCCCTCTCTCTCTCACGCGCGTTACCCCCGCATGGTCGCCTCTTTCCCCTCCTGCGCGCTCGCACCCTCGGCCGTCTGCGTGCCTCCCCCTCCCGCGTTGGCGAGCCGGACCTTGCTTCTCTTGCTCCCTCGCGAGCACCCCCCACCCCACAGCGACCTTTCTCCTCTCTCTCCCTTCCTCGCGAGCACCCCCCCGGCAACGAGGGCCTCCCCAGTCCCTTCCTCGCTAGCACCCCATATTGCCTAGCATCTCCAAGTAGGAGGCATCGCCATCCTTAGCCGCGCAGCGCCCGGCCACCTCTACAGTGGCGTCGTCCGGCATGAGCTCATTGGAAGCGACGGGACCATGATGTCAGCGGAATGGTACGCTTGAGGTCCATGGAAGGCATCCGGTAGAGCGGAAGGCCTGGATACATGCCTGCTGAATTTCCTGGGTGGTGGCGGACCTGGGCGCGCGCCGCCACGGAAGTGTTTCTCTTCTACGAAAACGAAACCCAAACATCTTCTCCTTCGGTAAATAAGAAGCTCTTTGAAGAGAAGTGCCTCCTCAAAGAAAGTCCTTCTAACAGAAGTCCTCTAGCCGAATTGCCAAACACACCCATAATAACTGTGCCACCTACTTAAGAAACAGGTGTTTGGATCCTTGGCTTCATATTTGAAATTGTTAAATCTCTATGTTATATAAGATTTATAAAAGTACTTAAATATGTTCACAAATCATAATGCAACAATTCAGTTTAAACCGCCATAATTGTCAAGGCGATAAACAAGATTTTCATGCCATAATAACTATATAACGATTTGAAGAAAAATTTTAACATGTAATAATCGTTGGTCATAAAGGAAAAATGCACTGAAGATGGGATAATTTGTTGGCTGGGATAGGAGAGAAGTATTCAAGCACTTGAAGATGAGAAATCTGCGATGAATGGTGGCCATGGGCGGCATCAGGCGGCGATGAATGATGGCAACTAGTGGCCAACCTAGGGCTTCCGGGTTCACCTTTGCAAGGAGGAAGAAGCTTTGGGTTGTTGCAATCGTCTGGTGGGGTTAGGGTGTAAAATGAAATGATAAACATTGAACAGGTTTTCCGGTCTAAGGACAACTTGGTTCGCCCACTGGACCAATCGTCCCAAGTGCTTAAGTGCCTAGGGCAGACAAGGTGCATGCCTAATTAGGTGTGCAATCTAGGGGTTTATAAAAAAATCTCTTGTCGAGATGCCGCTTAGGTGTCTGCCTTGACAACAGTGGTCTAAACTAAACCATTCTTCAGCTTTGTTTCTACCATAAAGGCAAATATGACATGCACTTGATTCTTAGTATGTAAATTCTATTATATATATTGGAGTAGCATAACGGTTTGTGCCTGTGTTTGGAATTGAAGAATCAAATTCCAGTGAAGTGGCATTTGAAGCACCACGGTGCCTACATCAGTCATTCTTGTATCGGATGGTCCCCATTCTTCACTTGCCGGGTACTCTCAATTTTACCAATATGAAACAGCACACCTAGTTGCAGTTGACGCCAGATTTACCACTAAATACCCTATTTTGTTGGCGAAGTCAACCCTTACTTTATGGACACCAAATTTAACTCTCCAACGACGTGATCAGGAAGGTTAATTGATTGTGCCGCATCGCCTTTGACTATTTATATGGGTTTGGTTGCATGATTAAATGACTTTTCTTTATAAAATCATATCTTTCTAATAAAGCTTACTAAACAGTGTTTGGCAATCGTGATACAAATATAATTGAGTTTCTTATTGGACAAAGAAGTCAGACTTAATAGTTTCTCTCTTGGTCCTCCACTTTTTTTAGTTATATGTAGCCTCCACCTTTTTTGTTATCATACATCGGCAAGGGATTTACGTCTTTAATTTTCTTAGAATTTTTGGAATACATAAAATTATTTCAAAAGTGTATAACATTATTTTACAACCATGCACCCCATTTGTTGTACGGTACGGTATTGATGGGGCTGTGAACTTAATCTAATCTTAAAAGATTACCATTTGTGCAAATTGATGCAT
This sequence comes from Cryptocoryne crispatula var. balansae, assembly GCA_036172225.1. Lineage (NCBI taxonomy): Eukaryota > Viridiplantae > Streptophyta > Magnoliopsida > Alismatales > Araceae > Cryptocoryne > Cryptocoryne crispatula. The sequence goes on from CM069931.1 coordinate 33,678,035, forward strand.
GTAAACCATTGAGCTGTAGGTGGTTAACATCTTCTTTGACACCTTGTAAAAAAAATCTTGTGTGTACATCGATGGCAACTGCACAGTTAGGTTGATCCTGATCTCATTTACGTTTATAGAGAATGATGTGGAGAATACATGCGAAAGATGTTCCGTAAGACTGCCTCTTTTGTCAAACCTTTCATGAATCATTTTTTATAGGATGCAGTCAATTGATTGGAAGAATCTCAATGCCAAAAGAGTAGCTTATGCCCTGTTTGATCATAGCCTTGGTTGGTAACTGTAGCTATTGAACATCTCTATCATTATCAAATTTTAAATTGATAATGAGAAATCATCAATGGGTGTTTAGCTATCAATATCAGTATTAATACTGAAACTCTTAACACAAACAGAACATGATATATAATACAAGTGTTCACTTGTATCAACTTTGATATTGATATTTCATCTTCCGTAAATATCAATATTAAAATTGGTATAATATCATTTTTGATATTCTAACTAAACAGGGTGTATAGTATCAAAAATGATTTTATATCAATTTTGATATTGAGATTTTTAGATGAGAAGACTATCAATGTCGAAATTGATATACGGGAGTATTTGTATTACATATCATGTGACATTTAAAATTGATATTATTAGTTAAACACCTCTTAATTTTTTTTGCAATATCAATTTCAAAGTTAACAGTGATAGAGCTATATAAATGTCCACCTGTATCAATCTTGACATTGATACTCCCTCTTCTACCAATATTAATATCAAAAGTGATATTGATACTTCAACCAACCAGGTCATGTTATTACTACTAATCAGGGCCTTGGTGAGCGAAAGTTTTTTTTTTTTTTTTAATCGGTGCTGCAGCTCGTCACAGGTGCGACGCATGAGTTTGAAACCCATAATTTCTGTGTTGGGAGGATTTTGCTTGTCCTGATTTCGTCTAACGCGGTGAGTCTGCAACCTCACGCTGGGAGAGTTAAGCGTCCACCAGGCTGCGCTACTGTGCGGAAGCTTGAGAGTTAAGACCCTTTTGGCACACAAAAATAGTATTTTAGGAGATAAATCTGATTTGTCTCTCGGGGTCTGTTTGGCACTAAAATTTTTTGGGGATAAATCAGGTTTATCTCCTAAAATTTGGGAATAAACCTGATTTATTCCCAAATTATCCTCGTACCAAATATGGCCTTAAAGTTTAGCGATAAATCAGGTTTATCTTCGAATCAATCTTGTACCGAATAGTTATTCGGTGGTCAGGATTCATATGCTTGAGCTGGAATTGTTCTCCGCCCATGACGTTTGTTTTTTTTTTTCATCTCGTTGATTATTTATAGTCCAACTTTTCAGTGCTAAACGAGATTTTACTGCATCAGGTTTTCCTTCTGATTTCCACTGCTTTTTTTCCCCAGGCTGTTCTTTATGAGTTTATTCTACCGGCTGACCCACCACCACGTGAGTGCATCATAAATCGACCTTAGCTCAGGGAAGAGCGGAGGATGGTGGCCCTGGGGAACCCCCGGCGCCTGATCCTCTGGTCGCCGGTTCGAATCCGGCAGGTCGAACATATATATGTTCATGTGCTGGCACGGCGATGCCGCAGTTAGCTCCTCTACCTTGGCAGTCGGCAGTGAGAAACAGAGAGCTCGGCATTGTAAATCCGAGAGAAGTCTGCCTTGTTTAACAGCCGAGAGAGATGCCAACGCCTCCAGATTGCACGGGGTAAGCAATGATGTTGTTCTTTTTTAAATTTGTTTCTGCGCGAATTACAATTCGTGTATTGTTTGTAATACGCAATTTAAAATCCGTATGAATTGCCTGATATTTCGTGATGACCTGTATTATCGGTATCAATTTCAATAGGGGTGTTTAACAGCGTTCCCAACAGGTGTCAGCGAGTCCATGCGGGCGATTCAGTTGGAACATCACAGTATCTTGTCTTAATTTATTCCAAAAGGTACCATTGAAGGAGTTGCAAATTCTTTCTTTACGATATTTTGGAAAAATATGATCTTCTTGAAGTGGAACAGTGGATTATGCCTTCACGGAAGATAAATTGCACGTAAACAAATGGTTGGCTATGTTTTCAATTTTTTGGGAAGAGAATTGTTTTGCTTAGTTTCTACTTTTACACCGATCCAAGTTAGCCTAATCCATAACCAAATCAAAGGTTAGATGTGTGTTCACCTATGTCTTTTTAATGGAATTGGTTATAGTTAATGAGGTGTTTGGTTGCACAATAATGTTTTGTATATTTTCATGATGAAAGGTTGTATTAAAATAAAATATGAACCAACCAATAACAAAAAGATTATTATGTTTGGAGGCACGTGATGACAAAAAAGAGTAACTATGGTACTAACAAAAAAAGTGGAAGACCACAAGATAAAATAGAGGTGATATTTTCTTTTTTTGTCTAAGAAAGAAATCACTATAAAACATAAAATCGTCACCGTTGTCAAACATTTTTTTAACAGATTTTATTTTAAAACATAATATTATAATAAAAACTCAAATTATCGTGTAATCAGACATCCCATAAATTCAGTTTGACAGATGTGGCGTCCAAATCAGCGTAGCAACACATATACAACCGTGTATATATTATATGCACCATATTTAAAGTGATCGGGACCTCAATTCTTTGGAACACATATATACCAAAAAGAAATGTTTCTTAGGGATTTATATGCAAATATATTTATTTGTAGAAGTATATATACATAAGAATCACAAAGATGATGCGTGTACGACGCAAGCAAGACTTATACCAAGCATCAGGCCCACTTCTATACCTGCGGCGGGGTTGTCAATTATTTATCTTGTCTTTGTCGTCTTACTCGAAAAAGAATTTAATAAATGCCACCCATGAAAGGATGTCTTTCTCAAGATTATACTTTAATACCCAACAGAAACTAATTTGCCGTTGGACACTCGAAAAGAATTTCTTGTGCATCTTTACTCTGCTTCCCGACGGTAACGTGGAGTGGGCCCCTTCGGCTACGGGTTGCAAGCTGATCTTCGGGGTGACGTCATATGCAGCCACGTTGCAGGGGTAGCCGGCCACCAGGTGTCCGGTCCGATCACGACAGCGCGGTCTTAGCGGGTATAAGAATCCGATCAGGCTCCGTCCGAGACCCAAACCGAACCCGCAACATGCCATGCATGTTAATGTGACAAGGCAATAATGTTTACGATTGTCAATTGCCCGATTGGCGACCGGTTCATGGTCAATCATGTTGTTTAATTGCAAAACAAAAAGAATTTGTATAATCTGGTGATACCATTATATGTTAAAATACGGTCTTTGATAACTAAAATATAACATGACATGTTTTTGTTTTGTGAGATGTGATGTCAATTGTCAAAAAAGATGAAGGATGAAGGTCATGTATGATAAACAATAACAGGGATCATAAAATTTCTCCATGAAGAATGCTTTGTTCAAGATTACCGAGTGATGGATTAAGCGGTAGAGCCTCATTCTTAGTTGTATCTTTTATATTTTATGTTAAAGTTGAACATGAAAATCAAATTTAGGATGATTAATGAAGTGCTTGATCACAGAACAAGTACTTTTGTATAATTTTTTGTAAAGTATGTTTTTTAATCATTTAAATATATTTTTATTATTTTTATTTTTGAATGAAACACAATGTGACATTCTTTTCTTTCTTTCTTTCTTTCTGTTGTGCGACCCTTGTTTTTTGAATACATGATCTCAACTCTTTTTATTGTCGTATCTCATCAAACATAATAATTACGCACGAGGAAAAAAATGAAAGTACCAACAAAGTTATAGAAACATGATTTTTGCAATAATTTTTAATTTACTAAATAATATTTCAAAATATATCTTCTGATAATAACATAATACCATGCAAAAACACACAACTATGCACCACGCAGACAGAATCTTCTCCTCTGCCTGTTATGTTACGCATAGGAGCAGAGAACCGGGGCAGACCATTTTATTCACTACATATATTGCCTTATCAAGTATAATCATTCTCTCAAGGGTATATAAAAATAAGAATATCTGCCTTTGTTCGTTTTTATATTTTGACATTAACCCTCGCCGCTCCGGGGGCAGAACTCTCGTAAGCTGTTTTAGCGAAGCCTTCGCCCACTTCAGAGGCAAAACTCTCACTCAGTGGCGGATCTAGAATTTTTATATAGTGGGGTCACAAAATAAAATTAGTGGGTTCACCTCTTTTAAAAACATATTAACATCAAATATTTTGATAAAATATTTAATAACTTATAATGAAAATTTCATATTTTAGTGGGGTCACTTGACCTCACTACCTATACCCTGGATCCACCACTGCTCTCATTGTCATTTCGGTGGAACTCTCGTGGGTCATTGTGCGGAGGTGAAGGTAGTTTCAACAGATCTAAAATCTTTATTTCGAAGTCATTTTTCTCAGATTGGAAGGATTTTCTTCCTTTTTAAAATTTTTGTTCCCGTGGGATGTTTGGTTGCATGATAATTTTTTTTACACTTTCATGATTAAGAATTATATTAAAATAAAAAGTGAACCAACTCGTGACATAAAATTGTCACGTTTGGAGGGATGTGATAATAAAAAGGGATAACTATCATTCATAACCAAACAAAGTGAGGAACCACATGAAAAAAGAAAGAGGTGAGACTCTCTTTTTTGTTTAAGAAGAAAACCACTTTCAAAACATAAAATTGTCAAAGTTACCAAACATCTCTTTTAACAAGTTTTCTTATAATTTTTAAAAATTAAAATAAAAACCTTTATTATCGTGCGACCAAACACCCCATTAATTTCTCCCCCTTATTCTAGGACCTTGGTTACAGGTCTGCTTAGATGTTTCTTTTTTTGTGTGTCGGACGGACGCCGGTCACCTTATGCTAACTAATTTGTTTTTGATCTCGTTGGTTGTTCTTTCTTTTGTGTGTGTGTGGCCCTAGTTGAACTTGTCATTTTTCGAAATCTCTTCGTGATCTTTTTATTGAGATTGTTAGTTCAGACAATATTCGTATTGAATCGGTGTGATTATCCGATCTCACGGTAATTATCAAATTCTACCGAGAAAACCTAGGTCTCTGGTAATCAACCTTCTGAGCATTGAGTGGCAAGTCAATACGTGGCTATGTTCAAATTTATCGAAGATGGTGACTTCGAATATATGTGATATTTTATCCGTCATTGTCGTTTGCTATTTCTCAAGTATACGTTGGAGAGTTTCAATCTTATTCTTGAATTTTGTATAATGATACAAAAGAGGCCTACGTGATTGGTCAAAAAAAATAATTTGAGATTCGTAGTTTATGAAATTTTTTTGCCGTCTGAACTCTGGACGGACTTCCCAGGAAATCCCATCGTGCTTATATTATATCTCTCGCGGTTTGGCAACGTCGGGGAGTCAACGTTGACGATTGTCAACGGTCAACCACAGGCCTTTATGAGAGAGAGAGAGAGAGAGAGAGAGTCATCACGAGCAGCGTCATCTCCGTCGTCCAGCCCAAGCCTAGGAAGTGTAAAGGAGAAGCAAGCGAGGGAGGCCCGCCAGATCACGGCGCCCACTGTTCAGGGGGCCACCGGGCGGGCGGGGAGGGGCCGGCGGGCCGCCCACGGCTGCGACGGTCGAGTGTGAACGCAGGCGCACAGGCGGCGCTTTGTGTTGGCGCATGTGTGTGTCCGAGAGAGATAGAGAGAGAGAGAGAGAGCAGGGGCTGCGGGCGCTTGAAAAGCTGGGAACCTGGCCGACTGCTAATCCGGCGGCGGCGGCGGCGGCAGGAGCAGCTGACCCAGGGAGCAAGGCGAGCTGAGTCTCCGAGAAAAAAATCTGGGGCATGTGGGGGCAAGGGAGAGCCTGGGGATAGGCATTTCGGAGGCCGGGGAAGGAAAGGAGTACTGGAAGCTTGCAGGAAGGGGGGGGGGGGGAGCAGAAGAGCCCTAGCTGACCCGATTAAAGAAGAGCCTTCTTCCGTACCTGCGACCGAGCCTTATTACCCTCGTGAGGGCGATCCCTTTTCTTAATTAACGCCGCTGGAGCAGCCGGATCTGGCGAGGATACGAGGGATTGGAACCCTGGCGGAGGAGGTAGCATCATGGCGGGGAATGCCGGTGACAGAGGTGGTAATCTTAACAGCGGCCGCGCACCTGGGCCCTCCGTCAGCGCTCCGAGGGCGCCCGATGCCCTCGTCCCTGTCGCCGAGCGGGTACTCTCTCTCTCTGTCTCCCGTGGTGTGTACGTGTGCCATTTCGTCTGATGTGCACGACGGATCCTTCTTCCAATAGTGCGAGCTTATTTCTCAAGAATGTCAGTCCATGTAACAAACAGCGAGATTCAAACTACTCTAATGAGTCCAACTCCTTCGTCTTTAATTTCCATTCTGTTTTTCTTTCTCATCCTAGAGGTTTCTTCTGCTGGGTGGGAAGCGCAAATCTTGTGCTTGATTTTTTTTCTGTGGTGTCTTTTCTTATTCGATCCAAATCCAAGGTTTTTTTTCCACAGGAGCTGCTTGCTTCCATTCTGGTACGGTTGTCATTGACGTAGCCACAGCAGTTGATGGTTTTGGTGAGTGTAAATATGGACTCTTGTTGGTAGGCCACCAGCTTGCCCTCTAGGATTTGCTCCCCGCTTTTGCCGCCCTCTTCCTCAACATATGTGCGGCTTTTGCCGGTTTCATCCTCCTCTTCTCCTCCTCCTAACTCCAAATCGGCGTTTCCTCTCTAGGTCGTAATTCTATTGGTGCCTTCACTCGCTTATCGTGCTGATGACGCATTCGGGGTTTGCCTCTTGTAATTGCTAACCTAGTAGTCATGACTCATGAGCGGCTCGTGCAATCAGTCTGGGCAAGGAAATAGCATCATTTCTATTTCAGAGGGTTCGATCTAGTGTGGCAGCCAGCTCCCTCACTGGTGTTGCAACTTTGGCTTGTAGCTTTCCTGGTAATGGAGAAGATAGATCGGTACTTTGGCCAGTACCTTTCCACTTCACTAGACATTATAATCTCTTGCAAACATGACAAGTGCTGTCCGGGTTGACATTACCACCATAATTCTGACATTACTGTCTATTGAGGAATTAATCCTATGCAAATCAAGTTCTGTTCGTTATTAGCTTAGACGGAAGAGAGACCACTGAATGTCTTTTTGACAATCTAGTATCGACATACTTGTAATTAAATTCTAACTTATTCTATATAATGGAGATTGCATCTTAGTAGTAATGTAAGCTCTTTCCATAACAATTAACTCCAAAAAGTTCATCTGGGTTATGATAAATGCTAGTTGAAGGTACAGAAAAGCAGAGTTGTATATAACTCTTATTTTTATATTTTTCCATAAGGAGGAAAAGCTTGTCACACTGCCTAGAGACAATAGGGCAATCTGGATAGTTTGTGAGGGAAACAAAAACCAGCGCTTCAATGTGGATTACCAGGATGTGATGTCTATTAGCAACTATGTTGTCAAAAAGGCGAGAGGCAACGAAGGTGAGATGGGGGTTGTCTCATGTCAGATGCCCAGAGGGTCCTAGGTAGGTGCTAGAGAGATTTATTTTATTTTACGTTGGCAGGGAGGGCTGAAGGGGGGAGTGTGGTGTGTCATTGGAGGCCATGGGCTGTCTGGTCTCGCAGGAGGCTGGCAGGCTCCATGCACTCTCAGGGGCGCAGACCATCACTGCACCTGATCTCTAGGCCTGGTTAGCCAGACTTCACAACTGCCACGATCAAAAGTGCCTACGGTGCCTTTATACTACAGCTAGGTTTTGCTACAGCCAGTATATGTCACATTAAAAAGGGAAAGTAGAAATATCTTCCTTGTACCATTATCAAAAATGTTACACAACCTCTTAATAGGGGACCGTGCCAACAAGTCCCAATGGATGAGTGTTTTTTTTTCCACTTCAGCCACAGTTGTAGTGTGACTTGTGAAGGGTCTTTAGCATAGGGTGTTTGATCGTCTAGTGCCATATATGGTCTGATACCAAGGGGTGCAAATGAGCTGAGTTGAGAGGAGTACTATGTTGTTCAAGCTTGGCTTGTTTATTTTACATGGGTTCAAACTTGAGCTCTTATGGGTACATGCAACCTATGTTCAAGCTTAACTTGTTACTTAATCGAGCTCAAACTCGAATAGTAGCTTGACTCAAGTTCAGTCTAAATTTGAGTTCAAATTTGATATGAACTTGTTTATAAAACTTCAACTCAATCTAAACTCACTTGTGAAACTCAAACTTTAGCACATTTATAAAATTTGATCTAAGTTTAAACTCAAATTAATATTTATTTTGCTTTATTTTATATATTTAAGTGACAATATATAACTATTAATATTCAATCGAGTAGTTAATTGAGCTACTCACAACCTTACCGAATAGAACATGGATCTGTTCAAGTTCGGCTCATTAATGAATGAGTTTTGTGTTTTTGTACAAGCTAGTTCGTTTAACATAATGAATGAGCCGAGTTGAGCTTTTATCAAGCTGAGTTTCAAGTTATTTGTGGAGTGTACTGGTTCGTTTGCACCCGTACTGATACCACTTCTATGATTTTTTTTAATATATGCAAAGTACATCATGCAATTGATAGAATGGGGGAAAGGAGTATGTGAGCTCACCATTTACCAGTAAGTAACATATCTGAGAAGTGAGAAGTCTTGATCTGTCATCTTTGGGTATAAACTTCTTAATGCGACTTGACTGGCATCTTAATCACGAGAACAACAGAATGTCATTTATGCAAAATAAACAATCAAGTATATCATTTTAATCTGGAGTGATGAAAATGGCAATGGATATCATTTTAATCACACAAGTGAAGCTCTGTTCAGGTTGAGTTTCTCTCCTTTCAAATTGCTCTCTCTCTCTCTCTCCCCCTGTCCTCTTCTCTACTTCTACCCCTGGTAGAAGCATTGTAATTATTTTCTGTTTTCAATAGATATTCGACCTTGGTCATGTTCTAAAAAAACAGGGGCGTAAGGGATTTGCATGTGAAGTGCAATGGGTAAAGATTCATATTCTATTTTCTTCTCTTCTAAGTTGGAAGGCTCAATGGCTTGAAGATTTATAGATTGCCCCCCTTGTATCTTGATGTGAATGAAAGCACATTGTATGGGTGGAAATACTTGTAAGTGAACTCCTATAATAGGAGGGCTGCATCACCATGGCCTCTCTCATCTGCTTCCCTGCCCATTGGCGGTAAAGAATCATAAAATTTCCAGATTTGGCTTATTGAACCACCATTGGGTGGGGAAACAGATTGCAGCCCTGAAGGTCCTATTTCCAGCCTCCTGCACCCCCCAGAAACTCCCTCTGGCAACCACCTTCACTCTTCCTACATGACAGAAATGATGCGTCTTACCTCGCCTCATTGCCCAGTCTGTGGCCTCAATTGCCTTCGGGTAAAAAGTCTAGAAAGAGTTGCACATTAGATACTTGCCTCCTCCATACCAATGGGCTTAAGATGAAAGTAGCAACTAACCCCGCTAGCAACCAACGTATGTTTGGCCTTCAGCTTCATTGGATGGACATTTATATGGTTGCATTATAGGGAGGTTTTCTTAGTGGGTATTGAAGTAGGTTTGACGTAGAAAATTTTAAAATTTGAATGTTTCTGATGCTCTTGGCTTCTGAATGTAAGAGATACACTGAGTTTGCTAACACTATCCATTTAAAGTAAGACACATTACACTTTTGGGTTCTTAACATGACATACAGCTTTATAATTGTGGCATTTACTTTCTCGAGTATCATAATCATCAGTGTCAGATGAATACTTGTATGGACTATTTTATAAGATATAACGCCTTAAAATGGTCCAGTTGTGTTCCAAGTCCATAGCATGTCTATCTTTGTGTATTTTTTAAAGCACCTTGTTGGTATAGTTGTCTGTGGTGACTGAAGGCATTTATATGGTTAATGCACTTATGTATTAAGCCGGTTGTTTAGGTAGATGCAGGCAGTAACTTCAACACTAGAAATAGATAATCGATATATGACATTAAATTAGAAGTAAATAACATGGAAATGAATAATTATTTCCTAAGCAACTAAATTAACTAGATTTCAATAGCAAATTCAACAAAAGAAACAACTAAATAATTGTTAACTCCAGTAGTCCAGAACATTTTGGCACTAAGCCACCTGACCAATACTCCACACATATAGGTTACTTGCTTGCCAACCTTGCAGGCTGATGGTTGCCTGGTTGCTCAGATGGCACCTAGGTGACACCTATACATGCCCTTGACAACTGTGCTTCCAGGTTTAAGCCATAAAGTCAAATAGGACACTTCCCAAACTATGTTGAAGGATCTGTCCGATGATCTGGTTCAAAGATAAGTTGGGTTTGAATTTCAGTATGCAGTAGACCTTGCTTCTTAGGTGCTAGACTTTAGAAAATTTGGGATTCGATCTCTCATTAGTGAAAGACAAAGACACTTGGGGGTACAAAGATTGTTATACCCTAGGTACATAATAAGCTAACTGACACGGACACACTACTACAACACTAGGTGGTGAAGGCAAGAAAGGTTGAGCCACAAGAAGCTTGCCAATCTTCCTTTGTTATTAAGGGTGGATAAAGCTCTTGCATAATGAGGGGTGAGTGAGACAGAGATAATATACCTTGTAGTATGCAAAACATGCTGCAAAAAATCAGGTTACTTTAGTTAACTTTAATCATGCGTGTAATAAGTTTGTTTAGCTTATATGTAGCTAGAATTATTAGTACATTCGCATGCTTGCATGCATTGACTAAAATAATCTATTAGCTTGGAATTATTAATCTTCAGCTTTTCACTTTTTATATTTTCTTTGGCTGGTCAAAGTGTTTCAATGAACTTTTGTACCTAGGGATGTCTGTTATTTGGTCAAACGTTTAAACTGATAAACCGAATTGAATTTGGGGTCCCATTTTAATTTTTTAAGTACCATTTGTCAGAAACTAGTTATATGTATTCTATGGCATTCTTTCTGTTGTAGAGAAAATCTTGTTTTGCTCACTTTCTATGATTAGTTTTTGCATAATGACATATCTGATGCCAACTTCAAGAAATAAATTGCTTTTGTGAGCTCATCATTCTGTTTACTTTTATTATTTTGTTAGATATCATGCATATTTAGCACATTTAATTGAACTGATGTAGTAATCTTATACTGCACATAGTGTATATAAGCTTGTGGACGGGCATATATTTTTCATACAGTTTGTTTTCCTCAAGTTTGTTTGATAAGTTATTTGTCATGTAGTCTAAGTCGGAGGGTCCTATACCTTTGCTTAATTTTCCCATCATATCACTGCATAGATCTATGAAATTCAGACAAGCACTAGCAACTCATCATGGACCTGCCTTATGTATCATAGTTGAACAACTAAATAAGCTTCTGGTACATGGATGGGCTAAATAAGTTAGTGTTTTTATTTGAGAGAGAGAGAGATGGAGATTCTTTGTCAGTGCATTCACTGCCACATCTGTCATAGCTCTAATATATCATTCAATGATATCGATCACATTGTTAGAATTTTCATGGCTTTCAATGCTGGCTACCATCAAGCTTAGCCAGTTAACAGCATGTTTGCTTATCTATGACATGTTTCAAGTTCTTGGAAATTTTCATATGCTGATCTTTTGAAGGGGCATATTTTCTTGCATATTTTGTGTATTTTAGTCTTGCGAACTCTGTCAGGGTGCAGAACGCTAAACCTCCAAAAATTTTCATTTCCCAGAGAAGTAGATGGCGAGGATGCTTCAGTGGTTTTTCCTGCTTTGGATCACAGAAAAGGGTGAAGCGTATTGTCCCTTCCTCCCGTATTCCCGAGGGTAATGGATCTGTGAGCCATGGAAATGGGCCTCAGGCGGGTGGTCTGTCTAACCAAAATACAACTCTAACACCATCTCTGCTTGCTCCACCATCATCACCTGCTTCTTTCACTAACTCTGGTATCCCATCAACAGCTCATTCACCCAGTTTCTTGTCAATCTCAGCCAACTCTCCTCGTGGGTCCTCATCTACCATGTTTGCAACTGGTCCTTACGCTCATGAAACCCAGCTTGTTTCACCCCCTGTTTTCTCAACTTTTACAACTGAACCATCTACAGCTCCACTTACTCCTCCACCTGAACTGGCTCATTTAACGACCCCCTCGTCTCCAGAGGTGCCTTATGCCAGGTTCCTGTCTTCTTCCTTGGATATCAAAACATCTAGAAAGGTGAATGGAGGTTCATACTTGTCCGCCGGTTATGCTTCTGGCAGTGATCTCCAGGCAACATATCCACTTTACCCGGGAAGTCCCTCCAGCAGTTTCATTTCACCTGCATCTGGAACCCCAAGGACTGGATTGTCTTCTCCTTTCCCCGAGGCAGAGATTGCTACGCAGTGGGGTGCTCCATTATCTGCCCACGACTCCCCATATTCTAGAAGTCAGTCATCCGAACTCTTTGGCCAAGGACACTCTTCCTCAAAGAACTTCATGTTATCACCAGATTCCAGCTTTTTTTACCCTGCCAGAGCTGCACAGTTCCACCTTGATCAGGCTCAACAGTCCTTTTCATCTTATCCCCACTGTGGAGGGAGGCTTAGTGTTTCGAGGGATGCCGATGTTCATGGTGGTGCTGGCGGTCACAGGCACGGCAAAGGCGGTAAACAGGACGTGGAGGAAATTGAAGCATACAGGGCATCCTTCGGTTTCAGTGCAGACGAGCTCATTACTACGCAAAATTATGTGGAAATTTCTGATCCTGCCGACGACTCCTTCACCATGTCTCCTTTTGCAAATAATGACAAACGTTGCACCGAGCCATGCCCAATTACCGAGATGAAGAATATTGGTGAAAGGACAGGAACCGTGAACCCAGACTTGCTGAAATGCAGAAGTCCAGCATCACCGTACGATCATGTCTCCCGAGTAACTAATGAAACGCTGCAGGAATCTTGCGATGCACTAGAAGGTGAGTATTCTTTTCAAGTTTGATTGCACCGAGTCTGAAAATGACAAGCACCCGCAGAGAGAGGACAATCATCACTGCACGATTTGACAATGATAACAAATATATATATTGTTCTTGGACACAAAAAAGTGAGAACTTTTGATTTTTCTCTTGTGATTCACCTTTCATAGTTATACACGGTCGCATTCTTTGTCATCGTCATCTTACCAAACATTATAATTTTATGCCCCAGGCCATCTTATATTCTATTTAAATACAAATTTTTATGGTGAAAGTGGCAACCAAACACCCCCATTGAATACGTCGCTGTGTGGTCTCACAACCCCCCTTTTGGTGCCGCCGCAGGCTGCAAGCTGCGTGGTCTACGTGCGGAAGCTTGCATATCCAACGGTCATCGACATGCCGCGACTGAAGAAGAACAGCTGTTCTCCAGGACGCGGGACTCCAGAGGTAGCAGGAGCTTCCGTGCGGGATCCTCTGTTTCTGACGCAGAGGTCGATTACAGGAGGTCAAAAAGCTTGAGAGGGAACCATGGTGTTGCGACCTGGCACAGCTAGTTGCCCCCTTCGCAGTAGTAACCGTTCGATCCTTATTTATCCTGTGGGAATGTTTGGAGAATATGTGGGTGGTGCTGCTTGTCTAAAAGGGTTAGATTGTCTACCTTTTGCCCTCGCCGATGTGATGTTTTTACTAACCTCGGTCGCCTTCCAAGTCTTCTGTTTCCTGCGAGCGTGGTGGATGGGGATTTTCTTCGCATCGTGAGTGTTGTTTCTTGTTCTTCGGTGTTCATGATGAACAGAGATGGAGGGGGTAGACATACCAGTTTCCGACCGATCCTGGCAGATTTTGGGCTGTTTTAGGGTTCCATGCTGCCGGTTCGATCTTGAATCCTTGGTTCATGGCCCGACATAATGCATTGGATTGCTTCGAGGGCAACATTTTTTTTTTTTTGCATCATCAGCTTAGCTTGTTCAAGAATTTTCGGATTGTGATAGGAAAGCTTGATTTGGGATTAGCCTATATTAATTCTTTTAAAGGTAAAAAAAATAAAGAAAGATAAGGAATAAGGAAGAAGTCGGTAAAGTGGCATTTCTGTATTGATCCGGTTCGACAATGAGTATAAAGCAGATGCAGAGTTTGTAAGCACGGTAAAAATTTGGTCAAATGTTGGTATCCGTCAAAAGGATTGGTCAGAAAATATGTTTTGTTAAAAGTTAAAACAATGCATAGGATGGTTTATTTTTGGTGTGTAAATCCATTCAGTTTAGTCCTATCTCAGCATTCTTGAATTAAATGAAAAAAAAGCAATGATTCAAACTGAATCGATCTAATTTGGTTCTTATATTTCCTTTTTCTCCCCGGTACTTTTGACGAATGACCTTTTTAAAGGGGTGATGGGAGATCGAGGTAGTAGGTGAATGAAATAAGAGAACAAGGGAAAAAAAGAGAGGATAAGATAGGCTAAAATTTAACTCTAGGAGAGTACTTCGATACTGTTTTAATTACTGCAAGTGAGGAAGGAGAAGATTACAAGACTCTCTGAAAATTGAGTTATGATTTAATTTTAGGGAATCACCATGGGAACTGTTTTGTTCATACATGATTTTTTTTTCTTTTTCTCGGTTTCACAGAATTATCAGAATACCAGATGTCATTCGAAACCCCCCAAAAATTTCTCATCGTATATGAAATTCACGGATGGTACTAGCGAAAAAAGTTTATTACGAAGGTGTTTTTTTGAAAAGAACAAAGAAAAATCTGTCACTTTCCCCCTCGCTCTCGTTATCTGTTCTGCCGCTGGTCATCCGCTCCCGAAGCCCAACCAAGCAGAAGCTTGCGGGCAAAACTGATCTTTGCCCCTAAACTTGACGGCGTCTCGCGCCCGCGATGCGCATCTCAACTGCTACTCCCTCGTTGCTCCAATCTTCTCCATACTCGTTACTCTCTAGGCCTCCGTGCCGCTATATCTATGGTGCCTTCAGTCCGTTCCAGCCTTCGGCAGCAGCGTCGCCGGGCGGGGGGAAGGGCGGTCAAGGACGCCTCCGAAGTGCGCCTGAGTTTCGCCCCCTGCAAGCGCAGAGAGGACACCAAAATGTAAGGCTGAAGTACCAAACTCTCTCTCTCTCTCTCTCTCTCTCTCTTCGTGCTGCTTTCTATACTGTGTATACTGTCGATCACATTTTCCCTCTTTTCTAAATTCAGTTGCAAGAATGCGCAGATAAGTTGCTAGCTCCAATTCAACATCTTTTTCACTTCGTGGACTTGTTTGCGCTAGGAAGATTTGTTCTTATACCTGAGGAAGGGCGAAATGCCTTGGCTTTTTCACTAAAAAATTCAACTCCGCTCATCTTCTCGTGATCGCAATATGGATTATATTTAATATTAGGGAAAATTAATTACAGATCCGAGTAAGAAAATCAGTGTAACGTAAGGTCCATGGACCACAATGTTTTAACTTCTTGTCCGCTAACCAAAATTTCTCCAACAGTTAGGCCTTTCCGTCATGTTCTGTCGAAGTCTTCTTATAGAGTGTTTGGTTGCACGATAAATTTTTATACACTTTCATGTTAAAAAATTATATTAAAATAAAATCTAAACTAGTCAAAAACATAACATTGTGACGCTTGGAGAGAGCTGTTAACAAAAAAGTAGGGGACCATGTATAACTAATAGAGGTGGGGAACACAAGAAAAAAAGGTCTCACTTATTATTTTTTTCTTTTTTTTTGGGTGCAAGAGGGAAACCTCTAAGATTTGTATTGGTTGCCAAACACCCTTTCTAACACAAAAACACAATTTTGTAACAAAAGTTCAATTTATCATGCAACCAAACACCCCCTTAACATTTTCTCTCTTATTCCCATTTTACCCTTTGCATAAGTCATTCTGTCCTTTACATTTTTTTCTAAATGTTTCTCATTATCTTGAACTAGCTTGTTGTAATCTTATAAAAGAATTTAGGTACGACGTGCAACGATAGACACAACGGAAAATGAGTGCTAGGTAGGAGAAATCAAATTTTGGTTTGATTTGATAAAAACACCATATTAAAAACTCAATAATGTGTCTTATAAATTATCAAAATGATCAAATTAGTAGGTTCTATTTTTATTTTCTAATTTTAACAACATCTTAATATATATATCTAAATTAATATTATAATAAAATAAATTTAAGTAAATAATAATTTATGATATATAAAGTGATAATAAATGTTAAAATGAAATTTTAAAGTGATTAGATCAAAATTTAGTAATCGTGCCAAATTTCTAAATAGTTCCTAGGCGTGTAAGCCGTATGAAGTTATTTGACATTCCAGTATGTGCTTTATAAGAATGTGAAAGCTTTTTTCTTTCCTAAAATATAATTGCTTTTATGAATTTGAACATGCATTCTCTAATATATCAAAGACAGGTGACAAAGGGACACAAGCTATGTAGTCTTAAGCGTGAGGTGCTTGAGACAAGTAAAGGGTTCACCTTGCCTCTGGCAAACCAGGTGATCCCCTTGGACAGTTGAGATGAACTGAAGGGTTTCCCAGAGGTGGAAACCATGCTGGATGGCAGTTGTGAGAAGAGGCAGGGGCTGAGTCTTGCAGACCCATTAAAAGTTGAATATGAAACTTAAAACAACCTGGAGGTGATCCCCGAAGTGCTGATTCTGGCTTTTTTTTAACGTTGTTAGATCCCCACTAATGGGTCCACTCGACCCATCTTCTCCACCTGAAATCGGGAGCTCCTGCAACACCGCAGGAGCTCGACGGAAGTCATGGCAGCAATTGGTCTCATCGCCTAGGCATTGGCCAAATTGAGGCAGTGAAGAGCTGCCTCACCTCACCTCATCTCCTAGCTATGTTATCTGAGGCACTCGCCTCAGGCGCCTAGGCGCTGAGGCGAGGCGAGGCGAGGCAAAAACGCCTCGCCTCGGTAGATCTCCGCCTCGCCCGGGTGAGGACCCTGTGAAAATCAAATTTAGTAACTTAAATCTTCCTTCCCCACCCCGAAACCCCCAATGCCCAATTTTCCACCTTGAGACTCCAATATCTTGATGCATTATAGGTCCTAGAAGTGAATTTTTTGTATTTTTTATGTTCTTCTTCAAAAGTTTCAATGTTATATGTATATTTTTTTAGAAATTCTTCAATAAAAAAAATGTCGCCTCGGGCGCCTGAGGCGAGACGAGCCCTCCCTCGCCTCGGTCGCCTCTCGTCTCTGACTACATAGTTTCCTAGGCAATTGCCTCAAGCCCCTTTGACTCTACTTAGGACACAAGAGTCATTTTTTATAGTCCCTTAACTGGTTCTGATGTTTTCATTCAAAAGTGGAGTGGGAATGACGAAATTTTGAAAAAAATGGACGTTCTGTTAAAGAAATTGCCTTGGTGGACTCCTCTTAAAGCCAATCCACTAAACTGGACCTCCCATTAATTTTTTGTTAATATTATGCCATCAGTTACAAATGGACACTTTATAGGAGCATTAGCAATTCCTTGTTCTCTTCCATCACTTTTTTTTTTTGCTTGTATTCCAGAATGTGAATGAAGATACAGATGAAATGTTTGACGACTTATTCAATAAGTATGGGAAGGTTGTGTATAAAAGGAGCGATCAGAAACCTCAATATGCAGAGGTAGATGATGATGCTGAAAGCTTATCATGTAAGTATATCTCAATCTTACCGTACATGTCAATTTGCATACATCCCAGGGAAGTACTTAGTTTGGTGTTTATACCTAAAAGATATTCTACACTGAACTATAGTCAACAGGATACCTAGAGATGTCAGAGGTACTTTAGTGTGTTAGAGTTGGCATAATGGTTAATTTCAGAAGTTACATCATACTACTTGTGGGGTATAAGTTATTCAGCTGGCTGAGATCTCTTGGTGTCTGAGCACAAAGTTGGTTGAACCACCAAAACGTTTTTAGTCCATGGCCCTTGAATCAAGCCTAAAAACCTTTGGTCAAACTATGATTCTGATGGGCTCAAGTAGTCGAGCAGCAAAAATTGGCCTGACTAGCTTTGCTACCAACTATTTAACATAGTCATTTAGGGATCTGTAATTTATTGCCTTTAGCCTTTTACTTGAAGATCACTGTATAAAAGTTCTGTCGTATACTAGGTAATTCTTACATGAGAAACTTTTAATTTATTGTTTTAGCCTGTACTTGAGGATCGCTGTATAAAAGTTCTGTCATATACTCGGTAGTCCTTATATGAGAAACTTTTGTTCTTTCAAGTTGTCAACTGGTCTGTGGACTATAGAAGAAAAATTTTCTTAATAAAGCTGGCTTTTTTTTTTTTTTTTGAGAAACGGAAGAGATTTTACTAGATGTGGTTTTTCTAGGATCGGATTTGAAGAAGTCAAAACAGTTCCTTTGATGTATTATATTCTGATACGTCGTGAAGGGCTGAAGGCTTCTCCTGGGTGCCACCTTTATAAGCTTGTCTCCTTTTGTAATCCTTGAATCAATGAAGCTACCTTGCCTAAATATTTTTATTTTTTATCTTGTAATTCTTGGGCTATTCTTGGTCGGCATTAACCTTTTAGGGATGAAGGAATCCTTTAAAAATTCAAAATTTGACTTAAGCTGACGTTGGTCCAGCCCAAGTCTGGCCCATTGGTAGCAATATATATATATATATATACACACACACACACACACATACATTATAGTTATAAAAGTTGATGAAAAAGGCTCTAAAACAGTAAAGAGAAAATAATATGATTTTATATTTTATCACTTCTCATCATATTTACATTTCAAAATGAACATGAGAACTTCACATGGAAGGAGATAGGTAACTATTGGCCGAATTCTTTTTTTAATTTGGAGTAGATTAAATTCAATCCAAAGCTAAATTGGCCCACAAATAATCCTCAGATGTTGGCCCATTCTCAAGGTTCATCATGGGCTTAATACAATGAGGAATTGACCTGATTCCCATGTCAATTTCGCGGTCCATCATCCCCCTATCAATTGGATCGTATTTCAACTCTAGAAGAAGCCCATTTTAGTGTCAATTTAGGCCCATCTCAGCCCTATGCCACCTCGTCTTCTTGAAGACCACGACCTTGCATTGATGGGCGACCGGGGTCATTAATCCCCTCTTAAAAGATAGCAGCCCTTGAAGAATGAAAAAGGTGCATTGAGACTGCAATAGACCCATGGGGACCCCAAAGGTCACTTGGACCACCCCTTCACCTTCCACCTTTTCATCTCCCCCTCTCTATAAAACAAATCCCACAACCATCTTTTGGGAGGTTGGTTCGAGGGCAACCTCAATACATATTTTTCATATCATGAATTAGCTATTATTTCTATGAAATATCACCTATTTTTATAGTTATTAAAGCTAAACAAAGATCAAATTCTTTTTCAAAAAGGAAAATGGTGAATTTTGATTTAAAAATTTGATGTTACATCAGTAATGTCTCTAGAGCATAGATTGCAGAATCGGTGGAATCGGTCCGATTCCGACCGATTCCGGAATTGGATCGGTGGATTCCGATCCGATTTCATGCGGAAGGACCGATTCCGGGAAGAATTCCGCAGAATCGGTCGGAATCGCTTGGAATCGGTCGATCCGACCGATTCCATCGGAAGACCGGCTCAACTGGACCGGTTCGATTCCCGGTTAGATTCTGGACCAGGAATCGAACCGATTCCGGCCCTTTTAGGGCCGGAATCGACCCGCGGCGGTCGATTCCGTCGATCCCGCGGCGGAAGAAGGGAGATCCGGCGATTCCCAGGCGATTTCGGCGTCGATCCCAGCTCCCAGCACCGATTCTACAAGGATTCCAGCGATTCCAGCAAGGATTCCACCGATTCCGGCGATTCCGGCGATTCCAAGCAACGTCTTCAAGGGATTCCGCCGATCCAAGCTCAGATCGGCCTCGAATCAACATCTTCTTCGATCTTTATAAGGTTTTGGGTAAGATTTCTTCGCCGAAAACTTCGTACATCCATTCTTACGCGTTTCCGACGAGTCCGAGCGTCGTTAAACGTTGTGATTTCCGATCGAACAAGTCCGTCCAAGTTCTGAACTATCCGTTTAAGTCCATTTTGCACGGGAAAAATTCCGGATATCCCGTACGTTTATTTTTACACGTTTCCGACGACTCCGAGCAGAGTTATCGATGATTGTTGATCGAACAACTGCTCAAGTTGTTTGAACATCGATTGGATGTTCTTTGTATGGGAAAAATTTCGGATACCCCGTACGTTAATTTACGACCATTTCCGGCAAATACGTAACCCTTTAAACATACCAAATAGTGTGTTACTGGCCGTCATCGCTTCCCGAACGTTGTCTAAAGCAATTTTTATGTTATCTAATCATTTTTAGTGCATTGTTTACAATTTTTGCAGATATAAGCAATGGCCGATCAAGGTGATGAAGACCAAAGACGTGCTTCCGACGTGGGTTGGGAACACGGACACATGGTAGACCCGGTCGTGAAGAGGGTACAGTGCAAATGGTGTGGGAAGGAGATGAACGGGGGGGTGCTCCGGCTGAAACAACATATTGCCGGAACATGTGGAAATGTAAAGAAATATGACAAGGTGCCGAGGGAAAAAAGTGAGGAGATGAGAGGCTACATGACAGGTAGAGCCTCTCAACGGGTTGTTATGATCGAGCAGAGGGAGGAGTTGCACGACGAGCTACTCCAGAGGAGGAGGGACCACGATTTGCCTACCTCGAAAGGGAAAGGCAAGGGGAACGCACCAGCTGAGCCGGAGCCAGAGAGCGAGGAGGAGTCCACAGACTCCGAGCTTGGACGTGCTAGGCACGCTAGCAAGCGTGCATTTGCTGAGGAGGAGGACAGGAGGAGGGGAGCAGGAGGGTCTCGGTCCAGAGTTGACCCAACTTTGGGCCGATCAGCATCGGCTCGCCCTACCCGGGACCGAGAGCCTGACCCCAGGAGACAGGAGCCATACCGCCGTTCTACTTCTACCAGCACTCGATTTACACCGAGTGATGAGTATTTATTTAGGAAACAGAGTGCTTGGCATATGGGGATTAAACAGGCAATGAAAGGGGTGAAGGCAACAGGAACGGCTGCAAAGAGAGCCGTTCGCCACATTGTGAAGTGGTTTTTACATGCAGGTATCACTTTTTAAATTAAAATTGACATTATGTGTGTTTTTTTTACTTAAACTTAATTTTACTCTGATCCAATTTTTTTTTTAACTTGATGTAGGCATCCCAGCACATGCAGCCACCAGCCCCTACTTCCTGACGATGGTGGATGCCGTGCGTGAACCTGGACCGGGTTTGCAAGCCCCGGGCAGCCGGCATATATACGGCGCTGGGCTGGATGAGGAGGTCCAGGAGTTGAAGGAGTGGATGGATGGTTTTAAGTTAGTGTGGAAGGAGAGGGGTTGCACAATTATGTGCGATGGGTGGACAGGTATCACCAAGAGAAGTATGATAAACTTCTTGGTGTACTGTTCTGAGGGGACAACATTCTTGAAGTCGGTAGATGCTTTTGAGAAGATAAAAAATGCCGACTTCCTTTTTTCTCTAATGGATGCGGTGGTGGAGGAGATCGGGGAGGACAATGTGGTTCATGTTGTCACTGACAACGAACCATCATATAAGGCGGCTGGGAGGAAGTTGATGGAGAAGAGGAAGCACATGTTCTGGGTGCCCTGTGCGGCACATTCCATTGATCTCATATTAGAGGATATAGGCAAGGAGGAGAGTGTATCCACACTTGTCAGGCAGACGCAGACGATCACATCATTTATTTATTCGCATCCCCGCCTGCTACATATTATGAGATCACACACAGGAGGGCACGATCTTGTTAGGCCTGGTCCGACTCGATTTGCTACGAATTTCATTGCGTTGGAGAGTCTACACCGGCACAGACATGCATTGGTTAGGTTCACACACTCCGAGGAGTATTATAACTATATGGTGGACAACCTGCGTGACAAGAAAGATCAGCTAGAGATTCTTGTCAGGTCTGAGAAGCAGATCACTGACAAGAGGTTTTGGGAGAGGATTGCCTACTACTTGGCAATCATTGAGCCACTGGTAGTTGTCTTGAGGTTGGTACACTCAGATGACAGGGACCAGATGGGCACGTTGTACGATGCCATGGACTGGGCACAACTGAAAATAAAAGAAAAAAATCCCAGATGTTACAAAAAATGGTGGAAGATCATAGATGACCGATGGGACAAGACCTTGCACCACGATGTCCATGCTGCAGGTAACTTGGTTAAAAAATCATTTTTGCTGAATAATTGTCTTATTCTTATTCATAATGTTATATAATAAAATCATGCAGGATATTTTTTGAACCCCCGCATCCAATATGGAGGACAGGTGGTGAACGACAACGAGGTGATGCGGGGTACACTTGCTGTTATTCAGCGTCTATGCCGATCTCAGCAGGACAGGATAGAGGCTGAGATAGAAGTAAGTTAGAGTTCATTCAATACTTTGGAGTAGTCTTACCAGGCAACTAATGTTTTTTTTATAAATTTTTCAGATGCAGAAGTATAAGATGAGGGTCGGCGTATACTCACATGCTGATCTGAAATTTTCAGTTGACAAAGTGTCACCTGGTATAGTAATAGCTTGATGAAGATTTTATTTTCTTTTCATATAAGTTATGGAAGATGATGGGCTAATTGTTTACCTTTTCTCTTCTTTTTTTTTCTTGCAGCTGAGTGGTGGGTTCAGGTGAACACCAGGAGTGGATGGAATCCACTTGCTGCCATCGGTATCAGGATACTCAGCCAGAGCACCAGTTCCTCCCATTGTGAGAGGAACTGGAGTACATTCAACCTAATACAACCGAAAAGGAGGAACAAGTTGACCTCAGACCGGCTGGAGAACCTGGTCTTCTGTCATTACAACATGAGGCTGCGCATAAAGAATATCAAGGATCGACAGAAGATCAGTGAGGAGCGATTTGCACGATTTGCAGGTGGTCCATACGAGCAGAGGCATTCCTCCGCCACACCACCCCCCGAGGAGGTGGACATAGATCAGATATTCCAGGAGGAGCATACACTTGCCTCCTGGATAGAGGAGAGGGAAGCCAGGAATCGTACCGAGTTTGATCCCGATGACCGTGCATGGGCTGAAGGAGAGTTGGATGGTGTTGAAACCGAGGAGGATGCTCCAGCTCCACCTCCACCTACTTCTCAGGCTCAGGCAGGGCCTTCTTCTGCCCCAGCAGCTATGGAGCAGCCACCTGCAACTTTAGCCCCAGCTCCAGCTCCAGCTCCAGCTCCAGCTCCAGGCCCAGCCGCCGCTACCCAGCCCGTTCGCAGTTCAGGGAAAACGAAAACAAAAGTGACTACACGGAAAATGGGAGGATTTGCAAAGTTGAAAAAAATTTTGGGTTCTGGACCTTCTGGTACTTCAGAGATGGCTGAAGAGGTGAAGAGAAGGAAGCTAAAGGTCAGGCGTCCTGTCAACCTAGATGACAGCACGCAGGCTCCTTCTCACTCCTCAGGTGATGATGACGAGGAGTGCATACCAGCGACGCAGCCATCAGCAGCAGCCGAGTTTCCTGATTCACGGCATCCAAAGCCGTATTACACGCTGGATTCAGATACACATGATTCTTATATACAGGAGCCACAGTATCCAGCATTTGGCCAGGCTGACCAGTAGTGGATTACACCACTAGCTCCACCATCCTCTGCTTATGTCCCGGTCGTCCCGCAGTCTGATCCATACGACCTTGATAGCATGGCATCGGCATTATTTTCATATGGATATGGTCCCGGACAGTATACAAGACTGAGCACGAGGGAGGAGCGTCAAGCGCAGCAGGGAGAGGAGGAAGACCAATATCTATATCCTAGATATTGGTAGTAGATTGATATGATGTAAATGTATATTTTTTTTCATGATGTATCAACTCTTTGATTTTTGAATCAATGGAATATGTACTTAACTTCAATTGGAGTTCATTAGTATTTATTAGATGTGGCATGGAATGCCATCTCGCGAGATCTCGCCGAGATCTCGCGAGATCTCGGTCTCGCCAAGGGGGCCGAGACCCGAGACTGCCGAGATCTCGCCCCAAGTAGCCTAGTCTGAAAAATAATTTCTTCGGGGGGTTTTGCCCCCCTGATACCAAAAAATTTTGGTAAACGATATACCAAAAAATTCCTTTCGGGGGGCCAGGTCGATCCGCGACTACTCTGCGCCCCCCATTTATGATAGTGTAAACATAATAATATATCTCACTATCACTTATACTATCGCAGATAAAAATGTGCTACAAGTTTAATACCATATTAGTATTTAAATAAGATTGTATACAAGATTAAATCTTTTAGAAACACAAAGATCATTTTTTTGATATTAAGAGTACTTTGTAATTGTTCATTCACACAATTGATGTATAAATGTGTTATATATTTTCATGTAAATTCATTGATGTACTCCTATCTTTATAAGATATTATGTTATGTTTCATACATATATACATTTTGATCCGAGAATCCGAGATCCGATCTCCCGAGATTTTTCCGAGATCTCTCCGAGATCTCTTCTCTTTCACCCTCCCGAGACGAAGCCGAAATCCGAGATGGCAAACCTTGAGATGTGGTCCAGTGGATGAATGTTAATCTTATTTTTAAAATTTTTTCTAACTCATTTCCTATTTTTAAGATTTTTTTCTGATTTTTTTTAAATTTTTTTGATGAAAAAAAAATTCAAAAAAAAACCGATTCCGGGCCGATCCGGAATAGATTCCCTTCCCAGGAATCGGCCGATTCCGATTCCGATTCCGATTCCGATTCCGGAATCCTTGCTCTTGAGTTTTTCTAAGCTACGTGGGTAGTCACAATCACAGCTAAGTAACATCCAAATCTAGTGTTATTAGAATCCTAGTAAGCACTTAAAAGCAATGCTTCAGTTATGTCCACCAAATTTTGATCTATCCTTGTCCGAGGAAGACTACACAGTCCATCTTGCTTCTTAGGATCATCTTGGTGGGGTAAGAGAGAAATCTCAGGAAAATTTTGCAAGAGCATTTTGTAAAGGGTGGTTTGAGTGCGTGAATAAATATAAAAATATATGAGAATGATGAACAGGAAACATAAGTTGAGAAATTGTAATTATATACAGTTATCAATGTAAAAGGATATGAGCATGATGATCTTTTAAAATATAAGAAGGAAATTCATTCAAACCCGTTTTATTGCTACACACATGTGGTATAAAACTAATGGGTTTTCACACGGTAAGAGTTGGATGTAACCAATAAAAGGAAGAATTTCAACCCACATTAAATGGTAGGCCAGCTGCTTCAATTGCTGATCCACCAAGGGTTTTAAGCACCTTCTCAAAGAAAATGGGGCCAAAGAGAACAAGTGTAAATGTTCAAGTGTCTGGACCATAAGAAGGGACCAAATAACTTATTTCCATCTCGTCTGTCTTGACACTTGCCACTATGGTGAGAGTGAATCTCGTGAGATCCTTGTTAAATTGACAATCATTTCCTAGTCTGATAGTTTTTTTTTCTTTTATCTTATTTGTCGAACTCATTTCACTGCTTAAAAGGAATGGATTTCAGAACCAAACTACTCAAAATGAAATAGTATTTAATTTCTGTTCATATAAGTAAACGGTAAACCATCTATGTACTGAACTAAATTATATATTTATTTGGGACTGTTGAAAATCTTTGTCCTGAAGCTTGCACTGGAGCTCCACAAGCATGAGCATTTTAGGGCAGAAAGTGTTCTGAGGTGAAAGCTATCTTGTAGTTTTTGAAAGGGAAAAGCAGATGATGTAATCCACCATCATCCTTTTTTATTACATGTGCGAGTATTCAAAAGTATGGAGTAATGGAGGACACTTGCTCATCTTGGATCAATCCTTACTGATGACCAATTCACAAAGATTGTGAGATGATGAACTGCGAAATCCAAGTGGTGGACAGTCTTCTCAGTTCCACTCACCAGATCATATAATTGCTGCACAAGTTAGTGGCTCCTGTTCCGCACAGTATAAATGGCCCACGCTGCAACATGAACAATGTATACAGTTGGTGGAGCCAGGTCAAGCTGTTGGACATGGAAATACAGCTAGGGACATCAGAGTGGCGACAAATATTTCAACTTAAATATTAAAAACTCGTTGCTAAAATTTTCTAGACATGAAAACCTCTCTATAAGTATGAAACTACACAGTTTTTAAGAAAATATGGAACCAACTATTTTCATGTCACGTGTAGAACAAAAGCTTAATTATGAGTTTATTGGTGCTTCAGTTTTCATCAAGAAATTTTTAATCTTTCCCAAACACATCTACCTTCTTATTGTCCGGATAATATATTAGGTACAACTAGCAAAAGGAGTTCTTACGTGGACTTTTTTCAGCCATAACTTTTATTTCACGTCTACATGGATATCACCTACCTTAATTTCTTGACAGTATTATTCTTCACTAGTCTGTATCTTCTCTGTAGTTTTTGCCTTGTGAAAATTGTCACTATTTGGAAGATGCCCTTTCTTCTATTTACAATCCAACTTCACTAGTAGTAGTTACTCATTTGGCATGTGGTGCAGTTGCGGTTGCTCTAGCTAAAGTTGCAAATGATGTTAAGGCTTCAGACATCCGAGTCCTCTTTGTTAAGCCCCTTGTCTACTGGACTCGGTTCTTTATCATTGCAACAGCTTTTTCTCGTCCTCAAATCGATGCAATTGGGTAAACATTCTGCAAGTTTTATATAACTGATTTATTAATTGTTACATTACTACTTTATTTTGAATATCTCATTCTTTTTGCAATGGATTTAATCACGAACCTAAAAAGCTATTTTTGGGGGTTCCTTACAATTTGTAGCTCTAGAATAAGAGATCTTGCAGAAAAACAGTTTCAGAAAGTTCCCAGAGGAGATAGCAAGCCCAATTCGTGGACGTTACTTGATTTTGGTAAGCAATTTAAAGGTATTTATCTATGATTTAATGTTTATCCTTTGTAATTACTCATTATATGTATCAAAGTCATTAACATTCAACTTTTAGACACTTGAATATGTAGATATACGTAGTGAATACGCTAGGTAACCAGAATACGGCTTTGTTTGTACCGAAACTACAGCTTTGGTTGCACGAGAGCTGGAGCTTTCATTGCATTTCCATGCTGAAAGGATAAAATGTGGCACATGCAATGTTCTTAGATACTTTGGTGAAAACAAATTCTACAGATGTATCACAGAACAGAAGGTATTTAATAGAAGAGTAAAACACCACAACTTCCCCCATCAACCTCATTTCTTGCTGTAAGACCTCCAAAAAATCACTTGACATCCGACAGCTGACTCAATTTTCTAGAGAAAGTGGGCTATGCCACCAGATCTATTTCTGAAAAGGTAGTCCAACTGTGATTGAGTAGGTCAAAAAGTATTTTTTTTTGTGTTTTTGTTAGTTTGCCTCTATGTCTTGATCTTTGTATGTTGTAACATTCCTTTAATTGTTTTCAACAGTTTTCAACCTTTTGGAGGTTGCTTTCATAAAAAATTAGGTAAGTTACCAGATCAGTATCCCCACACCTTAGGTAGTATAGAAGTACCACAATCATATGGGATGTACAACTACAATGCTTTTAATCATACAGATGTTCGCTGACATCTGGCACATCTTTGACTCAAGTGACCAGAAACATTCTATTTTGTGTTAGCATCTTTTGCAATTTACCAACAAAAGAAATAATAGAATATCTTGTATCATCTCATCCAACCATGAAGAAATATGGTTTGCAGGATCAGACCAGTCCGGACTGTGACTGGCACCCATCCCTGGTTTCTGCAGTTCTTACCATTCCTAGGCAGATTGCATCTGATTCTGGATGCCAGAGCCAATCCATATTAAAATCATCACCTTCTGATCCAAAATTGAACACCTTGTGAGTGACCATAAAGTTAAAATCCCTTCTAATCTTTTTTCCCACCTCCTGTTATGAGAATTCTTCATTCCTGCAATTTCCAATCGAGCGTTGCATAATGATAAGTATGCAATGGTTCATCTTGTTGGCAATGTGGTCTAGCATCTATGAAGTTGATTATTTTGTCCATGATGTAAAAGAGACTTGGCAGAAATCCTACTTTAGCAAGCAGGGATAAAGATCAGGATGGTTGTGCTCCAGGGACGGATTACGAATATGAAGATGTCCAGCAATAAAACTGATGACTGTCCCTTCTCGTTAATAAAAAGCCATTGCATTCTCTAGATCTGAGAGTAAATTTACAAGGGCATTTTACATGCAAGCGGGAAAACCACGATGTTATTTTTTGGGAACTCCATCATGATAGGAAGCCATGGAAGCTTAAATATAAAAATTTAGGAGTGTGAAGAGGCCACTTTATTATCATTACTTCATCCTGAGATTCTCGACTATTGCTATTACCAACAATCCTTTGATAGGGATTTAAATTTTTTATTATTTGATGTAGTATGCATGTGTAGGGTATGCCTCGATTTGGCATTCTGGGTGCCCCTTCATAGGCACTAAATATGCATAATCTTCTATTCTAACCTTCTAACCCCACCACATCTCCTGGAAGTTTGTTATAGTAATTTTCCAAATTAATAAGGACATTGATGCAACCTCATAAATCAAAATCTAATCTTTTACCTTTATGGGAAAAAAACATTTTTTGTTCAGCTTTAACCACTAGAAAAATATGTGGTATTTCATACGAGTATTGGCTAATTCATGGTATGTATAAAATAGGCATTGAGGTTGTTGGGGGTACTTTGAGAAAATTTTTTATTTTGACCTCTCCCTATCAGACTTGTGAGGTTACAACGTTAATTATATCGAGTAATGACTTGAATACCTTTGATTAACCATCATAGCAATTCATTCATAGAAGACATACACTCACACAAAATAAACATTTGGGAGCAATTTGGGAGCAATGGTCCCATGAAATTTGATAGAATGCAAACGTTTAGTGTTTTGAATTTAGTTTGATTTGATTTGAGGTTTATTTGAGAGATTGACTAGCTTTGCTTTGTGACTTGGTGTCTTTTGTCTTGAGATTATTTTTGAACGTAATTTGAGTTGATTAAAGTTCAATTAAGGATCTTAGTTTGCTTTGAGTTGTTCATTTTTTATTAGGACTTGATATCTTTTAGATTGAGGATTGTTTTGAATTTGATTTGATAAATTTTTTTATTATGTTTAGAGTTTGCTTTGAGTTGATTTGGATTTTGTTTGAAATGTGTTTTGTTTTGGTTAAAATTTGTTGTCTTTTTATCTTAGAAAGTGCTTTGAATTTGGTTTGAATTGATTAAGATTTCATTTTGGGATTTTGGTTTACTTTAGGTTCGTTGTTTACTTCATTAAGACCTATTGTCTTTTAAATTTGATTGATTCTTTTATTATATCATAAGTTCGAATTCATTTTAACTCTTTGAGGGGGGTTTTTTTTGAGTTGGGGGTTTTAGTGAGTTTTTCCAGATTTTTGAAGCTTTCATATCGTAGTTTTAAAGTTTCAGATTTTGGATTTTCTTTCCTTTGATTTGGGAATTTTTTTCTGAAATTCTGAATTTTAGATTTAGAAGTTTGTATATGTCAATTTTGAGGATTCGGGGGGGGAGGAATCTTGAACTTGGAATCCTTTAATTTTTCCCTTTAAATTTCTTGGGCTTCAGATAAGAAATTGGTGCTTTGGAATATCTTTTTTTTAGAAGTGAGGATTTGGTCCCTTGAGCTTTTGATTGAGCCTTGGTGTTCTCAAAGGTTGAGGGTCTCCTCACAGTGACTGAGGCTAAATCACTTCTTGTTTATGTTTCCACTTTGAGTTTTGGAAGTTCAACACACGTATGACAGAGTTCCCCACTTTGTTTTATCCTGAGCACTTTTGATTTCTTTATGCAGATCCCAGATTCAAGAATTCAGATTTAAATTCGGGTGCGTTTTGAGATTTATGTCTTTTAAGGTTGAAATTCCAGGTCTTGGGGCCTGATTATGCTTTCTGATTTCTTAATTTTTTAAGAAGTTGATTCAGGAGTTTTTTTTAGCCTTGTTATTTTTATGTGGGGATTGATGTTTTAAGATTCTTAAAGTTTCAGTTTTGAATAAGGATTTTCTGTGTTGAAGGGGCTTAGTTCCTGTCTCAATTTTTTATTCCTGATTCTCTATAACTCCCCACTTCTTTTTTGCTTATGACAACTTTCAAGTCTTTACTCCTTTTGTTCATTCCCACGGTCTGGCCCTACTGGACTCTTGTTCCACTTCCGTGCACTTGGATATTTCAGATTCCCTCAAGCCACGATAGCAAGTAGTAGAATATTCTGATATATGCTCAGGATTGTCTCCAAATCTACGGACATTTGAACTTTTTGATCAAGGTCCCATGCTTTGGCAGATCCATGGTCCATAGGTCTTGAATGCTATCAGTTTTGCAGATTTGAGTTCTATTCTTCCTGATTTCCCAGCTTCCAACGGACTTTGATTTGATGATTGAGTTTTCAGATTTTGAGCCGTGCCGCTTGTTTTAATGGATTTTTTTTATTTAGGCTTTCTCTTTTGTTCATGAGGTCATATGTACATCAGAGATTCAGAAAATTCTTTATTGCTTGAAATGTGAAATACATAAGTATGGGATAGCTTCGCATTGGCACTAGGAAATATATTCTCTTAATTGATATGGGATTGAGTCTTCCTTGGCATTTAACCTTTAATAGGCATTTGGGATTATCCCCCTTGATTTAGGAAAGAGTACACCCGGCCTCGAATGAGCATGCGGGGACTCCTCCCATGACTTACAAATCTTCTCAAAGCTTAATGGGTATGGTTCCATGGCCTCGTTGGCTTACAGTTCAGCATGTTTACATGTTGCTTATGCAAGTCTCTCCATAGCCCAACGGGCATGGTTTTGAGCCTGTCTTGATCATTGCATGGGTAATGAAGAGCCACTGCCGGCAGCCTTATATGTTTGTCACTCCAATCGGATTCTGCTTCTTTTTTCTTTCTTTTTTTTTGACAAAGGCTTCTTTATTACTTCATTGACGAGCTTGGGTGTGCCCCTCCAAGGTGGACTTGCGGTGACTCTCCTGTCTCAATGACGCGAGGTGGCTCGAGGGAAGTCTTCGTGGGTTCGACAAGCTTCTACGGCAGCAGGTGACGATGTGGGGCTCACCACTCATGCGGTGTGATGCTGGTCTAGACAGCGGTTGCGGTTGAAGTGGATGGTCTCGTTCGTGGCAGGAATGGGTGCCATTGACGATGATGATTGAGAATGTGGATGGCGTATGATGGCGATGGCAGAGGGTGTGGAACACGGTGTCCCTCTTGGCTCACCAGTGGCAGATGAATACTCTCCCGGCTTTGCAGAATCCTTCACCAACACTCCTTGGGTCCTCTAGTGCCTTGACGATGGTTTGCTATCTTCGCGAGCCACCAAAGGTTGCACTGGATCCCCCCAATGGCATCCACTGTGACTGTCGAGTCCCCTATGGAGCCGGGAGACCATTGATACTTTGCACGACCTTCTTGTGGCCTATTGAGGCCCTTTCAATCACCAGAGTGCAGCTTTGGGGTTCAGCCTAGGAGTCGGCCTCTACAACGACAGTCGTGGGGTCTCACGGTAGCCACAAAGCATCAGGGGTCCTTATGCTCACCTCCCTTGTTGTATTTAAGGTCTGATGGGGTCTTTGGCATCATACCACACCTCCCTTGGAACCCACGGCATCTTATGGCATCTATAAAGATGTCGACAGACCCAACAATAGCCCACATGCTTCATATCTTCCTGTAAATTGCCTATGGCGGGTCGAGGTATTCCTCTCTCTGTCTCGTGCCCGCTAGTGGATCAAACCTACTCCAACAGGTGTACAGAGTGACATGCTTCCGATTCTTCCTTCTCTTTGTGGTAGTGGCAGTGCTCTAATTGGGTCAAATTTGGTAGTGGAATCACTAATATCCGATTATGATAAGTGTAAGGTGTTCCGATTTTGATAATTTCAAAATTACTATGTTCCGATTTTGATCTGATTCTAATAATTTCCAAAATATATATTAAATGTTATTTTTTATTCAAAAATAGATTAATAATTTACAGATATTACTAAATTTTGATGCAATCTCTTTAAAACTTTATTTTTATTATCTTATCAATTTATATGTGATTTTTATGATTTACTTAACTTTATTTTAATTAATTTTACTTATATATACTTTTTTATCGAAATTGGATAAACATAAACGAAATCAACTGATTCCGATTCCGATTCTAATAGCTTATAGAATACAAAAACAAGTTCCAAACCCGTTAATTTTTATCAGAATCGAATTGGAATTTCGGTATCCATTTACGCCACTACTCTGTGGTGACCATCCGAGGGTTGGAGCACCTTTGTCCAACCCAGCCCCTGTTGAACCAGATGGAGGATGGACTGGGCCTGGACCCAACGGGTCCCTGTGCTTCAGTAATGGGCCTGCAATGGGGTCCATTGTACAGTTGACTATCACATGCTCTATTTTGTTCAAATAAAATAAAACCAATCCCAAGCCTGCTAGGATCGGGAGGGGCGGTGTGATCACACTTGGATCTGATTGGGACTACAATCCGGATTTGGCTTAAATCTGTAGCCAGCCCTCTTTATTAACTCGATTGGTCTGCCATTCAGACCTCACGATGCACTCTTCCTCTCATCTAGCTGCGACCAGGCCTGCTTCTTCTCCCATCTGTTCAGCCTGGCTCCTTGAGACATTGTTTTCCAGACACACCTGGGCTTAAGAGGGCTCGGCCCCATTATGTTCAGCCATCGGGGTGACTGTCTAAGGCGGAACCCTCCTTATTTC
Organism: Cryptocoryne crispatula var. balansae; assembly: GCA_036172225.1. Lineage (NCBI taxonomy): Eukaryota > Viridiplantae > Streptophyta > Magnoliopsida > Alismatales > Araceae > Cryptocoryne > Cryptocoryne crispatula. The sequence continues at coordinate 33,710,770 of CM069931.1, forward strand.
TGAATGCTTCAAGTGGCAGTCCCCGGTACACTTTATTCTGTCCGTTCACCATTTTTTTCTGATATTTTGGTGCTTTGAACATTGATAAGCCCTGTTTAGCTAACTCAGTTTCTTTAGTTCAATGAGCATCCGGCTCACCTTCCTATTGTCTTTTGTGATTTTTTTTGTGTCAACAGACATACATATATTTTTCATATCATAAAACTGAATTGGTCCACTGGGATAGCTATAACATCATACAAGTGATACTCAAAAGTCTTTCTAAGTTTCATAGTATGACTTATGAGTTTAGTTTCTCCATAATTAAGCAACTTCACATATCCTTTTTCTTTCTCAAACTAATACCAAGGACTGTAGGTGTGTGAACCTCTTTTTTCCGTCTGTTTTGAGAAAGAAAAGATTTTTTGTTGAATGCCCCGGACTTATTTAGGAAAATAGGTGATATCCTATAACAATATTAGATAGTCCGGTGATAATTTAAAAATATTAGAACCGATGTTCGGGTTCTTTGAAAATTTGATTTTTGACCCTTCTCCGCCGGATGGTGCGAATATCCGACATTAACTTACATCGAGCAATGGCTCGGATACCCTTGATTAACTGTCGTAACAACCTGTTTTCAGAGAGCGTGCACATCCACAAAATAAAATGAACTCAAAAGGGCAGCGGCCTTTTGGGCCCGATGAAATGCAAACCGGTATTTGGAGTTGATTTCATTTGCTTGTTGATTGATTTAGATTGACTTAAAATCGGTTTTATGGGTTTGTGTTTGTTTGGTTTGTTTTTATTTGATTTCAGTTTGGTTTTTGATTTGTTTTAAGTTTGGTTTGATTGGTTCAAGTTGTTTTGATTTCAAATTTGATGAGTTCGAAATGTTTTAGACATTGTGGAATTTGGTTTGGTTGTTTTGATTTTTTGTTAACAATTTGAATTTTGGTTTTAGATTGGTTTTGATGTGCTTTAGGTGTTTAAGATGTTGTTTATTTAGTTTCTTTTGAAATTAAGCATTTGTTGTCCATTTTAGTAAGGTTCGGTGCCTTTTAAGTGAATTTTCAGATTGGTTAATTTTATGTTTTTTGGTTGAGTTCACAGATTATCAAATCCGAATTTTTGTTTGTGTTTTTCAGATTGATTAAAATCTGATTTTTTTGGTTTAAGATTGATTCTTTAACGATATCTTTGTTATGGTTCGGTTTTTGTTAAATCGTGATGATTTTTGGGTTAAGTTTCAAATTTATTTTAAATCTGTTTTTTTTTCTGTTTTTATTAGATTTTCAGATTTGGTTCATGTTGTTTTTTTTTTGCTTTGGCGGTTTGCATCACATCCGGCCTATCGGGCTACCATTCGGTGTCCGACTTCATGCATCTCAAGTCGACATCAAAGTCTTTTCATTTATTGAAGATAGAGTACATTGATGTACATGATAGGCGATCCTTCCCCCAACATAGGTTTCCCACCGACTTATAAAAATTTCGGCATTACGATAGCATGCCGATCATTTTCTAACTTGGTGAAGTTTACCCATCCAATATGGCCAGTCTTGACTTAGCCATGTTGGGGGAAGGATCATCGGCATACGGGAGCGTGCCCGCGCCGACGTTTGGATCGACATTCCGGGGCGTACCTAGGGGAGCCGTCTAAGTGGAGTACTCGGAAAGGGTGTTTCACTCTTTAATTTATTTTGGCATTTGGCATTTCTGATTTTTGTTATTTGTATTTTTAATGTCAAGGCCATTTAGGCCGGTTTCGAGTTCCATCGGCGTTCATAGCCGGCCTTCGGTCTTGTAGGGCTTGGAGGGCCCATCTTGGACTGTTTTAGGCCGGAAGGGCCTGCTGGTCTTGTGCTTGCGTGCCTCCATTGTCTTGGTGGTAAGGCAAGGGCCCGCCTAGACAAGCAATCGGCCCGTCATACGGATTCCGAAAGAGTCCGAGACATCACCCCTACCCACCAATACTGGAAGAATTACAGTTTTTCTGCACTTGTAGAGCCGCAATGTGCTATTCTTGCTTCCCCTCTTCTTTGCTTGAATAGGAGCTGCTGTTGTCCTCTTTTGTAGGCCGCAATGGGGCTGTCAAAGGGAACCTCGATTCCTCTTTTCTTTTTTGATTCAACAGGACCTGTTTAGGGGTCCACTCGGCCGAACCAAAAGAAGGCTGGAATTCGGCCGCAGAGGGGCTGTTTGGTTTTGCTACAAAGGGGCTGTCCGTTGGACTTAAATGGACCAGGACCGAAATGGGGACCTGTTTGGGGTCGGTTTTGGGTGCCTTTAGATGGGCCAACAGGTGGCCGAAATGGGCTGGATAGGGACCAGCTTATGGGTCTGCAGGTGGACTGGAACCTGGTCACAGGGGGAGCAGAAAACCGGTCACAAGGGGACCTGTTTGGAGTTGAATGGGCCAAAGATGGGCCTGGTTGGGGGCTGCCTCTTGGACTGAAATGGGACCCGATTAGGGGACGAGATAAGACCTGATTGGGGTCTGAATTGGGGCCGGTTCTGGGGTCTGATTTGGGCTGGACAAAGGCAGCTTAGGACCAGGTTCAGGGGTCTGACTTTAGGAGGCATTTCAGAGGCCTGATTGGGTGTTGAACAGGGACCTGGTGTGGGGTCTGTTGGCAGGCCGATCGGGGGTTAAATGGGGCCTGCTAGGGGACCAGAATGGGACCTGCTAGAGGGCCTGATTTGGGTTCCGGACAGGGTTGGAAACAGCCCTCCTACAGGACCTGTTCGGGCCTGAATTTTGGAGACATTCCGGGGCCTAATTGGGTGCTTCTAGATGGGCCAAGATGAGGTTGGCAAAGGGGTTTTCTTAAGGCCATGGGTTGCCGATGACGATGAAGACCGGTTTAGGCCATAAGAGGGGTTGAGAAGAGAATTTAGAAGAGGTGAAGGGGGGCACCCATAGAGGGCTACATAATTATACAATTGCCTTCACCCACCTGGTTTTGATTTTTTGGATGCAATGGAGGGGCGGCTGCAGGTGGGCTTTCTCTTCTTCTCCTTCTCTTCTTCTGGCCGCGGGCAGGGGTTTGGAGCAGGTGCGCAAGGGGGCAGCAGGTGGCGGCAGCAGAAGCAGCAGATGGCGGCTGCAGCAGCAGGAGGCAGCAAGGGGCAGTGGGAGCTCCGGCAGCGTGTCGGCGTCCTCTTTCCTCTCCTTCTTCTTGTTGGCGTGCCAGCCTCTTTTATAGGAGGTGGGGGGATGGCAAGGGTCAGGCCTAGAGTCAATGTAAGATGACTCTTGAGTTCTCCCATGCCATTTTAATGAACCGGACTTCTTGAATTCCCCAAGACTTCATTCCTTGACTGTCCCCTGAATTCCTCATCTGACTAGTCCCTTCAGCTTCCCCACGCCATCAATTGGGCATGGTGACCTGGCGGGTGAGGTGGCAGGTGTGCAGATGGGCTGGCAGCCTGGCAGGACCCGAAATGGGCTGGTCTTGTGCAGGTGCGGCTGAGACTGTCCCTTCTCCTGCTGGGCTGTGCGCGAGCCTTCATATGGGCTGGGTTTTATTTGATTTACATGGGCTCATGGGCTGGCTGACCAGAACACATATTGGGGTACCCTATTGGGCCTGATTTGACTCAAATATGGGCTGCCCACTTTACTCCTAGGCTCGGCCCTTGCTGGCCTCCTTTCTCTTTCTTGTTTTCTGTTTTTTTTTTGAACAAAACTGACGCCAACAGTAGGGAAGGAGCTTCACAATCATTCTATGAATTCCTTGTTGGAAGCAGTGGAATGCTCATCCAACAATAGTGTATTGACATCTGAAGGTTGCTATCCCCTTCTAAGATAATGGCCTATTGGCTACAGTTGCTATAGTACTTTTTTGGAAAATAAAATGTACACAGTTGCTTAAATTAATGAAGGGATCAAGTTGTTCTAAGATGGAAGCTATTTTTTCCATTAAGAGTTTGATGTATAGGACTGTGCAAAAGTGATCTTCATATGGTGCTTATCACTTTGTAAAAAGTCTACACCAGCATTACATTCGATGTTTTATGGTGGTTCTTTGAACAGAAAATGATGACTATTTGGTAAAAAGCATATATCGTCAAGCAAGTAAATAATATTTCTAGGGTTGGAGGAGATAGAAGAAATCTTTTTTACTTGGTCTATATCAATGATCTATGGTAATTCCCTATGAAACAATTTTCATATTAGTTATGGGTGAATTAACAAAAAATTCATTTTTCATGCTGTTTGAGATTGTGACAATATCTTGATAGATGAGAAACAACAGAGTTAGTAGGTAGTTTGGTATAAGAGTTGGTAGGTGAGGTGTTGTGCAACCATATGGAGAAGGTGGAACTTAGAGTCAGTAAAGCGAGGCCATATCGGCCAGCCATTTCCTGTGGAGCCTTGTTCCTGAGTCCATCATTTGTACCCATTTTTCATATTAATATAAATAGTTTTTTTTTGCCATATTGGCCAACTCTTGTATTGTTCCTTATTGCTTCTGTTTGCGGATGAATTGTCCTGCCAACCATGGCGTTGGTGCATGCAATGGCTGGCCCTAGTGCGGGGACCACCTCCTTGAGGGGGGGGGGACAACTTGAGTATGTGTCAAACCATGAAATGTCCAGCCACAGAAGAAGGTAGCATTACTAGCACTGCTACTTTGGGGAGCACAGGTCAGGTACCAGCCAGTTGGGGCTTTGGGAAGAAGAGGGGCAGCTACCTAGGTGTTCCTATGAGGGTAAAGGGTATTGGAAGAGAGAAAGGGGGTGGGGAAATCTTCACTTTCATCATCACCAATAGATAGGACACAAAAAGGGGGCCTTACAAGGAGAGGCTGAATTGAAAATAGAAAACATCAGAGTTTACCCTAGAACATCTAAACGCTTATAGAAAAATCAGGAAGGCACGTGAAGTTTTGTAATACGAAACTCACATCTTTATACTACTGATCTTCTAAATCACCATATATTTGATTCTCGTCACTTTCTTGCTGAAAGCACAATTGCAATGGTCGATCCTTGACCAATTAAAGCATTTTCTTTCGCAAGCACCTCAAAAGTAACCATTTGTGTCTTCATCCATGTGAATCGTCGATACTTGCTGCACTGCTAAACTCGGAGTAATGTCCTGTATAAGAGTATCGTACTCCATATATTGAAGGGATAAAAATTGTCAGTCTATTGCATTAGAAAATATGAAATCAGTCAACATTTTTGGTTTTAGGTACTGTTGATTAGTTTTAGAAAAAAATTGGACTGAACTATTATGTTCTAGTCTCTGAGCGGGATTGACATTTCAGGTGATGTTGTTGTGCATATCTTTCTTCCTCCACAAAGAGCTTTTTACAACTTGGAGGAATTCTATGGCAATGCCACACCCATTGAGCTTCCCTTTGACTCGCAACCTCCTGTTGGGCGTTGACTGATGCTCGCCGGACTCCTTAACATGGTTCGTGTGGCTCCCCTCAGGTGATGCATTGTGCACGCCCTTGAGCCACTGATATGAGCCAAATGGTGCAGGATGCCTTGTGCACATCTCTTTGGTGTCATAATCCTGCCCTTTCTTAGGTGAATGGCTGAGACTAGAAGTGGCTTCTACTGCAGATGGTTAAATCTCATCCGCATGAAGGTAAATTAGAAGAAAAAGATAAGCCTTCTTTTCTCCATCTGTTTTCACATTTTCTTGGACGGATTCAATGTTGTAGACGGATGTGTCTTTTTGCCATCGACCTTTTAATGACACCCAGAAAACAGAGATGGAATGGATGGAGTTGTTTATGTTGCAAGCAGCTGTTCTTTGCCAATGAGGTTCCAATCGGGTGGAGCGACAGTCTGACAGTATCATCTGTAAAGTAAAATTATTGTACCATGTTCCGGTAAACAAGTTCCATCAAGGCCTTGTTTGTTCTGTTGTAACCGTCTTGTTTCAGGATCACTTATTTAGAAACAAGATTCTTTTTGGATTTTAAAACACAAGTTCTTGTCCGATTAATTTTGTGAAGGCATGTAAAACAAAGCAGGGGATCACATCGTAATATGATTTGACAACTGCAATACTCATAGGTTCTTGTTTTCTTTTCCACCCTCTGCCCGTGTGTCTTAAAACAAGGATCATTGTTCCGAAATACAAGGCTCTACATTAACCCGAACAATATCGAAGATACGGCAAGCTGGAACGAGTGCACTATCTTGTAGAACTTTAAATTGTTTGGGTAAAATATTATATTTTGAAACAATAGTTCTTTTTCTAAATTACATGAGGAGGGGGTGCTATAATTGTAAAATCATCTTGATCACGTGATCTCTTGTTTTATTTTTTCATGTTTTTCTTTTGCAAAGTTAGCAAAAAAAAAAACGCTGGTTCTAGAATTCAAAAAAAAAAAAACCTTTTAACAAGTGATCTTGAAACACGAGAAATACAATAAGACAAGCAACCCTTGAACAAATTGGGCTGAAATGATACAATACAACTCACGTATCTGCTCGATTCCTTTGTGCTTAAAAAACAAACCAAACTGATGAAAAGTCGAATTAATCGAAGAAGCTTCTATTCAATATCAAGTAAATCAAAAGCTGGCATATTTTTACACAAGCGACGAGTTCGTATCCATCTAAAAGCTCACTCAGTTGTATACATATCCAAACAAACAAATGTGCTTATCCATTGCAAACTCCTTTCATACCAAACGATCCGATCTGGTTGAAATGAACCAAATTCTATTTTTTTTTCTCCTGTCGAATCATGCCAACCCAATTAAATACTATCAGACACGCACATATTCTGACCTGAAGATGCATTCAAGCGAGCAATCTGGTGGTAACCCATCATATCAAATCTGTGTTTGCAAGATTTTCGAAATCAACCACGCCTCTCTTTTCTGCCTAACACCCCCATCGCTGGAAAAGAAGTCAGTCGAGCAAGATCCGATTCTGTTTCTTAGGATGAGTTTGGTGTTTCTCACACGGACAGAGAACTACACAAATATTTAACGAAATTTAGGTTAACGTGTGGATTTCATGGATTAAATTAGGAACAAATCACCGCCGGACTGCTGAGCTTCGGAGGAGAGAATATTTTTGGATACGAACACCAAAAAATTCACATCGCTGCTGCACCCAGGGATCTCCGATTGTTCATGTCCGACCGGAGAGTATTCCTCTTTCTTCCCACCGGCGACGGAGAAGACCAGAGCAGGCGAGGGTCTTCTTGGCGGCGGCACCTTTCTCGATCGACCAGAAAAGAGAGGCCCCACATCGGCATTTGGACGAGCACCTCGGCGTCAGCCGCCGGCGGCCGTCCTCCGTGTGCCAGCCTCTCAGCCGGAGAACGCCGTGACGATCCCGTAGCCGGCGAAGATCGATCCGAGGGCAAGAATGGCGTAATCGAGGGCTCTTCGCCTGAGGTCCAGAGAAGGGCCGGCGCACTTGAGGTGGAACAGCGCCGGCAGCACGAAGGACAGCAGCGCGCAGACGGTGCCGCCGATGAAGGAGATGAAGGCGCCGAAGCCGGGGACGAAGGAGGCGAGCACGGCCATCGCCACCACCAGGATCGCGCGGGCCAGATGGAGGACGAACAGTTCCGATCCCCGCGACCGGCGGGAGGCCTTCCGGAACCATCCGAGGCTCCTCAGCCTCGATTCGGCGATCTCGTGGATCGGGTGCATCATCACCGGGAAGGTGAAGGCGAGGGCGACGCAGAGCCCCACCTTGACGGCGGTGGCCGACCAGTCGTTGGGCAGATTGAGCGTCACGATGTCTTCGGTGCCGTCGCCGTAGGCCAGGTAGCCGGAGATCCCGAAGCCGACGTAGGTCACCGTGATGCCGAGGAACGCCCGCGACAGCACCCACCGGAACATCTCCCTTTCCGCCATGGATGCCTCGAGGGGGAGCGTCATGCTGAATCCCTCGAAGCAGAACACCGCCACGCCGCCGGCGAAAGGCAGCCCCCACGCCCCGTTGAAGGCGGCCCTCTCCCGCAGCCGCGAGAAAGCGCCGAACACCTGGAAGTCGTCCTTGAGGACGATCGCCATGGCGAGCACGTTGCAGACGTCGGCCAGGACGCTGAAGGGGGCGATGGCGGAGAGGGAGCGGATGAAGGAGAGGGCGAGCTCCAGGGGGAGGAGGAGGATGAAGAGGGGGGCGGTGGGCGGGACGCGGCGGTGCTGGCCGGAGAAGACGGAGGAGAGGTTCTGGCCGATGAAGACGAGGTACGCAATGGCGCCGCCGGCCTGGGAGACGAGCACCAGCAGCTCCGTGAGGCACCGCCCGCGGCTGCCGAAAGCCTTCTGGCCCAAATCTCCGTACGAATGTATCTCCACGGCGGCGTCCTCTTCTTCCAGGCAGTTCCGGCACTCGACCTAACGGCGCCGAGTTTTCTGGCTCTCGTCAGCAGAACAAGCAGAACCAGAGAGACGGAGAGAGAGAGAGAGACGCACCAGGAGGGTCATGCAGTAGTAGATGGCGATGCCGGCGGCGGCGACGCCCAGCGAGCCGGCGGCCCAGCCGGCGACGCGGAAGGCGTAGGGAAGGCCGAGGATCCCCGTCCCCACGATGGAAACGATCACGTTGCCCAGCGTCTGCGCCCACGTCGTGCCCCTGCCGCTCGGTTCCAGCAGCGGCGCCGCCGCTTCCCCTGCCGCTCCGCCGCCGCGCATACTGCTGGAGCCAGAAGAGAAGCCCAAATTCCCCTTTCGCTGCACTCCGCCGCGCGCTGTTTTGTAATGGCGAGGATTCGGAGAACGGGGAGGAGACTGGGGCCAGGGAGGAAGCTACGTGGCAGTTGATAAGCGAGTCCACACATCTACACCGACGACAAGATTCAGGGCGCGTTTGATTCTGGTTCTCCGTCAAAATCTTTAAAAGCTAAAAATAGGAAGAAAGAAAACATTTGCGGAGTGTTTGGTTGCATGATAATTTGGTGTACATTTTCACGATAAAAAATTGTTTTAAAATAAAAAATGAACCAACTCATGACATAAAATTAACATGTTCGGAGGGATGTGATTACAAAGAAGAGTAACTACCACGTATGACCAAATAAAGTGGGGGACCACAAGAAAAAAAGAAAGGAGTGAAACCCTCTTTTTTATTTAAGAAGAAAATCACTTTTAAAACATAAAATTGTCATGGTTACCAAACATCTCTTTTAACGAATTTTGTTACAATTTTTAAAAATTAAAACAAAAACTTTCGTTATCCTGCAACTAAACACCCCATTAACGTGTTTGGTTGGGTTTAAAACTTGAATAATCGAGTAAATTCAGAAAAAGTGTATAATGGGTTCTAACCAGAAGTCTTTTACAACCGACATGAAAACAAAAGTGAGACCCAAAAGAGAGAGAGAGAGAGGAGATAACACGACAGACAACAGAAATTGTCCCAAAAATAAGGTTTTAAGAAACAGCCACCCAACAAGAAAAAGAAATCAAGAAAAAAAAATATAATGTTACCTAACACCCTGTTTGGTAACACTATTAGCTACCTTCATCGTTATCAATTTTAAAATAGATATTGATAGGAATCATTAAGAGGTGTTTAGTTAATTATATCAATTTTAAAATTGACAGTGACAGAGGTATCTAATAATATCATCAAACAGGGCGTAACAGCTTTGATAACAATATTAAACTTCTCTTTTACTATCAATTTTAAAAACGACGTGGAAACAAAACATCACGAGATGTTTGTTTATTTGTATCGATTTTGAAATTTTTGGTACAAACAAAATTTGATACATAATACAAGTGCACGTCTTATTTGATAACACTATTAAGTCAATTTTAAAATAGATACTGATAGAAATTAATAAGAGGTGTTTGATTAATTGTATCAATTTTAAAATTTGTAGTGTAAACAAAACATATTAAGTAATACAAGTGTATTACTTTCGATATTGATACTCCAACATATGAAAATATTAATATCAATATTGATATAGTACCAAAAAAAATAAAACTCTAACCAAACACATTGTCACGGTGCAAATGATCAAAAAAAAAAAAACACATCGGCCCCACATCGATTATGAGAAGGAGAGTTCACATGTTCATATAATGTATAGCTAATTTTTTTAACATCGTAGGGTAACATGGCAGTCGGGTGTAAGATTGTTATTTGATTTTTTTTATCGAATTGTTCATTTTGAAAATCGATGAACTCAGACTAGTCTCCATCTTTCTCTTTTTCCTCCTCGCGAGACAAAAATTTTGGGATTTTATTTGGAAATAACATTATCAACGGTAATATATTATCAAAACAACACCGTTTCAAACATATTTCGTAACATGACATCATTTCACTTTTTCAAACTTTTTTATGATAAAATTAATAAACCACACGATTGTCCGATCTTGATTAAAAAATTTAAAATCTCAGTTCAATAAATAAATAAAATAAAAAAGTATCGAAAAATAAAAAAATTTGGGTCCACATTTTATCTGGAGAAAATAATAAAAGAGGAACGATCACGATTACGTTAGGGGAAAAAGAGTGCAAGAAAGAAACCCCACGATTGTCCGATCTCGATTTAAAAAAATTAAAAATTAGTTCAATAAATAAATAAAATAAAAATGTATTGAAAAATAAAAAATTTTGGACTACGTTTTATCTGGAGAAAATAAAATGTTGGGCTACGTTTTATCTGAAGAAAATAATAAAAGAGGAACGATCACGATCACGTCAGGAAAAAGTACAAGAAAGAAACGACGTGGTTAAAAAAATTTAAGAAGAAGAACTATAACAATTTCGTTGAAAAGTACTTATTTTTTCTCAAATAATACTGTTTATAATTTTTTTATCGTAATAATGCCGTTAGAAAAATATTTTGTGACGTCGTCCCAGAAATCATGAAGTGAAATCAAGACTTCATTTTTTTTGTTAAGTTTTTATTTTTTTCGAGTAAAATCAATAACTTTATTGTTTTTCAATAGCACGGACTCTTTTTTTCTCTTACAAACCGTAATCGTTCCTTTTTTTTTCATTAATTTTTCAGTGAAAACATGGACCCAACTTCCTTTGTTATTTTTTCGACAAAAATTAATTTTTTATTTTTTGAGCAACTCTATATATATATATACATTCCAACTAAGGATCAAGTTGTTTCATGATCTTAATTAAAAAGGAAAATAAAAAATTTGGTTTCAATTTCAAGAAAACGTGGGGTGATATGATGGTTTCAATTTTAAAAAATGAAACCGTGTAGTTTCACGGTTTCACTTAAACAAAAAAAAATGGTTTCATCGAACCGAGTCATATTACGAAATAAGTTTGGAACGATGTTATCGATGACATAAATTTTTAAAACGTGCTATTTCGAAGAAAAAAATTCCCAAGAATTCCTTCTTGTTTTACTCGTGGATCCGGCCCTGGGCCTGATTTTGGCCCAGTATATCGAGCCCACGGGCTTAAGATGGGTATTGCTTCGAGTGGAATACGCACATATATTTTTTATTGTATTTCTTTAACCTGCACCCGTGGTCTACGGGACCGCACTTACTTTCTCGCCTCACGGAGGAGTACGAGACATCAACGCTGAAACCTCACCACTCTGGTCTCCGATCGATCCGCCTCCCCGCCGTTCATAGCTCCCACGGCCGCCAGTGTTCGCCGGGGTGCCGCCCCCCAGTCTTCTCTACTGACAAGGCGAGTGGGAGAAGAGTGAAGAGGACCTAGAGGCGTCGGGGGCCGCGAGGTGCCCGGGTCCGGGGTTAGGGTTCCTCTGATCGCATCCTCGAGGGAATCGGGGATGTCCTCGCGGGGCGATTGGAACTGGCGGTAGGGTTTACGCATTGAAGGTTCGAAGGTGGCTTTCCTCGGTGTTCAGGGCAAATCCCTCGACACTTAGTGTTCCGCGGTCGACGAGCCACGATGCAGACATCTTCGGCGCAGGTGCGTGTGATCCGAACTTAGGCACGGCTTTGTTCGGTTCGCTATGGTCGCTCCCTCGCTCGCGATGTGCGGTCCGCTCGTTCTTTTCGTTCTTTCGGCGCCGTGCATTCTATCGCGTGAATATTTTTAGCTCGGGCATTTTCCGTTCTCTCACATCATGCGTCTGATGTATAGTTCATCTTATTCTGGTCTTCACTCCACATAAATATTGTGAAACTGGCCTGGATAGCTCGCTTTACGGTTTTTAAAGCAATTTCTTGTAGTTTCCCGCCCGCATGGACGGTGAGTTGAGAAAGCACATCTCTCGCGGCTGAGCAGATGATATTCTTTACCTGTTAAACTTGCCAAGGACTTGCTATCACTGTTGACGAGAATGTACTCCAGTCCACAAGTGAGGTCTGCAGCTGGCGGTGGTGGAGCATCAAAATTGCATAAATATGTGATAAGAGATGGCACCTCACTGCTTTAAGGGTAGTGTCTTGTGTTGTCAGTTGGAGAGAGTTCCGAAACTACGTAACATTTGTGTGCCGCAATACAGGATATGGGCTTGATTCCTGCTTACACTGGTTACTCTCTGACATATCTAAATATGGAAGTTTAATATGGCTTAACGTCCCATCTCTCGTGTCTTTCCCGTGCTGTGTTCAGCACCCAGGAGAAGAGATGCTATGGTTTAAGCTTTGTATCTACCCCCTTCTAGTCTGCAGGTTCTAAATTGGATCTTTGGCTCTTTGCCTTTCTTGCCCAAAGTGGGATGAGGGAGGTGCTGGAGGCAGACGCTTTGACACTGGAGGTACATGGGCGATTCTAGGCAGTTTGGCCTAGGTTTAGGTGGTGAGGACTACCTTGCCTCATCTTATCATCTAGGCAGTCCACTCAATCACGGTGGGTAACATGGCCAAGAATTCATTATTTTTGTTGAGCACATCTTAGGACACCTATGTTATTTTTTAATAGATGTGCCGCTATAGCCAAAAATTTTACCTTTCAACGTCTTTCTGTAGAGTAGGCATTGGGTCCGAAAGAAAGGCTGATCCCTATCACTGTCACGTCATTTCACAATGTTGGACTAGATTCATGCTTAATAGGGAGGACATTGCTTTGGAAGGATTGCTGGATTGGCCATGGCTCTCTTGACCTGAGATTTCCTAACCTTTTCCTCTCTTATCCTATAAGGATGTGCTGCCTTATAGGATAATTGATCTTTTTCATTCAGAAGGAACTTGAAGGAAGAAGAAGTCTATGAATTTGCACTCCTTATGGACTTCTTAAGGGGGTTCATGGGTGTTGACAGAGAGGATCAATTTGTTTGGAATCTGGAAAAAGATTTATTTTTCATTGTGAAATCAGTCTGCAACAGACGAAGGATGTGGGGCTATTGAAGTCTCATGGTGGAAAGCAGTCGGGCTCCCATGTTTTCTATAAAAATCAGACTGTTTTTGTGAATATTTTTAGCAGAAGGCTCCATACTAAGTTCTACATACAAAGACTTTCTGGTCGACTCGATTCGTCGTGTTTTTCATGGATCCAACCACGAAGACATTGATCACCTATTCTCAAGTTATGGTGTTATCATCTATCTATGGCATATCTTGTTCCGCAGCTGGAGGATTGATTGGGTTGACCCTACCATGAATGCTACACTTTTGATTCAAGAGTGGGATGAGGGTAATACCTGGAGAGCTTAACTTTTGTTGTGGAATTTGGCTTTGCCTTACTTTCCTATGGTCTATATGGAGAACTAGGAATGGGAGGATTTTTGAGGATCAATTTGATAATCCATTTAACATTATCCATTTTATGGCAATTTATGCGAAGGATTGGTTTTTCACTTTCTTTGGCCGTGCTCTAAGTGAATTAGTTTCAGAGACATATTCACATATTTACTTCTTAGTGGCAACTTTGCATTTGGTTTGGTGTTCTGGCTTTTTGGGTGACCTCCAACCACTACCTTCTTGGTAGAGTGCAGGCTTTGTTTCTTTTATATTGTCGTTGTTGTATCATTTTTCTTTTTTTTTCTTTTTGTCCTTTCCCTGTAACTCTCTTTTCCTCTGCTTTTAGTATTAGTGAACTTGTGACTTTCACTTTATGTCACCTTAACAAAAGGAATTTATTCTTGTGTAGTATACTTCAATTATTCTTCTGGCTGTGATTCACCGGATTAGGGGTGCAAACGGAATCTAAGATTTTGATAATATGATTTGATTTAGATAATGATTAACGGATTCTCATCTTTTTTTGCATTCTATAAGTTATCGGAATTGGATATTCCGTTAGCTTATTGGAATTAGAATTTAGAAATAATCAATTCTATATATGTTTTTCCAACTTCGATAAAAAATACTATATATTTAAAAATTAATATAATCATATATATTATATGCATGATTAAAATTATGATTATAAATGATAAAAATTAAAAATGAAACTTATTAGCTTATGATCAAATTTCAGTAATAATATGAAATTTAATAGCTTATTTTTAATAACATTTAATATATAATCAAGATATAAGAAATTGTCGGAAAGTTTTCATTTCAATTATGAAATCGGAATATCATGCTTCCGATTTAATCTGAATCTGATTCAAAATGCCTTAATCCTTATCGGAGCCTAAAACAGACTAATCTACTACCAATTTGACCCATTACCAGGCCTCACTCGATAGTAGATAAGGATAATGGGTATCTTGTTAACCCATTGAATACATGACATCAGTTCTTGCTGAATAAGATTATTAAGGGATACAAAGTTCCCATCTGTCCTTTAAAAGCTCATGACCAACATTGCTAAACTATCCATGAAATTGCAGATTTAAGAAGGCAAGAATCCTGCCATAGAGCTTCCTAATATCTGTGAGAGATCAAGGGAAAATTTTGTAGGTCTACCATTAGTTACAATGATTTAGCCTGAGGAGGCAAGGGAGTTCTTATTGTTTATAATTCCTTTCCAAACATGGGACAGGAAGCTATAATTATGCTTGAGATCCATCCCATCCAGTCATCTGTTGTCTAACAATTATATTTCACGTGGTGTTCCTGTCACTTTCAAGGCTTCAAGCCTCCATAGCCACTTGGAGTGCAGAGTTCGATTGTTTCAAAAAAAGCCAACTCCTAATTCTTTAGTCAGTCTATTAGATTAGAATGGCTTTATTTCCAGAAGGGTGCAGCTCTCATACCTTCATGTGTTGCAAAAAACTTTGGGCAGGCAAGCGACATAAGGCGAAAAAGGAAAGCACTACTTTAGAGGACACCTATCTGCTACAAACAGAGAGAAAAAGGAAAGCACTACTTTAAGATTTGATGTATGTTACAAAAGCTTTAAGCTCTTTTTTCATATTCATCACTTGGGTAGGAGGATAGATAAGAAAAGAGGAAGGTGATTTTGTCTTCTTGAACTTTGAAATTTATCAATGTAATTGTATGGAAAACTGTTGGCGGGACCAGAAAATCCTCAATTGAGGGATCTTTCTCAATAGAGATTTTCTTGGGTAGCTCTTGACTCCATTTATTAGCTAGATGAGAACTGTATCAGATATTGATCCTTCTTGCAGATGAGAATGCAAAAAGGGTTTTAGTGTGTCTGTATTAGGCAGAAAACATTTTGGAAACTTATTTTTTACTACCATATGGTATATTGAGATGCTGAGAACAGTTCTCTCCCTTTGAAGGGCTGTACTGGACATTTTATTTTGATTATTATACGATTATTTCAAAATTTTAAGCTTTTGGTGGATTTATTAGAGTTGATCCCATGAAAAAATTATGTACTTTTGTTGTTACAGTTTGCCTTTCTTTTTCAAGACTAGATTCCACCAAAGTTGAATTGCCTTTTACCTTCTTTCTCTTTTATGCTTGTGGAACCTCAATGTTCCAGGCTACGCTTAATGGACTGGGTCCTAATCTCCAGGATTCTGCTGCCCGGAATTTTGCTGCATCCTTTTCTTCTCAGTCGGCAACTGCTCCAGGGTTTCATCATTCTGGTACATATCAATTTTTGGCATTTTCTCAACGTTCTTGTCATGGGTCTTTTTATGGCAGACCACGTAAATGCGATTCTCTGCAGGAGCAGTGCTTGGGCTACATAACATCCAAGGAAGTGTTAATGTTCCCAGCATGCAAGGGTCCCTTGGATCACGCAATTCGGCAATGGGTATTGCTGTATCAAGTGGTATGCAACAAGCTGGGGGCAACATTTCTAGTGGAAGATTTGCTTCAAACAATCTTGCAGCTTCTATTTCTCAGGTGATCAGCTGATTGTTACACACACAAGTGCTAATACTTAATCTATGTTTTTTACTGCATTGTTATATCGGCAGTGTGATTGACATACCTGTAATTTATTCATTTTTTTGTTGTAGATCCCCCACACGGGCACATATGGACACTCTGGTGTCACGAATAGGGGTGTCAATTTTGTAGGTAGTCCTGCTTTCAGCAGTAGCATGAATGGAATTGGTGGTTCAATACCTGGCATTAACCCCGGTTCTGCTGCATTAGCTAACAGGGTGTCTGTTCCTGGTTTGGGTGTATCCCCAATTTTAGGAAATGCAGGCCCCCGTATCACTAGTTCCATGGGGAATATTGTTGGGGTTGGTAACATTGGAAGAAGTATAAGCTCTGGTGGACTGTCAGTTCCAGGTCTTGCATCACGTGTAAGTTTAGCCACTAACAGTGGTTCAGGAAGTCTTAATGTACAAGGAACCAACAGAATGAAAAGTGGTGTTCTTCAACAAGGTAAGATATTTAACCTTTTAGAGGGCATTTCAACTCCTTGCAGGCTTCAACATATAGCTGCATTTACCAATAATCTCTGGTTTTCGTTGGCTTAGAATCTTAGATTATGTATATGTTCTAGTCATGGTTTGCAGGATTGGCTGCAATTACCAATTTTGATCCATGGTGACCCAATCCTGCAGCCAAGTTCTTCCCGATTGGGTTAGGCTTGGTCAGTTTGGCCGATTCAGGACTGATTCGAGGTCAATCCCAGTGGGATTGCCACCGGGAAACGGAGTAGCAGCTTATCTTTTGCACCTTCCCCTTATATTTAGGGATTGACCAACCATTGGGTCCTCCAGACTTGACACGATTCTTTTGGGTGGGAAGGTGCAGGGGGTGGTGGTTGCCCCTTTGTGTCAGTGGCAATCCCACAGATTCTGGCTGCCCCTCCACTGGCATTTGGATTTTTTTGTGTTTTTCCCAATTTTGGAAGGATCATTTCTGGATCTGATTTCCTTTCTAGCTTGGCCGACCTGATCCTGATACGGATTGGGATCGGCCAATCCATGGGCTGATTCAGACACGAAAATCCTTGGTTCTAATTATATAGCTTTTTAGTTGTTGTATACATTTTTTTAGTTTGAAGTCTAGCTGGTGATTGTTTTTGTTTTCGCTTGTATGTGTATGCATGAGTTTGTTTAACAGTTAATTCTCTACTATATAGTATACTTAATTGAAGTTTGAAGTCATCATTTTGAAGTCATCATTTTGATGTATCTTTTTTCTTAATGACTTAACTGTGATGATGTTGAAACATTTTGTCTCTGGGGGTTGTAAAATCTTGATTTTGGCTTCCTTATTATTATTAAGTTGGGTGCAAAATGTCCTCTGGGTAGGGTATATTATAAAACTTGGAATTTGCTTATTACTTGAAATTTATTGTTCTAACTTTATCTTTGACCTAGCAGCACCTCAAATGATGGGCATGCTTGGAAATTCTTATCCTTCTTCTGGAGGACCACTATCACAGAATCAAATGTCGGCAAGTAATAACCCACTAAGTTCCATGAATATGCTGAATGATGTCAATCAAAATGAGAAATCTCCTTTCGACATCAATGATTTCCCTCAGTTGACTGGGAGGCCAAGTTCATCAGGAGGGTCTCAGGGGCAGTCAGGTAGTTTCAGTGATGTACACAAATCTTGTTCGTTTAATGCTTCGGGTGATTGCTGCAGCCCTTGCAATATCTGATTAACATTACTGAATTGCTATTTGAAGTTTCGCTAAGAAAGCAAGGGCTTAGTGTCAATTCCATTGTGCAACAAAATCAGGAGTTCAGCATTCAAAATGAAGATTTTCCAGCTTTACCTGGGTTTAAAGGTACTCGTTGTTATTGTGCTGTTATTATTATATTTTTTTTGGCTTTTCTACTGAGGCTTTTTTGCACCCTGCACAACTATTACCCGACTTTTTAAGCCTATTTATAAGTTTTGAAAAATATCTTTTGAATGAGTTTTGTAATTTGAGTGTTTACATTTGTTTTTCTTTCTTTTTGAATGTCTGCATAAAGCAACTGTTCTCTCCTGAAGATCACTTAATTTCATGGATGTCTGCAAAGTGCGTCTTGAAAAATCTTCGGTCTACCTCTGTCCGGTGGTGTCTAGAGCTAGAGTTTGTCATCCTTTTATCCGAAAGGTAAAGACTACTAGACTAGTCTGCAAGGTTGGAATGGTAGAACACTATCGACTGGCGGAAGGACAGTCTTGTCACTGTGTTGCAGAAATTACCTTTGTATTATTTCTTGGTTTTCAAAGTTCTTTTATGGGGTTTTTGATAAAATTGAAAGTCGAAGAGCTTCATTCTTTTGGCACGGTGGCAAGGGGCTTCGGCTTATCAAGTGGAACCATGTCTGTAGGAGCAAGAGGGGGGGGTGAGCCTACGACTGCCACACTCCATGAACAACGGGGACAAGCATGGATTAATGACTTTTCCAGCGGCAGGAGGTTTTCCAGCATTTTGAAGGACATTCTTCATAACTGACACTTCTTTCTTCTTCTTCTTCTTCTTCTTCTTCTTCTTCTTCTTCTTTTCTGTATCTTGTCAGGCAATGGAAAGAGGACCCTTTTTTGAAGGACAGATGGGCTGGTCATTTGTCCTTTGATCTTTGTTTTTTTAATCTTTACAGTTTAGCTATAGACATAGATGCCAGTGTGGACTCACATTGGGACGGAACAACATTACAGGATAACTAGATCTTTATTTCAGAAGAACGGAAATTTTCTTTGGAAAATTTGTTGTGGGAGGTTGCCATTGATGGCACACTTGCAGAATATCCTTCCGATGGCTACTAACTATTGTCTCCTCCTCAGAATTATCACTTATTTTTGCAGTATGGGGTGTTTCACATCTGGAATATTAAATGGGATGAACTGGCTGATGTGCTTTGGTACAACAATGGAATAGGAGCAATCCTTGGACTGATGAGCCTCTTCTTTGGTACATAGCTTTGCCAGCTATCATGAGGAATGGGACTTTTGACAAGCAATTCAAGAACCTGTCTTCTATCCTACATGCCGCGGGTGGTTGTGTGAAGGACTGGTTTTTCTCACATTCTAGGTCTCCTTGTGACACTTTTTTCTGGGATACTTTCTGTGCTTGGAGATCTTATTGTATCTAGCTTGGATGTTTCTTGGAGCCCCCTTCTCTACCATCTTGGTAACCCATGGGGTATGCCACCTTCTCTTTGTTTTCTGAGCCTCCGGTATCGAGGTCCCCCCCCCGGATCAGATCAGCAAGTACCAATCTGGATCCAGTCAGCCGATCCCACAAACCATCTCTAGATCTGGTTGTCAGGTTACTGAGGTTCTGAGTTCTGACAGTGGAGCCCTCTGGTGTTATATGTGCATACCTTGTCTGTGAGCCCATCTTTGTATTGATCTATGTGAGGAGTGTTTATTTTGGGGCATTTTTTCATAAAAATGAAAATGAACTGGGTGTTTGGATACTAGGTTAATCCATGTATTTGATCACTTTGGTCGCAACAGTTTGAATAATATTAAGCATAATTAATTTATGAATATATAACTTTCTAATTATAAATATTTGTAGCTTTATATAAAACTGTACAAGCATCATGAATGGACTAAATGGCTAGCTTAAATCAAGCAGTTACTTTATCTAGAATCAAATTATGGACTGCCCTAACCCACATGATTGGCATTGTTGACATTCATTTGATGGAGGTGCCACTATGAATATCCTATCGTCCTTAGGACATAAACTGCTATTTATTGGATACTGGCCTAAGGTGTCAATGCTTATTCCTGTTTTTCTTTTCTTTTTTTTGGTTGCTGTTGTCACCTTTTAGTTTGGGTGCTTGTGACTATATCTTGATGTAATTATCAGGTCCTTTTTTTTTCTTTTTTCAGCAACAAATGCTATTATCTTGTCTAATTGTTCTTTATCATCATAATTTATGGAATGTGACATTTTTTAAGATCCTAGGAGATAGAACTAGGATTAAATTGCTATGGCAACTTGGGCTCAAAGCATCGGATATAGGTTCTTAGAAGTTAGAAGTTCCTCTAGTATTTTGGTAATGCAAGGGAATGAGGCAACATATAATCATGAAATATTCAATTATAATTATGTTAATACATGCGTAAACCTTTGTCATTTGGCATTGACAATTTGTATGTTCTTCAAATAATGTCAAGTTTTCGTATAAATTGCACACTTTGTTTATGGCCTGTTTGGTTAGAGTATCAAAAATGATACTATATTAGTATTGATATTGATATTTCTAGAAGATGGAGCATCAATATCAAAATTGATACAAGTTGACACTTGTATTACATAACATGTGTTGTTTACACTACAATTTTCAAAATTGATACTATTAGTCAAACACCTCAAAATGATTACCAACAGTATCAATTTTAAAATTAATAGTGATAGAGGTGTTTAATAGTGTTACCAAACAGGGCATTAACTTTGTATTTCACTGTATTGGTTCCTTTTTAATCTTTTTTTCCGTTTAGGGGGTAACAATGATTTTAGCATGGACATGCATCAGAAGGAACAACTGCATGACGTGTCTATTGTTCAGCAACAGCACCTGAGTACAAGTCCAGGCTTTCATGTCAGTTGCGTTTCTTATTTTATTCTTCATAATTGCTATAATCATGGTCTTCATATTCTTTTTTTTTGTTTATAGATGACAAGATCTTCTGGGTTCAACATAGGAGGAACTTACCCATCTCATCATCAGCAGCAACAACAGCATGCTCCTTCATTTAATGTTGTTGATTTTTCTCCTCCAAACAACCAAGACATCCATCTTCATGGATCTGACCTATTTTCATCATCTCATGGCAGTTATCATCCCCAGGTACTATTGTCACCTGCTTCTAGTATGCTGTGGTTGTTGCCCAGGATGCTCAGTGTTTCCTAAAGTTTTTTTTTCCTTCTCTTTCCTTCTTAGCTTCAGGCTGGTGGTCCACCTAGCATTGGATTGAGATCACTTAACTCTCCAAATCTTAACTCTGGCGGTGTATACAATCAGCTTCTTCAGCAGCAGTACCCTTCACAAAGTCAGTCACAATTTCGTCTACAACAAATGTCTGCTCTTAGTCAATACAGAGATCAGAATCTAAAGTCATTACAAGGAACACAAGGATCCCCTGATCGATTTGGTCTATTAGGTTTATTGAGTGTTATTAGAACTAATGATCCTGATCTGTCATCTCTTGCTCTGGGAATTGACCTGACAACATTAGGGCTAAATCTGAACTCAGCAGATTCCCTCTACAAGAACTTTGGTTCTCCATGGTCTGACGAACCTGCCAAGGGAGAGCCTGAGTACTGTGTACCGCCATGCTATTTTGCAAAACCAGCACCGGAGTTGCATGTGAGTTTTTCAGTAACCTGTGTTGACAGCATTTGATTAATAGCGTTCTGAGTGTGATATGTGGTTGCAGCATGGCTACTTCTCCAAGTTTAAACTAGAGACACTCTTTTATATTTTTTACAGGTAATCATCTTTTTCATGGCAAATTTTTATTCATTCTATGCTATTCTCTATCTAATATGCCACGCCTCTGCAGCATGCCCAAGGATGAAGCACAGTTGTACGCAGCTCATGAACTGTAAGTTTATGATGATCTTTTATGCACAGCCAACAAGTAAAAGTCGACTCTTCTCTTTTTTTTTGTTTGAGTTATGCAGTCAAGTGCACATATGCTATAGTGTGTTAACTTTTGCTTTTGCTCCTTCCTGCATCGTGTTCTTTGATCCCTTTTCTGTGGCCTGTTCTTTTTATTGGTCCTAAACTAACGAGTGATCCATTCCAATTTTGGTCTGGCATTTTTTGGGTATCCGGGAAGACATTGTAAGGCGTATGAAATATATTTTACATAGTGAAAGGAATCGAATGTTTTACAAATACAATTTTGTACATTTTTCGTAAAATAACATACATATTAAAAAATGGATTGGCCCAATTGCTGGGCCGATCTGGCTGTGATGGGTGTGCCACCCACCACTCCCATGTCGGATACTCGGATCAACCTATCCATCCTGGGAGTACGTTGACTCCCACCTGGTCCAATTGGATCAGCTGATCTGATTCAATCCTGCCTTTTATGTTTTTTTTTTGTATAATGGTGGCCATTGATCTTTTCTGGATCTGTGAATGGCTTTATGGTTCATGCTGCAACTGAACAAAGGCTATGGAGTAGTATGTTACCCTGCTGCTACAGTTATCCAGCGAACATGTGGTTGGTGAAGCCTTGGTGCTTGCTTATATCATTTATTATTTAGTGGTGCAATGTTATTCACCTCATTAATGTGCGAGCAGTTTGTTAATAACGTTGATTATACCTTGCAAGAATATGCATCGCCAACGTTTGCCGGTAGTTGCCAGTTCTTGTTCATATCTGTTTGTTTCTTTAAACTCTTACTTCTTTTTCAGATGTTCAAGGGGATGGTTCTTTCACAAAGAACACAGGCTTTGGTTCATAAGAGTTCCGAATATGGAGCCACTCGTGAAGACAAATACGTACGAAAGGGCATCCTACCATTGTTTCGACCCAAACGCGTGGGAGACCGTACGCAAGGTTTGTTTCCTCTTATCCGCTGTGATCTATGCCGCCTCTACTTCTTAATCGTGTGCCGTCTGTTTCTTTGCAGGAGAACTTCGTTCTTCACTATGACTTGGTAGAAAAGAAGCCGGTATTACCGAATTCACGTCCCCAAACATAGGAAACGTTGTACATGTAAATGTTTCGCGTTAATGGTTTCCAATCTGTAGACACAGTTTGACCCATGATACTCTTTTCATTGTAGTGCTCTTTTTTCCCCTCTAATCGGTAGAAGAGGGCAAATTCCTATCTATTTTAGGGTGTTTGGTTACACGGTAATTTTCTGTACACTTTCATGATAAAATCTTGTATCAAGATAAAACCAAACATGGACAAAATTTGTTATCTAATCACATAACAAATTTATTTATTTTTATTTAATCACATGGCACAGAGAGAGAGATGGATATTTTTTATTTTTTATTTAATCTCATTTCTATTTTTAGTTCAAACAGATATCACAAGACCCGGTAAATATTCAAAACCTATTCAAAATTGTATAAGGATGATACATGAGTACATGAGAGCGTGCATATTGTTTGATAGAACCATTGAATTTACTATAATATGTATGTTACTTTTGATACTTTTTTTACCCCCGCCACCCCCCGCGGGGGTGGCGTCGTGCCAACCGAGCCACGCTCGGTTGATACTTTTAGTCGACACATTAGATGCCATCACATCTAATATTAAACGATACAATTTATGACTGATACCCCACTATCCAAAGAGCCCCCTCAAAGATTACTCGATCTTTCTTTCTTTTTCTGTCTATAGACTTCTCTCCCCCCACTGATGACGTGTCTGAGTGGTGCAGATTGCTCTTTTTCTTTGATCTATAAAAGCATATTCCAAGAATTGAATATATATATATATATTTACATTTATTTACATGGTGGGTCAACCATGCATGATCCATGGGCCCTTTTTCATTTATACTCCAAACCTTTGACTTGCGGACCCTTTCGTAGATCTGCAGTCCACTCCACCCCCCTCCGGAAGCCCCCAAAGTCACATAATGAAATGCAAAGCAATACATTAATTAATAATGCATTAATTGAAGGAACGTACGGTCCAGTTTAATTTACGGCCAGTTTCACCTATGAATATATATATATACGGTGATATGTTTTTTAAACAAACTTTGCTACAAGATATAAAACTTATCATATGTTTGTTGTTGTCAACTGAGGATATTGGTGTATGTCAGAGAATAGTTAACTATATTTTTAAATAAAATAATTTTAAATATATAGTTATATACACATTATGAAAGGACTTATTCGTTAAACTGCTCTTAATATTTTATCAAGAAAATGACTCTTGCCAAGTTATATAGATGATGGGCCCTACTTCATAAAAATCCTAGATATGCCACTATTCTCAAACCAAGGACTTTTGGGCGGTTTTTTTTATCTAACACAATTTTTTGAATATCACAAAAATTAACGCAAAAATAACAAAACTAACACACTTTGGTGCAAGAGGGTGTTGGCTAGGGTGGGCACAAAATGGTTCAAACCGAGAAACCAAATCGAACTAGTCCATTCGGTTCGGTTTGGTTCGGTTTGGACCCCTTTCCGTTTGGATTTTTCAAACCGATTTAAACCAAACTAAACCGTTTAAACGGAATTAATCAAAAAAATATAAAAATATTATAGTATTAATAAAAATAATTTTTTATAATTTTTATAAAAAATAATATTTATTTTTATTATTTTAATTTAAAAATTAGTATATATAAAAAATTAATTAATTTAAATATTTTTATTTATTTTTAGTTTAAATCGAACCAAACCGAATTGATCCGATTTGGTTTGAGTGGGTGATTCGGTTTGGTTCGGTTTGAAAAAAAAATAGTCTAAACCGGATCAAACCAAACCGTGCCCACCCCTAGTGTTGGCGACAACTCCCGGGTAAAAACTTAAGACCATACTCAATGAGTTTGACTTTAACACTATGGCTTTGAAAATCGGAGTTACGCACTCTTAACTTTGTTTGAACGCCAGCCGAGCTTAGCTCGGTTGGCGCGTGCCCCTGCTCCTGGGGGAGCAGGGGTTGGGTTCGAGTCCCGGCTCCGTCTGTCCGGGCCACCTCGCGGGGGCAGGGTGGATCTAGTGGGGGTCGAGCGGTTGCTCGATCCCTCACCACGCGCTGTGCAGCGCGATCCGGCGCCGCTGCGCCGTCTCGTTAGTCAAAAAAAAAACTTTGTTTGAACGTGCGACATGCATTAATAAGTCGGGGGAAAGATACTCTGACTCCAAAGGTGGACCAAGAATGTCCGGCTTATGTAAAGATTAAAATCTTGCAATTTCTTGAAAAGTTGGAGTTATTTGATTTGACTTATGTTAAATTCAATCAGAGTGATTTTGTCGGACTCTATAAGCCGGTGTCTATTGAGCTGGTTTCTATTCTGCCTGCACATGAATGCCAGGAAAAAAGAAGTTCATTGAGGTGGCTTCATTCTAAGATTGGTATTTTAAAAAGAAGCCCAAATCGTATACCATGATCCCTTTTGCTTTTTGTATTATTTACGGTTCTTTTGATTTCAGCAATCTTTTATAATAAAATACTCATAATTATTATTTAAGAATAAAAAATTAATTTTTTTTTGGCTCGAAAGACTAGAGGCGTGTAGATCAGAAAGTAAGAACCCGAACCTCCACCACCCCAGGCGTTGACTTCCGGTCAAATTCCATTCGTGATGCGTTCCTCCCCTCCCCTCTCCGATACGTTCGGGTCATCTTCCACTCGAAAATTCTGTTCCATACCCACGGGCTGCTCGCTCATGTTATTTGGCCTTACGATATTTTTATTTACGTTATACCCTCGTGTATGACGCCGTAAATCCCAGGTGTCAATGACGATGGTTGTCACGCGACTCTACTGCAACCCGACCTCCGGGTCGGTCCAACCGGGTCGAGGTTGGGCCGATCCTTCAACTTCTTGACTGAGTCGGTCCGAGTGGGTTTTCCATGGTTCATCAGACGTACATACCACGTTGTTTATTCTGGGTAGGGCTGTTCACTGTTCGGTTCAACCCGAAAAATCAAACCAAATCAGTATTTTGGTTCGGTTTGGTTTGATTTGAACTAGCGATCGGTTTGATTTGATTTCTAGGATCCTTCAAATTAAACCAAACCGATAAACCGAATAACTTGAATTAGATTAAATATTTTAATTTAAGTTATATATAAGATAGTATTTATGTATCTTTTCTTATAAAAATAAATGTTTTAAGAATTTTTAAGATAAAATTAATGTAATCTATAAACATATACACAAGATTTTAATAGAATATGATTTAAAATGAACAAAAAAATTTATATATTGATATATTTATTATACCTTAATAAAATATGGTTTGAACCAAATCAAATCAAATCAAACCGAATTAATTTGGTTCGGTTCGGTTTGATTTGGGAGATAGTTTGGTTTGGTTTGATTCGAGAAAAAATACTCAAAAATCAAATCAAACCAAACCATGAACACCCCTAATTCTGGGTGCCTCAAAAATATAAGAAAATGGAAGCAAAGCTTCGTACGATGGGTATTTATTATACAATGATACGTATCTTTAACAGGACCTCAGGGTATAAATGCATGCGCGTAACAACTTGCGGGTCTAAAAGTAAATGCTCACGTGGCTTTTTTCTTTTGTCTCTTTCCCTCGGATTAAATTAATATATCTATACACTTTTATTATAGTTTGAATTCGAATTCTGCGGATGGCAGAGGATTCCGGTCTGGGTCTCGGATCCTGCTTCGTACCTGTCCACCCGTTCGGAATCGGATCATTCTCTCCTCGCGGGCGTCTCCCTCGCCCCGCCAACCCCACCATCCTCCTCTCCGCCCTCCCCAATTTTAATCCCCGCCGCTTCACGAAATCCTCCTCTCTTCTCTCACATGCCCGCTGGCACTCGTCGTCGCTTGCTCTCGCTCCCTCACACTCCTCTCGCACTCGCAGACAAAAGGGGGGGGGCTGGTTGGGAGAGAGAGGGAGGGAGGGAGGGAGGGAGTGCGGCGACGGCAGCCGCGGCGGATCTCGTGCCCTTCCCCGGCGGACCTGCCGATTTTTCAGCAAAAAGAGGGAAGGGGAGGGGGGTGGAAGTGCTGATCGGAGTTTTGTGGGGGGGAGCAGGTCAAGCGTCGACGTGGTGTCACCTGCGACACGCCGCGGCCATCCTCTCCGGCGTGCGCACCCCGGCCGAGCTGCTTCCGCTTGCTGCTGTTGGTGCGTTGGGCGGTTAAAGAGTTGTAGTCTTGCGTTTCCGACCGAGCCGGCTGTGGACGGCGGGGCAGCGCGAGGGGCCTCCGAGCGGAAGCCGAAGCAATGAAGGGGGGCGCGAATGGGGCGAAGGCGGAGGGCGGCGCCACCGCGGCGGATGGAGGCGGGAACAAGTCGGTGTCGGACGTCGGGGCCTGGGGAATGAACGTCGTCAGCTCGGTCGGCATCATCATGGCTAACAAGCAGCTCATGTCTCCCGCCGGCTATGCCTTCGGCTTCGGTATCACTCATCACCTCGGCACTGCGCTGTCGCGTCATGCTCGTTATGCCGTGTCGGCGGAAGCCAATCTCACACATAACGCACACGCGAATTTACTCTCGTCTCCCTGTTCTTGCTTGGATGTTGGATCTAAGCCACACACGATCTCTCTGTCCCAGAAAAATTCTCTTCAATATTTCCTTACTAAGCTTGTTGAGATCATTCTATTTTCTATCTACCACTAGCACGCCCGGATCTGATGCTGTTCTCCGGTTTTCTCCGCCACCGGCAGCCTAATTGTTAATTTCTTTTACAATTGAGATCTCTCTCTCCCACCTCCTAACTCTCCGTCCTCACCTCTCCATCCCTCTACTCAGCCGTTACTAGCGATTTCTGGTCCTTTTCGATCTTCTCCTTATCTGCTCTTGGTTTCATCTGGTTCCCATCTGTGGCATCTATCCATCGTCAGATTTGGATGTTGCCTAGTGTTCCTGGCAGCGTCTCCGTTGTCCCCGCAGCTGATGTCCTATCATCCTACGTCATATTCATTGAATTTTCGTGCAGCGGCAAGGATCTTTTCTTCCGAGCGTCTACTGTATCTGTTGGAATTATCAATTTACCATGCGACCTCTTGTGAGCTCTTCCTTGGATAAATTTCATGCTGACATCCGCAGATCTCTTCATTCTTTGATGCTTCGAGGACTACCTGGCCCTTTAGTTCGTCTAACGTTGCTTTGCATCGTTATGCAGCCACCACCCTCACTGGATTGCATTTTTCTGTCACTGCATTGGTTGGCTTTGTGTCGAACGCGACGGGTTATTCTGCATCCAAGCATGTTCCCTTGTGGGAACTTCTGTGGTTTTCAATTGTTGCAAATACGTCGATCACTGGGATGAACTTAAGTCTTATGCTTAATTCTGTTGGCTTTTACCAGGTATGTGTAGCTCGTCAATACAGTCTTTAACAGAATGTCCATCTCATTTGTCTGTATTGTCATTCTGCGGATTTGCTATTTGTAGATCTCGAAGCTGAGTATGATACCTGTAGTTTGTGTGATGGAATGGCTGATGCATGGCAAACATTACTCGAGGGAGGTCAAAATAGCTGTTTGCGTTGTGGTCATTGGAGTTGGTGTCTGCACAGTGACGGATGTCAAAGTTAACGCCAAAGGTTTCCTCTGTGCGTGTATTGCAGTGCTGTCCACATCCTTACAGCAGATCGTAAGTATCTATTTCTCAGATCTTTGCTTCACTGATGGTGAATGATGGGATCATGTTTTTAACAGCTAGATGGTTATTCCTAAGAACGCATACCAAAACAATAGTATGCAAATATTCAACAGTCTTTAAAGTTTCATTCTATGGATGTGTCTACTTTTCCACCATTTCATGATTTTCATCCCTTTTAATAGTGATATTATTTGATTATTTTTCTCTTATTCACCAATGACATAAATCAATCTCTTTGACCTGATTATGAAAGTTTAACAAGGATGGAATATACTGTGAATTTAGGATCCTTGGTTTCTATGTTATTGGCAAAGAAAGTAGTCACGGTTGTATGCATCTAAGTCATCATTCATATGTTGATTCTTTAGTATGGGACACAGGAGGTTTGTTGATTGGGTTGTCTATCTGTCAAGTTTGAGTCATGATTATGATCTTTTTATTGCCTTCATGGTGGTCAAATTTGGAATTCTGTTATTTATACATTTATTACTGTACTTGGTTTAAAGTTGCTGCAAAGACGTTGCATGCAGTCTTTGCCTCTGCTTAAATTTTAAATAATTGGATCTCAATGCTCTTTGCTTGATTTCTTACTCAAATGCACTGTATAACAATCTATTTATAATATTCAAGTGAATCAACCCATGGCTTATTGCCAATCATCTACAAATTGCTCAGTTGGAGGGAAGAGGAGATTGTTTCCTAGTTTTGCTTTTTGCCATCAGAACATTTTTATCATAATACAACACACATTGGCACAACTTAGAAAGTAGATCAGAAAGGCATATCCATGCTAGAAGGAAAAGTGCCACTGATATTGGGATGTGTAGATTGATGTATTAAAATGTAGTTATTAAAGTAGTGTGAGCAATTTGATCTCTCTCTCTCTCTCTCTCTCTCTCTCTCTCTCTGAGCGTGTGTGCTAAGGACAGAACATATTTTCCTTCCTTAATTATATGTTAAAATATCCTTAAAGGTTGAGGAATGCCATCTTATCTCTTGACATGCTTCAGAGTCTGGGCGAGACAAGATCTTGCCGAGATCAGGGCATGACAGATATTGGAGGGGTGGGGGGAGGCAGCTGGAGGTAGCCTCCACAGTCTCTTCCCACCCAAATACTCTGCCTTATGGCACCACAACCCTCTCTGACATCATATGCTGCAGTCTGTGCTCTCTGGCCACCCTATCCAGTGTGTTTTGCTGGGTTAGTTCAAGTATTCAAAAATTGTGTTTCAATCTGACATGGCTTATTTGGGTTAGTTCAAATCTATGTACAAGTATATGTACATATTTATATATATATATCAAAAAAATTTAAAGTCTCTATACTGTCCCTATCTCTTCTTTCCCTTCCCTTCCCCCTCTCTTCCTCTCTCTATGTATGTACATGCGAAGAAATGCATACATATTTATATGTATTAGCATTCAATCTTTCTGCCTGAGTGGCTCCTATCGGTCTATTGCCTGTGCTAAAATGACCTATTTGAATGCCTTGTCACTTTGAATACCATGGTTGAAACCATGGTTCGCCGGGTCGCCCGATCTGGCCGGTTTCCGGGCCGACTGGCCCGGAAAAGATCCTGCCAGGCCGACTCCAAGCCAACCCGGCGGGGGGTCGCGCGAACTTGAGGGGGAAGCATTGAGGGGTTCATGTGGGGAGGGAACGGGTATAAGGTACCCTGAGCCTGTTCAATGTTTGGACCAGTCAGTCCAAGTGGTCAGGCCACCACGCGGCGCACGCCCTTTTGGCTGGCCATTAGGTGCTCAACCTAGGCGGGCTGGAAAAACTGCCATTATGCCTAGGCGATGCCTAGGCGCTTGTCTTGACAACTATGGTAGGAGGTTGACTAGGTCTTAGTTCAGCCTCCATTTGAGATCATTTATGAGGCTCAAATTTGACCTTGTTTGTGAAGCTCGAACTCGAGCTTGTTTATTAGACTCAATTTTGAGATCATTTATGAAGTTCGCATGTGAGCTCTATTTATACTTGAGTTTAAGCTTGGATAGGTTTGGTTTCGGACTATTTAATACTTTTAATGGACGCTGTGGTTATTGTGTGCTCCTAATTTAATTATTCTAAATAAACATTTAATTTAGTAGTTAATTGGGTACTAAACAAGTTAATTGTGAACTTTAACTTGTTGGGGACATGCTAAAGCTTAGCTGTCAATTCAATTTTTTTGTTCAAGATTGCTCAACATAATAAACAAACTTGAGTAGAGCCTTTATTGCGCATATTCTTTAGCTTTTTGTCAAGTGTATCAACTTGTTTGCTCCCCTAATCTGAATCATCAGACCTGCAAGAACTATCTTCTCATTCAATAAAGTTGTTCCAATAGCCTGCTAAGGAGTGCTGTAATCTCAGGTGGTTTCTCTGGTCCTGATAGCCTCCAATGAGGCCCTCTGGCCTCTTGAGATGGTTGATGACCATAGTTGTCAAGGTGACAAGGTGGCCAAAGTGTTCAATGATGAATTGTTTACTTAAATGACAAGACGGCCACTTAGATGTCGCATAGGAGATAAAGGATTATATGTTAATGCTATATATACATATAATATATATGAAGAAAGAACACTGAGAAAAATATAAATTAGACTTTAAAATTTTAGGTTTAAGACTTTTATATGATCATTTATATATTTATATGCTATAATTGAATGTGCATTACGCATGCATTCATGTAACAGTGTTTTATGTAAGTAATTATGCATGTGTAGGTATATATTTTTGAAAACAAGAATCTTTATAAACCAAGTGAGAGGTAGAAAGGAGGTTGTGATATTATTTTATAAAATTTTAGTATATATTTATAAAAATATTAAATGTGTTTTACATTATAAGTGATACAAATATATTTTAATATGATTTTACTATCATTAAATTGGCCGCCACAAATTGTGAAAAAAATGTATGCTTTTCTTTTGGCCCTCAAGAAAGCCACCTAAGCACCTAGTCTGGGGAACAGCACCTAGTCACCTAGGCAGCTTGTCTTGACAACTACACTGTTCACCTCACCTCTCAACATCAGAGGTGCCTTCACCAGCAGCGGCAAGTGGCCAACCAAATCAATTCATACCAAGTGATAAGTTGCTAACTCCAAATTTTTAGTAATTTTTATTTCTACTTTATGTTCTCTGTGGTAAACTAGGTCAGCCTAGGATTGGCAGCAATAGCAATCTGCTACTTGGCCGACCTTGATTTTGGTATACAATGCCTTCATGCATTCAGAACACACTCAAGGGATTCCATGGGGGAAAGAATTAAGAGATGTAGAAAGGAATTTAGAAGGACTGGGGAAAGGTTGTTTTGGACAAAATACTAGAGGTGCACAGGGGACTGAACTTTTGATTCTCTTGCAAAATTTAACCAGTTTTGACTATTAATATATTCTATACGGTGCAGGGATTGGAATGGGATCTTTCCGTAACTTGTTGAATTGAAATTGGAATCATTTAGTTTTTTTTACTTCAATAAACCTTTAAAATATCTTTAAGGATTAATATACAATTGAGTAAAAATGGGTGAAAATGGGTGAACTATAAATATTTTGACAATTAAATGATAATTTTTAAGGAGATTAGGTCAAATTTCAATATTTATATGTAATTTATTATCTTATTTTAATACACTGAATTCAGTTCTTAATTTGGTAATGGAATCGGAAACATAATGAAATGAAAACAATAATGATTGTGAAGTTATCATAATCGAAATCAGAATGCCATAAGCCTTCATGGAGTCGATGATCTCTCTGTTAAATTTGACTTGATTGCGGCTCTAGGACCCAACAGGCCAACACAGTTACCAAACTCAATCACGACCGGAACAGTACTAGATATTTACACCTAAATTGTAACTTACAAGCAAGTTACAATTGCTTAATATGTTGTCGGTTTCAGTCTATACACCAGTGTCGGAAGGTGTAAGAACATGTTTGAAGAAAGCCTTGTTGGGTGTTTGGTTGTATGATAAATTGAGTTTTTTTATTATAAAAATATGTTTTTGTAAAGGGTGTTTACAATCATTACCAAACTACGTTTTTACGGAAGATTCCTTAGACAAAAAAATGTGAGATCTCTTTTTTCGTTTTTCCCTTGTGATACCCCATCATTCATCATTTCATTGTTATGTATGGTCCCCACTTTTTTTTATCATCATGTGTCACCAAACATGATAGTTTTATGTCTTAAGCTCTTATATTTTAGTTTATAGTAAAATTTATCATGAAAGTGTATAAAAAATTATTGTGCCACCAAACACCCCCATTAGATAAGTGCTGAAAAGAGTAATTATTTGTGGACGGAAAGGGAAGCGTTGGTCATAAAGAGGGTTAAGGGTGTAGACAAGGTCGTGTGTAAATGCGGATATCGGAGTTTTTAGAGAATGGATCACCTCAGTTCCCGGGTGGAGGGAGTACCCTTCACCCGAGAACTGAGATGATCTGCTCTCGAGTTTTTAGGTGCTTGATGGCGCAACCTGTAGAAGGTATCAAGGTACAAGTGGACTGGGGCGGCAACTGTGTAGGGTTCGCTGCTGCAAAGTGCGGTTCTCACTGTCAACTTTGTGGGAGGAAGGTAGTGAGAAAGCTTGTTTCCCGTCTCTGGCTCACACGTGCTGATCCTTTCGAGACCTTGCACTCAGTTCTTGAGCTCCAATTGGCACCATCATGCATATTGTGCTTACTCTGATCTCACTTATCTTGATCTCCATCGAAACGGACGAGAGATTGATTTTAGTAGTGCCGCTGTTGCTTGCACCTCCTTACCTCACACCTTCCATACCACTTCCCGGAATTTTTGTCGCTTGCTTTCAGGAGAAAATTTTTGTTTTATTCACGTCATATTCCGATGACCTTCTTCTTATCCTCTTCGGTAGATTTTTTTTTGTTATTTGTTAACATGTTGTTTCCTTTGTTTAAAAACAAAAACAAAACGTTTTGCTGTGTCTGACTTTGACTTTTGTCTTTTCCAAACAGTCTATAGGCTCCTTGCAGAAAAAATACTCTGTCGGATCGTTTGAGTTGCTGAGCAAAACCGCTCCCATCCAGGCCCTGTCTCTCATATTTCTTGGGCCATTTATCGATTATTTCCTGAACGGCCAGCTCGTTTTCAACTACAAGTTCTCTTCCGGCGCGATTGTAAGCACTACCCCCCCCCCCTTCTACTTAACAACGAAGCCGGCGACGTTCTCTCCTTGTCGACGACATGATTATTAACCGGCGCCATGCACAGCTTTTTATACTCCTGTCCTGCTCTCTGGCCGTGTTCTGCAACGTGAGCCAGTACCTCTGCATCGGCCGCTTCTCCGCGGTCTCCTTCCAAGTGCTGGGCCACATGAAAACCGTGTGCGTGCTCACGCTCGGCTGGCTGCTGTTCGATTCGGAGATGACGCCGAAGAACATCGCCGGCATGATCCTGGCGGTCGTCGGCATGGTCGTCTACAGCTGGGCCGTGGAGGTGGAGAAGCAGGCCGGCGCCAGAGCGGCTCTCGCTCTCGCCAAGAGCAGCCTCACCGAGGAGGAGATTCGGCTGCTGAAGCACGGAGCGGAGAAGGGCGACCTGGAGCTCGGAGACGCCAAGGCATAGGAGGGGCAGGCACGGCTCGCGACGTGACACAAATAAAAGCACCGCTGCGGGTTCTCTCTCTCTCGGCGTGGGACTGCGGCGGGCATGGCAAGATACAAGGTTGGATATTCTTCCCACGATTCTACCGTCGGGTGACGGTGACGACGGTGATATATGGAAGTCCGTGCTTTTCACTTTTTACCCTTTTGTTTCCTTGCGTCAAACGGCTGCATTCTCCCTCCGTTTTTCTTTTTCTATTTTTTTTTTTTTTTGCTTACATTCATTGTCCGGTGGGTGGACCTGTTCCAAGGGAAATGGAGCTCTTTCATCAGTTCATGGACGCCTGGCTTCTTTTCTGTTCTACGTGATGTAGAACTTGCTTTGAGTGGGAGAGTGGATCACCTCAGTCCCAGGGTGGAGGGAGAAGCCTCAGTTCCCAATCAGAGACGGCCACATACCTCCGTCACTTAAGTGGCGGTTCAAGTTATGTTACTGAACCGGTTCGGTGAACCGCTACCGAAAAGGGCTGAACTGCTACTGAGCCCCTTGTAAATCACTACCCGTCGGTAGTGAGTTACAAAGGGTTCGGTAGCGGTTCAGCTCTTTTCGGTAGCGGTTCAAGGCTTTTAAGTTATCTTACTGAACCGGTTCGGAGAACCGCTACCGAAAAGGGTTGAACCGGTTTAGTATCATAACTTGAACCGCCACTTAAGTGACGGGGTATGTGGCCGCCTCTGATTGGGGACTGAGGCTTCTCCCTCCACCCCGGGACTGAGGTGATCCGCTCTCTTTAAGTGGTGCGGATGTTATCAGCGGACTTCAGCTACAAAGATGCTGCAGCTAGGGATGCAAACAAATCAATACACTCACAAGTAGCTCGAAACTCGACTCAATAAAAACTCGACTCGACTCGTTTATTATGTTAAATGAATAAAGTATGAACACAAAATAAAGCTCGACTCATTAAACGAGTCGAGTTTGAACAGACTCTTTCTTGGCTCGATAAGCTTGCGATTAAATATTATATTATATATTTATTTTTAAAAATTAAATTATAAGTATTAATAATTATATATTATCATTTAAATATATTAAATAATTTAAAATTTGAATTTAAACTTGAATTGAGTTTTATAAATGAGCTAAATATAGAGTTCCACAGATGATTTTTCATTGATTTTGAGTTTTATAAATGAGTTTGTATATAGTTTAAGCTTGAATGTGAATTGAATTTTAGTCTAACTACTACTCGAGTTCGAACTCGACTCGGCTCGATTAATAAACGAACCAAGCTTGAACAAAGATTCCACGTACTCGTTAAAATTCGAGTTCGAATTCGAACTCGTGTAAAATAAACGAGCCGAGCTTGAATACCATATTACTTCGACTCGACTCGGCTCGTTTGCATCCCTAGCTGCAGCCTCGTGATGAACTCAAGCGAGAACTTGTGCAAAAGAACCGTTTGTTTCGAACAAGTTTGTATAATTTTTAAAATTCATGATATTTTTTTCGAAACACAAAAAGCTCGTGATTCTACAATCTTAAATTTGATATTAGAATATGAGGTATTCTTGATTTCAAAAATAAAATTATCTTAATTTAAAAAAAAACAACAACCAAACACCCGTTTAAATTTTATGGACACCAGCGTCACTTGTATGTCCTTTGACCACCAGCTCGATTCCCGCTATCATTTCTTTTTATTCTGATACAGGGTGATTCGTGATAAATAAAATACTACTTACTTACTGATTCTAGAACGGTAGAATTGACCTACCTGAGACGTGCTTGCGGCGTAGGACGGGGAGCGTGCAATGTGATGGGCTTGAAGTGGGTCCATTAAATTTTCAATTATAGACATTTCGGCCTAGTTTTGGTCCTGTCTAGCCACTTCCATAAAACACTCATTAGGCTTGGCCCAATATGACAGGCATTCAGTTCAGTTTTGCATCAAGTTGACGTAAAACGTGCCATAAATATCCCTTTTAGCTATTTCATTTTTTTTACCCCCGTTCTCGTAACCGCGCTGGCAAACAGCACCTGTTCTTACATGGTATGTTTTCTCCAAGACACTGTATAGTCTGTATTTATGCTCCTTATCCCGTAGTTGATATAATCTAACCTTATGGGGTGTTTTTTAAAAATTATAAGAAAACTTGTTAAAAGAGGTGTTTGGCAACCATTCTAATTTTATATTTTAAAAGTGATTTTCTTCTTAAACAAAAAAAGAGGGTCTCACCTCTCTTTTTTTTCTTGTGGTCCCCCACTTTGTTTGGTCATGTGTGATAGTTACTCTTTTTTATAATCACATCCCTCCAAACATGATAATTTTATGTCATGAGTTGGTTCACTTTTTATTTTAATACAATTTTTTATCATGAAAGTGTACAAAAAATTATCATGCAACCAAACACCCCATTAGGTAACCTCGATTGAATGTCAGAAATCCGAATTTCAACCTTAATCTCTCTCTTATGTGAAAAAGAATCTTAATTTTCTCGCATTGGAAAATAAAAAATCCTGCCAAGCTATTTAAAATCAAGTGATCCTTTAAGAGTTGAATGATTTATTCATAACTAGGTGTTGTTTGTTTAGTCGAACATAAAACTCTTGAAACTGTCTTATTTATCATCTCAAGTTATCTCTTGTCTTGAAAAAAAAACCCTCTTGAAACTCAATCTTAGTGTCTCCGACTTTTTATTTTTTTCCCAACTTACAGCTTTATTTGATAATGGAAATAAGAGTATAGTGCACATGTTATGTTTTTTTTTTTTGCTAAAGAAAAGGTGGATAAAAACATACCTATTAATGCAAATAAGTGCTTCTTAACTTAACAGAAATGCTTAGAAGTAAAATTGAGATTTTACATATTTCAAATTAAGCCCATTCAGTTATCTTATCAAATGGTCTGAAAACTTAAATCTTCGAAAAAGAAATTCAAAGAAAAATCTTGACTCCACCCAACACAATGGCCGTAAGAAGCTGGCAGCTGGCTTGTTTGCGCCATCTAATTTATATGATAAACATAGAAGAATGATATCTGTGTAACTAAACGGCACGTTTAGTTAGAATATCAAATTTACTATCGTATTAATTACTTTGGATATTTCTAGTATATTATTGTATAGTAATTAGTATTAAAATAATATTAAACGGTGGTATAATACTTGTGGGCGATGACCTATATATCCAACCAGGCTAAACTCGATGTATGTCAAGAATAGCTAGTACATACAGCAAAAATTTTTTTTGCCCAATAGGATATTTGGTTTCAAGATATTTTTATGTATTTTTTTAATAAAATAATATATTAATAAAACCAAATACTGTCAAAAGACAAGTAATTATCATGCTTGATGACACAGGATAACATAAAAGATAGAGATCATAGATAAAAAAAAGGGTTCATAAAAAAATAAAAAAATTTTAATCAAAAAATAAATTCTTACGAAATTATCACGAAATATATTCTTATGGCAAAATATTCATTTTTTTAAAAGAGAATGTAATGCTCCCGATTTTCTTCCTTCGAGGGGGGGAGGGGGAGGACTAAGGAGAAAGAGGAGTGGTGATCGGCGGTAGGTACCCATCCGTCGTCCGGGTCCT
This sequence comes from Cryptocoryne crispatula var. balansae, assembly GCA_036172225.1. NCBI lineage: Eukaryota > Viridiplantae > Streptophyta > Magnoliopsida > Alismatales > Araceae > Cryptocoryne > Cryptocoryne crispatula. The sequence goes on from CM069931.1 coordinate 33,748,358, forward strand.
ACCGCGCTTTCTGCGCAGGAGCGGCGGCGCGAGTCGGCGATCATGGCGTCGGAGGCGGACGAAGGCGGCTTCGGCTGCGGCGGCGCTTCCTCGCTCTTCGAGGGGATGACACTTTTCGACGCTTCCCACCTCCTCCCGCTACCTTCGTCCCGTACTCCTCCAGATTCCGAGTCACCGCCGCCGGTCCCCGACGCGGGCGGCGCGGTGGCCGCGTCTGCACCGCCTGCTGCCCCGGTCGTGTCGCTCTCCGCCTCTCAGCCCCTCGACGAGGACCTCTTCTCCGACCTGACCATCTTGACACCGATGTCGCTTCCGGCAACCACGGCGTCGTCGCCCGCCTCATCGTCGGAAACGCCGGCGGGGCGTGCGGCGCCGATCCCTCCCGATCTCCCTTCCCCCGCCGCGAGATCCGCCGCCACCCCGGAGACGCCACCCCTGGCGACGCCGGCGCGGCAGATGTCGCGCAAGAAGAAGAGGGCCATCAAGATCGGTTATGGTAGGGGGCCAGCGGAGGGTTGGTTAGGAGGCTCAGCAGTCTCTAATCAGGCGGAACTGGAGCCAGATGCCGAGACCTCTCTGCCCCCGTCGCTCTCGGATTCTCACTCCCACGCCGAGCATCAGGAGCGGCTTCGGCAGGATTTAACTATAGGCTCTTCCTCCACTTCTTCTCCATCTGCATTACCTTCTCTGTCTCCATGCCCTGTTCATACCACTTCCATGGAGTCCGAGCCCGTATTGGTAGTCGAGGAGAACTTGCATTCGTCAAACTCTCTCGTTGACGAGAAGAAGCATGAGATGGCAGTAGCAGAAGGGGATAGACACCATACATCCGGGGAACCAAGTAAAGAGAAGGACGTGGTAGATGAACATCCACCGAGATCTAGCGTCTCGAAGTCTGAAACAAAGGAGAATGGCGACGACACCTTTTCTTCCGCCGAGGGGAAGCTTGACAAGATCAGATCCCACATCTCTGAGAAGCTCGGTGACATTAAGAAGACAATAACGTTGCTTTCCGACGAGAGGAAGGCGGTAAGGCGGAGGCGCCAGGAGGCGGCCGAGAGCATGCATGCAGTCTCCGTGAAGTATAAGGAACTGGAGCGAGAACTCGAGGAGGCATGCGAAGTGGAAGATTTTGAAAGGGCAGAGAGGGTCAGCGAAAGTCTTGCGGCGGCAGAGAAAGACAAGGATAATCTGCTGAGAGTGCTAAGAAGAGCGGAAGAGAATTGTGATGCTATTGATTCGAAGATGCAAGCCGTCTTGGAACTGCAGATATCTGTAGAAGAGGATGGTGCAACTCTGCTGGAAAAAATATCGAAGGTACGATGAAAATTTATATCTTCCGAAATTGTTCTCTGCTGGAACAAAGCTCTCCACCTTCCTCGGTGGGCATTCTCCTCCATCAAACTTTGACTAGGGGGTTGTCTCCACTTTTGGCGGCTCGCACCCTTACCCATTAAAGCAAAAGAGTGCTGGTGTCTTTGTAGATGGAGGTCTTTGCAGTGTTTCTATGATATCATATTATCTGTTCATGATTCATGTCCACCAAACAAATGTGCCGGCTGTTCTGAAGTGGGTCATGTGCTCGTAGTGACACACATAGACAAATACTTATTCGCCATGCATATTCGACTTTTCAGGCTAAAAGATAAGATGGGCAAAAAAAATAAAGCTTTACCTAGAACAGCTTGTAATTTGGTTTTCCCAAATCACTCTTTACATTTAATCTTCAGTGTCACTTTCTTGACTATCAGCTGGTGTGGTGCATTTAGTGCGCTGTCAAAGATGGGAATATCCCTTGACATTGCTGACAGTTTACTGTATTTGACAAGTAGCTGTTCACAAGTTGTATATGTTTATGGAGTCCCTGGAATGGTTTTGTCTGTGAATTAACTGGTATTGTAGCTTTGAAATTAGCTCTTGATTTGATTTCTCTATTTGTTCACTCAGGATGCTGCAGATGATGCTAAGATGGTCATGGAGGGTGCAGCAAGGATATTTTCGGAAGATATGAAAGCATGGAATTCGGCGATTGAAAATTTGGAAAGAAGAAAGTTGGAGATGTGCATTGAATCAGATATTGTGGATGAAGCACGTGCACGATTCACTAAGTCCATTGAGCAGTTGACTGAGGATGACCAAAAAGAAAAGGAAATGTTGAGCATCAAGGGAAGTGTACTGGCAAAGGAACTAGACGAATTGCTAGCATTAGTTAAACAGAAGGAGGAACAGATTTTAGAGAACAATGCACAAATTCAGAAAGTTGAGGAAAGAATCTGTAAGGTTGTATCAGAATTTCAAGAAACACAATCAGCTATTGATGCAAAGTACAATGACATGCAGTCAGGTCTTTCCTGTGTTGAATCTGAAGGTGAATCCTTATTTCAAAGAAAGAAGGAAATTGATGGATCTCTTAGCTTTGCAGAACAAAAAAGCATGAGGCTTAGAGATCTAGCATACATCTCTCTTGGAGAAGTAAAGGCCTTGCACAATTCAGTTGCACAAAGGAGGAGTTTGGTGTCATACATTTTGAAGGCTAGGGAGGAGAAGTTGAGATTGACAGGGATGGAAGAAAAAATATCAGAAGAAATCCAACTACTTCAACAGCAAATAACAAGCGCAAGGACTTATCTGCAGGTTATTTCATTTTGCATGAACTTTCTGTTGTTTATAAATTATACCTGCATGCAGTTTTGTGATGTCCATCTCAGTCATAACCTCTGCTATGGAATTCGATGTCAACTTCTTGGAGAATGTTGTGTCTCCTGGAATTTGCTGAACTTGTTGCAACACAAAATGCAGGCAGATATCACAACAATTCCAAAATAGGGCTCCCCACCTAAAATATACTAGAGATAGTATGTATCAGCGAGAATATCACAGTTGATTAGAAAGTTCTACACACTACACACATTTAAGAATCACTCATTCTTGCGAGGACTCTAACATATAAACCTTCTCAAAGGAATTACATTTATTTCCTCAATACATTTAAGCAATAAAGATATATCAGTTAAGCCTAAAATGAGCTGGGGGAAGAATAGTGCAAATCTGGCTTAGGGAGCTCATTTCTGATGGTTGGAGAAGATGGAGAGACTCTTTGGATTGCCTCCAATTCAACGATGATTGATTCCAGCCCTCTTCTTCCATCAGTTGAGCTTGAGCACCTTGAAAAACCTCCTCTCTCGTGTAGTACAAAAATGAGCTAGTGTTTCATCTCCCAAATCTTCTCTTTTATATCCCCTACTTCCTCTGACATTTATCTTGCATGAGTTTGCTTTCCCAAAGCCATATCTTCCAATATTTTAAGGAGGATCTTGTAGACCACCATGGGGATCACCAGCTTTGTTGGTTTCTGCTACATAATTGAGTGACCATCACGACTGGATCAACTAGACATCTGCACTAGAAATATTGGTCCACCAATAGGCTTACTGTTTTTGGCACAAAACCAGTGCTGACAATGTCAGACGACCGATGCAATCTGGCTGGTTGACCGTTCCAAGTTTTCTGAAACATACCGGTACCAGAAAATCAACTGATGTGGTAAACATCAGTTGACCTACGCACTCTGTTTCTGCAATAAATGTTACAACTTCTGACCTCATGATTTCTCCTGTAATATATATTACAATAAAACTCAAGTAGTAACTTAGCACATTCTTCTCATAAGATTTGTTCATCATCAAAATCCATAGGAAAAGTCTCTGCAGAATATACTATGTTGAACAATAAATGATCTTTTTCGAGACAAAACAGAAAGTATCTGTTACATTTTCTGGCACAAGGTTAGAATATTGTGGGCATTTCTAGCTGGAGTAAGATTGAATTGAGTGTTATTACCATGTATATTGATGATTACTATCACAGTATTCATCTAATTGGAGAGGTATACCAAGTAAACTACCCTTAGATTATGCGTTTATGCTTTTAATTATGTCATGTAACGCCAGTCAACCTGAATCTTTAGTTCTTTAGTATTTCTAGTTAAGGTAAAATTTGCAAGTTGCTATTAAGGTGTAAAATTGCTAACCAGAGATTGTTCTTGCCTCCTTTTGGTACAACTTAATTTTATAAAATTAAGTAATACCTGCATATTTCAAAAGTCTAGGCAGTTCGGTTTTATGACATGAAGGAAAAAAGTTGTGGTGTTAAATTTGGTAGGACCTCTATTGAGGTATGGAAATGCCTGCAGAGTGGAATGGTTAACACAATTACTTATCTAAAGCTTAAAATTGTAAAAGGGGTGGGGAAAAAGCACCCTCGCATGTATTTTTAAATAAGATAGGATGTACCTCTCAGTTATCTTGGTAAGAATCTCATCCATATTTCTGTATCAGTAAATATTCATCTTTTCCCCACTAGGGGTTTTGAATCTGTGATGCCTTCCTTTGGAATCCGGGATCTATATTAGCTTCTCTTTATGGTGAACTAATTTGTGGAATTGAATTATTGAATAGTAGTTGTGATTGAACAATAGGAAGTGAGGAATGTGTACGTTTCAGTGGGGATTTCTTGGGAAAATTCATTGCATCTTTCTTCGCTTCTTCATGACTTCCATGGTCATTGTTCTTACAAGACTAGAATAGAATAATTTTCTGCCTCCTTTCTGGCGTACAGGATCTATCTTCGAGCAGGGCAAGCATCCAAGAATCAATTGCTTCTTTGAAGCAAAGGATAAACTTCATGGACAAAAGAGGCCCAGAGCTGGAGGCGGAAAAGAAGGCTGTCGCTGCAGCTAGGAATTTCAAGGAAGCACGCCGGATAGCAGATGAGGCAAAGGCGCTGACTTTGGAAAAGGAAAGTGTTCAGCATGAATACCAGACCGCCATTGCAGACTCGGAGAAGATGGAAGATGTTGTTAAAAAGGTTACCGCAGAGATTCTCGAGAAAGAAGAGCTCATCCTATCGAAGGAGAGGGATGCAGCCATTGCAAGATCTGAGCGCCTGTTTCTAGTTGCTACCGCAGCGAAGGCTGAGCAATTGGCAGTTCTGGAGTCATGTGACGCCGAGGAAAGCAGTCTCTTGCTAGTGGAGGCTGAAGTGGCAGAGTCGGAGTCGAAGGGGCTTCAACAAAAATATGACTTTGAGCTGGACAAGGTTGCGACCGTGCCAGAGTTCTTGCTGTCAATACCAATTATCACCAATCTTTCGAATGAATCAGAGTCATTTGCCGACCTCCCGTTGACTGGTGGCTCATACGGCGATGGAATCAAGTAAAACAGGTCTCTTACTCCTATCCTTGTAACATCTCCCTCTATCATCTGCTGCTTAACAGGAAGCCTGCCTCTATCGCACCATCTTTCACTTTCGTGCAATTGATGATTTCTTTGCCTTCATCGATCTCAGGGTTTGGTAGTGGGGGCTTCTGTCGGATGCAGTCTTGCCACGTTCTTCGTTGGTTGTGCTTCAATTTTCGTCTCCGTGGGCACATGAAAATTCTATTTATCTTGAATGTTCTTCACATCTGCGTACATAACTGGGGAATTTCTCATCTTTTTCTTGACCCCCCCCCCCCCAAATGGGGGGAGGGCGTATCGTTTGAATCTGGGTTTTTGATGTGGGAGAAATCGCAGTTATGTTGAGGTTTCCTCTAAGCTTTTTGCATCACATGTGATTGTCACCGTGGGAATTATCCCTGGGCTCAGATTTTTTACACTAAATGTAATGTACATATATTTATATGTGTGTATGGATATGTAACTAATATATATATATATATATGGTGATGACTGATGGTCGTTAAATTTTATTTTCTATAAATTATAAATATAGAGATAATAGTAAACTGAGTTATTCGATTCATCAGCTTGGTTTGGTTTCAAACATTCTCTGAATCAAACCAAATCAGCAGTTGATCCAACCCAAATCAAGGCCACTTGTTCACTTTGGTTTTGCTGGCTAAAACAAATAGGGTGCACCCCCTTGCTGGAATTCCTTTTCAGGAGAAAATTCCGAACTGAAATGCAACGATACATCAACAGCCCTTTTCTTTCGAAGCGTTGAAATATTAACACGGTATCAGTCTTGACATGGGGACCATGCATGTCGCTGCACTTTTGGTTTTGGTGGCGTCTGCTTTTTGCTTAATCTGAAGATTAGAGGTGTGCAAAGAGAGCCGAGACCTCCTTTATTTTACATGTAATTTTTTGTTGGATTGCATTGAACACATCTAATTTTTGTTGGTTCGGAGGCTAATACCTTGTTTTATTAGAGCATGTAAAAATGGTATTGAATCTATTTTGATATTGATATTTGTAAAAAATAAAATGTCACTGTCAAAATTAATATAAAGTGGACACTTGTACTCATGTGTTATTTTATTTGTACTACTAAGGGTTTTTTAATATTGATAGTCAAATGTCTATTTATGATTTATTTCGATATCAGTTCCAAAATTGATAGTTAAAGATGTATTGAACGCAATTACCAAATAGGGTATAATATATTCAAAATCGTTTGAACAATATTTAAATCATTCTCCTTATTTATCTCTTATGTCTTAGCGAAACTCTTAAGATTCAGCTGTGAATGTTAGCTTTTTGTTTTGTTTTTCAGCCCTAATCATCTTAGATTCTTAGTAAAGAATGTAACTAAATAGTATATCGTAAACATTATGACTTAAAGTAAAACTATATTGATTAACTAACGAAACAAGAAGTTACACATGAAATTAAGAACTTGGACCCTGTGAGAGTATTGGACACCTACATTACTATATTAGTATTGTTTTTAATACTTGAGTGGTCTACTTGGTATGTGTTTGATTTGAAGATAAAATTGATTTATCCTTAAAAAATAAAGATAAACTAGGTTCATCCCTAAATTACATTCATACCAAATGAACCCTGAGCTTATAAATTTGATTGTTGCGTTTCATCTCACTATTAAACTTGACGTCGCATAAGGTGTAATATTGTAATCAAACAGACCCTTATATTTTCAAATTAAGCTAGATCATACGTTATCTAAGGTGGTGCTTTTTTTAGCTTAATCTAAAATTTTGAACTCTTGATTTGACTTATGACCTCTTAGTTTATGATAAAAAAATATTTTTTATTGAGGTATGCATATATTATTAAATTTACTGTTTCCTAAAGTTATATCATGCATGTTACTTCTATCTCTTACGAAGAGTTCACGTAAAAGTTAAAATATACAATATTTTAAGAGTTTCATTGAGATATAAAAGACGTACTTAGAAAGTAATTAACATAAGTAATCAAACACCCAAAATATCTAAAATCTCAGACCAAATCTCAGGAGTAGATTTAGGTGGTGTTTGCATGATTGGTCTTAACGGAGGAGGGTTCAGTAAAATGTCTTATTTAGTCTCTGAATCCATCACCTATATCTCAACAAACCTCTTAAAAATAAGTTACTTTGTTTATGATGCAAATGTAATTTCTTACAAAGTAACATAAAAATACATCTTTAAGTGACCACTTGATTTGTTGCACTATAAACACATCTTAATCAAATTAAGTGCTTAATTTTATCACGAACTAAAAAGGTTAGACATGATATTAATATTTCAAAATTTCTGATTAAGTCGAAACAGATACCTCCTTAGACTAATCATCATTTTCAGCGTACCTAAGAAGCTTTGCTTCTCAACCGGATCAATTAAATAAACTGTACACGGCACAGCAAACTCAGATCATGTCATGAACAGCTGGGAATATCAGTCATAAGGTGGTTCAGCTTAGATTATGTTTGAGCCAGCCTTCTTCCCTTGGGTCAAATAAGGCTGCTAGTCAAATGGTCCACAGATTTTCTGAGGCTGAAAATGATTGAGGATGATAAGAACAGACTTGCTCAACATGAGGAAAAAGTGATGTAATATCCAGATGAGTTGTGACAAGAAGAACCCAAGATTGCATCCATATTTATATTTCCCTCCTCCCAAACATGGAATGGAATCCCAGGAAATCTGTCTTTGGAAAAAAGAGAACAATATTAATTGTTCCACACTTTCAGCATAAAATGATAAGAAAAGCAAACTCCACTGACTTGACCTGAGCCTCTGCCTGGACTGAAGAAATGCAAGCACCTTGTACCTTGACAAATTAGATGCTGATGAATAAAAAATTCAAAACTAGGATGGTTTCTTTCTATTTTAATCCTACATCTATATATGCTTGTTTGATCCCTTCAATTAATCTTGAAATGGGTTTCTCTTGGCAAGGTTTGGACTGGCCCACAGAGTGCTAATTATTATTTTCTACACTTCTGCATTTGAAAAAAACAATAATAGTTTTACATATATATAGGCCCAACTTCTTTAAGAGGGGTATGTCATATCTAACAAAATTTGCTGCGTTATTAGGCATATTTCACATATTTTTCAAGAAAGTTTACTACCGGTTAAAAATCCGTATATATATATTTTTTAAATTTTAAGTCAAGAAAACCGGACATTATTATTTATTTCAGGGGAGCAAGCTGCTGTCCCGGAGCCCCTAGAGGTCATTTTACTTGGGAGTTTTTGTCGTCTTTCTCCATGTTCAACTGTTGACCGAGGTTAAACCAGGGTTAGGGAAACCACTTCATGGTGCTAACCCTGGTTAGGCAAGCAGCCTCTGGCTCGGCTTCCCGGCTCGAGCGACCCGGGCGGCGGGTCGAGGAGAGGAGACGCTGAGCCGGCGCGGCTCATCTCGGCTTAGGGAGCGGCTTCTGCCCTCTTTCCTCGAAGGCCCGACGCGGAAAGGCGGAGCAAAACCGGAAGAAAAAAAAAGGAGTTTTTATAGGGAGAAAGCGGGGTGGAGTGCAGAATCGGAAGCCGCCGGGGCGGAGGCGCGCAGCGTCCTCTCTCTTCTCCCTCCCCGCGCGGGACCTCTGGCTGGATCTGTCCGTCATTTCAGATAGGCGGCGATGGTGCAGACGGCGGCGTCATCGGCGTGGAGCGGCGCGGCCGATGAGGGAGCGGAGGTGGAGGATGAACTGTTGGCAGAGCTTATCAGCTCGTCGGCGGAGGTTGAGAGCGGGGGCGAAAGGAGGAACAAAACGAGCTCCACGAGCTGGCCTCCCGGTTTCCGGTTTCATCCGACAGACGAGGAGTTGGTGCTGTACTACCTCAAAAGGAAGATCTGCGGTCGCCGCATCCATCTCCAGGTGATCGCCGTCGTGGACGTTTACAAGTGTGAGCCCTGGGAACTTCCTGGTAAGAACCCGTTGCCAATTTGTCGCCTTCTTATATTTTTCTGCTTTTGTTGAATCGGATATGAGCCATACTCATTCGTCCTTACTGTTGTTGGAAGCCTTAGGTTACTTCTTTCCGGTGTCGATTCTAATCCTTGCTATGTTATCATCTTCGGCTTCTTTGCCGTTCCTTCTTTTTTTTGTGCATTTGCTTTACTCGACATGCCTTTGATTGAATAAATGCTCTCCCTTTTCTTTGTCTGTTTGTATGGATGCCAATCCCTTTTCTCTGTCATTTTCTGCAATGCCGTATTTTTCTTCCCAAGATATTGTTGGCCGTTTATGTTTTAGTATTTTTTTTGTATTTTCCTGGGGCTAAGAGCTCGACTTCTCGATCTTCAGCTTCCTATCATCTTATGGTTCTGTCCTGATGCGGAGAGAAAAATCTTTGTTCGGGATATGGGGAACTAAAACTGTCTTTTGAGCCAAAGTAATGGATAAAATTATGGAAGGTGAGGTTTAATTATCTGATTCAACTTAACCTACTGGACCTTTCTGTGTAGTCGTCAACATTATTAATCGTTTCTTTTGATTAACATGTTAATTATTTTGCTTATTCTTATACCCATGTAATGATCATTATCTGATTAAATGATTAATCATTCTCATAAAGTACCCATAACAATAATAAAGCATGCATAATTTGAATGTATATCTGACAGTGATCAATTATAATTTGAAGTGTGCGTCATTTGTTGGCTAATGGGTTGCTTTGTATTATCTTTGTTTACTTCTGCCATATTTCCCAAGTTCTGCAGCATATGGACACATTGCAAAGTCAAGCTAGTTGAATGTTTTCTTATACTGATATTTGTGCCTTCTTCACCATATTTTCCGGATCAGAGAAATCAATCCTGCAGACTGGCGACAAGCAGTGGTACTTCTTTAGCCCAAGGGACAGAAAGTATCCAAATGGGTGGAGATCAAACAGGGCCACTAAGTCGGGGTACTGGAAGGCCACAGGGAAGGATCGAGCCGTGACCCATAAGTCCAAGGTAGTGGGCATGAAGAAGACTCTGGTTTTCTACAATGGACGTGCTCCCAAGGGCGGGCGCACTGATTGGGTGATGCATGAGTACACCGTGGATGAGCAGGAATTCATCAACCTCAGTAATGTGAAGGTTTGTTCACGTTGTTGATCAATCTGTAGTATTCTAATCCCTCTTTTTTTATACAAACTTTAAGATGACATTTATTCTTTTAAATTCTTGGCAGGATTCTTTTGCATTATACAAGGTGTTTCAGAAGGGTGGACCTGGCCCCAGGAATGGAGAACAATACGGAGCACCCTTTAGAGAGGAACAGTGGGCAGATGATGACGCAGTAGATAACCCTATTGTGGGCCCAGATTATGAGCAAAATGCATCGTTGGGATTCGCTAACCCTATTGTCAGCGCAGATTATGAGGAAAATGCATCGTTGGGATTTGCTACACAACTAGACAGTGTACAGGATCCACTACCGATGGATGAGTTAGAGATGCTTTTGTTGCAGATGGAAAATGATCCTGGAGCTAGTCAACTTCAGTCAAATCAGAAGTCAGATTGCTTAGCAACTGGACCAGAGGTATGTGAAATTTAGCAAACTGAATTATGTATTTTTACTTCTCAAATTGCTTGTACGAAATATTGAGGGAATCAAACCTTTGTATCTATATATTTTTATTTCCTTATTACTTTTCTAGACATTTATCAGCTTTTCATGTATACAAGCTAAACACGAGCAGGGAGGGCTGACATACTCCCTGCAAATATAATCTAAATTACATGTTTCTGATATTTCGGTTCTCTATGAAAATAATGATGACATTTGTTACTTCAAAAAGAAGAATTTGTTCAGCCTGGGATTTGTCTTAAGATGGTAAGCATGGCAAATGACGAGCTTTTATCATATTTGGCTCTCATCATGCGGTTGCTAGCATACCAAGTATGTGGTACTTATTGCTATAAGTTATGTATTTCTGTCGTAGATTAGAGAAATAATTGGCTGACTATTTATTCTAGTATTCCATAGGTTGAACTGTAAAAAACACACGATTTCCTGGGCTTGTAGCACTTACTATTAATGAATTAGAGTTGTTTCTTAACATTTTGTTGCATTGTTTCATCAGGTGGATGCTGACAGAGGAATCCCAAATAAGGCACTGGATTCTGTTCTCACGGAAGTATATCCAAACAAAGGGGAAGATGCTCACGCTCATCATGAATCAGTTGACTGGGATGCAGCTTTTCAGCTTCCAGAGTATGCACCTACTGAACCATTACAAGCTCATGAAGCAACATCGAAGTTAACTTTCGCAGATCAAAGCCAGGAAAACAAGCTTGATGACTTCCTAGAGCTCTGGGATCTTGGTGAATCCAGTCACAACATTGAAAATATTGACAACGCTGATGTCCGGAGCCTTTTTCATGAAAATGATGTATTTTTTGACCCCTGCGAGGACTTTCCTATTATGACCACACCGGGAGAAGCTGTTACATTTGATCCAGTGTCTGTTCATCCTCATCGAAGCTTCAATGCTAATGAAGCTCAGATGATGACTGAACTCTGGGCACACGAGTTGAGTCTTCAAATGTCTTCAGGGCCACAGCCAAACCAGAGTAACACCGATCCTCAACTTTCAGGTGCCTACCTAAGTTACTTGGGGAGGTTAGAGTGAATTCTTGCGGTCCTTTTTTTATCTTGTTGTTACTTATCATCATCTGCTATCATATTTCATAGGCATAACAAATGTGGAAAGTTCAGATCGAGGTCAGCGAGTACACCATCAAGGTTTTAACATTGAAGGCACCTCCAACTCCTGGTTGAACTCACTGTCTAATACGTTGATGAATGTTGTACCCCCAAAACCAGCATTTGCCTCAGAGAATGTATTGGTTGGTCGGGCATTAGATCGTATCTCGAGTTTCAGGATGCGGCATGTTGAAGTTAGAGGCCAGGAAGGTACAGGTTCTGGGAGCACCAATGCTAGGAGAAGAGAGAGCCGTGACAAGGGTTTCCTTTTTCTCTCTCTTCTTGTTGCATTTGTTGCTATATTTTGGGTACTTACCATTGGGACCTCTGTGAAGGTTCTCAGAACTATAATCCGAAAATTTATGTCAGCTTAGTTGAAACTTGAAAGCTACATGTAACTATGTATCAATAATTTAACCAGCCGCGGAAATAGTGGGGAAGAAAGATGAAAATAACTTGCCCATTTCTCGGCGCTAGTATCCTCTTGTGCTGCTCGTTTGACATGGAGGTTCAGTTGTCCTTTGAAGCGCATAGTATATGTATCTGATAGATAATAACTTGCTGATAACATACGAGCAGGAAAGAAAGTCGACGATACATGCTTCTCGCACATAAAATTCTGCAAAGAAATCCTTATGTACTCAATGGGTTGTCCACATTCAAACGAGTACTTCAAATCAGGTATACCTGGAATCAGGCAACAAAATCAGATGGCAAGACTGCTGCGTCTCTCAGATTCCTTCGGGTTCTATGCATTATTGAGCTGAGCAGATTATCGAGCTGAAACTCACTAAAATAAAATATTAGTCTTGACTGAGAATGATTAGCACTTCATCAGCTTCAGAGAGCACAAGGTAAAAGTGCCCCCTGGCATAATTTTAAATTAGGGGTGCACCTAGTCTGATTTCAAATTTTTAGAGATAAGCAAGGCCTATCCCAACACTAATCTTGCGCCAAGCTCAAGGGAGGGTTCAATTAAATTTGTGGGAGATATGTTAATTATTTAGTAGTTTTAAATTTTAACGACAAGCACTCCTATTAAAATGTTTTTTTACTTGTTTGTCTTTTAAATTGTAATGATTGTGTTTAAATGTTAAGAAAGATAGTGATTCATTTCTTATCTCTTCTCTTAACTTCTAAAAGTTATATGAACTAGATTACGAAGATAATCAATTATTAAAAAATTTTATTTTATATTATATATGGATAAAAATTAATTAACATATTTTTTTGAAACAATCCCGACCAAACTCATGAATGCCATGTTAGATTTTAGTGATTACAATCTCTTCTAGGATCTCATCCAGACGCATCAATACAGGTATGCCTAATGCTACTTCCGTAAAGAAGAGCATGCTGGCAAGTGACCGGCATGTCTCGTGAGTAGGGGTGTAAACTAAATTTAATATTTTAAATTTATATTTGATTTCAATAAAAATTAATGGGTTTATAAGTTTTTTTATCTTATAAACTATCGAAACTAAAATCGAATATTATGATAATTTATCCGAATCAAAATCAAAATCGGTTGATTTCAGTTGATTTTACTAAAAAACAAGTATATATAAGTAAAATTAAATGATATGATATGTAAATTGATAGAATGATAAGAATATATTAAAATTTAATAATTATATGTAAATTTTTAATTTATGTTTAAATAAAAAATAATATTTAATTTACATTTCAAAAATTATTTGACTCATTTTTAATTCCAATAGCATAATCAAAATTGGATCTAAATCGAAACACGATAATCTCAAAATTATCGAAATCAGAACAACTTTTTATCTTTATTAAAATTAAAATTAATTTCTGATAATTCCACTATCGAATCCGACATATTTACCGCCTTACTATCAGTCTAAGAACACAAAGAACAACTCTGCTCATTTTCAAGGGTTGATTGCTACTCCGTGTTCTTGGTAAGTGACCAGCAAGTTAATCCTGGACAGCATTAAGAGAGTAGCATCTTTTTTTTTTAATAGCCATACATGTGTTATTTGAATATACTAAGAGCATATTAATTAAAGTGGGTTGATGAAGGATCATTTAATTTTGAGGTAGCTCAGTCCCAGTTAGTTCACTGTAGCATAACATTATCCACCATTTCCCATGTATACTTCCTTGATTAGAGACTACCCCCACACTTTGTGATATTCGAGATATACACCCAACACGTGGGAACCGCACGTAACAGATGAGATTCGTGAGACCCAAAATTAAGTCCAGTTGTTTAGTTTATCAAATAATTTAGCAGTGTGATATCCGGAACCCGAAATCAAGATCCGAACCTCGGAATCCGATAGAATCGGGAGTGGAAGAATCGAAGACGCAACAGAGCGCGGCAGGCGGAGACGTCACCCAGCAGGTAAAGCCGGCGCGCGCAGTCTTCGGCGGCGACGGCGGCGGCGACGGCGGCGGCCGCCTTCTTATCTGCTTGGCGAGGCGTTGAGGCCGGCGCGAGACTTGCGTGCGTGGGTGCGCGCGCGAGGGAGGAGTGAGCAGGGAGGGCAAAGCGCGGACGCTTCCATGGGCGCTTCTAGCAGCAGGCAAACCGCTGGGCTCCGCCGCGGAGCTCTCGGCGGTGCCGCCAAGGACGCGCCCCGCCGGCAGCGGAGCTCGCCGCCGCAACGAGTAAGATAGTGAATGCTGTGCACTACGCCGAGGAAACGCTTGCCACCACGACCCCGTCCATCTCGTACCCTGCTGCTCTCCGGGCGTCTTTCTTTTCTTAGAGGTCACCGGGATGCGAGAACATTAACAGTCTCCATCTGCTCATCTACCCCTCTTCTGGACCTTCCGATCCCTACAGCGGAGCTGTGTTGTTTCTCTGATATAACATGTGAATATGCGCGGGCTTGTCTTGTCTTCGTGATTGAAAGGTCCTCGTATTGTTATGTGCAGGATCCAGCGAGTCGGAACGCATCACCAGATTCAGGTATGTTATTCGGAAATGAGCGACATGAAGAAGGATGATCGTTCAAGCTTCAAGTGTTCATTCTCCATCTACAGAACATTCAAGGGACGGTCTGAAGGCGAGCAAGAGGCAGCCGAATGGTGACAGAGAGCCGGCCCGCGAGCTAGAAGGCCTTGCACCACGGGAAGAGCCCTTGAGCAAGACTGTACCTACGACAGAAGAGGACGACGAGTGTGCAATCTGCCTGGAATGTAAGTTTGCTATCGTCGGACCATATAGATAAGTTATGTAGAAGGAAGATCCCCAAAAGCTCATCAAAACTGCGGTTTAAGAAATTCGAGAGGAAGTATCCAAATGGAGAGAGCAGCTAAGAATTTTTATCATTGTCTTCAACTTCAAGAGAAATTTCTCCAAACTAGTTTGCATAAACTTTTATTGAATACAACATATTTAAATATGACCAGATTTGCATTACTAACAATCAGAGTAGCTAGTCAATATGAAAACATTTAAATGTTATTAATATATCTGATATGAAAACAGATATTCAGACTACTTTGATTTATTCAGTGTGAACGGTCCTAAAAGCAAAACCAAACTAGTGACTGGTCTAAACCAAGACAGGTTTAGATTACAACTACAAAAATCTTTATAAAAAAAATCTCTGCTTTTCTAATACTAGCATCTTTCACTAAAATCTTCTGTCCTTAGTGCATCTAAATTTGGTTTACAAAGTGACCTCATTATATGAAGTCTTCTTGCTTATTATGGGGCTATCTGGCTTCATTGTATGAAGTCTTCCTGTACTGCTGTCCAGCGTTAACCAGTTATGCCATACACCTTGGTTCCTCAATCTGGAAACAGAGAAGTCCAGATCAAATTGGAAAT
This sequence comes from Cryptocoryne crispatula var. balansae, assembly GCA_036172225.1. NCBI lineage: Eukaryota > Viridiplantae > Streptophyta > Magnoliopsida > Alismatales > Araceae > Cryptocoryne > Cryptocoryne crispatula. The sequence continues at coordinate 33,764,097 of CM069931.1, forward strand.
GTCAAATCCATTAAACATCAGTTCTCTTATTTGAGGCTTTCTTCATAGTTCTATCTTTCTCTCTTATGTAGCTTTAGAAACTACATAAAGATAAAGGTGTTAGAAATGGGTTGGCTGATCATACAGCAATTTAAACGAGCTTCTGTAGGGTCGTATTTTCTGTCCTGGAAAGTAGATAGCACCACAATTAATTAAATTTGAAAATAAGAACAATGGAAGATTACAGCAAAGGTCCTACACATCAAGCAGATAGGAAGATAGTGCTACCGTCACCAAAAATCCCCCTGGCCCTGCCTAGTATACAATTGGCAGATAACACACGGAGATGTATCCCCCCCCTGCAAGATCCAAGCCATCCAACAGGATGGCAGGGGGACTGGACCATGGGAAAAAAAAGAAATAAAACCTCTAGCTGCGTATGTATGTTACAGTCCCAATGTTTTCCCATTCTTATTGAAGACATTGTTGCATAGCATGGAGAAGAGCTGAAGTATGTTTGCAGATGAACTTATGAAGATTTTGGGAAATTTAGGATGAGTAGCTTGGATCCTCCAGTGTCAGCATGATAAGTAAATTGCATATAAAGCTCGAAGACTCTATTAGACCCCTTCTCTATTGTTTACATTGAGATGATAACAATTTAATTAAGACAGCGGTGCCAAAGTGGTGTTTTAATATCTTGTGGCATGTAATTACTAAGAACAGAGAAAAAGAGAGAAGTGTGTATCTAGTTTAGTCAAAACCCATGTGGAATTGGAGGAAAGGAGTTTGGTGATTTCGGGAACAAGAATATATCCAAAAGGAATCATAAACTTAACTGTTGGAGTATATACAATGCTAACCACAAGGGAGAATAATGAGAATTTTCAGGATACGAGGAAATCTTTATGTCCACTCTCTACATTTGCTTTTGATATTACCTTGTTCGTGCCTCTGGTTCAACAATTTTTTTTGTTTCATTTCAAGCAGGCTATAATGAAGAGAACCCAAAATTCTTCACTCCATGTATGCATCAGTACCATTTACAGTGTATTCTTGAATGGTCAGAGAGAAACAAGACATGCCCAATATGTGGAAGGGTAAACAGGAACTAATTTTGTGGCCGTTACTGCAAATAAAGTTGGAGTTGTATTTGAATAGGTTCCAGTTAACTACTAATATTTGGTTTGTGGTTTTCAGGAAGCAAACTATGATGAGTCGTCCATCGTGCAAGCGGACCAGCTGTCTACAAAAGAATAAAAAAGTAAGGAAAAGAGAGATAGGAGGAAAAAAGTACTCAAGAAAAAACGATTAGAAAGAAAAGTATGCAAAGATTATATCATTTCTTTGTACAGCTTATTGATGTTATTCTTTCTTCCATTTCCCTTATTTTTGTTTTCTGTGTAAAGAAATTTGTGCTTGCCCTGAGCTTTGTTTTCAGAATGTAGTTATCCTAGTGTTTTGCTTTTCTTTAGAACATGCATATCCGAACATTTCACCTTCTTGAGGTTTGTAAAAAAAAAAAGAAGTCTTCAAGTGGTTTCACGTTGTTTTATGCTAGTATTGATGATCCATCGTCACTTCCGAGAGCATTCAAGATAATGTGCACAACAAAACAAGGATCATTTATTTGATTCTAAGGGGTATGTTTGGTAGAGAACTAGAGATGTTGTGTCGGAGATTCCTCCCAAAGCTCCAAAAATTCTGTCCATGAGATTTGAAAGAGTTTTCTGAATGGATGTCTCTCTCTCTCTCCCCCCAATTCTGAAAAACTCCTCTCTACTTTTAAGCATGGAAGCCTATGCAAATATGTTGCATTTGGTTGAGATTTTGAGTTGTGAGAGATTTCTGACCCCCAGAATCCCTACCAAATACCCCTAAGCCTCAATTGGGAGTGTGGGTGGGTGATTGATTAAAACTGCCGGAGATCTTGAGATATCATTAGGCCTTACTTGAATGAACTGGGGCTTCTTAGCCCGGGGATGATGCTTGAGAAGGTGGTTGTGTTCAAGATGAATTTTAGATGTCTCATTTCTCAGCTACCAGAAAAAAAAGGAAGCTTTTAGGGAAATGTTGTGGCGCCGCCTAATATATTTAAGTTTTTAGCTAATTTATTTAAGCGTGCCATATTTATTTATATTTAACTTTTAAAAGCATGACTGAGCCCATTTATTTGTTCTCTTTCCTCCCGAGGATGTTAAGGTCATCAGGGCACTCCACTAAATCCTTGAATCAATGAGTGGGTGAGACTTCCTTTACGGTGAGATGGCCGTCTTTCGTGAATTTCATATAATATTTGTTTTATCCATTTTCTTTTCTTATAATTTTACGACGATAAGCCGGATTAAAAGTTGTTTTATTTTTTGATGGATATTTTTATGCTACGCATGAAACTATTCTAAAACGAAGATCATCTAATTGTTTGAAGGCCAACCTAGAAGAACAAGACAGATCTCATTTCATGCCGACTACCTCTTAACATGGATGCATTGGAGATCTGTGAGGCGAGCAAATCAATTATTTATAGTTAATTTAAAATGTATTCAACCAAGAAACTAATATAGCTTGGTTTATTGTTAATATAATTCTTTTTGTTAGATCCTTTCCGAAAGGTTGTTTTGTCTTTTGTTATTAAAAATACATCTGATATTTTTAGTATGGGAGTGGCGCGCACACACGTGGAGAGAGAGAGAGAGAGAGAGATGATAAGAAAGAAAAGTAAGTTAATAAAATTATTTTGCTTTAAGTTGAATTGAGATATAATTATTTTGAATTAAGTTAAATTAAGCGAGTTTAAATTTAGTTTCATGTAAAAGGTTGGTAGAAAGGTTGTTTGTTTAGGCTTAATTAACGTATAATGTCTGAACCGGTCAAAAACTATACATTGAGATATTTGAAAAAAACTCATGAATATAATAGTAACTTCTTCGTTAACCATGTAATTTTAAGTGGTTACTTATATTTTTTATTTTCAGACATGAATAACTAAAAATTTACTTTCCACCGCAAAAATTACAGATAAAATTAAGACTTTAGAGGTCAAATCAAACACCACCTTCCCAATCAAATTAGATAAGGTTAAAAATATTGTTGATAATTTAAAATAAAAAAATTTAAAAACAGATATATAAAAAAATGTAAAGAGTAGGCTTGGTGGTGTGCTCTTAACGCTACTTGTTTGGTTCGATTTGAATCAGGTTCAATTTGATTTGATTTGAAAATCCTTCGAATTAGTTTAAATCAAACTAAATCGTTTAAATCAATTTAATTAAAAAATTATATAATATTATTATAATATTATTAAAAATAAAATTTTCAGAATTTTATAATAAAATACTATTTATTTTGATTGATTTTAACTTAAATTATATATATGTAAAAAATCTATATTTTTTAATTTAAACTGAATGGAATCGAATTAAAATTAATTTGATTTATTTCAGTTTAAGAAGTTAAATTAACTTAATTAGATCTAACCAAATAACTCAAATCGGATCAAATGGAATCGTGCTCACTTTTACTGTCTGAGGCCGATGTTATAGTTTATTTTTATTTTAAAACCGACCAAGCTCAAAAAGTCAGCGATGACGTCAGTCGCACGACTACTCGCAACGTGTCACCGGGCGAGTGGCTGGACTGGACAGCAGCCAGGCCCTCGGCATGCAGCTTCACGAGAACTGAGGTCGCCCGCCGCCGCCGCCATCACCTTTTCCGCCGGGGGGGGGGGTTCCAAATCCGGGGACGCTGGCCGGCCGGCCCTCCGATCTACCCACCATCGTACCCCGTCTCTCCGCCGCTTCCCGCGGGACGGCTGCTCGCCCACCGGCGCGACCGAGGAGTTTTACAGGTCGCCGGGGAGGCAGAGGCAGAGCGGCGGCGAGGGCATGGGGGCCGGGGCGGTGAAACCGGGGACGCGGCCGCCGTGGGTGGGGTTTGGGGCGGCGGTCTGGGTGCAGATGGCGGCTGGGTGCGGCTACACTTTCCCCCTCTACTCGCACTCGCTCAAGTCCGCTCTGGGCCTGAGGCAGCAGCAGCTCGCCATCCTGGGCGTCGCCAACGATGTCGGCGAGAACATCGGCGTCCTGCCCGGGATCGTGTGCAACCACCTCCCTCCCTGGGCCGTCCTCCTCGTCGGCGCCGCTTGCAGCTTCTTGGGGTTCGGGGCGCTCTGGCTCGCCGTCAGCCGCACCGTCACCACCATTCCCTACTGGCTGGTCATGCATCTCTCTCACCCTTTTGCACTGCCCCCGTCTTCCCCACTATGTGCCTGTTCTTGGTAGACATTCATGTCCAGAAAAAAGAAAAGAAAAGAAAAGGATGCTGCTTTATGCCGAGGAAGATATTTTGCGCTACCTCTCTGTAGGATTGAAATTAACTTGTGTTTTGGGGAAATGTAGATTGGATTTTTCCTGTTTGAATTCCACGTAGAAGCGGAGAAAGCTGCTGTAGAAAAGCCTCGCTTTTGTCTTACAATTCTCCATGTTTTGTCGTAGAAGAGGGGTAAGCCGCTCTAGGAAAGCCTCGTTCTTTGTCTTGGAATTCTCCTGATTCCCTGCAGAGGAGGGTAAGCTGCTTTGACTGCATATAAATTAATGTCTTAACACGTGCTTAAGATCAGTTCGTTTGAATAAACAAGTCAAGCCAATCTGAGTTCATATCCAGCTCTTTGGCGAATGTAAATTCTTTTTACTTCTAATTCTGCAGATGATAATCCGGGCATCATGGACATGGAATTGGCTGATCAGTTTGGACCGATTTGAAACAAGCTGATTTTTAGCCAAATCCTACACCAAATTAAACATGATAACTTGATAAGACATGGTCATGCTCCTTTCCCAACTGCTGCTCTTATCCTGTAATCTTTAACTTGCAGAGTTTTCCAGTAATAGCAGCCAGCTAGTCCACTCAATAGAATGATGATGCATCAACAAAATGATCCTTGACCTTTTCATTGTATAATTGTCCTCTCAACTCGGAAGAAGTGATGCATAGTGGTCCTTGATCTTTCTCATTGTATACGAGTTAGTTATTACTCAAGTGACATTCATTTCTTTCGTGTGAAATTTAGGATAGAGAATGATCACTAACGTGCATATGATTTGCTGAAGTACAGAAGATACCAACATATAAAATTCAGGTTAAAGGAATATAAACATCTTTGGACAATTCAACTAGTCTAAATAGAAATTTTCTTGATGCCATTATGGAGTTCCAAGAAGCTGATTAAAATTGTCGATCTCTCTCTCTCTCTCTCTCTCTCTAAATAGAAATTTTCTTGATGCCATTATGGAGTTCCAATCCATCCTATTGAAGGTAGCTGAAATTGGGCAAGGTATCAATTTTCTTGGACGGTTTATGGCCTTCGTGGTTTTTTTTACACTACAGAAAAGTTTTGATGAAAATAAGCATTTAATCTTTATTGTTGGTTTTTGGATGGGTAAATCTTCATTGACACAGTCTTTCAATGTTTTAGGCCAACTAGATTGATCACTAAGGTAGTTATTTTAAGGTTAGTTATACTTTATCTTGTAATACTCTTCAATATATGTCCATATTCATTGCTTGTTAGCTGCTATTTTTGACATTAAACACCTGATCAGGTCGCCCATTTAGGTGATGCAAATAAGGCAATCAGACCCCCACCTTCACACTCACACCCCAATTGCCTCGTCTGCCTCAAACGACGGTCAAGTCCTTTTACTATTTTACGTAGGATTTCATTTGATGTGGTTACATGCAAAACAAATACATGAACCTTAACCATGCTTTTTGTCACAAATTATAATTCCAACTGATCAATTAGTTTGTCATATTAAGATTTGAAACAATATTGCTTTCTTGCTTCTAGCTTTTCTGACTCTTTCTTGTACATTTTCAGTTGTGGATTGCACTGGTGATTGTTACCAACAGCAGTGCATGGTTGGCCACAGGCGTAGTAGTCACCAACTTGAGGAACTTCCCCCTCAGTAGGGGAACTGTTGCAGGACTCTTGAAGGGTTATTCTGGTCTCAGTGCTGCAGTTTTTACTGAAATTTATGCGGGGGTGCTGCATAACTCATCTACTAATCTCTTGCTTTTACTTGACACTGGGAATTCCAACCATATCCATATTGTTAATGTATTTTGTTAGACCATGCACTCCAGCTTTAGGAGATGGTTCTTCAGAACATGGTCATTTTCTCTTTATCCAACTGTCCAGTGTACTTCTGGGCTTTTATTTGCTTGTTACTACTATATTGGATGATGTTGCCATGGCTACTGACGTCATTTCCTACACCTTCGTTGGTGGTATGGTGATATTGCTCCTTGCTCCTCTCATGAGTCCACTAAAGATGACTCTTTTTCCAGCCAGCCATAAAAAGTCAGGTTCTAACAGTCCATGTGCTTCGTTGGAGCACAATATTTTAGATGGTCAAGAATTATCTGAAACAGTGGAGCCACTGCTACCTGTATCGTCATCATCAACTATGCTTGGAAGTTTGCAGGAGGTTGATGATGATTCTGATATTAATATCCTTCTGGCTGAGGGAGAAGGGGCAGTAAAGAAGAAGAGTAGGCCTAGAAGAGGGGAGGATTTCAATTTCCGTCAAGCGATAATCAAAGCCGATTTCTGGCTTTTGTTTATGGTGTACTTTCTTAGTGTTGGTGCGGGTGTCACTGTTCTAAATAATCTGGCTCAAATTGGTATCGCATCATATGTTGATGATACTACCATCCTGTTATCTCTCTAGTTTCTGCAACTTCATAGGACGTCTCGGTGGAGGGGCCATTTCAGAACATTTTGTCAGGTTAAATTCACCACTCTTTGGTTGAACAAAACATTTGGCTGCTCTCTCCAGATTTATCTTTCACTAATTTGATTTGACATACATGTTCGAACATAGCATTTGGCTTCCCTTTTCAGAATTTATCATTCAGTACTTTGATTTGACATACATGTTTCATTCTGCAGGTCGAGAGCACTCCCTAGGACACTCTGGATGGTTTGCACACAGTTGATCATGCTGGTCATCTTCCTCCTCTTTGCTTCCGCCCTTAATGGTACACTCTATGCATCAATTGCTGTACTCGGCATCTGCTACGGCGTCCAGATCTGTATCATGGTCCCAACTGCATCAGAGCTTTTTGGATTGAAGCACTTTGGAGTCATCTACAACTTACTGTCACTGGGGAATCCGATTGCTGCCTTCTTGTTTTCTGGACTTCTTGTTGGGTATGTGTATGATAAGGAGCAAGAGCGACAGCACACTGGTTTTCAGGAGGCCTCCACCAGTTCATGTTTGGGACCTGAATGCTTCCGAATCACATTTCTAGTTTTGGCGGTGGCCAGTGGGTTGGGGTGCCTGTTGAGTGTAATTCTGACAGTAAGAATAAAACCAGTGTATCATATGCTGTATTCTGGTGGGTTCCTTCAGAGTTGCTCAGAGTTCAAGTCATTGATGTGATGAGTCTCTGCGGGGACTCAGCCCTTGTTCTTGTAGTGAAACTATGTTTCTGTTTTGGCTCACTGATCAAGAAAAATGGACAGCTTCCTAGCCTATATATGTTGAAGTACAATACCTTTTATCTTTCCCTCGTTTACCAATTTTTCTTTGGAAAGTTTATTACATCACGATATAGTTCAGATCAGACACAATTGTGGGCGATATAAAAACATCATATATCATCTTTCCTGCGATAATCGATGGGAGCTTATTATCCGTTTTTTGCACTACTCGGTCATCACCGTTAAGGTAGACAGTGAAATATAAACGGGAGATGAGATCATGGAATGTGTGGTCATGACTCGGATCTGATCCGGTAGATTTTTAAGCCGACCAACCCACCCAGTTCTAACCCGAGACCTTGATCTGATAAATGTTTTAAAATTATTATTTTATTATTATTATTTTGCCACCCCGACTGACCTGACTTGACCCAGATCTCAACTTCGACCGACCCGAGTCGGTTTAACCCAAACAGACCCGCTCCTGGAACCCCCCACCCCACTTACCTTGGATGAGATAATCGTTGTCCAAAACACAAACACCGCATCTTTTTTAATGATAGCGCCTACCTAATGTCAACGATCGCAGTCGTAATTGGTTAATCCAATTCTGAACGCAGAATCACCAAGTTGTACCTGCGCGAGGCTGCGTTCCTCTTGACGCTGCCATGTCTATCCTCGCGTCTTGCGGTTCGAGACCCATCGCTTGCTGCGGCAAGGCAAGCGACTGCCTTGGCGACGCAACGAGCATCAGCATACGCATCTGGAGTACCGTACATGTTGCAACCGCGGATTATTGATCTTTGCTTCACGAATCAGAAGGTCATACACAAGCTCTAGCCTCAAAGTTGGGGAAGACAACAAACGCGAAGGACAATGGGATGATATGAATCGGTGAATTCAAAGGAACCAGAACGGGAGGCATCGCCGGGATGTCCCCGGTCACCGTCAGCTCCAGCGGGCTCCCGTTCAGAAGCATAACTTTGCTCCGATGATACCCATTCTTCCCGGTCAACTGGTATTCTTCCCTCTTGGCGGCATCTTCGGGTGCTCTCCTCCCAATCCAGGAAACTGTGTTCTTGAGCCCGCGCATGAAAGCGTTACCCCTCAGCAGGCCGTCCTCTCGAGCCAGATACATGTTCATGTCGTTCCTCACGACGACATTGACATCGGTGCTATTGCTCAGGTTGATGAGGAGCAGAGAGACGCCAGGCTGCAAGACACCAACAGCATGGATGAGACGGCTAGCAGGGGAGAGAGAAATTAAGCATTCATAATCAAAACGAATTTTAATTGTTGCATCAAATAATGGTGATAAGGAAATATTTAAGTAGATGCCTTTTTACCTTAAAAAAAATCAATGAAATTAATTCTTGTCATGCTCGAGTCTCACACGATGGGTTCATAGCCGAGGTCAAGCCTAGAGTTTCATTTTTCTTGAACTTGGGATAGATCTCGGTTTCCCAACTCAAGCCGAGCTGGAGTTCAGGTGCTCGGGCTTGTTTGAAGAAGCCTCCCTAATTCGGTAGTTTAAAGCAAACATCCATACAGGGGTGTTCTCGGGTCGATTTGGTTCGGGTTGCAACTTGTTCCAACCCAAACCGAACAGACAAGTTAACCCGAACCGAACCATTCTAGTTCGGTTCGGTTTGGTTCAACTGATGATTAATTTAAAATACAATTATTATATATAAAATATCAATTTAAAAGTTTAAATTTTGAAAACATATACATTTGTATAATAACAATATATATTACTACTTATTAATAAAATTTTGTTTTTAAGTATTTCGGGTTAGATTGGGTTATTCGTGAAACCGAACCAAATCAGTTCAACCCGAACAGAGCCCTACATCTATAGTTACTCAAACATATTGCAAGACAGTTAAAAGGATCAAGTTAAAATTTTGATTGGTTAAGGGTTTTTCGGACATTGCAGATTTCAAACCAAGAAGAACACAAGGGATAAGATCATTTGTATCGTACCACATAAACTAGCAATATCAGTTCGAGGAGTGAACACATACTCTGTTTTTTGCACAATGGGCATAGGCACGCAAAGATGGTGATGCACTGGTGTCAATCCCAAGCACTCTTTTCCCCATAAGTCGATGCCATAGAAGTGCACTGCAAGTGAAAAGAAATTTCAGAAAGTTTTGCATATTTTAATGTTTTAGAGCATGGAATGTCAGGTCGGGATTCGGGTCACCACGCGGGTTCGATCTGGTCAGTTTGGTTTTGCAGCCGACCAGCCCAATTCCGACCCTAAGTCCCTGACCGCATCGATTCTAGGGTCGGGTCACACAACCCAGCATGGGGTCACATGACCCCTGCAACCTGGTCCAACCTGATCAAGTCGCCAATGCCTATCCCAACGGCCTTTGGGGGGTCTTTCAAATGTGCCCACGGGGCATTCTATCACCCTCACACCACCCCCACTCAATCCTTCACACATTTTCACTGTAAAAATTCTCTCTCTCTCTCTCTCTCTCTCTGCTTGGTGTGAACTTTATCTCTCTAAAGTGTTTCAACATTCTTGATTTTTAGATTCATTCCAAGACTTGCTAGAGATTGTTTTTAGTAAAGTTGTGTTACCCATTTTTTATGTTATGTTTTTTATACTTTCTTCAACATGTTTTTCCCAACTCATGACACTAAAACTTCCACGTGATTTGGAACAATCCGACTTGGCTGCAATATAATTTGATATATGTTACAAAATGAAAAGTTGAATGTAAATATTGTCACAAAATAATATATGGAAAAAATTTACAAATAAAACATCACCTCACCAGGATGAATGACAACATTATCCCTTGTATACAAATTTGATCCGAGATAATAACCCAATCATGTATGCATTTAATTGCTATAAAATAAAAAATAGGGCAACAAAGTGATATAAAGACACCATCCGATAAAGAAATTTCTCAACTTTTAAATTGTGGAGTTCACATATACGAGACAATACATAAGCACCCGAAGGTTTCTCGAGACGAAGGTTTGACAACGGTACATTGTTATTAATGTTTATTATTATTATAAATAGATGACATGATACATGCAAAGGAGATAAACTGAAAGTCATTTGCAGTCGAAGACATCAGTGTACGTGTCGATTCATAGGTCAAGATTATGGAAGTGAGAGCAAACGTGAAAGTGAAAAATGATTGAACAATGAAGAGGAGATCTACTATCTCACAAGAGATGACGACCAATAAGTAGGTCCCGTGGATTCCATCATAATCACACACTTATAACAAAGACAAACTATAATCACAACAACAACGAAGAATTTGCAAATATATGAGAAGATCGAGTAGATGGCATCAAGATAGTTCTTTAGTAGTATACCGGAGAACATTGAAAATGGGCAATAGTACAAAGCAATGATCAACACTATTGCAGACATCATTAAGGAAGTGCATAGACCAACTTTGAAAGAAATGTATAACACTTATCTTTCAATGAAAATGGAAGATATTAAACAATACATCAAGTCATTTGAACATATTTGGAAAGAAAGAATGTATTTTGATGGTGGATGATTGGACATGTATAATAAATTGTATTCTTCGTACTTATTATTTACTCATCTTTTCAAACTTTCAATTTATAACTTATATATGATCTTCTTCTTAATAGGTATAATTAAGAAGACAATGATCAACTTGTTAATATATTGTCAAATTTTGACCGTATTTTAGAAATCCGTGAACGTATCTGAATAAGTAGAGAATGTGAACTACTTATTTAAATTGATCAACAACATTATTGAATAGATAAGAAATGATTGAGTTGACCAAATAGTAACGAACAAAGTAGCTATATATAAGGTAATTGGACAAATGTCAATAGTCAAGAGACCACATTTGTACTAGGTATCATGCTCTATTTATTCATTATATTTAATATTATAGGATATATACAAAGACTCTCAAATGGACCAAGTAGTTAAAATGGATTAATCTATATCATCTTTTATATACAATTAAAACTTTATCCTTAACATAATGAAAGAGCATACAATGGGTCGAGAGCTCCTATGGCCCAATCTAACTCGGCTCGCTTCTTATTATATTTTCTTGAATAGTTTAATGAAGTAGAGACGTCCCCTTACTCAAATGATACTTTCACATAGCTAGATTTCGAGTGTTGCTCCTTCAAATAAAAGGAATGGGAGGAAAGTTGAGAAGACGTTAGAGAGTGGAGACTTCTAATGAGTTGTAAAGAAAATATTTCATATAATGCAACTCATAGTCAAAGTTCTTAGAATAATAGATGGGGATAAGAAAGTAGGCATGGGCTATCTTTATGATGTACTTGAGTGGACGAATGAAGAAATTGCAAAGGTAATGGCTGATTTCAGCAGGTGGTGGGATATGATCGACCAACTGTGAGTAAAAACATTGTATCATCCAATATATGGAGCATGTACTACTTTTGTCAATAAGTCAAATCATGTATCTCTTACATTTTGTTCTCTATAGACATGTATATGTTACAAGGTCATTTTTATTTCAATTATAGATATTGTTAGTCATTCGTTCAAGGCATTCGATGACCTTCTACTGAGTGTGAAATCAGTCATCTGTAGAATACTCAAAAATGATTATCGATTAATTGTAACATGCAATAAAATACATGACTCTAGATTGAAGTCAACGGACTTTGGGATATCATAAACACAATGAGCAGTTATGTTCCCAAGCCCTGGTATGTACCTTCAACATTTCTTACAATTCAAATAATGGCTTGTTGCAATTATCTTATAACATATAATAATTTTATACAACTAATTGGTAGATGGACCATGGAAAGGCGATGTGATATGAAGACTTAGCAGACATTGCAATAAGAGTCCTGAGTCAAACCACATCAATTTCAAGATATGAGAGGAATTGATTCACATTTAGCATAATCTAAACATAACAGAGGAATAGACTGACATCAAGAAGATTGTAGTAATTAGTATAATATTATTATAATATGAGATAGAAGCTGAAGAATTTACAGAGATGAGGGACAATCAGGAGGAACAAATGGAGAGAAGAAGCGATGGGATGACAAAGTGATGCAATTGTTATACAAAATGATGACATTGATTTGGACAAGATCTTCGATGAGCAAAATACGTTGCAAGCTAACGAGCAAAAATGATTGGATGAACCTAAGTTCAACCTAAAAGATTGAAAATGGGTTCAAGTATAACTCGATAACATACCCCTAGCCAAAGAATTTCAAATCCCTTTTTCAGTAGCAAAGGCACGGAAGTATGGAGAATCTTCTCACCAAGGTCAGAAGTTAGCTAGTAAAGGTAAACAAATTGTAATTGATCCATTGGACCTTGCATATCAAGAAACAATTAATGAGAGAAGACACGTTAGAGCCAAATATCCGAGTTCAATACTAGACATCGAATGATTCAACTTCTAAGAGTAACAATGATGGAGGGTTCGGTGATAAAGAAGCAACTATTCCAAATACATATAGAATGAGTTAGAATCACAATCTCCACCAATACAATTCACGACTGAAGAATATTAGATACATGCCACACAACATGAATGAATCACAGTGCGCAAACATAAAGTGGAGAAAGCATGCAACGAGACAGACATTAGCACTACACCTTATCATACAACGTTAAGTCATATCAAAACTCTTGGTTTCCTACTCATGATGAAGAGGGTTATGAGATGACTTAACTTACTTATGAATCATCATCGGACACATCCATATAATTCAACTATGGTAGTTATGATTGATCTTGGGGATCTTATTTAATGGTAATTGTAAACGGGAGTGCAAAGTTGTATGACTATGCATGCACTTACAACCAAATGCTAGTTTCTAAATGTCTTGAGAAAAGAGTATATTCATTACGTAGAAGAACAACAATATGTAAGATTTGAATATAAATAAAAAAATCTAGTTATATCCCTATTTTTTCAAAAGTTTTTGCAATTTTTGTAGTTTTGTTCACATTTTTCCTCTTGATTTTTTCATTTTTTATGTTATCGGGTTCGGTTGGACCCTGGTCAGATCCAGGTTGTGACCCGGGTCATGACCTAGTCCAACAATGTTGGGTTTGGGCCAGGCCAACCAGGTCCCGACCCAAGACCCCACCTTCCTTATTTTGAGTACCAATAAACATGCATCCCTTTCTTCTTCATCTCTGGCCTCCGGTCCAAATTCTAGCAACAGTTAATAGAAAGACAATATACCTGTAGTAATCTGGATTGGGTACAAACGATTTGACGTCGAGGAGACCATAATTGCCACCGATCAATGTTTGTCTACAATAGGTTTTGGTATTATACTTTGCAGCCAAACCAAGTTGATCCAGGTACCTGTACAAGATAGACCAAGAACGTTACATCTGATTCTAATAAGTGCCCAAAGTTGCTACCCAGCAAACAAAAAAGAAGAAACTGATCACCAGAAACTGTCAATGAAAGTGTCAGATATAAGATGACCACCACTGTTGTAGGCCCCACCAGCCTCGCTCACCCAAGCAGAAGCCCACTGCCCATGCCTTTGTAGGACGAGTTGAAGATCTCTATATTTGTCAGCTGTCTGACTTAAATGAGTTGGGTCAAGGATCCTGTTTATAATATGAGGATCGTTGCCTGAAAACACAGATCAAATGTTGAGCAACCATAATGATATGTTATAAGCTCCTAGGGGCATTCGTATTCCATCACAGGGTAAAATCACAATTGAAACATCAAGTCATGATTGATCTTTCATGTTGTGAGATGAGGAAAAACGGATACTAAAAAGGTTAGAATGGTGAGGATGATCTCCTAATCTCAATTGTTGAAAATCTTGAGATAAAGCTTCGTGTTCCTTCTATGGCCCGTGACTTGGTACTTTATATTATAAAAGATAAGCTTGTTATTTCATTCATGGAAGACAGTGCATATGATGTCATAGATTCTGGCATGATGTAAATTGATTCATGTTACACGTGAAGAAAAGGAAATACAATATAAGAAAAGATGCTGACTTCGGTCTTGATTTAGATTAAATTCATCAAGTTCTTCGAAGGGAGGACGAGGGAAAATAAGAAAAAGGAGCATGAAGAACTTGAAGAAAAACCAGCTACCAAACAACACAAGTACCAGCCTTTATACAAAGATGCATATACAGGCCATGTTCTATGTGATCTGAAAAGGCTGGAAGTTATGAACAGTTATCTTATTCCAATGACTACAGAGATCATTTCATTATGTATGATTTGCGTCCATTGTTTTTACTTGTCTTATGTTCAAATCTTTGGGTTATAGCTCTTCTCCAGTACATCTCTTCCTATTTTATTTTTTATTTTATATACTCCAATATTTCCTCAGTCCTCCCTCTTGAATCAATTAGGAAACTGATCGTATTCTGTTAAAAGGCCTCAGTGAATGATAGGTCAACCCATAAGCAATTGGCATACAATTAAAGAAAAAAATTTATGGAACCTGTTTGCAGGATACTAAAAGTCAAATTTTAGGACAACTCGTAAATCACAACTTAATGCATATTGGATGAGCAGACGTGTTGAAGGCTTGAAGCATGTCATCAAGCATTGGATTGTTTTTTGAACAGTATATCTTGAAAAAACACACTCACCTGCACCAAGGTTGTATATGTGATGTGTCATTACATTCACAACACCTGGTCCTGATGCCTGAAGAAGTTGAGTATACCATGTTTGATCATAAAATCCTCCTGGTGCCAGCATCAGAGGATGAGGAGACTTTGCATATAGTTCATCAATAATTGTTTTAAGATGAATCAAGTCTTTTGCGTAGAGTTCAGAACTGACACTCGCACCGACACCATGTCCACTCAATTCATTTCCTGATACATTGCATAGATCAATAAATATGCATAATGACAATCGCCAATTGCCATAGAGGTCCATCAAATGAAGTTTCTCAAAGTGACTTACCAAATTCCCAAGAATCAACATGATACCCCTTGGAGACGGTATATCCTATAAAATTGCGAGCATTGCTAGAGTTCCAAGGACCACCCCAAACCCTTCCATTTATGGGATGCCTTCCATGCAATGCATTTAGACCAAATGTAACAACAGCCCTGCCACCAGTATTATCAAATGACAAGAAAATTAACAGCAGCTTGTTATAAATAAATATACAACTACAAAAAAGAGTACATCTACGAAGAAGACGCAATTGGTATGTATTTATAAATTGGACACTTGGGAACCCTAAGTTAGTTTCAAAAAGAGGGTTTAAAGAATGGAATGGCAGGTTGGGACCGTTTCTAGCCGACCAGCCCAGTCCTAAATCTGGGTCCCCTACTCGGTATCGGATCTGGGCCGAGTCATGCAACCTAGCATGGGGTGCACGACCCCGTGACCTGGTTGGGATCCTGCCAGATTGGGTCACCCAACTAGCCGTTTGGGTGGGGGGGTTGAATGCCCCCATAGCGAGGCCTATGTAAGACTCCAAAGGCCCTTCTATCATCCTCACCCACCCACCCCAATGAAGGTCCCCAAGGGGGCTTTCCACTTCTCACACCACCCGTTTGCTAATTCTTTCATTCTCTCACTCTAAAATCTCTCTCATCATCCGTGCAAGGATAAATTTCTTATCTTAATTTTTTAACTTTTATCTTATCTCCATTCAAAACTATAATTGAACCCTCACAGTGTAGACAATGAGATTTTATACATAAGTGGGACTCCTATTATAGTCTGACTTCGAGACAAGACAAAAGTTACGGAAGATGCAAGGTGAAGGAGACAAAACTTGTCCTCAACGTGTAAATTTTGAATTGAAATAAATGGGTTTTGTAATTTGTTATGCTGTTACTTTATTATTATTATTTTGACCTTGGCCGACCCGGGTCAGTTTGGGCCCGACCGACCCTGCTCCCAACTCCCAACCCCGCCTACCTTGGTTTAAAAAATATGAAATAACAAGAGGTTGTGACAAGTTAAATATAGTCTTGAAGAGCCAGAACAAGCTGAGAAAGGCAGGCAGATGTAAAAAGCTGAATGCATGCTGAGACAAAGCATCAAATAATCTGACCATTTTCACAAGGTCCATATGTCAAGATTGAGTGGGATATAACAAGAGTGAAGAAAATGATTATGGAAAAAAAAAATTTAAAACGTGCTATTCCTAAGACAGGTGTGGGGAGATACATATTTTAGTTTATATTAATTTTTTGTCATCACTTGGCATGTGTGCATGCCATCTTTATCATGTTCATGAAAAAAAAGATTTCAAATGATCAAACAGAATTTAATCTTTTTCTTCACTGCTATCCTTTCAACTTTCATTTCACAAGGATGCCTTAACCCGAGTAACACCATAAAGTCATTAGGTTCAAACAAGGCTTGGATGTTCTAAAGAATACAAGGCTCAAACAAGAGCACCTAGTAGCTTTTAGAAATTAGGTTCAGGAATTTTTGTACAACTTAAAGTCTTATACAAAACGATTTCCCATGAATCTTCTTTCCTAAGACAGGAAATGTCCGGTTTTGTTCTATTAAAGTGTTCAACATTTCCACTCCTGACAGCAATGTGCTCTCCCTTCACACCAGTTACAATGGCAATTAAGTTCTTATAAAGGTATACTTGTGATAAATCCAGATAGAGTAAATATGAATTTGATAACAATGAAGCTTACCCTGTCTTTTGAAATAGAAGATTTAACTCGTCCCACCTGACCATGCTCAAACATCCTTTTGAGAAACCAAACAAGCCACCTGGCATCTTTTTGAATGGGCCGCATGGGTAGCCCATTTTTGGCTCTTCATACACTACTTGATCTTGCAAAGAGCCACCAATTCTTATCCTCATCGGACTGAAAGCTACATAATATGAGAAGTCAAACACAATGATTCTAAGAACCAATGTCAAAAGCATGAAAATATTTTAAAAAGTTTTATTTCCTGAGATCCTGCAACTAGTGGCACCAAAGATCATTATATGATTAGCAGATTTGGCACAGCTTGAATATGTCCAGTGACTTCAGTCAAGAGATTTATCATCTGCAGCAAACTTACAAGTGCTAAGTGATATGCATGACAGCTTAAACTGTTCGCAAAATATTCATCAGCTTGTTGCATATAGAATAACTATATCAAATCACTGTAACAGCAGAACTCAGCTGTGGGTTTCTAGCTGGTACATGTAGTCCTCCCCAGCAAGGTTCGCCGGGTCGGGACCCGGGTCACTGGCCCGGTCGCGATCCGATCGGGCCGACTCCGCCGGTCGGGTCAAGGCGGGTCGCGGAGTCACGCAACCTGGCCAGATGACCGTTGGCAACGGTCATCAGACCGTTGCCAACGGTAGGGGGGACCTCCAGCCCCCCCTTTCAGCCCCTTGGGGGCTATGGCTCTCCTTACCCTCACTCAATGCTCTCACTCTCATTGCTCTCAAATTTTGCTCAACATTGTGCTCTTTTATTCTTCATTTACTTAAAACTTTTCATTAAGTACTTCATTAGTTCGTTTAGTATATTTATTTAATATTTGTTTCATTCATTAGTTACTTAATTAGTTCATTCTTTTTAACACTTACTTCCTTACTTAAATAGCTAGTTAGCTAGATATTTAGTTTAGTAGTTACTTAATTAGATAATTAGTTAGAAGCTTTAGTTAATTACTTACTCAGTTAAATAATTAGTTAATCATTTATTTTACATAATTAAAATTTTACTTAGATAAGTAGTCACTTACTAACATCATCAGCTTTTTAAATAGTTAATTACTTACTTAAGTAATTATTTAGTAAAAAAATGTCTTCTCCAAGCCAAACTACCCAAACTACCGGCGTGACCCGGAGTGATCCAACTTGGTTACTGATGGGAACCGAATCGGGACACAAGAACCGATTCATGTTATTAATTGAATTGGGATGCCAGAAACGATTATTGATTTTCAAATCTCATGTAATTTTGATTTTTTAGGTCAATAATGGGTCCATTTAGGTATTTTCCTAATTTTTAGGAATTTTAGTTGATTTGTTTGAGCATTTTTCAATTTTCTTAACATTTTCACACTTTTTTCTGATTTGTTGTCCTATAAATAGGACCCGCACCCTTATGTATAGGAGAGGAGATGATGAATACAATTTGATTTGCCTTGTTAAGTTCGGTTTCCAAGTTTACCCCTCTCTCTCTCTCGTTTTTTCCCCCTCCCGAGCGACGCGGGCCTTCTCTCTCCCCGACATCGGTTCGGCGCTCCTCTCTCCCCTCGCGATGGCGTAACCCTAGCAGGTGACTTTCCCCTCTTCGATCGGCCTCTTCCCATGGTGATCTCGACGGGTGACTGAAGAAGAATCTCCTTCCTTCATCCTCCTCTAATGGTTCCTCTTCAGTTCGGCCGGCGATTGAGCCTTCTACGGCCGTCTCCTTCCTTGGATCAGCTCGATCCGCTTCTTCCGGAAGCTGACCCCGGCGAGCTCCTGTGGAGAGATTTCTCCACTCGTCTGGTTCTTCTTTCCCGTCCCTGTGGTTGCTGAAATGGTGTTCTTCCTCTACGTTCCTGCTATTATCTTCTTCCTACGGCTTCGGAGGATCGATTTCTAGTTGGAGAACCAGCTCATCTCTAGCTAAGTTTGGATTCGGTGGTGGAAATCCCTACATTCAGAAGGTATTGATCGGAATACGTCCTCCCGATGGCTGAACCAGAGCGGAACTACTTTCAAGTTGTTTCCGATACTGATTCTGTCTATTAGAAGTCCCGATCTGCTCACATGAAAGATTTCTCATCTGGTTTGAACTATTTCTCAACTACAAACCGGTAAACCTATCTCTACGATGCTGAGTCTGGTTTCGTAACAGTAGATCTTTGGATCTGGTGGCTGAACCGAGATATTTGGCTGCTTTTGTGAGTTTAAATCAACATTCGGTTGAATTTTGTTAGCTCTTAAGGAGTGTTGCCCGGATTTTGTATTCTGTTTGGTAGCCTCTGAGTTTCTCTTCCATGGATATCATATTTTCGAATATTCTTGAAGGAGCTTACAGTTACTTTCATCCAATTGCATTACTCGATTGATGATACATATCAGATCTGGTCCGTCTCCAGTTATTGACCTGATTATTTGAACGGTTGAATTTTTCTGCTCTACTGTTCCGACAGTTTATATGATGATGAGTATATTTGATATTATGACTGGTCCAGTCTCCAGTCTTCTTGGACATTCGGTTTGGAAATGAGCTCAGCTCATTAAGAGGTGATGGTCCTGTTTACATACCATCAATTGGTCTGTTAAAATTGGTTCTCAATTGGTCTGCTGATTGGATTGTTTAATCCTATGGATATTGCTGAAACTTGTTGGATTTTCGGTTGGTTATAGTTTTCTGAAAAGCGTACTGTGCTGATCAGATCCGGTTGTAGATGACGGAGTAAGATCCGTAACTCCCGGATCAGCATATCAATAAACTCGATCAGGGATGAGTTCATATCTGAGATTGAGTTAGGGCTATGATGATTTATACTATGTTTTTTCTGAGCCCTTGTCCCTCCCAAAGGATATCATATTGCTGCTGCGATTATTTCAGTTGTTGAGTTGCATAATTTCTCCTGAATTTCAGCAATATGGGTTTATTGTGGACATATACTGCTGATGCCTGTTAAGTTTTAATACCTGTTGGTAATTCAGAATTATCGCTGGATTTTCTGCTCTTGTTTGGCAAATTAACTGCTGGTTATATCTGGATTATTTTTTTTCTGAGCTTATTACTGTTGGAATCTGTTCATTTCTGGTCTGTTGCCTGCTGGTTCTTATCAGTCTGCTGGTTACTTTCTGTTTGGCATTATATCTGTTGGGTGATATCTTCTGGTTTATTTGAAAACATGGGACCCCCGGTCCCGTCCCGCATCAGATAATAAGAGCTTCAGATCCTGTTTTTCCACATTCTAAGGTACTATGCAAAGAAAGTTGTCTTTGTGTACAGCATCGATCATACTGTTAATAACGACTGTCACCGCAGAGTACAATACTAGCATTTGGATCATAAAGTAGGACACAAGATTCATACCTGCAATGGCCTTGGCTAGAATAGTATTGTGCAAGTCCTGAGATAAATAAGAGAACATAGCAGGTATTATGCAAGGATCTATATGATTGATTACAAACAGAATGATTTTGACTTTGCGGTCCATACCAGGTTGAGTGCAGATGTTTGTCCCCAAGGGCATTGGCTATAGTCACATTTTTCAAGTGGCCACCAATCAATAGTCGCACAGATGAAACTATCACCAATTTCAGCTGTTGGCACTGATCCTCTGACTATAATGGTTGCATCTTCTTGGATTCCATTCGCGGACTTGAAGGAAAGAGAGTGAACGAAGAGAACAAAAATAAGCCAAGAACCCATGGCAAAATTCCCAGCCATCCGCATAGCCTGTTTGGAGAAGCCTCAACCATGTTAAACAGATAACGTTCTGCGAACTAGTAAAGACACAAAAAAATCAAATACAAACAGATTCATGGACAATACTTTGTACAACTCGTATAATGTTCGGCAGAAGATATCATCAACATACGAAAGTAAGCGAAGAGATTGGTTGGTTGGTTTTGTCGGAGGTGGAGGATGAGAAAGGAGAGGAACATCTTCTGAGATCATCTTAAGAACTCGTTCTCTCGTCAATGAAAAAATTCATGGGCACTTGAGATTTTCTTTCCCTGTAAGGCAAGCTATGAAGCAGTGACGTTGGAAGTAACCAACGACCATTCTACTGATTAAGAAAGAAAGGGGGAGCGAAGCTTGCTTCCTCGTATGATAATTGCTCCGGCCTACGCAAGGAATACATAAGAAAACCGAGACAAGATGCCACCTACCGATTAGATCAACGAAACTCGATAATCACGCTCTCCTAAACCGCAAATGAAGCGAACGGATAGTGAACTAGATAATCATGCTCTTCGTTCTTCTCGAGATCAACGAACCGGATTGTCTGATTAATACACCCAACTCAAACATAAGCGGAGTGGAAAGTGCTCTGAAAACTCCTACAACATCGAGAAAATCTCGAGAGGAACAGAGAAACTTACGCTTGGAAATCTATCATGGCTAACGAAAACTAGTAAAGAAGGATAGATGAATAGGGGATGCATGAGATCTCGTCCACTGCAGCGGAACTCCAGCTAAGAAACATGAAAAAGGACCAAGCTTTCTTCCGTCACACTAGAATTTACATAGCTAAGACGACAGAGCAAGAATGGAGAACCATTAAGCGCTAAAAGTAACCCACCATTCAGAGCGGCTGCGGTGCTCTTCCGCGTCTTAGAGCTCCCTCAATGGAGACGGCTGTTCTCTCCCAAAAGGAGGCTCCTTGCCCGCTACCTCTTCTTCTCAGGTCCACCAAGCTGGTCGCCCGGAGAGCAGGTGTGGGTTGCAGGTTCTGCAACCTGGTAGGTAGAGGTCAGGTTTCGAAGCACTTCCATTTAGATGCAACTCAGGAAAGGAATATCATTTAACACCCTCCCCCCATCCTCGTCCTTGCCATCATTGGCCGGGCGGTGAAGCTGCAGACAAGCATCTTTACCCACTTTCCTCGTCTCAAAACTGGCATTTGAAATATGTCGTCGTCGGCCATTTCAAGAAAAAAAAGACCATTTTCACCGGTAGAAACGAAAACTTGGGGTTCCATTTTTTCCAACGGGAGCGAGAGAGATGGTTAGGTGAACAGCCGCTGTCATTTGCACAGAAAGGCATCTGCTTTGAGTACCAACGGAGCTGGTCTAGCGGTCTCATCCAGCTTTCTCCCCCCCCCCCCCCCCCACCTTCCGTACTCATTTTGGTGTTCAGGAGGGAATCAATTAAAAAGGTAGTCAGATATGAAATATCTAGAGTGCTCATATAATATTAAATTAAAAAGAAAGTGTAGGATAATTCAAAAAAAAAAAAACTGACTTTGGGATTATCAGTGTAGCAGCTGGAGTAGAATCAGTAGATGACAGCTTATCTAGTGTTCGTTCCCAACTGCCCCAACATGCACCTGACTGGGTAACCATGCTGGAAGGGAAATAAAAAGAGTTAACTTTACTTCTTACCAAGCTTTTGCAAAAGTCATCTATTTATGGATCAAAAGGTTTTTTCGATAATGTCTACACTTTGATATTAGAAATCTAAGATTTTTAAAAATAGATTTGGGCCATTATGTTTTCTTTCCAAACAATAACAGTTCACCAGATTCGCTCAAAATAGCCACATCTTGAAAACAAAAAGACACGCGTCTCCTTGTTTGATTGATGTGCTTACGAAGCTGGAAACGCCTTGTCTGGGATGCGGACCGCTCGCCGGTCCGAGGGTTCCAGGAAAAAGATAATGATTTCGATATTCGAGTTTTTTTGTATCCCCAGTCCCCACCATCGCTAATTATATTAATTAATTACGCAGAGGGATGTCGGTGATATTAATGGGCTGCTCAGTTCACCATGCTTTTGTTGTATTTTAATGTTAAGTAAAATTCAAAATAAATACAAATGTAAAATTATCATATTTAATGAGATACGATAGCTAATGGCCTGTTTGGTTAGAGTATCAAAAATAATACTATATTAGTATTGATACTGATATTTTTAGAAGATGGAGTATCAATATCAAAATTGATACAAGTTGACACTTGTATTACATAACATGTATTGTTTGCACTACAAATTTCAAAATTGATACTGTTAGCCAAACACCTCAAGGTGATTACCAACAATATCAATTTTAAATTTAATAGTGATAGAGGTGTTTGATAGTGTTACCAAACAGGGCATAAAAGAGTGAAAACTACTTATAACTATAGGTGGATAACCACGAGCAAAAAAATAAAATTAAAAATGAAGATCTCACTTTTTATGGAAGACAGTCTTTCATAAAAATGTTTTTATACTGATCCCCGAACACTCTTTTTAATGAATTTCATTTCAAAAATATTTTTATGAGGAGAAATCAAATTATCATGCAACCAAACACTCCATGAGATATCAAATGGTACTTTAATTTTTAAAGGTACTTGGTTATTCCTCTCTCTCTCTCTCTCTTGTGATTGGAGAGTCTCAAGCATCATGTAGATGCAGGGGAAGTGAGCGGTTAAATATTATAAAAAACTATAAATATCAAAACTATGATATGAAAGTATTATATCGAGTCCAAGATAACTGATGCCATACTTTAGTGCAAAATAAATTTTTGTACGTATATATATATGTTGAAATTATATTAAGATGAGATATGAGATACTTAACAATATAAAAATATCATTTTTGTGAGATGTCATAATAAGAGTATAGACATGGTGATTAATTAAAACAAGATGAGGGGCCACAATGAAAAAATGGCACCTCTCTTTTTTGTCACACAATTTTCTTTTTAGAAAAAAATCTATGTCATCGTACAACAAACACCTAATTAAGGTTAAATGTGAAGTGCAATGTCTGTTATCCGGAGACTAAGGTGGTGTTTGTCTTGGCTCAATTAGAACACTTCAATTCATGTCCTATTATCTCCTTTGGGGTAAAACTAGGTGCTTAATTTAATTAAAGTATTTATATGTTAATTAATCAATTTATTGTTTGTTTGAAGATCTATTACATATGCTGCTTCTATCACTTTTAAATGATTTACATAAAAATTAAAAGCTAATTTATACAAAATACTTTTAAGAAATTTATTAGAATACACAAATATTCTTAGAAGTTAATTGAGATATAAAAATTCATATAGTCTAACTCTGCAAGCCTACTCAAACCCACTCAACTTAATAGAGTGTTGTTAGGAACGTTGCACCATTTTTTTACACACTTTGACGATAAAACTTGATACTTAAATAAAATCTAATGGGGTGTTTGGTTGCATAATAATGAAAGTTTTTATTTTATTTTTAAAAAATTATAAGAAAACTTGTTAAAAGAGGTGTTTGACAGCATTGACAATTTTATGTTTTGAAAGTGATTTACTTCTTAAACAAAAAAAGAGGGTCTCACCACCTCTTTCTTTCTTCTCGTAGTCTCCCACTTTGTTTGGTCACGAATGATAGTAACTCTTTTTTGTTATCACATCCCTCCAAACATTATAATTTTATGTCATAAGTTGGTTCACTTTTTATTTTAATATAATTTTTTATCATGAAAGTGTACAAAAAATTATCATGCAACCAAACACCCCATAAAATAGCCCATCATAAAAATTTGATGACACGCGATAACAAAAAGAATGATAACCATATATATAATTATAATAGGTGGGGGACCCAAAGAAAAAGGAAAGGAAATTTCATCTCATTTTTACTTAAGGAAGAAATATCTCTTAAAACACTGTAAAGGTGTGTTGTTGAACCTGGTTCCCTAGAAATGCTGATTAGGCCCATCCTGTGGATTATTGTGAATAATCCAATCTAATTATTTTTCAAGGAAGATAAACAACCGCATATTTGGTCTTATTTCTGCTAACCGAATGCAGATGGAGCAGACCTGTCAGGTGAGACCACTTGGTTTATACATACATATATATAGAACATCAAGCAAAACTGTCTGGTCTTAGTCTATCTTTCCAGTGTTTGGTAACCACCTGAATGGACTTGTTTACAGCTGAGAAAAAGATGGTTTCTAGAGACATAGATATATATATATATATATATTTATTTATTTATTTATTTATACTCGTACACAGAGAGAGATGAGAGAAGAACTGTCTGATTGGCCCGTTTTTCACATCTTTCTTTAACCTAACACACTTTAAAATGGTATTTCTGAAATTAACACAATATTTTTTTGTAGCTAATGCCCTGTTTGATTAGAGTTTCATTTTTGGTATCATATTAATATTGATATTAATATTTTCAAATGTTGGAGTGTCAATATCGAAAGTAATACAAGTCGACACTTGTATTACATAATATATTTTATTTGCATTACAAATTTTAAAATTGATAGAATTAATCAAATATCTCTTGATAATTCTTATCAATATCGATTTTAAAATTAATAATGATAGAGGTACTTAATATAGGGGTGTCAATGGGCCGGGTCCGGCCCGGCCCGAGGTCGGCCCACTTAGGGCCCGGTCCAAAATATATCGGCCCGGCCCAACCCGGCCCGCACTACATTGTTGGCCCGGCCCGCAAAAATTATTGACTTGGCCCGACCCGGCTCGGCCCAACTATATATTTTATAAATAAATATTTATTAAATATGATAAATTTAATTATTTAAGATAACATTATAAATTAATAATAATTTAATTAAAATATATGTTTAATAAGTAAAAATGATGTTTTTGACATAAAAAATTGAAAGTTATTTGGCCCGTTTTAGCCCGCTTCAGCCCGCTTTGGCCCATATGTCGGCCCGACTAAAGCCCGTGGGCCAAAAACTTTGGCCCGTCAAATGACCCGCAACCGACTCGGCTCGCGAACCCGTGGGCCGGCCCGGCCCATTGCCACCCCTAACTTAATAGTGTTACCAAACAGGACGTAACACACTTTTGATGTTACAAGAAGCTACACACTGTGTAGTGGCCAAATATTTTGCTTAGTCCTTACAAAAATCCGAGTTCAAAAATCTGAGAAGATTGTTTATTTGATAAAATTATTCTGTCTCGTGACTGTACTTTCATTTTCTAGATAATATAATTTCGAATGAAACTTCCTTCATATTTACCGTGGTTGATTGTTTTTTTCTGGATCGATTGTATTGTGACGTAGTTGTTTGTGTTACGAATGAAAATGGATATGATTTAAAAAGAAGAAAGAAAAAGAAGATAGTTTAATAATTTCACTGTCGAATATTAAAATAATGAAAATTTTAACAGATTTAAACCTCATTTTCTGTAATAAAATGAGTCAAGAGCTTAAAAATTCAACAAGTAAAATATTTTGTCATCAAGTACTTCTTAAGTCAAACTACGTATACCGTAAAAGAAATAAGTCAGAATTTTGATAAGTCTTAGTATTAATATGTAAAACACCAAAGGGTTTTGTTAAAATATTTGCAACGAAAATTTATTTTTTTAATAAAATTATCGCCTGGATGGGGGGCCGGGGGTTAAGCAACGCACGGTCTCGAGCAGGCCACGTCGGCGGTCACATCAGTCTCCCTGGCAGCCGACAAGGCCGGGCCCACGTCACGTGGACAAGAGCGGAAGGCCCCGGTGGCACGCGGCCCCACCCGATCTGATCAGGCTCGGAAAGGCTCCACTCCCGGCAGGCGCGCTTCCCCACGGCACATGCCGGTCAGCCGGTCACCAGCCGATCGCTCGGCGCCGCGCCGAGCCGGTGCGCGCCGGCGTCCGCTTCGGACCGGACCACGCCCCTGTCCGGGTCCCACTCGCACGTGCAGAGCTTTTGACTGCGGCGGTAAAAAGCTGACTCGTTTCCAGACCGGTTTGACTGGACTGGATCATTCTTGATGTCAACGCATTTTAGATATTCGCATCCATAATTATTAATATACATTCATAAATTCCAAATTCTTAGAAAATATTTAATTATTTAGAAAAATAAATTTGTGCCACCTGAAAACTTTAAAATCAAGCGTTGGTCGAATAGGTTTTATATTTTTCACAACAGTTTTTTTAATAAATTTCAAGCTTATGAAAAAAAGTTTAGAAATATAAATAGTGATGAGGGCTGACATATAAAAATGCAACAATAGTAATATCCAAAAATTTACTTGGAAATACGAGGCCCTCTATCAATTTTTTTCAGAAGAAATTTTACGTGTATATATACACACACAAATGTCTTCAATTAAACGTGCAAATACTTTCGAAAATATCTACTACTGGATCGCACATATTTTTTTACCTACTCCAAATAACACGCTTTTATGATTGGGAAAAATAAGAATATCATGATCAAGAAAGAATAAAGAACTATTTATATTTTCTTCACAGATCGATGTGTACGTACTCAATAAAAGGAGTGTTCCCGATTGGTTATTCCACATTAGAAATATTCAGTTTAAATTCTGATTGGTAACGGATAGATGGCAAAGGAGGACCATCCAATTCCTTCTGCAAATTCAAAGAACTGAAGGATGACGGAGATTGATTAAACATTTGATTGCATATTTAATTAAAAAATTATCTAATATATACATTTAAGAATAAAAACTATGCATATCGAATAATTACATGGAATCGATTGATTTTATCATATAAATAAATATGAAATTGATCTGAGTTCAAACTGAACTCGAGTTCAAATTTTATAAGCAGGATTAGAACAAACTTGTCTGAATTTCACAAATAAGTTCGGACTTCAAACCAAATACGAGTGAATTTTTTTTTATTTAAATTGGACTCTCACCAGGTAATTAAACAAGTAATAATAAATAGTGTGAAGGTACTTAGTTGAGCTGTAGCTCGAGCCAAGCTAAGCAGCGGCTCCCTTGCACTTACTTCCAAGCATGGGCTTCTTCAATGCCGGGAGAGAGAGAGAGAGAGAGAGAATGTCTTTTGTTTAAAAAAATATTTGACAACTGTTATGTTATTATAACTACCACACACACACAGAGAGAGAGAGAATATGTCTTTTGCTTAGTAGTCGTGTGATCCTCCAACTTTTATGATCATACTTGATTCATACCCCTTTTGACACAAAGAAGATAATTTTGTGTCAGACTATCTTAAATTTTATCTTAACATAAAATATTGTCAAAGATACACAAAGAAGTTGTGTAACCGAACATCCCATTAGCCTTCTTCTTTTTATTTAACTAGGGTCGAAATGAATCGACTCTGAGATAGATGTAGGTGCAATTCAGGAGTTTTGATCAATCAGGCTACACCCGATGGAAGGTGTGTATATATATACGCAAAGAAGTCTTTTTAAAAACAAAACTAATAAGAAATTTTAAATAGTCAAGAATAAAAATACGAGTGAAAAAGAAAAGGATTCTTCCCTGAAAACATGTACTCCACGGTGACGAGGTCCTGTGCGTATGCCTATATATACTCGTTTCCAAAATCAAGAGGAAGTTGCATTTTCTTTATATATTCTGTCCAGATAGAAATATCATCCTCCACAATAAAAGGCAGCACATGGATTTGAAAGATATATATATATATATAAAGAATGTCTTATAGAAAGGTATATCTGCGAAAATATCTTTTTATAAATAAAAATATTCAATATTTTCAAAACTAGCTAAGAATTAAAATATCGAAGATATTGGTGAAAGAAATGTTTCTCGAAGACGTAGAGAGGACCAGAAGTGGATGGATAGTCTACATGTGCTCCAGAAGATTGAGATCAAGAGAGGGGGGAGAGAGACGCGGGAGGCGAGGAAGAAGAAGAAGAGCGCAGAGAGCAGATTGTCCGCATGATATAAATCTCGTTTCTTTTTCCTGTTCTTCACTTCTCGATCGTCCGTCATGTGGGAGTCGGAGAGCGGGATGCAGCGCGGCGGCGGCGGCGCAGTCGACTACGGCGGCGACCGGCAGGACGACGGCGGCTACAAGACCGACGCTTTCGAGCGCAGAGGCCAGTCCTGGTACGTGCCAACTCTCCTTATGTCCTCCCCCCCCCCCTCCTCTCCGTTTCAGCGCCGCCTCTTCTTCACGGCGGGAGCTTGAATTCCGGTCCGGCTATGTAGGTACGTCGCCACCGACATCCCCAGCGACCTCCTCGTCCGCGTCGGCGACGTCAACTTCCACCTCCATAAGGTACGTTAATCGTCGCGTCTGCTCTCCCTTTCCTCGTACTCAATATTCTTCTTCTTCTTCTTCTTCTTCGCCGCCGCCGCCGCCGCCTGAAATTGGGTCCACCTCGCCGGCGAGCGCAGTATCCGCTGCTGTCCCGGAGCGGGCGGCTGAACAGGATGATCTACGAGTCCTCCTCCTCCCGGGAGATGGAGCCCGACCGGGTCGAGCTGGACGACCTCCCCGGCGGCCCCGAGTCGCTGGAGCTCGCCGCCAAGTTCTGCTACGGCATCGCCGTGGACCTGACGGCGTCCAATATCTCGGGCCTCCGGTGCACGGCGGAGTACCTGGAGATGACGGAGGACCTGGAGGAGGGCAACCTCATCTTCAAGACGGAGGCCTTCCTCAGCTACGTGGTGCTGTCCTCCTGGCGGGACTCCATCGTCGTGCTCAAGAGCTGCGAGGGCCTCTCCCCGTGGGCGGAGAACCTCCAGATCGTCCGGCGATGCAGCGAGTCCATCGCCTGGAAGGCCTGCGCCAACCCCCGGGGCATCCGATGGGCGTACACCGGCCGCCCCCCTTCTTCCCGCGGCGCCAGTCCCGGCGCCCGCGGCGGCGGCGGCGGTAGCAACGGGGGCGACTCCAAGGAGTCCAGCCCCAGCAGGGGGCGGCCGGTGCCGGCCGACTGGTGGTTCGAGGACGTCTCCCTCCTCCGGATCGACCACTTCGTCCGGGTGGTGACAGCGATCAAGGTGAAGGGAATGCGGCCGGAGCTGATCGGGGCGGCGATCACGTACTACGCGGCGAAATGGCTGCCGGGGCTCGCCAGGGACGGGCCCTCCGGCGCGGCGGCGGAGGACGCGCCCTGGAGCCACGGCGCGGGGGGGCTCCACCTCATCGTGGCCGCCGGCGGCGGCGGCGGAGGGAGGGAGCAGCCGTCGTCGAGCGTCCAGGTCCGGGAACAGAGGATGATGATCGAGAGCCTGATCAGCATCATCCCGCCGCAGAGGGACAGCGTCTCCTGCAGCTTCCTGCTGCGGTTGCTGCGGGTGTCGAACATGCTGACGGTGGCGCCGGCGCTGGTGACGGAGCTGGAGAAGAGGGTGGGGATGCAGCTGGAGCAGGCGTCGCTGGCCGACCTCCTCATCCCGTCGTACAACAAGTGCGAGACGCTCTACGACGTCGACCTGGTGCGCCGCCTGATAGAACATTTCCTGGTCCAGGAGCCCGCGGAGCCCTCCAGCCCCGTCGACAGGGAGTCGTCCTTCTCCGTCGACGGCCCTTACGGCGGCGGCGACGGAAACCAGAGGCCGGGCGCCCCCAACGCCAAGATGAGGGTGGCCAGGCTGCTCGACAGCTACCTCACGGAGGTGTCGAGGGACCGAAACCTCTCCCTGACCAAGTTCCAGGTTCTCGCCGAGGCGCTGCCGGAGACGGCCAGGTCCTGCGACGACGGCCTGTACAGAGCCGTCGACTCCTACCTCAAGGTGGTAAAACGGTCGACGGAAATTAAAGAG
Organism: Cryptocoryne crispatula var. balansae; assembly: GCA_036172225.1. Classification (NCBI taxonomy): domain Eukaryota; kingdom Viridiplantae; phylum Streptophyta; class Magnoliopsida; order Alismatales; family Araceae; genus Cryptocoryne; species Cryptocoryne crispatula. The sequence continues at coordinate 33,794,691 of CM069931.1, forward strand.
TACCCTAACCTGTTAACATATGTAGTATATAATCTACCTACTGGTTCACCGATTCAATATATATTTCTTGGCATGTTTCGATCATCTTCCTGCAACATCAAACAGCACAGCTAGCTAGGATAATAATGATATTGATATGCCGGCGGCGCAGGCGCATCCGACGCTGACGGAGCACGAGAGGAAGCGGCTGTGCCGGGGGATGGACTGCCAGAAGCTGTCGATCGACGCCTGCATGCACGCCGCGCAGAACGAGCGGCTGCCCCTCCGGGTGGTCGTGCAGGTGCTCTTCTCGGAGCAGGTCAAGATCAGCAACGCCATCGCCAACTCCGCCCTCAAGGAGGCGGCGGCGGCGGGAGGAGGAGAGGTGCCGCCGGCGCAGCAGTACCACCTCTACGGCCAGCAGCCCATGGCTCCCCCGAGGAAGCAGCTGCTGGAAGGGACGCCGCAGTCCTTCCAGGAGGGATGGGCGGCGGCGAAGAAGGACATCAACACGCTCAAGTTCGAGCTGGGGAGCGTCAAGGCCAAGTACCTGGAGCTGCAGAGCGACATGGACAGCCTGCAGAGGCAGCTCGAGAAGATGTCGCTCAAGCCCGCCGCCGCCACCGCCAAGCAGCACTCCTCGTCGTCCGCCTGGACCAGCGGGTGGAAGAAGCTGAGCAAGCTCACCAGGATCGGCGCCGACGGGCAGGAGGTCGGCGCCCCCGCCGCCGCCGGCGGGCCTCAGACAAGAAAGGGACCCAGGAGATGGAGGAATTCCATCTCCTAATGAATATTAAGGATCGAGAGCGAGTCTCGTCTCCCCGGCTTGCGCTGCACTGTTCTTAGCTTCTTACCTTCTGGTTCATTTCTCCCGCTGTCATCTCGTCCGGGAGGAACTGCGCATCCGTGTGCCAGGCTGTGCTGTGCTCTTTGAGGTGTTCCGACGGTCGATTATCTGATGATTGTGCTATTTTGTGTCTCGAAATAACAAAACTTAATTAAAAGGTCCTTTGACAATTCGAACTTAATAATGTGTATACATATTACTTAAATTCAAAATCTCAATCCTAAATGATTGAAATCATCTATAAATTCATCTTCTTCTTCTTTTACGATCTTCCACTAATTTATCCCGTATATTTAGCCCTTTCAAGTCATACTCTATCTGTATACCAGTAATTAAGATCCATCTCTCCACTTCACCGGCAACATCAGGTTAATTTGTAACACACCCAAGTATTAGGTTGAGTTTAATGAATTCCGAGAAGTAATTAGACGTTAATGTAAGTTCTCCGTCATCCTTCGTGACTTCAATACGATCCGCAGGTATTCCAGACGCGTAATCCGTTAGCTGACGGTTCCTGCTTCAAGAAGATCGAGCGTATATATATGCATATACCTCCGGAACCAGTTTCTCAGCGGAGCTTGCGACAAAAGCCACAAGAACTCGTCGAAATTATATAGCTCTGGATGTGTACATTGACTACCCTGTTTCACCGTTCACGTCGCGTACCCGTCGGCGAAATCCGTTATGATCGTTATGTGTTTGTCTTCGGCTTCGAGGCCGTGTAGGTCTGCGTCCTTTTCGCCCTCGGTCATCTCGTTGCAATGGATGGCGTGCCACGCGGGCTTCTCTTGTTGAAACATCCTGGCAAAAAATTCTCTGTGATCAGGAAAAATAATCATACCAATACTGATGATTCCAGCAAATTGCTTTAGTTTTACTTTTCGTCGCCCCTACTTTTATGGAAATCGGCAGGAGTGCGCACATGGTAGGTAACAAGAAAGAAAGGATCGCAGGTAGGGGGCAAACCAACCCTGTCGTGGGCGATCCAGATCACTAGTAGAGTGCTTGGTTGCGTGATAAATTGAGTTTTTGTTATAATTTTATGTTTTTATAACCAAAATTTTTTGAAAAGAGGTGTTTGGCATCTATTACAATTTTACATTTTTAAAAAGTTTTCCTTTTTGAAAAAAAAAGAGAGGTGCCATCTCTTTTTTTTATATCTTGTGGCCTTCCCACCTTGTTTAGTCATAATATATGGTATCTCCTCTTTTTTGTTATCGTATCTTCCCAAACATGATAATTTTATGTCACTGATTAGCTCACATTTTATTTTAATACAACTTTTTATCGTGTAAGTGTACAAAAATTTATGGTGCAACCAAACACCCTATTTGAAATCAGGTCCCAATGTTGGTTGATCCAGGGTGCCTGGATTGCCCAGGTCGGGCCGGGTCAGCCACACCCCAACCCCGGCTTCGGGATTGTTTGATCTAATGTGGAGTCCAATAGGTCGAGACCAAACCCGACAGGGCTGGGTGGGAAGGACATTTCATAGTATGCACCATGTAACATCCGTACAGGTGGGTATGACGAACTCGACAGTAGTGAAATTTCTTTCGATGATGATGTCTAATGGAGCGTGCAGATTCAGGGACTTACGGATGTCTGCAGAGCAATGGACACTGAACTGTAAATGCATACTTGCACGTAGAAACTTCTTTAATAGAGCTTATCAAAAGCGACTCCGCACAGATGAATCTGATCTGCACGATTGTAGAAAGCAGGAGCAAGTATGAGCGCACGGAAAGAAATGGTAACAGCAGAAACTGTAATCCAAGGCACCGGATACCAGGGGTGGTGGGCACAAGAACAAAATGGTCATAACGTGAGCACTTCATAGTATGGTAGCAATGCGCATGTGAAGAGTGAAATAATCGCATTGCTAAAATTTCATGATACCTCAACTTCCCTTGGTTGGTCCGTCAGATCGCAGGTAGTTCCATTTGTAAACAGATGAGCATAGTACCTGCCATTAAATCAAAATAAAATCGGTAATTTCCTAAGGCATGAAGCATGGCGCACAACATCAAGAACAATACCTTTGTGCTGCATCTTTGGAGCGTGGATCTTTAAGTGTAGAAATGTCCGACAGATTTTGGTTAAAGGCGGTTGTAGTTTCAAGGTCAAATTCACCCAAAGTGAACTCTTGGATTATCTGCACCCAAAACAAGCAATTACAAGCTGCCCCGTCTCTACAGCTCCAAGTAGCAAAATTTTGTGCGTGTCACCAATTGCGCAAGAACATTGAACAGCCATAACAAGAAGAACCAAGAACTGTATTATGGTTGAATCAAACACGGACATGACACAATAAATAAAACATTTTCCCTCAGAAATAAGTCTTAGCCTGAGCTGCCAGTGTTCTGTACCCTTATGTCCGGTTCTTTTGATACAAAGAAAAAAATTTATTAAAACGATTGACTCGGAACAGTGTCCAACGTTAATCATCCTTTTTAAGGGTCTGTTTGGTTAGGCATTCGATCTAATATGGTATTATGACATTTCTAGTAGATGCATCAGCAATGGATTTCACAGTACATAATATTGAAACTGATATGATATATATGGTTGAGACCCTATCCAAACATGTCCTATTGCCATGTTTGGGAGTACTAAAAATGACAAAAAATCAATTCTATTTTTATTTTTAAAGGATAGGGTATATTCAACTCTACTCAAAAAATTAATTCCAAATTACTTTGGTCAGCCATATGGATTCTCTTTCTCCATTCACATCGATTTTGAGTTATTTCTTCGAAGATATTTAACTCACCCAAATCATAGAATTACCCTCATCTGATTAGCTTGGGTCTACCACAATTCATGCGTTATTGGTACTACAATTTAGATATAATAGTCTAACACCTTGGGATAATTTAGACCTTGCTTGATTGGGCATACATCCACTTGACGTTTAAACCCGGAGTACCCTGAAGACAGAAATACAAATCGTTTGAGGAATATGTTTTCTTCCTATTTATCTCAACTTTCTCTCTCCCACCATGATACTCTCAATCTCAACTCCCAACCTCATGCAAAGAAGTAAAAAAAGGACAGCAGGCACCAGGCAATATTAAATACTTGAAACGTTTTTTCCCTCCTTTCTCTTGACTCTCTCATCCTCATGCAAAGCACTCTAAGGTTTATGCACAACTTCAGGCCCTGTTTGGTAATAACATCAAAAACCTCTATCACTATCAACTTTGAAGTTGATAGTACTGAAAATCACCAATAGTTGTTTGACTATCAATATCAATATTGAAACTCTTAACACAAACAAAACATGATATGTAATACTAGTGTCCACTTGTATCAATTTTGATATTGATACTCCATCCTATACAAATATCAATATCAAAATTGATATAGTATCATTTTTATACTCTAACCCAAATAGGGTGTTAAATATTACGCATGGCCCCTATGACAACATTGATGGCATTGATGTTGTTACCCCCCTCGTACACTCTCGGTAGCGACTGGTAAGTGGTGACAAAGCACCACTTTAATCGTTACGTATGCCCCCCCTATTATTCTCATTTTAGACATTATTTTATCATTATCAAATAATATTAATATACTTAATTTTCATATTCAGATATTATCGTCAAAGAATCTTAATATATTTAGAGTTCAGATTCAGATAATAGTTATCAATTTATCAAACAATCTTAATTATTAAGTATTTAGATATCTTTATAACAAATTCAGAGGTAAGAAGTGAATCTCAAATCTTATATTTTAGATCTCAACGTTATCAAACGCCATCTTATATCAATGATTCAATATCAATTGCAAAATTAATAGTGAAAGAAGTGTTTAAAAGTACTATCAAACAGGTTTAAGGTTAAACTTGTAGTTTTAGTGGATACCAAGGAAAGCAGTGTCGAAGGTTGGGATTTGGACTTGATCAAGATCAGCCAAGATCAGATGATCCAGATTCGATCTGGATCTGATCCGAATCAGTTTGGATCAGATTGTATAAATTGTTTTTGGTGTCAAAAAATCATTAAAATAGAAAAATACATAAAATTATAAGCAAATTCATCATTGAAATGTTATATTCGTACCTCTTCTTTATATTATCCATATTGAAATTTTAAATTATACATTTTGAGTCTCTTTTATAATGTAGAGAGTACAAGTATTTAGTTGATTGATTCTACTTGATTAATTGTAAAAAAATACTTAATTTATATTTTAATTGCTTATAGATATTTTATTTTATATATTTTGATGATATCATAAGTATTAACTTTTATGGGTGTTTAAAATAAAGTTTACACATAAATATGTAAAGTAGATATTTTAAATAGTAAAAAAATTAAAATTATTTTTTAAAAAATTTTAAAAAGAATACTTATATTAAGAATAAGGAAATATCAAAAGCAAAAGAAAGCACCATCCCAGCAACTCCGTCAAACAAAGTGCCAAGATGGGTTCCACTACCTTGTCCCACATTAGAGATCCATCCTCTGAAAAGAAGACTGGAAAATGGTAGATTACCTCTCCAAATTTAAAAATAATCACTCACACATGCTCACTGGGTTGACTCTCTCTATAGACAAATCAACCCCCTCTGAATCCCCCGTTAGTGATCTACAGATCTTCAACCAAGTTGTCACATGCCAGAAAAGGGAAAGTGGCAATAGAACTTCATCAAGAACCCGTAAGTTAGATTAAAGAGGGCCAACATGGGTTTCTCTACACTCTTTAGAAGCTTGTCTTACAAATGTTCCCTTCTAGGAAGAATGTTGTCTCATGTCTCATCAGTCTTCATAGCTATGCATTCTGGTAGAGGTGTGTATGGTTTGGTTTGGTTTAAATTGGTTTTGAACCATTTTTTTAAAAAAATCAAACCGAACTAGTTCAATTCAATTTATTTGAGTTAAGGCAAAAATAATAATATTTAAAATTATTAAGTATTTACATTTATATATACTTAATTATAGATAATTAAAACAAAAATGATTTTATTATAAAACAATATAAATATTATTTTTATTAATAATGTAGCAGTACTTTTATTATATTTTAACTTAATTGGTTTGTTCCAGTTTGGCTTGGTTTGGTTTGGAAGACCTTCAAATCGGTTGAACCAAACCCTTGGTTCAACAGTTAAGTTTGCCAAGTTGAACCGATTGATGCAAACCCCTAGTTCTGAAGGGCAGACTACTAAGCAAATACCCATTGCTACTTGGAAGATCTTCAAAACATTGATAGAGCTAACCTATGCTCAAAGATAACTCCTCACCGGTCATCCCTTGTTTCTTCATCCATAAATGTTATACCTCAATGTTGAATCCCTAATGTGATGCAGGACAAGACACTATAAGTCAGAAATTAATGCTGAAAGAGATTAACACTAAGAAAGATTAACTGAAACCCAAAATTTAACCAACTAAATCAATCCGAGGCAAGAGAACCGACCTGAACAGGCATGATGTGAGATAACATGTAACAAATGATTAAAACAGAGCAGTAAAGGACTAACTAAATCAATCCAACTAAATAGGAGCTGAGTCATGGTAAAACTAGCTTGCACAGAACAAAAAAATGACTAAACCGAACTCGAACGCCATTAAACCAGATCAAACAGATCAGATCGAAGTGAACTGGTTCTAACCGGGTTACAACCCAGACAAACCAGCTTAACCAGGTAATTGATCAGGAAGCTCAAGTTTGTGGATAGAGGCAGTGTGCGTGGGATGAAGTTGATCCTCCTCAGGTGGCTTCTTGCAGGTGTGAAAGGGGAGGGGGGCATAGACTGCGATGGCGGCATAAGGCAGCTAGTGCAAAGCCCTTGTGCAGCTACTCCGGGGCTTCCAAGGATCACGAGATCAGGATCGGGATTGGAATCTAGATTGTGGGTACCGATCCGATCCGGATCAGATCAGATCGGTCTGATCCTGACCGATCCACTGGAACAAAACCGATCTAGAATCGGTAAAAAAACATACGGATCCTTATATCAGTTCCGATTTTGATACGGACCAATCCCGGCAGATCCGGCCGGAATAGAAAAAGTAAATATATATATATATATGATTCCAATCTGATCCCGACCGATCCTGCCAATCTTGACCAATTCTACCGGAACTTTTTTCTGGATTGGTCCTTCGGCCAAGAATCCGATCGGAAATGACCAATATGATCTGAGAATCGGTCAATCTCGATTTGGATCAACCGATTTCGCAATCTATGGGAGCTGCTCAGAGGAGCTCGGCACCTCGGGTGCAGTTTTTGGGAGACTGCAGCTACAGGCGGCACCGCGACTAGGTGAAACAGAGGTTGGTGGCTTCATGCAGCCGTGCAGGGACCCCTAGTGCTTTGGGACCTCAGGCGGGTGGCTACAGGGCAAGAAGGAAGGAGTCAGGGTGCTGCCACGCGAAATTGCCAGTGCTGCCAGCATTGGATTGCTGCACTTCAGAGGGTGCTGATGCTGGCAAGGGCTGCTCCAGGGATCACCAGATGATGTTGCACGTCTGTGCGCTGGGGGTATCTGCCCGGTTGCTCAAGCTTGTCAATGTTGAACTACCGAACACGGGGAGAGAGTCAGAGATGATTGAGAAAAGAGAGAGGTGAATGGTGCAGAGCGCCAGGGTGAAGGAGACAAGGAAGAAGGATGAAGGCTCTCTGGCCGAACAAGGGGGGAAAGAGGAGGAGGGGCAGCGCCCCCAAGGGGACCTGAAATGCCAAATATTTCCACTAAACATCTTCGTTTCAAGATTACATGAAGGGCGCTATATACAAAGCATCACTTTGACATTTAACCCCTTAAACCAAAATGTTAACAAGTATGCCCTTATATCAAAAGAAATCAAAAGTTAAAAAATGTCCATATTAACTTCCCATAACAATGCTTCTTTGGCACCACTTGCTTTTTGCCTAGACATTCACGATTTGAATAATCAGCTAGTCTGTATTGGAAAGACACCTGATCCTGGGGCCTGGGCCTATACAGTCAGCATGAACACCTGCCAATTTCAGGATTCTGATATGAGCTGAATACTTGGCCTCCACCGGACTCTTGGCTGCCATTATTATCAAGATCAATGTCTGGGAAGTCATCACCTTGAGGAATTGAAGCTTATGCCTCAAGGCAAGGCAGTCCAATTATGCCTTGAGGCTGAAGCTTTTGAGGCATACGTCTTGTCTTTTGTGATGTGCCTTGAAGCAGTGGGCAGGTGAGCTTTATTGATTTAAGAAACAATAAACAGCTTTTATTCTGAGTGAAGGTCTGAATTACATCAAAATGACGATTGGGCCTAAGTATGTGGTAGTATAAAGTAAGAAGTAAAAATCTTACATCCACTCACTCAAGCATCTCCTGTTAACTAATTTTAGTGGAAATAAAAAGAAAGTTTCCTCTTCCAAAAGGGCAAAATTATCTAGCCTCTTTCGTTTTGTTTTTTTTAAATACATTATCATGGACACATGGAAATCATCAAATATTTATTGATTGCTTACTATCTAGATTTTTACGATAGTTCTTTATCCTTTATATTGTTGGTTGTTAGTTCATAGATATTCGCATGTAAATTTATCAGCAGATTTGGACCTATAAAATGCTATCATTACTTTTTCTTTAATTAATACTTATGCCTTAAATCTTGAACCTTACACCTCACGAGGCTTTTCAGTGCCCCATCATCGCCTCAAGTTTTTATGAACATTGATTGGAATAAAAATGACTAGAATCGCATACTGTTTGATGTCAATATACCTTTGATAGATAAATTAGGGGACTAAAATCATTCATCATCTGATAGAAACAAGAATGCAGTGAGGATATGAAAGAAGGTCAGGACTACGAAGCCTATTAATTGTGCATTAGTTTGCCGCCTGATTGGGAATAAATATATTCCTATAAAAAGTAGGAATAGATTATTCTAGAATGCACCTATATTACAACGTCCATTCTAGTACACAATATACCAGAATAAGCAGTTGTCATTTTTGTACTAAACAATGAATTGAAGATAATACAAAGATGTTCTCAGCTATCCCAGATTCCCGATACCAAGCATCAGCTTAGGCAACAGAATTGGAACAAGCAACTCCAAAGAAAGAAAAGCACACTTTCTTCTATCCGCACACATAAAAACTATTCCCACCTAAGAAAGACCTAGGCCTTAATTTTCTCCTGCCTGAAAAAGGCAAAGAACCAGCCATTGTACTTGTGACCCCCCTAACCTTTGGTCTTGTGAGGCATCTTGCTGGTGCACATGATCAAAAATTTGAAAGCATCTCTGCACTCCCAAGGCAGCAGGACATGCAGTGGATATAGCCCCCTGAAGAAACAAAGACCACATGCTGCAGTCTGCACATGTTTCAGGGTTGCATTGCAGGGAGCATTCCCTGTATGTCTGGCTACTGAGGAATGTAAAAGTTACTGATGTGGCTGAATCAGGGATAAAGTACAATACATCTATTTACAGGGTATGAATATAAAAACCCATCTTTCATAGAAACTGACCATGCCCCTATCTGTATCATGAACACAGGAGTCAAACACCAAAGTAAAAGAAGGCTAAGAGAGAAACAATTATCTCTAAAGCTAAAATTTTGCTCTTACTTTGTCATCCTCCAAGTGAAACTGTTTCACTTTTTTCTGGTAACAGAGCTCATAGGACCACCAACCCTCATGCTGCAAGTTCGATGCAGACAAAAGTAAGAAAAGAACAAAATATAATAAATGGGAAATAGATCTATTGTGTAAAATAGATCCCCACTCTGTAGAAGCACTTATCCTTCAAGACCTCCATCAGCTCATCTGGTGTCCTCAACTTGATCCTTTTGTCACCTTCAACAATCATATTGCTTGTGTTCTCTAAGATAATCCGATCACTTTTGGTTTCTTCAACTACAGGCAGGTAGCAAAGGTACTTCTGGCCTCTCTTATTAGACATCGCCAATGATTCTTGCCCATTATCCTGTAGACATTCCAAAGCAATCAGTCTCTGAACAAGATAATTTTTATGTGAATGAGAAACAGAGAAAAAAATCAACTGGAAAACAACATGAGATAGACTAGATTGAAGATCGCACTTGAATTAAGTAAGCCGGATAAAAAATAATATAAACATCTCATGAGTAAAGCTTGCAGGTATGTCAATTACCAAAGCAGAAAAAAGATTTGACATGTTGACACGCAAGAACTTAAATAGCCAACATGGCTGAATACTGCCCTTAAACTTGAAAACATCAAAGTTTAATAAAAAGTGCAGGCCTTTCAGATCTGAAAAGTCCTAGATAGATTAAGGGAGAAGCTTTTGAGGAGGTAAAAAGAATTGTGGATTCTCAAGTTGCATTCAAATGTGCAATGACAAAGTTATTTCTAAGCTCAAAAAGTTTGTAACTCATGTCAAGCATTGGAGCAATAGAAATCATCAATTCCTTACAAGGATTGATGAAAGAAGAAGATTGAGTCAGAATGAACATTTGAAAGACCTTACCGTCATCCATTTTGATAAAGAGGTGTAGTGGAGGCAATGTTCAAGGGAATAAGTTCATTAAGGAGGATGATCTCCAAAGTTGAAAACCCCAAAGAGGGCTTTTCAACAAGAGAGATTGTCCAGGGCTCTGCAGTGGTGGCCACGGTCGAGATGTAAACCCTGCCGGAAGTGCGACAAGAGTCATCGCTGCTGTCAAACCATTAGCCTGAGACCAATGCGCTGGGTGTCTAGGGTACAGCTGCTTGCAGGAATGGGTTTTAAATTTTATAAGTTCATATATTATGAACTACTTATGCGATCTCCATAAAACAGTGCATGATTGTTGCAACCATCATCTATAGAATAATAGAAGTAACAACCAAATACATGAAGGTAAGTTACCATATGCAATCTATTAATATCACCAAAAAAATGAATCATGAACAAATAGTATGTCAAATAGAGTTTGTTCATGTGACATGGTTTCAAAAGCTAATTGTAAGTCGTATGTGACTGACAAAAACAGTGTTTGTAGAAATTAAGCAGAACCATCTTTGAAAAATTAACAGGACATTGGAATAAATAAGTGCATCAATGAAAGAGAGTATAGGTAGCAGTTCTAATTACAGCATGAAAAGGTGAATCTGCTGAATGATACTCTATTCTGTATTTTGGTTCACGAGAACTTCGACCTAATGCAGCACCTGCTTGTCATGGAGCAGAAAAGAAGAAGAAAATCAACATAAATAGATCAGAAGTCTGAGAACTTACTGTGAACTATTATCTTTCGTTAATGAATTGAACTAAGTTATATGCACATATTTGATAGGTGATGAACAGTTGCCCCTTCCCTCAAAGATAAATGTATGTATATCTGAAATGCTGCATGTACTCTAAACACATGCATAAATGAATAACAAATAAAAATGCCACCTCCACCTTGTACTCTCTATGTTAAAAAATATAACAGACAAGTGCAAAAATCAAAATGTTTTTAGTCCCAAAATTAGGATATTTTTGTTTGTAACCTTCAATTGGTAGCTAAAACAATAAACAAGAAAAACATAAATGTTCTAACACTTCCTTCGCATTCAAGGTATCTCATAAGTATAAAGAAGCACAAAAGTGGCAAAACTAAGGCTGTTGACATAATGTCGCCAAATATTTCATGCAATAACTGCCCAAGTGCCCATGATGGATTGCAAGCGACAGCAAGATGGACACTCTTATTACGTCTGAACCCAAGCAATACCACAAATACAAAGATCGATATAAGGAATCAGTCAATGCACCCAGACACCACAGAGACTGTGAAATTCCAAAAATGCACGTGCGCTGAGGAGACCCAGGTCCAGGCTATGATAAAGGTATGGAATACTCCTCCGGTGGCCAATATGGGATTAAACCCTTCAACACTCCCCCTCTCGGCCAGCCACCACCGTCAGAGCCACGATAGGAATACACGGGGCATGGCCGAGCGAAAATAGGAGCAAATCCACCGGAGGACAGAGCCCACAGCCTGACCAGCTCTGATACCATGTGAAATTCCAAAAACGCACGTGCGCTGAGGAGACCCAGGTCCAGGCTATATGATAAAGGTATTAACCAACCCAAAACCGCGGTACTGAGTTAGAGAGATCCAGGCTTATAAGCATAGGTACCTCCCCTACCTAGCCAATATGGCACTATTCTAACTCGCCCCCTCACGTGCAAGCTCTTCTGGCTTTGACACGTGTACACTGTTTACGGGTGACGGCTGACGGAGGGGGGTCCACAGCCCTTGGCTCTGATACCATGTTAACCAACCCAAAACCGCGGTACTGAGTTAGAGAGGCCCAGGCTTATAAGCATAGGCGGTGGCCAATATGAGATTAAACCCTTCAACATAGACCTGATGATGAAAATCTCAAAACGCTTGGGACTTTCTGCTCTTGCCAATGTCAAGATCACATAAACACTAGGGCTAAAAGGTTCCAAGAGTTTTCTCTATTTCTCATCTACTTTCACAAAATTGGGGATGTATGAAAAATGAAAAAAAAACTATGAAATATATGAGATAACGGGATCTCAGATAAAACATTCGCACAGACATTGGCAAATCTAAAACCAGGGACCCGGGGGTTTTTTCTGGAATAATTCCGTAAGTCATCTAGCATGAAATTTATAGACTGACCTTTCTGTCAAAGTTTCATGATTGTTTTTTTTCACTTGTTTATTACAATTCGTAGGGTAATAGTACTTCTTCCTTATTTTTATGTTAACGTCGTATTTATTATCGTGTGCAGTAGTTTCTCTTCGGTCTCAAAAGAGATTGCAGAAAAGTGACTATAGAATTCATTTCCTTCGTCCGACGAAAATGTAACTTACTCCACCATCCAGGAAGGCTGGTACCTTTCTGGGCATGATCAACGCGGAAAACAGACATCTCGGACAGAGAACACTTGATACGTTACATTAGTTCCTGGCACTTGCAGGTGACACAATTATAGAAACATAAAGATTAGGAGAAGATGAGAGACACGCACCGGCGGTGGTGAAGATCTGATCCGCGGAGACGCAGCTGCAGAATAGCGAAACGACCGGGATGAAAAGCAGGCAGAACGTATAGAAGGATCCAATCGTTTCCCCGTCCGGTAAAGATGCTCGAGCCTTCACCATCTCTCTCTCTCTCTCTCTCTCTCTCTGCAGAGCAGAGACCTCCGCGAGCAACCAGCTTTGGTTGAGCGTGAGGAGAGCTGTGTCGACGTCAGAGACGGCTTTATGGCCGTCGGATTCATGGCCCAACGGTTGAGATGCTAGCCATGTCCCACAGAACCGACTCCTTCTAAGGTGTGGCTATTTGCATATCAGCCGCCACTGGTAATAAAAAGAGTTTTTACATTCGAGACTCTAAACTTATATCTATTTTTACATATATTTTAAAAAAATTATATAATAATTTTAACTTCTTAAAATCTTGCTCTAATTTTATTACGGTCCATTCATTATTTTTTTACACAGTTCTTGATTTTGCTTGATTTAATTTAACTTACGAATAATTTTTACCAACTTGTCTTATTTCTGCTTTTCCCATAACTTTGCTCAACAGTTTTTAAACTGTGTAGCCACCTGAGAAAGATAGAGATAGAGAGAGAGATTTAATAATTTAATATATATATATATGGGTTAAAGTTAACAATAAAAATTGACAAGTAAAGCAATTAATCAGAGATTTTATAAATTTTTGTAAAAACTTTATGCGTATAAATAAAATATATGAATATTATTTAGTGATATAAATCTAAAAAAAAATTAATTTAATTTTAATTTAGGTATGTATTTATTTTTCTCTCTTGCAGAATTCATGTACAGAAGGTTTTATACAAAATGTTATAAGTTAAAAATTTTCATTACATAAATTTCTCAATAAAATATACTATTTGTGTGAATAAATTATTTGATCAAATAAGTTTAAATAATAAAATATAAATACAACAAATTATCAAGATTAGAAATGTCATTAGAAGAAGATCTCTTAATCTTATAAACTGATGCCTCGCAATGTTATTGGGAGCAGTTCTAAAAATGAAGATAAAAAAATATGTCGATATAAATCAGGAATATTTACGACAACTAAACAAAATTACTATATAAATGAAAACAAATTGTTATCAGCTAAGAAAATAGTAGTTCTAATAAGTTATATCAATGTCATAGAAATCTAAAATCTCGATTTCTCTAATTTTATGAAGTTTTCCAAATTGTTAAAATATAATTGGTAAGATATTAAATTTCGAATTTTTAAAATTATCATCATGATGTATGTTATTTAAAACACAACTAGCCATACATGTTATGGAATATGACATACTCTCTTCTTCTATAAATTATTTTATTTTAAATTTTTGTAATAGTACTTGATATATATTTTTATCTTTAAGTGATATCTCGAAGATATTAATTTTCTATAACTCAAGCTTACTTGAATTATTCATAGCATGTCATCTTTTCTACTAAGAATTCTATTATCTGATAAAACCAATTCTGCTAGAATATATGCTCCTTCTCACAATGTTACTTTTATCGTTATTTGTATAGTTTCTATATGAATCGATTCAAATTTTCACCTTCTTTTATTTATATTAGTTTTTGCTAGATATCTTGCTCAGTGATTAATAAAATATTAACAAAACTAATTAAAATTTTAAATTTTACTATGAAATTTAATATACAATAATTTAATTGTATAAACATTATTTTTATTAATAATATAAGGATTTTTGATATTTTCTATTTGTTTTGATTTCAAATGACACCAGATGGATTTACCTGATTCAGGAGCTCAAATTGAACCAAGACTACGATTCGAGGGTTTATACCTATTTATGCACACGCCTGTGAATAAGTGGGAGAAAATAGAATCCGAGAGATAGAAGGAGAAAAATAATAAAATCAACTAAAACAATATATAGAGATTTTCGCTAAAAATCCAGAAATATTTACCTGACTGACGTCATTCTGGAAGTTTGAATATTTGACATTTCTATTTATTTAAATCTTTGTTATCTACGGATGAACAACGACAGGCGTGGCTTAAATTACGAACTTAAAATCATTCATCTACATATTATAATACTTATCAACGTAAAATGGCACATGTCTTATTTTAGAGTTGGGATTGCATCGGACTCCCAGAGAAGGGAACATTCTCATTTTTCAATAAAAAATGGCCATAGTCTCTAATCACTCGAGTGACCGTTTTAGGTGAATCGAGATGAATGACATGAATTGTTATTGAATCGGATTTCATAGCGATTTACATTATCGCCCGTGACAAGTGATACTGTAATTCATAACAATTCAGTCCGGTTCATAATGAGCTACAATGTGATTCGTAACGGGTTATATTATGATTTGTAAAAGTTACGAAGCACAGTTTAACTCGTTACGAACCGGTTGAATTGTTACTAACGATTGCATAATCTGTTACAAAATTTGGTCCAGTAACAATTCATGCGATTCGTGCCAGCTCATTATGAACTATCATTTAAATCACTAATGGGGTGTTTGGTTGTATGATAATGTAGATTTTTTATTTTAATTTTTAAAATTTAGAAGAAAACTTGTTAAAAGAGGTGCTTGACAACTATGATAATTTTATGTTTTGAAAGTGATTTTTTTCTTAAACAAAAAAAGAGAAATCTCACCTCTTTTTCTTTTTCTTGTGGTCCCCCACTTTATTTTATCATGTGTGATAGTTACTTTTTTTTGTAATCACATCCTTCCAAACATGATAATTTTACGTGGTTCACTTTTTATTTTAATATATTTTTTTATCATGAAAGTGTACAAAAAATTATCATGCAACCAAACACCCCATAAGGGTATAACCATTTTTGATTGAAGATTGAAATTATTCTCTCTCGTTGGTGCAGCAATCCGAACATTTTTTTCTAACATCCGGGAGTGATAAAATTATTTTACGTATCTTTTATTTATTTATTTTTTTGACCCAGAATTTTAAGTCTCCACATGTCCTCTGTGGTTCCTGCTGACCTTGGAATTGAAATAAAAAGAATTTATAAAAATAGGACCTATTGTTAAAGATAAAAAGTGTGACCGGACCTAATCGTTATACTGGGTCCGTCTCGAATAGGATCTGTTGTCAATTTTGCCAGAAAGAAAGACGTTCAAGTCAACCGTGCATCCACCGTTGCGGTGGCGGATCATCGAGGCTCGAACTTTGTTCGCCCCCGTCTGCACTCGGCCTCCGTGCCGGCGGCATCCCCGATTTGTTGATCGGACGAAGCAAAGTGCTTGCCTTCGATTCTCTACTTCCCCTTCCCCGTGCCCGTCTTCGTCTTATGCCCGTGCGCCTGGCGGTAAAAGATCTGTCGCGTTGCGAATCGGGATTGCCTGCGCGCAACGGCGATTGCGGAAGGGGGGAGATGGAGAGAGTGAGGAGGGCGGCGCATGCAGGGTCCTGGTACACCAGCAACCGTAAGTAGAAAAATACAATCTTTCCCCCTTTTCTTGCCGAGTTCATCATGCCGATCCAGATGCCCCGCATTCGGGGACCCCGCCTCTGTGGTGGGTTCTTTCGATCGCCTCCCCTTCGGGTTCGTTACGTGATTCAGAGTGTTGTGGACTGCTGGAAACTAGGAGGAAAAAAAAAACTTCTCTTTCTTTGGTAGATTGGACTAAGATAGTTGTGTTTTCCTGTAAAATTGGGGCTTTTGCTGATGTTTGTTGAGAGTCGTCGGAAGTCATGAGAGGTTATTACCGAGCTTACTTATCTTTACTTCATGAGCTCACTCCTGTCGGCTGCAATTCATGACCATCTTACACTGTCTGCGCTGGTAGCTAGGTTATGGTGGTCAATAGTGGTTTGCCCCGAGGAGGCGGTCTTCCTCCTCCAAAAGTGTGTTATACCATGTGGGTGAAGCTAGTGTGATGGGTCTGCACTCTGGAGCCATCACATGCCATATATGGGCTTGTAGACAATGGCTGCGAATCAACATTCTTGAGAATTCACTAAACAAAGGGATAGACCAAGGAAGGCCGGGTCGCGGGTCGGGGTCGGGTTGGCCTGGCCCAAACTTGACCCAGTCGGAAATTATTTTTTAAATATAAAAATACAAAAAAGCAAAAAATGTCAAAATTTCTGGAAAAATAGGGAACATGAGTAGAAACCTTTATTCATTTATATTCAAATTGTACATACAGTTGTAAGATTTAATATTTGAAGAGCCGGTGTTATAGAAATTAGAAAGTTAAAAAAATAAAGATAACAATTAAAAGAATAGGTTACTAACACAATCAAACAAAAATGGTTCTCTAAGAAGCTTTGAAATGAATCGAAAAATGAACTATCTAGAAACGCTTTAGGGAGAGAAAATGTACTCTTTGAACACTCGAGAGAGGGTGATTTTACAGTGAGAAGAGAGTTGAGAGAGATTGAGGGAGGAGTGGGTGAGAGGAGACCCCTTAGCTCGATCGGACTAGGTCGTTGGGTTGCGCAACCTGGCCCTTATCCGCTGCTGAATCTGAGATCCAGGGTTGGGACCGGACCAGTGGTCTGGTTTTCTAACTGGGTAGGGCAACCCAGCCTGACATGGATCCGATATGGTGAACTGTGGGATAGACTATTAAGTGTACACACTTGGTATTTCCAATTCATTGGAAGATAAAATTTTCGAATATCATTGTTTATGCAAAAATCCAGCTTTTATATGTTATTTTTGACAACTATAAAGATTGTTCTCACTAAGACAAATGCAGTGTTATGGTTATGATGATGCATTATCTTGTTTTGCTTGCTGTCAAGCACCCATGTAATCTCTCCAACTGTACATTCTCCTAACTCTCTGCAGACAATGCTGCTAAACTAAAAAATTAATGCTGAAAAGTGTAGGTTCTAACCATGATTTCCTTTTGGAATATTGTAGTACAAGATTGCATTTTGAACTTGTTGAAATTCAATCTATAACTTATCTTTTTCTCCCCCTCCTAGCCACAAAACTGGAAGAAGAGCTTGATGGATGGCTTAGATCATGTGGTCTGACTAAATCTGCTTCTGTGAGAGGGGTTATTGCTCCGTAAGTCGGTGTATGCATCCTCATTGATGGTTTGTTTTTATATCTTCCACCTGATTTATTTAATCGTCATATGGCTATTTTGACCTATAGACATGCGGGTTACTCTTATTCTGGACGTGCTGCAGCGTATGCATTTGGTAACATTGACCCTGGCAGCATGTGAGTTATTATTGTTTTATGGCATTTTTTGTTTTTTATGCTTTGTATACATTGTAAGACATTCATATGTGCATAAACACATACACAGTATATACCAACACACTATAAAGCTTTCCCCCAACACACCTTTTTCATTAGTTAAGGAATAATAACTTGTAAGACCAACTTTGCTTCTTTTGCATTTTTTTCATGAAAATATGAAGCTATCTCTGCAATTATCACCATTGGCATGCTTGCGTCTCTATTTGTATCAGTTTTTACATGGTTTATACTTTATAGTATACTAAGGACTATATATCAATCTGCATGCTATTTATGCTTATGGCTTGTTTGATTGCAGTTCTCGGATATTTCTACTTGGTCCATCACATCACTACTATACCCCAAAATGTGCCCTCACAAAAGCTACTGTTTATAGTACACCTTTGGGTGACTTGCCAATTGATTCAGAAGGTGATCCACTTCTCTCCTGAAATCTCTACATGCCTTTTTCTTAGTCTGGCTCCATTCTGTCCTTTTTTTCTGTGTTATACTTCAAACTTTTTTTTTGAAACAGGGAGATACTACATCTAAATTGTTTTCATATATTGTCTGAAGATGGTGTCACTCTGATCAGCACACTGTCTTATATTGAAATTTTGACTTTTAAGGGATATTTACGAACACTTAATTTTTCATGGCTTTGTTTCTCCAACTGTTCTCCTGTATTTTACAAACATGGAAAATGGAGGGCTCCTAGAATGTTCCATTATTCATTGCATCTATTTTCTCTTCTTCCTCCAGCATTTCCATTTTTTCTACCATTGTAGGGGGGGGGGGTACTGCTACCCTATTTAAAGAAGCAAAATAGAGGAAAGTAAAAATGACATTCATTTGTGCAAAAGGAATGCATGTCCTGATCTGACCCCATCTAGCCCAGTCCCGGTGGAATTCGACCATGGGATCATGCTTCCCTGGATCAGATAGGCACCTCCAAGCTTAATCCGGGATCTGTCTGTTCTGCAAATCATGTCCCCCAGTTTTATGGTTGGTTTACAACTATGTATTCCTGATACTACTTTCAAAGACACTTACCTGCTGATATTTTATTGGTCCATTTTCTCCAGTTAATAATGAACTACAAGCAACGGAAAAGTTTGAACTAATGAATCTGAGCGTAGATGAGGCCGAACATAGCATGGAGATGCATTTGCCTTATCTGGCCAAAGTATTTTACGGGTAAGTTTGACGCAGAAAATATTTTTTTATGTATTATGTAATTAGAAGTATCTGCATTCATCTGATCAAAATTTTTTTCTTTAAAGATATCCCGTTAAGATTGTTCCTATCTTGGTTGGTGCACTTAGCTCGGAAAATGAGGCCATGTATGGCAGACTGCTCGCCAAGTATGTGGATGATCCCACAAACTTCTTTTCTGTCTCGTCAGATTTCTGCCACTGGGGTTCAAGGTACTCTATATTTTATAAGTTTTTTTAACTTTCTAATCACATCAGCAAACTAAGGTGAACTGTTTTTCCCACGTATCATTGGCCAGTATTTTGCTATAGGAAGTTGTGAAGATGGTTAGGCAAATGGAAAAAACCAAGGAAGATGGGGTCGGGACCGGGTCGGTCGGGCCTAAAACAGACCCAAGTCGGTTGGGGTCGCAACCCGGGTCGGGCCGGAGTCGGGAAAAATAATAATAATAAATTTATTAAAATATATTAACCAGGTTGGGGTCGCGGGGCCGGGTTGGGGTTGGTCGGCCCAAAAACCAGCCGGGTCGGCCGACCGGGTCGCCGACCCCGCACACCATGGAAAAAACATCATGAAACTGCTGTAATTTTTAAACAATATCTCCGTGCTGTTTGTATCAAATATGACCACATTTAATGTCTAAAAAAAGTATTGCAGCTTTCGCCTTTTGTAAGTAGACAAGGAATGCAACCCTAGTGTCAGTTCCATCTGAAGGAGAATGAATTTTATACGCCGGTACCTTGTATTATCACTTGTGCACTTAGATAAGTACAATAATCATTATATATCTATACGTATATTTGTGTGCGTCTATGCATGCATCATTGAAGTGTAGTGTGGGAAAAAGATCCATCTTTTTGCATTTGAATTGAATGGCGCGAAAATATGATAATAACCAACCCAAAACTCCTGCCATAAACAATTGAAAATGTAGACAAGCTCTTCATCTTACATGCTGTCAATCCTCCCTGAGCAGGAAGGCCAATCCTTGCTACCTGCTCTGAGTTTTTTATAATGAGTGCTTCTCATTACAGCTGCATGAGCTTAATCTCTTGTGCCATAGGACACTGGTGGGGTTGCTTGGCCTTTCACTGGGTAGTCTCAGTCACATGTCATGCACATTGTCTGACTGACATCAATAGGAACTTCACAGGTGTGATTGAAGTTTCAGCCAGGGAGGGAAAACCTAATACCAGCATCATTCACCAAGGAATATGAAGCAATACACCACCTCATATCTTTACCAACTGCTTTATTGTTTCCAAACTTCTTGTAGCAGAAGAGGCATAAGGTAGAGAGGGTCTACGTTTGAGAAACACCATTAGAGATGAGGCCAGGGGAATTTGGGGGGGGGGGGGATAAAAGCACAGTCCAAATACACTGGCCTAGAGGTGATGGGAGATTCGAGGGCTAATAAACATGCTTTCGTCGAAGATGAGGTCAGTTGGAAATGAACGAGGATGCCTCAGAGCCTCGGGCTGGAGGATTTGTGGATTTTTTTGCAATTAATTTATTTTTTTGATGGCTGCAACCAAACCGTTGATACAAATCTTTTGAAACCATCACAAATAATCAGTTATCGATAATGATTTATAAGAAGTTGTCGCTAATATTCGAGTTTTGGTGATGGCTTCTTTAGATTGTTGGAAAAAAATCAGTTGTTCTTGATGGCTTTGTTGAGTCATCTCAAATAGTGTTCTTAGGGGATGATTTGCAGCAGCCTCCTTAATAATCTGCTGCCAATAACCTTATCCATTATACTTGCAGTTGTTCTTTCAAAGTTCTATCTGGACTCATTTCTTGTTGAGACTGCCAAGTTTTGCTTGCCATCTTCATCCTAGATTCAACTATACTTTCTATGATAAGAAGCATGGACCAATCTACAAGTCAATCGAGGCCTTGGATCGGATGGGTATGGAAATCATAGAGACGGGAGATCCAGATGCCTTCAAGCAGTACTTGCAAGATTTCGAGAACACCATATGTGGACGCCATCCGATCAGTGTTTTCCTTCATGTAGGGCCCCGGATTACCTTGTTTCCGCTGCTTCCTTCCCCATCAGGCTCCATGCTTATTTCTTACCGAGTAACCTCCCATCTCTGTTCTCAGATGCTGAAGCACTGCTCCACAAAGCTCAGCATCAGGTTCCTGCGGTATGAGCAATCCAGCCACTGCAAAAGCATGCGAGATAGCAGCGTGAGCTATGCATCTGCAGCAGCAAAGACCGAGGAATGAAGCTCGACCGAGACAAGATGGCATCTTTTTTTTTCCTCGGTCGCTTTGTTGTAGTCTTGTTAATCACACAAAGGCATGTAATAATAATAGCTTCAATGGTTACTGCACGGGCCGAAAATCATACGGATGCTCGTCACCCCATCTCAGTTCTTTTATTTTAAAAGGCCCTTTGACTCTGAATTTACAGTGTATGAAGAGATATTTGACTTCCTTTTGGGGGGCTCCCTGTTTGAGGGAAGATGCCTGGGCCGCCGCCGCCATCATTCTCCTCTAGTTCCGGCGTGCGCCATTCCTCCCGCGAGTCCATTCCGGTGAACCGCAGCGACTCCGGAGATGGGAAGAACACCCTGTCCGTTCCTCCGCCGCAAACGCTGTAGAACTCCGGGCCGATCCTCTTCACCCCGTGCTCAGCCTTCTAAGGGCCGGCAGCGCGCCCAGCGCCGGGAGATGTTCCCGGTTGCAGCATCCGGCGAGTGAAATCGTTGCGAGCGATCGGAATCGGAGCACCTGATGTTGTTCCCTCGTCCAGCTGGGTGGCCGCACACCGGCATTGCCGTCGATCTCAAGATACTTGAGTTAGCGGCGCGGGCGGAGGCCTTCGAGCACGTCGGTCTCCGTGTTGCGCCGCGCTCCGGCTCTGCTACCTGGTTTTCATGGTGATCTTCGTCAATTGTTCGTCCAGAAAAAATGGGAAAAAGAAAAAGAAAGAAAGACGGTACTATCTTGTTGCCAAAAATCTTATTTTTAACATGCGATTGCAAGAAAGATAATGCCTTATTGTCAAAAATCTCATTTTTACATGCGATTGGAAGAAAGAATGAAAGACGATATTTTGTGCCAAAAATCTCATTTTTAACATGCGATTGGCTTCACCGATCCTTCGTCTTCTTTCGATCCCATCTACCCGTCGTTCTAGTTCTTCCTTCCAGTCGAGCGTCAGCCCTTCGAGCTTGGAAGAAAGATGATATAAAAAATATATATATTTATAATATGTTTATTTTTTTAACTTCAAATTGGATCCGAATTGGATGGGTCACCTATGGCCAATGTGATACCCATCTCATTCTAGACTTTTTTATTGACTTTCTTTGGACAAATAACACTAACCTTGTTCGTAATATTAAACAAAAATAATATAACTCTGAGATTACATGTAGGAGAGTGTGATTAAAACTCTTGAATAAGGACTTACTCAAGAATAGGCCAACTACGTAAATAAGTAACCGTTAATTGCTTGCATACAAAGGACTTCCATACGGAAAAGATGAGCATGAAAACAAACAGCCGGGCGGGGTTCGCTTCCCGGCAGCAGCAAGCCGGGCGCCCCCAGGGGGGGGGGGGGGGGCGACGTGTGGGGATCGAGCTGGGGCTCTATTCCTCGACGACGTGCGACACTGCACGCGTTCAAGGCCACTGTGCCATCTGACCAAAAAAAAAAACAATGAAATTTTTTTCTTCAACACTGGTTGAACATTGACACTTAGCTGGAAAGACAAGCACGCTAAGGCGTGCTTTGATGATCGATTAAAAGGAGTGATATATAGAGCCTTACATTTACATTGAGATTGGATGATTACAACATATAAATATGGATACCGCTTAAATTGATAGTCTCACTCAAGGAAAGTGGGGTTTGGAGTCGGGACTGAGTTGGTTTGGCCTCCAATCAACCCGGATCGGCCGGGTCGTCAAAAAAATAATAAAATATCAATATGGGGTCGGAACCGAGTCGGTCAACCTCAAAATTGACCAGGTCAGGACGGGATTGTGACCCCGCATTCCATGGTCTCACTAATAAGATCATGACTATACAATGACCGTTGAAAGGTGTCAAGACAGAAGAGAATCACAAACGATATTTAAATAAGAACAACTTAAATAAGCAGAATAGGCATCCCATCAGAGCATACACAAAAAGAAACACAAGTATCAAAATAACATAGCATATTAGTGCAAATAGACACTTATGGGGTGTTTGGTTGCATGATAATGGAGGCTTTTATTTTAATTTCTAAAATTTGTAAGAAAACTTGTCAAAAAAGGTGTTTGGCAACCTCGACAATTTTATATTTTGAAAGTGATTTTCTTCTTAAACAAAAAAGAGGGTTCTCACCTCTTTCTTTTTTTCTTGTGGTCCCCCACTTTGTTTGGTCATGAATGGTAGTTACTCTTTTTTGTTATCACATCTCTCCAAACATGATAATTTTATGTAATGAGTTAGTTCACTTTTTATTTTAATATAATTTTTATCATGAAAGTGTACAAAAAATTATCATGCAACCAAACACCCCATTAGGTGGAGTGCTGGAATGGTAGAAAAGTGATGAAAAGTAATACTAAAGATAAACAATATGCGAAGAAGAAGACACTGAGAACTTGCAAGCTACCAATTGGCATATATATGGAAGTGAAATTTAAGGAGAGATGCTAAATTTATTAGATCATCCGACTCAAAATCTTAAAACAAAACGGGGAATAGATACACTACTTATATATTGTAAAGTCTTATTAATAATTACTTTTACATGTCCCCTCATCTACCTGCTAATTTATTTAATAGTCTCTACCTAGGAGTGTTCAATCATTGGTTCAACTCGATGAACCCCACCAAACGGTCAGTTTGGTTCAGGTGCTTTTCACCGAACCAAATTGATAAATCGAACAAAAATAAAATATTTTTAAAAAATATTTTAAACAATCAATAAATAGTATCGTATATTACCGAACCAAATTGGAATCAATTCAACTTAATTTGGATCGATGATCATATTCAGTTTGGTTTGGGTTAGAAAAAGAGTATCTCAAATCGAAGTTCGAACAACCTTTAACTCAGTCTCATGGATCTCAAATTAGGACTGTCCGCTCGAAGTCTTGGGGACCATCCCATACAATACTAATTTGGTCCCTTTTTTGCATAAATTTAACTTGGGGGAGGGGGGTTAAACCAGATTCATCCTCAAATTAATCTTATACTAAATGGCTCCAGAAATAAATTTTATTTATCTCTAAAAATTTTAACATAAATCGGATTTATCCCCCAGATGTCAAGGATGTTTGACTTCAGGAGCACAGTCAACAAGTTGTAAGCCTAACAATCTTGTGTGGAAGATGTCTTGGAAGCCTAGACATGAACGTAGAACAGTGTCTCGAATTCGTCTTAACACTGCTCCTGCTAGCGTATGTTATGTATGCACCAGCCCGTCTAAAAATCGATCTTTTATTCATAGGTTCAGGTCGTCGGCTCCTGCGACCATTTTGATTAACTGCAAACAAGGTGCCGGTGGATCCCCCCTTCCAGCATTCACATTTCATACATTCTTTTCTCTCTTTTATACTTAGTCTGGAGTTCGGCCAGGCGCCCACCGGAAGTCCACCGCCGGGAAGGACCTCTAGAGCTTGCAGACAAGCGCCGGCAGATCCATGCTTAATCCCTCTCATCTTCGTGCAAGGGCTCTGCCCGAGACCATCGACCAGCTGACCATGTTGCCGAGATAGGTTAAACCATAAATCATAGAACACCGGATCGGATCAGGTCGGCCGTATTCAGATTTAGCCCCAATCGATCCGAGACCAGTCCGGTCATCCGGGTCAAACCGAGGCAATCCATGTCGTCCCAGATCGCCCAACACTGAGACCTGATTTCATATCCGATATGGGTCGATCTGGGTCACCAACCCAGGACTGTCTGGGTCGGGTTGAGCCGGGCCGACCCATGCTGGCTCACGATACTTGCTTGTCATGAACATTCTCCTCCCAGTCTAATCCCGTCTGCTCTAACACATAGGAGATATATAATCATCTCATGTTAACACGATCCACTATCAACCAATATTATATATATATAACAACATATTCAACACGTGGCAACTATTACAGCAATCTCATATATTCACATCACCGTTAATAGCAGCAATCATAGCATACCAACCAAACCGTTCTCTTAACCCAAAAACTCGGTTCCTGTTCAAGGGAAGAAGAGTAATGAGCTTAAACTCGGTTCCTCATCCCAGAGACTACCAATAAAACACAGGAATAGGAACAACAATCAAGTGTATTACAACCATTCCTATTGATTTTATCTCTTGATTCCCCACATGAGAATAAGCCTGTCGACGCCACATCCTTCATTTGCAGTTGCATGCAAGTATAATCTCCCGGAATCAGGAGGAAGCTAGAAGGTGACAAGGCTTCCATATGCTGGAAAAACTGGGAACAGTAGACCAAGTATAGAGGCCGAAGAAGAGGGAATGCTTCTGCTTTGCTGCATTGTCAAGAATTTACAATGCAATCATCCAAAATTGAAATGTGAATCTAATCAGAACAGCTGCAGATTGCCACATGGAGCATGTGCACAAACTGTTCCATGTTAGGCTTTCAGAAAATAGTTACAACTTACAAGTACCCTTCCACTGGCAATCAATCACAACGGCATTGTCGAGCGTGCATTGTGACGAATGTTGCCCCGCCCAAGCCCTAAACCTAACCCCAGAGGGGCCCCATCACTCTTCTTATTGCCATTGCAACACTTGGATGAATGTGCATGTCCATGGGGTCTTGTGCTTGAGTCGACATCAACACAAATGTGTCCGTTGCCATTGACATGATGCGAGTGGCTTTCACCATTCACACCTGTATCCCTAGTCATCTGGACCATTCCAATTCCCTCAGCTGGCGAAGTCTGTTCCACAAACTCCACGTCTTCATTGTATCCATTGATCAAGAAATCGTAACAGTTCTTGTGAATCCCATGGTCATATGGATTCCTGAACCGACCATTGGAACCTCTAAGATAGGTATAACGCATGGTATTTGCCATCTCGTTTGTTGTGATATTCCGGGCAATCTACAGAAAAACAATGAAAATCAATAGACACTCATTTGTCAGAGCAAAATCAGTTGAAACTAGTACTACAAGTTCCAGGCCCCTAGAAAAACAGATCATCTAAGTAAGCTTCGACAATAAAATTACAGATACAAGTGAACAAGGAGACGCTATAATCTTGAGATTGATATCCTTTCACACATTTCAAAAGTAAATAGTCGGGTACATGATGCCAAAACGATGTACCTGGGATGCTTGAACAACAGTTAAGACAGCAACACCAAAGAAAAGAAATGAATCCATCATCAAGAACGATATTGCCCCTGGGTGATTAGTTGCAGTATGTCCCACCCATGCACCAAAAGAAGATGGAGAAATCGGATCTTTTGTGATTCCTGCAGTCAAGATTTTGGTTTTTGTTCAAAGCATCAGTAACCGAAAAGCTGAACATGAAGAGATTCCAAAGATAAACCACATACTGATAATAGTTGTGGCGGCGGTGATCACCATTGCAGAAGTTTCAAGAACAAGAAACATGAAAAAATCCCACTTGTTTTTCTGCAGATTAAGCCATTTGAAGTATTAATTTACTCCATTTCATTAAATTGGAAAAAGAAATTATACACTATAAACTACCTTGCCAATGCAGTTTGATACCCAAGGGCAATGATGATCAAATTGCTCGACACACCGGTCACATGTGGAACAATGTTTTGAACGAAGGGGCCTCACAATCTACAAATGTAAAGTGAAATGGCATGGTGAGGGGGGAAGAGTAACATATCAAAAAAAGACAACCAGAAAGTAAAAGTAAACGTGATTTCTAAAACCAAAAGAACTTACAGTAGCATACCTTGCATGTTACACACAGCTGAGACCAATTCCCAGAAAGTAGAGCAGGACTTTCCAGCTCCGTTTTCAGCAATGGTTCCTAAATAGTGGAAGGAAAGTGCAAACAAAAGTCAAAGGCGAGGGCCTAAATATAATAGAAACAAGAAATATTTAAGAAACACCAAGATCAAAACACAATCTAAAAGCTATTTGACATCTTGTAAATGAAAATAGAAAGGATGACCATCACAGTCCAAATATTAGTTGAAAATTCCAGACATGCTGTAAACATCCTAATGTAGAAAAAGCTAGGGAACAACAACATCATAAGATGATATAAACCCGTAGATAAAACTGGTACAAAGATCACTAGCGTCAGACTAAACTAACAGGTAACACCTGGCGGATAAAAGGTAAGCAATGATTTTCCTCCTACATGGCAATCAAATAAATGTAAAAATCACAAATTCTGTCATCAAGGATTTTTCATTTAGTGGAAACAAAAATAAAACAAAATAAAAAGAGGGTACCTTGACCTGGATGGGCGTACTCCAGTTAAATGGTTTTGTTATACAGGAGAATATATGATTCCTTTCAACTAAATCAGAACTGGGCCTTAAAATCCAATATTCAATTGAAATAAAAAAGGATAAAATATACTGCATCAGAATGAAAAAGAAAGAAAGAATAAAAAGCTTTTTTCCTTTCAATTGGGATCACTAAAGGAGGTATAAGCAAAACTAGTCCTGAATGGCAATATCATGTGGAAACAAGAAAGGAATCAGCCATGGTACATCGAGAATAGACGTGAGCATCATCTAAAAATAGAAGCAAAATAGAAGTGACAGTTTCTGTACGTTAAATTAACATATCTATACAAAATACGCAGTACATACTGTCTACTACAGTAATCAGCCAATTAATTATATACTGCCACAGAAAATAAAGAATTGGGTAAGACTACCCTTCATATCACGATACTTGCAGTTTTGTTAATCTTCTCCACAAACATAATTGCTAACTTCTAAAATACCTCAAGAAAGCCAAACGACATTGCGTGTGTTCAAGAATACAATATGCAAGAATACAGTGAACATTACACATGCAACAGCACCATAAATGCCAATAAATTGCAGTCATCTCTCCTATGCTCCTTAGGGAGACTGCACATCTATGGTGATTCTTTAGATCTTACCCCGAGTGGAACTGATAATCATCGCATAGAGCATATAAGGCACCAAAACACAGAATAAAGCAAAAGATTCAATCATAATGCAGCACCCTGAAGAACCTTACTCCTCTGGTGTTCGGAACAGAAGCCCAGTCAGATGACAACCTGGTTTTTCTCTGTCTATGAGTACTTATTTGCAGGTGGCATAGCCACATTTCCCTAAAAGGCTATAAAGCATAGTACAAAAAATTAAGAGCAGAAAAAGCAAAAAGAAAACATAAGACAGTAGAGGAGAAAGACTACTCTGACAACCTTTCTGGCTGAGAACTCTGGAAGAAAAATACAGCAACACCAGGAGAAAAACTAAATGGGTGAAAAACCAATACTTCGTGGAGAAGTTAGCATTCAAGGATATGGCCCTGTCTGCAACAATATCAGGATCGGGATCAGATGGATTGGCCAATTGCCCAATTCAAGAGAATAATTCTGATCTGGGATGGCATGAATCGGCTCTTTCAAAAAATCAGGGTGGTGCCCCAGCAGCAGCACTGCCCCGAGCTGCCACTCCGGGCGGCATTGCCGGGATGGATCGATTTTGTCAAGATAGGTTGATTCAGGTCGATCTAGTCCCAATCTGGCCTATCTAGACCAATCACAGAGGCTTTTTGGGATTGGATCAGGCTCCTCCCTAGAGTCAGAAAATCCTGTGTCGTCCCGATTTGGATCAGCCAATCTTGAAAACCATGCTTGGGCCGCCAAACTGTTGGAAGTACTTAGAAATTATTTTCATTTTTTGTTAAGTGGGAAGCTTTTTTATACCAATCACCCTCTATCATGGTTCGTGGAATTGGTCAATTTCTAAATCAAATCAGCATATCGGCCGGGATATCCGATCCGATATCAGCCTAGATCCAATATCAGCCAGAATATCCGATCCCACCCACCCTAAATCCCAGCCGAATCAGCACAGGATAGGCTGATTCTGATCCACTTCAGATGGATTCTGGCCGATCCAAGCGAACCCAATGGAAAAAAGTATAAACTATGAATCAGACCTGAATCGAGTCCAATTCAACAAATCAGGTCAAGATCGGGAGTTAACAGCTTGAATTGGTTGATTTCAAGCCGATTCTGACGATAGTTGGCAGCTTCCCTGCCTGGGACCCAACATGGTACAGCGACTTACTGGATCATGGCGTACCGGGTCCAACATATATGGCGGGTAAGATGCCGTGGTGGCACAGCACCACAGGCTTGATTTCGGCACTGATTCTGGCCCAAAAAGGGTTGGATCAGATTGGAATTCGATTTAGGCACAAATTGTATGCTTTTTTTATTTTTTGGTGTTTTGAAGAACCGATTTCGAATCAGAAATTCTCCCAAAGAATCAGGTGATTTTACGATCCAATCCGAATTGGGATCAAGAATCGGCACATCCGATGACCAATTCTAATTCCGCCTTCCTTATGTTGGAAGCTGGGTCGTGCATAAAAGATGGCAGATGACTATTTTTGGCTTTATGGTGTTTTACCCTTTTTTTACTGATATGACATGGTTATACTTGTATAACCCTTTTTCTTATTTATATGCCTTTGGTACCAGGCACTTAAAAAAAATATAGAGAATCACTTTCCAGTGAGAATGGAATGATTAAAAAATAAAAATTAATTACAGACTGTTGAAACCTTGTGAATTTATCTTCCCTCTTTTTCTTTTAAAAAAAGAAATCATGTTTTTTGTCTAGCATAGACGACTATGAAAATACATAGTATTCATAGAAGTATTACTTAGTTTGGTGTAATATCGATATATAGGAACATAGACAGTTCCACAGATTTTCTAAGTGTTGACAT
This sequence comes from Cryptocoryne crispatula var. balansae, assembly GCA_036172225.1. Classification (NCBI taxonomy): domain Eukaryota; kingdom Viridiplantae; phylum Streptophyta; class Magnoliopsida; order Alismatales; family Araceae; genus Cryptocoryne; species Cryptocoryne crispatula. Next base: position 33,824,838 of record CM069931.1, read on the forward strand.
GGAGAAACCCATCATTTAGATGATTTGAACCACTCATTTTTTTATATGTTGAGGTTATCTTAGTTCTTTGAAAATAAAATTTGACATTTCCCCAACAAACTTGCGATATTCCAGTGTTAATACATCGAGCAACTACTTGAACACCATGATTAACCATCATAGCAACACATTGATTGAAAGTCATTCATCCACATAAAACATAAGACTGAAAGACATATATCCCCATGACCTCATGAGATTGGATTGGATTTGATTTGATTTAATTTAATTTTTTAGTTCATGGATTTGATTTGTGATTGGTTTGTTTGTGTCTTTTGTCATTTATTTGACATGGAGAATTTGAATTAAAATTTTTATGATTATTTAGTATTTTGTAATTTTTATGTTCCATTATAGTAATTAATTTCTTTTTTTATGTGTATTGTTGATTTAAGTGAATTTTGTTATTAAGATTTGTTCTTATTACATTATCCACTTAATTTAATGATTAAGTTTGGCCCAACTTAACATATTTGGTAGCTTTTGGTAAACATTTTTTATGTTTTATTTAATGAAAATGAGTTCGGTTTGATTATGTTAAAATTTAGTTAATGCTTAAGTCATTATTTGATTTAGGTTTATCATGTATACTTATTTAAGTAACATCACCCACTTAATTTTATGGTTAAACCAAGTTGAACTTAACATGTTTTGTAACCATTAATATTCATTTTTATATATTATTTCATTTAGTGAAGTTGGTACAATTATATTGACATTTTATTAATGATCAAGTCATTATTTAGTTTGAATTTAATTAAGTTTATTTGTTTATCTAAACTTTAAGTCATTTAAATGACTTATTTACGTGCATCAATCTCTTTAAAATCTATGGGGAATCAATGTCACTTTAGAGCAGCACATCACATCAAGCAAACTTGAATTTCATTTTATTTCAAGTTTAGTACATGGAAGTACAATAAATGAAAGGATATGCAAGCCTTGTTCCTAAATTCGTGGAATTAATTTTCATCACCGAAAAGTCACAATTTTTTTTTATCATGGCAGCACTTTGACTGAACCAAGTTGGATTCACTTTATATACCTAAAATAGCTTGCTTGCATTTGATATGTGATGATTTTAGGTCCATTTAATTTTGACATCATTTCGATTGTACCGAACTCTATATGATTTTTAAAATAACATAATTCGCATTTTTTAAATGCAAGTTATTCAGTCCCATTTTTGGAAAAAGGTAAGATAAAAAACTGTTGATTTTGGTAAACATTCCGGCTGGACCAAAAGGATGGCTATATGATTACCAGAATAACATAATTCGCATTTAAAATACAAACTATTCGATCCACTCTTTTGAAAAAAAAGGCAGGATTAAAACCGGTAGGCCTACTTTGTTATCAGGCCAAATTTCCTACCTTATTTCTAAGTGTCCATAAGTTTTCAAAGAAGACTAGAAAATGTGAAACTTCTCTCTCCTCTTTTCATTTCTCTCTCCTTCACAATGCGCCTAACACTTTACAAGAACCAACCCCTCATATGTATGCACCTTGAGGTCAATTTATAGAAGAATTTAGAAAGGCATTTTAGTCATAAAAGATGGCCCCACTAACTCAATTTTCGAGTTAGTTGGGGGTGATCCGAGTGGAGGTAAAGTTACCACATTTTCTATCATTTTTTTATTTTCGGAGCCCTTTCGGGGCCTGTTTGATCGACGGTCAAACCGAGGGGGGTTAAGGTCATCCGGCAATAACCAGACTGGTCACATTGCGTGTTTGGGCATGTGGGCACAACGCCTTCGGGTAGTTGTGGCACTGGAGGACGGGCTTGATCCAAACTTTCACCATTGTTTTTGCTTTTTTCTTTTTTTTGTTGACCCCGTTTGACCCACAAGATATGACCTCTCTCTCTCTCTCTCCCCCTAACGCAACGAACAACTGCGAGGCTTCGAAGCAGCTACTCTTGGCTGGACTTCACACAGCAACAATGGGAGAGGGTGGCGGTAACGACGTAGGAGCATGGATTGCAGAATCGGCCGATCCGGATCGGGATCGGCCGATCCGGATCGGGATCGGCCGATTCTTGGATCGGATCGGACCCCTCCGATCCGATTCCCGGCGGAACTCTTCGGTCTGGATCGATGTTTGTAGGTGGAATCGGTGCCGGAATCGACCAATTTGGTCAATTCTGGATCGATTCCGGTGATTCCCTCGCCGGAATCGACCCACAGGCTGTCGCGGCGGCCATCCCGCCGCGGCAGCCCTCTTCCCCACCCTATCGGGCGGGGAAGATGACCTTACCGGGTCCATCGGACCCGATAAGGCCAGGATCCGATGACTTAGTCACCGGATCCGGCCATTTTAGTGTATCGGGTCCCATGGACCCGATACGCAAACCGGTAGGGGATAACCCCTACCGGTTGAGGATCCGGTGACTTGAGTCACCGGATCCTGGATGGACCCGGTAAGGTATCGGGCGGGGAAGATGTCACGGCGGCAAGCTGCCGCCGTGGCGGCGATTTCGGGCCCAGTAGATCGGATCGGAATCCGATCTACCTCCTTATTTAGTTAATTTTTTTGGTGTTTTAGGGTTTTTTAAGGGTCGATCCGGATCGATTTTCCTTCCGATGAATCGGCCTGGATCGGACCGATCCGATCCGATCCGGATCGAATCGGACCCCACCGATCCAGGGACCGATTCCGATCCCGCGATCCTTGCGTAGGAGTCTCCTCCTTCATCCCTCTCGGCACAAGGACCCCATAAAAATAGAAGTTTATAGCGACTCCCTTTCAGGTTGATCCCCTTCACAGCTCCTTCCAGCAAGCTTCTTGGCGGCGGTGAACTCCGGCGGTGGCGGCGGCACTAGGAGAGGGTGACAAAGCTTCCTTCTTCTCCTTCCCTTGTTCCTCTTCTCTTTGTCGACAAAATAGGACCCGTAGGTCCCTTTACTTCCGTGACGATCTTCTTTTGGCAATCCTCTCCTCGCGGTGGCAACAACAGGTCTTGGTGGTGGTGGCAATGCTAAGAGAAGGTGGCAGGGGGGCTCCCGAGTATCTCCTTCATCCACCCTTTCTCCTCGGACGATCACGGTGGGAAAGCCCAATGTGGGGGTCTTTGCGGCAACAGTCCCCCATCGGCGAGCTTTTGGGCCCACGGTAGTGGATCTCGACAACGGAGGAGAAGATAGGAAACAACAACAACAGTTGCTCCAAAGTATTCTACTCCCGGTCTCTCTTTCTTCGACGTAATCGGGTTCCTTCCTTCAACAGCTTCGGAGGAGTGGAGAATTTCCAACAACAGAGATTTCTTCTTCGATGGTGGAAGTCTTCCTGAGGTGGCCTCCAGCAGGTGGTGGTGGCGCCAGGGTTCCCCTAACGACAACAACATAACCCAGTGAGGTTTTAGGCATGGTTCGCCGGGTTGGACGACCCGGCCAGGCATGGTTCGCCGGGTCGGCGATCCGGTCGGCCAGGTCGCCCGACCCGGCCGGTTTCCGGGCCGACCGGCCCGGAAACGACCCTGCCGGGCCGACTCCAAGCCGGCCGGCGGGGGGTCACGCGACCCAACTTCGGGTCGCGCCACCTGGCGACCCGGTCGGCCGGGTCGCCCGACCCCGAGGCGACCCAGCCTAGTTCAAATTTTTTTTATACTATTATTATATACTTAAAATTTTTTCTTCCCCCTCCCCATTACCACCATTAAAAAAAAATCTTCGGGGGTGTTGCCCCCCTGATACCTCCCACAAGGGGCGTTGCCCCCTTGACCCCCGTGACCTGACCGCGCAGGTCGATCCGCGACTACTCTGCACCGCATTTAATAATAGTATAACAATACTTCACTATCACTTATACCATCACATGTATATAAGAATTTTAATCATAAAATACGTGTTATATACTCAAAGTTTATACAGATCTATTTTAACTCTCTTCTCTTTCACACACATCATCAAATTTGTCAAGAATAATTAGTTTTTGAGTGTCCCATTTATTAATTGTACAATAATATTTTACTATCATTTATATTATTATGTATGTTTAAAATTTATAATTATAAATATATGATACATCTTAAAATTTATAAATTTATTTGTTAAGTATCCTTATCTTCTCACTTAAGATTAACTCTTTCCCAACATATATTAATACAACATAATCACAAAAAATCATATTTACTTGTATACATAGATAAACACTCATATTCAATTATAATATAAAAAATATAATTATATTTATGTTTATATTTTATGTATACATAATATATATGACATAAAATTATTGCTTCTATTTGTTTCTTATTTTTATATAATTTTTTATAATAAAATAATTAAATCCGACCCCATCCGACCCCGTCCGACCCGGGGTCGCGACCCCGTCCAACTAGGTCGGTTTTGGGGCCGACCGACCCCGAGCCGACCCCCGACCCTGCCTTCCTTGGTTTTAGGTGCCAATTGTAGCCAACTTCAACAACGGCCGTGGTGGCGCTAGCCGCTAGACTACAACGGTGGTGGGGTCTCAAATCATTCTTCCTCCTCTTTTCGTTCTAGAGTACAAGGAACCCTTCAGGACTTTTTCTTCCTTTAACAACAGTGGTCAGTTCTTAATGTTAGTGGTGACAACAGCGGAAGACCTTCGGTCTTCTCTTCCGACGATGTTGACGCAACGACGACATTTGATATCGGTAATAACGCTACCCCTATCTCTTCAAGGAGCTACAACATTTGACTATTGCCCCGATGGGTTTCATTTTGTTTCAAGGAGCTTTCCTCCAACATTTTTGGTTCGCAAATTTATAACCTACCGGGACTCCAAATGATACGATAGGGGTTAATTCCCTTCAAATCCAACTTCTTTGCACCAATGTCGGTACATGTAGATTGGGAACATACGTGTTTGCACACGCTTGTATAGAGTCAGGATCTCGGTTTCATACAGACCCAATTACGAAAATCATTTTATTAAAAACTCCGTTGACCCAATGTTGTTAATAGGAGACCCAATCAACTAAATATTTTTAACATCCCACCCATTCCATGACACAAAGCCGTTATATCATCATCTCTCCTTTTTTTCTTCTATGTTTACTCCCGTCCCCCTTGAGTCCATTCGTGACTTTCCGCCTTTTGGATCAATCGAGAACCTTAATCCTCCCCCTTCCTCAGCATCAGCGAGCTTAGAGGGTGGCGTCTTCATCTTCTCAGCAATGGCAAGCTTGGATGGCGGCAAAGAGGGGTCATCAAAGGGAGGCGCAACAATTTGTTTATGGGCGAGGAGTCATCTAAGAAAGGCAGAGAGGGTAAGCCGGATATTCACAGTGGGTTAGGGATGGTCCTTCTCCGGCGGTGAGCATGTTGCTCTCTACTTCTGCATTGTGTGAGGGAGCCGGGGAGGGGATGGGGCTCCAAACCTGTATAAAAGAGGGTCCGAGGGGCTCCTCTTCTCCATCCATCCCTTCTCCATTGCATTCATTCCATTCACTACGTTGGGTCGCTGTGTTTGGTTCGTCCCGTTCACTCTGTTTCTTTTGTTTCTTCTCCCTTCTCTGATCTATCCCTTCACAAGTGTCTGAGTTACTCTTCTGCAGTAATGGTTACCGCTCTATTCTCTAGATATAGCAAAAACTTCGATCTGTGCTTTGATTTTGGGAGATCCATAGTTCTAACAGGGAAAAGGTGGAAAGCAAGAAACTAGGAGGAGAAGATGGCAAAAACTCCGCCAGAACTAGTGTAAAATAAAAAAGTGGGTAAATTTATTATTAATATTCTTATTTAAATCACCCACTTTTTAAGACAAGTGCATAAAATACTTTTTCTCGCATCAGGTAACAGTTACCATCCATTTTGGGACAGAAATTATAACAATGTGTGAAACTGGGTCTCCTGTTAAAACATTATTGACACAGGCCCTCCTGTTAAAGTCACATTTGTAAGTTGGGCCTTCTATTAAATTCTTCTTAAAAAAACTTCCACAAGTGCTCTACATTATCTCCCAAGAGCCTTCACGGCTATTTTTGACCCAACTTCATTGTATGGTTACCTAAGAGCCATCACGGTTATTTTTTCCACATTCTGCAAGTTTTCTTATAATTTTAGGTCTATTGTTGGATTTATCATCACATTGTGCATGTCACCATTATATTCTATTTTTTAAGTAACATGCAATTTTCCTATATTATCATTGTACGTCAATAACACATGAATACTTTATTATAGCACTAAAAAAGAGACGATGAACAAAAGTTGGTAAAAAACACTAGGATACTTTAGGTACATGACACTTGCGCCAACAAACATTAGCTCAAAGAACAAACATATATCCAATCAATAGCTAGCAATGTCATGTTATAATATTAACAAAACACAATGCAGAAAAACTGAACTTACATCATCTCTCTGACTCTGTGAATCACGTATATGCCTTCTGATAAATCCAGGATCCTTCCTAAGGAAGAGAAAGCATGCTTCATCATGTGTTGTCTCATAAGTAAGCAAAAACAGAGGCAAAGAAGACATTGTCAAATAAAATGCCCAGTAAACCACGTCATGGAACTTCCACCTCTAAGATCGGGCAAGTAGCCTGGTTGATGCATGAAAAATAGAAATGAATCAATCAGCAATGTACCAAGACTTACAGTGCTTGTTTCTGAAGGTAGGATGCCTTATACCCTTTTCTATGCAGGTGAATCAATTAAGAAAGAATTTATAGAAAGTCATAAACCTATAACTTCCAGACTGCATGTATCTCATTCTTAGCTGAGAAGAAAGTGAAATTACATCTCTGCCGGGAGAATGATACTACAATGAGATAAACCTTCAAGAAACTAATCACTTGATAGGCCAAACATAAGAACACCTATTCACTGATGGTCTTAGCATAGAAGTATAAAAGTATAAGCAGGTGCAAATTAAATGAGAGAAAGACTTGTAATTCTAACGAGAAACTAAACTTTAGGTCCAACTTCATCCACCATGCCTCTGAATAATCAGTCTTGGTGTAGAATTACTACTTCCATCTGGTTTCCCCTGTTCTAACATTGGATCTGATAAAAAAATTTATATAACTTCTCTAAATCCTTGAATACAACAACTCAATGGCAGCACCAACTCCAAGGACCAAAAAAGCATCTCTTAGCTGACCTGCAAGCAGCCTTCATCTACTACGTAATGCCGTAAACATGGAAGTTCATGTCTTTGATAGGATCACCAGAGTTTGAAACATAATTATCCACTACTAACCATATCATTTCTCCCAATGCAGTAACAGCATACTGCACTGTGACTTGGACTGCAGTACTATAATAATAATAATAATATCCAGACCATGTAGTTAAAAATAAGAAACAAAAAGAAGGCCAGTGCTTCGTTCGACTCCAACAAAAACACAAAGAGATGACTGACCAAAAACCTTAACCAAACTTCTAGAAATGGGGCATGAGAATGGCCAAGTCCGCCACGGCTAGTCACAAGAAGAGATGAGAAAAAAGGGTTGCGGAACGTGACAACCAACATATCTCATAATATAGATTCAAATAATATAAACATTGAAGCATTCTCTACTTATGATTTGTTACACCAGAGACTCAGTGTAGCCAAAAATAAAATAAGAATATGGGTGTTTCTCGCATGCCATGTGCCACATAAATGTCCTAATATGGTGTTAAATAAACAAAGATTCTCGAATCAAATAGGGGGCTGGTAAAGGAGTTAGTCCATAGTGTAGAGCAAAACATAAAATTTAGCACAAATTTAAAAATAAATAGGAAAAAATCTAAGAAATAAAATATCAAAAAAATAAGAATAGGTACTTGATCTCTTACAAAAAAAAATTTATAGAATTTGTTGATAGTATAAAAAGAAAAAAAGATCAATGTTGCTTGTATTCAAGAAACCAAATAGATATGAGAGAAATGTAAAGAAGTAGAAAATATAAGTTATAAACTTTGAAAGAAAAGGAAAGAAATAAAAATGGGATAGATATCTGTGCGACTCATGATTTTTGTATTCATAAACAATTGATTATTATGGAGATGATAGACTGATGTAACCTCAAATTTAAAAAAGATAGATCTCTTTTGTTTTGGAAATTCATTTTCCTTTTGAATTTGAATTTGATTTGATTAGACCTTAGCGTTGACTTTTTAGGAAAATAGGTGGTATACCATAGAAGTACTAACTAGGGTCAATGGTATGTATAGAATTATATGTTGAGGTTGTTAGGTTCTTTGAAAAATTGTTTTGACCTCTCCCCGTCGGATGGTGCGAAGATCCGACGTTAATTACATCGAGATTACTCGAAAACCCTTGATTAAGCGTCATAGCAATCTATGAAAATAGAAGACATGCATCCACAAAAGGTAAAGAACTCAAAAGGGCAGCGTCCTTTTGGGTCCGATGAGATGCAAACCGATTTGTTCGGATTTGTTTTATTTGTTTGTTGGGTCGACTTAAAAGTCGGTTTTGAATTTTGGAGTTTGAATCAATTTGTTTTGATTGATTTGGTTTTGTTATTGATTTGTTTTGGATTGAATTTGGTTGATTCAAGTTGTTTTGGTTTGAATCTGTTTTGGTGTGCTTAAAGTTTTAAGCAGTTTTGGTATTTGTTGTTTGGTTGGTTTATTGGATTTTCAGATTCTGGATTATTCTGGCTTTGAGTTGATTTTTGTTTTAGATGGATTTTTCGAGTTCATTAAATCAGTTTTATATGTGCAATCGGAGTTGATTAGAATCGGTTTTCTTTTGGACAGATTTGTTTAAATCTGATTTTTGGTGTTATCAGATTTGATTTAAATCTGGAATTTATGTGTTTTGGGCTTAATCAAAATCCGATTTTGGCAGATTATCTGATTTCTTTTTATGTTGACAGATTTAGTTGAAATCTGGTTTTTGTTTTGGCAGATTTGTTTGAAATCTGATTTCAGTTTGATTTTGTTTCAAAACCGGTTCAATCTTGTTAAAGATCGGTTGTTTGTTGAACCGAGATAAGTTGAATTTCAGATTTCTTTTAATTCTGATTTTTTTGTTTTGGCTTTCAGATTTGATTTTTTTGTTTTAATTTTCTGTTTGAATTCCCAGATTGATTTTGAAATAGATTTTATTTTGGTTTGGCGGTTTGCATCGCCTCCGACCCATCAGGTCACTTTGAATGCCCGGTTTCATGCATCAATGGTCGACATTGAATTTCATTTCATTGAAAGATGGAGGGAAGTACATTAGTGTATAATGAGTGGTGATCCTTCCCCCAATTTAGGTTCTTCACCGACTTAGAAAAATTTCGGTATTACAACGACATGCCGACAAGTTTCTAACTTGGCAAAGTTTACCCATCCAATCAAGACTAGTCGGTGACTTAGCCAAAATTGGGGGAAGGATCATGCCGACGTCCGGATCGATATCCCGGGACGTACCCGGGGGAGCCGTCCATTTCTTTTTAGTTTTGTTTCTGTTTTTATTATTTTAAAAGGCCACTCGGGCCGGTTTTGAGTTCCATCGGCGTTCAAAGCCGGTCTTCGGTCTTCTTGGGCCGGAAGGGCCTGTTTTTGGACTTGTGCACCCTCCCTCCGCCTTGATGGTAGGGCAAGGACCCGCCCGGACAAAACAATCGGCCCGTCGTACGGATTCCGAGAGGGTCCGGGACATCGCCCCTACCCACCATTGCTGAATTTCTGCACCTTCTGCTGAACCGCACATGTGCTGCATCTTGTGCCACTAGGGGGTCCGCTGAAAGAAGACTTCAAGCATTTTTTGTGGAGAAACAGGACCTGTTTGAGGCCTGTTCGGTTGAGCCAGGAGGGGCTGTTTGGTTTGGGTTTAAGTGGGCCAAAATGGGGCTGTACGACAGGCCTATATGGACCCGGTCATGGGCTGTTTTGGAGATCAGGTTTGGGACCGGTTTTGGGGCCTGAACATGGGCTGGACAAGGGCGGCTTTGGGCCTGTATGAAGGGGCTGTTCAGGTGGCTTTGAGTGGACCATAACAGGCCTGCACAAGGGGCTGTTTTGGGGATCAGATTTGGGACCGGCTTTGGGGTCTGGTTTAGTGACCGGCTAAGGCCTGATATGGACTGTATATGGACCTGTTTGGGGTCTGGTTTGGTGACTGGCGAGGGGGGCCAGATATGGGCTGTATATGGACCTGTTTGGGGTCTGGTTTGGGCCGGTTATAGGCCTGTGTCTGGGCCTGCACATGGGCTGTCCCGGTGGGCCGAAGAGGGGCTGCTGAGGTGGCAGGCAGGCTGGAAGGGGAGCAGGAAAGCTGGTCATGAGGGGACCTGCTTAGATGGGTTTTAAATGGGCCGGAGATGGGCCTGGTAACAGGCTGTCTCTTGGGCTAAAATGGGGCCTGCTGATGGGGGTCGAGATGAGGCCTGCCTGGGGTCTGAATTGGGACCGGTTCTGGGGTCTGAAGAGGGCCTCTAAACTGGTTGATCCAATGGCAGAACGTGGAGCAATTTGGGGGTTGTTCAAGGATGGCCTTCTTTGGGTCAGTCCGGCCAGTGGAGGAGATCTAGAAGAGTATGAAAGGGAGGGTGAAGATGGCGCCCATAGAGGGTTACATATCTATGTAATGATCCCTCACCCACCTGTTTTTTGATATCGGATGAAGAAGGATGCAGATGGCCGCCTGAAAAGACCCCTTCCTGCAGGAGGAAGGGACACCGGAGGTAGCCTTTCTCCTGCCCCTTCTCTTCTTTCTCTTTTCTTCTTCTGGTCGCAGGTGGCAGCAACAGGTGCAGCCGGTGTAGCAGCAGGTGCAGTGGGAGGGCGCGGCAGACTTGCA